>OX401925.1:4257500-5703333 GCA_947859195.1 Drymonia ruficornis | reverse complement strand
ATTACCCCCAGTCCATTTTATAGTAGCCATCCTACACACGCTGCTTAGTTTGGGACCATACAGTTGCCGCAATATTTCACAGTAGTTTTACAAAGCACTTCTAGGAACAAAAGTGATAGATATCTATCTATAGATAGTTATTGGCATTACAAATCACAAATGTATATATGCATTTTGGGTTGGTGTGTAAGTCTGGCGATATTTATTTATTACCTATTTATTTTCAACAATGAATACTTATGTAGTTTTACAGTCAACTGATTTACAATCGGTTGAATCAGTCGAAATTTAGTCTTGCTATTGTTCTGAACGTGGGCGTTTCTCACGGAAGGTGCGCGCGCGCTTCTCCCGACACACTTACCCACATTGCGCTGTTACGTAGGTTATGCAGTTACATTTAAGTGTATTTATGTATGTTATTTTAAGTATTTACTATAGATATTATGCAGAACAATGACTTTTTGTTTAGAGCTCAAATATGTCACGAATAATTAAATCCTATTTTTTGTTATGTCAAGGTTATTAGTGTCGGATATATGTGTCAAAATATTTCTGAAATACTTAGTTAAGCCCGCCACATACCTACATACGGAAAATTCCGTACGGAATTACGTTTCGAAATATAGAATCGCGGATTCCGAACCAAGTAAATCCAATCCATCCAAATGTATGGACGTATCGCGTTCGGAAACCCCGATTCGATATTTCGAAAGGGAATTCCGTACGGAAATTCCGTATTTATGTGGCGGGCCTTATACTACGATTAACGTTTTTAACGTCATATTCTATTACAATTATTTTAACACAGTAAGTAGATACATACGTAATAGATTACTACCGTTATAAATTATTAATTTAAAAAAAATTGCATGCAAGACAAGACCCAGGGGATGCGAGCGAGTTATCGCGGCCTTCTTGTAGCCAACTAGCTCCGGATGTACATTTTTAAATAGGTGGTGCAGAATGCCAAATTGCTGCTCTCAACATTTTTCTTATTGAAATTTTATTTTCGTATTTGCCGTCCCCGCCCCGCTGTGCATAGACGTACCGAGTAATGAAAAAAAACCATAGATCGTCTTTTGTTTTTATATCTCTGCGTAGGTGCCCGTGACATGCGATCGGTCGTTCAGCGTTCACTCACTCACATCGTACGGTGTACGGTCGTCCCTACTGCTGAGTTTTTTATATGCAATGCGATGTACCACGAAAACGATCTAGAAATCAGGTTTAGCATGGTACAGACTGGCTACAACTGGTTGTTTCCAGTTTTCGCTACCGGGTGCAAATCCCCCTTGCATCCCCCCCCCCTAGATTCTGTCCTCGACTACTCTAACAATTTCACTGCATCACTTTAGCATCTAAGTAAACAGTAGTTACCATATTACCTAGTGACCTGTCTATCTCTGTAATCAATGCGGCATGTCAGCGTGTGATAACGTTACGTAACGTACACGTAACATCGCTTTCGCTACGTTGACCTTTGACATACAGAGATGGACCGCTTAGACATCACATTCCTTTTTTGTGATTTATGATCTGTCATTCTGAATTGGGTATTTGTGATTTTAAGCCGGCATATTAATGACTTGGAAGTAGGGCTCTGGGTTTCCTAATTAATTGACAATGGTGCAATATGATGAAGGCGTCACGCGGTGCGCAATCATTTGTCATATGTTGACCTGTGATGGGCGCGCCCAGTTTTTGGCCGAGAGGGCATGAACTTTGGGCCTTAGGAAGAGGTGTTAGATCAGGAATTTTATTGAGATAAAGGACAAAGTAAATTGGTCTAAAATATGAGTTCTGAATGAGAAGGGGGTGACACTCTACCGCCATAAGGGAGGGTCAATTGAAGCTCAAACTCATTTCTTGGGACACAATATTAATTATTCGAGATCAAAGAAGTTCTAGGCCAGTAGCGAATCATCTTGACCTAAGCCTGACAGTTTCTTTGCATATTCAAAGCTTCTGTGCAATATAAAATAAACTAATATAAGCTGGCTTAATTAAGTAGAACGCCTTTAATTCTTATCAACACAAATCTCCGTTGCTAGTTTAATTTGATGATCAGATGATCAATTACAAGTAGTTATTACGATGACTCACCTGACGTACTACACTAGTTTAAATTTATTTTTATATTAGGTATGTTATTTTTTAGCATGTCATCATTAATGTATTCATTATTTAATCGAGCATATCAGTACACTATTATTATACAATTTGTATTTTTTTATTGTCACACGATGAAGACTAAAGCTTTTTGCTATTGGTACATTTTTAACAGACAGATAATAACTTTATTCGACGACCGTATATGTTAAAATATATGGGAAAATCGCGCCCCGGAGCAATCAGTTTTGACGTCTGATCACGTAGACATTACTTCATAACTGTTTGGGCGCGGCACGGCGGCTCATAGCTTGTAGACACAGCTATTTTCACCATAATAAGCACCACCCGTCTTTAATTTATTATATGCATTCGATTTGAAGTTGTTCCTTAAAACATTACAACCGAAGGTCAAGACAACAATACATACATTACTGTGTGCTTTATAAAAATAATTATTATGGAACCAAATTGAATTTTGTATAAGTAGCGTTTGACGGGCGGCATCCTTCCATTGCAAGTTAAGAGCCTCGCGTCTTATCAGCGATCAGCACTTGGGATCTATGACTCTACGTGTATCAAAGGTGAATGAATAGGAAGTTATTTAACACATGTACATTACCAAAATAACTTGAATAATATTAACATTTAATTAGAAGAGGTTTTGTATGGATACTATTAAAAGGAAGTAATTATGCTATGAAGTTATCTTCGCGGATTATGATGTTAATATACGTTTTTAAAGTAATGGAAAATTATAAAACGTTCTTCTTTCCATTGGGGTTGGCTTTCAGTGTATTTTAGCAGATATGGTACCTCATAACATTGCAATCACTAGACTTGTGATCAGCGCACCACTACATGCAACGAAATTCACAAATCTCTTATCGAACTTACAATTTGACAGTCAACTAAAAGATGGACTCTGTTTAGTAGGACAAACTATTTTGGACAGTCACACATCTCCCTCTTTCTTGGTAATGTCTTTAATTTAGGTGTACAAATAGTATAATTACATGTACATTAATTGATTTCATCGTAACTGCGTTTGCGGGGTCCAAAACACACGCATGCCGCGCGAGGCTTCTCACCCACGTGCCTCGCGCGGCACTTGCGGTTACCTTAGTCGCATGCCGCGCGAGGCAAAGGGCGAGAAAACATACACTCTAAACAGCAAAAGATATACCCGAGCAATCAGTTACTTAGTTACATTTTCTTTTTCTCTTATGACTATGCCAAACTAGGCGAGGCAAATGACAGCGCTCGGGTGAGGCAGGGTGAGCATTTTCTTCGTGCGTGGCATGCGCGTGTTGTGGATATGCTTATTCAGTATTGCTTCGTTTGCAAATTTAATTATAATTTTAGTAGATATCACATCCCAACAGGTTTCATTAAGATAAAATCAATTAGATAACTCTCCGTTTCTGTTGACGTTTTTGCATTCGTGAATTGGTTTTATTTAAATTGCTTTATTGAAATAAGTTTAAAGGTTAGTTTATTCATAACGCTATACGAACTGGCTTCTACGTATTTGTAGATAAATCTAGATGGCAAAAGACTTCATTTTGGGCAAAAAAACTGCATTAGGGCCTCCGCAGACTTGCTACTTTTAGCATCGGCGATCGGCGATTTTGATGCTGCGTCTCGCTCGTTCGCGCTCGAAGAAACGCGACGCAGCATCGATACGTCACAAAATCGCCGGTCGCCGATGCTAAAAGTAGCAAGTCTGCGGAGGCCCTTAAGTATCTATACGTGAATGGGCTCGTTCACATTAGTCGTGTGTCGTGCCCGTACAATCATTTTTGACGTCCACGTGAACATAACTCATGATTGCAAGAGGACGGATGCTCGGAGCTTGTGGACGCACCTAATGAACAAAATCTTCAATAGGTGAGTTAGCTATAGTTAGATGTCATCGTGTATGACCGTAGAAAACCAGTGAGTAGGTCGATGGTCGTCGACTTTGTAGGTGACGATGATGTAAGTAATAATGATAAGTAGGTAGGTATAAGTTAAATGACGTAGTTAATTTGCATCAATTGGTGGTAAAGGCAAGCTGTAGCCGATTGACCAGAGCTCATATTTGGGCTGGCTCGACCGTAGTAGTAACACCTTCTTACAGAATATCGGCGTAAAGTAGCTATTACAGCTCCTTTTCGCACAATAAGTAAGAGCCGGTACTTTTTCTTAGAGTTTGCATTCATCTCTACTATAATAATAATATGTACTATTTATATAATTGTTTGTTTTTTTCGAGAAGTAGAATAATAAAGAGAGTTAGCTATCTCTACGTTTTCTAGCTCACGACGAAACAACACCCAACTTGCAATGATTATTAAATGGCTAAGCGTTTAGAAGATAATCTGAGTTTTTCAAGACATAGAGTCGCTATGCAACTAAAATAAAAACATGGTTAGGCGCAGTCCGAGTCTCTACCTTTTTATAAAGGATGCGGAGACATCTTTTTGTGTCTACGGTTGACTCGTTTATAATGCAACTGACAGAATGTAAAGGTTAAATTGGACTCTATATTTGCTAAACTGAAACTACTACTAGATACCTACCTGGATTACTTATGGAACTTAGGATCATTTATACCCATCCAAATTTAAAAGAAATTTAATGCTTCACGCTTCATACATATTGCCCTAAAAAGAATATTATTTTTTAAATATAAACAAGCGTACGGCCCACGTGATGTTAAGGAGTTACCGTGGCCTGTAGATGCTTGCAATACCAAATGGTTTGCTCTCGCGATGCCGACTGAAGGGGAGTGGGACAGAGCGAGGGGACGGGAGAAGGGGTTGGGATTCCAGCTATTTCACTCATTTTACGAAACGAAGCTGACATATTTTACGCCGATCAGCTGTGATAAGGTGCTGTTAAGCCAGCTCGTATATGAGCATAAAGACAAAAGTGACCAGAGTCGTTATTTTTAAAAGTACGAAACCATTGTTGTTTTAAAAACGTCTTGAGAGGGAAAGTGTTGTAGCCATCAATTATACTCATCTTAGTTTGAATAAAAAATACAATCCACAATTTCTAATTACCCAAACGCGTTGTTGGTCTGTACCATTTGCATTTATTCTTAATTTGTATCTCATTACTTCATACATTTCTCGGATACAGTTATTTTTTCCATAATTCGCCAAGATTTTCCAATTAAAAACGTTGAATTATAATTTCGCTGAACTGTCACTCACAGACAAGGGTTCCAATTCTGTTAGCATTATAACTTAAAATTACTAAACCTTGGCCCGTATTAATAATTGCACCTCAAAGTTGAGATCGATCTTAAGATGCAGTTTTGACGTTTAATGTATGGAATATCTGTCAAAAACAGTAACTCAAGTTCGATCTCAATCTTGAGATCGATGTATTAATACGGGCCTAAGTGTATAATATTGCCGACCTTCATAAAGTAATGTGCGTAAAAAAAATGAACGCTTTTGTTTTCGGGAAAAAAGTATAAATAGTCATTTTAAGCGTGTTTTACGCCCGCTAGTCACTAGCGAATACCTACATATTTGTTTCGAAAATTGTACAGCACACCTATTGGGCATTTAGGTAATTAACTAACCACACAAATATTTAACGATGTATAAACATGGTAATGTAAAATCAAGCTTGTAATACCTCTACAATACCTACGCTACTATAGTAATAAAACAGTACTAGCAATGATTCTCAAGCTATAAAAACGCATGCTACCGGGCAGAACACAGTCGAGAACCATTGTTGCGTAGCCCGGTATCTCACATCTCAACTCCTAATGAAGACCGTACGAATAGTTAACAAGGTAGATTCAGGTCACCAGTGTCATCTGATGCTGGTTTGAAGTGCTTTTAATAGTACGATCTTGACCTATCAGCAGGGGAATAATTATCTCACTTTTTGCGTATAGAAAATTAGTTTTTGCCCGCAACTTCAGTAGCGCAGATTTTTAGAACTGATATTTTTTACCCGATATTTTCAATGTTGTTCTGCAGGTCGACTCTTACAATGCATCTCAAAGTTGAGATCGAACTTAACACGCTGTTCTTAAACAGATATTCCATACATTAAAAGTCAAAACTCAATTAGACTCAGTAAAGATCAATCTTAATTTTTAGATGCATTTATTAATATGAGACTTGATGACTATACTGTGATGATTATGAACCCTATTGCAATAGTTAAACCATAGGCTATCTTATAGTGAAAAACCCGGTGAAATCGGCTCAACCGGTTTCCCATGATGCACGCACAACAGACAAACAGACAAGAATTCCAATCTGGATTTGGATTGAGAGGCCTTTATATAGCTTATTAAAAAGTAATTTTCTATCAACGTGATTTATTAAACCGATAATATATTACTTTTTATCGTTTAGATAGCTAATTAATCCGGTGACACTACAGTATTTTATAAAACCAAAATAATTTTCCGGTTTCGACCTTGCACTTTGACCTTGTTCTAGAATTAATATTATTTTGATTTTAGTCTTTAGACAGTGAATTAAACTTGAAAAGATCGTTTTAATGAATATTTTTCCTTGATTTAGTTTACTTAAACCGAGGTTAGCTGGTAACCTCGAGCTTCTGTTTTATTAATATATCCAAGTAATTAATCACCAAATACTCAAATCCAACTCAAATTTGAAAGCTGAATTGTCAGCAACTTTATCCATTTCTGCACTGAGTACATTTTCGAAATAAAACGCAACAATGTCCAACGCACTGCTGTGAAAAATAAAACGTTTTTTTACTTATAATTTATTTATATTAAGCACAGTACATTTTTATTAATTGTGTTTGGATTGCGGATAATTCGCGCGGATATCCCGGGACAGTTAGTCGGAGCCTCTATTACTGGAAATTGCGGTTCAATTTCTATGAACCTACAATCAGTATAACCACTTTCCTATAGGTCAGAGGTCATAAATCTGCTATATACATTTGCATAAATCTTGCAATCACGCCATGCATGCATGCAAATCGCAATTGTTTTTATAGCAATACGTCAAGAAGTGTGTGAGTTTATGCATTCCCACGTAAAATCTGGACTAGTGAATAGGTATGACAGATGATGTGTCAAAGGATATGATTTCATGAGAACGACAATTAGTAGAGCAAATTAGCTCATAGCAGACCTTTTTTGGATTCGTGACAATTAATAATAGTTTTAAACTGGGCCAAATTACCACACTAAATACATTGTTGCTATCTGTCAAGTATCTAATGCTACATTGAAACATCGCTTGGAATAGCAGTGGGGTTTGCGGGTTTGATTTCCGTCAGAGCATTCGGAAATGGCCTTTTTGTATCTTGCCCCAGTTTGGGTGGGACTGGGTGCACTGAACAATACAAATAGCTTGTACTAGCGTTACTTGTACGTTACTCGTGCTTTGTACGTAGGACCCATTGAAGAGGGTTTAGCTGAAAATCAGCGCTGGGGGGGGTCTCGGTCCCCTCAAGCACATGCTGAGCCAGATTCCTTTTTGGTACCGTTCGCATTGACTTTATTAATATTTTTGTTTCTGTTTTATTTGTTTATGTTCTACGTCTTGCATGTTGTGTCGAATAAATGTTTTTTCTTTTCTTCTTTACTTGGTTTAAAACTGTATGATGGTGTTGTATGGTGCACCGTGTCAGTCGAGCGATTATATTATTTACTTGGTTTATGGAACTTTAAGCAGTGATAGCCGATTGGTTAAGCACGCGTCTTGCGGGCTTAAGGTCCTGGGTTCAAACCCCGGCCCACACCTCTGGATTTTTCAGAATCAATGTGCGTATCATAACTTTAATATGATTATCACTTGCTTACGGTGAAGGAAAACATCGAGAGGAAACCTGCATGTCTTATACAAGTGAAATCCACCAACCCGCACAGGGTTAGCGTGGTGGATTATGGCCTGAATCCCCCTCGCATTGAGGGGAGGCCCGTGCCCAACAGTGGGACGTTAAAAGGGCTAATATTAATTATATTTTATTATTATGCAACTTTATCTTTGTACCTACAAAAAACTTAAGATAGATTATTGTTGTAAATTATCTTTCAATTTTTTTAATTTTTCCGTGACCTTGTGATAATTTCTGTTGAAACTGAAGGGGATTTGAAAATCAGGGGTCAAAACCGGTACATATTGTTTCCACATCGTGCCCTCGACAACCTTGGCTATTAGGTACCTCTTTTTCAAAAGCTGCACAGTAGTAACGGCCGCCTAAGTGTATGTGTAGTAAGCTTAATGCAATTTTGATGCGAATACGATTTAACGAGTAAACAATTTCACAATAGGCTTTTATACCATCCGAAACTGTTCAATATTCATCTTGCAGTTTGTAGGCGCGATAGAATAGTTAAAGGTCGACTGCGTGTACGCACATATAACTACATGCAATCAATTTATTCCCGTGCGTGAGTTAATAGCTTATAAATATTGGTTTATTTTATATTGTTGCGAAAGAAACGAGATTTTGAAATTAGAAAGAGGCGAGGAAAGATGATGGCTTAGTGGTTAATGGGTGCCCGAGTAACCGAGAGGTCTCAGGTTTGACCGCTATCCTGGGATTTAAATACTGACGTGAGCCTACTCTTATACCCGTATCTTTGACAAGTCATTATTTATTCTTGAGTAGAATCTAAGCGAAAAAAGTATTGTACAATCTCATTTTGACAGTTTTTACCAATTTTTTTTAAAGTAATCTCATTGGTTTTTACATAGATTATAGCAATATTCTACAAAGAATCTGTCACAGCGGGATGTCTGACAGATTTCTTGCTTAATTTTCCTTTATTTAAGAATAAGTAATGACTTTTTATAGATACGGGTTTTAGTACCACTATTTGTAATGTGATAATCTCACATTGCTAATGGGCTTTAAAACATGTTATGTTCTAGGCTGCAATTACGAACCCCGTACGAAAAAAAATCGATATGTCAATATATTTTTTTTTCTCATTAAAAAAAGCTCAGTAGCATTCACTGCTATGATAATATTAGCTGTCCTTATAGTTTAATGTAGTTGGTACATTGCCTGTACTCTATTCCCATATAGTCTCGTAATTTAGGTCTGATGAGTCTTATGCACCTAATATAAGAAGATACTTCTTATTTAAATCTTATTTATGACTTTTTAGTGCTCTAAGACTTTTTTCTAGGCGTTTATTTTTTGAAGTGAAAACTTCTTTAGCGGCGTTGTGCACTTTTCTTGATATGATTATATAACAAAAAAAAACGGCCAGGTTGTTTTTTTACATATTTTCCCTAACCATCCCAAAATATTTAAAAATGCACAACGTTAATGTTCAAGTTTTCACTTCTGCCGGCACTCCCGGAGTGCAACCTGGCCGTTTTTGCCCATGCATATGCGTGATGATTACTTCGTACCTTGACACCGTGTATTCTCGTTAACTGTATGCCTGTTAGGTATTTGATACAGTATGCAAAACATCTTCATTGTATTTAGTTTGGCGTGTGTCCAATGATATTGTAGCCAAGTTTTCTATGGGTATTCCATTGATGGCATTATTGTGTTATCAATCGTTAATCTATGCACCATCAGCATATAGTTCAATGTTTGAATCTATCAATTAAAATGTTTATTTGTGATATACTATATCAAACGAATAGTACCTATTGAATTTGGCCTAATCTTATTTTATTGAAGGTATAGGTTTACAACCGTGGTTTAGAATAACTAAGACTTCCCGTATTTGATTATCATCGACATTTAATTATTTGAATGGTCTACGAACCCAGGATTTAATAAAGTTGAACTTACCAACATAAGGGTGTTTAGTTTCCAAAAAAAAAATGGTGCAAATTTATAATTAAAAATGTAATTTAAAAATCCTACTATTCCAGTAGAATGTTATTTCAGCCACATTAGAAAAAATCCAGAATGAAATCGTACTTGAGTTTTTTACACGACTGCCCAAAAAAAGGAGTGTATATGTGTTTAGGGTATATGGGTATAGGGTAAACTATTTTAGCTAAAATTACACAGCCCAATATGTTAGGAAATACTATCATATTAAGTTCAAAAAACTTTTAGTACTCTCAGCGTATTCCGGCATGTCTTTGCGGATATTAGCGGTAGTCAGACATCGCATCACTGCGCGTTGATGTCTTTTTGATGCGCGATTGTATTCTCAGTTTTATCGCCGTAAGAATACTCAATTAAATGGTTTATTAATATTTGAATTTTGTACCTCTTTATTGTGTAGTTTTTTCAACATTTCGAATTTTGTACCTCTTTAATAAAAAAAATTGACATAAAATATTCTTCATGTTGCCTGATTTTACTGATAAAAATATATTATTATATTTACAACTCACCTTGCACCACAGAAAAACCACGACACTACGTCACTCACACAAGAATTAAATACAATAAAATTCGTATATGGAATGTCCGTTAGACGCGCGAGCTGGGGTCAGAGTGCGCAAGCGTGTACCGCGGTGTCATCCCGCGACTCGCGCGCAGGCGCAGTGAAAGTGCTTATATAGCCTTTTAGTTGCAAGCGTGCACGTTATGACGTCACACACATCGGCTGCAACAGATTTATTGGCAGCCGAAACAATGAGATGAACTTTAGGCGATGCTTCGGATGATTTTTTTTAATAGCGCACAAGCGATTCTTCACTTTGACATATTTCGTAAACTATATACCTACCTGTATATTTAAAGAGATTTTTAGCCAGTTTACAATGGTTTTACAAAGTGTTTCTAGGAACAAAAGTGATTTGTAATGAGAGTGTAAGTTTAAAACTTTATGTAATGAGGTAATCTATGGAGCTTTAATCTGATCCTGAAAATTGACTATCCTTGAGACTATGCGTGCGAAGTCTCGGTTAGTAACAACTATCTAAGGTATAAACTAGGCATAGTAAATAACTATGTAATTTTTCAAAAGCTTTTAAATATACCATTCTTGGGAAACCGCTTTTCCTCCTTCTCCATACATTCATACTCTTATACACCATTCTCTGGTCCTAAGCTATTTTTATCCCGATGTTCGAATCATCTCGCTATGTCGTCGCCTCAGTCGTTATTTAAATATTGGTAAGTACCTTCGTTGATTGTCGTTGCGGTAGCTCACTAGAAATGCCCCGTCTTGCAACCCGAAGAACCCCGTCTTGATTCAAATCCCGTTAGCATATATAGATTTTCACAATGTTCGCATACCACGTTTCCAAAACAAAAGCGCTTGTGACGTTAAACACTTAGGGGGTTATTACTAACCTATACCATTTGTTTCGTTCGTTCGTGATTTTTACACTAATTGACTAGAGAAATGTGTCAAAATTCAAAATTCGAAGCCCGAATGAAACGGATTATCGCTTTCGTAACGGGTTTGTAATATGCCCTCTAGATGAGTAGTGGTAAGGTAACTAAGCGTCGTTACCGTTTATGCTTCGGACAGGCTATAGCAGTCGTTAAGCCATAACGGAGGCCTGAAAACTTCAAATTTCGGCCACTAAATATGAGTTTACAATAATATTTGATCGATTTAAGTTGATAAAAGCTTATTGTTATATCAGCGTTTTCGTAAATTGATCCCTAATTTACTAATACACGTGGGCCAAATTTATGTTATCTGTCTCTGTCAGGAATCGAACCCGCAATCATCCGATCGCAGCCTAAGCTCGAACCACTGCGCCAAGCGATTTAAAAGCCATAGATCGATTGGGTGTTCATCAGATATCATCTCAGTTCCCAAGTGTATGTTGTAACGTAATATTACGAATACCAATAGCTGCGTCTACATCAGACGTATGCCGTGCCCCACTCAGTTTTAACGTCGGATCGCATAGACATAATGCCATGACATGAATGCTCGGGAGAGGCATGTGAGGCTTTTGGACGCACCAAATAATCGTGTCCATAACAAGCAGCTTTGCCTCGCAAAGTTTGACATGCGCGCGCGAGGCGAATGCTCGCCCTGCCTCACCCGAGCGCCTGCATTTGCCCTGCCTAGTCATAAGACAGAACGATGTCAAACTGATTGTTCAGGTATACCCTTCTCTGTCTAAAGTGTACTTTGCCTCGCAATATGCCTCGTGCCTTACGACTGAGGCAATCGCGCGTGCTACGCGAGGCATGTTGGTGAGCAGCCTCGCGCGGCATGTGCGTGTTCTAGACGTAGCTAATGGCAGCGTCTTCATCAGGCGCATGCCTCGCGCAAGCACTCAGTTTTGACGTTGAAACGTATAGACACAATGTCATAATATGGGTGCTCGGGTGAGGCATGCGCGGCTTTTGGACACACCTAATGATTAATCATATTGTGCTACCTGACACCCAAACAGGTTGTTGCATAATAAATCGGTGCGCCTATGTAGTAATATGAAGACAATGGCTGAAAGCTACATGCGGTCACTGGTGTAGCTTTGTTGTTGATAAAGCGCACTACACACTCGGCGGGTTGTGCCGGCGGTTTGAAGGGCGGCACTTCGGTCAGTAATGGCCGGCGCACATAGAGGACGGCGCGTTATGGTATTATAATTAAAAAAAAAAAAAAAAAATATGTAACATCACGACTTTTATCCCCATTCGGGGGTAGTCAGAGGCTTGACTGACCATACACCACCACATTGTGGAGGTATTAAGCCAACTCAAAGCCCACGTTTCACCAGATAGTCAGAACCCAACGTGACAGGTGGTGAATCTTGTCGCCGTGTATACAGGAACTGACTATTACCTAATCCCGAGGGATAGGTAGGTTTCCTCACGATGTTTTCCCTCACCGTCAGCGAACTGTAAATTATGCACATAGATGAAAATTTATCCATTGGTGCATGCCCCACCGGGGATCGAACCTGGGACCTTCTGATTGCTAGACCAACCTGTTCACCCCTAGGCTACAGTCGGTAACACAGGGTACAGTAGGTTTTATTTTTTATCAATCAAATTAAATACTTATCCAATTGATAAAGCAAAGGCGTAGGCGTAAAGCAACTATTACAGCTGCGTTTCGTACGATGAGTGAGAGAGCCGTAAGCCCACCCCCCCTCCCCCTCCCTCCATCCCACTCCCCTTCAGGTCGGCAATGTGCGAGCAATGCCTTTGGTATTGTAAGCATCTATAGGCTACGGTAACTGCTTAACATGAGGCGGGTCGTACGCTTTTTTGCCACCGCAGTCCAATAAAAAAAAATATAATTTATTAGGTCTATATTACAATGGTCGGTGATTGACATCGGAGCATTTTCTCTTATCCCGATGTCGATCACCGAGCATTGAAATATATACCTTATTTCAATTGGATAAGTATTATATTCGATTGATAAAAAATAAAATGCCATGCCCTGCCGTGCTCTATGTGCGCCGGCCATAAAGAATTAAAGCCGCCGACACCAACCCGCCGACATGTCGGTTGGTGTATAGTGCGCTTAAGGTCGCAAGCGCAGCTGTTAGCTACCATTCATTTGTCCGCGATGTTTTTAGCTTTTGGAATATTCATGATACGGGTTATATAACTCAGATGTTACACGGTTTTGATAACATGAATAATACATTTTTAACCGCATAAGGGTTTCGTATCAAATTAAGTAAATACTTAACTTGAATGGTTCTGTTTTATATGCGTACAAGTAGCGAATTATGTAAGTAATTGTAAGTTTATTTGACGATTGGTTGGCGAAATTATTCGAGCGTAGGCCGCTCCGCTCATTGTATCGGGTGGTTGCGGGTTCGATTCCCGCCGGAGAAAAAAAAACTGAAAACCCCTTTCTTAATTTGCCCTGGTTTGGGTGTAAATGGGATCGCCCCCAGTTCGTTGTATGGTAGCCATAGTACAAGCGTTGCTATACATTTGGTGTGTAAGTCTGGCGATATTATTAATTTAAAAAAAACACAATTCAAATGTAATAAAATGAAATAGCGCCATAAACTTCTCTGGTCCGGTGGACAAAAGATGAACTAACATTTTCAAAATAGAACTGTCATGTTTTGACAGTCTAGTATCGATACTAGCGACGCTCTCAACGATCTAGATAAGTTTGTGAGAGTGTACTTGATCAGCTAAGTCTACATCAGGCGCATACCACGCGAGGCTGCTCACCCACATGCCTCGCGAAGTACGACGCTTGCCTCAGTCGCATGCCGCACGAGGCATATGGCGAGGCAACTGACACTCTAGACAAAGAAGGGTATAAATTCCCGAGCAATCAGTTTGAAATTATCGTTCTGTCTGATGACTATGCCAAACGAGGCGACGCAAATCTGAGTGCTCAGGTGAGGCAGAGCGCGCATTGCCTCGCGTGAGACAAGTAAAACTTCGTGAGGCAATTAGCCTCGCGCGGTATGTGCGACATATGGACGTGGCTATTTACCTACTTTATTTTAACGTTTCACAAAAGGTCACTAAAGACCTCAAACAACAAACTAGTGGCCCCTAGTTCGTTGAAACCTAATGTTAGAAGTTTCTCTGATTTCGACAACCAACAGATTATCTACTTTATATGTTGGTAGAAGGTAGAATACATGAGAAAAGGTACAAGTGTTGAAATAACTTGAAACTATTGATGTCAAGCTTTTTAGGATATGTGTTCATAATCAAATTAGCCTCAATAGGTCAGTATTTAGAGGAGCCCTTGTAGTTGGGAGGTTCCGGGTTCGAATCCCATTCGAATACCTGACTATTACCATCAGAATCCAGAAAAAAATAGTGAAGGTCGCGGGAAACCGCTGGATGCAAGTGGCACAGGACCGGTCGTTGTGGAAAACTTTGGGGGAGGTATGTCCAACAGTGGTCGTCTTTTGGCTGAAATTGTGATGATGATGAATCCTCTAAGGGGTTAATAGGGGATGAAAGTTTGTATGGAAAATCCATTCGGGTACACGGCTAGTATTGAAGATTTTTTTTAAATTGTTTTTATGAGTGTTTCAGCGGCAGAATTTTCCTACTATGTATTTATTTTTTTCAGTGTTCAAATAACCTTTAAATATCCCGCTAAGTATATTGATTACTGGAATACGCTAGGCCAAATGGAGCCGGTGATTTTATTGACGATAGCACTTGACCTTCTGCGGTCTACCGCATTTCTGGACAATTGATTACGTTAACGCACTGAGAAATATGACCGTGAGAACTCGATTAGATGAACATCAAATGTGAAGCCTAATATGGTAATAACGACCTTTAAACATCAATTTTATTGTGATGGTACCGAAGAATATGGCAGTGGTTTGATATCATGATGACTTTATTGGGTGTAGAAAATTTGCCGAGTCAGCATGTGCTGAGCAGCCGCACCCGAGCAATCAGGCCGGGGAAGCTCTGGCGAGGCGATCGCAACGTGACATCGACGCGATGTCACGTTGCAATCAAACGATTGCGATCAAACCAGCTTCACCTAAACGAAAATCTGTATCGAAATCGACGTCGCGTCGCAAACGCCTCACCGGCCTTAGTTATGACGTTCGTCTATGTAGTCAAACGTCAAATTTGATTACTCGGGTGCGCTGCTTGGAACATTTGGACGCGCCCTTATTTTTAATCCGTCTCCATGTCTCCATATTATTTTGAGCCAAAAAGATAATTCAGTAGTTCCTAAATAGAATAGCTACTTACTTTTATGGGTGTTAGGATTACGTTATTGTAGCATTGTAACAATCCATTCAACACCCATAAATATTCATATCTATAGATCACTTTTGTACAAATCATATCTCTATTCATCTCACTTTGAAAACTATTGAAGAACTTTTTTGATTTATGAAGCAGACACTTAATTAAATATGACTATTTAATAAATGTCTGCGGATCTGAACTTCAATTAAACTCAAATCTACCTATGCTATCTTAATGCGAAAGTAACTGTGTCTGTTACGGTTTCATGACTTAACCGCTACATGATGAATGTTGGAATGATGGACCTTGGAGAAGGACATAGGCTACTTTTTATCCCGGAACATGTAACCTTCATGTAGGATTATCAAAAAACGAACTACAGGACGTTCTAAAATGAACGCGGTCGAAGTCGCGGACAGAAGCTAGTAATAACATTTATAAAAATAAAAACTAGGTTAAAAAGTAGGTTGTTCCGTGACAGGGGTGATTCTGCTGTTTACTTTAGTGACTAAATATAGGTACATTTATTTTTGTGCTTATAAATCTAAAAACAAACAGTTGAATTTTGAACTTACTTTACTACTCAAATGCTCAGCCTTCTTAGCAGATTGAGACGTCATTATTAGTTATATTTGCAGCATAAACCAAATTTGATTTTTGTTCAAGTATCAATTAATTTGAATAGTACTAGATATACCTGTCAACCTGTTAGTACCTGTGAAAGGTATTTTTTAACATAATTTAATATTGAACGAAGTTTGAGTTATCTAACATAATTCAATGCTCCGATTCAAGATACGTAGGTACTGAACTATGAGTCACATGATGAGAATAGGGACTGGTTTTAGTCATTTTATCAATAGCTGATATTCAAGAATACCTGTGACATTTAAAACGCCTACATAGTATGGGTGGAGTCTGTGCGGTATAACATCTTTTACAATACTCACGCATTCATTACGAAATCGACATACTATAATATTGAACTGAGTGATGATATTAAACATGAATATTCAAACCGGACGACATCATCTCTGACTGTGCATCCTTGATCTGTAGGTATATAATCTAACCAGAGATGCTAAATAGTGGCCATCAAACGGATCCAATATAATAATAATAATGTCGGCCATTTAACCTCCCACTGCTGGGTACGAGCCTCCCCTTAATGCGGAGGTATTCTGGTCATAATCCACCACGCTGGCCCAGTGCGGGTTGGTGGATTTCACATGACTTTCGTAATTTTTTTAGATTTTCTAAGATATGCAGGTTTCCTCAGGATGTTTTCCTTCACTGTAAGTTAGTAATAATCATATTAAAGTTATGATGAGAAGACCTCTTCGAGCTTTAGAGTCCATGGTGAGTTGGCTGTCTCGACTATCATTCTAACATATTTTTGTGTGTTCGTCTGTCCGCCTTCCTAGGCGATAAAACATCTCTTAAAATCTCAATTTGAGTGGCCTTTATGATTACAAACATGGACCTTGCATTTTATGATGTTGCGATGAGTCCGTACGGGTCATTATATGAAAAATGTCAGACAATTACTGCACGACCGTCGGTTATAATAGATTAAATCGTGTGGTAAAATATCAGTCGGCGCTAAAGTACTTTGTATGCTAAATGCTGTGATATTAAATACTAATTAATGAAACATTAACGAAAAAGCACCGGCCAAGTGCGTGTCCGACACACACATAAAGGGTTCTGTACCACCGTAGAATAAAAACGTAAAAAATATCAAGTTTATTGTATGGCGACCCTCTTTATTTTTAAATTTAATGTAATTTTTATTATTTATTGTTGTAGCGGCAATAGAAATACAGGAGAGGCTTTTGCTCAGGAGTTGGACACCAAAATAGACTAATAAAAAAATAAAAAGTGTACACAACGTCACGACTTTTATCCCCATGCGGGGGTAGTCAGAGGCTTGAGTGGCCATACACCACCACATTGTGGAGGTATTAACCAACTCAAAGCCCACGTTTCACCCGATAGTCAAATAAGTGTAACCATGAATTATCATGGGCTTGAATTGTCCTTCGTCTAACCTAACACACTATATAATCCACAAATTGGGAAATACACTGCCCATAGTTAGATAACATCTGGCAGGCCAATGCGTTTTCAATTATCGCCGGTGCGCTAACGTTTGGTGGATGATTTCTAAACAATGCTAGCCAGCTTGACGCTTTCGTAACAGCTACACCGCAAGTTTGTATCGTTATTGTTATCCTGAAAAGTGAGTACCTACCATTGATGTATTGTTTTAGCAGATATGCTACCTCCTTACATTGTAATGGACTTGTGCTCAGCGCTCCATGCAGAGAAATTCACACATCTGTTATCGCGTTCGCACTTTGAAGGCATGTTGATGCGTATTATTCAACAGAAGATGAGCCGTATTGGCAACACCTAGATGTTTTCAATATTATTTTCCGCGAACAACTGAGTCGTACTGTGTCCATGGACTCAGTTTAGTAGGATATACTGTTTTGGAAAGTCACATTTCTTCCTCTTTCTTGGTAATGTCTTTGGTACCTACTGATAATTTGACTAAAAGTAAATGGTCGCGTCGACAAGCAGCGAGCAGCCGCGCACGAGCGATTAGATAATATTATGACGTTATGTCTTGAAAATTGATTGCTCGGGTGCGCCGCTCTGCCCATGTAGACACACCAAATACAACATAAAATAATAATTAGGTATATTATTTTATACCTAACATAAATTCCACCCGAGCCATTCGTTTATAACGTCGCGTCGGGCCACACATAATGTCATAAAATTTCGGGGGCGCGGTTGCTCGGCGCTTGTGGACGCGCCTAATAACATACGCGTATCACGTTGACATTTATCGTGTCCCTCTTATATAAACTTGTTATTTCATCTCTAGATTCCGTTGGTAGGTCAAAAGTCGAAACTCTTGTCAGGTAAGCTTGTGTTTGATTTCATATAATCAGATCAACTGATTATTAATTAGGCGTAGAATAATTTATTGACTGTTAGTACTACCATAGACGGACTGCTTAGAGTAGTCAGTGCCGACAGCTTCAAGCGGTCGCTGTTGGGCGATCTGCAGTTTCAATACAAAATTGACATTCGCAATACACGGACCGCTGAAGCATTTCGTTTGCAGTCGCAGCTAAAAAGCAGTCGGCGTGCGGTTGATGCCTGCAGCAAATAGCTGCTCGACCGTACACGGACCGCTTGAAGCAGTTCGTGTACAAGCACAAACACAACTGCACAAGAATTGCTTGGAGCAGTCGGGGTGCAGTCGGCGCCGACCGCAACACGACTGCTCTCGTGCAGTTGGTCTGCTTAGGCAGTCCGTCTATGGCAGCCCTTAGACTTAACCTTTATGAATCCTTTTATCATTATTAGTTTTGAAGTATTTAAAGCCGCTTCGGCTCCTTTTATTTCTTATTTCGTCATAAAATTCACGTGTGTGCAAAAAAGGGTGTGGATACGCTCTGTTTCGTTTTAAAACCGGTCGGACGTAGAAAAATAGGATTCTTGCCGATACACATCTAATTGTCCTTTTGTGAACAAAACAAAGGTGGATTCCAATAGCTTCACTCACTATGGATGAATTGTGGACCTACTCTGTGCATACCATCGACACAAAGTAAAGAATGGCCCTAAGTCGTTTACTACACCGGTGTGAAGTTGGCGGCCTAAAGTTGGCGGCCTTTATAACTCGACAAAATTCAAGTGTTCATAATTTTTTTAAACAGAAAAGCAAATATTACTTTGAAATGAGGAAAAACGGAAAACTACAGCATCCTAGGTGGAAACTTTTATAAAGAAAAACCATTTTTGAACGGTTTTCTTACAATTATTTGCGATTCGATGCGTTTCGATGGATTTCTCAACCACTTTTACAAGACCGATTCTCAAGAAACGTTTCACATCGATACAGTCCCCATGAAAATATAATATCACGGTAGTGTAAACCTTCGATCTTCAAATCCTGATGCTGCAGGGGTACTGCCCGCCTAAACGGTGAGTCTGTACGAAAATATGATTCTGAATTAGTAATGTGGGTATCAAGCAGAAAGTACGACCGGCCACTCTGAGCTCCAACTCCTGACTCTTGATGCTGCAGAAATACTAACAACTAAAATAACGAGACTTAGGCTAGGAGTTGTGGATCTGGAAACAACCTGCAGCCGAAAATGTTGTTAATTTTTCGGTCTAGTCTCTTTTCAACCAACAAGGACGGCATGGAAGGAGATTTTTGAGGTGTCGCTGGAAAGCTATTAAGTCAAGGAACACGCCTGCATTAGTCACAAAGTGATACGAGACCTAGTTTGGAAGTTATGCATCTGGAAACAACCTGCAGCCGAAAATTTTAATAATTTTTGGGTCCAGTCTCTTTTCAACCCACAAGGACGGCATGGAAGGAGATTTTTGAGATGTCGCTGGAAAGCTATTGAGTTAAGGCACAAGCATGCATTAGTCAGAAAGTGATACGAGACCTAGTTTGGGAGTTATGCATCTGGAAACATCCTGCAACCGAAAATTTTGTAAATTTTTCGATCTAGTCTCTTTTCAACCCACAAGGACGGCATGGAAGGAGATTTTTGAGGTGTCGGTGGAAAGCTATTGAGTTAAGGAACACGCCTGCATTAATCACAAAGTGATACGAGACCTAGTTTGGGAGTTGTGCATCTGGAAATAACCTGCAGCCGAAAATTTTGTAAAGTTTTCAGTCTAGTCTCTTTTCAACCCACAAGGACGGCATGGAAGGAGATTTTTGAGGTGTCGGTGGAAAGCTATTGAGTTAAGGCACAAGCCTGCATTAGTCAGAAAGTGATACGAGACCTAGTTTGGGAGTTATGCATCTGGAAACATCCTGCAACCGAAAATTTTGTAAATTTTTCGATCTAGTCTCTTTTCAACCCACAAGGACGGCATGGAAGGAGATTTTTGAGGTGTCGGTGGAAAGCTATTGAGTTAAGGAAAACGCCTGCATTAGTCACAAAGTGATACGAGACCTAGTTTGGGAGTTATGCACCTGGAAACAACCTGCAGCCGAAAATTTTAATAATTTTTGGGTCCAGTCTCTTTTCAACCCACAAGGACGGCATGGAAGGAGATTTTCGAGGTGTCGCTAGAAAGCTATTGAGTTAAGGAACACGCCTGCATTAATCACAAAGTGATACGAGACCTAGTTTGGGAGTTGTGCATCTGGAAATAACCTGCAGCCGAAAATTTTGTAAAGTTTTCAGTCTAGTCTCTTTTCAACCCACAAGGACGGCATGGAAGGAGATTTTTGAGGTGTCGATGTAAAGCTATTGAGTCAAGGAAAACGCCTGCATTAGTCACAAAGTGATACGAGACCTAGTTTGGGAGTTATGCACCTGGAAACAACCTGCAGCCGAAAATTTTTATAATTTTTGGGTCCAGTCTCTTTTCAACCCACAAGGACGGCATGGAAGGAGATTTTTGAGATGTCGCTGGAAAGCTATTGAGTTAAGGCACAAGCCTGCATTAGTTACAAAGTGATACGAGACCTAGTTTGGGAGTTGTGCATCTGGAAACAACCTGCAGCCGAAAATTGTGTAAATTTTTCGATCTAGTCTTTTTTCAACCCACAAGGACGGCATGGAAGGAGATTTTTGAGGTGTCGCTAGAAAGCTATTGAGTTAAGGAACACGCCTGCATTAATCACAAAGTGATACGAGACCTAGTTTGGGAGTTGTGCATCTGGAAATAACCTGCAGCCGAAAATTTTGTAAAGTTTTCAGTCTAGTCTCTTTTCAACCCACAAGGACGGCATGGAAGGAGATTTTTGAGGTGTCGGTGGAAAGCTATTGAGTCAAGGAAAACGCCTGCATTAGTCACAAAGTGATACGAGACCTAGTTTGGGAGTTATGCACCTGGAAACAACCTGCAGCCGAAAATTTTAATAATTTTTGGGTCCAGTCTCTTTTCAACCCACAAGGACGGCATGGAAGGAGATTTTTGAGGTGTCGCTAGAAAGCTATTGAGTTAAGGAACACGCCTGCATTAATCACAAAGTGATACGAGACCTAGTTTGGGAGTTGTGCATCTGGAAATAACCTGCAGCCGAAAATTTTGTAAAGTTTTCAGTCTAGTCTCTTTTCAACCCACAAGGACGGCATGGAAGGAGATTTTTGAGATGTCGCTGGAAAGCTATTGAGTTAAGGCACAAGCCTGCATTAGTTACAAAGTGATACGAGACCTAGTTTGGGAGTTGTGCATCTGGAAACAACCTGCAGCCGAAAATTGTGTAAATTTTTCGATCTAGTCGTTTTTCAACCCACAAGGACGGCATGGAAGGAGATTTTTGAGGGGTCGCTGGAAAGCTATTGAGTTAAGGAACTCGCCTGCATTAGTCACAAAGTGATACGAGACCTAGTTTGGAAATTGTTCATCTGGAAAAAACCTGCAGCCGAAAATTTTCATAATTTTTGGGTCCAGTCTCTTTTCAACCCACAAGGACGGCATGGAAGGAGATTTTTCAGATGTCGCTGGAAAGCTATTGAGTTAAGGAATAAGCCTGCATTAGCCACAAAGTGATACGAGACCTAGTTTGGAAGTTGTGCATCTGGAAACAACCTGTAGCCGAAAATTTTGTAAATTTTTCGATCTAGTCGTTTTTCAACCCACAAGGACGGCATGGAAGGAGATTTTTGAGGGGTCGCTGGAAAGCTATTGAGTTAAGGAACTCGCCTACATTAGTCACAAAGTGATACGAGACCTAGTTTGGATGTTGTGCATCTGGAAACAACCTGCAGCCGAAAATTTTAATAATTTTTGGGTCCAGTCTCTGTTCAACCCACAAGGACGGCATGGAATGAGATTTTTGAGGTGTCGGTGGAAAGCTATTGAGATAAGGAACAAGCCTGCATTAGTTACAAAGTGATACGAGACCTAGTTTGGGAGTTGTGCATCTGGAAACAACCTGCAGCCGAAAATTTTGTAAATTTTTCGATCTAGTCGTTTTTCAACCCACAAGGACGGCATGGAAGGAGATTTTTGAGGTGTCGCTGGAAAGCTATTGAGTTAAGGAACTCGCCTGCATTAGTCACAAAGTGATACGAGACCGAGTTTGGATGTTGTGCATCTGGAAACAACCTGCAGCCGAAAATTTTAATAATTTTTGGGTCCAGTCTCTGTTCAACCCACAAGGACGGCATGGAAGGAGATTTTTGAGGTGTCGGTGGAAAGCTATTGAGATAAGGAACAAGCCTGCATTAATCACAAAGTGATACGAGACCTAGTTTGGGAGTTGTGCATCTGGAAACAACCTGCAGCCGAAAATTTTGTAAAGTTTTCAGTCTAGTCTCTTTTCAACCAACAAGGACGGCATGGAAGGAGATTTTTGCAGTGTCGGTGGAAAGCTATTGAGATAAGGTACACGCCTGCATAAGTCACAAAATGATACGAGAGTTATTTTCAGAGTTACGATTCCAGACATTTCCAGCGGCCTATATTTTTACACCTTTTTCAAGCCAGACAACCCCCAAGGACGGCATGGAAGGAGTATCTTAAGGTGTCTTGTGAAAGCTCCTGAGTCAGTAAACAAGCCTACATAAGTCACAAAGTGATACGAGACCTACTTTCAGAATTATGAGTCTAGACATTTCCAGCGGCCTATTTTTGGTGGTATTGCGTTGAAGTCTTTTTAATAAATGAATAATTGTTCAGTCCAGCCTGTATAAGACCCCGAAGAACGGCATGGAAGAATCATTTTTTGGTGTCTTTTGATAGCTCTTGAGTTGAGAAACATGCCTACATTAGTCACAAAGTGATACGAGACCTAGGTTGGGAGTTGTGCATCTGGAAACAACCAGCAGCCGATAATTTTGATAACTTTTCGGTGTAACCTCGATAAAACCACCAAGAACGGCATGGAAGGAGATTTTTGAGGTGTCGGAGGAAAGCTCTTGAGTTAAGAAATACGGCTACATTAGTCGCAAAGTGATACGAAACTTATTTAACCGACTTCAAAAAAAGAAGGATGTTCTATGTTCGGCTGTATGTATGTTTTTTTTTTATATGTATGTTCACCGATTTCTCCGGCATTTATGAACCGATTTGAAAAAATATTTTGTTGTTCAGTAGATCGTTTATCGATTTATGAATCAATTTTTCTTTTTAAACTGTTATTTGGTAGGTGACTAAGTCGTTTTGGTCCCGTAAAAAAATCATTTCGGAAATCTACCCCCAAAGGGGGAAACTAGGGGTAGAAGTACGGTAGAAAAATATATTTGTGTCCGATTGACTTGAAACTTAGTATGTATACTCCATATAATAAATTAAGAAACTTTTGTTTAGGAATCTTGGAAAGGTCACCCCCAAAGGGGTAATTTGGGGTAATTTGGGGTGGGGGGTTTTTTATTTTATTCTTTCCTATTCTTTATTATATTATAATTTATATGATGTATTATATACCTAATATATATTTCGCACGTACGTCTTTTACTTGTTTATTTCATTAGATTTATTTTGTTACATTTATTTATTTTCTATTGGGTAGCCAGTGCTTTGTACGTATGACCCATTGAGGAGGGTTTGGCTGAAAATCAGCGCTGGGGGGTCTCGGTCCCCTCAATTCCAGCCAGATTCCTTTTCAGCACAGTTCGCATTGACTTCTTTTTATTTTTGTTTTTGTTTTATTTGTTTATGTTCTATGTCTTGCGTGTTGTGTCGAAAAAATGTTTTTTCTTTCTTTCTTTCTTTCATAAAGTTTGTATGGCGCCACTAAAAATCATGAAATAAAATTATTTTTATAAAAAATAAAAACCGACTTCAAAAAAACCTGGAGCACTAAAAAGCCTGAAATAATATTTCTATTACCACCACTGCCTACCTCATCTTCCATGCCATCCTTGGGGGTTGTCTGACCTGACAAAAGTGTACAAATTTAGGCCGCTGGAAACGTCTGGACTCGTAACTCTGAAAATAAGTCTCATATCACTTTGTGACTAATGTAGCCGTATTCCTTAACTCAAGAGCTTTTCACTGACATCTCAAAAATCTCCTTCCATGCCGTCCTTGGGGGTTGTCTGACCTGAAAAAAGTGTAAAAATTTTGGCCGCTGGAAACGTCTGGACTCGTAACTCTGAAAATAAGTCTCGTATCACTTTGTGACTTATGTAGCCGTATGCCTTAACTCAAGGGCTTTCCACCGACACCTCAAAAATCTCCTTCCATGCCGTCCTTGGGGGTTGTCTGACCTGACAAAAGTGTAAAAATTTAGGCCGCTGGAAACGTCTGGACTCCTAACGTTGAAAATAAGCCTCGTATCACTTTGTGACTAATGTAGCCGTATTCCTTAACTCAAGAGCTTTTCACTGACATCTCAAAAATCTCCTTCCATGCCGTCCTTGGGGGTTGTCTGACCTGAAAAAGGTGTAAAAATTTTGCCCGCTGGAAATGTCTGGACTCGTAACTCTGAAAATAAGTCTCGTATCACTTTGTGACTTATGTAGCCGTATGCCTTAACTCAAGGGCTTTCCACCGACACCTCAA
Source organism: Drymonia ruficornis (assembly GCA_947859195.1). Classification (NCBI taxonomy): domain Eukaryota; kingdom Metazoa; phylum Arthropoda; class Insecta; order Lepidoptera; family Notodontidae; genus Drymonia; species Drymonia ruficornis. Next base: position 5,678,157 of record OX401925.1, on the reverse strand, counting down.
AAATCTCCTTCCATGCCGTCCTTGGGGGTTGTCTGACCTGAAAAAGGTGTAAAAATTTTGGCCGCTGGAAATGTCTGGACTCGTAACTCTGAAAATAAGCCTCGTATCACTTTGTGACTAATGTAGCCGTATTCCTTAACTCAAGAGCTTTTCACTGACATCTCAAAAATCTCCTTCCATGCCGTCCTTGGGGGTTGTCTGACCTGAAAAAGGTGTAAAAATTTTGGCCGCTGGAAATGTCTGGACTTGTAACTCTGAAAATAAGTCTCGTATCACTTTGTGACTTATGTAGCCGTATGCCTTAACTCAAGGGATTTCCACCGACACCTCAAAAATCTCCTTCCATGCCGTCCTTGGTGGTTTTATAGAGGTTAGACCGAAAAGTTATCAACATTTTCGGCTGCGGGTTGTTTCCAGATGCACAACTCCCAAACTAGGTCTCGTATCACTTTGTGACTTATGTAGGCGCGTTCCTTGTTTCAAGAGCTTTCCAACGACACCTCGGAAAATTCCTTCCATGCCGTTCTTGGGAGTCGTATGGAGGCAAGACCGAAAAGATGTTTATTCATTAGAAAGACTTCAACGCAATCCTGCCTAAAAAAGGCCGCTGGATATGTCTAGACTCGTTATTCTGAAAGTAAGTCTCGTATCACTTTGTGACTAATGTAGCCGTATTCCTTAACTCAAGGGCTTTCCACCGACACCTCAAAAATCTCCTTCCATGCCGTCCTTGGGGGTTGTCTGACCTGAAAAAGGTGTAAAAATTTTGGCCGCTGGAAATGTCTGGACTCGTAACTCTTAAAATAAGTCTCGTATCACTTTGTGGCTAATGTAGCCGTATTCCTTAACTCAAGAGCTTTTCACTGACATCTCAAAAATCTCCTTCCATGCCGTCCTTGGGGGTTGTCTGACCTGAAAAAGGTGTAAAAATTTTGGCCGCTGGAAATGTCTGGACTCGTAACTCTGAAAATAAGTCTCGTATCACTTTGTGACTTATGTAGCCGTATGCCTTAACTCAAGGGCTTTCCACCGACACCTCAAAAATCTCCTTCCATGCCGTCCTTGGGGGTTGTCTGACCTGAAAAAGGTGTAAAAATTTTGGCCGCTGGAAATGTCTGGACTCGTAACTCTGAAAATAAGTCTCGTATCACTTTGTGACTTATGTAGCCGTATGCCTTAACTCAAGGGCTTTCCACCGACACCTCAAAAATCTCCTTCCATGCCGTCCTTGGGGGTTGTCTGACCTGACAAAAGTGTATAAATTTAGGCCGCTGGAAACGTCTGGACTCCTAACGTTGAAAATAAGCCTCGTATCACTTTGTGACTAATGTAGCCGTATTCCTTAACTCAAGAGCTTTTCACTGACATCTCAAAAATCTCCTTCCATGCCGTCCTTGGGGGTTGTCTGACCTGAAAAAGGTGTAAAAATTTTGCCCGCTGGAAATGTCTGGACTCGTAACTCTGAAAATAAGTCTCGTATCACTTTGTGACTTATGTAGCCGTATGCCTTAACTCAAGGGCTTTCCACCGACACCTCAAAAATCTCCTTCCATGCCGTCCTTGGGGGTTGTCTGACCTGACAAAAGTGTATAAATTTAGGCCGCTGGAAACGTCTGGACTCCTAACGTTGAAAATAAGCCTCGTATCACTTTGTGACTAATGTAGCCGTATTCCTTAACTCAAGAGCTTTTCACTGACATCTCAAAAATCTCCTTCCATGCCGTCCTTGGGGGTTGTCTGACCTGAAAAAGGTGTAAAAATTTTGCCCGCTGGAAATGTCTGGACTCGTAACTCTGAAAATAAGTCTCGTATCACTTTGTGACTTATGTAGCCGTATGCCTTAACTCAAGGGCTTTCCACCGACACCTCAAAAATCTCCTTCCATGCCGTCCTTGGGGGTTGTCTGACCTGAAAAAGGTGTAAAAATTTTGGCCGCTGGAAATGTCTGGACTCGTAACTCTGAAAATAAGCCTCGTATCACTTTGTGACTAATGTAGCCGTATTCCCTAACTTAAGAGCTTTTCACCGACATCTCAAAAATCTCCTTCCATGCCGTCCTTGGTGGTTTTATAGAGGTTAGACCGAAAAGTTATCAACATTTTCGGCTGCGGGTTGTTTCCAGATGCACAACTCCCAAACTAGGTCTCGTATCACTTTGTGACTTATGTAGGCGCGTTCCTTGTTTCAAGAGCTTTCCAACGACACCTCGGAAAATTCCTTCCATGCCGTTCTTGGGAGTCGTATGGAGGCAAGACCGAAAAGATGTTTATTCATTAGAAAGACTTCAACGCAATCCTGCCTAAAAAAGGCCGCTGGATATGTCTAGACTCGTTATTCTGAAAGTAAGTCTCGTATCACTTTGTGACTAATGTAGCCGTATTCCTTAACTCAAGGGCTTTCCACCGACACCTCAAAAATCTCCTTCCATGCCGTCCTTGGGGGTTTTCTGACCTGAAAAAGGTGTAAAAATTTTGGCCGCTGGAAATGTCTGGACTCGTAACTCTTAAAATAAGTCTCGTATCACTTTGTGGCTAATGTAGCCGTATTCCTTAACTCAAGAGCTTTTCACTGACATCTCAAAAATCTCCTTCCATGCCGTCCTTGGGGGTTGTCTGACCTGAAAAAGGTGTAAAAATTTTGGCCGCTGGAAATGTCTGGACTTGTAACTCTGAAAATAAGTCTCGTATCACTGTGTGACTAATGTAGCCGTATTCCCTAACTTCAGAGCTTTTCACCGACATCTCAAAAATCTCCTTCCATGCCGTCCTTGGTGGTTTTATAGAGGTTAGACCGAAAAGTTATCAACATTTTCGGCTGCGGGTTGTTTCCAGATGCACAACTCCCAAACTAGGTCTCGTATCACTTTGTGACTTATGTAGGCGCGTTCCTTGTTTCAAGAGCTTTCCAACGACACTTCGGAAAATTTCTTCCATGCCGTTCTTGGGGGTCGTATAAGTTGAATATTCCTACTATTATCCGGGAATATAAACAATCAAAGACCGAGTCAGCGACACAACTGCTTTATTGACATTGACGTAACAGTTAAGCAGTGTTGCCAATATACAAAAGTAGGACAAGTATACCACAGTATAGAGGCAAGACCGAAAAGATGTTTATTCATTAGAAAGACTTCAACGCAATCCTGCCTAAAAAAGGCCGCTGGATATGTCTAGACTCGTAATTCTGAAAGTAAGTCTCGTATCACTTTGTGACTAATGTAGCCGTATTCCTTAACTCAAGGGCTTTCCACCGACACCTCATAAATCTCCTTCCATGCCGTCCTTGAAGGTTGTCTGACCTGAAAAAGGTTAAAAATTTAGGCCGCTGGAAACGTCTGGACTCGTAACGTTGAAAATAAGTCTCGTATCACTTTGTGACTAATGTAGCCGTATTCCCTAACTTAAGAGCTTTTCACCGACACCTCAAAAATCTCCTTCCATGCCGTCCTTGGTGGTTTTATAGAGGTTAGACCGAAAAGTTATCAACATTTTCGGCTGCGGGTTGTTTCCAGATGCACAACTCCCAAACTAGGTCTCGTATCACTTTGTGACTTATGTAGACACGTTCCTTGTTTCAAGAGCTTTCCAACGACACCTCGGAAAATTCCTTCCATGGCGTTCTTGGGGGTCGTATAGAGGCAAGACCGAAAAGATGTTTATTCATTAGAAAGACTTCAACGCAATCCTGCCTAAAAAAGGCCGCTGGAAATGTCTGGACTCGTAACTCTGAAAATAAGTCTCGTATCACTTTGTGACTTATGTAGCCGTATGCCTTAACTCAAGGGCTTTCCACCGACACCTCAAAAATCTCCTTCCATGCCGTCCTTGGGGGTTGTCTGACCTGACAAAAGTGTAAAAATTTAGGCCGCTGGAAACGTCTGGACTCCTAACGTTGAAAATAAGCCTCGTATCACTTTGTGACTAATGCAGCCGTATTCCTTAACTCAAGAGCTTTTCACTGACATCTCAAAAATCTCCTTCCATGCCGTCCTTGGGGGTTGTCTGACCTGAAAAAGGTGTAAAAATTTTGGCCGCTGGAAATGTCTGGACTCGTAACTCTGAAAATAAGTCTCGTATCACTTTGTGACTTATGTAGCCGTATGCCTTAACTCAAGGGCTTTCCACCGACACCTCAAAAATCTCCTTCCATGCCGTCCTTGGGGGTTGTCTGACCTGACAAAAGTGTAAAAATTTAGGCCGCTGGAAACGTCTGGACTCCTAACGTTGAAAATAAGCCTCGTATCACTTTGTGACTAATGTAGCCGTATTCCTTAACTCAAGAGCTTTTCACTGACATCTCAAAAATCTCCTTCCATGCCGTCCTTGGGGGTTGTCTGACCTGAAAAAGGTGTAAAAATTTTGGCCGCTGGAAATGTCTGGACTCGTAACTCTGAAAATAAGTCTCGTATCACTTTGTGACTTATGTAGCCGTATGCCTTAACTCAAGGGCTTTCCACCGACACCTCAAAAATCTCCTTCCATGCCGTCCTTGGGGGTTGTCTGACCTGAGAAAGGTGTAAAAATTTTGGCCGCTGGAAATGTCTGGACTCGTAACTCTGAAAATAAGCCTCGTATCACTTTGTGACTAATGTAGCCGTATTCCTTAACTCAAGAGCTTTTCACTGACATCTCAAAAATCTCCTTCCATGCCGTCCTTGGGGGTTGTCTGACCTGAAAAAGGTGTAAAAATTTTGGCCGCTGGAAATGTCTGGACTCGTAACTCTGAAAATAAGTCTCGTATCACTTTGTGACTTATGTAGCCGTATGCCTTAACTCAAGGGCTTTCCACCGACACCTCAAAAATCTCCTTCCATGCCGTCCTTGGGGGTTGTCTGACCTGACAAAAGTGTAAAAATTTAGGCCGCTGGAAACGTCTGGACTCCTAACGTTGAAAATAAGCCTCGTATCACTTTGTGACTAATGTAGCCGTATTCCTTAACTCAAGAGCTTTTCACTGACATCTCAAAAATCTCCTTCGATGCCGTCCTTGGGGGTTGTCTGACCTGAAAAAGGTGTAAAAATTTTGGCCGCTGGAAATGTCTGTACTCGTAACTCTGAAAATAAGTCTCGTATCACTTTGTGACTTATGTAGCCGTATGCCTTAACTCAAGGGCTTTCCACCGACACCTCAAAAATCTCCTTCCATGCCGTCCTTGGGGGTTGTCTGACCTGACAAAAGTGTAAAAATTTAGGCCGCTGGAAACGTCTGGACTCCTAACGTTGAAAATAAGCCTCGTATCACTTTGTGACTAATGTAGCCGTATTCCTTAACTCAAGAGCTTTTCACTGACATCTCAAAAATCTCCTTCCATGCCGTCCTTGGGGGTTGTCTGACCTGAAAAAGGTGTAAAAATTTTGGCCGCTGGAAATGTCTGGACTCGTAACTCTGAAAATAAGTCTCGTATCACTTTGTGACTTATGTAGCCGTATGCCTTAACTCAAGGGCTTTCCACCGACACCTCAAAAATCTCCTTCCATGCCGTCCTTGGGGGTTGTCTGACCTGACAAAAGTGTAAAGATTTAGGCCGCTGGAAACGTCTGGACTCCTAACGTTGAAAATAAGCCTCGTATCACTTTGTGACTAATGTAGCCGTATTCCTTAACTCAAGAGCTTTTCACTGACATCTCAAAAATCTCCTTCCATGCCGTCCTTGGGGGTTGTCTGACCTGAAAAAGGTGTAAAAATTTTGGCCGCTGGAAATGTCTGGACTCGTAACTCTGAAAATAAGTCTCGTATCACTTTGTGACTTATGTAGCCGTATGCCTTAACTCAAGGGCTTTCCACCGACACCTCAAAAATCTCCTTCCATGCCGTCCTTGGGGGTTGTCTGACCTGACAAAAGTGTAAAAATTTAGGCCGCTGGAAACGTCTGGACTCCTAACGTTGAAAATAAGCCTCGTATCACTTTCTGACTAATGTAGCCGTATTCCTTAACTCAAGAGCTTTTCACTGACATCTCAAAAATCTCCTTCCATGCCGTCCTTGGGGGTTGTCTGACCTGACAAAAGTGTAAAAATTTTGGCCGCTGAAAATGTCTGGACTCGTAACTCTGAAAATAAGTCTCGTATCACTTTGTGAGTAATGTAGCCGTATTCCCTAACTCAAGAGCTTTTCACCGACATCTCAAAAATCTCCTTCCATGCCGTCCTTGGGCGTTGTCTGACCTGAAAAAGGTGTAAAAATTTTGCCCGCTGGAAATGTCTGGACTCGTAACTCTGAAAATAAGTCTCGTATCACTTTGTGACTAATGTAGCCGTATTCCTTAACTCAAGAGCTTTTCAGCGACTCCTCAAAAATCTCCTTCCATGCCGTCCTTGGGGCTTTTATAGAGGTGAGACCGAAAAGTTTGCAAAATTTTCGGCTGCAGGTTGTTTCGAGATGCACAACTCCCAAACTAGGTCTCGTATCACTTTGTGACTAATGCAGGCGTATTTCTTAACTCAAGAGCTTGCTACGGACACCTCAAAAATTTCCTTCCATGCCGTCCTTGGGGGTTTTATAGAGGTTAGACCGAAAAGTTGTCAAAATCTTCGGCTGCGGATTGTTTCCAGATCCACAACTCCTAACCTAGGTCTCGTAGGTCAGGACTCGTTATTTTACTTGGTACCATTCCTGCAGCATCAAGAGTCAGGAGTTGGAGCTCGGAGTGGCCGTTCGTAGTTTCTGCTTGATACCTACATTACTAATTCAGAATAATATTTTCGTACAGACTCACCGTTTAGGCGGGCAGTACCCCTGCAGCATCAGGATTTGAAGGTAGAAGGTTTATACTACCGTGATATTATATTGTCATGGGGACTGTATCCATGTGCAACGTTTCATGTGAATCGGTCATGTAAAAGTGGTTGAGAAATCCATCGAAATATTTGAAGCAAATAATTGTAAGAAAACCGTTCAAAAATGGTTTTTCTTTATACATTTTCCAACCTAGGATGCTGCAGTTTTCCTTTTTTCCTTATTTCAAAGTATTAAGAGCGTTTCTGTTTAAAAAATATGAACACTTTAATTTTGTCGGGTTATAAAGGCCGCCAACTTTAGGCCGCCAACTTCACACCGGTGTTTACTACTTGGTACTACCCCGGTCGAGCCAGACTATTATATGAGCTGCAGTCAATTGACTACAGCCTGGTTCTACCAAGAATAACAAATGGGGTTGTGGCAAGAAATTGTGTAAAATTGCGAGAAAACTGGGGTTAAATTAAGTATAATGTATTGTAATGTATATGTTTATAAGTTAATTTATGTAAGTACACCCCCGTATAATTTTTCAAACTGGGGTTAAATTAATTATAATGTAATGTATATGTTCATAAGTTAATTTATGTAAGTACACGCCCGTATTTTTTCTTTAGATCCTCTCCATCCTAAGGTTGCCTGGTAGAGATCACTTTTAGTGATAAGGCCGCCCATTTTCCACTTTCTGTGTAAATTATGTAATAATTTATAAATGTTTGTTTTCTAGTGGTGGATTAATAAAAAGTTATTTATCTATCTATAACATGTTTCTCTTCTAAAATATGGTTGAGATTAGGGGGGAGATGGTCTAATCAAATCTCACACCCTTCAAACATTTATGTTTACTTACAAACCTTATGAGTTAGCTAAAAAATATGATACATTGAAAAAAAAACAACAATAAATGATGATGATGAGTATATTAAGCGGATCTAACGAATCCACGGTAACATCAATCAGAAAATGCTTTTCATAATGAGAAATACACTACTTGTGTATACAAGTTTCCATTGAACATGATTGATTACGTATACAGGATGACTTCGTAATTGGCGATACTGGACGACCACTGGGCGCAATGGTTCGAGTGTAGGCCGCTCGGTTTACGGCATCGGGTGATTGTGGGTTCGATTCCCGCCAGAGGCAAATTTCAGAAACTGCCTTTCGTAATTTGCCTTGGTCTGGGAGTCACTGGGTCGTTCCCAGTCCATTGTATGGTCCATTATACAGCACAAGCGGTAGAACAAGCGTTGCTTAGTTTGGGACCATACAATCGATGTGTAAGTCTGTTGATATTTATTTATTTTATATTTTAATAAATATGTCTTAATATGAATCAGATTATTTCAGGAACATTATTCTACAAATAGATTAATTTTTGAAGTAACTTACGATCTTTCTATGAGCGAAAGATTGTTCAAAGTGGTTCTAGAGATTAATCTCTACATACAAACTTCAACTCTTTGTAGTATTAGCACAGGTGGTATTAGTATGATTAGTACATACATATGACAAGGCGACAAGGCGACAAGGTTCACCACCTGTCACGTTGGGTTCTGACTATCTGGTGAAACGTGGGCTTTGAGCTGACTTAATACCTCCACAATGTGGTGGTGTATGGCCACTCAAGCCTCTTATATATATAGTACATACATATTTTGCGGCCTAATTTCCATACACTTTTGTACTGTGATGTGTAATGCCAACAAACACGAAGTCACCCTGTATAGTATGACGCAATGCGTACTTAGTATATTTATGTTTTATACTGTATGTAACTATAAGTGCGTATACTCACATTAAGGATCTTGATGAAAGCTTCCTGGTTTAATGAATATGCGTTACAAGTTCGTGATCCATCAGTTTTTACAATACATTGTAAGCTATCTAATTAACGGTGTGGGTTTTTACAATAAAAACGTGTTTATGATCATTATACATTGGTATTTTGACTCAAACATCATTGATATCGCTTGTACCCGGATCAATACAAACAAAAACAAAAAGTGTTATATGTAGTAATATCAGTCATCTGGTTCCATAGTACAAGCTCTGCTTAGTTTGGGATCAGGTGTCGTGTGTAAAAGAATGTCCCAGGATATTTATTTATTTATTTTATTCATTTAATAATTAAAACATCGAAAACATCGTGAGGAAACCTACCTATCCCTCGGGACTAGGTAATAGTCAGTTCCTGTATACACGGCGACAAGGTTCACTACCTGTCACGTTGGGTTCTGACTAACTGGTGAAACGTGGGCAATGTAGTGGTATATGGCCTCTCAAGCCTCTGACTACCCCCGAATGGGGATAAAAGTCGTGACGTTATATTATTATTATTATTATTAATAATATTTAATTTTTTCAGAAGTAGAATGCAATGGAAATGTAATCACGCGTAGCAATAGCAGATACCTACTGGGCTCGAGTCTGTTAACAATAACCATTGCTAAACCACTGGGCCTTGTCAATCGGCAAGAATTTGCGATTTTCAGAGAGATACGATTCGATTAGAGACCAGTGGTTTCGCTATAGACAATTTTTAAGGGACTCGACGCCCAGTTGGTTGAAGTAAAAGTATTTCACTAGTTCGATTCCCGAACCAAACAGGCGATTTACAAAAAAATATAAAATGTTGACGGGCCCGTTGGCGTGGTTGATTTAGATTCGGCCATTCACGCTGCAGGTCGTAGGTTCGATTCTTACCCGGGACATGCATTTGTGTGCATGAACATGCTTGCGTGTCCCGAGTCTGGTTGTAATTATGTATATTAAGTATGTATTTACAAACAAAAAGTAGTATATGTATTAATATCAGTTATCTGGTTTCCATAGTACAAGCTCTGCTTAGTTTGGGATCAGGTAGCCGTGTGTAAAAAGAATGTCCTAGGATATTATTATCATTATTATGTCTCTCTCTCTTCCTGGACTATGTATCCCACATGGTGGTGGGGTCAGCCTTCCTAATCTTACCCTTCCACTTCGCTCTATCCTCGATATCGTCTTCGGATACCTGACACTCTTTCATGTCCTTTAGCAGTACAGCTTTCCATCTTGTCATCCATCTGTTGTCCTTCATCTATTATCATTATTATGTAATTTTACTAATTTAAAAAAAATATGGTTATGTTTTCTTTCAGTAGACGTTACATCATCAATATGGGTACTTTCTACCTCCTACTTATCGATCCCGCCTCTCCCCTTGGTGAGATGTCATGAGATTTAGCTCGACCCCCCCCCCCCCCAGTTCTAAACGCCTCACGTAATAATGGACGCCCCCCATTCTGTAGACTGATTTATGACTTCATCAATCTATATCTATACATATAATAAGAATGTAAAATTGGTCGCGTCTGTACATTCGAAATATTTAAAAAAAATATAGTGGGGGGGACTTAGATGGACCAGCAGAATTCATTTTTATCATTTTTAGAATTTTTGTCTGTGGGTATGTTTGTATGTTTGTATGTTTGCTCAGATTTTCGAAAGAGCACAACTTCGAATCCACCGGATGGATTTCAATGAAATTTGGCATGGATATGACTCATAGTCTAACTTAACATCTAGGATACTTTTTTTTCGATAATGTTTAGGGTTGCCACAGAAAATTCAAAAAACTACTTAAAAATTCTAAATGTTTGAAAGAGCACAACTTTGAATCCACCGGATTAATTTCAATGAAATTTGGCATGGATATGACTAATAGTCTAACTTAACATCTAGCATATTTTTTTTTTCGGTAAAGTTTAGGGTTGCCACAAAACATTGAAAAACTACCTAAATATTCGAACACGCACAACTTTGAATCCAATGGATTGATTTCGATGAAATTTGGCATGAATATGACTAATAGTCCAACTTAACATCTAGGATATTTTTTTCTAAAATATTAGATTGTAAATTTTTATGACCACACAGAAATTCTAGCCAAAAATAAGTTTTAGTTATTGAAATACGTCTATTTAGAGCGGAGCCCTACGGAGCCCTACGTTGTGTGTGATCCGACACTATTTGGAATACATAATCTTAATTTTAATAATAATAATAAATATTTTATTGCTGCGTTCTACCATCTTAAGTTTCGTTTTTCTTAACTAGATGTCGCTATACTTAAAATCAGACAATACCTGCCTTGCACCACATGTCAAAATTTAATATCTTCCTTGCTTCAAGAAATTTAGTTTTTTTATTCCTAATTACGTATAAAAAACATTAAGCGGGTCTTTGTATCACGCGGAATCTTAGACGTTAACTCTGGAATTCATCTCCACAGTACTAATGCCGTAGGGAAGCTACCTACCTAAGAAGTAAGTCTAGAGGACCTGCTGATTTTGCATTAAGTAGTAATAGAAACATAGACATTGAACTCTGATCTCCAACCCCTCAGGAATGATGCTGCTGGGTAACTGCCTGCTTAAACCATAAATCTGGAGGACCTGCTAACTTTGAATTAGCAATGTGGGTATCAAGTAGAAACTTCTCAGGCGAGGTCGCGTTTCCGATCCGGCGCTAGAATTTAAGGAAAACATGTAAAATGACTACTTATAAGTGCCCTCCTAGGCCTAATCAAAATAAACGCTTTGACTATTGACTTAGACGATAAACTCCGGACTCTAACTTTTTAAGCACGATGTTGCGAAGTGACTCTTACCTAAGCCGTGAGTCTGGAGCACTCACTCATTTTAAATAAGGAACATGGGTATCAAGTACAAACTTAAACATTGAGCTCTGGAGTCCAACCGCTCAGTCGTGATACTGTGAGTAACTACAGATATAGATAGACGGATACAGATAGACTGGTACAGACAGAGATACTCACCTACCGATAGATTACAGACAGACAGATACTTACAGCTAAACTGATACACACAGACAAATAAAGTCAAACTTTTGTTATACAACTAAGGTGCCAGGCAAGCGTACGGCTCACCTGTTGTTAAGCAGTTACCGTACCCTATAGATGCTTGCAACCAAAGGCATCGGTAGCACGTTTCCAACCTGAAGGGGAGTGGGGTTAGTGGGAGGGGACGGGGAGGTGGCTGGGTTGCGCTTCCGGCTCTCTCCCTCATCATACGAAACGAAGGTAAATTAGCTACTTGAATGCCGATCTCCACCTTACTGGTCAGACTCTACCACCTTACTGGTATAGACTGGTACAGATAGACAGCCACGGACAGACGAACTTAGACTGATGCAGACTGACGTAATACGATAGACAAAATTATATTTAAGGGCTTCACCGACTGGACGCGGACGGAGTCGCGGGCACAGCTAGTCTTTCATATAATAGTATATTAAATCTAAAACTATACCATATACTTTAATTAATAGGTATTCCAATTAAAAGATGAATAGAAATGACTCATCAATGATGAATGCGCCATTTAAATAAAATATCAGAACGCAATGCCATCATGTCCATTAAATCCTCGTATTTCAAATTGAAATAGGTCAACTTTTTGAACAGTAATAATGATTTTAGTAATTATTATTTAATAACTGCGACTGTAGCCTAGGGGTGAACAGGTTGGGCTAGCAATCAGAAGGTCCCAGGTTGGATCCCCGGTGGGGCATGAACCAATCGATGAATTTTCATCTATGTGCATCATTTATAGTTCGCTGACGGTGAGGGAAAACATCGTGTGGAAATCTACCCATCCCTCGGGATTAGGTAATAGTCAGTTCCTGTATACACGGCGACCGTTGGGTTCTGACTATCTGGTGAAACGTGGGCTTTGAGTTGGTTAATACCTCCACAATGTGGTGGTGTATGGCCACTCAAGCCTCTGACTACCCCCAAATGGGGATAAAAGCCGTGACGTTAGATTTCATTTTTCATTAGGTAATTTAACAAAAATATATTTACAGTAAACTGTAGCCAGTTGACCGCAGCTCATATACGGGCTACCGTGGTAGTAGGACCCTCTTACAGAAGATTGGCGTAATGTAGCTATTTTAGCATTTCGTATGATGAGTGCGAGAGCTGGAAGTCCAACAACCCCTCTCCCCCTCTGTCCCACGTGCAAGCGATGCCTTTGGTATTGAAAGCATCTATAGGATACGGTAACTGTTTAATATGATGCAAACCATACGCTTGTTTGCCGCCTTAGTTAAATAATAAAAACTTAATAAAAAAGGTCAGGTGCTAATAGAATGAAATATCTTAATCCAATAAACATAATATAATATTGAATTTCTTGTACATATATTCAATTAAATAAAGCCAAAAAAGACCAGACAAGTGAGAGTAGGCATCGCACCCTGAGCGTTCCGTACAAATTTAGGAATCGCATAATAATTGTCATGTCAGCAAAATTGGGACTACCATACAAACTTCTATACCCAGTTTTACACCTTTTTTCAAAAACACTGAAAATTATATTCTTTACTTTTAATAAGTTGCATAAATAAATACCAATTTTCCTATGCTCTACTTTTACGCTATAAAAGGTACTGTTAAATTTAACATGTTTCTAATACTAGCGGTTTGGGTTCAGCACGTCTTGACAGACGAGTGATCCTATGAGAGTTCAGTTTTTCCTTTTGAGATACGGACCCCTAAAAATACAACGTAATGCTTAATGATTTGAATATGACCCATGATTATATGTATTTTTTTTGTAATAGACAATTGTTACAGCTATTCAGTATTGCAAAAATATAGGGTCAATAGTTCACAATCGAAGCTACGTATGTGGTCTCGAGTTGTGTCGTGTTTTTTTTTATAGGACTGGCGTGGCATAAAAGCGTACGGTCCGCCTGATGTTAAGCAGTTACCGTAGCCTATAGATGCTTGCAATACCAAAGGCTCGCACATTGCCGTCAGGGGAGTGGAATGAGTTTTGTTTTTTTTTTGTGGATTTTTACGGTTTGGTTACAATCACGAAACACTTGCTGTTAACTTGGGCATCGAGTCTCTTATCAATTAACCCAGACTCGGGGGCATGTGCTTATATGCAAACAGACAAAATTATAAAAATATATGCACTCTATTGGTCAATCTTTATCGCCCCCACTATTTATATTTCCAAATATTTTGTGTATTTGTAATCTATTATTAGCTATACACATGAGTGTATACGGCTTAAAGCGATTATTATGGACATTCGATCACCGGATCTAGCGTCCTTTAAAATCTTATATAGACACGTTATATAAATAAAAGTCTCAAATATTTACCTTTTTATATTATCATTTTATACCTACGCAAACATAATGCAACGTATTGAAGAGTTATTTTTCATGAAGCGTTTTGAAATTCGGGTCATTGTAACTGTTTGTTTACCCGAATGCATTAGAGCAGTGGCTCTCAACCTTTTAGCACGGACCAGGGACAACGATGTACAAGAAAAATCTTAATCAATTAGTTAAAACACAGTAGTAGCATGCATTAACAATATTATTTTTAATATAAAATATACCTAACATTTTTATTAGAAAGTTATATGGGTAAATTTTTAATCAATGGGAATTCTTAACTTGCATCTTTTGCACAAGTTAATTAACTTCGCCCGCGAAATTTGAAATCGTTCGCGGACCATATTTTGACTCCTGCGGACCAATGGTGGTGCGCGGACCACTGTTGGGAACCACTGTATTAGAGGATGCTCGCTTGCATGTGTCAACACCTTTATATGAGCGCTCTTGAAGCATTTTGCATGTTTAATCTAATTCATCTCAATACACATACACCTTGGTTTTCTTCTGCTTTTCCTAGTCTTTTCCCAATTGACGGCTGGTTGACGCAGTGCTGTCAGATGTTCCGAACTACATTGATTTCGGCGTCTTATCAGTTGCCGCAATAACTATGCAAAGATATAATAAAAGATTATTCATAGATTATTATTAGATGATTATTATAGTCGGCGACAAGGTTCACCACCTGTCACGTTGGTTTCTAACTATCTGGTGAAACGTGGGCTTTGAGTTGACTTAATTCCTCCACAATGTGGTGGTGTATGACCACTCAAGCCTCTGACTACCCCCGAATGGGGATAACAGTCGTGACGTTATATTAATTTTATGTTTTATTTATAGTCATAGATTAATTATTAGTTTCCGGAGGGCACGAAACTTTCATAAATCTATAAGACCAGTGATGAATCAAAAGTACATTTATTTGTATGTTTACATGGGTAATTATTGAACGATGAAAATAATCGATGTACATCATAATGTCAGATTATCACAAGATCATAATGTCATTGCCGTGACCTTCGTGCACCTATTGAAAGACTATTGTAATGCCATGTTACAAATTTTAAAATCATGCTTGTAATTTGTGCTGGGATATTCTTAAAAGATTATAGTTGGGTGCTAATTCTGTTCTTTAAATAATAAATAAATAAACCGAACTATGCCGGACGGAACCGAACGGGTTATTCCCTGAGTACCCCGATCTCTGAGGCCCCCGTCCCGGAGAACCCAGAATACGATAACTATATAATAATATTTATTTATTAAAGTAACCAGAACTCAATTAAAAACTATGCTAGTATCAAAAAACAAAGTAGGTATAGAAATACAATAAATAAATATGCAAATCACTGCTGCACCATCCCATGAGAGACGGCGCCGCAGCGATTTACATATACACCGTCCAACCTGCTGGCGAACATCTGTAATAGAGTG
This sequence comes from Drymonia ruficornis, assembly GCA_947859195.1. Lineage (NCBI taxonomy): Eukaryota > Metazoa > Arthropoda > Insecta > Lepidoptera > Notodontidae > Drymonia > Drymonia ruficornis. Next base: position 5,662,791 of record OX401925.1, on the reverse strand, counting down.
TTGGGGCTACCCCGCACCCTGCGCACCACAGAGTAAAGACTAAAGAAAGAGGTGCCCTTATGAGATATTTGTATGAAAAAAAACGTGGTCATTGTTTTTTCATTTTTATTTTACTATTTACCGGTAAATAGTTGAACTACTCGCTTCGTTTTATGTCGATGTTAGTACTAGGCCGACCACTCGGCCTACTTGCTTAGGGCCAGTCCCCTTAGTAACTGGTCCATGCTGCGCACCAAGGATGCGCACCTCTTTCGCATAATAGTGTAGAAACAGTCTACACGTGTGTCCGCGAACATCCCAGAAGCGCTACAGAAGCGGGGCAAACCCACCAACCCCCTGAAAGCATTTTTATATTGAACGTGAACGTCTCGAGAACGCGTCACTTTTTCTTTTTTTTATTAGGCAACTCCTACCGTAAGCCGTGTTAAGAAATTTGCAATAAAGTTGCAACATATATCGCTAGACATATACACCAACTAGCAACTGTATGGTCTCAAACTAATAATAATAATATCATTTATTTCAGGCAGCGAAATATGTAGTACATAACAAAAGTTACTTACTAACGCATTTACAGCCCATATTATAAATACCTTAAAGTCTTATACATATTATTTATATTTTTAGCCTATGTACACTTCACTGTACGATCTTGTCGTTCCTTCCACTCGACACCACCAAAACGATACCATCGGTGGTGTCGTTTGGAATCTCTAGTCCATACGACACCACCCTAGTGATGTCCAGAAACGCGTGTTTTTGACAAACAGCTCCCAGTTCATTAAAATAAATAAATAAATATCAGACAACATCACATACATTGATCCGACCCCAAAGTTATTATTTCAAGTTATCTATAGTTAAACGATAATTAATAAAACAGAGTTTATGAAATAAATATAAACTAAACTAACAGATAAATATAAACTTTATCAAATGACATACCTCATTAATGAAACTGCTTGAACTTAATTGGAGTTTTCATATCTACAACTTTGTATGTAGGTAACCTCACTAATAGTCGGTGGTGTCGTATGGACTAGAGATTCCATACGACACCACCGGTGGTGTCGTTGTGGTGGTGTCAAGTGGAAGGAATGGATCTTGTGGTACTAGTTCCCGGAAGCGACGGAACACCACTCCATTCGGCCAGAAGTTCTCCTCCATGACGAGGTGCAGATAACACATCGGTATTTACGGTTAAAGACATTTATTTTCTCAAAAATTTACAAATTACTTATGGAGAAAATACAATTTTTATAATAAAGTAAATCAATTTCATTTGCGCAGGCACAGAACAAAATTAAGATGAGGGTAGATGCAACAATTGTTGGTGTTGGGCTAGGGAAACAATAGATGTTTGTTAAGGCCAGTGACATAGTGTTACTATTTAAATATTTATCTACGATCTAGTAATGAAAGATCCCTTAAAATATGGTTTTTTAGTAGTTTTTTAAAGGTTATTAGGGATTTAGCATCTTTGATATCTTGCGGTAATTTATTGTATTGTATTTGCACCACAAACGCCTTATAGTTGACGCAAAGCAAAACTTGTGCTATGGGTACCGTACAATGGACTGGGGGCGATCCCAGTGACACCCAGACCGGGGCAAATTACAAAAAGGCCTTTGTTGAAAGTCTAATGAAGCGTAATTGGAAAAAGGGAGGGGAATGTGGGGGAGGAGAAAGCTTCCGGCTCTCTCACACATCGTACGAAACGCACTCTAGCTACTTTACGTCGATCTTCTGTGAGAGGCTGGTCCGTACTAACCGGGTCCAGCTTGGTACCACCAATAAAAATGAAAATAAAAATTGGTTAAATTTTCTATGACATGCAGGTTTCTTTGCGGTGTTTTTGTTCATCTTCAAAGCAGCAAAAATAATGTAAGTCATATTATACAGGCTGATTGAACACTTTACATATTGATACAGAGTACTCGATTCTCGTTCTAATTATGTAAAAAAATGGTGCCTAATATTTGCCTAATTTATCTTTAATTATCCACTCAAAACAATAAGCGTGGTCAGGATAATATCTCCTTGATTTGACGTACCTATCAAGTGTCATTAGTGACATTAGCACTAGCTTTCTACGCGAGGCACTGCGGTGTCCACGATTTCCGAGTTTTAGCACATTAATTTAATGAAGGTTTTCTGTGTAGTTCATTGGTATTTTTTTATTTTTTTTTTTAATTTTTCATGTTACCATAAATTATCATGTCCTTCAACAAGTAAAGTGTTTAACCAGTCAGCCTGTATAGTCATATATCTATATTTTCCTGCAGTCTCTTATTACATTCTTAACTATATTAGCGGCACGCTACGATGGCCGGGTTGACATGTTGGAGGGAGAGAGGATGAACCTTATTATAACGGAATAAGATTCATTTTCGCATTAATTTTCTGACATTCTTATTTTTTAAACGGCCAGTCTTATTCCGTTATAATAAGGTTCATTTTCTTCCCCCCCCCCACATGTCAAACCGGCCATCGTAGTATGATTCTACTTTAGTGTCCGCGACTTCGTACACGTTAATTTTAGAATAAGATTACCCACATTTAAGACCGCGTAGAAATTAATGTTTTTTTTACGCAGAACCCATTTATTTTTAACTAGCTTTTGCCCGCGACTTCGTCCGCGCTGAATTTAAATAAGAAAAATTCGGATCCCGCATCCCGTTTCCCGGATCCCGGATCCCGTATCCCGGATCCCGTATCCCGGATATCTTAGATCCCGTAACCCATATCCCAGATTTCGTATCCCGGATCTCGTTTCCCGGATCCTGTATCCTGGATCTCGTTGCCCGGATCCTGGATCCTATTTTCCGGATCCCGGATCCCATTTCCCGGAGCCCATATCCCGGATATCACGGATCCCGTATCCCATATCCCGGATCTAGTTTCCCGGGTCCCGTATCCTGAATTCGTTGCCCGGATCCTGCTTCCCTTATCCCGGATCCTGGATGTCTTTTTCCGAAACCTGTATCCCGGATATCCCGGACCCCGTATCCCAGATTCCGTTTCCTAAATCCCGGATATCACGGATCCCGTATCTCGTATTCCATATCCCGGATCTCGTATACAGGATTCCGTTTGCCGGATTCCGTATCCCGGATCTCGTTTCCCCGATCCCAGATGTCGTTTTCCGGATCCCGTATCCCGGATATCACGGGTACCGTATCCCTGACCACGCATTTTGTTTCCCGGGTCTCGTATCCCGGATCTCATTTTCTGAATCCCGGATCCCGTTTCCCAGATCCCAGCTTCCATTTGCCGGATCCCGGTTCCCGGATCCCAGATCCCGTATCCCGGATATGGGATCCCGTATCTCAGATATCGCGGATCTCGTATCGTATTAGCCTGTAAAAGTACCGTCAAAATCGGTCCAGCCGTTTCAGAGATTAGCCCGAATCGGTACCGCCATACAAACTTTCATTCCCTATTTTACACCCTCAGGGGATGAATTTTGCAAAACGCTGAAATTAATATTTTTAATTTGTAAAAAAAAAAACCTAAACACCAATTTACCACCACCAACCACTAACCTAACCTAAACACCAATTTTCATCATTCTAATTTCAAAAGTGACGAACTTCAATACAAACTTTCATCCCCTATTTCACCCCCCTAGGGGATGAATTTTCAAAAACCATGAAATTAATCATTTTTATTTTTAAAAGACACCTAATCAGCTATTTTCATAATTCTAACTTCAAAAATGACTAACTTCCATACAAACTTTCATCCCCTATTTTACTCCCTTAGGGGTTGAATTTCAAAAAATCCTTTCTTAGTACACCTCTACACATCAAGACAAACCCACCCACCAAATTTCAAGTCTCTACGATCAGCGGTTTAGGCTGTGCGTTGTCTGTCAGTCAGTCAGTCAGTCAGTCAGTCAGTCAATCAGGACTTTGATTCTTATATATTTAGATAAGCCTAAGTTACACCTTATAACATCAGCTATCTGCCAGTGAAAGTCCCGTCAAAATCGGTCCAGCTGTTTCGAAAACCATTCAGCAGAGAGACAAAAAAAATAATTGTTTTTGTTATTGGTACCGTATATACTTGCATTTAGTAAAAATCTGTTATTATTACCTAACAAACAGACTATTTATTTGTACGTATAGATAAAAAACATCCGCTAACGGTGAGCACGTAAAATCCCCGTGATAGCAAATTTTATATCTGTGGGTTAAATGTTATCTACAATAGTATTGCTTATTGTTTAGTTAAAGATAAGGTAAGTTATACAGCAGTTTTCGAGACAACATTTTCTATAATTTTTATAGACTTTACCTACGTGTCAAATAATTAATATTTTTCTTCTTTTCGTATGGTTAGTGGCCAACCTGTCAGTTGTACAAGCCGCCTCTGACACGGCTTAACTGAGGTTTGTCATTAAACTTTTTTATGGGACTGCTTAATGTGGTGCACATATGGGCTATCTATGGTTTTTTCAAGCACATGGATGTTTTGAACGGTTATGGGTTTTGCCAAACGGCAATCGGGCCGGAATTATTATCGGGATTTTTGCGAGCTCGTTTCAAATGGGAATTTTTGTTTATCTATTCCGTGGGAAAATAACATTATCTATACAAACAAAAAAAAACAGTGTGTATGAAAGTATAAACGGTATTTATAACAAACAAAAAATGTTTTTTGTCTATCTGTCTGTCTGGATGTTTGTTTCGACTAATCTCCGAAACGGCTGGATGATGTTATAAGGAGAGGCTGGGGTAATTTTATTTTAGAAAAATATTAATAAAAATGTTATTAAAACCCAGTAAGGGCCTCCGCAAACTTGCTACTTTTAACATCGGCGACCGGCGATTTTGTGACGTATCGATGCTGCGTCGCGTTTCTTCGAGCGCGAACGAGCGAGACGCAGCATCAAAATCGCCGATTGCCGATGCTAAAAGTAGCAAGTCTGCGGAGGCCCTAAATTCCACGCAGACGTAGTCGCGTAATCTTATTATAAAATACTCTTCCAGAAATTTGCTTCTGGTGTTAGTAGAACGCGCAGGTTATGCCCAATCGCTGTCACTTGCCAAGGCTCCAAGTCTGCTAAATTTTAACCATTGGAAAACCACTTCTCACTAATATTATCTTCGGGAATTCCTCATTATAAATCGTAAATTGGTACGGCCAGATGCTTCGCATGCCGCGCCCAAACACTCATGTTATGACATTGTGTTTTGTGTTAAGTACTACCTCGGTCGAGCCAGCCCATGTATGAGCTGCAGTCAATTGGCTACAGCTTGGCTCTACCACCAATAACTAACTATTAGTGGTATTACTAGCTTGGAATATTGTGGATTGCCTTTTTGAAACTCAGACTTAAGTTCTTCAGCTTTGTATACCTACCTACCTATTTATTTGCTTATATACTGATAAGGTGTGTGACCCTCTCTGCAGCTATCACTAACTTAGGTATATTTTTGCTTAAACGAATTGACCTACCGCCTTCGATCAAATTGATCGAAGCCTACCGCGAATAGTTAAAACACATTTTTTTTTAAACTAACGTGGTTGCAAGCGTTTGACCCGCCCATAGCAATTAGCAGTTACTGTAGCTTGCAATGCAAAAGGCTCGCACGTGGCCGACATAAAGTCTCTTTCAGGTCGACTATGGGAAGTCTGATATAGGAGTTTGCATTAGCGTTTTCAGAAAGAACAGAAAAGAAATGATATTAGGATATCAAAGAAACAATGTTTAACCCTCCAAGGTTTGGGTTTGTTTTGGTTTTGGGTTTGGATTTAGGTTTAGGTTTGGTTTGGTTTTGGGTTTTCGTTTGCGGTTCATTCGCCAGCGTATTTTTAGCAGGGCGATCAATCAACGTTCTTGGCGCTTGTTTCTCTCCATAAGTTGTCCATCTGGATGGGACGCCCGCGCCCTGACGCCGCACACTTTTTGCGAATATGTATATCGGAAATAATTAATTGCTATTGCGTCACAAAATTCAACAATAATTTTGAGATATTATCTTTCTCCATCTTCTGATAAAAAAAACTCAAGCCATTTAAAAGATACAAATTTAAAGACAAAAACAGCTTTAATTTCTTTTTCACATAAATAAATTGCAAGTTGCACTATTTCCAACTACGAATTTCAAGATCAAGGGTTAGTAAATGATGTGATATCTTTTTAATTTTTTTCCTCAATAAATCAAAGACCAATGATGCGTATGCGTAATATGCGATTCGCCTTCGGGTTATCGCGTTCGGGATATCGCCCGAGCTTGTAATCTGGAGTAACGTCACGCGCGTACTTCGACACTGAACTTGGGGATTTATTTATGACTCACTTTGTTTACTCCCGAAGTTTACATGTTAAGTAAATTATGAGGAGTTCATCAGTAATAAGCATTCCACGATGGCTACTATACGTGTCAGCTTATTGTTAAAAATATTAATTCTTCTTCAAATCCAAACGGCTACAGTGTTTGGGCAAAAAGTTACAAAGGGCAGTTTAGTGTTTGTCATTGACAATACTAGGTCAATGTGGGACGATATAAGTCAAGTGAGGGATGGTGCCAGTCAGATATTTGATACAGTATTGAAAGCGAAGGATTCCCAAATTCAAGATTATGTTGTGGTCACATTTAATGATCCTGGTAAGTGATGTTATTAATAAATATATCTAAACTTACATACCAACTGTATGGTCTCAAACTAAGCAACGCTTGGACTATACCGTACAATGGATTGGGGGCGATCCTAGTGACCCAGACTAGGGCAAATTACGAAAAGGCCGTTTCCAAAATTTGCCTCTTCACAACTTTTGTGTTTTTTATTTATACAATTAAAGGCGGCAAACAAGCGTACTGCCCGCTTGATTTTAAGCAGTTACCGTGCCTATAGATGCTTGCCCAAGGCACCGCTCGCACGTTGCTGACCTGAAGGGGTCGATCAGAGGGTGGGAAAAGGTGGGTTGACTTCCGGCTCTCACTTATCGTACGAAACGAAGCTGTTATAGCTACTTTACGTCGATCTTCTGTGATTGGGTAGTACGAACGGGTTAGTAGGTATGAGCTGCAGTCAATTGGCTACAGCTTGGCTGTACCACCAATAATGCCACTATTTCCTGGTAATTTTCGTAAAATCATATTGTGTTAAGCGTCATTTAAATAACAGCTTCATAATAAGTATAGTTATTGCAATTCACGAAGACGAGTGACCCTTGGTTGTGTTCGACATGTACATACACATTGCGATAGTGTGCGGTGCGTGGCGGGGCCGTAAACGCACACTGTCACAATATGTATGTACATGTCAAACACAACCAAGGGCCACTCGCCTTCGTGAATTGCAACAACTATATTGGTTAAAGTGACAAAACAACTGCCTTTTTACTGTTCACTTAAGTACCTACTATTTTTACCCGAGATAAGATCATTGTTGACGTTCTGCTCCATGAAACTAATTCAAATAAATATAAATATATCCTGGGACATTCTTTTACACACGGCTACCTGATCCCAAACTAAGCAGAGCTTAGACTATGGAAACCGGATAACTGCGGGGCGATTGCGTAACTTTTTCGTCAATGTTTCAATTGGTTTCATTCATCCCGTATTGCATTTTCAGTTGAAATTAATTGAAATCCGGATGAGTCTGGAGTTCACTCTTCCCGATTTCAATTGATAAAGCAACACAGGATAAAACCAATTGAAACATTGACGAAAAAGTTACGCAATCGCCCCGCTACATATACTACTTTTTGTTTGTAATAAATAAATAAAAAATAAATAATAATAAATACATACATAATTACACCCAGACTCGGGACATGCAGACATGTTCATGCACACAAATGCATGTCCCGGGTAGGAATCGAATTAATAATTAAATTATCGTTCTCAGGTACTCAAGTATGGACTAGAACTGAAGATAAAGCTACTTTACAAAGAACTGTAAATTCATTACAAGTTACAAAGGGAAACATGGATTGTCCGGAGTTGGCTATGGAAGGCATCGAAGTTGCTCTTGAGAACAGCTCGCCTTTTTCCTACATTTACGTGTTCACTGACGCCTCAGCTAAAGATCATTGGAAATATGAACAAGTGAAACGAATCGCTCAGAAAAAGCAATCCCAGGTAACGAAATCTATACAAATAAATAAATATCGCCATACAAACACACCAACTGTATGGTCCCACACTGATCATTGATCCGTATTCTGATGTTTTTTTCATATTATGTTGCTATTGTGTTGTAGTCAGAATGTCGAAGTGGTAGTTCAATAGCGAGGAGACTATGAACTTCACGACTGTTAAAAGTGGTTATCAATAGCAATTTTCCGTTGCTATTGTTAAACAGGGGACTTCGAAATCCGTCATAATTCAACAACTTTCATTATATTCTGCGCCATTAAGACTCGCCATACACGGACTGCTTTAAGCTGTAGGAACCGACAGCTCTAGAGCTGTTCGTTGCAGTCGATCGCAACAACTCTAGCTCAAGCAGTCGGCAGGCGGTCGATGCGGTCGACTGCAACCGATTGCAACCAACTGCTCTAGAGCTGCCGGTACCGACAGCTACAAGCAGTCCGTGTATGGCAGCGCTAAGGCTTACCGACTTAGGGCCTTGGTAACTCAATAGATTATTGTATTCCAGATTGTGTTTGCACTGACTGGTGAATGTGGCGGCGGGAGAAACCAGCCTGAATATCAAGTGTATCACAAAATAGCTGAAGACACTTCAGGACAAGTGTTTCACATAGATAAAGGCCAAGTCAAGGATGTGAGTAGAAGTAGAACATTGTTTAATATTTTAATTGTTTGTGAACTGTGGTTATAGTCGCAATGTACTGCTTTTTATGTTAATAAGGTGGCAGACACCAAAAACCCACCTGATGTGAAGCAGTTACCGTAGCCTATAGATGATTACGATACCAAAGGAATTGCTCGCACTTTGCCGACCTGAAGGGGAGTGGGAAGGTGGGAGGGGAAGAGGGGTGTTGGGCTTCCGGCTCTCTCACACATCGTACCAATGAAACGCCTGTAATAGCTGCTTTACGCCGATCTTCTGTGAGAGGGTGGTACTACCCCGGTTGAGCCAGCCCGTAATGAGCTGCAGTGAATTGGCTACAGCTTGGCTCTACCACTTGTAATGTAAAGTTGTTAGTATGTAAGTAATCATATATAGTTTCATTTCACAGATCCTGAACTACGTAAAAGAAACAGTCAATGGCAGAGGTAACGTGATATCTTTCCAAAAATTCCCAAATGGACAAGGACAATTCAATGTATGTATAACTATAGCAACCAATCATTTCGTCCTTTTCTTTACTAGAGACATAGAAACTTGAATGTAGGCTACTCATTACATTCAAAATATAATTTTCAACATTTTTTTTTTAAATTCAATCTGCATATGTTTGTACGGAACCCTCAGGGCGTGAGTCCGACTCGCAGTTGTCCGGTTTTTAATTTAAATTCTTATACTTTATTATGGCCTTCGCCGTCGAGGTCGACCCAGGAGAAGGTGGCGAGATAACCTGGACACTTTTATGGGAAAGACGTGGCCGGAAATTGCCATGGATAGAGTGGTGTGGAAAGAAAAAGGGGAGGCCTTTGCCCAGGAGTGGGACAGCCCTATAGGCTAATAAAAAATAAAAAAAACTTTATCATTCAATTGTACAGGGAGTAGGGGGCAGCAATCTTCCATAGGCCTAGGGCAGCCAGCGAAACAAATCCGCCTATGCCGAAACCAAATTTCTTAACTTATATCTTATTTTCAGTTCCCTATCGACGGTAAAACCGGAAGCACAACTATTGCAGTGTCAGGTTACCATCCAAATGTAGAGGTTTTTGGACCAGACGGTATTAAACCCAAGGTGGATACCATTGTTAATACGAACGAAGCAAAGGTGAGTAAAGGACGGGTTTCCTTGGTGCACGTGTCATAAATGATGAGTGCGCTCAGCGCACTCCGATGTCTGCGTTTATGCTATAAAAAACTTTATCTTTGTCAGACCGATCGCGTGTCATTGGCACCTACGCATGTGCATAAAACAAAAGAAGATTTTATGTATAATTTTTTTTTGTTGCAAGATTCCAAGGGTTAAATGGACTCCGTTTGACTACTTATTCTGAATCCTATGATGAACAGAATTTGATAAATATACCCATTTATAAATGCTATCTAGCTTACATGAATAACATTTTTTTTTTTTTAATTTGATATTTTCAAGTTACCGTTTGGCGCTCACAAAACTTTATGTTTCAGATTGTGAAGTTGACGGACCCGAAGCCCGGTACTTATCGTGTCGTGGTGGGCAGCAATTCGGGAACGAGCGTACTGGTCACTGGAAAGACTAATATATATTTCCAGCATGGATTCTCCCCGTTTGCACCCGCGTCTATCAGTGATACCGCTACGAGACCGCCAGCAGGTATGTTTTCAGATCAAAAAAGCTAGAAGAAATAAGTTAGCTGTGGAAGTACATATTTGATTTTCTTTGCTGCCTGTGTTCATGTGGATGCGGTGTGCACGTCCCTAATGCTCGAGAAACATGACACTCGACACTCAATGTATCTCAGTGTCGCGACACCGCCATTACAACTGGCACAAGGTGTCGCGGTTGTGCACACACGCAGACACTCGATGTACCATGAAATTCCTTGGTACCTATACACTGAGCGTATTAGTGTCAAGTGTCGTCGTGTATGCCGAGCTTTAGACAAATGTCAAATGACAGCGGTCGGGCGAGGCACCTCGTGTCCTCGGGTGAACTACGTCATATCTAAACGAGGCAAGCCTCACGAGGCAAGCCTCGGCTTGCCTCGGTCCTCCTCCTCCGCCTCCGTTCCTCTATGGCATCATTAACTCAGCACGCGCTATATGAAATTAATCTTCACATTACCAATGTACTACTTTCCAGCTGGCAATACCTTCTTATCCATTAAGCTGGTCGGAGAAGGAGTGACCCTTAAAAGTGCTCGAATACTCAACATGGATAATAACATTTTTGCGGAGTTGCCTCTAGAAGTAATCAATGATAAAGAACAATTCTACGCAACCAAACAATGCAATCCACCAAACACCGCGTTTCGGATCGAGGTAAGTTTTAAATCATAATATATTTTTTATGCAATTAAAATTTTCATTTTATGTCACATTTGAGTACTTAGCGTTTTGGCAGTATGGGAAAGTAATTTTTTGAACTAAGTGGGTTTCAACTTTGATGCAGTTGGTCATATTTTCTAAAAATATTCGAAAATGTAATTATTTTAAACATTTCGATTACTCGATCGGATTTCGAATACGTTCAAAACTTAAACCACCTTATTCAGTAAAAACGTTTGCTAAAACTCAGGTAGGTATTCCTTTCTGTAAGCTTCTTTACACCTCTCCAACATGACCACCAGTACATACACCATACATAGTACATGATCTTACCAGTAACTTCGGTTTTAGGTGGTGGGGTATGATGCGAATAATGTAGAAGTAATAAGACGATCACAAACTTCGATTGAACGTCTTTCACCCTTATATAAAGACAAAGGTAAATATTTTATTCATGTACTTAGTATACTATACTGTTGAATTATGTATATTTAAGTACCGGAAGACGCAGCGCGGGTAGGCCCCCCACAAGGTGGGCCGACGACCTACGGAAGGTCGCAGGAAACCGCTAGATGCAAGTGGCACAGGACCAGTCGTTGTGGAAAACCTTGGGGGAGGTCTATGTCGAACTGTGGACGTCTTTTGGCTGAAATGATGATACTAACTTATTTTTCAGAGGAGAATGTAAGGATGGCGCCCACTATAACCCTCCCAGGCGGACCGGAAATGACTCTAGAGTACGAAGCACCGCTGGAACTGCGGTGTAGAGTTAGCGCCAATCCTGAACCTACTATTACTTGGCAAGAAATGGAAACAGGAGTTTCGTTACCCTCTACGGTATGTAAAGTGAACCTACTAATAGTTACATTTTTGGTGCCTCTGGATTTAAACAGGTATCCCATTTGTCAGAATCCAGCCTTAATTCTGCTTCTGTTTTTTTTTTTCTGTAGGTACATAAATTAGAAGGGAACGACTACATGTCTATTCTAGATGTGAAGAAGAGTGAGAAAAATTGCACATATCAGTGTAAAGCCAGCAACACACAAGGAGCGGATTCAAAAAACGTTGCGGTTGTTACGAAGATATATTTCGACGTTATCGAAATACCACAAAGTAAATATTATGCTCAATTATTTCAATGTGTTTATTTTTTTGTGTTTTTAAATATTAATCTAGACTACTAAACTATTAAACCCAATACGTTTTTTTTTTTATTTTCAGATCAAACCATAGAATACAATACAACAGGCCAGTTTACTTGCAAATTACACGCTTTGCCATCAGCGAGTATAACTTGGTACAAGGATTCAACAATAATCGGTAGTGATGCCAATATAGTAATCTCTGATGACGCGTCAGTGATGACTATAAAACAAATGCAACTCGATTTGGTAGGAAATTATAAATGCAAAGCAAGCAACAAGTTTACTACTGAAGAATTTAATTTCTACGTAGGAATATCTGGAGTCGGTAAGAAATTTTATCTTCCATTACTATTACATTTCATCATCATCATGTCAGTTAAAAGATGTCTACTGTTGGACATAAGCTTCCCCCCAATGACGAAAGAAAACAAATCTAAGCCTCCCCCAAGGTTTTTTACATTTATTTATTTTAAAGTATTAATACATGGTAAAAGCAGTGGTACCCGATTGGTTAAGCACGCATCTTGCGGGCTTAAGGTCCTGGGTTCAAACCCTGGCTTACACCTCTGGATTTTTTGAAATCTATGTGTGAATCATAAGTTTAATATGATTATCACTTGCTTACGGTGAAGGAAAACATCGTGAGGAAACCTGCATGTCTTTAGACATGTGAAATCCACTATTTTTTTTTACATGGTAATAACGAATCTAACTAGTCATAAATATAAAATCTACCTCTACTGTTTCAATTTCAGAAACACCAAAGATTGACAAACCAGTGGTGGATGTAATGCACGCAAGAAAAGGTACACATGCAGAATTACCTTGCAGGCAAGTAATTTAATATTGAAACATAATTAATTGTACTCATTGACTTTTATTTACTTTGATTACACAACATAATACCAACATTCCTATCGTGCACTTGAGGTGCATTAGCTTAGGCGAGGTATAGCTGCCTCGCGCGGCTGTGCGGTATAATGTAGTCTCACATTTATCGGGTTCAAATGACATGTAAGTAAATTCTTAAAAAAAATGTTGTCCATTATTTTTCAGGTTAACTCAAGGAAAGCCGAAACCTGTGATACGATGGGAGTTCCGCGACAAGCCCACGAACACTTTCAGAGAACTTCAGAAGCACACTGAAACAATAGAGTTCGGAGACGTGACCACTGACGATACTGGCTCTTACAAGTGTACTGCAGAGAACATTATGGGTTCCGACCAGATGATCTTGGATTTAGTTGTAGAGTGTACGTATTTTAGTATTTAACTAGCTGATGCCCGCGGCTTCACCCGCGTGGATGTCGGTGTTTCTCTACTATATTATGCATGTATTATACATACAAACCTTCCTCTTGAATCACTCAATCTATTAAAAAAAACGCATTTAAATCAGTTTCGTAGTTTTAAAGATCTAAGCATACATAGGGACAGACAGCGGGAAGCGACTTTGTTTTATACTATGTAGTGATGCGGGTTTATATCCATGATAGACAGTCTAAATAAGTATAATATTTTATTATTATTGTTGTTGTTTTAGATCCGCCAACAATAAAACAAGATGATAAGGAAAATATGGCAGTCAAAGACGGTGAGATGGTAACCATGACGTGTGAAGTTGATGGTGTACCATCGCCCAATGTTAAATGGTATAAAAACGAAGTTACGATAAATAATTCACAAACATATCGTATATCCGAGGACAATAGCTTGGGGTAAGTAACAATATTCCTACCTAGTTTCAATAAATATCGCAAGATAAAGAAACCAATTGTCAGTAATACCTGTTACATTGTTACCTTACAGAGGATAGTATTCGTAACAAATTATTTTTAATTACAGATTCAATGCAACACCAAATGATATTGGGCACTACACATGTGTGGCTGATAATGGTATTGGAACTGCGATGAAGAATGTATATTTGGACGTTTATGGTAATTTTTTGTTCGACGATTATACAGTCTATACTTAATACTTGCTTGAAATACAGCAGCCGCAACCATTATGTGTCCCACTTAGCTAATTGAGATATTGAGAATACTTATTTACTTTCAGAAACACCAAAAATTGACAAACATGTGGAGGCTGTAACGCTCGCAAGAAGAGGTGCACATGCGGAATTAACGTGCAGGTAATTTAAAATTAAAGACCCTTTTAATAAAAAAAATAATAGAAAAGTAATCCTGGGACATTTATTGTGATAACTCAACATAACACCAATATTCCCATTGTCCTCTTAAGAAGCATTGACTCAGGCGAGGTATATAATAGCCTAGTGAACGAGGCATGGCTCTAGATTGGCCTTTATCGGTTTTCAAAAATTCATACTTAAGTAAGTTCTTAAAAAAAACGCAATCATGATTTTTCAGCTTAGTTCAAGGAAATCCAAAACCTGTGATACGATGGGAGTTCCGCGATAAGCCCACGAACACTTTCAGAGAACTTCAGAAGCACACTGAAACATTAGAGTTCGGAGTCGTGACTACTGACGATACTGGCTCTTACAAGTGTACTGCAGAGAACATTGTGGGTTCCGACCAGATGATCTTGGATTTAATTGTAGAGTGTACGTATTTTAGTTTTAATGCGGTTTATATGATGGACACTCTTAATACTAAGGGCTCTATCTCACCGGGACACCAAGCGCGACGCCAGCCACCGTCGCCAATGAAGTCGTACTAAATTTGACAGGTAATACCAATTGTTTGGATACGTGGCCGGCGAGGTCGCAGGCTACCGTTGCCAATAAATAATTCGTATTGAATTATGTCAAAATATGACAGGACTCTACTTTGCGATGGCCGCCAAACCCGTCGCCAGGTGTGATACAGCCCTAAACGTTTTCCGGTGGTAGAGCCAAGCTGTAGCCAATTGACAGGATCTCATATATGGGTTGACTCGACCGGGGTAGTACCACCCTCTCACAGAAGACGCTCAATATACCTAGGTTTCAATGCTTCCACTCCACTTGGCTGTAAGTACTTTCCATTAAACAATATTTTGATGTTATTAATTTTCGTTTTTTTTTATAGATCCGCCAGCAATAAAACAAGATAATTGGGAATATATATTAGCCAAAGACGGTGACATGGTAACTCTGCCGTGTGAAGCTGATGGTGTACCATCGCCCACAGTCAAATGGTATAGAAATGACGATACGATAAATGATCCAGAAACATATCTAATATCCGAGGATCACAGCATGAGGTAGGTAACAATAATCCTATCAATAAATAATGTTAGCCCATTTAACGTCCCACTCCTGGGCACGGGCCTCCCCTCAATGAGAGGATTCAGGCCATAATCCACCACTCTTGCCCAGTGCGGGTTGGTGGATTTCACATGGCTTTCGAAAATGTGTTACATTTAATAAAACATGCTGGTTTTCTCACGATGTTTTCCTTCACCGTAAGCAAGTGATAATCGTATTAAAGTTGTGATTCGCACATAGGTTTCGAAAAACCCAGAGGTGCGAGCCGGGGTTTGAACCCTAGAGCTTATGCTCGCAAGACGCGTGCTTAACCAATCGGCTAACACTGCCTTTTACAATAATCCTACCTGGCGTAAATAAACATCGTAAGATAAAGATACATACCAACTGTCAGTAATGCCTGTAACATTGTTACCGTATAAACCACAGAGTAAAGACTAAAGAAAGAAGTGCCCTTATTAGATATATGTATGAAAAAAACTACTCGCTTCGGTTTATGTCGATGTTAGTACTAGGCCGACCACTCGGCCGAGTTGCTTAGGGCCAGTCCAGTTAGTAATTGGTCCATGGTATAGACAGTATTCGTAACAAACTTTTTACAATTACAGATTCAAAGCAACACCAAATGAAATTGGGCACTACACATGTGTAGCTGAAAATGGCCTTGGAACTTCACTGAAGACTGTAGAAGTGGACGTTTATGGTAATTTTTTGTTTGATGATTATACCGTCTCTACTTAAAATGCTTCGCCCCCACCGCACCTACAGTTGTGGTGGCGGTGTCGCTACACTGAGATACACTAAGTGTCGAGTGTCGCCGTGTATCCCGAGCATAAGTTCTTCGTACGATAAAAACGCATAGTGCGCAATAAAGTTGTCATTAAGCGTAGCTTAAAATTATGTTTGGACAGCGGAACGCTTAGACATACTGTTATAATATGAATGCTCGGGCGAGGCATGTTATGATATGCAGTAAACTTCAAGCAATAGTAAATAGGCTACGCCTACATTAAGCGCATGCCTCGCCCGAGCACTCATCTTATGACATTATATCTATGCGTTTTGACGTCCAAACCGGGTTATCGCGCGAGGCATGCTAAGCATCTGGTCGCACCAATTAGTTTTTATTAAACAAACTGTTTTGTTTTCAGTTCCTGTAACAATTGACAAGCCTCAGACGACCATTATAAATCAAATGGTCGGTAAGGATGTAACATTGCCTTGCACAGCGCACGGCTATCCTGAACCAATAATTGAGTGGTTCTTGCAGGACTCGGGTTCCCGTGTTATTGACAGGTATGTTGGCTCGACCGGGGTAATACCACCCCTCATAGAATATCGGCGTAAAGAGTTGTGTTTCTTCATTTATTCATACCAAATATAAGGTTTGGTAAGTTTATTGATTTCCATTCACAATAAATGTGTCACCGCACTACGATTGTCATTATCCTTCTCACGTCACACCTGCGGTGACTTGGTGCTAGTGATGTGCAAATGTAAATTTGAAATGTTTGGTATTTGGTTTTCATGTATTGGAATGTCTCATATGAATGTGACGTGTAGCTATAGGATTTTAAAACCCTTGCCGTCTAGTTTGTTATCATCCAAAGAAGACGTGCACTTCGTATGTATATAGGTAACCTTTCCGTTACACTCTGTATAAAATGTCAATGCTTATATATAGGTACGTAGACAAATAATTAGCATTTTTTCCCAGATATATTGAGGGAACCTCGGTTGTAATACCTCGAGCTCAAATCGCAGACGAAGGCGCCTACACCTGTTCCGCGAGCAATGTTGGTGGATCAGTTAATCTCACTTACACGGCCAATGTCATAGGTGAGTTTTGCTCATACTCTATACTAGCGATTCAACCTGGCTTTTCATAGTTTTTCGATACTATTAATAAATTTACTTACAACGTACTATAAAGTATGTATGTATTATACAGGGTGTTAGATAAGACGGGGGACGTATTGAAGGCGGGTATTCAGTATTCGATTCTCATTCCAAATATGTAAAAAAAACCCTCAATTTTTGACCTAATTATCCAACAAAATACTTATTAATGTAAAAATTAAACAGGAAAGGAAAACGGATTACAGTCATTTAGGTATACCAGTAAATTCCTTTTGATAAGACGGCAAATAGTCGCTCGCTACTCGCTAGCGTAAGGATGACCCATTACTTTTGCAATGTTTGTGTTCAGTTTTCTCTGTCATTTATTGATGTTTTATTTTGTTTATATTTTTTGTAGTACCGTGTAAGCATGAAATATCATGCGCTTGAATATTTTCCTCATCCAACTTAACACCCTGTATATTGATAAAACTTCTGGAAGAAATTATCTAAACGATACTAAAAAATGCATCAAAATCTGTTTCGTAGTTTAGAAGAACTAAGCAGTAAACATACCGCGGATAGCGACTTTGTTTTATAGTATAACATAGTTTCTGATTTCCCCATTTTAATCATTGTCAATACCAACTCATAACTTGCCTTATTTCTCCTCAGCGGCACCAACCATTCAAAATATGTACACATCGAAAATTTTCGAAGCTGTTGACGGAGACCTGGCTTTGAGGATTAATTGCAATACTACGGGCAGACCTAAACCGAAGATATCTTGGATAAAAGATGGATCAGTTATCACTCTTGGTAAACATATTACTCTTCATACATACTTATTATATGAAGCACTATGAGGCGGTGGCAGCGCCGGTAAGGCGATGACGACGCGACGGCGATTTCTATACAAATTTTCGCTAATGTGATGTGAACCTTGGCGTCATAGTTGGACACCATTGTCGATCCTGGCTTACAGGAGTAACAGTGGTGGGAGTGTGTGGCGGGCCTAGTCCCAGCCATACGCCGAATACCGAATATTCGGCAAAAGTATTCGGCCGCTGTGTGAAAGGAAGAGAAGGAAGTAGTGTTTATTCAGAGCGTCTTTTCCGTGAAGCTGGGATGGTCTACGAGAAAAAAGAAGTAACTACTTGAGTTACTTAAGTAACAATTACGCGAAAATGCAAAAAAATGGTCTTTCTGCATTATAATCTATCGCTTCTAAATTTTGATTACGATAATTCAAATACATAGAAATGGCATGTATTTGATTGTTTTTTTTTTTTGTTTAATTTTATATTAAGGAAGTTGGTTATAAACCTGTGACTACTTTAATGATTATAAGAGATTTTTTATATATTTTAACCTAGATTATCCCACTGCTGGGCAAAGGTCCCCCAATACACTTCACATATCTCTATAAGACGCCGCCTCCATCCATCCCTCCAGAGAAATATAAAAATAAATCAATATTTTCTTTCAATGTACCATTTATCTCAATGACACAATATATTCTTAAGTATTCGGTATTCGGCCGAATAGTATGTAGATATTCGGTATTCGGCCGAATAGCATAAAAGTAGCCGAATAGGCCGAATACCGAATAGTAACCGAATATTCGTTGCAAGTCTAATAATAATAATACGTTTGTTTCTTTGTTAGGTACTGATCGATACGATCAAGCTGAAGATGGTTCCATAATAATAAACGACATTACCCTCGACTCCCGAGGGATCTACGTCTGTCGAGCTGAGAATACTGTAGGCAAGGATAGTGACACTTATGTCGTCAACGTGAAAGGTAACTATTTGTCTCATAAGTAGTATTAAGAAATCTTAGAAAAAGAATGATGTTCTTAATTCAGCAGACCGTATATCACCACATATCTCCGGTATTCATTCACCAATTTCGAACTTTTTACGGTTAACTCCAGATTGGATTACCTCTTTCTTGTTAATGTAATTAAAATTACTTTATTGTTACAAAAAAAGTTAAAGCGACTCAAAAAATACTATAGCACTAAAAGGACAACTTCTAATTTAGATTATCCATCCATATATTATTATTATTTTATTATTTATATTGTCCATCGGCTATGGTTACTGTTAACATAATCATAGTACTACTCCACCAAGCCAACTAGGCGCTTGTCAAATGTGACGTCACCCGCACAACAAGGCGGTGGCGGTTTGCGGGCGGGAAGTCGCAGGCGGTGGCGGGTTGCGGGCGGTATGTGGCCGGGAAAGCCGTATTCCATCCGAGTTCCTAGTTGGCTTGGTGCACTAGTACTTCAGTGCCCATCGGTAATGCTTACTCTGAACATAATCATAGTAACGTCACGACTATTATTATCCCCATTCGGGGGTAGTCAGAGGCTTGAGTGGCCATACACCACCACATTGTGGAGGTATTAACCGACTCAAAGCCCACGTTTCACCAGATAGTCAGAACCCAACGTGACAGGTGGTGAACCTCGTCGCCGTGTATACAGGAACTGACTATTACCTAATCCCGAGGGATAGGTAGGTTTCCTCACGATAATCATAGTAATATCCAAATCTGTTTCAGACTACCCACAATATCAGCGCAACCAGCCTGTTATTAATAAATTGCTAGAAGATGGCTCATCAGTTGATATCGAATGTCCTGTACCACATAAGAATACGGATCGGATACGCTGGTATAAGGTAAGCACTAACTTACTATACAGGGTGCCAAGTCGTTTAGCCATATAACTGCCACTGTAGCGTTTTGCTATTGTGACCGATTTCTGACCAATCTGTAGCCCGATTCACATAACCAAAACCGTAACTATATCTCAGCGATATAGTTGTTGATAGTCTTCTCATATTACGAAAAGGCTATCAACGACTATATCGCTGAGATATCGTTACGGTTTTGGTTACGTAAATCGGGCTACAGAGCGTCGGTCAGAATAGCAGAACACCACAGTGGCAGTTAAATGGCTAGAGGACTTGGGGGCCAGGTTGACTTCAAAATATGAAGTTGTCAATATTGTACACGATGTATACTTTACATAATAATTCAAATAATTTTACGAAGTTTATTCGATGAATCGATTATCCGATTGAATACAGTAATATTGTTCTTTTGAGATTTCGATGTTCAAGCATATGAACTTTCTAGTAAACTAATTCGACCATTCGGTTTACGATATTTTTCTCGTTTTTAAATTCGCGTTTCTACTCCGTTTTTTCAGGAATCTTTGGGTTTATTGCCATCAGATGAGTTGAGTTTTAATACAATAATGAGGTCAGACGCAGGAGCTTACATATGCCGAGTCAGCAACAGCTTCGAGTCCCGGTCAGGTGTTGTAAACATTGCAATTGGAAATAAGCCAGTGTTCACTAGTGAAGAACAAGAAAACGTAACTGATGTATTGACGCCGTTAGTTTGCGAGGCTTCAGGGGATCCGGAACCAACTGTAAGTACAAATTATTAAAAATACAAATAAATACAATTGAAGTAGTGCGTTACTCATAAATAAAAAAATACATTATTTTTTAATGTTTGTCTGTTTGTTCCGGCTAATCTCCGAAACGGCTGAAGCGATTTTGATGGGACTTTCATTGGTAGATAGCTGATGTTATATGTAGAAACTTAATCTAAGTTACAACTACTACTACTTTCATTTTAGCAAACATTAACAAACATTTTTGTTAAATTCTACCATTATTTATCATTATTTATTATTGAGTGGGTACCTATATTTAATTACGTAATATTCCCGTCTGTCCCCCTGCTCTGTTACCATAGGAGGAAAATCAGGAATATAATATTAGATTTCTTCCCTTGTTACGTAAGAGGGGACAGATCACCAGATCACCTCTAATAACGATCTTGTAAATACGGGGCCGCTTTGTGAACAGTTTACACCCTGTATATGATTACAACCTGTATATGATATCGCCCAGTATATGATTACACCCAGTATATGATGTTTTAATGACTTCAGGTTATATGGAGATACAACGGCACAGTAATACAGTCAAAAACAATGTTCACTCTAAAAGAAGGAATTGAAATAGGCAAATACGAGTGTGTGGTAACTAACGCGCTTGGAAGCATCAGCCGCACGTTTAATGTGAAACAAATAAGTATGTACGCACCTACACTTGTTTTTTATACACTCCTTTGTAGCTTTTTCCATGAACCAACCAGCCCTGGGACTCCGCACTCTTGGAAAAAGTTTCCGGAACGTAATCTTGATAAGGTATACAGGGTGAATTTGAAATCATGGGCATCCTTTTAATCTATGAATCTATCTACACATGATTCAAAATATTTTGGGAAAATAAATAAAAAAATCTATCAACTAAAAAAATTGCTCGAGTAAGCAAATAAGCAAACCAGTATACTTTTTATCAATTGTTTTATTGATTAATATTCCCTAAATATTCTGAATCATGTGTAGAATTACCGTTTAAATCATGGGCATCCTTCAATGATTTCAAATTCACCCTGTATATGATTTGCGTTCGACCAATCACAATCGATATTATTTCGATAGAGCAATCTTACCTTTTTTTAAAGTAATTTCTAGTATTTCCAAAGTGTGATGGACCATTTGCCCGTGTGCCTTCCCAGGCAATTCAATCAAATAACAATAGGTTATTCACCTATTATAAGAACCTATTATGTAACGTGGTAGAGCCAATTGACTGCAACTCATATACCGGCTGGCTTGACCGGGGTAGTACCACCCTCTCACAGACGATCGGCGTAAAGCAGCTATTACAGCTGCGTTTCGTACGATGAATGAGAGCCGAAAGACCAACCCCCGTATCCCTCCCTCCATCCCTCTCCCCTTCAGGTCGGCAATGTGCGAGCAATGCCTTTGGTATTGTAAGCATCTTTAGGCTACGGTAACTGCTTAACATCAGGTGGGCCGTACGCATTTGCCACCGCAGGCCTATAAAAACCCCGTAATAGTGGAAGTACCAGCTTAATTTTTGTTTTCCATTTTCCAGATTGTTTGTTATACACCGGTCACGATTTTTACACTTCCAAACAACCTTTAATGATATCAGAAACACCAAAATGGCCGGTGTATGAAGTTAATACACAAGGCGATATAGTTATAAAGAAGAATACCGTGATACACCTGAACTGTCCTAACGGATTTAGAGGAATGCCACCAAAAATTAAAATTA
Source organism: Drymonia ruficornis (assembly GCA_947859195.1). Lineage (NCBI taxonomy): Eukaryota > Metazoa > Arthropoda > Insecta > Lepidoptera > Notodontidae > Drymonia > Drymonia ruficornis. The sequence continues at coordinate 5,640,337 of OX401925.1, read as the reverse complement.
TTCCCGCTATTTGTGTTGAAGGAAGTCAATTTAATGTAAGAGGCAAGGTGATAGAATATTCAAGCATTGAGTGTACTAGAGACATTGAGCCTAAAAAGAAATGGACAAAAAGGAGAAAATGCCTGGGTCAAAATAGGTTATGGCAAATCGGATTCAGAGTAGCGGGAGACTTCTCTCCAGTGTACGACGTTTGCGTAAACCAAGACAATTTACCTTTGTACACGGTTCATAAATTACAGCCGGGACTAACAGATGTTAGGAGAGATGTGGCTAAATGGACCGGCAAGACTAATTTGTTCTCTGACGCCGTGTTTGATTGCGGGGATCCAGCGGGAAGAAATGGTCACATTAATGACCGGTGGTGTTTTGAGAAGAGACAGTTGGTGAATTATCGGGACTTGCATCCTAACATACCAGTGGCAGCATCGTTTGATGATTGGAACCTGATCACGCAATGGACCTCTTGCAGTTCGAAAGTAAGAAGCAAATCATTATTTGTCATGTCCGAACGCAACTCTAACGGCCGAATACTCAAAGGCTACTTAAATATTTAAGTCCCACTTAGCAGTTTGAGACGTTGTTAACTGTATTTTTTTGTATGGCGCATCAAAGTTAAGCAGCTCTCAAATTTAAGTTGCTTACGAGTACTCGGCCCGTATTAATAAATCGATCTCAAGATTGAGATCGAACTTAAGATGCTTTTTAGACAGATGTTCGATACATTAAACGTCAAAACTGCATCTTAAGTTCGCTCTCAATCTTGAGATCGATTTATTAATACGGGCCTAAATGTAATTTTAACGCACAAACAATGACAGAGAGGCTAAAACACCACATAGCAATGAATTATTATGATTGTCTAGCAGAATCCTTAGGAATTTCGCTAGATTTCCGTAAAATGGCCACGAATGGCGTAAAATGTGTAATTATTTTACGGAAATGTAGCGAATTGTTAGAAAATCATAAAAATTAATCGCATTTGCAAAATTGCTACATGCCATTCTGAGCCCGCGAGTAAGCTTATCAGTATTAGTCATAGATTAATTTAGTTTTTGTTTCCGCGAGTAATTTTTTTATAGATCTATGTTGATAGCAGTATAACCTGCCTATTGTTTTTCAGAATTGGGATGAAGTAGAGAAAAGGGTTCGATCGCTGGCGACTGCTAGCCGCGTAGACCTGCTCGTTTACACGGGGGCCTTCGAACAACTTCAACTGCGGGATAACTCTACTGTATGCTCGAAAACTAAGCAACCAGTTTTGCAGTACACGTGGAAAGTAAGTACCTAAATCGTAAAAGCCACATCTCTACATTTGTGACTTTTTAACGTATTCTAAGTCAGGTGTGCTCCTTTCACGTATAAAAACATAAAAAGTTGCGCAGCTGTGCCTTTTGAGCTTAGTAAAATCCCTAATACCTTGTTCCTAAAATTCTACAAAAAAATAGGCAGATAGGCCTTTTCATTCTGATTCCGAGTATGTAAATCACAGATATGGAGAGGCTCTCTATGTCTGTGATGTAAATAACTCAATTAAAAAAAAAAAAAGTTGTTCCCTTTTTTTATACGACGGCAGAATACTTAATAAGTATAATAGTATGGTATAGTTGGTTGTACTTCCGGCTCTCTCACTCGTCGTACGAAACGCAGCTGTAATAGCTACTTTACGCCGTACTTACTACTGCCCCGGTCGAGCTAGCCCATAGGTAATACTGGGTGAAATCGAAATCGTCGGCAATATTTTAACCAGTGATTCTACACATGATTCAGAATATTTTAGGAAAACAAATAAAAAAATATATTGATAAAATAATATTGATCGGGTAAGCAAATAAGCAAACCATTTAACTGTTATACCTTACCTGGGTAATACATTTTTATCAATTGATTTGTTGACTAATATTCCCTAAACATTCTGAATCATGTGTAGAATCACTGGTTAAAATATTGCCGACGATTTCGATGTCACCCAGTGTAAGAGTTGCAGTCATGCAGTCAGTTTGACGACCGCTTGGCACTTGGTGCAAGCGCTGGCCGCTCGACTCACTGCATCGGGTGGTTGCGGGTTCGAATCCCGCCAGAGGAAATTACGGAAACGGCCTTTTCGTAATTTGCCCTGGTCTGGGTGTCACTGGGATAGCCCCGAGTCCATTGTACGGCACCCATAGTACAAGCGTTGCTTGGTTTGGGACCATACAGTTGGTGGGTTGGTCTGGCGATATATATATTTTTTTACTTTACGCTGATCTGCTGTGAGAGGGTAGTACTACCCCGGTCAAGCCAGCCCATAGATGAGCTTCAGTCAATTGGCTGCACCTTGGCTCTACCAGCAATGAAATGACCACTATTGTAATGATAAAATATAATTTTCAGGTTGTCGTAGACCAAACTATTGCAGCATCCCTCGCGATCATCCAAGTGAATGTACCTGGACTATCATCTCCAGCCGACGCCTCTCCATACGTGTTCTGTGATGACATCTGCAATAACACCGTCTGGATGAAAAGCTCAGAGTGGCGCGACGTTGCTAACGGATACGTATTCTGTTGTAATACCAAGCAATTCGATGAAATTATCAAGAACAAATACCATAAAAAGATCGGCATCCGAAACAAGAGAATTCTGTACGATGCGAGAATTTCTAATTAATGATATGGCCAAAGATTTTATATAAGTTTGGTGCGCGCGGAGACCAATCTTTAATCTATGGATAAGACATAGATACTATTACATGTTGAGTTGAAAGTTTACCCACATTTAAACGCTAACGGCCGAATACTCAAAGGCTACTTAAATATTTAAGTACCACTTAGCAGTTTGAGACGTCGTCGTTATCTGCCATTTTTTGTATGGCGTGTCCAAGTTAAGCAGCTCTCAAATTTAAGTTGCGTACGAGTATTCAGCCGTAAGATAGTTAAATGTGTCACAGTTTAAACTCCGTTCTTGAGGGGGTCAACTTATGCTGGCCAATGCTGGCAATGTGTCCTGAGATGCGTAGCTGACCGTATATTCCCCAAATATTTAAGGTGCTATCCCACTAGCGATTTGCGTGCGCGTTCCTATCAGCAGGTGGTTGATGAATAGGATCGGATCGTACCAAATCAGGCTAAACGCTATCGAAAAGAGATATTGTCTCGTCTATTAAAATGAAAAGTATTAATTAAGTTGTATTGTTATAAAGTAAATAAATGTTACCTGATTAACGGCCGAATACTCAAAGGCTATTTAAATATTTAAGTCCCACTTAGCAGTTTGAGACGTCGTTAACTGACATTTTTTGTATGGCGCGTCAAAGTAAGGCAGCTCTCAAATTTAAGTTGCGTACGAGTATTCGGCCGTATGAGGCGTGTCCACATGTTGATCAGTGCGCTCGAATATTCAGTTTTGAAATCTGACTACGTAGACATAACGTCATAATTTTTAATTTGTAATATATCTGTAATTAGTATTTAAGCATTTCTACTATTATCTGTATCTTTTTTATGTTTATACTGTTGAGCTATTTGAATAAAAAAAATATATAAATTAACACTTTGTTTTAGTGGAAAATTGTACTTAGAACATTATTTCTTACAGTCACCTATACGTACCTATTATAACATTTATTTTTAACGGGTACCAATAATAATAAGAGCTCATCTTGTATTGGAAATGTTACCTTAGACATGCAGGCGACCGTATCTACCTCAAATATCCACATAAATAGTAGGTAGGACTTAATAGGTCTTGTTAGGTTTGTTACCTGATTAAATTGACATAATATTTAGTAAGTACATGATGTACCTGCCATCCAAGGTATAGTGTTAGCGCCGCCATACACGGACTGCATTTTGCAGTCGACAGCACGCCAAATGCTTGGCGGCGGGCTGTCGCGAGCTGTCATCTGCAACCAGAGCTGTCAGTTCCGACTGCAAAATGAAGTCCGTGTATGGCGGCCCTTAGTCGTAGTTAGAAATAATATCTGCATTTTCAAATTCAAATTGATTTATTTGTTAAATAGCTTTTGCCCGCGACTTCGTCCGCGCAGAATATAAATTTTAAAAATTCCGTTTCCGTTTTCTGGAACCCAAATCCCGTATCCCGTATCCGTATCCGTATCCTGTATCACGCATCCCACATCCCATATCCCGTATCCCGTATCCCGTATCCCGTATCCCGTATCCCGTATCCCGTATCCCGTATCCCGTATCCCGTATCCCGTATCCCGTATCCCGTATCCCGTATCCCGTATCCCGTATCCCGTATCCCGTATCCCGTATCCCGTATCCCGTATCCCGTATCCCGTATCCCGTATCCCGTATCCCGTATCCCGTATCCCGTATCCCGTATCCCGTATCCCGTATCCCGTATCCCGTATCCCGTATCCCGTATCCCGTATCCCGTATCCCGTATCCCGTATCCCGTATCCCGTATCCCGTATCCCGTATCCCGTATCCCGTATCCCGTATCCCGTATCCCGTATCCCGTATCCCGTATCCCGTATCCCGTATCCCGTATCCCGTATCCCGTATCCCGTATCCCGTATCCCGTATCCCGTATCCCGTATCCCGTATCCCGTATCCCGTATCCCGTATCCCGTATCCCGTATCCCGTAACCCGTATCCCGTATCCCGTATCCCGTATCTCGTATCCCGTATCCCGTATCCCGTATCCCGTATCCCGTATCCCGTATCCGTATCCGTATCCCTATCCCGTATACCGTATCCGTATCCCGTATCCGTATCCCGTATCACGCATCCCACATTCCGTATCCCGTATCCCGTATCCCGTATCCCGTATCCCGTTTCCCGTATCCGTATCCCTATCCCGTATACCGTATCCCGTATCCCGTATCCGTATCCCGTATCCCGTATCCCGTATCCGTATCCGTATCCCTATCCCGTATCCGTATCCCGTATCACGCAATCCGTATCCCGTATCCCGTATCCCGTATCCGTATCCCGTATCCGTATCCCGTATACCGTATCCCGTATCCGTATCCAGTATCACGCATCCCACATTCCGTATCCCGTATCTCGTATCCCGTATCCCGTATCCCGTATCCCGTATCCCGTATTCCTTACCCCATATCCTGTATCCCATATCCCGTATCCCGTATCCCGTATTCGTATCCGTATCCGTATCCGTATCCGTATCCCGTATGCCGTATCCGTATCCCGTATCCCGTATCACGCATCCCACATCCCGTATGCCGCATCCCGCATCCCATATCCCGTAACCCGTATCACGTATCCCATATACAAAATCCCGTATCCCATATCGCGTATCCCGTATCCCATACCCCGTATAATATTCAAAAACGCTATTATTATATTTTTTTTTAAAGACACTTAATCACCAATTTTCTTAATTCTAACTACAAAAATGACGAACTTCCATACAAACTTTCATCCCCTATTTTACCCCCTTAGGGGATGTATTTTCAAAAACCCTGAAATTAATATTGTTTATCTTTTAAAAGTCACTTAATCACCAATTTTTATAATTCCAACTTCAAAAAATGACGATCGTCCATACAAACTTTCACCCCCTATTTTAACCCCTTAGGGTTTAAATTTTCAAAAAAGATGAAATTATTATTTTTAATACGTAAAAAGAAACCTAAACACAAATTTTCATTATGCTAACCTCAGAAATGACGAACTTCCATACAAACTTTCGTCCCCTATTTTACCCCCTTAGGGGTTGAATTTTCAAAAACGCAGCAATTCAAGTTTTTTATTTTTAAAAAGGAACCTAAACACCAATTTTCATAACTCTAACTTCAATAATGACGAACATCTATACAAACTTCCCAACTAACTTTCATCCCCTATTTTACCACCTTAGGGGTTGAATATTCAAAAACGCCGAAAACCATATTTTTTATTTTTAAAAAGACACCTTAACACAAATTTTCATAATTCTAACTTGAAAAATGACGAACTTGCATACAAACTTTTATCCCCTATTTAACCCCCTTAGGGGTTGAATTTTCCAAAATCGCTTCTTATTGCTTGTCTACGTCACAAAATATATCTACTATCCAAATTTCATGTCTCTAACTTCAGTAGTTTCGGCTCGGCGCTGATGAGTCAGTCAGTCAGTCAGTCAGTCAGTCAGTCAGTCAGCATTTCCCTCTTTATATATTAGTATAGATATGTTATTGTATAAAACATTAGTATCACAATGTTCGGTCTCAGTATTTTTGAAGGGTAGGTATATTTACACAACTAATAACTATTAAATACTAGCTGTCCCGGCGAACTTCGTACCGCCACAGAATTATTGTTGTCCGAAAAAGAACTAACCCCCCCCCCCCCCCTCGTTTCCCCGTTCGTCGTCTGTTCTTCTCCTTTCCCGCAAATAAAGGGTTCCGTACCACCGTAGAATAAAAACGTCAAAATTATCAAGTTTCTTGTATGGGGACCCCCTTTGTTTTCAATTTTTATTTTATTTTTAGTAAGTATTTGTTGTTGTAGCGGCAAGAAAAATACACTTTCTGTGAAAATTTTAACTCTCTACATATTACGGTTCGCCACACAGCCCGATGACAGACGGACGGACAGTGTAGGCTTAGTAATAGAGTCCCCCCTCCCCCTTAATTTTATATTTATTTTTTATTGTTAGTATTTGTTGTTGTAGCGCCAACAGAAATATACGTTCGGTGAAAATTTCAACTATAGCTATTACGGTTCGTGAGATACAGCCCGCTAACAGACATGAATGACGGATGGACAGCGTAGGCTTAGTAATAGAGTGCATCATGAAGGGCAACCTTCCACTGACCCATCGACATGTGTATCCTGCCCGTTCTTACCTACGGCGCCCAGACATGGTCAGTAATCGAGGCATAGAAGTCCAAACTGAAGGTTTACCATAGAGCATTGGAGCGCAGCATTTTGGGTGTAAAACACACTGATAGGGTGCGGAACACCTTGCTGCGTTCCATAACCCTTATCGCGGGTATAGGAGCGAAAACAGCTACACTTAAGTGGACCTGAGCGGGTCACCTGAGCCGAATGTGCTCAGAAGGGTGGGCCAAAGCGATCACCGAGTGGGGTCCCAAAGCACGACGTCATCGCCGACGTAGACCCAAAAACGGTGGCACGATGACCTCGACGCTCATCTAGACGGGTGGTATGAAAGAGCCCATGACCGCGATGGATGGAAAAAGATGGGAGAGACCTTTGCCCAGCAGTGGGATACAGTAGGTTATGAAGAAAAAAATGGTCCAGCCGTTCTCGAGTTTTGCGCTTAGCAACAAATTTAGCTTTTCATCCCTTTATTTTTCGACACTGAACTGTTAAGCCGGAAACCCACCTCATACATTTTCGTGCAAAGCGAAGCTTGACCCACGTGCGTAGCGTGTGCGTGGCCTCTCCGTGTGCCGCGGTGGGTTTCGGCTTTATGTGCACAACGCGGATCTATTTCTTGTGATTAATTGCCCATGAAATAAATTTGCAAGAATTTATAGTCGCCATCCGCCATCTGACACCGGCGTTCATAACGCCATCTATTGAAAGTAATTTGAATCATACGTAAAATATGGGTTTTTAGCGCTTTCCGGGCAATTTTTCCATTTTTTTTTAATGTATGAACCTTCCTTGAACTTCACGGAATAATCTAAAAAAAAAAACATCTAAATTGGTGCAGCCGTTCTCGCGTCAAGTAATGACATGAAATAGGGATTCATTTTTATATATATAGATAAAAAGGTCACAAAATTTTCAGATCCGTCTTTCCTAGATCATCGGTCCCATGGACCAATTACTAAGGGGACTGGACATAAAACGAAACGAGTAGTTCAGCTATTTACCGGTAGATAGATGCCACGCATCCCCGGAAAATGACCACGCGTTGTTTCATAGAGATATCTATTAAGAACGTCTCTTCTAATTAAAATCTCTATGATCGGTCCTTCTTTCCTTCTTTCAGGTTCTAACCTAATCAATGAGGCAAGTATGGAAATAAGGTAGGTATTTAATAATTAATGAATATTGCTTATTATAACTTATCTTCTAAACAATTCATAATTTAATAATACGCGGTATTTAATACGAACTGACCATGGACCAATTACTAAGGGGACTGGCCCTAAGCAACTCGGCCGAGTGGTCGGCCTAGTACTAACATCGACATAAAACGAAGCGAGTAGTTCAACTATTTACCGGTAGATAGAACAATGAAAATGAAAAAACAATGACCACGTTTTTTTCATACATATATCTAATAAGGGCACCTCTTTCTTTAGTCTTTACTCTGTGGAACTGACAGAGCACTTAAACTCTGTTAAAATAAGTAGTACAACGGCTGAATACTCAAGGGCTACTCAAATATTTAAGTCCCACTCAGCAGGTTTTGTTGTCGTTATTGATGTATTTTTGTATGGCGCGTTAGCATTAATGCTAACGCTAAGATATACACAGGGTGTTAGTATTATTTCGCACTTGAAATATATTTTACAGAAGAAAATAATGATAATATTACGGTTTCGGAATAGTATTTGCATCATACAGAATATATGGGTTCTGAAACAGAAGTCTTCCAGTTCTATTTAGTTTATATTCTTCCTTCATAATGTCATCAAATTCCTGGCTATTGCAACAAAATATATATCCCTTAGTAACATCGTGCCAATCAGTGCTGTTCATCCAGATGGTACCACTGCAGATGTCATCACAGAACACGTACGGAGATGCGTCCGCTGCAGATGATAGACCAGGAACGTTCACTTGGATGATAACGAGGGATGCTGCAATCGATTTATCTTCGACAACCTGAAATGAAGATTTCTTTACGTTGGTGCAAAGTTTGGTTACGGTTAAAGATGGGACTAGGCCCGCCACACACTCCCACCCTGTTACTTCTGTAAGCCAGCATCGACAATGGTGTCCAACAATGACGCCAAGGTTTGATCCTCGACGAAAGTTGGTTATAAATTAAAACCTCACTTCATCGTCATGTCATCCAAAATACGTCCACTGTTGGACATAGGCCTCCCTCAAGGTTTTCCACAACGACCGGTCCTGTGCCACTTGCATCCAGCGGTTTCCCGTGACCTTCACTAGGTCGTCGGTCCACCTTGCCAGGCTTGTCGGGCCTAGCCACGCTGCGTTTTCCGGAACGTGGTCGCCACTTTTCTACCCCATCGACCATCAGTTATTCGGGCTATGTGCCCCACCCACTGCTAAACCTCACTTAAACTAAAATAATTTAAAAAATGGTATTAATTTAACTTTGCACGATATTTTCCATAGCGCCCCAGTGAACGCTAAAGATGATGTACCTACTACAAAGACGAAACTTCTTTGCTTTCCTGCCCCCCTAGTCAAGTTGCTCCGTCTACAAGTATTTCTACAAATCGCTACGCTTCATGTATAGAAATGACATAAGTCTGGTGATCTACTTATCGACTTGTACTGTCATTTCCATACATTTAAGCGTAGCGATTTGTAAAAACGCTTGTTGACGTGGACACTTGTTTAAGGGGGCTGAAGAGTTATAACTAGTTAACTACTTGTAAGTAGGTAGGCGAAAGTATAAGGGCTCTATCTCACCGCGACGCCAGGCGCGTCGCCAGCCGCCGTCGCCAACTAATTCGTATTGAATTTGACAGTTAATATCAATTGTTTGGATACGTGGCCGGCGACGTCGCTGGCTACCATCGCCAATAATTTGTATTGAATTATGTGAAAATATGACAGGACTCTACTTGGCGACGGTCGCCAATCCCGACGCCAGGTGTGATACAGCCCTAACGGAAAATAAATAATAGAAATGTTAATACATACTTTCCACAAATACTGCATCACTGGATGCTTATTTTGTAAGCATAGTGTTGAATTATCGGACAATTGAAGTGGACGGAATGCCCCCGTGTAAACTAACACACTTGAGCTACTATCAGTCGCCAGTATTCGAACCCTTTTCTCTACTTCATCCCAATTCTGAAAAGCAGTAAGATTAAAAGTTTACTGATTATACTGATACGAAGCTTACCAGAGTCAGATTAATAAGAATTAAGCAGCTTTCATCCCCTTAACTCTAGCCAACTATGATTGTTGTTCTTGAGTAAATTCTGAGCGAAAAACCTGTCTCACGATTCCGTATTGACGGATTTTCCAGACAATTTTTTTTTATAGGACTGCGGTGGCAAAAAAGCGTACGGCCCACCTGATGTTAAGCAGTTACCGTAGCCTATAGATGCTTACAATACCAAAGGCATTCATTCTTAGAGAATCTGTCATAACGGGATTGTGAAACAGGTTTTTGATTAGAGATTGCTTAAGAATAAGTAATGACTTTGAAGCGACCTGACATGTTGTCGGGTCTCGTATATACTGATGTGCCTCGTGAATTTTGATATCGCGATTCAGGATCGTGTGCTGTATTGGAGCGTTGCACACAACGCCATCTACTGTTACCGAGATGCGAGCGCTTCAACTTGTTTATAGATACGAGTCCGAGTTGCGTTAGCCCCTTACGCACTAGCGGTTGGCCGTCTAGGCGATTCATTTTAAAGGCAATTTTGAGGCTGAGTGGCTACCATCACAAGCGGTTGCATATAATTAGAATGGAAAAGTGGCTAGCCGCACGGTTAGCTGCCCCGCGGTTAACAGCTAATGCGTTCGAGCCCTTAAATTATTGGGCGGTTAGACATACAGGGTGTAGTTGACAGTTCTCTACAGAAATATCAATATATCATACTAAGATGAACATGAAATTAGTTCAGGAGGTTTATTTGGAATATGATTCAAAATAAGGTCCTAAATACATCCTATCAGTATTTGGAGGGCTGTCAATTACACTCTATATATAAAATGATGTTCTGCTTTCAGCCTTACATTTGAGTCGCGAGGGGTCCAAAGCGGGATCATATTTGAGTCTTGAAATGATGCTGTGACTGGAATGTTAGGATGTAAGTCCCGATAATTCACCAACAGTTTTTTTTCAAATCGCCACTTGTCACTTATTTTATCATTTTTTCTCGCTGGATTCCCGCAAATAAACAAACTATCTAAAGTCAGTCTAGTATTGGAGGTCCATTGAGAAACATTTCTCGAAACATTTGTTAGTCCTGGTTTTAATGTATGAACTGTGTACAAAGTAACTTTATCTTGGCCTATGCAGCCCTGGTACACTGGGTAGGGATTCCCTGCCATTCTAAATCTTATTTGGAATTGTTCGCCTATACCTAAGCATTTTGCTCTTGCCAGCTTTTTTTGTTTCGGCCATATTTCTTCAGTGCACTCAATCTCTGAATACTTCATTATTTTGCCTTTCACATTGAATTTATCTCCTACACAAGATGCAATAAAATGATCAGGGCCGTTTATTTTACCATTTTTTTTTGGACAGGCCAGGTGTACTATCTCGTTTTTCTTTATAATAATATATCCTTGTTTACCAACATCATGTAACAACCATTTGTCCAGTCTGTCTGTCACCATCAAAGGTTGTTTAGAATTTAAAAAATCATTCTTGGTGTCTAATAAACAATCTGAAAAAAATAAAAATAGCTAGTACCATCACCATCGCGCCTGTAGTTGTCGAGAAAGTAGGCCGAGTTGTTCTGTAATTCACCCACATTTTCGTAATTTGGTTCTTATGGTGCAGGGGTGTGCCTGTTGCCATTATGGGTCCCTCGTCGTTTCGCCCCACAAGCGTTTCGCCCCCCGGTGCGAATCACTGAAGTGTTTCTTTAATATTGGCTGTTTTGGACCATGGCGCGATTCAGCCAATGTTTTTTATACTTCATCGTTTCGGATCGTGGTGCGAAACGACGAAGTACCTACTCCTTTTTTTTGTTCTTTGTTTTGGACATGAACCAATTACTAAGGGGATTGGCCCTAAGCAACTCGGCCGAGTGGTCGGCCTAGTACTAACATCGACATAAAACGAAGCGAGTAGATCAACTATTTACCGGTAGATAGAACAATGAAAATGAAAAAACAATGACCACGTTTTTTTTCATACATTATATCTAATAAGGGCACCTCTTTCTTTAGTCTTTACTCTGTGGTTTTGGACCATTACCAAAACTTTAAAATGGGGTGTTTTTTTATATTGACGGTTAGCAAAGAAACATATACATACATATGCTCACTCTGTATTCCACAGAGGTAGGCAGAGAGTACCGATTGCAACTTACTACCATCATATATACACACACCTCTTCACTTCATCCACATTCATTCATCATAACATGCACTTCCGAAGGAATTAAAAAAAGAAGAAGAACGATTTATATAGGACACATTCTCTACATTCCAATAGTTGCGTCTTAAACAGGCGCATGCCGCGCCCGAGCACTCAGTTTTGACGTTGGAACACATAGAAATAATGTGATATGAGTGCGAGGCATGAGAGGCATCAGCCGCCTTAGCACAGCGGTGCACGACAAGAGATTTTGTCACCGCCGCGCGGGCCCTAGGCGCCGCCGCGCGGGCCCTAGGCGTGACATAACTGCCCCCCTAGACAAGTGGCATGGACGCTAATCGAATAGAACAGAATAGACTTCACAATGTATGGAAATGTCAAACGTCACTATGTTGATCAACAACAAGTTGCTACGTAGATCACGTCACTTATGTCATTTCCACATATGAAGCGTAGCGATTTGAAGGACCGCTTGTAGACGTCAGCCACTTGTCTAGCCCTTCTGTTTTATCTTATGGGCTAGCATGGCGCGCCGTAACAAAACCAAGACATTTCACCAAATTAGGGGGCTTACCACGACCTCATATCGCGATTCAATTATAGGAACGTTTTAACGTTTCAGCGACTTTTTGTGCAATGACGTACCTTATTGTCATGACAATAAGAAACGTCATTGCACAAAAAGTCGCTGAAACGTTAAAACAAAACTGCTATAAGAGGTGGTGGTAAGCCCCCAGGTATAAGTTCATACCTGTTTGTGTAACATTGAAAGTGCGGTGGATACTCCCAAATAAGTTAGTGGCTGTACAGATGTATATGCCTGTTTGTATTCCCGTTTCTAATACGAATGTTGTGTTCGTCATCATATAACTGATTTCTGTGCCATTGTGTTGCCATTTAATCTGCAATCGTTAAAATTAATATACTGGGTGTAATTTCGAAATTATATTAAGGCTAAATTATGAACTTGTATTAAGTTAACTGCTCCCCTAGCCAAGTGGTTTCGTCTACGAGCGTTTCTACAAAACGCTACGCTTCGTGTATGGAAATGACATTAGTCACGTGATCTAGGTACTTATCGACTTGTAATGTCATTTCCATACATTTAAGCGTAGCGATTTGTAGAAACGCTCGTTGACGAATCCACTTAGCTAGGGGGCTGTTAATTTTGTTTGTGAAAACATGTTAAGTACTTACAGACGGTTGAGGATCACCTGAAGCTTCGCACTTTAACGGAGTCAATAAATCATTTATGTTTGATACTTCTTCTGTAGTGAATGCTGGCTGACTTCCAATTTTGATGGTTATATAAACTGACCATGACTCAAAATCGTTACTCACTCGGCATGTGTATTGTCCTGCGTCTTTTTTCATAATTGGGTTGAACTTTAACTCACCTACTGTTTTGAATTGTTCATCCTAAAGTGACAAAGTAGAAGAGTTTATTTAAAAAACTGGACCAATACGAGGAGGACGAGCGTACTAAGTCATATAAAATCCTGGTCAATTTGTTTGCCTATTTGTTTCTTATTTATTTATTTTTATTACTCACTGTGTGTTATTTTCGTGTTTATTTCAAACTTTTTCTAATTAATAAATTTTGCTAATAATGCTTCTAAAATAATCGGAATCATAATGAAAGTCAAAGTGCACAATAATGCCAACGATTTCCAGACACCCTGTATAATATCACCTTATACCAGCGTATCTGATCCGTATTATTGTGTGATGTTGGACATTCCATATCAGTTGTCGCTCCATTTTCTATCCATTGAGTTGATGCGTGGTTGGCCTGGAATTCTGGGATTTCTGAAATAGATTTGGATATTACTTCATAATGTTTATAGTTTGCATAACCGATGCCAAACCGTGCCTATTTTTTTCATAATATAAACTAGGTAGATATTATATCTTATTCCGGCTCTCTCACTCATCGTACGAAACGCAGCTGTAATAGCTGCTTTACGCCGATCTTCTGTGAGAGGGTGGTACTACCCCGGTAGAGCCAGTCCGTATATGAGCTGCAGTCAATTGGCTACAGCTTGGCTCTACCACCTTAAAAACTTACGGTTCGAATTGTGAACCTTATATATTTTTTAAATCAGCTAAAATTAGCACTTACCGATCACGTCAACGGCATAAGTTTCACTGGCATTGCCGAAATTATTTGCAGCATGACATACGTAGTTCCCTTGGGCGTCACGAGTAATATTCTTTATTATTAAAGTATCATCTTCAGCTTTTTCGTATTGATCAGTGCCTAATAAAGAAATAATAATAAAAAATATATATGTTAGCCCTTTTAACGTCCCACTGCTGGACACGGGCCTCCCCTCAATGTGAGGGGGATTCAGGCCATAATCCCCCACGCTCTGGCCCAGTGCGGGTTGGTGGATTTTACATGTCTAAGACATGCAGGTTTCCTCACGATGTTTTCCTTCACCGTAAGCAAATGATAACCATTTTAAAGTTATGATTCGCACATAGATTTAGAAAAATTAATAATAATATGTTAGCCCTTTTATCGTCCCACTCCTGGGCACGGGTTTCCCCTCAATGCGAGGGGGATTCAGTCCATAATCCACAAGCGTATAGTGTATGGTGGACAGGCTATGGTGGATTTCACATGTCTCTCGATAATGAGTTAGATTCTCTAACTATATTAAAATTATGAATCGCACGTAGATTTCAAATAAATCCAGAGGTGCGAACCGGAGTTTGAACCCTGGATCTTACGGCCATAACACACCGGGACGCCAGGCGACGTCGCCAGCCACGTATCCAAACAATTTGTATTGACTGGCGACGTCGCCAGTCCGTCGCCAGGTGTGTTACCTCCCATACATTTCAATACGAATAGTTGGCTACGGCGGCTGGCGACGTGGCCATGGCGACCCGGTGTATTATGGCCTTTAAGCTCCCAAGACGCGTGCTTAACCAATCGGCTATCACTGCTATGAGATAAACATTAATCAATTATTACACCTCTTACTTAAAATAGGAGGCTCTCAGAACAAGGATTTTACTCAGCGCGAGTACCGACGAGGGGAATAGCTAGTGCTTCATACTACTCCTCCAAGCCAACTAGGCACTCGGGTATACATATTAAATGATGATAATAACTCAATGATTCCGCGGTCCGTCCATAACGTAGTGACTCTGGGCCAATGCCTGCTCCTGTGGCAGTAGCTCCCACTACGTGGTGGAGGGACCGCGCAATCATAATAATAATAATAATAGCCTGGGACATTTTTGTACACACGGTTACCTGATCCCAAACTAAGCAGACCTTGTGCTATGGAAACCAGATAACTGATATTACTACATATACTTTATTTGTAAATACATACTTAATATACATATACATGTTCATGCACACAAATGCATGTCCCGGGTAGGAATCGAACCTACGACCTGCAGCGTAGCCTAACGGGCCCGTCGAATCATTGACTTATTATCATTTGATATTTATACCCGAGTGCCTAGTTGGCTTGGTGGTAGTATAATAAAGTATGGAGTAATATTTTTACCTAAGCTAATAACTGATCCATCCTTTATCCAAGATATCGTTGGCTTAGGACCGCCAGTAGCATTGCATTGAATCCTTAAAGCCAGATCTCCAACTACAGCTCTAAAACTTTTCAATGTGTACATATTCTGAATGTTTGGTGCCGCTGAAGAAGAAATTAAAAATTAAAGAAGATAAGTTTATGAACAGAATAGAAGTAAAAGAGAACAGTTTCCAGTGAGCCCCAAACTCGACCAATGGCCTATAACTTAGGGCTCAAGATTAGACTAGAATTAAATGTAAAGATGTGATGAATATTACATTTAAAAAATCTAAATAAATACTCTGGGCAGGGTTAATGGCTCAGTATGGTCATGCATGTAGAGTGTATGAGGTGTGCGTGTATGTTGAGTATGTGTGTATAACTTGTGTATGTATAAAGTTCGGAGTTGTCTTCGTAGTTATTTTAATAGCTACGTCTACAAGACGCTCATGCCGAGCGAGGCTACTCACCCACATGCCTCGCGAGGGCGCGTTGCCTTAGTCAAATGCCGCGCGAGGCATATGGCGAGGCCACCTACACTTAAGACAGAGAAGAGTATACCCGAGCAATCAGTTTGACATCGTTCTGTCTTATGACTAGGCAAGGCCAAGGCAAATTACAGCGCTCGGATGAGGCGTCGAGCATTTGCCTCGCGCGCGGCACGTCAAACTTCGCGAGGCAACGCTGCATCGCGCGGCATGCGCGTGTTATGGACACGACTAATGATTAAAGCATATTTTATGGTGTGAAATGAAAACTAACGAAAACTGACCTCCTACATTGACCGTGTAAGTGAGATTCACTGTTTCACGAACATTGCTCGCAGAACAGGTGTAGGCGCCTTGGTCTTCGATTTGAGCTCGAGGTATTATAACCAAGGTTCCGTTTGTTAACCTACAATAAATAAATAAATATCACCAGTCTTACACACCAACTGTATGGTCCCAAACTAAGCAACGCTTAGGTATAGTGATGGGATGTTCTCGAGAACATTCTCACCCTCGGAAACTTACTCGTGAGTATTTTCGAGAATTTATCTTATGAAGCATGTTAAACTTGGCATAAACCTCATTAAACATGCAAGTATGGTGGTTTTAATTTTTTTTAAGATTGAAAGTTAGGATAACGTCACCCAAAATAGAATTCTCAAAAATTCTCACGAGTAAGTTTCCGAGGGTGAGAATGTTCTCGAGAACATCCCATCACTACTTAGGTATACTATGGCTACCATACAATGCACTGGGGGCGATCCCAGTGACACCCAGACCAGGGCAAACAACGAAAAGACCGTTTTTGAAATTTGTCTCTGGCAGGAATCGAACCCGTAACCACCCAATGCAGTGAGCCGAGCGGCCAACACTCGAACCACTGCGCCAAACGATCGTCACTAAATCAATGTTCTTATCACAAGCTTATCTAGTCCGGTGACCAAAAGAGAAACTGTTTTTTTTTCGTCACTCGTCGCTAGGTTTGATATACAAGACTATCAAAATATGACATTTCTCTATTCGAAAATTTCAGTTTCTCCACCACCATATTACACTGAAAACAGCGTACTTTAGTACAACAGACATCAACCAATGTATGAAACTAAAGTGCCACATATCTTGGAAAGTTTTCTTATTAGGGCGGTATGAAACCTTTAAAAAACTTTGGATTTGAGCCTATTTGATGTCAATGTAACGAGCAAATATCTTACCTGTCTTTTACACGGACTCTCATAGAATCGGAGCCCTGAAAAAACCACTGAATGATGGGTTCAGGATAGCCGTGAGCTGTGCAACGTAATGCTACATCTAGGCCGACCATTTGATCTATAGTGGTCGTACCTGGATTCTCTATTGTAATAGGAACTGAAAAACAATACAACTTGTCTGAATTGCAGCGAGTTTTATATCGTATGAATTTAGCTAAATATCCATTGATAGCCATAGATGTATTATACCTTTAGATGCGACATACCGCGTTTATTTTGGCAACATGAACGCAAGACATCCACTTAGTCACGTATCACCTAGCGACGCGGTTGCACGGCTGCACGCGCGTGCGTGCCAATTATATGTATAGCTAAAAACTGTATTTAGAGGCAATGCACTCAGAGCAACTTTAGTTGAAGAAACTAGCAACTTTGTTGCCGAAACTATCAACTTTTTAATGGTTTTTTGGCAGTTGCAGCCAACAATTGCTAGTTGCAGCAACAGTTGCCGCGGTTGCCGCAATTGTTTTATATAAAAACAGCTAGTTGCGAGTTGCCAGTTGCCGCAAAAGTTTCCCGTGAGCATAACCCTGTAGAGCTCTGATATTCGTGTATGTCGGGTCTATTATATGAAACGTAGTATTAATACATCTTTGCTTTCAAGTATTAAACTTGGGAGCTCGTACAGGCAGTTAGTATTAGATAGAATATTTACCAAAAACGTCCACAAATACAGTCTTGTTTGAAGTTCCAACGCCATTATCAGCTACACACGTGTAGTACCCAATGTCATTCAGTGAAGCATTGAATCTGTAATTGGAATTAGTTTGTTGAACGACACTTACCAACTTCCGACATCTTAAGAGGACCGCAATCCTTGTAATTTCATTTGGGTAATATTTCATAGGTTTAATTAGACGTTATAACAAAAAAAGAAAAATCTAAGTTGGACATTTGAGTAGCATGTCCACATGAGCCAAGCGTTGCGCCCAAGTTATCAGTTCTGACGTCAGACTGTGCACACATAACGTCATAACTGATTGCTCGAACACGGTCCCTCGACAGCTTCAAGAAGTCAAAGTAGAAAGATTGCTCAAAAATGACTTTTTATTAGACCATTTTTTGTCGAATAAGCGCTAACATACACGGACTACATTTTGCAGTTTGGTTGCAGCCTACAGCACGCGACTGCACACGGACTGCATTTTGCAGTCGGAAGAGACAGCTCTATTGCAGTTGGTTGCAGTCGACGGCACGCGACTGCACACGGACTGCATTTTGCAGTCGGAAGAGACAGCTCTATTGCAGTTGGTTGCAGTCGACGGCACGCGACTGCACACGGACTGCATTTTGCAGTCGGTGTATGGCGGCGCTAAGTCTTGGTTTTTATTATTCAATTCTTAACCTACCTCATGCTATTATCCTCGGATATACGATATTTTTGTGTATCATTTATTATTGTATCATTTCTATGCCATTGGACACTGGCCGATTGTACACTATCAACTGTACACATCAGAGATACTATCTCACCGTTTTTCACTGATATATTCCTCTCATTATCCTGATTTATTATTGGTGGATCTATAACAATAACAAAATTGGGAATTCTAAAACACACATATGAAAAGATAATGCATATTATGTTAGAATAGCGGGGTCGCCCGGCTAAAAGATAGACAGGCGGGCATAGGCTCACTGCATCGGGTGGTTGCGGGTTCGATTCCCGCCAGGGACGAATTTCGGAAACAGCGTTTCCGTGTTTCTCTGGCCCGGGTGTCACTGAAATTGCCCCCAGTCCATTGTATGGTAGCCATAGTACAAGCTCTGCTTAGTTCGGGACCATACAGCTGGTATAAAAGTAAAGGAGATAAAATACGTACGTAGTCTGGAGATAAAATACGCTACGTAAAACAGATAAAATACGTACACTCTACAATTAAATCCACGATCATCTGGTCGGAACCCACAATGTTCTCTGCAGTACACTTGTAAGAGCCAGTATCGTCAGTGGTCACGTCTCCGAACTCTATTGCTTCAGTGTGCTTCTGAAGTTCTCTGAAAGTGTTCGTGGGCTTGTCGCGGAACTCCCATCGTATCACAGGTTTCGGCTTTCCTTTAGTTAACCTGAATAATAATGGATAACATTTGTTTAGGAACCTATTAACGTATCTTTTTGAAAACCAATAAAGGCGTGACTACATTATACCGCACAGCCGCGCGAGGCCAGCCTCGCTCATTGGGCCATGCCTCGCCTGAGCTAATGCACCTCAATTGGACGATAGGAATAATACCTAGTATTATGTTGTGTAATCAACAAGGAGAATTAATTATGTTTCAATTTTAAATTACTTACTTGCAAGGTAATTCCGCATGGGTACCTCTTCTTGCGTGCATTACATCCACCACTGGTTTGTCAATTTTTGGTATTTCTGAAATTGAATAAGTAGGGATAGGTTTTATACTTATGACTATTTAGATTTGTCATTATCATGTAATACTTTAAAATATATAAATGTAAAAAACCTTAGGGAGGCCTATGTCTAACAGTGGACGTCTTTTGACTGACATGATGATGGTGAAAAGTAATAGTATCGGAAGAAACAATTTCTTACCGACTCCAGATATTCCTACGTAGAAATTAAATTCTTCAGTAGTAAACTTGTTGCTTGCTTTGCATTTATAATTTCCTACCAAATCGAGTTGCATTTGCTTTATAGTCATCACTGACGCGTCGTCAGAGATTACTATATTGGCGTCACTACCGATTATTGTTGAATTTATGTACCAAGTTATACTCGCTGATGGTAAAGCGTGTACTTTGCAAGTAAACTGGCCTGTTGTATTGTATTCTATGGTTCGATCTGAAAGAAAAAAAAAACGTTTTGGGCTCAATCGTTTAGTGGTCAAGATTATTGATATTAAACAATTGCCAGTAATATTTCAAAAACATGATAAAATAAATTAATTGAAATAATCATGAGCATATTTACTTTGTGGTATTTCGATAACGTCTAAATATATCTTCGTTACAACCGCAACGTTTTTTGAATCCGCTCCTTGTGTGTTGCTGGCTTTACACTGATATGTGCAGTTTTTCTCACTCTTCTTCACTTCTAGAATAGACATGTAGACGTTCCCTTCTAATTTATGTACCTACAGAAAAAAAAACAAAAGCGGAATTAAGGCTGGATTCTGATAAATGTAACTATTAGTAGGTTTACTTTACATACCGAAGCGAGTAACGAAACTCCTGTTTCCATTTCTTGCCAAGTAATAGTAGGTTCAGGATAACCGCGGACTTTACACTGGATTGTCAGCGGTGCTTCATACTCTACAGCCATTTCCGATCCGCCTGGGAGGGTTATATTAGGAGCCATATTTACTTTCTCCCCTGAAAAGTTACATAGGTATTCTTCATATAAGTAAGTACCTACTTAATGTATACCTGTCTACTATCCAATTTGAATGTTACACTTTTTATTGCATACCTATAATTTATGAGTATTTTCTTTCGAATAGTAACAGTGAAATAATTTTCGAAACATCTTTTAAATTGTCAAAATATAGACATACTAATTTTCAAAAACGTCACAATTCGTAAATTTTAATACGTTATGTATGGTATTTTTTTTATATTTCAGAATATATCAAAAAGATTTGGGTACTTATGAGTTAATCAAATCAAATCAAATCAAATCAAATCAAAATATAAGTAGTTAAAACATTAGGAAATAAGCCTATTACTTCATCACAAATTCAAGGATTTGTATAAACATAGTTACCTTCGTCGGGTAGAGATCGTTCAATGGAAGTTTGTGCTCGTCTTACAACTGTTTCATTATTAACATCATACCCAACTACCTAAAAATAAGTAATAACTCGATGGTAATAACATGTTAACTTACGATATACTGAAAGTAGCTCACAAATTCAAAAGTCTGAGATTTTTCAAAAATTGACACTAAGGGCTAAAAAGTTCATATAGCAATTCTGCAAAAGCAATTCATTTTTCTGGTTGTTTGAAGAATCCTGTGCAATTCCGATTTTTCTACATTGCTATGTGGCCCTTTTAGCTCCGAGGCCTTGTATGAGTTTTCAACAAATAAACTTGATTGGGTGATATTCCAAATAATTAGGTACTAGTAAAACTACATGTTTAAAAAAAAACCATCTACTAGCGCATAAAACTATTATTATATAAATCTACACATACTGCCAAATATTCAAACCATCTCAAAGTTGAGACTTTGCCATACGAAAACGGAGAGATAAGGACGTCTTAAACAGCTAAAATTTAAGTAGCGAATACTAAAATGACAATTTTCACTTCAATTGGACTTACCTCGATTCGAAACGCGGTGTTTGGTGGATTGAATTGTTTTGTTGCGTAGAATTGTTCTTTATCATTAATTACTTCTAGAGGCAACTCCGCGAAAATGCTATTATCCATATTGAGTATTCGAGCACTTTGAAGGGTCACTCCTTCTCCAGTCAACTTAATAGATAAGAAGGTATTGCCATCTGGAAAGAAGTACATTAGAATACTCAAAATCATCTTCGCGTTCTGACTGAAGGAAGTCATAGAGGTGGATGAGCCTCGTGAGGCCACTTTGCCTCGTTCGATTATGACATGGCTCGCCCGAGGCAACGCGGTGCCTCGTCCGAGCTCTGCCATTTGTAATTTTTCTTAAGGACGTGTGCACCGTATTCACGAACCCAGTAACTCATCTCAAAATGAATTGTGAACTTCAACTGCTTGCTAACTTATTTCTGAACTTGTAGCTTTCATATTTGAATTGCAAACATACCTGATGACGGTCTCATAGCAGTATCATCGATAGACATAGGTGCAAACGGTGAGAACCCATGCTGGAAATATATATTTGTCTTTCCTGTGACCAGTACGTTTGCGTGGGAATCGCTACTCACCAATACAGAATACGTACCGGGTTTAGGGTTGGTCAACTTCTCAATCTGACAATGAAAAGTGCATATGAATAGGCATCGTACTGCATCAACCACGACATACGCTTGTCAGTGGTAATGGAAATAGGTATGACTAATGTCATAACTGATCTAGCTACGTCTACAACACGCACATGGCGCGCGAGGCTGCTCACCCACATGCCTTGTGAAGCACGCGCGGTTGCTTCAGTCGCAAGCCGCGCGATGCAAATGGCGAGGCAACCTACACTCTAGACAGAGAAGGGTATACCCGAGCAATCAGCTTGACATCGTTCTATCTCATGCCTAGGCCAA
The DNA here is from genome assembly GCA_947859195.1 of Drymonia ruficornis. Lineage (NCBI taxonomy): Eukaryota > Metazoa > Arthropoda > Insecta > Lepidoptera > Notodontidae > Drymonia > Drymonia ruficornis. Next base: position 5,617,690 of record OX401925.1, on the reverse strand, counting down.
ACTAGGTGAGGCAAATGACAGCGTTCGGGCAAACATTTGCCTCGCGCGCGGCATGTCAAACTTCGCGAGGCAAAGCAGCTTTGCGCGGCATGCGCGTGTTGTGGACATGACTATTGAAATGGCTACGGAAACCAAAACGCACTTGGCCGGTTTTATCCGATATCGGTATGACGCGTCTTTTCCATTACTTATCACTTTTTGTTTCCTATAATAACATGAATCATCACAGTGAACGGATATCCACGCATCCGCTAGCCGCATTCACATCAAACAACACACATGTGTATGAGAAAGTGTATAACTAATAGCTGCGTCTACATCAGGCGCTTGTCGCGCCCGAGCACTCAGTTTTGACGTTGGAACGCATAGACATAGTGTCATAAAATTTGTGCTCGGGTGAGGCTTGTATAATATGACTCGCGCACTATGTGCGATATCTCACGAGGCAACCATGGTTGCGCCACAAGCGGGTGATTCGATAGCCGACACCGAATTGGTTGCGCTACCAAGTGGACACCAGGTGCGATACCCTCCATACACCTCTATACATTTTGTTGGTGGAGCGACTGGTTGCGCTACCACTGGTGTCCTCGTGCGATATAGCACTAAGGAAACACGTACTTTAACCACTTGCCTTTGTTTCCTTCGTATCAACGAGGGTCGTATTCTCGAGTTTAATACCGTCTGGGTCAGTAACAACTACTTCTGGCTTGTAGCCGGATACTGCAATAGTTATGCTTCCAGTTTTACTGTCGACAGTGAACTAAAAATTAAAAAAATGTATATTTTAAGGAAAGTATCGTTTTGTAGGTATACAGGGTTATTGGAAAAACACTATCAACTATGTAGGACCAAAGTAACAAAAAAAACAGGAAACATAAATGTAAACTGTTTAAAACGTGTTTAAATCATTGTTTAAAACATTGATTTAAATCAGAAGGAATAAATCACCGTGTTTAAAACAAAATGATTTTTTCGTAACAACCCTGTGTAGGACTGTATTACTGACATCATAAACAACAACTTTTGTTCTATGACATTTAACAAAACATCACGATCTAAAATGAATGAAACAAAAAAATATTCTCATCTAGAGGATAGCTGTGGTTTGTAGTTGTATTCCACTTTCCCTTAAGTACCTAAGTGCAAGGTTGTGAGTGTTTTTCAATAACCCTGTATAAACGATTTTTTAATTCCCCTCATTCACACGGGACAGGGGTATTATCATAAAGAACATAGACAGAAGAGATGTTCTTAGTAGATTTCTCTATGAAACAACACGTAGAAATTTACACGGGATGGCGCGGGTGCTGGGGGTTAAGAAATGGGTGGCATTTAATAAGATACCGCCCCCTCCCCGATTATTTCTATCTGCCGGTCAATAGCAGAACTACTCGCTTCATTTTATGTCGATGTTAGTACGTAGTTCAACTTTTTGCACTAGATGTCACTATGTGTAGGATGGTAAAAGAGACGTACAAAGGGTCGCCATCTAGTGTCGAGTAGAATTATATTTGGGATGCGAATGTTAGCAAGACGTCTGCACAGGACTAACGCCGACAGCACACTGACTTAAGCCACGCCTACTGTTAGTGCGTTCCATTCACTGTTAATTTTGTTATTTTCGTCCACAAAAACTGTTAAAAATGATCACTTTCAGTACAAGTTGGTTTGAGTGGAACGACATTTGTGAACGAAATTAACAAAAATTACGGTGTCTGGAACGCACTATGTGATGACGTCACGGGCTTAGTGGAGTGTTTCGGCTCGGGTGCTTAGACCATGTCCTTTCTATGAGTGGTCCATGGGTATTATTCTTTAATATTTTGACATCAATCATGTTGGAAACCGCGCACTCACTGATGTTTCAACAACAAGAGAGCGCTAGAAAGTACCGAAGTGATTTGCACGTATCTAATGTTGAACTCATGTTGGTAAGGTGAATTACATAGCTGAAACGATATTGCTATGATATTAGTGGTAAGAGCCAAGCTGTAGCCGACTGCAGCTATATATGGGCTGGCTCGACCGGGGTATCACACTCTCACAGAAGATCGGTATAAAGTAGGTATTACAGCTGCGTTTCGTACGATGAGTGTGAGAGTCGGAAACCCAACCCTTCCCCCTTCCGCTTCCTCTGTCCCACTCCCCTCTCACTCGGCAAGGTGAGCGATGCTAGTGCAAAAAATCGTAAAAACCAGAGGTGCGAGCCGGGGTTTGAACCCGGGACCAACCTGGGCTCTGGACCCGTGAGACGTGTGCTTAACCAATCGGCCATCACTGCTGTATAGTTATACTACACGTGTACGTACATTGAATGTTTGTGTTTGTCTACTTCCAGTTTCGTCGAATTTCAAGGACGCAATCACGTTGCTTCTACCAGTCACCGTTTCTCTTACATATTTCAGTAACTGAAAATAAAAATAAAAATCATTTTTTTACATTTATTTTGACGATCGTCGCAGTGGTTCTAGCGTCAACCGCTCGGCTCACTGCATTCGTTGGTTGCGGGTTCGATTCCCGCCAGAGGCAAATTTCGGAAACGGCCTTTTCGTAATCTGAGTGTCACTAGGATTGCCCCTAGTCCATTGTATGGTAGCCGTAGTACAAGCACTGCTTAGTTTGCGACCATAAAATTGGTGGGTAAGTCTGGAGACACTTCTCATCAAAAAAATCGAAACAGTACTGGAAGTACTATTCAGGCATTTAAATAACAAAAATGATTGATATCTAAAAAAAAATACGCCAATAAATAGCTGGCAGTTTAGTCTACACAATGGTGTACCACAATTACAAATTAGAATTAAAATTTTAGAATTTTCATCCAGTAAATGAATGTAGGTGTTTCGATTTTTTTGATGAGAACTGTATTTATTGTTTATTACTAGTACTTTTAGCACCGGCGATCGGCGATTTTGATGCTGCGTCTCGCTCGAAGAAACGCGACGCAGCATCGATATGTCACAAAATCGCCAGTCCCCGATGCTAAAAGTAGCTAGTCTGCGGAGGCCCTTACACACGCGCTTCCAACGTTACACATTAAAACCATTTAATCTCCCACATTGTGGTGATATAAAGCTAAGAGCTAAGCACCGACATAGGTTATTCGACGCAATTACCACAAACATTTTGCAACGCGCTCGCGTTAAACACCAAAGTACTCACATCCTTCACTTGCCCTTTATCTATGTGAAACACTTGTCCTGATGTGTCTTCAGCTATTTTGTCATATATTTGATAATCAGGACTGTTTCTCCCGCCTTTACATTCACCAGTCAAGGCAAATACAATCTGTAAGTAATCTATTTAGTATTTTTTATACTGGAATACCTCAGATCAAATAGAAAAGACAAGATAGAACGTTGCGAACACCGAAGTGAAGCCGGTTAAAACTATGCCTTGCCGTGTACATACACACTTACACACATAGACGTACAATGAAACTACGCCTTGCCTTGTTCGCGGCGTGTCGCACACATGTTTATAAAACTGGCCTCACATCGTTGTACGCAACGTTCTATCTTGTCTTTTTTATTTGATCTGAGTGGAATACTTACTTTTATGTTTTGTGGTGATGCTAGATTTTGGGTTATTTCTCAAGTATAGAAATCACTGATCGATAAAAGATTGAATGTTAAGCAACGCTTTGCAAGGTCAGTCAGAGATGGGTGACCATTAAGTGGCATTTGAACTGAGCGACTTCGTGCTTCGGAGGACATATAAAAAGTCGGTTCAGGTTGTTGTCATCTAAGCAGCGGTCAGTAAGCCTTGTCAGAGGCCTTCGGACGGCTTGAACAACTCTGAGGCCAAGTTGGCTAGCTACTAAACATAATATGATGAGTGCCAGTGTGCCATCCTTGGCTATAAAAAACACGAACATACCTGAGACTGCTTTTGCTGAGCAATTTTTTTCACTCGCTGATCATATTCCAGATAATCTTTAGCTGCGGCGTCAGTGAAAACGAATATATAGGAATAAGGGGAGCTATTTATAACAGCAAGTTCTATGCCTTTCATAGCTTTTTCCGGGCAATCGCCGTTTGGTGGAGTAATTTTTGTCTCATTTATAGCCAGTTGTAGAGCAGTTGTATTTTCGGTTTTAATTTGGAGTGAGGAAACTGTGAAAATAAAACTTCATTATGAGGTATCTTCCGGGTGACCATAGTTTACGTGAAATATAAGAATGTAGGACTTTGGACTTACGCACGCTACGCAAAGTTATAGATGATCAATTAACTCACCAGGATCATTTATCATGACCAGAACATAATCTTGAATTTGGGAATCCTTCGCTGCCAATACTGTATCAAATATTTGCCTGGCGCCATCCTTCACTTGTGCAATATCATCCCCCATTGACGCAGTATTATCAATGACAAACGCTAAACTGCCTTTTGTAACTTGTCCAAACACTGTAGTCATTTGAATTTGAATAATTAATATTTTTATCAATAAACACGCACGTAGTGGAGACATCGTGTATTACTTCGCCGAACTCCACATGAAGTGGCTGATAATACTATTAGTCAGTATTAGTGGGCGTAAAAAATAGGCGTGTTACAATCCACCTTATTAGCCCTTTAGCTAACTTCTCGTTTGCAATAGCGAAATACTCTGATTCATAAATTTGTTTGTACTATGTTATCAGAAAAAAAGAGACAACAACATAAAACGGTGTTAATGAACAAACTAGTGGTAAGGGCCACCGCAGACATGCTACTTTTTGAAGCGCGATCGGCGATTTTGCGACTGTATCGATGATGCATCGCGATTTGGTGACTCTCTGCGTTGGGACGCACAGCGACTGCTCCGATGCTAAAAGCGACTAAATCGCCGATCGCCGATGCAAAAAGTAGCGTGTTTGCGGTGGCCTTTAGTCAATCCGTCTAAGGGACACCGCAGACATGCTACTTTTTGCATCGGCGATCGGCGATTTTGCGACTGTATCGATGCTGCATCGTCGCGACTCTCTGCGTTCAGACGCAGCGACTGCTCCGATGCTAAAAGCGACTAAATCGCCGATTGCCGATGCAAGAAGTAGCGTGTTTGCCGTGGCCCTAAGGCGCTTCTTTCCCTTGAGAACATAGTCCGTCAGTCACCCGCGCACTGATACCGGCCACTTCTTTTGCGGAAATAAATAATTAATTGTGCCGTGAAAACAATTGCGACACAAAATCTGACGATGTTGTTTAGGTGTTATCTTTCTCTCACCAAGCCGTTTCGAAACAGAAGTTTAAAGTCGTAAAAACCACTTCACTTTTTGTTTTTTTTTTTCATATAGTAAAACAGCCAGTAGTAGGTACTTTTTCCTGCTATGAATTTGAAGATGAAGGTTGTATTAATACAGTGATATATTTTTTATTTCGTAAAGAAGACCGTGATGGGTGGAAGATGATGGTGAGACCTTTGCCCAGCAGTGGGACACAATAGGTTAAAAAATTGAAGTCTCCTAATTACGAGTGTCGATAGTAAAAATAGCCCAGCCTATGTTGGAAATGTCACCTTAGACGTGCAGGCGACCTTCACTACAATATTATAAAACAAAGTCCTACGCCGCGTCTGTCTGTCTGTCTGTTCGCGATAAACTCAAAAACTACTGCACCGATTTTCATGCTGTTTTCACCAATGGATAGAGTGGTTCTCGATGAAGGTTTTAGTATATAATTTGTCAATTTTTGTATACATTGACTAAAATATAATGATATGTGTTGGAGGTTTCGGAAAAAATAAGCCGTCTGGGAGCTTTCAACGAAAACGCTGCCTATACCCTTTGAGATATAACAAAATGATGTATGGTGGAATTGTGTATCTTATATAGGTCTACAGAAAAGTCTGTGATGGCATATGTCTATCTCTTAAGGATAACATACTATATCCATTTTAATACTTAAAAAAACGGGCAATTATAATGCAGTAATTGGAAAGCTATTTACACAAATATGGTATTAATCCTTATTATTTTAAATAAGTTAGAGGCTTTAAGCATGTCATGCACATTATTTTACACTATATATTTTAAACGAATATCTTAGGAGTAATCGCAAAAAAATTGGGTTGCGGGAACGGAATCAAAATTTCATGATTACTTTTGGTCGCGATAACCGACATCCACGCGGGCAAAGCCGCGAGCAACAGCTAGTACATAATAACATATTGTTAGCACCTATTATTTGCTATTTAATTTGTTTACTTCTAAATTTATTTTATTGTATTCTTTTTTATTAGCCGCTATACGAGTACGTCCCACTCCTGGGCAATGGTCTCTCCTTTACTTTGCCACATATATCTGTTTTGGGCTATTTCTTGCCATGATGTCCCCGCAAAGTTTGTCAAAATTATCTCTTTCTTGGTCGACCTCTTTGTCGGCGGCCTCCATAGGGAATCCAATTGGTGATGATGTTTGCCCACCTTTGCGGGCTCAAGCGGGCGACATGGCCGGCCCACTCCCACTTTAGCTTCGTTTTAATTGTATAAAGGTATAATAACGTTGTATAAAGGTGCTTAATGTACATATATTGCGTTAATAAAAATAACCCATTTCATAAAGTACTTTTATTGTTGATTGTTATTATTTTAATCAAACCAGGCTGTCGAGCGGTAGTCGCGATATGGACGAGGAGAGTACCCAGTTGATAGCCGACTATAATTAATTTAAAAAGTAATTTAATACCGTCGGGTTAAATGTTATCTGCAACAGTATCGGTACATTGTTGTTCAGTTAAGGACAAGGGAAGTTGTAAGTACTCGTTAAAATACATTGAAAACCCATATAGATATTTTGGGATCAACACGTGCAAGGTTTGGAGTTACGGGAGCGATGTAGTGTGTCTGGCAAATTTGCCTCTAGCAGGAATAGAACCCGCAACCACCCGATACAGTGAGCTGCGCTAAGCGGTCGTTACAACAATAATAAAAATCATCATCATCATCATTTCAGCCAATAGACGTCCACTGTTGGACATAGGCCTCCCCCAAGGTTTTCCACAACGACCGGTCCTGTGCCACTTGCATCCAGCGGTTTCCCGCGACCTTCACTAGGTCGTCGGTCCACATTGTGGGGGGTCTACCCACGCTGCGTCTTCCGATACGTGGTCGCCACACAAAACCTTCTTTCTCCATCGGCCATAAGTTCAGTTCAATAATAACAATACATTAACAATAAGTCATGGACTTTTGTTTTGTAAACGGTGGTTTCTAACTCACCCTTAAATAATAAATTAAGGTGGTGTCGACTTTAGATATCACGATATCAAGTCATTCAACCGCCTTTCCTAGCAAGCTAACAATGTTCTCCAATTTCGTCATTTATATTTGCTTAATTAGTATCACTTCTGGAGATAGAAGTTTTACAATAGTGTTAGATACAACCAATTCTATGCAAGAAGAGTTGGATGTGATCAAAGCAAATTTGGGACCAATTTTATACGCTGTTAAGAACCAGACAATAGTAGATAATTTCATTATAGTCCCGTTTAATGATGGTAAGTTATTTTAACTTATGATTGATCTGATCCGGCGGAAGTCGGCCACGGCGACTGCTTCAACTCCCGCGATGCTCGTGTGCTCGCATGTGGCTGCTGAAGCCAATCTTATTTTTTTATGGGACAGAGGTAGGAAACAAGCGTACGGCCCGCTTGATGTTAAGCAGTTACCGTCGATATATTCTTGCAATAAAAAGGACATACCACCTATTTTGGACAGTTACATGTCTCCCTCTTTCTTGGTAATGTCTATGTTTATCTGCTTCCAACATAACGGCCATTACCTAAGGGCTACCGCAGACACGCTACTTTTTGCATCGGCGATCGGCGATTTTGCGACTGCTTTGGCGACTCTCTGCGGTCGGACGCAGCGACTGCTCCAATGCTAAAAGCTACTAAATCGCCGATCGCCGATGCATAAAGTAGCATGTCTGCGGTGTCTAATTGCCTAATTGCCTCTTTATTTTTTTTCTACCCACAGATGTACAGCAACCTTTGGTAGCAAGTACACCTAGAGATGTTTTGACATGGTTGAACACAATCACGGTAAGCGGTGGTCATGAGTGTCCCGAGAATTCCTTGGCCGGCATCGAAAGAGCCTTGTACATCAGCAAGCCGCATTCACAAATATTCGTCTTCACTGATGCCTACTCGAAGGATCCTCACAGATTGGGATCCATACAAAATTTATGCAAGACTAGTAATAGCCAGGTAAGTTCTAGTTCTAAAGGTGCTTATTATGTTAGTTACTGTCTAATGCGAGACATAAAGGTGGTAGAGCTGACGCGTGATGCTTGTAGAATGAAAGGCAGCAGGGTTTGATGAGAAAACCATGTAATCTTCAGCAGATTTACAATATGCAATATTCAACGTCCGTTGAGAAAAAAAATTATACAAAATTAAGTGTCAAGTGTCACTAATGACAGCTCGTCTGACAGCGTCGTTCTCGCTGTCACGCGAACGCCCGCGGTGATTGGTTGTTGATGCCTTTTCAAACCAAGATGGCCCGGATTGGTCCGCGTGTGACGCAGTGCGTGCTGATTGGTGTTTCAACAGTTACAAATTACGACTGAACTAAAATTGACACATTTAAAAGTATGTTTCTCTCGCTCATATGTTTTACGGCCATGAGAAGGATGGAACTACAATTAGTTAAGTCAAGTGTTGTTGTGAACCAGCACAATCAGCACTAATTAATTAATTAATATCGCCATATTAAAACCACAAGTCTACTAACTTTTAAACAATGGAAAACCACAATCAATTATTATTAAAAATGTTCTATGTTTTGCGGTTGACATAAAATTGACTCCAGGGGCCTTACCACCACCTCTTATAGCAGTTTTGTTTTAACGTTTCAGCGGCCATTTGTGCAATGACGTTTCTTATTGTCATGACAATAAGGTACGTCATTGCACAAAAAGTTGCTGAATCGTTAAAACGTTCCTGTAATTGAATCGCGATAAGAGGTCGTGGTAAGCCCCCTGATTACATAATTAGGTCGAAATATGGCCGTTATGCCGTTTCCCTATCTTTTCAGGTGATCATATTTCTAAGTGGCAGTTGTTTACCATCGCCAACATCTCCTACAAGGAATGTAAACGTATACTACGATGTCGCTTCCGCGTGCTCCGGCGCTCTCCTCCGCTTTGAGCCGTCCAATTTGAGACAGGTTTGAGCCTACGAGTACATAGCATGATACCTACATAGCATTTATAATGTATAACTCCACGAGAGCAAGTATTTAGTCAGCAACGTTCACAATAAGTTTCATGTTTGAATACCAATTTCCGGAGCACCATTTTTACAGTACAAAAAATATACACCACGTGTCATTAGCCATGTCAAAATGTCTCACATGCCGCGCGAGGCAGCTTTGCCTCGCTTGGTTTGACAAGGCGCGCCCGAGCCAGGTGCTCGCCCAGCCTCACCCGAGCGCTGTCATTTGCCTAATCTAGTTTGGCCTAGTCATGAGGCAGAATGATAATGTAACAATGTAACTGATTGTTGGCTTGCCCTTTGGCATAAAACGCGGTTTAATTGTTATAATTTATTAATGTACTGCAATAGGCACTACCGAGCGCATACGTCACTAATAATTAAGTACGTACTCAAATAAAATAATAATAGCACAACAACACTTAGTAAAATATTATCTACAATATTTAATGTAAAATTATTTTTTTGTCATTTTATTTACACCTTGTATAATAAAAGCCACTCTGTTGGAGTGATTGTATTGTCATCAGTATTTATATTGTTCAGTATTTGTTTTCCAACATTCAATTAAAACAATGGCCAGTGAAACGATTCGATTACCTAATTCTGAATTTCAGGCCTTTAAATCCATGACTGGACTGAGCGAAGCAGAATGGACTGACGTAAACAATTATGGGACTTTCGAAAACTACAAACAATTTTCAGTATGTATAACTACTTCTTTATTTAATAATACCTTTATTTAATACCAACTAGTGATGGGATGTTCTCGAGAACATTCTCACCCTCGGAAACTTATTCGTGAGATTTTTTTATTTTGGGTGACGTTATCCTAACTTTCAATCTTAAAAACAATTAAAACCACCATACTTGCATGTTTAATGAGGTTTATGCCAAGTTTAACATGCTTCAGAAGATAAATTCTCGAAAATTCTCACGAGTAAGTTTCCGTAAGTTTCCGAGGGTAAGAATGTTCTCGAGAACATCCCATCACTAATACCAACTCAAAGCCCACACAATGCCCTCCACAATGTGGTGGTGTATGGCCACTCAAGCCTCTGACTACCCCCGAACGGGGATAAAAGTCGTGATGTTACATTACATATTTTTTTTAATTTAATAAAAAAATCATTAATTTATTTACGCAGTTTACAGTAGATGCGTTTACCAAGAATATCGTGATAGCAGTTTCCGGCGAAACTCCAATTATAGAAATCACGAACGCTGACGGTCAAAGTCAAGAGACTGAAAAACTAGTCGAGTCTAGATACACACAGGTATATTTTTTCATAAATCATTTATTTCCAAACAGTTTACAAAACAAATTACTAAGGGCCACCACAGACTTGCTACTTTTAGCATCGGCGATCGGCGATTTTGATGCTGCATGTCGCTCGTTCGCGCTCGAACAAACACGACGCAGCATCGATACAGTCGCAAAATCGCCGGTCGCCGATGCTAAAAGTAGCAAGTCTGCGGTGGCCCTTATCTAAGTATATTTTAATAATACCTTTACCTTAATAATAACCTTAATAATATAATATTACGAATTATAGGTAAACCGCAAGCGCGGTACCGCGCCTTAGGTATGCGCGGGGAGGTGGGAGGGTGGGACGGCGAGAGCGATGAGCCCCCCCGTCTCGCCGCTCGCGTACCTAAGGCGCGGTACCGCGCTTGCGGTATACCTATAAAATACTTCTTGCCTAATCGTTCATATAATTATTACGTCAAAGGGGCATTTTGTTCATTCCGTAACGCATTACGGAACGGCGGCGTCTTCATCAGGCGCATGCCTCGCGCGAGCACTCAGTTTTGACGTCGGAACGCATAGACGGAATGTCATAATATGAGTGCTCGGGTGAGGCATGCGCGCCATATGGACACATCTAATGAAACGCCCTTCTGACGTTTCTGATATAGCTTTAGTCATTACCTACTTAACCGATGGCGGAATTAAATAAAAATATTATTTAAATTATAGTATAATTTCCTTGGCGGACATACATCAAAATGATTTTGAATAGGAAAGTATAGTTGCCCTATACAGTATATTAAGGTATTTTATCCAAAATCTATTGGGTAAAAAAAAATCGAACATTGAAAGTATTTTTTCTAATTCTGTTTCTATTTCTGTGAAATGCGCGTCGGTGTGCCTACACTTGAGTTCTGAGTGATTAGAGCAACCTACAAGAATGTGAGCCATATCATCAACCAAAGCCTCTATTTCATTGGCGGCGTCTTCATCAGGCGCATGCCTCGCGCGAGCACTCACTTTTGACGTCGGAATGCATAGACGTAATGTCATAATATGAGTGCTCGGGTGAGGCATGCGCGCCATATGGACACATCTATTGATTCATTTATTCATTCTCCATACTGCACTATTTTGATTCTGTCCGCACTGGGTATTTTTTCTATACAAAATACATTTTCAAAATCAATTCCATTATCTATACATTTTGCCCTTTGACTTTTATTTATTCACTCATTCAATTTTAGATACTAAGCATCCCTAAAAAGGATATTGGTGATAAGACTTTGAGCATCAGATGTGGGGGCCTGACATCTGCAACTTTGTTTATAAAACGTGATTTGCCAATACAATATGGGTTCTCAACTAAACAACCCAGGAACCTGAGGGAAACTGCACGAAGACCAATGCCAGGTAACCGACTTCTATGGAAATGACATAAGTCACGTGATCTACTTATCGACTTGTAATGTCATGTGTTTTGAGGCGCTCATAGCCAGTTGCAACCACTAATCGATAAACGATCGGAGGTTAAGCAACGCTTGGCAAGGTCAGGCAGAGATGGGTGACCATTTAGTGGCATTTAAACGTGGCGTCTCCGTGCTTCGGGGGCACGTAAAAAGTCGGTCCCGGTTGTTGTCTTCTAGGCAGCAGTCGATAAGCCTTGTCAGAGGCCTTCGGGCGGCTTGAACAACTCTGACAATAGGTTGGCCACTAACCATACGATAAGAAGAATGTCATTACTATACATTTAAGTGTAGCGATTTGTAGAAACGCGAAACGATTGTAGACGAAGCCATTTGTCTAGAGGGGCTGTTATTGGTGGTAGAGCCGGCTGTAGCCAATTGACTGCAGCTCATATATGGGCTGGCTTAGCCCGGGTAGTACCGGGCTAGTACTCTCACAGAAGATCGGCGTAAAGTACCTATTACAGCTGCGTTTCGTACGATGAGTGAGAGAGCCGGAACGACTATAGCGGGGGTTTTTTTCACAGGGAAAGATTATCACTTGATACTTAAAAGCTGTATCTTTTTCCAAACATAAGTAAATTTACTTATTGTGACAATATGTCAAATCAGCCAATCTGCTCTAGACCAGGGATTGGACCAGGGATTGGGGATTGGAGGTGAGAAAACCCAGAGGTGCAAGCCGGGGTTTGAACCCTGGACCTAAGTCCGCAAGAAACGTGCTTAACCAATCACTATAGTTAACACAAAACGACACAGTGGCGCCACAATAGTTACGACTTAGGGCCGTTTATAATGTTGCAGGGGTGACAAATTACGTACTGATATATGTTACGCAAAACACGCTCAAATTGCGATCAGTAGTAATACAAATGATGGATGGCGAGAATCGAACTTTAGACGTGGAAGAGGACACCAATACAGGACTCTATACTGCTAAATTCTTCTTCGAACCGAACAAGAGTTTTCGGATTTGGGTATGTAAATAGCCACGGCCAGATGTCGCACATGCCGCGCGAGGCTGCTCACCCACATGCCTCGCGAAGCACGACGTCTGCTGCAGTTTGACGTCAGTCACATGCTGCGCGAGACAAATGCCGAGGCAACTGACACTCTAGACAGAGAAGGGTATAAATACCCGAGCAATCAGTTTGACATTATCGGTCTGTCTCATGACAATGCCAATGTGAGTGCTCAGGTGGGGCAGGGTGCGCATTTGCCTCGCGCGAGGCAAGTCAAACTTCGTGAGACATTTGGCTCGCGCGGTATGTGCGACATCTAGACGTGGCCAATATCAAACGAAAAGACCGCTTCACGCAGTGGTTTATTGGTGGTAGAGCCAAGCTGTAGTCAATCGACTGCAGCTCATATAAGGGCTCGACCGGGGTAGTACCATCCTCTCACAGAAGATCGGCGTAAAGTAGCTATTACAGCTGCGTTTCGTACGATACGATGAGTCGAGAGAGCCGGAAACCCAACTCCCGCTTCTTCCCCTCCCTTCGTTCCACTCCCCTTCAGGTCGGCAACATGCGAACAATGCTTTCGATATTGCAAGTATCTATAGGCTACGGTAACTGCTTAAAATCAGCCGACCCGTTCGCTTGTTTGCCACGTCAGTCCCATATATAAAAATTGGTTCCGGCAGAGGCCGCTCGGCTCACTGCATCGGGTGGTTGCGAGTTCGATTCTTGCCAGAGGCAAATTTCGAAAACGGCCTTTTCACAATATCTGTCTGTCTGTTTTCAGATTAAGTGCTATGATACGCTGAATCACAACGAAGTAACTGGTCCCACGAGATATGTGTTACCCCAAAAAGCCGGTAAGTATTTGGAATCAATTACAACCTTATCTATTTTGTAACTATTCCAGCTAGTGCGTGCGCGCAGAGTATGTAAGCACCGATAGGCCAATAGCACGTGCACCAAATTTCGAGTTCAAGGTCCTGTAGTTACTGAGATATCGTTCGATATCAGTGGATTTACTATTCCTACTTCCTATGCTAATATTATAAATGCGAAAGTGTGTATGTGTGAATGTTTGTTAGCACGTATCTCCATAACTACTAAACCGATTTTAATGAAATTTGAAACGTAGATAGTTTAGGCTTTGGGAGAAGACATATGCTAATGTTACACAATCTTTTCCACGCGTGCGAAGCCGCGGGGCTCAGCTAGTTATATAATGAAAAGAAACGACCTACTTTCAATAAGATAATTTTCGTCTACCTACTCACTAGTAGGTAAAAAAAGAAAGCAATTTTTTTTTTCGTGCTTGACACCATTTTTAACATTGACTGAGGCGACATGCAAATCGTGCACTATTAAAAAAAGATCTTATATTTTTTCAGTAACGGATACAAAATGGATAAAGCCAACATCGGAAATAACTGAGCCTGCTTCAATAACAGTTGATTACGGCACTAGCAGGGTGTTATCTTGTAGAGTCAATGGATACCCAAAGCCAAATATTTGGTGGGATAACGAAGACAATTGGAAATTCCCTTCCGAAGTATGATAAACTCAAATCTATTACTGTAACAAAGCTAAAACTGTACATTTAAGATTTTCGATGATAAGATAGAGATGATTAATACTAAATACGTGATTTGTGCTCAGAATCCAAAATATTTTATGATTTTTGTATGTTGCTGTTAGCGCCGTTGTAAAACTACTGAACCAAGTTCCATAGGGTTTTCATTATTGGATAGATTTTCAAACTCAAAATATGGTGAAGCTACAGAAGCTTTGTAATAATTATCATGAGTGAAGCCCCGGGAAAAAGCTAGAATTTCAAAATTTAGAACTAATCGTAGCCTGTGGTTTTCATGAAAATGGCAGAGAATGTATTTTTTTTAAATGGTAGAGTCAGTAATTCAAGTCTGGCAGTAACATTTCATTTAATTATTTACTCATAATAACTTCAGTATTTTTAGATTCGATATAATATTCTCTGTTGCAGAATGTGTTATTAGAAATACCATCAGTGTACATCAGTTATGTTACAATGGTGAATGTCACAGAAAACTCGACAATATATTGCAGATCGGAGAATCCCGAAGGAGAGCACTCGCAAAGAGTAAATTTGTTTGTTTATCGTCCGTATACCTTTGAAATTATAGAGACACCGAGCGGTAAGTAGACACTGTAAACAGTAGACGGTAGACGAACTAGGGTGACTAAAATAGCTCTGGATTCCAAATTTAAAGTGTACCTAACTGAACCAATGACTATTGAGGCAGAAAGGTTCTAGAATGGTGGCCATGAGCCAGACGTTGTAGTGTGGGAAGGACCATTAATAGGTGGACTGATAATATCACTTGGGTCACAGGTATTGATGCGAGTGGATGGTCGCTGATATGAGGAAGTTATTAGAGGAGACCAATATAATGTTTTTTTTTAAACACCCGCATCGTCCCACTACTGGGCAAAGTTCTCTCCAACAACTCTATTTTTTTCTCTGTTGTTGGCCATTTCTGGCCAATTGTTATGAAGTGTATCCAGATCGTGACTCCAACGTTTCCTGGGCCTGCTTCGGCGACAACGCTTATCTTCAGGCACCCATTGCGTGACTCTTGTCCATGTCTCCATATTATGATAAAGTTACAAATTGATTAAAAAATAAAAACAGAATTTGATGACTCAAATAGCTAAGTGGAACTTAACAGTACGAAAATGTAAATTGATATATGATATTATTTCAGATAAAACAATAGGATATGGCACTGAAGACACACTAGTCTGTAAAGTAGCTGCATATCCTGAAGCTGAAATCAAATGGTATTATAACGATGACCCTGTAACACGAGTCAACGATCTTCAAATAAGAGTCGAGGACAATGTTTTGCGTATAACAAATATGTCATTAGACAACGTTGGTGATTACCAATGTCAAATAAAAAATGAAGTGAAAGATGTAACGTATACAGCTCACGTTAATATATCAGGAATTGGTGAGTTCGAAGTAGTAGCTCTATCGTTTTACGTCCGCTAATCGCTATTTTTAAAGCAAATTTCACAAGGACGCTTGCGATTAGCGATTTCTGGCGAATAGAGCCGGGAGAGAGAGACATATTTAACGAATTCTATTACGGAGTGAAAAATAATAGTAATAATATTGAAAGTTTCAATTTTTTGCAGAGAAACCAAAAGTTGAGATTGATAATACAGAAATTGTATTGAAGCTTGGCGATCAGGCTAATCTTGAGTGCAGGTATGTTTCTGATGCTATTAATGACTTTACATAGCTTGAGGATTATTTCGGTGGTATGCCATCAAATCATTATGCAAAAAAGTTTAAGTTACTAATCCAATCCTGACAAAAAGTGATTTGCAGCATCCAAGGCAACATAAAACAAACTTATTGTTGACACCAATTTTCTAATTTTCAGAGTGACTAAAGGAAAACCAACTCCTACCATTACGTGGCAATATAAAGCCAAAAATGATTTCAACTTTGGTGATACACCTGACGGAGTGGATACAGACGACGGAAAATTAGAGATAGCTTCACTACAAAACAATCATAAGGGCGTGTATAAATGCGAAGCTACCAACGTAGAAGGAACAGATTCTGCTGAGATTGAGGTCAAACTACGGTGTAAGAAAATTTATTTATTTAGCGTGAATTATTGTTGGAAGAATGAAACAAAAATTAATAGGTATGTTTTTAATGACCAAAGAATTGCAAAGTTAAAGTGGCAGGGGACGGACCACATAGTTTTCAAAAATACATAAAGAAAGAAATTATTTATTTCGATCTGTTATCACAGTTAAACATACTATAAATAATAAGGAAAAAGTAAAGACAATAATGACATACTATATGACAACTTTTAATTTAAATGCGGATCATAGGGGTAGGTGGGACCATTTGAGATTGAAAATGGCTCCCATCTCAGCATATTGTGCTGTGGCTGATAAACTACAGCGCTGGTTTTCCGATAGGACCGATTACGCTAATGACGTCACAGAGAGTCACGGATAGAAACAAGATAATAAAGGAATGACTGGAAAAAGTTAGATAAAATACATAGCTTGGCATTTAGGGCAGATGTCCTAAACCCCGGAAGGCCGCCGCAGGGTCGCAGTGATGCATTGGACATCTGATAGTCAGATGGATGAACTTTACAGTGCTCTACTAGCATTTTGCAATATATTTTCCAGACCCTCCAATAATAGTGAATAAATCAGCTCAGAGTGTGGTGGTGCGTGAAGGGGCAAAGGTGGCGCTGGAGTGCAACGCGCACGGCTCGCCCGCGCCGCACGTGCGCTGGGAGCTGCACCGCGGCAGTATGCGACTACCACTTGACGCTGCGCACACCACTGATAAGCATCAAACGCATCGGTATCTGAAGTCAAACTATAAACACACTATTTTGCGATCATCAGGCTCCTACCGGCTGCTGCGAAAAATTTGTGCGAATTATTCGCAGTGGTCTGTGTGCCAAAGTAAAAACAAACTGCATACCTACACTTTTTTACTGGGCATATAAAAAAATCTAAGGGATTTTTAACAAACTGCAGTGGAAAAACTGCAGTTTTTTTGCTAGAGAATTATCCTCATCTTGACAAAACAAGAGTTACACTTTTGAGATGTTATTTTGTATTGAGACGATATGTCCAAGTTTGCCCTCAGAGGTTGGACCACTACTCAACCTAGCCGCACCTAGGTATATTTTTACACGAAGAATATTCCAATTATTGGAGGGTTTAAAAGTGAGTATTTACATTTTTCTTTTTGTTCCAGATTTAATGCGTTATGGAATAACTCTGGAGATTACCACTGTATCGCAGAAAACGAGCTCGGTAAAGACGAAAAAACTATTACCGTTAACGTGTTAGGTAAGGGTAATTAATATCTTTGGATTATTTTATTAAGAATGTCTGGGATTGGACACGTTCGTCGGATGTACTCAGGTCGTGTATCTTAGGTCAAAACAATTAAAATACCGTAGCCAGCAAATACCTACTCTTTGAAGCGACCACGTGACTACACAATGGAAGTAATGCAACGTAAAATGTGCCAAAAGCACTAGTGAATAATGTAAAACACCACTAAACGCACGAATTTTTCGCACTTGTGAGTGGATATTTTTAGTTGACAAACTTGGTACGGCTTTTGCGAAGAAACGCAAATTTCATTGCTCAAACCACGTCTCTTGTTAATTCCATTGGAGTACCTAATTCGTACATTAAATTTTATCGTATTCGTCCCTGTCATAAAGTTCCCAAATAAGTCCATAGAAAGGCTATTAGGAATTAAATTTTATGATTAATCTTTTAATATTTATACAAGGTCCGACTGATATTTTAAACCAACGTTTATTATTCAGTTCCCGTGTACATTGAACAGCCGAAACCGAAAACGATGGTACTGCAAACCGGCGCGAGCGTTGTATTGCATTGCAATGTTTTATTCGGCAACCCGATGCCCTCCACCAAATGGAAGTTCATAGCCACGGATTCTACTACCACCGTTATCTCAAGGTACCTATGAACTTAAGTAACAAAGCCGTGGTGTATCATGTCGTATAGTGCATTTTTATTTTTAAATGGGACTAAGCCCGCCACACATTCCCACCACTGTTACTCCTGTAAGCCAGGATCGACAATGGTGTCCAACGATGACGCCAAGGTTTGACCCTCGACGAGTCCCGGGGAAAAGCTAAGTTGTTTTGGAACCCACACGAATTTAATCAGAAGAAAGGATAGGAGGAGTTGGAGGAAGATTATCCACTTCCCTCCATAACAAAGCGGGAGACAATAATAACAGTATAGGCTGGTAGCCACAGAAATAAGACTGTTACAACTAGTGGATGACCAGTTGTAACGCACCACGGACAGTAATTTGATTATTTGGACCTAAACTCGTGAGCTAGTTATACTTGATTCCAATATAGCCGTATAGTGCATGTGACGTAAAATGCACGTTTGCTGGATACAGCCGCACACACAAGTTCCTGCGTCCCTTTTTTATTAGACTAGGCCCGCCACACACTCCCACTGTTACTCCTGTAAGTCTGGATCGAGAATGGTGTCCAATGATGCCGCCAAGGTTTGACCCTAGACGAGTTTGGCTTTCGATCCCTCGATGGTTGAGTTTCCGGATCGCTCACTCATCGTACGAAACGCAGCTGTAATAGCTACTTTACGCCCATCATCTGTGAGAGGGTGGTACTGCCCCGCGCACACACTGTTGGGCACACTGTGTGGCAGTGTCGTGGCTAAAATTAGATCAGGAGGACTATGGAGTGCACGAAACCTAATTTTATTATTAGTTCTTATTATAAAACAATAGGCAAGCACTTTTGTACGTGACTTTATCAAGGCGCAAACAGAATCGTTCCAATGTTCGTCCAGCGCTCAAGAATTTTGATAGTTTTTTTTATTCCAGGGGGACAAGTACAGTCCAGCTCAACAATGTGACCCGAGCCAATGAGGGATCTTACTTGTGCGTAGCGGAAAATGAAGTCAACACAGACAGTATTAAATTTGACGTAAAAGTGCAATAGAGTGCGCTTTGACAGACTATAAATAGTCGGGCCGTTATGAACTGAGTCGTCGGGCCATAAATCATTTCCCTATGTCTATCTCGCTTGCACTTACGGGCCTTATGGAGCCTCTTAGTGAAGGGCGTAACAATGAAAGAAATAATATATCGATGAGTAACGTTTATTATCGTGTATCTTTTTTATAAACTTTAACGAGTTAACAAAGTAAATTTAATTTCAGTAAACACATTTATAGCAAAGAAAACACGCACTGCAATTGCATTTGGTAACGGCCAATCAGAAGCGTAAAGATCTTTCGTGACTGATGGACACCACGTGAGCAGGTAGCCGTTTATCGATAACGGTCACGGCGCGCTGCACATTCCTATCTCTTTTGACATTTATGGCCTCACGACTCAGTTCATAACGGCTCGACTATAGTGAATTTATGGAGAAAATCTTATACTTAATCACAATAACAGAAGCTAGGATAACAAATATTTAAAGTAGGTATTATAAATTAGTACCGTAAATAAATACGAGCAAATTTAAAACATATTTCATTTAATGTAAGTACTTACTACAAATTAAATTAAATTAATTGTAATTTACAGTTCTTATTATTAAAAATATATAATATTGTATGTGTATGTATAAGTATACATCAAATACTGTTACTTTTAGGGCCGCCAAATACATACGGAATTCCGTTTCGGAATATCGAATCGGGATTCCGTAAGCTTATCACACACCTAGGTACCTTTATTTCCGTTCGGAATAATTCCGAACGCACAGGCTACCATTAGGAATTCCGAATCGGAAAAATTTCGAACGGAAAAATACTGTACGTATGTGATAAGTATACATTTGCATGGATTTACTGCGTTCGGAATCCCGATTTGATATTCCGAAACGGAATTCCGTATGTATGTGGCGGCCCTTATTGATATAATATCTGCCTTAGTAACTGTGACAGTGTATATTTATATAGGTATAGCGCATTGGCTATTTGCGAGTAGTTATAATTTTACACATCGCTGGAGTAGTCTATATTCTGGTCAACCGATTGGTCGAGCGATTCTGAAACAAAAATAAGTATTGTTAAACATTTTAGTTCATGTTTTTTTATCTATACAAATAAATAAAATGTAATTGTCAAACTAACTTTGTAATGTCAAACTAACATATTTTTACAAGATTCATAAAAGTATATAGGTAGTCTGTCGGTTTTTTCTAAGGTTGTAAGGAGTAACTTGCAACAAAAAATGTTTTTAATGTTTCCTAACATAAGTTAGCAAACATTAACAACATTTTTTTGTTAAATTCCACGCGTACGAAGTCGAGGGCACAACTAGTAATAACTAAGGAAGCAAACACGCGTACGGCATGTTTGTGAAATTATCAACAAAATATTCCCATAACAAAAATGGGCACTAGGCACCTATTTGTTATGATAATATAGTTTACTAGTGGTGGTTGTTTTTTTTTACTAGCCCACTTGTCAAACACCTGAGCAAATCACTCTTTCTTCTCCTTCTTCTCCTTTCATTAGTTCATCACAATACGGCCCTGTGCCATTTCTCGTGGATGACGGCCGAATACTCGTACGCAACTTAAATTTGAGAGCTGCTTAACTTTGACGCCTCATACAAAAAATGACAGTTAACGCCGTCTCAAACTGCTAAGTGGGACTTAAATATTTAAGTGGCCTTTGAGTATTCGGCCGTAAGTCTCGAATATTTCCACCTTACCAAGTAAACTTTTTTGACCAAGGAGCACCCACAGACCCAGATCATCAGGGCCCTAAGACTGCTTGCTATATTACATTGTACTATATTGTTCTACATTGTGCTATATTGTTCTACATTGTGCTATATTGTTCTACGTTGTACTATATTGATCTGCATTGTACAACATTGTACTATATTGTACCACATTGTTCTACATTGTACTATATTGTACCACATTGTTCTACATTGTACTATATTGTACCACATTGTTCTACATTGTACTATATTGTACCACATTGTTCTACATTGTACTATATTGTACCACATTGTTCTACATTGTACTATATTGTACCACATTGTTCTACATTGTACTATATTGTACCACATTGTTCTACATTGTACTATATTGTACCACATTGTTCTACATTGTACTATATTGTTCAACCATGTTTCTAACAACAACCAGAAACTAACCTCCAACAACATCGCCGGGAATTCCGAAGGCCTCGATGAATTCTGCCACCGTGCAGCAGTAGGTGTACTTGTCTATACTGTTGAACCAAGGCACTGTGCTTGCGCATTTGTCCTCGCATTTGATGTCATCGGCCGTCGGTGCACCGTCGTTCACGTAAACTAAGGCTATAGATTCATCTTCGCTTTCTCTCACCACCTGTTTTATAAATCACTTCTTTTAGTTCGTGTATTGATTGCTATTGTTGGTCGGTGTTTGTTTTTATAGCCAAGGATGGCACACAGGCAAACGATCCATCTCATGGTAAGTGGAAAAGTTTCGCATGCCCACTCGCGGAAACCAAAATTAATCTATGTTTTTACGGTTCAATGTATGCCAATGACACAAGTCACGTGATCTACTTATTGACCGCTAATATAATTTCCACACAAAGCGTATCTGTAGAATACTTGTAGACGATCCGTTGCTTATAGATATACAGATATTGAGAGATATACCAACCTTCCACAGATATCGGGGTATTACGGTACCATTTTTCACTTGTAACGTATGAACACCGGACCACACGATGAAACTGGGGTTCATTGTCAGTTCATATCTCACCATGTCCTCCAAGTCTTCCCAAGAATTCTGAAAAATATTACAAAAATAAAATTAGGACCAAGCGTATCTTTCTTCTACTGCTTATAAAGAAATTGAATAAAAGCCGGTTCCTATTAGGGGATATGTATTTCAATATGCCTAATCGTTTTCGAGATATATCGCCACTGAGTAATAGTCATCATCATCATCATCTCAGCCGAAAGACTTCCACTGCTGGGCATAACCTCCCCCCAAGGTTCGCCACAATGACCGGTCTTGCGCTTCCCGCATCCAGCGGATTTCTGCGACCTTCACCAGGTCGTCGGTCCACCTTGTGGGAGATCTACCCACGCTACGCTTTCCGGTGCGCGGCCGACACTTGAGAACTTTTCGGCTCCATCGGCCATCCGTTCTACGAGCAATGTGCCCTGCCCACTGCCACTTAAGTTTGGCAACCCTACGGGCTATGTCGGCTATGTATTAGTACTAGTGACTATATTATATTACTCACCCTGTTTGTATCACAAGGCCGCCAGTAAGGGATCGCGTTCAATGGGTCTATGAAGCTGCTGTTTTGGGCGGCTCCGTAACTGAAGTCTCGGGCACTGACGAGCTGACTTTTTGCGTAACAGCAGGAAGAAGAAGAGGTCTTGCAGGTGTAAGATTCAGTTGTACCATCGCCAATACCAGGATATTGGAACCATTCATCGGCAGCGCTTGGAACATTATTGGTATGGGTCATTAGCACGCGAGTATACAAGGGCAAGTTCGTAGCGTGATCGAAGCAAACTTGGTACGCCTCCACCGAGTTATAACCCACGTTCATTAATTCAGCGGTGTCAGTTAAACACTTCATGCCAGTTTTCTCTACTGATGGGAAAATTTCGTTCGTGCATTTCAAGTCTTTCAGTTTGTATGGTTTACCGTCGACTTTAAAGGTATCACCCATCTCACAGGTGGCTTCCAACTCGCTCACTGCCGGGAATATTTGGAACGAATTTGGCGATTCCTCGTAGTTAGAGCACGATAGCATCAGTTTATCACCAGGCTTCATTTTCATGTATTCACCCGACGTTTGGTAATCAGGCCATGTTAGTTCTTCAGTTAACATTAGTGGCATGTGTGGTGCTTCCTCTTTGTTCCTACTTATAAGACATACTGCAATTAAAGAAGAAAATGATAACGCTAAGGTCTTCAGGGACTGCTTTTGAGATTTGTATAGAACAAGTTAGCGTAGACGTAAAATTACTATATATGTTGGAAGTTTTTCTGAAAATTCGACTTGCTTCACCTGGCATTAAAATAAAAATCATCGCCAGACTAAGACACCAACTGTATGGTCCCAATATAAACCACGCTTGTACAATGGCTACCATACAGCGGACTGATCGGAGCGCACCGCGGAGTGATGATCCCAGTGCCACTCAAACCAGGCCAAATTACTAAAAGGCCGTTTCCGAAATTTGCCTCAGTCGGGAATCAAATCAGCAACCACCCAATGCAGTAACCCGAGCGGCCTACGCTCGAACCTCTGCACCTAGCGGTCATCAAGATTATTGAATCTGAAGGATTTTTGATATATTCTCACACATAGCTCGGTTTGATAATGTTTGGTTAGGTTAGTAATGAAAAAGGGGTTTACCCCTTTTTTATAACTACCCTACCTATGCTGTCACAAAAGCTACCTACCTACTTAATTTAAAATATACGCACTATTTTGAAATCAAGACTATTATAAAACAAGCACTATTCTATTGTGAACAACTTGCCTGTGGGTTGGACTTCAAAGTCTCGTTGCACCGATCCGTGAACGTTGCTCACGTTGCAGCTATAGTGACCCCATTTGAAGATATTCAGTTCCTCAGAGTTCACGCTGACCAAAGGTTCACCGTTGAAAGTCCACATAACCTGAAAGATATTAGACATATAGGCCCTGGTTCAGATTCGTCACATAACTCTTATCTACCAATTAAATATGGCATTTTGACAGTAACAGTACAGTATGAATTGTAGTTCCCAAAGTCCAAAGCAAGTGTTTTCGAAATTCTTGTCTGTGTGTTTGTTGTTCGCACATCACGGCAGAACGGCTGAACTGATTTTAATGAGGTTTTTACTGTTAAGTAGGCTATCTATAGCTAGTCCTAAAACATAAGGTACACATCATCACCGATCAATAGGGTCAATCTGCCGAACAAAATCTAAACTGTACCGATTTATTGGGATCGAAAATCGCGGTATCGAAGCTGCGGGTAAAAGCTGATTCTTATAATAAAAAAGCCTTACATCCGGTTCTGGTTTAGCTATAACGCTACAAGTGAGTGCATCCTCCATATCGCCAGTCCAGTCGACGAGGGGGTCTTCTTGCGAGTACTTGAACGTTGGTGGATAGCCCACGTTCACCAAAAACGTTTCCGTTGCGGAGCCGTGGGCGTCGCTCACGTGGCAAGTGTAGTTGCCATCGTCTTTTGATGTAGCATTCGTCACGGTCACGTAGGGCACGCCTGTGTAATTGATATGTTGAGGTTCCTATGAAATAAATGTATTTTTTAACCATTTTCATTATCTGTCTTACCTTTTTGCAGTCTACCCTCATATCTGAAGACAAGTAATTACTTATTCAGTAAAAGCAAGCATCTTGTCTCACGATTTGCTCGGTCCCACTTGGTGGATGTCGGACTCCGTATTTTAATCGGGTATCGGTGCCTCTATTCACACTTGTCGGATGTCGGACCCGATCGAAGCTGGAGCCATTTTTGGCAGTCTTTGCGAGGCGACTGCGATGGACCTTAACGGGCGGAACAAGGGTGAGCGTGGAGAAGGTTGCCGGGCCCGACATCCGACATAATGTGAACAGCGCTATACTTACTCATAGGCGAGCGAGATGCGACACAATTTTTTTAAGAACATAGAAGGCTGTCAAAACGCCTTTGTCCTTTTGTCGGATAAGTGCGAACAGCTCCATATAAAATGTTCTGCCACTGCAGCAACCTATTTTCTGTCGGGCCCAACACTCGACAAGTGGGAACGGGCTGTGACACTAATGAACCGCGGGTGAAATGTAAAATGTTATATATATTTTACCATTTTACTCACGGATTCACGCGTGAGATATGAGTTCGTCATTCAGAATAGCACTGCTGTAATTTGCCACGACGGGAATCGAACCTGCGGCCAGCTAGACAGAGCTTCGAACTAAAATATTTGCTGAGTTTTAGTTGTATTTCTAGAATTGAATCTAGAATAGAATGATATGTTACGTACATATGTATAATATATAAACCAGTTGACAGTTGATGGCTCAGCATGCTGGAGGCTGCATGTTATATTCTTCGATTCACCTTCCAGTATAAACACTTCATGAGTGGGACCATCATCCAATAAGATTTCTGCAATAAAATAGAACTAGTTACTCCACCAATCCAACTAGGCGCCTGTCAAATGTGACGTCATCCGCACAAAAAGGCGGTGGCGGGTGTGCGGGCGGTATGCGGGCGGGGAAGCCGCATTCCATCCGAGCGCCTAGTTGGCTTGGCGGAGTAGTATTAGTTCCCTACATCGATCCTTGCTTATGGAGGTGGGAATGTGCCGTGGGCCTATTCTAATAAAAGGTGATTTCCCCAGAAAATAGGCATGTTTGGGGGTTATCTGAAGCAACAAGGTGTGGCATCTACTGTGGCCTCACGTTCATGGTAAAATTTCCAACAAGCTGAGGTAATAATGGTGTTACCTACCATGCAAGTGCTGGCGACCGTACTAGCGACGTTTGACATTAACCCCTCGAGTGATGCGTGCACATACGCATGTGCCCCAATTCAGAAGAAAAAGTACTGACTTTTTTTTTGAGTCATTCCACTGGTTAATAGCCACCAAATACTGCCTACGAAAATGTAATACTGATTATCTTACCATCAACAACTCCTGTGAACGTCTTAGAGTCTGAGCCAGCAGTGTTAGTCGCTATGCACGTGTAGTTACTATCACTCCGTTCTGGATGTTTAACTATTAAAGCTCCATCCTCCATATCGTATTTTGTGCCTAAAAGACAAATAAATCTAAATTAGTTCTGGTGGTTACTTTGAAAAACGACCGCTGACGGATCATCCGAAGTACGGATTCGATTTACGATTTACGAATCATGTCAAACGCTGAAATTGTAAAGAAGAAACGAAAGAAGAAACGTCAAATCACGATCATCGAATCCGATCCGTCAGCCGAAACGTTTCGTTTCGTATTTCGAAGTAGACCAGCTGGCACCGAAATGGGCATTTGGCATTTGGCATTTGGGCATTTTGACCTCTTAACATTGCAATCACCAGACTTGTGCTCAGCGCACGACTATATGCAGCAAAATTCACGCATCTGTAGCAATTCAATAATCAACTTATGTTAAGGATACACGACGGCACCACAGACTAGAACACTCAGTGTATACATCGAGTGTCTACGTGTGTCCACCACCACGACACCTTGCTATAGTTGTAGTGGCGGTGTCGGTACACTGAGATAGCGAGTGCCTAGTGTCAGGTGTGGCCCTGTATCCATTATAGACGTTTTAATGAGTATTATTACCAGAAAATGAGCCGTATTGGTAATACTGACATGTGGTCCGCATGTCCCCGCATGCCCCCCCCAACTCTAGATCCGGGCCTAAATTTACACTCCAAATAACTTCTCACCTGGAGAGACGACTACATCATTCACCTTCCATGTAAAAGTCGGTTTTGGGAATCCGATTGCCTCGCAGGGGATCCTCAGTGCAATATCGCCTATGAGGCCTTCGTATACTTTAAGGTCGTCTGAAATGATCTTTGCAGGTACTGTAAATATAGAATACATTTTATTATTATACAGGATGTTAATAATACTTGGAGGTTTGGTGGTAAATGGTATGAATTATATTATTGAAATTCGCTAACAGATAGAGAATATTGCTAACAGATGGCCGACAAATTGTCGACCGCCAAGCATTCACGATTCATAATGAAGAATTCACGAAGACCATTGGTTTCACAATGAACAATAGTTAAGCGACTGGAGATCCAGGACGACGTCGCAGGAAAGTGGTGGATGTGAGTGGCGGAGGACGGTGATGTGTGGAAGTCATTAGGAAGGCCTATGTCATGGTGGTGTATGGTGTATGGTCATTGGGGGTCACAAAAGATCATCGTACGAATACAGCTGTAAGTAACTATTACAGCTGTATTCGTACGATGAGTGGGAGAGCCGGAAGCCCAACTCCCCCTTCGTCCCCTCCCTTCTTTCCACTCCCATTCAGGTCGGCAACGTGCGAATAATGCCTTTGGTATTGCAAGTATCTATAGGCTACGGGAACTGCATAACATCGGGCAGGCTGTACGCTTTGCCGACACAAATGTCCAGAAGTGGACGTCTACCGGCTGATGGATGGATAGACAATCTCACCTTCGACAGTAAGTCCAACGACATGTGCACTGCTGCCTAAACTGTTCTTGGCAGTACACGTATAGGAACCAGAGTCTTCGACTGTGACCTTTGCAATATGCCACTCGTCACCGGCATAGCCAATATCCGAGAATTTGGTGCTGTTCATAGGCTGGAACTGCCAGCTCAGCTGCGGTTTCGGTACACCTTTGACGACACTAAAAAACAAAATCTCCCGTGTGTTAAAACTGCTTTGATACCTAATAGTCGTGTCCACAACATGCGCATGCCGCGCGAAGCAGCTTTGCCTCGCGAAGTTTGACATGACGCGCGTGAGGCAAATTTTCGCCCCACCTCATCCGAGCGCTGTCATTAGCCTCGCCTAGTCATAAGACAGAACGATTTCAAACTGATTGCTCGGGTATACCCTCCTCTGTCTAAAGTGTAGTTTGCCTCGCCATATGCCTCACGCGGATTGCGACTGAGGCAACCGCGCGTGCTTCGCGAGGCACATGGGTGACCAGGGGCCTTACCACCACCTCTTATAGCAGTTTTGTTTTAACGTTTCAGCGGCCATTTGTGCAATGACGTTTCTTATTGTCATGACAATAAGGTACGTCATTGCACAAAAAGACGCTGAATCGTTAAAACGTTCCTGTAATTGAATCGCAATAAAAGTTCGTGGTAAGCCCCCAGGCTCGCGCAGCATGTGTGTGTTGTAGACAACCTATCTTGAAATTATACAATCGGGAGTAGAAATCAATTTATTCCTTAAACATATATGCTGTAACATAATGTTATAAAAACTTAAACATGCCCAACATCTGACTTTAGTAATTTACATGGAAGACGCGAAGAAAGGTATTAATAAACTAATTCATTTTAAATAATAGGATCCTGAATTTCTTCCGAAGCAATTAATTTTGAATTGGTCATGCATTTATCGAATTGCTTTTTATTTATTTACTATGTTTAGTTTGTACTTACTTGCATTTTATCGATACCGATGATCCCACTATTACTTTTTTATTTCCATCTCCATTTACCATAGGAATCTCTGCAAGTTAATTAAAATCAATATTAATATTTGTGAGTTGTTGACACCTAAGCTGCTCTAACAGCAATCACAGATGGTTGTTAGAACACAAAGATTCCGTGGTCGGAAGATGTTAGTGCAGGCCGGCCTTCCACAAGGTGGATCGATGGCATTGCACGCGTCGCAGGAAACCATCTGTTTTTACTTATTCTTCTTATCGTATGGTCAGTGGCCAACCCGGTCTCAGAGTTGTTCAAGTTGCCTGAAGGCCTCTGAAATGGCCTAACGACTGCTGTCTAGACGACGCCAATATTTTTACTTATGAAATTTAGTACTTAAGTTGAGGCGCTAATAGCCATATGCAATCGCTGATCGGTAAATGTTCGGAGGTTAAGCAACGCTTGGCATGGTTAGACAGAGATGGGTGACCATTTAGTAGCATTTGAACTAAGTATCTCCGTGCTTCGTAGGGCACGTGAAATGTCAGTCCCGGTCAGTTCTAGGCAGCAGTCGATAAGCCTTGTCAGAGGCCTTCGGGCGGCTTGAACAACTCTGTCATCAGGTTGGCTACTAACAATACGTTAAGAAGAATACTTATAGAATTACAGAATTTTATACGCTTACCCAGTCCGTCTATTTTAACTTGTGTCGTATGTTCTACTTGTTTATTAGGATCTTCCAGCAGTGACGCCTTGCAAGTGTACTTGCCGTCCAGGCCAATATCCATCGCATTAATCTTTAGTTCTGCGCCATTCGACAATATCGTGTATTGCTTCGATGATTCTATTTCCTTTTTCTCGCTTGTTGAATCTTTGACATGATACCAGCGTATTTTCATTGGAAAATTGGACGTAATACCACATTTCAGGGTGACTGCAGTTCCGTATTTACCAGTAGTTGTGCCTAAAATTAAGAAGCGATATTAGAGTTAATTTTCTCTCAAAGTCTATAATGTATTGTGTTTTGTTAATGGTACTCACCTAATGCATTTGGTTTACCCTTTGTGTGAACCTTAAACGGCGAAGACACCGTCATTTGAACACTTTGAGTAGCTGTTCCCTGATCGTTAATGGCAGTACAAGAGTATTTGTCTGATGCCTTCACATTCGCACGTGTCATAGTATGAGTATATTTAAAACTACTCCTCATTGCTGCGCTCTGAAACCATACAGACTTCTTTGTATTCACTATCACCTATAATATAGGTACTTTATACACATAATTATGTATTATGAGACGTCATATTTTGTACCAAACCAGGTAAAAAAACAGTCGTACATACCGTTCCCGGTAGCGTGTTGCCTGCGCTGTCCTTCCACACAATAGTTGGCTCAGGGTTCGCTGTCACGAGACACGTAAGAGTCAGCTGGCGACCGTACGGAACTACGTTACTTGCGCCCTCTATGATGACGGTTACTTTGGGGGCCTTGAACACCACTAATTCTGCGACAACTTGCTCGCGGTGTCCCGCCACGTTCTCGGCAAGGCACTTGTAGAGGCCGCCGTTGGCTAGCGCTGCCTGCTTTATGTGCAGCTCTGAGCCGGAGCCTGCGATGGAGCGGTACTCCGTTGAACCAGCAGCCTTCATCTGCCAAGATATTTTAGGCTTTGGCACGCCTCCTAGAATCCTGAAATACATGATCATTCGTTTGTTTGATTATGATCAAATTACCTGCTGCAAACTTTGAAATCGAAAGGTTGAAGACGTCTGATTTCAGACTATAGTGTGAGAAAATACTTACTTGCATGTTATAGTTGTTGAGTCACTCTCATTGATTTCCTTCTTGATCGGTAACGGATCTATCTCAGGACGTACTGGAAATAGAGAGCAAACAATGATGCTACCTTATCTCCTCTTCTTCTCTTCTTGGGCATATTAGGTTTTGTAAGAATTGGGTGTTTGACGGATTCCTTTATGTGGATGGATGCATGCGACGGAATGTTAAAATGTTGGACTACACAACAGAAATCAAGTACATACCTAGTCCTCCAATGTCAACGTTTGTGGTGAAAGATTTGGTCACACTTAAGTCATTGATCAAGGAAGCTTTACAAGTGTAGGCTCCGGTCAAATTAAGGTCCATTGAGTTAATTTTTAGCGTGCCGTCCGAGGATACCTCATACGCTTTGTTTGATAAAATCAGGGGTCTGCTGGTCGTAGTTGAATTATAAGCATAGAACCATTCAATTTTCATCGGTCGAGTGGACTTTATATCACATTTTAAGTCAAAACGTTTGCCGTATGGAATCTCTACGGTATCTGAAAACATATACATATACAGACATTAAGTAAAAATTATTTTGGTGTTGTTTTTTATTTTTTTTTAATAATAATAATATTTATTACCATAACACATTACAATTTACAGAACGTGAAAAACACCCCACACTAGGCAACGCCTGTCTTTGGGGGGGGGGGGTTTTGTATTGACCATACGTTGTTGGCCAGAGTGGCCCTTATAACTTTACCGGGCAGAGGGCGAATGCAAAGTGTGTTCCAGCCAGAGAGTCAGGGGGACAGTTGACTCAAGGGCGCCTCGTAGGGCACGGCCACGGCTTGGGTGTCTTTTTGAGATAACGGGGGTAAAATTACTACCGGATAAAATTACCACTACGCGATTTCACTGAGAAGATCCGGCAAGAAACTCAGCGGGCTTATCGAATGCCTGAACTCATGAACACAAGACACGTACCTGGTAGTTGGGAATGAACGCTGAAGGCCGGCAACACAGTCACTTGAATGCTCGCACTTTGAATGCCTTGGTTATTTTCAGCTTGGCACTTGTACATCCCGGGATTTTTCATGTTACTCTTCAGAAAATTGGACTCAAACTCGGTCTTTGATCCCGACATCTGAAATAACTTATTTTTTAAAGACTGGATTGATAACTTGCTGCCGAATAAGTTCATGACCGCAAGTGAAATTTGAGGGCTGCTTAATTGTGATGTGCCATACAACGACACACGTTCACAACGATGTAACAATAAGTAGGACTTAAATATCTGAGTAGCGTTTCAGAATTCGGTGATTAATCCATCTTTACCTCCAATTCTAATTAAAAATAATACTAGTGGCATAGGACTTTCAATAACTTCGAACAAAGTTCCATAAAAAAAAAGAATAGAAACTACAGGGAAATCGACACAAAAATGCGAAGCGAAGAATTATGGTGAAAATAATAGAAATTAATATAATGTAAAAAAAATTGTTACCGTATCACGCATTAACTCTCCTTTTTCATTGGACCATATTATCTTCGGTGGTGGGTTAGCGGTGATCTTACACGTGAGAGCCAATGGGCTGTCGTACTCCACCGTCACCTTCGCGCCTTGCATGATAGTCACCACTGGCGCCTTCAGAACCTCCAGATCGGCGACCGTGCTCTGGTCGCGGCCCTCCACGTTACTGGCGATGCAGCGGTAAGATCCTGCGTCGTGGAGCCCCGCGCTCGGGATGCGCAGTTCAGCCTCGGACCCCGGTATAGTCTTGTAGCTAGAATCCGACCCTGACGCCTTGAACAGCCAAGAGATCTTCGGCTTCGGAATGCCCTTCAATATTCTAAAAGAGAAAGTATTTTGTTGGTTCCATTCGTTGCTGAGTTCTGTTGGCCACGAGGTTGATAATACTCACTGGCATTTGATTGTGGCTGGAGTATGCTCCTTCACTGCCATCAGTTTGGTGTCAGGACTGATCTTAGGTGGCACTAAAATAAAATATGCCAATTTGATTTCATCGTAAATAAAAAAAGTCTCAATTTTAATTATAGTTGGGGAGGCGGGCGTGCAATTCGTGGATTTGCACGAGCGTCGTCCAAACCTAGTAGATTTGGTAGATGAGATGATAGGAAGAATACATTGTTCTAGATGTTTCCACTTTCAGCGGTGGGGGATACGTATACATGTTTTTTTTTTTTTTTTATAAAAAGTAATGACATAAAAATACTCAAGCGTGACAGATATTGATAATTTTCATGCTCCAACATGAAAAATTGAAAAAAAAAAAAAACTCGAGCGTGTCAGAATTTGTAAGCATCTATAGGCTACGGTACATGCTTCAAATCAGGCGGGCCGTACGTTTTTTTGCCACCGCAGTCCTAAATTTAAAAAAAAAAACTGAGGTGGTGAAGAAGTGAAACTTCCAGATGCTCCCATTTCTTAGACTGGCGATCAAATTAGCAAAATTGACACTTTTGACACTTCTTAGCTAGTAATGAATCCCCCTTATCTTAATCTGACGAGTTCGAGTATTTTAAGATGGTCTTTTTTTTTTGGTTTCCCTGAGCAAACCCACCAATTTTAAGGGCTCAAAATTTTTTGAGGTTCTTATCAATATGTAAGCTATCTCCTTTATCTTAATCTGACGCGCTCGTGCAAATCCAGAAACCCCTTCTACGGCTCCCCATCTATTAATCATTACACCTTGTGGCGATGAAAATTAGACTGTTCGGTGTAGAGGATACTGAAGTGTTACTAAGGATACTTAAAGTTAAAAAACTAGTCATTGAAAATTAACCAGTGCGCAAATTTAGATATGTTTCGACTTTTGTCACGACTTTTTATCCCCATTCGGGGGTAGTCAGAGGCTTGAGTGACCATACACCACCACATTGTGGAGGTATTAACCAACTCAAAGCCCACGTTTTACCAGATAGTCAGAACCCAACGTGACAGGTGGTGAACCTTGTCGCCGTGTATACAGGAACTGACTATTACCTAATCCCGAGGGATAGGTAGGTTTCCTCACGATGTTTTCCCTCACCGTCAGCGAACTGTAAATTATGTATGCACATAGATGAAAATTCATCCATTGGTGCATGCCCCACCGGGGATCGAACCTGGGAACTTCTGATTGCTAGCCCAACCTGTTCACTCCTAGGCTACAGTCGCTAAATTAAAATTAATTAATTAATTTAATTAATTATTATTTTAAATTAGTTTAAAAAAAAAAACATCCAAAGATAACAACGAAAGATGTTTACTCTGAAACAGATTGTTGGTCACCCTCCGGCTTATCAGCTGTTTACACGCTCGACGCGGATGACCGCTATTTTTTTTCATTAATTTCCTTGTCATGCAAACTGATTTATTTCTTACTCGGATCAAGTAGATTTTTTTCTTAAGTACAGTACCATTACTGGAAATGTAACAAAAAATAAAAATTGGTGCACTGGTTAAAAAAATATCCTGCATGTATCGACGCAGTGGTGCCCTCAAACAGCGCGCGTCTTACGTGCAAAGATTCCAAACAGAAATCGTCACAGAATCATTAATTATATCTTGCAATACTGTTGTCATTTCATAACTTACTAAGTCCATCTATATCAACATTCGTGCTCATCTCTTGTTTCTCGTTAGGGTTATCCCGTACATGTGCCTTGCATGTGTATTTGCCAACCAGGTCGACATCCATAGACGTGATCGTCAACTGT
This sequence comes from Drymonia ruficornis, assembly GCA_947859195.1. Taxonomy (NCBI): domain Eukaryota; kingdom Metazoa; phylum Arthropoda; class Insecta; order Lepidoptera; family Notodontidae; genus Drymonia; species Drymonia ruficornis. The sequence continues at coordinate 5,583,634 of OX401925.1, read as the reverse complement.
TTCCCGTCCGATGATATCGAGTACTTCTTCGAGGATGTCACTTGTTCAGTCTTTCCCGTGGACTTGTCCACGTGGTACCATTTAATTTCTAACGGTAGCGGTGATGACACGCCGCAGTTTAGCGTTGAAGGTTTTCCATAAGCTATCTTCGTATCTAAAATAATTAAGAAAAAATAAAAGACGGGTGGCGTGGTTGGTGTAGATTCCACCTTTCACGCTGCAGGTCGTAGGTTCGATTCCTACCAGGGACATGCATTTGTGTGCATGAACATGCCCCGAGTCTGGGTGTAATCATGTATTTAAGAAAAAAAAGTAGTATATGTAGTAATATCAATTATCTGGTTTCCATAGTACAAGCTCTGATTAGTTTGGGATCGTGGGACCGTGTGTAAAAAGAATGTCCCAGGATATTTATTTATTTATTTATATCATTATTCACAAAATGGCTGGGTCTATATCAGGCGCATGCCGCACCCAAGCACTCAGTTTTGACGTCGGAAAGCATTGACATAATGTCATAATAACATGAGTGCTCGCGCGAGAAGAGGCATTTGGACGCACCAAATGAAAGTATGATACAGAAAATAGTTAAAATGTACGTACCTTCAGGAGCGGGTTGAACAGTAATAGGGTGCTTTGTGACAACTTTGATAGATTTATGGGCATTGTTGAGGACGTTTTTAGCGTAGCAGTGGTACTTAGTATTCTCTGTTACTTTAGGTATTTTGAGGTAGCTGATGTAGTCGTACGGAAGCTGGAGTGTGGAGCTCTGGAATAAGATTTTTATTTTATTTATTGAATGGTACTAGGCCCGCTTTATTCATTGTAGGAATCAGGCGTTACTTTGCGGAAATCGATTGTTAATAAATTATAGAGAGGGACCCACCACTCACCCTCGGAATTGTCAACCTCCAAAATTATAAACCAAATGAATTGATCGATAATAGAAGAGGCCAGCAAGACCTAACTCCCTGTCAGTCGAGAGTATGTCTGTCATGGACCATGACCATGAGTCATGGACCCTAACAATTAGCAATTCTCCGCAGACAAAGCGAATCCAAAATAAATTCGACACGTGTTTCGCCTCTAAACGAGGCATCCTCAGGAAAGCTGGGCTGCGAATGAGCTTTATTACTCCTGTAAGCCAGGATCGACAATTGTGTCCAACAATGATGCCGAAGTTTGACCCCGACGAGTGCCGGGGAAAAGCTAAGTGGTCTTCGAATCTGCATGAATTTAATCAAAAGAAAAGGAAGGAGTTGGAGGAAGATTATCCACTTGCCTCAGTTTCAGAGTGGGTGACAAAAATAACAGTATAAGCAGATCGCCACGGAAACCAGACTTACAACTGATGGAAGGCAAATTGTAAAGCACTACAATCATGTGATTCATTAAGGCTATACAACCATTATATCAACATATGTTATTTTTTTTAATATATACAAAAACATACATGAGAATCACACCCCCTGGATATACTTAGTTATAATTTTCGAAATCGGATCGAATACCCCCTACATACAAACTTGAAAACTTTATCTTTTTATAATCTCATATTTCAAAAATATTTATATTTTAGTTACAAGTGAACCTCGAATCAATTTAAAACGGTATTTGGTTGATTTTTGGGCATTGCTTTGGTAAAAGAGGCACCTACCTTAGATTGCACTGTGATGTTCTTGTCATTCGTCCAAATGATCTCTGGCTCGGGGTACGCGGACACCTTGCACGTGAGGGTGAGTGCAGCGCCGCGCGCCACCTCCACCGACGCACCTTCCACGATCTCTACCATTGGCGCTTTAGCCAGCGGTTTATCTGTAATTTTTATTATTTCTTTATTTTATTATCTTCATTTAACTAACTCACGTTTCACAATTCTTAATTTTTAAATTAAGTTAGTAGTAAAGTTTCTATAAATATTGGAATATCGTGAACATCTGGAGAGGTAGGCGTTGACATTGCGACACAATATTTTAAACATTAAAAAAATGAAGAAAAATATTTTGCAGAATCGCGACGTGGCCTTTTTAGCCCTGACTAGCGTAACATATAGGAGTTGACCAAAACTTCATAAAACTACATACCCCTCGGTGGTTCTTGTGGTGTAATAGGAATTTTAGTTATTCTTCTCACGGGTTCTCCTGTTTGGATCGCTTCTCCAATCACCTAAAATAATTATATCATTAGAACATAATAGGGATATGTTATCATAGTGTGATTAAAATTTTAAAATTCATAAAAGTTAACAGCCTTATTCATAAAAGTTTTTCAAAAACCATTACCGTTACCGTGCTTAAAAGTTGATTAACGTTTATAAATAGCCTGTTAGCTATTTAAATATACGATTAACTTTAAACAGCGGTTATAAATAAATAATATTTTTAGCACCATTAAAGTGGCGCTTTAAAGTTAAACGGAGTTTCGGAATAGGCCTTTTAGGTATTGTTTATATTTAAAAAACTTACCGCAACTTTGAACATATCAGAAGGTGCAGCAAACGGTTCAGTTGTATAAAAATTGGGTGACAATTCTTTCAGCGGCAACGTCTTAATCACATTTTCCATCATGTCCAAAATCTGAGCTGATTTTATACGCACAGAGTGATTCGGGTCCTTCACCGACAGTGATAGATGAGTTAATGTATCTGAAAGAATATTATGATCAATTTGTGGGATTCACAACACACGCATGCCCCGTGAGGCTGCTCACCAACATGCCTCGCATGGCACGCGTGGTTGCCTCAGTCACATGCCGCGCGAAGTAAAGGTCGAGCCAAACTACACTCTAGCATTATCGTTCTGTCTCATCTCATGACTAGGCCAAACTAGTCGAAGCAAATGTCAGCGCTCGGGTGAGGCAGGGCGAGCATTTGCCTCGCACGCGCCATGTCACACTTCGTGAGACAAAGCTGCCTCGTTCGGCAAGCGTGTTCAAGACACTCCCATAACTGTATTTTTAGTTCATGTAGATATATTTTTTTCTCTATCCACGTTTAACTCACTTGATAAAGGTTGTGGTGTAGTATCTTTGTCAGATTTGGGCTCCTGTTCAGAGAAGCCGTGTTGGAATAAGAAGTCGCTCCTGCCGGTGACGATAACAGATGTGGCACTGGAGCCCTTTACTGTGGCCACATATTGTCCGCGGTAAGGGTTTTTGATCTTAATCACCTGAAAAGTTACATTTTATTGTAAATTATGTCAGTTTTCTGATGGTTTCTGCTTATATTTTTATGTGCAGATACTTATAAACAAGCAATTATTGTTGGAGTACGTATCACTTGTTGATACAAGTCTGCACAAGTTAGGCTTTGAATGCTACCACACTGAACGAACGAGCCAACCCACAGAGTAAGTAAAGGCTAAAAGAGGTGCCCTTATTAGATTTCCCTATGAAACAACGCGTGAACATTTTGCGCGGGTGAAGGCACGGGTGAAGGGGTGTAGATAACGCCTACATTGAAATTTGAATCTACCGGTAAATAGCGGAACTACTGGGTTCGTTTTATGTCGATGTTAGTACGTAGTTTTACTTTTTCACACTAGATGTCACTAAGTGTATGTTTATATAAAAAACGTGCCGAGCAGCGCCATCTAGTGTCGAATAAAATTATATTTGTGATGCGAACGTTGGCAAGACGTCTGCACAGGACGAACGCCAACAGCACACTGACTTAAGCCACGCCTACTGTGATGACGTCACCGGCCTGGTTGTGCGATGTAATAGCAACGCGGCCTGGTAGCTTAGACCCAGTCCCCTAACGGCCGGTCTCAATAATCTACTAACAGATAATCGCAGATAGCTATCCATGGTAAACAGTTACGCGCTATCTATCTATTACTGCCGTCTCAATAATGAAATCTTCGCAAGCTTATCTGAGATCATAGATAGATAAGACTTTTATCTTTGGTAAGGAGGGACCTCCGAAACGTTTTATTTTTGCTTGTTAGAATGATGGCGTCTTGTTGTAAGATAATTATTATCAATTTGTTTTACGTTTTAAAATTATGTAATTTGCTTTAATATTATTTGTTCAAAATACACATTTATAATTTATGCATTATCTCATTTAGAAATAATAGAAAACGATAACTTCTTACAATGCTTTAATATCAACAAAACGCATAATTTGACATTCGGCCGGCACTGACTGCCGGTGACAGTTAACACAGCGTCTCGGCATCTACAAACATAATAATCTCAAGTGCTCAGCGTCGCGTCGTCAATAAAAATATTTTTAGGTTTCGTTTGTTTTGTTAGTATTGTGTTGGTAAAAGAATGGCTCAGCAATGTATCGTAAGTATTGTGTACTGTTTTATAGTAAAAAAATGACTAGGTATCCTTTATCAAATGAAATACTGTTCGCTGCAATTTCGCGCCAAAATATATGTTATTTGTATTCACTTTCTTTTCAGGTGAAAGCAAGGCCACTGGGAAAGGACGAAGTCCATTTCCTGCTGGACCAAATCTCTAAGCACAAAGCGCTTACAACAAGGGCTACCAATGCGTCCAATAATAAACTGAAGGAGGATGCATGGAAAATAATTGCGCAGGAGTTCACGGCCATGGCAGGAGAAACGCGACGTCCCGAGCAACTCCGTTTAAAATGGGAAAATTTAAAAAAAGCAGCGAGGAAACGGACTGCAATGATACGATCAAACAATTTAAAAGTTTGTACTTGCCTTCTTGCAAATGTAGGTGTAGGTATCTTATAACCAGGTATTGTTTTAATTAAAAAAATTATTTCAGACTGGTGGTGGCAAAACGTACATTCCTCCAGATGAAGCGCTAGACCGTGTGGCATCTATGCTAGGTGCCACATGCAGTGGCTTCACTGTGGAGTTTGGTGGGGACGGCAACGAGCCATTGCTAATACCATCTTCATCAAATGCTGTTGTGGATATTCAAGACCTACAACCATTGCCAGAACTTCCACAAGCAGAAGAGGCCAGCATTGTTTTGGTATCGGGTGGTGGTATAGACGGTGGTGGTAGTAATTTAGAGTGTGATGGTGGTGGTGGGAGAGAGACAAATTTTAAAACAAATAGATTTATTTTTAACACCCCTAATAACTCCTGTAAGTAATTTTTCATATTATAATATCTAGCTGTGTCAACACAGTTTCATCTGTGTAATTTTTTTTTTTTTTTGTAATTTTAGTTTATAAAAGGTTCAAATCTCGCTATGTAATTATGTACTTTTCAACCACTTCTACTCGGGTGAAACCGCAGAGCACTTCTATTTTTTATTATTATTGTTTTCATATAGTATTTACATTTTAATAACCATAAGTAATTTAACTGGTGAATAATAATTATTAGATAATATTTAGGGTTATACTTATTGTGTTGATAGCATACCTAAACTGTTTCTTTTCTTTATAGCCAACAAGCGAAGAAAGCTGTTGGAGGAGATCCAGATAGCTCAGCGGGACAAGGAGCTGGCTATGGGGGCTTATTTTCGAGCCAAAGCTGAGAAAGTCGAGCTCGAAAATATAAAATTAAGACATGAGATCGAACTGCTCAAAAATAAAACTAATATTTAAACAAAAGTGTTTATATTTGGTATTTACCTGTTAATTATGAACCTATACACCCAGCTTGTATTATCATGTGCTCGACAAAAAATCGTATGGGCCCAACACACAAGGTAGATAGATACCTTCTATACCTGCCTTATACCTTTCAAACAAAAGAAAAACTAATCCAAAATCGGTTCATCCGTATAGGAGCTATGATGCCACAGAAAGACAGACACTTACAAACTTATAACACCCTTATTTTTTCATCGGGGGTTGAAAATACTGATTAGTTACAATAATAAAGAAGTAAAAGATAACTTTGTTTTATAACTAGGTATATTTATTAAATATTACAATTTTATACTGTTACCTAATGCTTATTTATTCTATGCTAATGTGGACGAGCCTAAATTAAACATTAAAATAATTATGAATCAGTTCTTGTCTGACAGTAATCTCAATGTCATTGGCGGCGTCTTCATCAGGCGCATGCCTCGCGCGAGCACTCACTTTTGACGTCGAAACGCATAGACGTAATGTCATAATATGAGTGCTCGGGTGAGGCATGCGCGCCATATGGACACATCTATTAGCAATTGGTGCAACGGTGATGCACCATTATTCCTGAAATGTTTAGATTATCATTAGTCATGATTACCTAACGTAGATAGTTAACATTGTTTAGCTATCAAAGGTAACATCAGAACATAACCTAAAAACTTACCGAGAGGAAGTCACTCTTAAGGCTGGAGTTATTTTCAGTAATAACTCATTTACCGCCGTTTTGCTTAATCTGAATCTGTATACAAATTCTCCTTCTAAAAGTTCAACCATGTAATTTATTCGTGCTTTAGGCCGGCGGCGAACCTCGGATTCTCCAACACCCGAGTTGAAATCAAATACGCCGGTTTCATATAGTTCATTATCACTGTCGTCACTGAACAAATCCATGATAAATCAACTTTAAAATACGAAAAATTCACTTCTAATCCTTCAAAATCGAGCGATAAGGCAAAACTCTGATAGTTGGTAATTTGGCCTATCGACAGTAGCTACCAAAGCGATATTGAAACACTTTGCTTTTTTTTTCTATGAACAACTTATCTATGGTAAGCGATAGGCCCTCCCAAAGATAGATCAATGTCATGGATAGATATTTTCTATCTATCTTTGTTTATTGAAACAGATAAATTCGCCGATAGATACCAATGGTAGCTATTTTAACTTCTAGTAAGGGATAGATAGGTTATTGAGACCGGCCGTAAGTGATAGGTCCATGAGCCAACCATTGACATGATATACCTAATTCTATTTATGAACGTTGTAATAGGGCCGTGTATGTAATATTTTATAGAGTGGTCGACGTAGCTCAAATAATTGCACAGTTGATGGCAGTGAAAGGGATAAGCTCGCAAAAAAGATAGCTGTTGGAGCTATAACACAACGGGGCACCATGGTGACGTCGCCAGCTGAGTACCCATGGCTGCCTCTGGCTACCTACCGTCGCCAAATAAGTAGCTAACGAACACGCGGGCGCCGCCTTGGTGACCAGAGAGCCACTGATTCTGGCTGCCATATAAGTAGCCAATACAATTTGTACACAAAATACTGGCGACTTGGCGATGCGTCGCCTGGTCGCTAGAGTATCCAGTCTCCACGTGTAGGTGGGGCCATAACACACTGGAACACCGCCGACAGATGGCATTGAGTGCACACTCCGGTATAACATGGAAATCCTGGATCACGATATAAGGATTCACGAGGTACGACCCCGACAACATCCATTGGGGCATAGCGGCCCGCGGCCCCACCAGACATACCACCCGCCTGGCTAGCTGATCTCCCCTTTTCCGCTGAACTGGTGATCCACGACATTGAACAATCACCTCTGAAGAGTCAAGGCACCCACGTGGGATAGAAAGCAGGTGAACGCGTGTGGCGGAGAACCGTAATGTCTGAAAGTTATTTGAGGACACCCATGTCCAGCAAACATCTGCTGATGGATATATTAAAACATTTACGCGAATATACCTTTCCATTCCTTGTCCACATGATTTTCTCAATATCCAGATCCTTATGATCTGATGGTCCTTTGATTTCCAGTGATACATCCGCGCCGGACGCAGACACGATGGCGTATTCTGTTAGGTCGTCTATCGAGAACTGTAATAAATAGGGTCTTCAGATTTTTCCGTAATGTTGTTATCATTATCCATTTATTTAATTTGATATTATTCCCCTAGGTAAGATAGTCACCAACTATCTGACGTGGCTAGTGTGGACGTTCTCAATGCCAGGGAATTCCAACCCCGAGTCTACCACTCAAGCCTAGTGCAGGTTAGTGATTTTTCCATGTCTTCCGAAAGACATGCAGCTGTTTTCATTAACCGTTCAGAAGGCAATCATGCACCATTATTATGACGACTGCTTGGTGCTCGATCAACTGAGCGTACCTACGACCTTTTCGTAATTTACCCTGGTCTGCGGTGTCACTGAGTTTGCCCCTAGTCCATTGTTTGGTAGCCATAGTATAAGCGTTGCTTATTTTGGGACCATACAGTTTGTGTGTTAGTCTGGCGATATTGTTATTATAATAAAGATAGGCACTTACGGGCACCTCTGTTTTCGTATTAGCGGGGGTCACCATCGAAGTCAATACTGTTTTATTGCCTTTTATGGTTTCACGAATCGTGTTAAGAACCTGAAATACATAATACATTAAGTATAGTCTTCTCGACCGATTGTGGCGACGGTGGCCAACGTCAAAGAAGATCAGTCATCTGCACTAGATTACAACTGGCTACGAATAAATAATATCAACTCTAGCTAGCTATTACTTATATAGTTCATGACCTAATCGTATTATTGGATGCAATAAGGATGTGACTGACAGATATATTTACACAGATATATTTACAGATATATTTTCCTGTTGTTTTGCACCATTGCATGGCTGTACTTGTAAGTTTATCAGTGAAAAAAAAACTTTGGTTCATTTGGTATAATTTGAACAGTACTTATTCGTAATCTTCATCTATAGCAGAATCGATGGACATTGTTATATTATTAATATTGCAATTTATTATTTTATTTATTTACTCACATCTTTAACTTGATTCTTGTCAACCTTGATCGCCAATCCCGAGCAAGCGTTTGCTATCTCATTGTACACAAGGAACCGCTTGCTTTGTGGTCGTTTACAATCACCTGTCAGCACTAAAGATACCTGCAATTATCAGTCAACATGAACCTGACAGGAAAAACGCCATACACGTCATACACGCTACGGTCTACCGGAGATGTTACCTGTGCAGGTTTGCCCGCGCAGGTCGGTAGCGTGTATGGGGACGTTCCGGTGTACCGGAGCGGTGTTCAGCGCCCCTAGCCAAGTGGCTTTGTCTACAAGCGTTTCTACAAAACGCTACACTTAAATGTAAGAAAATGACATTACAAGTCGATAAGTAGATCACGTGACTTATGTCATCTTCATACATGAAGCGTAGTAATTGGTAGAAACGCTTGTAGACAAAGCCAGTTGGCTGGAGGGGCTGTTCTTTTCGCGATGGCATCGACTGAGGACCATGCCGCACTGGCAACTGACGCGACCTGCGCAGGTGATCGGAGTGCATGCACACACGCTCCGGTCTACTTGCGCAAGCATACCTGCACAGGTAGACCTCTCCAGTGCACCGAAGTGTGTATGGCCCCCACGTAGGGTAGATTTCTTAGGCGCCGAACGCGGGCTGGGTAGCACAAGATAAAACCAATACCTGGCTCTGTTTTCTTTGGCACAGTTGCTTTATATCCTCGCTCAGTTTATAATCCTTAGCAGAGGCGTCAGTGAACACGTAGATATAGGAATTGGGCAGACTCGACTCCAGCGCTAGCTTGACACCGGACAACGCCATTTCTGGGCAGTCGTAGTTGTAGTAATTGTTTACTTTCACATTTGCCATCTCTTTCTTGAGTTCTTCACGGCTGTTAGTAATTTTCCTGAGTCGTACCTCTGAAAATAATGTGCAAAACTCATAGGTAAGTACCCAATCATGTTATAAATAAATGTATACGGTTGACAAAATTGAATAGCAATTCAGAATGATCATCATCATCTGCCTTATCTTTTTCGGTTATCTGGGGTCGGCGTAGTATGTCATTCATCCATTCATCGCGCTTTGCTGTCATACTTACATCCACTCCAACCTGATTCATATCACTCTTTACACAATCCATCCATAACTTCTTGGGGTCTTTCTCTCGCTTTGTATCCTTCCACATTCATATTCAGCACCCTTAGTCGCATGTTTTTCATATTTTCTCATCACATGCCCAAACCATTCCAACCTACTACTTTTTATTACTGTCCCAAGCAAACTAGGCACTCGGGTGATTGCGGCTTTCCCGCCGACAGGTGCCTAGTTGGCTTGGTGGAGTAGTACTTTACTTATCTATACACGCGTCTTATTATTATAGGCACTACGTCCTAAGTAAACATTCTTCACCTTATCTTTTCACGTCACTCCACACATCTATGGGGTGGGTTAAAAATGGGACTGGGATATATGTGATGGGTGGATAAAAAAGAAATCTTACTTGGATCGTTAAATGTGACCAGTACGATATTACTGATCAGGCTAGACTTCTCCTTCAAGACAATGTCCATTATGGAGTCCACAGAACTTCTCACTTGTGCTATATCGTTGCCCATGGATCGGGTGTCGTCTATCACGAAGGTCAAGCTTCCCGCCTGACATGACACGTTATAGATCAGTGTTAGAAACACTAATAAAAAGTGCGGAACTGCCCACGCCGACATGTTCGCTCGAATACTGGAGAGACACTGCGAATATCTCTTTTGTTCACAATAATTTTATCCTTTCTTTATCATGTAATTGGGAATACCATACTATTATATTGTGCTATAAATAATGAGTCAATAATTAAGTATAAAAACATTGTATAGTTTCAATGATCTTTTCCTCCCGGTTATCACTCCTATGTAAACATTTATTTTTATACAGGTTGTTTTATAAGTCCGAAATAACTAAGTTTCAGCGCGAGGCCCTCGTAGCCAGCTGTAATCACAGATCAGTGAACGATCGGAGGTTAAGCAACGCTTGGCAAGGTCAGTCAGAGATGGTTGTCCATTTAGTGCATTTGAACTGAGCGTCTCCGTGGTTCGGAGGGCTCGTAAAAGTCAGTCGACATGCATTCTCACGATGTTTTCCTTCACCACCGTAAGCAAGTGAATTATATTGAAGTTAGGATTCGCTTATAAATTTTGAATAATCCAGAGGTGCGGGCCGGGATTTGAACCCTGAACTTTAAGCACGCAAGACACGTGTTTAACCAAACGGCTATAATACGCAATATAAAATATTGCAGGAATAATTGTCAGCTACCTAAATGTAGGTTCTTAATAGTACATTGTTATCCGAGGGGCAAAGTAACTTATTAATTGATCCCGAGATGGGTTAATGAATAGTTCGAGGGACCAATAATAAGTTACTTTAACCCGAGGTAAACACTGTGCTTTTCATCACGAATACAAGGAAAGTAAAATAAAAACATAAATTAAGTAGTTAAAGAAAAATGAGTGAGCTATACTTCTACAACTCGAAAAAATAAATGAAGATCGGATCGCCGCTTACCCGTCATTTTGTTTTTTTTTTAGTGGTTGTAAGAAGGTTGAAACTATTACATTATCTTTGGTTGGAACATGGTTCAATAGAAATGTGAAGATAGAACTCGTATATTTTTTTATAATTTGACAGAATCGTTGACAGAGCGGGCGCAATCGTATATCCAGATATACGATGGTGCCTGTTCTGTCAACGAATTTGCCCGACCTAAAAAGTATCACCTTCTGTGGGCTCTTCAGGCACCTTTCGACCTACTTTCCGCGTATGAGTGATGAAAAATATTATTTCGGACTTCTGATAAACCAATTAAATATAATAATAAGAGGTGCCCTGGCTTGATTTTCCCTATTTTATCCACGCAGGTACTAAGGCAGGGCATTAGGTATCATGTACAAAATAAACATTTTCCTTCTTGTTATTTTGGTTTAATAAAATTATAACAGAATAACAACTCATTTTTTATATGATGTTAAGCAGTTACCGTAGCCAGTTACAGTTGCCGATGCTTATCGTCTGACTGTCTGTATGTTTGTTCCAGCTAATCTCTGAAATGGCTGGACCGATTTTGACTTTCACTGGCAGCTGATGTTATAAGGAGTAACTTAGACTACTTTTGCATTAGTTTAATGAAAATTACTTAATGAGGTACCGTGCAAAATATTGTGCACTATCAAATTAAGACCTTATATTTAAAGGTACCTGGTGTTTTGTTGAGGTGGTGATTTGTTGAGAAAAGCAAAAAATATATAGAGTTATTTGTGATATCGTGACCTTATAGGTTATGGTTGTTCTGCTCGACGTAAATGTTCATTCTTACAACGCCCGTAAATCCCTAGAAGTTCTTACGAATATGATAAAAGTTGCACAATAATTGATGGAATCAGGCGTAACTTTGCGGAAATCCATTATTAAACAATGAATTGTTGTAATTTATTTTAGGAATTTATTTTAGATTCGCTTTGTCTGCGGAGAATTGCTAATTGTTAGGGTCCATGATTCATGACAGACATACTCTCGACTGACAGGGAGTTAGGTCTTGTTGGCCTCTTCTATTATCGATCAATTTATTTGGTTTATAATTTTGGAGGTTGACAATTCCGAGGGTGAGTGGTGGGTCCCTCTCTAGAATTGTTTAAAGGTTACACCATTTTGTCAATTCAATTCAAATCATTATACAAATACAAATTGTCATTTTACATTTTTTCCTTAACTTCTACCGCCGGATCGGAAACGCGACCTCGACTGAGAATTCTATTCAGATTCAGATCAGTCAGATTTCTATGTCTACTGTCTATAAATGGCAACGGCAAATTGCTATTGCCAACCACTATTGACTTTCGTAAAATTCGTAGTGAGCTATATTGAACTGCCACCGATCGTGTTTTGCCATTCTGACCGACCAGGGCCCTAGTCCCATAGCCATTGTGACGCTTCTGTGGCGTTTTGCTATGGTAATCGACCCTCTAATTGGTTGGTTGATTCTGACTGGCCAATCAGAGGCCGATCAGAGGGTTGATCATTATAGCAGCTCAATGGCAATGGCTAAGTGACTTAGGGCCCAGGCCGGCAAATAGCTGATGTTCTAAAGCTAGGGTCTCATGGTGCGTGATACCGCGGATTACATCGCGCACGGCAGACGACCATGGACATCCACGAACCACGCACGGGGCTGTACCCACGGTGCGTCCAGGTGCGCGATATCACGCACCTGGCCTGTCATTTTGTCATTCCAAAATGCAAAGTGAAAGAGAACATATCTCGTTACCGACTCTTTCCGCTTTGAAGTTACGGACTCGCCACGGATCGGACGCACCACGACAAGTGTGTCTGCGCTACCGCGCACGACCCTTTTCCCATGGTGCGTCGGTGCGGGCTGGTGTGTGTCCATCCGCGATATCACGCACCATGGGACCCGACTATTAAATAAAAGTAGCATAAGTCGTCCCTCCTAAAGCTAGGGTCCCATGGTGCGTGATATCGCGATTGGTATGTAAGTATAGTTTCCGTAATAACAACAAATAAATTTTAATCAGTGCTTTGCTAGTAGCTACAGGTATATAATATTATCCTTAATTATATTCTGAATATGTTACATATCAAACCACAGTATAAAACAGATAACTATAACTTCATAACACGAACGGTGTTATTATTAAAAAGTTACTGTCTGTCTACATCAGGTGCATGCCGCACCACTTAGTTTTGCCGTCGGAACGCATAGATATTACTCCACCAAACCAACTAGGAACTCGGATGAAATGCGGCTTCTCCGCCCACACACCCCCCACCGCCTGTGGTTTCCCGCCCGCCACACCTCCCGCACACCACCACTGCCGTTTTGTCCGGGTGACGTCACTTTTGACAGGTTCCTAGTTGGCTTGGTGGAGTAGTATAGTGTCATAACATGAGTGCTCGGGCGAAGCATGAGTAGCATCTGGACATTTATACACATTACATTGATATACACATTGATTACATTTTACAGTTCGCTGACGGTGAGGGAAAACATCGTAAGGAAACCTACCTATCCCTCGGGATTAGGTAATAGTCAGTTCCTGTATACACGGCGACAAGGTTCACCACCTGTCACGTTGGGTTCTGACTATCTGGTGAAACGTGGGGCTTTGAGTTGGTTAATACCTCCACAATGTGGTGGTGTATGGCCACTCAAGCCTCTGACTACCCCCGAATGGGGATAAAAGTCGTGACGTTACACATACATTGATATCTCTTTAACCCTGCTTTAACGTTTGTTATTAAGATGATGAAAAGAACGAAAAAAAGTTTTGGGTGTTCCCCGTACACACGGTTTATAAATACACTAGCTTTTGCCCGCGACTTCGTCCGCGTAGACTTCAAAATAAAAAAAAACCGGGCAAATGACTTAAGACTATTTAGTACTTTTTAGTGCGCCAGGGTTTTTTAAGTCAGTATTTGCTTTTTTATAAAAATAATTTTATTTCACGATTTTTATTGGAGCCATACAAACTTTATCTCGGTACCTAATTCGGTGAAAGCGTGTTTTGGTAGGTAGGTATATAGAGCCAAAATCCCAAATCCCCCTCCCTTTCTCCACCCCTTCTCCTCCCCTCTCTTCCTTCTGCTCCCTCCCCCTCCATTTCCCTTTCCCTTTCCCCTCCCCCTTCCACTTCCCCCTACCTTACGTCTTCCCCTTCCTCCCTCACCTACCCTATGCATACTAAGTTTCAAGTCAATCGGCTACAAACATATTTTACTGCCGTACTTTTCTACCTTTAGTTTCCCCCTTTTGGGTGTTGATTTCCGAAATGATTTTTTATGGGATCAAACTGAAGAAGTACCTACCATATTCAGCTCGGCTTATACCCCAATTATTTAAAATGAATAATCATAACCAATCTCGAGATATGGATGACTAAACATTCGCAGACCCCGCTCTCCCCTTTTCCTTCAAAATATTAAAAACGCTGAAACCCCAGTCTGATTATTTAAAATGAACAATCATAACCAATCTCGAGATATGGATGACTAAACATTCGCAGACCCCGCTCTCCCCTTTTCCTTCAAAATATTAAAAACGCTGAAACCCCAGTCTGATTATTTAAAATGAACAATCATAACCAATCTCGAGATATGGATGACTAAAAATTCGCTGACCCCGCTCTCCCCTTTTCCTTCAAAATATTAAAAACGCTGAAACCCCAGTCTGATTATTTAAAATGTACAATCATAACCAATCTCGAGATATGGATGACTAAACATTCGCTGACCCCGCTCTCCCCTTTTCCTTCAAAATATTAAAAACGCTGAAACCCCAGTCTGATTATTTAAAATGAACAATCATAACCAATCTCGAGATATGGATGACTAAAAATTCGCTGACCCCGCTCTCCCCTTTTCCTTCAAAATATTAAAAACGCTGAAACCCCAGTCTGATTATTTAAAATGAACAATCATAACCAATCTCGAGATATGGATGACTAAACATTCGCTGACCCCGCTCTCCCCTTTTCCTTCAAAATATTAAAAACGCTGAAACCCCAGTCTGATTATTTAAAATGAACAATCATAACTAATTTCGAGATATGGATGACTAAACATTCGCTGACCCCGCTCTCCCCTTTTCCTTCAAAATATTAAAAACGCTGAAACCCCAGTCTGATTATTTAAAATGAACAATCATAACCAATTTCGAGATATGGATGTCTAAAAATTCGCTGACCCCGCTCTCCCCTTTTCCTTCAAAATATTAAAAACGCTGAAACCCCAGTCTGATTATATAAAATGAACAATCATAACCAATCTCGAGATGTGGATGACTAAACATTCGCTGACTCCGCTCTCCCCTTTTCCTTCAAAATATTAAAAACGCTGAAACCCCAGTCTGATTATTTAAAATGAACAATCATAACCAATTTTGAGATATGGATGACTAAACATGCGCTGACCCCGCTCTCCCCTTTCTCGTCAAAATGATTAAAAATACGGAAACCCCAGTCTGATCAATTCAAATAAGCAATCATAACCAATATCGAGATATGGATGACTTATTAAAACATCCCTTGACCCCGTTTTCCCCTTTCCCGTCAAAATAACAAAACTCGACCACCCCTATACAAACTTTCACTCCACATTTCACCCCTTAGGGGTTGAATTTCCAAAAACACGAAAGAAGTTAAACACAAACTTTCATTCCCCTATTTTACCCCCTTAGGGGTTGAATTTTCAAAAACCCTGAAATTACTCTTTTTTATTTTTGAAAAGACACCTAATCACCAATTTAAGTAATTCTAACTTCAAAAATGACGGAACTTCCATACAAACTTTTATCCCCTATTTTACCCCCTTAGGGGTCGAATTTTCAAAAACCCTGAAACCCATATTTTTTTATTTTTCAAAAGACACCTAATCAGCAATTTTCATAATTCTAACTTCAAAAATGACGAACTTCCATACAAACTTTCATCCCTTATTTTACCCCCTTAGGGGTTGAATTTCAAAAAACCCTTTCTTAGTACACCTCTACACATCAAGACAAACCCACCCTCCAAATTTCAAGTCTCTACGATCAGCGGTTTAGGCTGTGCGTTGTCTGTCAGTCAGTCAGTCAGTCAGTCAGTCAGTCAATCAGGACTTTGATTCTTATATATTTAGACTAGCTTTTGCCCGCGACTTCGTCCGCGTAGACTTCAAAATAAAAAAAAACCGGGCAAGTGACTTAAGACTTTTTAGTACTTTTTAGTGCGCCAGAGTTTTTTAAGTCAGTATTTGCTTTTTTATAAAAATAATTTTATTTCACGATTTTTATTGGAGCCATACAAACTTTATCACGGTACCTAATTCGGTGAATGCGTGTTTTGGTAGGTAGGTATATAGAGCCAAAATCCCAAAGCCCCCTCCCCTTCTCCACCCCTTTTCCTCCCCTCTCTTCCTTCTGCTCCCTCCCCCTCCATTTCCCTTTCCCCTCCCCCTTCCACTTCCCCTTACCTTACGTCTTCCCCTTCCTCCCTCACCTACCCTATGCATACTAAGTTTCAAGTCAATCGGGTACAAACATATTTTTCTGCCGTACTTTTCTACCTTTAGTTTCCCCCTTTTGGGTGTTGATTTACGAAATGATTTTTTATGGGATCAAACTGAAGTACATACCATATTCAGCTCAGCTTATACCCCAATTATTTAAAATGAATAATCATAACCAATCTCGAGATATGGATGACTAAACATTCGCTGACCCCGCTCTCCCCTTTTCCTTCAAAATATTAAAAACGCTGAAACCCCAGTCTGTTTATTTAAAATGAACAATCATAACCAATTTCGAGATATGGATGACTAAACATTCGCTGACCCCGCTCTCCCCTTTTCCTTCAAAATATTGAAAACGCCGAAACCCCAGTTTGATTATTTAAAATGAACAATCATAACCAATTTCTAGATATGGATGACTAAACATGCGCTGACCCCGCTCTCCCCTTTTCCTTCAAAATATTAAAAACGCTGAAACCCCAGTCTGATTATTTAAAATGAACAATCATAACCAATTTCGAGATATGGATGACTAAAAATTCGCTGACCCCGCTCTCCCCTTTTCCTTCAAAATATTAAAAACTCTAAAACCCCAGTCTGATTATTTAAAATGAACAATCATAACCAATTTCGAGATATGGATGACTAAACATTCGCTGACCCCGCTCTCCCCTTTTCCTTCAAAATATTAAAAACGCTGAAACCCCAGTCTGATTATTTAAAATGAACAATCATAACCAATCTCGAGATATGGATGACTAAAAATTCGCTGACCCCGCTCTCCCCTTTTCCTTTAAAATATTAAAAACGCTGAAACCCCAGTCTGATTATTTAAAATGAACAATCATAACCAATCTCGAGATATGGATGACTGAACATTCGCTGACCCCGCACTCCCCTTTTCCTTCAAAATATTAAAAACGCTGAAACCCCAGTCTGATTATTTAAAATGAACAATCATAACCAATTTCGAGATATGGATGACTAAACATTCGCTGACCCCGCTCTCCCCTTTTCCTTCAAAATATTAAAAACGCTGAAACCCCAGTCTGATTATTTAAAATGAACAATCATAACCAATCTCGAGATATGGATGACTGAACATTCGCTGACCCCGCTCTCCCCTTTTCCTTCAAAATATTAAAAACGCTGAAACCCCAGTCTGATTATTTAAAATGAACAATCATAACCAATTTCGAGATATGGATGACTAAACATTCGCTGACCCCGCTCTCCCCTTTTCCTTCAAAATATTAAAAACGCTGAAACCCCAGTTTGATTATTTAAAATGAACAATCATAACCAATCTCGAGATATGGATGACTAAACATTAGCTGACCCCGCTCTCCCCTTTTCCTTCAAAATATTAAAAACGCTGAAACCCCAGTCTGATCAATTCAAATAAGCAATCATAACCAATATCGAGATATGGATGACTTATTAAAACATCCCTTGACCCCGTTTTCCCCTTTCCCGTCAAAATAACAAAACTCGACCACCCCTATACAAACTTTCACTTCACATTTCACCCCTTAGGGGTTGAATTTCCAAAAACACGAAAGATATCTAAACACAAACTTTCATTCCCCTATTTTACCCCCTTAGGGGTTGAATTTTCAAAAACCCTGAAATTACTCTTTTTTATTTTTGAAAAGACACCTAATCACCAATTTAAGTAATTCTAACTTCAAAAATGACGGAACTTCCATACAAACTTTTATCCCCTATTTTACCCCCTTAGGGGTCGAATTTTCAAAAACCCTGAAACCCATATTTTTTTATTTTTCAAAAGACATCTAATCAGCAATTTTCATAATTCTAACATCAAAAATGACGAACTTCCATACAAACTTTCATCCCTTATTTTACCCCCTTAGGGATTGAATTTCAAAAAGCCCTTTCTTAGTACACCTCTACACATCAAGACAAACCCACCCTCCAAATTTCAAGTCTCTACGATCAGCGGTTTAGGCTGTGCGTTGTCTGTCAGTCAGTCAGTCAGTCAGTCAGTCAGTCAGTCAGTCAGTCAGTCAGTCAATCAGGACTTTGATTCTTATATATTTAGATATTGAGATAGAGAGATTTACCAACCATCCACAAATACCTATTATTCTCACAGTTGCAAATCAAGAACCATAATATATTATTGTATGTACCAAACTTGTTGTTTTTGTGATTTGGTATTATGTGAACCCGTAAAGTATAGCGTTCAAGACTAAGGGTGCGTTTCCCTTTCCACTGACGCGGAGCTGGGCGGAGCGGAGCGGAGGAGTACACTGTGATTGGTCAACTGTGATGGGCCAAGAGCGGAATGGAGATTTCGAGCACTGTGATTGACCAGCTCCGCGTCAGTGGAAACGCACCCTACGGTTCACGCGCACGCGGGCATAAGCCGGTTTTCCACTGCGGCGCACGGAGAGGCTACGCACGTGCGTCAAGCTTCGCTTTGTATGAAAATTTATGTAATTGTGTCCCCTGCAACGCACGGACTCGCTACCCACAAATTGACGCCATTGGTACACGCGTGGCTTGCTCGAATATGGCGCCCACGTAGCTCAACGCTGTCAACGGCATGCACGCTGTGCATGCGGTACAAGGAATCGTACAGTTGTATAGTCCGCGACAGGTCGAGATGACATTCGGGTTATGAGCTTTTTGCAGAATAAAATCCGAATCAAAATTAGCAGGACCCGATAAACAATAAAAATCGATCACAAAATTATTAAATTAAATTATTCTGTTGCGTTGCGGGTCCCGCTAATTTTGATTCGGATTTTATTCTGCAAATAGCTCATAACCCGAATGTCATCTCGACCTTTCGCGGACTATACATAGTCGTGAGTTAAGATTCGTGTATAGCGTGCGCTGCAGTGGAAACGTAGACCCACGTTGTGGAACAAATGAACCCTCACAGCTAAAGTGCACAGCATGCGCAGCGGTAGAAAACCACCTTAACACAAAGCGTATGATATTTCACGGCAGTGACTGTGTACGCGCTGTAACAACGTTATTATACGTCTCAGGCCCTACCTATTATCCTATCTATTCTATTCTATTCTATTCTTTCGATTCTGGTGAAACGTGGGCTTTGAGTCGACTTAATACCTCCACAATGTGGTGTTGTATGGCCACTCAAGCCTCTGACTACCCCCGAATGGGGATAAAAGTCGTGAAGTTATATATATATATATATATATATATATATATATCTATTCGAATATCAACTCGTGAAACCGGCCTAACACGTGTCATCTATTATACCGAAAACCATATACGTTGCGTTATTCTATTGAGTATCGAAGGATTTTCATATTCATGGCAGTTAAAGTTATTTAATTAAAGTCGTAACTCCAATTAATTACGCATGTTGTCGAGTGAGTTACGTCCGCAGTGTGGTTTTTTCCTGCTGGTCTAATCAAAATTTGAATGATGCAGATAATTAGTGCTCCATCTCGTGTAAATGTGCCGAAAATTTTAAATTTGTGCCTATAGCCGTTTTGGAGTTATTCACGAATATATGATCTTGCTGGCGTAACGTTACCGCAGCAGTGTGGTTTTTTCCTGCTGGTCTAATCAAAATTTGAATGATACAGATAATTAGTGCTCGATGTCGTGTAAATGTGCCGAAAATTTTAAATTTGTGCCCCCTTAGGTTTCAGAGTTATTTCAAATCTTGCTGGCGTAACGTTTTGCGAATTCCTGTATCTCAAAAACTGTTTGGCACACAATCATGATTTTTCGTACACACATTAGTGTTAATTTGTGCCCATTTGTGACAGTTTCATATTTCAATAAATCAGAAAGGTTCAGGTGTTATAATATTTTTCCTAAAAAAACTAAAATAGCTCCTTGCTCTTAAACTGGGAATCCTAGAAACCAAATGTTAGTGCTAGCTTGTATTTCTTATGGATCCTAAGCATTTCTATAATGATCGTAAGCCTACTCCAAGGAATTTACGATTTATTACGATTTTATTGCTATCTCGCGGTGAAATAATTTAAACCCTAAATACACGAGTTTCGTATGTTCCGATTACTTTTATTAATATACAAAAATTAGTGCCCTACTTCAAATATACGTGTACCAAATATCAGCTCTTTTTATATTGATTTTTATTACGTACACGCGCAGACGGAATTATTTTATACATAAGATACTTAGATACACAAATAAATCAAATAAATATACCTACGTAAAGCTGTAATTATAAATAAAGAAAACTGGCCAAGTGCGAGTCGGACTCGCACATAAAGGGTTCCGTACCAGCGTAGAATAAAAAAGTCAAAATGATTAAGTTTCTTGTATGGGGACCCCCTTTATTTTTAGTGCTTGGTGTTGTAGCGGCAACAGAAATACACATTCTGTGAAAATTTCAACTCTGTACCTATTACGGTTCGTGAGATACAGCCCGCTGATAGACGGACGGACAGACGGACAGCGTAGGCTTAGTAATAGGGTACCGTTGGCACCCTTTGGGTACGGAACCCTAAAAAGATCAAAACAAAGTAGTCATTCCCGGTGTTCTGGCGACGTGGGCTACATATCCTGTCTGAGGGCCTACTCTTTTACAAACGAAAACGAAATTTCGGACGAAATTGCGTGTTTCCTACTACGTGTCATTTCTTATAAACGAAAATTGTTTGACCTCTTCGTTGTCGTCGAATCTAAACGTTAAACAATTTTCGTTCGTAAGAAATGTCGGAATCAATGAGAAACGTAGTAGGAAATATGGGAATTTCGTCTGAAATTTCATTCTCGTTTGTAATAGAGTAGGCCCTCTGTAGTTAGAGGAAAGGTCTAGACTTACAGACATGAGTCCTAGGCCTAGCGATAGAGAGTTATCTGACCTCCCAACACACCTCATAGTCAGAACCTGATGGCAGATGAACAACGTGCCCCAACATAGCCAGCAAACTAAACCGACCTTAGCAAAACCTAACAGGACAAGATTTATTTGATCAAAAAACATTTGGGCAAAACAGCTTGTCCCACTTGTGCTTGTTAAAAAAAACTCGTGATAAGCTTTTATATTATATTAATTGTGTAATGACGTTATAAGTTGATAGTAAAAGTTTATTTTATTCTTTTTAGCGCAAATAAAAGCTCGTTTTTAAAAAAAGTTTTTTTACTTTTAATTTATTTTTTACTTTTTAGCTTCGTATTTTCAACAAGTCCTTTCATACCCATATATTGTAGGAGTGCATAAAAAAACTAGTCCGCCATCTTGGGTAATCCACCATGTTGGATTTAAAATGACGTCACACAGCTATCCATGCATTATCATGCAAACTTAACGTGTATAAAATTTCAGCTCAGTCGGTTTATATATATCTGCTTCAAAATTCAGTTGCAAGATTCCACTTTACATACATACATTGCAAGGTAAATAAAAGCTTTTAAAATCCGTAATGTATCATGAAAAAGAAGCAGTGATAGCCGACTGATTAAGCACGCGTCTTGCGGGCTAAAGGTCCATAGATCAAACCCTGGCTCGCACCTCTGGCTTTCGTAACTTTAATATGATTTTCATTTGCCGGTGAAGGAAAACATCGTAAGGAAACATGCATGTCGTAGAAAATCTAACAAATTTTCGAAAGACGTGAAACCAGCCAGCATGGTGGATTATGGCCTGAAACCCCCTCTCATTGAGGGGAGGTCTGTGCCCAGGAGTGAGACGTTAAATGGCTAATATTTAAGGTATCATGCATAGTGCGTGTGACATAAAAAGGCCAAAGCTCGCAACACACTCCCACCACTGTTACTCTTGTAAGCCAGGATGGTACAATGGTGTCCAATGATGACGCCTAGGTTTGACCCTCGACGAGTGAGTTTGGCTGCGATCTCTCGATGGTTGAGTTTCCTGATCTCTCACTCATCGTACGAAACGCAGCTATAATAGCTACTTTACGCTGATCATTTGTGAGAGTACTCTGTGTGATTGGCTGTCGTAGCTGACATCAACTATGGACTACACTAAACCTAATTATGTTTAGTTCATTAAACAATAGGCAAGCACTTTTGGACGCGACTTTATCAAGGCGCAAACATAATCGTTCCAGTGTTCGTCCAGCGCTCAATAATTTTGATACTGTTTTTTTTTTATTCCAGTACAGTCCAGCTCAACAATGTGACTCGAGCCAATGAGCGGTCTTACTTGTGCGTAGCGGAAAACGAAGTCAGCACAGACAGTATTAAATTTGACGTAAAATAATATACAATAGAGTGTGCTTTGACAGACTAGTGAATTTATGGAGAAAATATTATACTTAATCAGATTAACAGAGGCTAGGATAAAAAATACGTAAATAAATACGAGCAAATTTAAAACATATTTCATTTATTGTAAGTACTTACTACAAATTCAATTATTGTAATTTACAGTTCATTATTATTAAAAATATACATAATATTGTATGTGTAATTAACTTATTACTTAGGGCCGCCGTTTCGGAATATCGAATCGGGATTCCAAACGCAGTAAATCCATCCAAATGTATGGCCTATCAGATACGTGCGGTATTTTTCCGATTCGGAATTCCGAATGGTAGCATGTGCGTTCAGAATTATTCCGAACATAAATAAAAGTATGTGTGTGATTACGGAATCCCGATTTGATATTCCGAAACGGAATTCCGTATGTATGTGGCGGCCCTTATACATCAAATACTTGTTACTTTTATTGATATAATATCTGCCTTAGTAACTGTGACAGTGAATTTAATGTAGGTAAGTACAGCGTGTTGGCTATTTGCGAGTAGTTATAATTTACTCATCGCTGGAGTAGTCTATATCCTGGTCAACCGATTGGTCGAGCGATTCTGAAACAAAAATAAGTGTTGTTAAACATTTTAATGTATGTTTTTTATCTTTAAAAAGTGAAGTGAGTTTGTAGCGTCTGTTTGTCATGTCAAAATAACAGCTTTTTACTAAATGCATATAAAAGTATATGGGTAGTCTGTCGGTTTTTTCCGGCTTATCTCCGATACGGCAGGACCGATTTTGACGGGACTTCCACTGGCAGATCTGATGTTATAAGGAGTAACTTAAGCAACTTTTATGTTAGCAAACATTCACAACTTGCAACATGCATGCATGTTAGCAACATTATTTTTATTAAATTCCACACGTACGAAGTCGAGGGCACAACTAGTAATAACTAAGGAAGCAAACACGCGTACGGCATGTTTGTGAAATTATCACCAAAACATTCCCGTAATAAAAACGGCTACAGGAAGGAAGAAGGATGTGAAGTAAATAATTTGGGATTCCAGTATTTCCGTCGGTACGACATCCGACTGATAGTGAATACTGATTACTTACTGAATTGACAAACAACTTTTTAAAAATTGAACACATCTAGCATAAGTTGGCGCATGAAATAAATATTACTTGGCACCTATTTGTTATGATAATATTGTTTACTAGTGGTGGTTGTTTTTTACTAGCCCACTTGTCAAACCCCTTTCCGCCCTTCCTCCCCTTTCCTTAGTTCATCACAATACGGCCCTGTGCCATTTTTCGTGGATAAGTCCCGAATGTTTCCACCTCGCCAAGTAAACTTCCTTGCCCAAGGAGCACCCACCGACGATCATCAGGGTCCTAACACTGCTTGCTACATTACATTGTACTATATTGTTCTACATTGCACCAATTAATTATGCCACCGTGCAGCAGTAGGTGTACTTGTCTCTACTGTTGAACTAAAGTTTATATTGCAACGTTGTACAGTCATCAACATACCTAAGTCGCTGAACATTCTCAATTTTTCAAATCGGCAATACTTTTGCATTTTTCATTGTACAGTCAGCAACATAAGTCGCTGTACATTCTTAATTTTTCAAATCAGTTATACTCTTTATTCTACAAACGTTGGTGAACATTTATAAAACCACACATTAGCATCATGTCTACATTTTGTTTCGATAAAGAAAAAATATGGATTTGATGCAAAACAAAAGTGTGCAAGCTATTTGAAAAACTGAGAATGTTCAGCGACTTACGTTGCTGACCGTACTATATTGTTCTACATTGTATTATATTGTTCTACATTGTGCTATGTTGGTCTACATTGTGCTATATTGTTCTACATTGTACTATATTATTCTACATTGTACTACATTGTACTATATTGTTCAACCATGTTTCTAACAACAACCAGAAACTAACCTCCAACAACATCGCCGGGAATTCCGAAGGCCTCGATGAATTCTGCCACCGTGCAGCAGTAGGTGTACTTGTCTCTACTGTTGAACCAAGGCACTATGCTTGCGCATTTGTTCTCGCATTTGACGTCATTAGCCGTCGGTGCCCCGTCGTTCACGTACACTAAAGCTACAGATTCAACTTCGCTTTCTCTCACCACCTGTTGTAGAAATCACTTATTTTAGTTGATGTAATTACTAGTATTGGTCGGTGTTTTTTATAGCCAAGGATGGCACACTGGCAGACGGTCCATCTGATGGTAAGTGGAAGCCG
Source organism: Drymonia ruficornis (assembly GCA_947859195.1). Taxonomy (NCBI): domain Eukaryota; kingdom Metazoa; phylum Arthropoda; class Insecta; order Lepidoptera; family Notodontidae; genus Drymonia; species Drymonia ruficornis. Next base: position 5,558,497 of record OX401925.1, on the reverse strand, counting down.
CCGCCCAGGACATCATGTTTCGTACTACACCACCAAGCCAATTAGGGGCCTGTCAAATGTAACGTCACCCGCACGAAAAGGCGGTGGCGGTGTGCGGGCGGTATGCGGGCGAGAAAGCTGCGCCTAGTTGGCTTGGTGAACAAGTACTTAAGAGATGATGATTTGTTTATATAATTCGTCTATTAGGGTCCTGTCCAACTGGCGGTATGCGAGCGGTTTTCAGAATTGTTACTCGATCAACATGCAGATGCGAGTGCGCGACAAGACCACTTCCTCATACCTACTGTCCCGCTCGTAAATCGCCAGTGGAATAATACTCGGAAGAAAGTATCGCGTGCCCACTCACGGAAACCAAAATAAATTTATGTCTTTACGCTTCAATGTATGGCAATGACACAATTCACGTAATCTATTTATTAACAGCTAATATAATTTCCATACAAAAAGTATTTGTAGAATTACTTGTAGACGAATCTGCCGAGTATAAGCATAGATTGCATATTCACAGATAAACGGGCCCGTTGGCGTGGTTGGCGTGATGGCGCCTTTCACGCTTCGATTCCTACCCGGGACATGCATTTGTGTGCATGAACATGTCCGTATGTCCCGTGTCTGGGTGTATATGTATATTAAGTATGTATTTACAAACAAAAAAGTAGTATATGTAGTAATATCAGTTATCGTGTTTCCATAGTACAAGCTCTGCTTAGTTTGGGATCAGGTAGCCGTGTGTAGAAAATGTCCCAGGATATTATTATTATTATTATTCCATTTATTCCTTATATATCCTATAAATTTACATTTTTAAATATAAATATAAAAAAATACATTTAAAAATATAAAAAAGAGATCCCCACCGGCATCGGGAACAGGGTACTAGCTACCGGTGGTCAAGGCTCCAGGGAGAGGAACTTCCTCACAATGCGAGCCGTTTCGAGAAGGACTGCCTTCTGGATCTGACCCTTGATCCAGCCGCCTAACGCGAGCCTCTTAAGATGTTTATCGAGGCTCTTGGCTATTAGGCCATGGGCAGAAACGACTATCGGTACAATGGTAGCCGCGTCAATGTCCCACATGTCGACAACCTCGTGAACCAGATCAAGATATTTACATTCTTTATCTTTCTCGGCCTTCACGAGGTTCTCGTCATGGGGGACAGTGACATCGACGAGCATTGCACGACGCTCTTGGCGATCTATCAACACAATGTCAGGTCTATTGGCAACAATAGTCCTGTCAGTGATGATAGATCGATCCCAGTATAATGTGATATGGCCATCGTCGAGAACTGGTTCTGGTACATACCTATAGTTCGGCACCTCAGACGCAACAAGGCGGTATTTCAGAGCAAGTTGCTGATGGATTATCTTGGCCACTTGTTTGTGTCTGTGCAAGTATTCACCGTTTGCAAGACGCGAACAACCGGAGATGATATGCCTGAGTGATTCACCAGGGCGGTGACATGCCCGACAGATGTCAATAGTGCCATCACGCAGGATAAATCTCCGGTAGTTCTTCGTCATCACAACCTCGTCCATAATTGCACAAACAAACCCTTCGGTTTCCCCAAAGAGGTCACCGAATTGTAGCCAAGCCACGGAAGCTGCGAGGTCCACATCAGGCCCATGAAGGGCGCGATAGTACTTACCCGATAGGCTTGCGCCAGTTCTCTCTAGCTAAAGATAGAGGGGTAAGTCCATTGTCCACTGTTACTAAATCCGCATGCATCTCCCCGGCGACATGGAGGAAATACTCCCTGAGGTTATATACCTCGCGGTTGTGTAGGGTCTGGGCATTTAAAAAGCCACGACCACCACATTTCCGCGGGATATAGAACCTCATTACCGAGGACCGTGGATGATGCATGCGATGTGCAGTCAGCAATGTACGAACTTTTCTGTCCAGGGTGTCTAATTTATTATTATTATTATTAACCAACCTTCCACAGATATCGGGGTATTACGGTACCATTTTTCACTTGTAACGTATGAACACCGGACCACACGATGAAACTGGGGTTGATTGTCAGTTCATATCTCACCATGTCCTCCACGTCTTCCCAAGAAGTCTGAAAAATATTACAAAATAAAATTAGGACCAAGCGTATCTTCCTTCTACTGCTTATAATGAAATTGAATAAAAGCTGGTTCGTAATAGGGGATATGCATTACAATATGCCTAGTTTTCGAGATATATCGCCACTGAGTACTAGTGACTATATTATATTACTCACTCTGTTTGTATCACAAGGCCGCCAGTAAGGGATCGCGTTCAATGGGTCTATGAAGCTGCTGTTTTGGGCGGCTCCGTAACTGAAGTCTCGGGCGCTGACGAGCTGACTTTTTGCGTAACAGCAGGAAGAAGAAGAGGTTTTGCAGGTGTAAGATTCAGTTGTATCATCGCCAACACCAGGATATTGGAACCATTCATCAGCAGCGCTTGGAACATTATTGGTATGGGTCATTAGCACGCGAGTATACAAGGGCAAGTTCGTGGAGTAATCGAAGCAAACTTGGTACGCCTCCACCGAGTTATAACCCACGTTCATTAATTCAGCGGTGTCAGTCAAACACTTCATGCCAGTTTTCTCTACTGATGGGAAAATTTCGTTCGTGCATTTCAAGTCTTTCAGTTTGTATGGTTTACCGTCGACTTTGAAGGTATCACCCATCTCACAGGTGGCTTCCAACTCGCTCACTGCTGGGAATATTTGGAACGAATTTGGCGATTCCTCGTGGTTATAGCACGTTAGAATTAGTTTATCACCAGACTTCATTTTCATGTATTCACCCGACGTTTCGTAATCAGGCCACGTTAGTTCTTCAGTTAACATTAGTGGCATGTGTGGTGCTTCCTCTTTGTTCCTACTTATCAGACATACTGCAATTAAAGAAGATAATGATTATGTTATGGTCTTTAGGAACTACCTTTGAGATTTGTATAGAACAAGTAAGCGTAGACGTAACATAACTATATGTTACGTGATAGTTTTTTTATGAAAATTGGACTTGATTCGAGGGTATGGACCTGGCATTCAAATAAAAAATATCGCCAGACTAATACACCATCTGTATGGTACCAAAATACGCTTGTACTATGGCTACCGCACAGTGCACTGGGAGCGATCCCAGTGCCACCCAGACCACGACAATTTACAAAACGATCGTTTCCGAAATTTGCTTCATTCGGGAATTGAATCAGTAACCTCGCAATGCAGTAATCAGAGTGTTGAACTGTTGACTGAGACTGAGACTGTTGAACCTTATGGTGTTTTTGATATATTCTCACACATAGCTCATTTTGGTAACCCACTATTTTATCACTACCCTGTCTCTGCTGTTTATGGGACAAAAAACGACCTACCTACTTAATTCATTTTAAAATATACGCACTATTTTCAACGCACGTGGGCTTTGAGTTGGTTAATACCTCCACAATGTGGTGGTGTATTGCCACTCAAGCCTCTGACTACCCCCGAATGGGGATAAAAGTCGTGACGTTACATTACATTACATTTTACTATTTTCAAATCAAGACTATTTTAATACAAGCACTATTCTATTGTGAACGACTTGCCTTTGGGTTTGACTTCAAAGTCTCGTTGCACCGATCCGTAAACGTTGCTCACGTTGCAGCTATAGTGACCCCATTTTAAGATATTCAGTTCCTCAGAGTTCGCACCGACCAAAGGTTCACCGTTGAAAGTCCACTGAACCTGAAAGATATTAGATATTTAGGGCCTGTTTTAGAATCGTCAGATAGCTCTTATCTACCAATTAAATATGCCGTTTTGACAGTAACAGTACAGTATGCTTCGAAGTTCTCAGAGTCCAAATCAAGTGTTTTTGAAATTCTTGTCTGTGTGTCTGTTGTTCGCACATCACGGGAGAACGGCTGGATTGATTTCAATGAGGTTTTTACTGTAAAGTAGGCTATGACTAGTCCTAAAACATAAGGTCCTCATCATCACCCTATGACCAATAGGGGCCAATCTGCCGAATAATATCTAAACTGTACCGGTTTAATGGGATCAAAAATCTGCGCTATCGAAGCTGCGGGTAAAAGCTAGATTCTTATACTACTCCTCCAAGCCAACTAGACACTGGGGTATAAGTATCAAATGATAATGAGTCAATGATTCCGCGGTCCGTCAACCACGTTGTGGGAGGTACTGCCACAGGAGTGCCCAGGCATTGGCCCAGGCTACATTTTGGACGGACCACGGAATCATTGACGTATTATCATTTATTATTTATACCCGAGTGTCTAGTTGACTTGGTGGTTTAGTGATAAAAAAACCTTACATTTGTTGGTGGTTCAGCTATAACGAAACAAGTGAGTGCATCCTCCATGTCACCAGCCCAGTCGACGAGGGGGTCTTCTTGCGGGTACTTGAACGTCGGTGGATAGCCCACATTCACCAAAAACGTTTCCGTTGCGGAGCCGTGGACATCACTCACGTGGCAAGTGTAGTTGCCACTGTCTTTTGCTTTAGCATTCGTCACGGCCACGTAGGACACGCCTGTGTAATTGATATGTTGAGGTTCCTATAAAATAAAATGTATTTTTTAAACTTCTTCATTCCTGTCTTAACTTTTTTTTGCAGACTACCCCCGTATCTAAAGACAACATTTCAACCAAAAGACGTCCACTGTTGGACATAGGCTCCCCAAGGTTTTTCACAACCACAGGTCCTCTGCCATTTGTATCTAGCGGTTTCCCGCGACCTTCACCAGGTCGTCGGTCCACCTTGTGGGGAGCCTACCCACGCTGCGTCTTCCGGTACGTGGTCGCCACGCAAGAACCTTATTGCCCCATTGGCCATCAGTTCTTTGGGCTATGTGCCCCGCCCTCTGCCACTTCAGCCTACTAATTCTAATCTAAAGACGACATCTCACGATTTGACAGATTCAAATTTACTTCAGATTAAGTGATGACTTGTTTATAATGCGGGGTGTGTGAGATACAAACTATGTGGTCCCAAACCAAGCAACGGTTGGGTTATTCATTTACCGTACAAGTCTCAGACTTCTACGGTACGTTGTATGGTTGTGTTGTTCGGTCCTGGTCTCAAACTGGGATATTATCGCACTCAGGTCCCAGTGACACTAATGAATCTGCAGGTGAAATGTCAAATTTCAATACAAATTTTACCATTTCACCTGTGGATTCACGCGTGAGATATGAAGTTCAGAATAGCACTGCTGAAATTTTTCTCAAACCTGCGACCGGCTAGACCAAGCTGTCGTCGAACTAAACTACTTGCCGAGTTTGAATTTTATTTCTAGAATTAATGATGATGTACTTACTATAAACCAGTTGATAGTTGATGGCTCAGAATGCTTGAGGCTGCATGATATATTCTTCGATTCACCTTTCAGTATAAACACTTCATGAGTGGGACCATCGTCCAGTAAAATTTCTGCAATAAAATAGAAGTAGTGTGTGGCGGGCAATAATAAACACGCATGTTTGGTTGGAGGCTATCTGAAGCAAGGTGTAATAATAAAAAAAGTTTTTCCATGCAAGTGCAGGCGACCGTACAAGCGACGCTTGTCGTCACGAATAGCCACCAAATACTGCCTACGAAAATGTAGTACTGATTATCTTACCATCAACAACTCCTGTGAACGTCTTAGAGTCGGAGCCAGCAGTGTTAGTCGCTATGCACGTGTAGTTACTTTCACTCCGTTCTGGAAGTTTAACTATCAAAGCTCCATCCTCTATACCGTATTTCGTGCCTAAAATACAAATAAATCGAAATGAGTTCAGGCATTGATGGTCTTCTTAACATTGCAATCACCAGACTTGTGCTCAACGCACCACTATACAATATGTTAAGAAAACCCTGTCCGACCCGAAAACGTATTGTTGGGTATCGAGATTGGATTCTATTTTTAAACCGACTTCAAAAAAGGAGGAGGTTTCTCAATTCGACCGTATTTTTGTTTTTTTTTTTAATTGTAAAAAAAAAATTTTTTTTTTTTTTTTTGGATAGTAATTGTCCCACTGCTGGACAAAGACCTCCCATATTTTTTTGGAAAACAAATACCCTATTTAAATAAAAAAATATTCATAATATGACGTCATCACATACTTTGTGGTCAGAGGTGCCGCCACACGATCTAACATAATTGCTTCCGGTACCGGTGTTGTAATATTTTTAAAATTTGCTACAATTTGAGGGAAAAAGGCAAAAAAAAAATGCATTTTAAATTGTCATTAATATGTTTACTATCATAAATATTTAATTTATTTTATTTTATTTGGTCATGTGATTGGGAAACCTAGATACCGGTTTCGGCTCGGACAGGGTTTTTTTAACATGTTGTATGCAGCAAAATTCACGCATCTGTTACAGCACTAGCAATTCGGTAATCAACTTATGTTAAGGATACACGACAACACCAGACACTAGACCACTCAGTGTATACATCGAGTGTCTACGTGTGTCCACGACTACGACACCTTGCTACAGTTGTAGTGGCGGTGTCGGTACACTGAGATCATCGATCACAGAAACTCAGATACACTGAGTGCGTAGTGTCTGGTTTCGTCCTGTATCCTTAGCATTATATTGTTACCAGAAAATGAGCCGTATCTGACATGTGGTCAACATTATTTTTTCGCAAACGACTGAGTCGTACTGTGTCCATGGACTCCGTTCAGTAGGACATACAATTTTGGATAGTCACCTGTCTCCTTCTTTCTTGGTGATGTCATTAAGTTTAGGTTTATTTGTTGTACACTTATGGGAGATTCCCAAACCTTTCACATAGCTATGTCTACGTCATTAGAAATAATACTAATTGCTCAGGCTCGCTGCGCGGCCAGTACCAAAGACGCAGCTTTAATTATTTTGGGCGTGTATTTATTTATATAATAATAACTTCTTACCTGGAGAGACGATAGCACCATTCACCTTCCATGTAAAAGTCGGTTTTGGGAATCCGATTGCCTCGCAGGGGATCCTCAGTGCAATATCGCCTATGAGGCCTTCGTATACTTTAAGGTTGTCTGAAATGATCTTTGCAGGTACTGAAAATATAAAATACATTTAATTATTATACAGAATGCTTCAAAAGTGCGTAATAATACTTGGAGGTTTGGTGGTACATGGTATGAATAATATTACATTTTTATTTCCATCTACCTACCTACCTACCTACCTTAGGAATCTCTGAAAGTTGGTTACTTACTGAATATTAATATTTTTCAGTTGTTGACACCTAAGCTGCTCTAACAGCAATCACAGATGGCCGTTAGAACAGAAAGATTCCGTGATCGGAAGATGTTGGTGCAGCCGGCTTTCCACAGGGTGAATCGATGATATTACACGCGCCGCGGAAAGCCATCTATTTTTTACTTCTTCTTATGGTCAGTGGCCAACCTGGTGTCCGAGTTGTTCAAGCCACCCGAAGGCCTTTGACAAGGCTTAACGACTGCTGTTTAGATCACAGCAATGTTTTTACTTTCAAAAGTTAGGACGCTCATAGCCATATGCAATCACTGGTCGATAAATTATCGGAGGTTGAGCAACGCTTGGCAAGGTTATGCAGAGACGAGTGACCATTTAGTGGCATTTGAACTTAGCATCTCCGTGCTTCGTAGGCCACGTAAAAAGTCGGTCCCGGTCGGTTCTAGGCAGCAGTCGTTAAGCCTTGGCCTTCAGGCGGCTTGAACAACTCAGTCATCAGGTTGGCTGCTAACAATACGATAAGAAGAAGACTTCTAAAATTACAGAATTTTATACGCTTACCCAGTCCGTCTATTTTAACTTGTGTCGTATGTTCTACTTGTTTATTCGGATCTTCCAGCAGTGACGCCTTGCAAGTGTACTTGCCGTCCAGGCCAAAATCCATCGCATTAATCTTCAGTTCTGCGCCATTCGACAATATCGTGTATTGCTTCGATGATTCTATTTCCTTTTTCTCGCTTGTTGATTCTTTGACATGATACCAGCGTATTTTCATTGGAAAATTTGACGTAATACCACATTTCAGGGTGACTGCAGTTCCGTATTTACCAGTAGTTGTGCCTAAAATTAAGAAGCGATATTAGAGTTAATTTTCTCTCAAAGTCTATAATGTATTATGTTTTGTTAATGCTACTCACCCAACGCATTTGTTTTATCCTTTGGACGATTTGAGTGAACCTTAAACGGCGAAGACACCGTCATTTGAACACTTTGAGTAGCTATCCCCTGATCGTTAATGGCAGTACAAGAGTATTTGTCCGATGTCTTCACGTTTGCACGTGTCATGGTATGAGTATATTTAAAACTACTCTTCATTGCTACGCTCTGAAACCATACAGACTTCTTTGTATTCATTATTACCAACATAGATTTATGACGGCACGTAATATTTTGTAAGATAGGTACCAAACCAGGTAAAAATTCAGTCGTACATACCGTTCCCGGTAGCGAGTTTCCTGCGCCGTCCTTCCACACAATAGTTGGCTCTGGGTTCGCTGTCACGAGACACGTAAGAGTCAGTTGGCTTCCGTACGGAACTACATTACTCACACCCTCTATAATGACGGTTACTTTGGGGGCCTTGAGTACCACTAATTCCGCTACAACTTGCTCGCGGTGTCCCGTCTCTGTCTCGGCAAGGCACTTGTAGAGGCCGCTGTTGGCTAGCGTTGCCTGCTTTATATGCAGCTCTGAGCCGGAGCCTGCGATGGGCCGGTACTCCGTTGAACCAGCTGCCTTCTTCTGCCAAGATATTTTAGTCTTTGGCACGCCTCCTAGAATCCTGAAATACATGATCATTCGTTTGTTTAATTACGATCAGATTACTTGCTGCAAACTTTGATATCGAAATGTTGAAGACGTCTGATTTCAGACTATAGTGTGAGAAAATACTAACTTGCATGTTATAGTGGTTGAGTCAGTCTCATAGATTTCCTTCTTGATTAGTAACGGCTCTATCTCAGGAGGTACTGGAAAAAGAGAGAAAACAATGAAGTACGACCCTACATTATCTCGTTCCCTTCTTTTCTCTTGAGTGTTGGGCATATTGCGTTTTGGAAGAATTGGGTGTTGGACTCCTTCATGTGGATGCATTCATGCGGCGGAATGTTAAAATTGTGGACTAGAAAACACAAAACAAGTACATACCTAGTCCTCCAATGTCAACGTTTGTGGTGAAAGATTTGGTCACACTTGGGTCATTGATCAAGGAAGCTTTACAAGTGTAGGCTCCGGTCAAATCAAGGTCCATTGAGTTAATTTTTAGAGTGCCGTCCGAGGATACCTCATACGCTTTGTTTGATAAAATCAGCGGTCTGCGTGTCGTAGTTGAATTATAAGCATAGAACCATTCTATTTTCATCGGTTTAGTGGACTTTATATCACATTTTAAGTCAACACGTTTGCCGTATGGAACCTCTATGGTATCTGTAAAGATATTTTTATTAATTAATTAAATTTCTTCACTTTTTATTATAATTTTATCCAATTTAATTAATACTGATGCCAATTCTGTCAATCTCAAAATACGGCTGAACTTTTGGCACATATAAAACTATTTTTCTTCTTCTTCAGCTCACTGCTGGGTATAAGGGCTCTATCTCACCGGGACGCCAGCTGGCCTACTCCGAAATACGAACCTAACGTTTCGGCTGACGGATTGTCGTGGATTTGACATTTCTTCTTTCGTTTTTCTCTACGATTTGACATTGTTTTGATCGTAAATCGAATCCGTACTTCGGACGATCCGTCAGCGACGTAATTCGGAGTAACCCCCCAGGCTCGTCGCCGGCCTCCGTCGCCAACTAATTTGTATTGAATTTGACAGGTAATAGCAAATTGTACATTGAATTGACTTTGTTTTATAATATGTAGTGATGTAGTGATACGTTGTTGGCCAAAGTGGTTTTCACAACTTTACCGGGCAGAGGGCGAACGCAAAGTGGAGACAGTTGGCTCATGGGCGCCTCGTAGGGCACGGCCACTGCTTGGGTGTCTTTTTGAGATAACGGGGGTAAAATTACCACCGGATAAAATTACCACTACGCGACCTCACTGAGAAGATACGGCAAGAAACTCAGCGGGCTTATCGAATGCCTTGATAAACTCATGAGCACAAGACACGTACCTGGAGGTTGGGAATGAACGCTGAAGGCCGGTAACACAGTAACTTGAATGCTCGCACTTTGAATGCCCTGGTTGTTTTCAGCTTGGCACTTGTACATCCCGGAATTTTTCATGTTACTCTCCAGAAAATTGGACTCAAACTCGGTCTTTGATCCCGACATCTGAAATAACTTATTTTTAAGGACAACTTAAAAACTGGATTGATAACTTGCCGCCAAATAAGTACATGACCGCAAGTGAAATTTGAGTGCTGCTTAATTGTGATGCGCCATACAACGACATAACGATGTAACAATCAGCTAAGTACGAGTTAAATATCTGAGTAGCGTTTCAGAATTCGGTCATTAATCCATCTTTATCTCCAATTCTAATTAAAAATAATACTAGTGACATGTGAAAGTCCTTTCAATAACTTCGAACATAGTTATATAAAAATAATTGAATAGAAACCACAGGAGAATCGAAGCCCGCACTTATGGTGAACAAAGTAGAAATTAATGTAATATGATAAATTTGTTACCGTATCACGAATTAATTCTCCTTTTTCATTGGACCACATTATCTTCGGTGGTGGGTTAGCGGTGATCTTACACGTAAGAGACAAGGTGCCATCGTATTCCACCGCCACATTCGCGCCCTGCTTGATAGTCACCACTGGCGCCTTCAGCACCTCCAGCTCGGCGACCGTGCTCTGGTCGCGGCCCTCCACGTTACTGGCGATGCAGCGATAAGATCCAGCGTCGTGCAGTCCCGCACTCGGGATGCGCAGTTCAACTCTGGACCCCGGTATTGTCTTGTAGCTAGAATCCGACCCTGACGCCTTGAACAGCCAAGAGATCTTTGGCTCCGGAATGCCCATCAATATTCTAAAAGAGAAAGTATTTTGTTGGTTCAAATATTTTTTTTAAACAAGCGTACGGCCCTCTTGATGTTAGGCAGTTACCGTAGCCTAATAGATGCTAGCAATACCAAAAGCATTGCTCGCACTTTGCCGACCTGAAGGGGAGTGGGAAGGAGGGGGGGGGGGGGGGGTGTTGTCAAGTCAAAGTCAAAGTCAAAGCGTTTATTTTGTTTAGGCCTACGGGGGCACTTACAAATTGTCATTTTACATTTTTTCCTTAAATTCTACTGCCGGATCGGAAACGCGACCTCGACTGAGAAGATCCGGCAAGAAACTCAGCGGGCTTGTCTTTTTTACATTGTTTTTTTTTTTTATCGCCATTTAAGTATTTTAATACAATGTAATTTGGTAAATAGCTCCAGTGTGCTGCCTTCCGAAATAAGCAAGGCAAGACACGCTACACTTTAACATGACACTGTTATTAACAAAGTGAATTTGAGCGATCAGTCCCAAGCTGATTTATCTTCCAAGTAATCCGAGATTTTGTAATAGGCCTTTTGACAGAGTTTAGTTTTAACTATAGTTTTAAACTTATTAACAGGCAAATCTCGGATTTCTTTAGGAAGTTTGTTGTAGAAGCGTATGCATTGTCCTACAAAGGAATTACTTATTCTGTGGAGACGAGTTACATGTACGGATAGCTTGTGTTTATTCCGTGTGTTTATCGAATGAGCATCGCTCCTTTTTTCAAAGTTGTTGTCATTTTTCTTAACATAAATTAGGTTTTCATAGATAAATTGTGACACCACGGTTAGAATATTTATTTCTTTAAATTTTTCTCTGAGGGAGACTCTAGGAGCTAGGTTGTAAATAGCTCTTATAGCTCTTTTCTGCAGTACAAATATAGAATTTAAATCTGCAGAGCACCCCCAAAGCAGTATGCCATACGACATTATGCTATGGAAGTAACTAAAATAAACAATTCTAGCCGTGTCTACATCAGTTAAGTGCCTAATTTTTTTAACAGCATATGCCGCAGAACTCAATTTACTTGATAATTTTTTAATGTGAGGACCCCATTGCAATTTTGAATCTATGGTGATTCCCAGAAAGACAGTTGACTCCTCAACGTCCAACGCTGCCCCATTCAGTCGTATATTGGTTCCTATTTGTCTTACATTAGGTGTCGAGAACTTTATGCATTTAGTTTTGTTCTCATTGAGCAGAAGATTATTTACATTGAACCAATCTACAACTTTAGCGAGTGCATTGTTCACATCGTCATAATGTAGAAGCTGTCTTTTAATTTTAAATAATAAAGAAGTATCATCAGCAAACAACACAATCTCGTGATTATTGCCTACATGATATGGCAAATCATTTATATAGATAAGAAACAAGAATGGTCCCAGTATTGAACCTTGAGGAACGCCCATAGAGACCACAGAACCTGGTGATTTTTCACCATTAATAGCGACCTTTTGAATTCTATTGCTCAAATATGAAGTCAAAAGGTCAAGAGCCTTGTTCCTGATACCGTAGTGGTGCAGTTTCCTGGTAAGTATTTCATGATGGACGCAGTCAAAGGCCTTAGACAAGTCGCAGAATACACCTAAGGCATCCTGCGAGTTCTCCCAGGCACTGAAAATATTTTTTATTAGTTCAATACCCGCGTCTACAGTAGAGCGATTCCTTGTGAACCCAAACTGATTGTTATGAAAAATATTGTTGTCATTAAAATGACGTAATAATTGGTTCAAAACGATTTTTTCAAAAATTTTACTTAACGTAGGTAGTATCGAAATAGGCCGAAAATTTGTTGGATCAGTTGAACTACCTGATTTAAAAATAGGAATTACTTTACTGTGCTTCATTAGATCAGGAAATACACCATTTGTCACACAGCCATTAAACACAGCTGCTAACTTGGGTGCAATAATGTCTATAAATGAGGAAACGGTTTTTACAGAAAGCCCCCATAGGTCTGCCGTTTTTTTTACATCAAGACTTTTGAAACTATTAACAATGTCCTTATTACTAACAACTGAAAATTTAAAGGCTGTGTCACATTCAGTTACACTTTGTTTAAGTACAGTCTCTGCGGAAGTGGGAGACGATCTTAGAGTTTTGGTTGTTAGAACAGGAATGTTGGTAAAGAAATTCTCAAACTCTGTCGCTACTTCCAAATCCGCTTTTACATCTGTGTTGTTTATTATCAAATGAAAGTATCTGTCACGCACTGTATTTCTACCAGTTTCACTGTTGATAATATTCCAAGTCATTTTAATTTTATTTACAGATGTTTTGATTTTATTTTTCAAGTAAATTGATTTCGCAGAGGAACAGGCTCGTTTAAATAACTTAGAATAGATTTTAACATACTCCAAGAAAGTGGGGTTATGATTATATGATTTTTCAAAATAAAGGTCATATAACTTCTGTCTGCTTTTATAGATTCCCGGAGTTGCCCATTCACTAAAATTAGCACGATCACCAAAAGATATTGTTTTTGGTTCGAATATTTTATTGAATTCATCACTGATGAGATGGAACAGTGAGTTATATAATATATTTGTGTCACTGTGAGTAGGGCTTCCGGCTCTCTCACTCATCGTAAAAAACGCAGCTGTAATGCTTCACGCCGATCTTCTGTGAGTGAGCGGTACCACCCCGGTCGAGGTAGCCCGTATATGAGCTGCAGTCAATAGGCTACAGCTTGGCTCTACCACCTGCAAACTATCACCTCCAATCGTTGCTGACGTCTGTTGGCCGCGAGTTTTTTTTTTTTAATATCTGCTTTTCGCCGATCTTCTGTGAGAGGGTGGTACTACCCCGGAAATTAATAATAATAATAATATTAGATTAATAATAATACTCACTTGCATTTGATTGTGGCTGGCATATGCTCCTTCACTGCTACGCGTTCGGTGTCAGGACTGATCTTAGGTGGCACTAAAATAAAATATACCGATTCGATTTCGTCGTAAATAAAAAAGTATCAATTTTACACATTGTGGCGATGACAATTATTAGGGCTTGTTCCCAAAGTACTCCATTCCATTGATAAAAAAAAAAATAAGAATCTCATACATTAATTCCCAAGTTACTCCAAGGAAATTTTGTTTTTTTTAAATACTTATTATTTTCTTCCCATTCTACTCCATAGGTATCAGGAATAGTTCCCAAAGTACTCCACTAGGTATAGGATACTTAAATGAAATTATTCTAGTCATTAATGCTCGGGATACACGGTGACATTCGACACACAACACTCAGTGTATCTGAGTGTAGCGACACCGCCACATCAACTGTAACAAAGTGTCGCGGTGGTGTACACACGCAGACACTCGATGTATACACTGAGTGTATTAGTGTCAAGTGTCGTCGTGTATCCCGAACTTAAAAATTAACCAGTGCGCAGGATATCTTACACATAAACGAAATTCAGACACAGTTTTTTTCATCATTAGTTTTTACAAAAAAAAAAAACAAAGATAACAACGAAAGATGTTTACTTTGAAAAAATAGGTCACCCGCCGGCTTATCAGCTGTTTGCAAGCTCGACGCGACTGACTGCATTTTTTTTTGTAATTTCGTTGTCATGCAAACTGTTATATAAAAAAAAAATTAGCCCTTTTAACGTCCCACTGCTGGGCACGGGCCTCCCCTCAATGCGAGGGGGATTCAGGCCATAATCCACCACGCTGGCCCAGGGCGGGTTGGTGGATTTCACATGTCTAAAGACATGCAGGTTTCCTCACGATGTTTTCCTTCACCGTAAGCAAGTGATAATCATATTAAAGTTATAATTCACACATAGATTTCGAAAAATCCAGTGGTGTGAGTCAGGGTTTGAACCCATGACCTTAAGCCCGCAAGACGCGTGCTTAACCAATCGGCTACCACTGCTTAACTTGCTTGACTTATTATATATATTAAGTATTATTATTATTATAGTATTTATGTATATTAAGTATGTATTTAAAAATAAAAAAGTGGTATATGTAGTAATATCAGTTATCTGGTTTCCATAGTACAAGCTCTGCTTAGTTTGGGATCAGGTAGCCGTGTGTAAAAAATGTCCCAGGATATTATTATTATTATTATTTCTCACTCGGATAAAGAAGATTCTATTACCGATATAAGTAAAACAAAAAAAACAAAAAAAAATTGCACTGGTTAAAAATATCCTGCATGTAAGTATCGACGCAGTGGCGCTCTAAATCAGCGCGAGTCTTACAGTGGGTACTAACCGGTGTTACGGGGCGTAATGTAACATGTTACAAAGCGAGCATTTATGCAGTCAGTACGTGGAAACGAGCACGAACACGCGAGCAACGAGAACCATTTTAGGACACGGTTACATGTTACATTACGTCCCGTAACACCGGTCAGTACCCACTTTTACGAGCACAGATCCCAATCACTTAGACATAAATCATCACAGAATCATTTATTATCGTCTTTCAATACTGCTACGTCATTTCGTAACTTACCGAGTCCATCTATTTCAACATTCGTGCTCATCTCTTGTTTCTCGTTAGGGTTATCCCGTACATGTGCCTTGCATGTGTATTTGCCAACCAGGTCGACATCCATAGACGTGATCGTCAACTGTTTCCCGTCCGATGATATCGAGTACTTCTTCGAGGATGTCACTTGTTCAGTTTTACCCGTGGACTTGTCCACGTGGTACCATTTAATTTCTAACGGTAGCGGCGACGACACGCCGCAGTTTAGGGTTAAAGGTTTTCCATAAGCTATCTTCGTATCTAAAATAATTGAAAAACAATTAAAAGACGAATATATCATTTAAATTATTCACAAATGAAAGTATGATACATAGTAAAAGTTAAAATGTAACCTTATCTTATCTTATCTTACCTTGTATGTTACCTTCAGGAGCGGGTTGAACAGTAATAGGGTCCTTTGTGACAACATTAATAGATTTATGGGCATCGTTCAGGATGTTTTTAGCGTAGCAGCGGTACTTAGTATTCTCTGTTGCTTTAGGTATTTTGAGGTAGCTGATGTAGTCGTACGGAAGCTGGAGTGTGGAGCTCTGCAATAAGATTTTTTAAATGGTACTAGGCCGGCTTCATACTGTCACTCCTGTAATAGTCCGGGTTCCTGGGTCCATTTTTTTTTATTAGTATCATGCAAATTTTCCGTGAGTAGCTTCATTTTGATGAGACGCTCAACAATTTCTATACGAAAAATCTTGATTGTGGTAAGAGGGGTAACAGAGATAAAATATGTTGATTTGATGATTCCCAAACATTTTTACTAACTGTTTTTTTTTTGTTAAATCGGATGATAATAATCTAAATTATTCGAAAAAATATTTGTCCTACAAAATGTATGGTTTGATCTAAGAGTGCCCTCCTTCCAACATGTATCGATAACGAGGTCATCAAAAATGATTACTTACCAGCTGATATGATATTTTTCCAATAATTTAGATAATTATCATTTAAATTTAACAAAAAAAAACCCAGTTAGTAATAATAGTTTTTGAGAATCATCAAATCAACATATTTTATCTGTGTTACCCCTCTTACCTACCACAATCAAGATTTTTCGTACAGAAATTGTTGGGCGTCTCATCAAAATGAAGCTACTCACGTAAAATTAGCTTGATACTAATAAAAAAAATGGACCCGGGAACCCGGACTATAAGCTAGGATAAACAATTTTCTCCAACAATGAAGCCGAAGTTTGACCCCGACGAGTGCTGAGCCGGGGTAAAGTTAAGTCTTGTAACCCGCAAGAATTTAATCAAAAGAAGAGGAAGGAGTTGGAGGAAGATTACTTGCATAATGGGTGACAAAAATAACAGTATAGGTAGATTGCCACGGAAACAAGATTTACAACTGATGGATGACAATTGTGTAGCACTACAGTCATGTGATTCATTAAGGCTAAACATCCCTACAACCATTATTTCAACATTAGAAATAGTAAATTTAAAGAAAATATATAAAAAATACATAAAAAAATTAGAGAATCACACCCCAGAGTTATACTAATTATCACTCGGTGAAAGTAGCTTTCAAAAAGAATTTTCGAAATCGGATCGAATACCCCCACATACAATTTTAAAAAAGTCATTTTTTGATAATCTCATATTAAAAAAAAATTAAAAATGTTACAAGTGATTGAACCTCGAATCAATGTAAAACGGTATTTGGTTGATTAGGTGTTAAGCTGAGTAATTAATCTACAGTTGTCGAGTCGTAATTCTTTTGGTTAAGAGGCAACTACCTTCGACCACTGCCGCTAATAGGTGCGTCTATGCAGCTAGCAGGATCTAGATGCACCTAGGCACTCGACAAGCCCGCTGAGTTTCTTGCCGGATCTTCTCAGTGAGGTCGCGTTACGATCCGGTGGTAATTTTACCTCCGCTCTCTCAAAGAGACAGTAGCCCAAGCCGAGGCCGTGTCCAACGTGGCGCCCTTGAGCCAGCTGTCCCCCTGCTCTTACGGCTGCAGCGCACTTTGCGTTCGCCCTCTGTCCCGGTGAAGTTATACAGGCCACTTTGGCCAACAACATATAAAGTGTTAAGAAAACCCTGTCCGACCCGAAAACGTATTGTTGGGTATCGAGATTAGATTCTATTTTTGTAATAAATTTCGTTTTTTTATTTAAAAAAAAATTTTTTTTATGTTTTTTAACATAGTACCTAAGTGTCCTACTGCTGGGCAAAGGCCTCCCAATTTTTTTTTAAAACAATTACCCTGTTTACATAATTTTTTTTTCTTCATAAAATGACGTCTTCACATTCTTTGTGGTCAGAGGTGCCACCACACGATCTAACATAATTACTTACGGCAACGGTATTGTCATATTTTTAATATTTGCTACATTTTGTGGGAAAATGGCAAAAAATTGGCATTTGAAATTTTCATTAAAATGTTTACCTACTATCATGAATATTTTTTTATTTGGTCATGTGATTGGGAAACCTAAATACCGGTTTCGGCTCGGACAGGGTTTTCTTAACATATTGTATAGTCAATAAAAAAAACCTACTTTAGATTGCACTGTGATGTTCTTGTCATTCGTCCAAATGATCTCTGGCTTGGGGTACGCGGACACCTTGCACGTGAGGGTGAGTGCAGCGCCGCGCGCCACCTCCACCGACGCACCTTCCACGATCTCCACCACTGGCGCTTTAGCCAGCGGTTTATCTGTAATTTTTATTTTTTCTTTGTTTTATTATCGTCATTTCATTGACGGGCCCGTCGGCGTATTTGGTGTAGATTCCGCCTTTCACGCTGCAGGTCGTAGATTCGATTCCTACCCGGGACATGCATTTGTGTGCATGAAAATGTCTGCATGTCCCGAGTTTGGGTGTAATTATGTATATTAAGTATGTATTTACAAACAAAAAGTAGTATTATGTAGTAATATCAGTTATCTGGTTTCCATAGTACAAGCTCTGCTGAGGTTGGGATCAGGTAGCCGTGTGTCAAAAGAATGTCCCAGGATATTTATTTTATTTAGGATATTTTACTAACTCACGTTTAAAAATTCTTAATTTTTAAAATAAGTTAGTAGTGTTCCTATAAATGTTGGAACATCGTGTACATCTGGAGAGGTGGTCGTTGACTTTGCGATACAATGTTTTAAACTTTAAAAACAATTAGAAAAAAATTGCTTTTGCAGAATCGCGACGTGGCCTTTTTAGCCCTGACTAGCGTAACATATAGGTATCAACTATTTTGGCTGACCAAAACTTCATAAAACTACGTACCGCTCGGTGGTGCTTGTGGTGTAATGGGAATTTTAGTTATTCTTCTCACGGGTTCTCCTGTTTGGATGGCTTCTCCAATCATCTGAAATAATGATATCATTTGAACATAATAGGGATATGTTATCATAGTGGATAACAGCCCATTTGATTTAAATTTTAAAATTATCAGTTTTATTAATAAATAAAAAACTTTAAAAACCGTTGCCGTGCTTAAAATTTGACATTTTTTTATAAACAAGCCTGTTACCTATTTAAATACATGATTAACTCTAAACAGTGTTTATAAATACAAAATATTTTTAACACCATTGAAGTAGCGAGCTTAAAAGTTAAAGTGCGTTTAGGAAGCGGCTTGTTGTTGACATGGAGCAAACTTACCGCAACTTTGAACATATCAGAAGGTGCAGCAAACGGTTCAGTTGTATAAAAATTGGGTGACAATTCTTTCAGCGGCAACGTCTTAATCACATTTTCTTTCATGTCCAAAATCTGAGCTGATTTTATACGCACAGAGTGATTCGGGTCCTTCACCGACAGTGATAGATGAGTTAATGTATCTGAAAAAATATTATGATCAATTTGTGGGGTTCACAACACAGGCATGCCGCGTGAGGCTGCTCACTAACATGCCTCGCGTGGCACGCGTGGTTGCCTCATTCGCATGCCGCGCGAAGTAAAGATCGAGCCAACCTACACTCTAGACAGAGGCAGGTATAGCCGACATTATCAACATTATCTGTCTCATGACTAGGCCAAACTATTCGAGGCAAATGTCAGCGCTCGGATGAGGCAGGGCGAGCATTTGCCTCGCGCGCGCCAAGACAAACTTCGTGAGGCAAAGCTGCCCCGCTCGGCAAGCGTGTTCTAGACACTCCTATTGACCAATAAATAACTATATTTTTAGTTCATGTAGATTTTTTTTCTCTACCCGCGTTGAACTCACTCGATAAAGGTTGTGGTGCAGTATCATCAATAGATTTGGGCTCTTCTTCGGAGAAGCCGTGTTGGAATAAGAAGTCACTCCTGCCGGTGGCGATAACAGACGTGGCACTGGAGCCCCTTACTGTAGCCACGTATTGTCCGGGGTGAGGGTTCTTGATCTTAATAACCTGAAAAGTTACATTTTATTGTGAATTATGTCAGTTTTCTGATGGTTTCCGTTTCTCTGGTATTCGCTCATAATTTTATGTGCAGACTTTCCAAACAACTAATAATCATTGGAGTGTCACTTATGACCAAACCACCTACCAATACCTACCAACACCTACCACACCAAACGAACGAGCGAACCATGTGTAAAATGTAACATCACGACTTTTATCCCCATTCGGGGGTAGTTAGAGGCTTGAGTTTCCATAAACCACCACATTGTGGAGGTATTAACCAACACAAAGCCCACGTTTCACCAGATAGTCAGAACCAACGTGACAGGTGGTGAACCTTGTCGCCGTGTATACAGGAACTGACTATTACCTAATCCCGAGGGATAGGTAGGTTTCCTCACGATGTTTTCCCTCACCGTCAGCGAACCATTGACATGATATACCTAATTCTATTTATGAAGGTTGCAATAAGGCCGTGTATGTATTTTTTTTTATTGCACAGTTGATGGCAGTGAACGGGATAAGCTCGCAAAACGGATAGTTGTTGGGGTAGTAAGGTCCTAGAATGACGGTCGCAAGCTGGAAGGCGTAGTGTGGCATAGTGCGACAAGGTGGACATACTATACATTAACGACGCCACCGACAGATGGCATTGAGTGAACGCTCCAGTGCAACATGGAAATCCTGAATCACGATATCAGGATTCACGAAGCGCTTCGCTATATATAGATGCAACAACCATCGGGGCATAGCGGCTAGCCCCGCCAGGCTACCACCCGCCTGGCTGGAAGATCTTGCCTTTTCCGCTAAATGACTCACGACCCGTAGCGTGATGTGAGGTCGCTACAACAGCTCATATACGGGCTGGCTCGACCGGGGTAGTACCACCGTCTCACATAACATAGGCGTAAAACAGTTGCGTTTCGTACGATGAGTGAGAAAGTCGGAAGCCCAACTCCGCCCCTTCCCCTCCCTCCGTCCCGTGTGAGCAATGCCTTTGGTATTGCAAGCATCTATAGGCTACGGTAACTGCTTAACATCAAGCGGGCCGTACGTTTGTTTGCCACTTCAGTCCCATACAAAAAACATCATACACGGGAAAGGAAGCCGTTGGGTGCCGGTTGTGACGGAGAACTGTGATGTCTGAAAGTTATAGAGGCCACTGGACACCTAAGACCAACAGACGTCTGTGCTGGTGGATAGAAATAAAATATGCGAATATCCTATAACATACCTTTCCATTCTCTGTCCACATGATATTCTCAATATCCAGATCCTTATGATCTGGTGGTCCTTTGATTTCCAGTGATACATCCGCGCCGGACGCAGACACGATGACGTATTCGGTTAGGTCATCTACCGAGAACTGTAATAAATAGCGTTTCAGATTGTTCCGTAATGTTGTTATCATTATCCATTTGTTAAATTTGATATTATTCTCCCTAGGCACAGATTAGAGAACTAGGTAATGGAGTAGTCACCAACTATCTGACGTGGCTAGTGTGGACCATGAAGCTATTAGTAAGTGGAGGTGTTCTTATTATATTTCCCTATGAAACAACGCTTTACAGTTTGCGCGGGATGCGCGGGTGACGGAGTGTTAGATAACGCCTACATTTCAATTTTATATCTACCGGTCAATTGCAAAACTACTCGCTTCGTTCTATGTGCATGTTACTACGTAGCTTAACTTTTTCACACTAGATGACACTAAGTGTAGGATGGTAAAAGAGATGAACAAAGAGTCGCCATCTAGTGTCGAGTAAAATTATATTTGGGATGCGAACATTGGCAAGACGTCTGCACAGGACGAACGCCGACAGCACACTGACTTAAGCCACGCCTACTGTGATGACGTCAGTGGCCTAGTGGAGTAATGGGGCCCGGGTGCTAAGACCCAGTCCTCTTAGTCTTAGGTCCATGGTGTGGACGTTCTCAATGCCAGAGGAATTCCAGCCGTACCTAGTCCATCACTGAAGCCTAGTGCGGGTTAGTGAACTTTCCATGTCAAAGTCAAAGTCAAGTCAAGTTGCTATGAAGATCACGTAACTTATGTCATTTCCATACATGAAGCGTAGCGATTTGAAGGAACGCTTGTAGACGTCAGCCACTTGTCTAGCCTTTCTGCAGTTGCCACTTCATTGCTATAATACGCGGGTTATGGAAATATTTCGTGTCATAATTATTTAAAAAAAGTATACGTAGCATACTTGATTGTCATTTCGTTTGTCACAAAAACAAGACAATCCAAGTTTTACATAAATGAACGTACCTACAGTAGCGGCACGTTATGATGGCCGTTTTGACATGTAGAGGGGGGAAGAGGATGAACCTTATTGCAATGGAATAAGATTCATTTTAGCATTCATTTTTTGACATTCCTAAATTTTAAAACTGTCATTCTTATTCCGTTATAATAAGGTTCATTTTTTCCCTCCCCCCACATGTCAAAACGGCCATAATAGCGTGCCGCTACTGTAATTACTAAGTAAAAACTGCATGGTTTTATCAGATTCGCACAATTAGGTCGAGGTGTTATGATTTTCGACCATTGGTTTCACAGAGCCGTAGATAGCGGCGATGACGTAGGCTCGTGTCACCCACGTGATCATCGTGGCTCGGAATACTATACCTGGCGAAGTATATTATTGTAACATGGTGCAGTGAATCGAGCGAAGGCACTTCGGATCACTGTACCGGGTGGGTGCGGGTTTGATTCCCGCCAGAGGTAAATTTTGGAAACGGCCTTTTCGTAAGTCCATTGTATGGTAGCCATAGTATTAGCGTTGCTTATATTGGGACCATTCAGTTGGTGTCTCAGTCTGGCGAAATTATTATAAAGATAGGCACTTACGGGGACGTCTGTTTTCGTATTAGCAGGGGTCACCATCGAAGTCAATACTGTTTTATTGCCTTTTATGGTTTCACTAATCGTGTTAAGAACCTGAAACAAATATAACATTATAGTCTTGTCGACCGATTTGGCGACGGTGACCAATGTCAAAGAAGATTAGTCATCTGTTGTGGTGCACTAGATTACAACTGGCTACGTATAAATAATATCAACTGTAGCTAGCTAATACTTTTAAAAGTTTATGAAGTAATCGTATTAAAATAGTATTTGTTGCATGCAATAAGGATAAGGATATCTATATACAGGGTTATTGGTAAAACACTAACAACTTTGCAGGGGCGTATTACTGTCATAAAAAACAACAACTTTTGTTCTATGACTTTTTACAAAACAAAAAAAAAAACATTTTCTAAAATGTATGTTTATTTTTTTTTCATCTAGAGGAAAGCCATAGTACGTGGTTGTATTCCACTTTGCCCTAAAATACCTAAACGTATCACGACTATTCTCTAGATCAGCATATTTTCTTGTTTCATACATTTTAGAGCGTGTTTTTTTTTTGTTTTGTTAAAAGTTATAGAACAAAAGTTGTTGTTTTTGATGTCAGTAATTCACCCCTGCAAGGTTGTTAGTATTTTACCAATAACCCTGTATACACAGACTTATATTTTCCTGTTGTTTTGCACCATTGCATGGCTGTACTTGTAAGTTTATCCGTTAAAAAATCTTTGGTTCTTTGTTATAATTTGAACACTATTCGTAATCTTCGTCTATAGCAAGATTCGATGGACCTGTTATATTGCTGTTTTTTTTTATTAACTCACATCTTTAACTTGATCCTTATCAACCCTTATCGCCAATCCTGAGCCAGCGTTTGCTATCTCATTGTACACATGGAACTTCTTGTCATAAGGTCGTCTGCAATCACCCGTCAGCACGAAAAATACCTGCAACATAATACCGTCCACCATATCACCACCATAAATACCTACCGTCAACATAAACCTGACAGTTAAAACCGCCATTGGGTTGAAACAGGAGATCAAAGTTCGATCGACGACAAATTAAAGGTAGGAGATCCATCGGGTCTTAGGGCCTCCGCAGACTAGCTACTTTTAGCATCGGCGATCGGCGATTTTGATGCTGCGTCTCGCTCGTTCGCGCTCGAAGAAACGCGACGCAGCATCGATACGTCACAAAATCGCCGGTCGCCGATGCTAAAAGTAGCTAGTCTGCGGAGGCCCTTATGCAGGTTTGCCTGCGTAGGTCAGTAGCGTGCATGGGGACGTTATAGTGTACCAGAGCAGTCGTCGTCAATCGTCAAAAAATAAAATTTTAGCGTTACCACCGGTTCGTCAAGTTGCTTCCATTGAGAAGAAACTCAATGGTTACTCTTTTCAAAAGAAAAATAATAATTTTAACTAGCCTAGAAAGCTGTGCATGCCTACTCCCACTTTACAGTGAAATCAAAAGGTGAATATTTAGAACGATTGCTTTGGTGTGATGCCTTCCGTGCTTAAATGAAAATTTAACAGGTCTGAAAGTTAAGGAACAATGGTGTCAAGAGGAAAAAAAATGGGCGGACCAGTCCCCGCAAGCGTGCATCGCTGAGGACCATGACGCACTGGCATTGATAGGCACTAGACACTAGAAAACATCTGACGCGAGCTGCGCAGGCGACCGGAGACCATGCACACACGCTCCGGTCTACTTGCGCAAGCATACCTGCACAGGTAGAACTCTCCAGTGCACCGTTGTGTGTATGGCCCCCACGTAGGGTAGATTTCTTAGGCGTCGAACGCGGGCTGGGTAGCACAAGATAAAATCAATACCTGACTCTGTTTTCTTTGGCACAGTTGCTTTATTTCCTCGCTCAGTTTATAATCCTTAGCAGAGGCGTCAGTGAACACGTAGACGTAGGAATTGGGTAGACTCGACTCCAGCGCTAGCTTGAGACCGGACAACGCCATTTCTGGGCAGTCGTTGTTGTAGTAATTGTTTACTTTCACTT
Source organism: Drymonia ruficornis (assembly GCA_947859195.1). Lineage (NCBI taxonomy): Eukaryota > Metazoa > Arthropoda > Insecta > Lepidoptera > Notodontidae > Drymonia > Drymonia ruficornis. The sequence goes on along the minus strand of OX401925.1, from coordinate 5,533,830 downwards.
TTGCCATCTCTTTCTTGAGTTCTTCACGGCTGTTAGTAATTTTCCTGAGTCGTACCTCTGAAAATAATGTGCAAAACTCATAGGTAAGTACCCAATCATGTTATCAATAAATATATACGGTTGACAAAACTGAATAGCGATTCAGAATGATCATCATCATCGGCCTTACCTTTTCCCATTATCTGGGGTCGGCGTAGTATGTCATTCATCCATTCATCGCGCTTTGCTGTCATACTTACATCCACTCCAACCTGATTCATATCACCCTTTATACAGTCCATCCATCATTCAACATTCATATTCAGCACTCCTTCATGTTTTTCATCTTTTCTCATCACATGCCCAAACCATTACAACCTCCTACTTTTTATTATTGTCCCAAGCCAACTAGGCACTCTGGTGACTGCGACTTCCCCGCCGAGAGGTGCCTAGTTGGCTTGCTGGAGTACCTAGTACTTTTATTATCAGGTTATAGACACTACGTTCTAATAAACATTCTTCACCGTTTCCTTTCGCGTCACTCCACACATCTATGGGATGGGTTAAAAATGGGAATGGGATATTCGGGAGGATAAAAATAAAATCTTACTTGGATCGTTAAATGTGACCAGTACGATATTACTGATTAGGCTAGACTTCTCCTTCAAGACAATGTCCATTATGGAGTCCACAGAACTTCTGACTTGTTTTATATCCTTGCCCATGGACCGGGTGTCGTCTATCACGAAGGTCAAGCTTCCCGCCTGACATGATACGTTGTAGATCAGTGTCAGAAACACTAGTAAAAAGTGCGAAATCGCCCTCGCCAACATGTTCGCTCGAATACTGGAGAGACACTGCGAATATCTCTTTTGCTTACGACAATTTTATTCTTTCTTTATCATGCAATTGGGAATACCATATTACTATATTTTGTTATAAATAATAAGTCAATAATTAAGTATAATAATATTGTTGTATAGTTTCGATTATCTTTTCCTCCCGGTTATCACTCCTATGTCATCATTTGTTTTTATGCAGGTGGTTTTATAAGTCCGAAATAACTAAGTATCAGCGCAAGGCGTTCATAGCTGCAATCACTGGTCAGTGAACGATCGGAGGTTAAGCAACGCTTGGCAATGTCAGTCGGAGATGGGTGTCCATTTAGTGGCATTTGAACTAAGCGTCTCCGTGGTTCAGAGGACTCGTAAAAAGTCAGTCGACATGCATTCTCAAGCTGTTTTCCTTCACCGTAAGCAAGTGATAATCATATTGAAGTTATGAGTCGCTCATCGATTTTGAAAAATCCAGAGGTGCGAGCCGGGTTTGAACCCTGAACCTTAAGCCGCAAGACGTGTGCTTAACCAAACGGCTACAATACGCAATAGAAAATATTGCAGGTATAATTGTCAGCTACCTAAATGTAGGTCCCTAAATATTATTTCGGACTTCTGATAAAACCAATTAAATAAGATGTGCCCTTGCCTTGATTTTCCTTATTTTATCCACGCAGGTAACTAAGGCAGGGCATTAACTAAGTACATGACACCAACTAGGCATTATGTACAAAATAAACATTTTCGTTCTTGTTATTTAGTTATAATAAAATTATAATTTAGTGTAACAAAATAACAACTCATTTTTTATATGATGTTAAGCCGGTTCTCTCTTATACAACATGTTAAGAAAACCCTGTCCGAGCCGAAACCGGTAATTAGGTTCCCCAATCACATGACCAAATAAAATAATAAAAAAAAAACATGATAGTAAACATATTAATGAACATTTAAAGTGCCAATTTTTTTTGCCTTTTTGCCACATAATGTAGCTAATTTTAAAAATATGACAACACCGTTACTGGAAGTAATTATGTTATATTTGTTATATTGTGTGGCGTCACCTCAGACCACAAAGTATGTGATGACGTCATTTTATGAATTTTTTTTTATGTAAACGGGTTATTTGTATTTCAAAAAAATATGAGAGGCCTTTGCCCAGCAGTGGGACACATACTATGCCAAAAAAATGAAATTTTTTTTTTTGAAAAATTAAAAAAAATAAAATAAAATTAAAGTTTTTTTTTACAAAAATGGAATCTAATCTCGATACCCAACAATACGTTTTCGGGTCGGACAGGGTTTTTTTAACATATTGTATGTCCGGTTATCTCACTCATCGTACGAAACGCAGCTGTAATAGCTACTTTACGACGATCTTCTGTGAGAGGGTGGTACCCCGGTCGGTGCAGCCCGTATATGAGCTGCGGTCAATTGGCTTGACTTGGCTTTACCAATACCTGCCCTAATTTTTACGCATTTAATACTTCGTCGGAAGGTTTATATTATACAGTTATTGCTAGCCGAAACCTGCGGGGCGTTTGCGTAACTTTTTCGTCAATGTTTCAATTGGTTTCGTTCATCCTGTGTTGTTTTATCAATAGAAATGTATTGAAATCGGGAAGAGTGAACTCCAAACTAATCCGGATTTCAATTAATTTCAACTGAAAATGCAATACGGGATGAACGAAACCAATTGAAACATTGGCGAAAAAGTTACGCAATCGCCCCGCTGGTTATTCCAATATATCGCTGAATGCTTAAGATGATGACGACCACAAAAAATATTTTTATTTTATTTTTTACCCACTAGTTAGTTGGTAGGTAAAGTAGTTTCAATGAGAGAATTTTCGTCTACACGACGTAGGTACTCGTTTCTTTGAAGCTGACGTTCGTTTGTCTTATCAAAAATACTTAGTTATCTTTACATCTCTATATATAAAAAACCGGCCAAGTGCGAGTCGGACTAGCGCACGAAGGGTTCCGTACCATTCTATAAAAACGACAATCATGTCTGTTGTATGGGAACCCCACTTAAATATTTTTTTATTCTGTTTTAGTATTTGTTGTTACAGCGGCAACAGAAATACATTATCTGTGAAATTGTATTCTGACTTTTCGGATAGTTTTGATAAAATCTATTGCTCAATTCGAAATTGTATCCATAAAGGGCTATGGTAACTAAAGAGTGCACAGTATGTGCCAGCATTCAAGTCAATATTGATAAACACATTATCTATTTGAGTATAACCCGTTGTGGTAACAACACGAGGAAGTTTTGAATTTAAACCAATATGGTCAAAATATTTTTTTAAAGGCGCATTCTCATTAGATTCCAGTAAATCTACATTAAAATCCCCGCACACTATAGTCGGAGGCAACGGGAGTGTTCTGCCATCAAATATGACACTATTAATTGCATCAAAAAAATCGTTATATTAATTAGTAAAACTTCTTAGAATTCTGTTCTGTTGTCAAATTAAGTTTATAGACTGAAAGCAAAACAATAATTTCCAATCGATCGAAACCTATAGATAACGCAAAACTTGTCAATAGCAGGCGAATTTTGGTCGTGACTATATTGCTATAGAACGAAACCATAGCGCGATCTAGGAGCTCATCTAGCGTCATCTAGTGGTGCGTAGCGGTACTATTATTTTATATATTATGAGGTTCGTATTTTATATTATTTTTTGTTATAGTAACAATTATTTACTCTTTGCCACCTCAGTCCCATAATAGTTAGTACACACCTGCAATAATAGGTCATTATATAAATTACACAAATAAATAAATACACATTCTGTGAAAAATTATTACAACGCCATCGATAGTTCTAATACTCTTTGCTTGAAACTCCGAATGCATTTGAAACTTGATTTACAAATATGTTTACGTACGTAAACAATGTATTTGCACAAATCAGTTTAGTGTTAACATTATTTTAATTTAAGCTGTGGGTGACAAAAAAAAAATGCAAAAAAAAACAACTCGTAGCAAGATTCGAACCTACTACCCACTTACACGTGGACCAACGTCGTAACCATACGGCTAAGATGATCCCTAATATTGGAATCGAATTACTATACTAATTATGACACTGTAATGCCAATGATATCATAACAATGTTAGATGGCGCTACTGTGACTGGTACTATTAATTTAAAACTTATTTATGAGTCAAAAATGTAGTTTTACATTTCTTTTTTTTGTCAACAATTTATGTAAAAGCTGTCATAATGATCACTCATGGTTAAAATGTTAGTTTTCTCTTAATATATTGTTTAATTTATGAGTTATAAATAAAAACGTCAAAAATATCGAGTTTATTGTATGTGGACCCCCTTTATTTTAAAGTTTTATTATATTTTTAGTATTTGTTGTTGTAGCGGCAACAGAAATACACATTCTGTGAAAATTTCATGTCTCTAGCTATTACCGTTTGTTAGATACAGCCCGCTGACAGACAGACGGACGGACAGACAGACAGACAGACGGACAGCGTAGGCTTAGTAATAGGTTCCCGTTGGCACCCTTTGGGTACGGAACCCTAAAAATGAATCCTATTTCCCGTTGTCATGACTTCACGCGAGAACGGCTGGACCAATTTAGATGTTTTTTTTAGAATATTCCGTGAAGCTCAAGGAAGGTTCATACAATTAAAAAAAATGCCCAGAAAACGCTAAAAACACCCATTTTATGTAAAAATTATGATTCAAATTACTTTCAATAGATGGCGTAACGAACGCCGGTGTCAAATGGCGACTACACATTCCTGCAAATTCAGATTTTTCTAATTGTTCATTATAAATTATCAGACAGAATTTTTAATATTTATCTGAAAAGGGGAAGAACGGACGACGAACGGGGGAACGGGGGGTTTAGTTCTTTTTCAGCTAATTCAGTTAATACAACATTTATTAACTCTGAGGCAGTACGAAGTTCGCAGGGTCAGCTTTTTCTAATTGTTCATTTTATATCATCAGACTGGGGTTACAGCATTATTAATATTTGCCGGGAAAAGGTAAGAACGGACGACGAACGGGGGAACGGGGGGTTTAGTTCTTTTTCGGCTAATAAGTTAATACAACATTTATTAATTCTAAGGCGGCACGAAGTTCGCCGGGACAGCTAGTCTATAGTACATAAATTATGATTATAATCATATGTTCATATGATATCGAAAATATCGAAAATCATTAATTGTGACGTGAAAAATTATTGCATCACCAAAATCGAACTTAATTTTTTTAGGTATTTTTTTTCTCCATCTTTTGGTGAAAAAAAAATTAAAAATTCCGAGCCGTTTGGAAGAAAATACAAATTTAAATTTGAAAACTGCTACATTTTGTAAATTTTTTTGACATAGTAAATGAGCATGTAGCACTTTTTTCCTGCTTTAATTTAAAGATGAGGGTTCTATAAACATGGTGATATTTTATTTATAAACTAGCTGTCCCGGCGAACTTCGTACCGCCTCAGAATTAATGTTGTCCGAAAAAGAACTAACCCACCCCCCCCCCGTTTCCCCGTTCGTCGTCTGTTCTTCTCCTTTCCCGCAAATAAAGGGTTCCGTACCACCGTAGAATAAAAACGTCAAAATTATCAATTTTCTTGATCCCCTTTGTTTTCAATTTTTATTTTATTTTTTAAACCGACTTCAAAAAAGGAGGAGGTTTCTCAATTCGACCGTATATATATATATATATTTTGAGACCATGATAAGGAAACCAGGATCTGATGATGGCATCCCAGAGAAATCGAGGGGAACCTTCGAAAATCGTAGGGGCGACTAGTGCGTTTGTAATTTTTTTCATTAACTATTTTAAAGCACTACTATTTTATGAAGGTCTGGAGTCGATCTGATGATGGAGCCGAAAGACAGTCGAGGGAACTCCTCAACGATTTACAGCAATTACCTGGTGTTTGGGCTTGATTAATTTGTATTGATGAGAACTTTACACCTAGATGGGTTGTGACTGTCATTAGGGGTCTGATGATGAAGACGTAGGACAGTCAAGGGAACTCCTCAACGATTTACAGCAATTACCTGGTTTTTGGGTTTGATTAATTTGTATTGATGAGAACTTTACACCTAGATGGGTTGTGACTGTCATTAGGGGTCTGATGATGAAGACGTAGGACAGTCAAGGGAACTCCTCAACGATTTACAGCAATTACCTGGTGTTTGGGCTTGATTAATTTGTATTGATGCGAACTTTACACCTAGATGGGTTGTGACTGTCATTAGGGGTCTGATGATGAAGACCTAGGACAGTCAAGGGAACTTCTCAACGTTTTACAGTAGCTACTTTGTGTTTGGACTTAATTCATTTCTATTGATGAGAACTTTGCACCCATATCGTTTATAAGTGCCATTACAGGTCTGATGATGGAGACCATAGACAGTCGAGGGAATTCTTCAACGATTTACAGCAGTTACCTTTTGTTGGGCTTACTTCATACGGTTCAATATGCCAAAATGTTCATTGGTATGGCGCCACTAAAAATCGTGAAATAAAATTATTTTATAAAAAATAACAAACTGACTTAAAAAAATCCTGATGCACTAAAAAGCCTGAAATAATATTTCTATTACCACCTCTGCCTACCCCTTCGGGAAAACCAGACGTGATGGTGTGTTATCGAGTATTTGAAGTCGGTGCCAATCTTGGTATGCCAAGTCTACCTACTATAAAAGTAAGAAGATAGATTGGCACCGACCCCAAATACTCGATAACACACCATCACGTCTGGTTTTCCCGAAGGGGTAGGCAGAGGTGGTAATAGAAATATTATTTCAGGCTTTTTAGTGCATCAGGTTTTTTTGAAGTCGGTTTGTTATTTTTTATAAAAATAATTTTAGTAAGTATTTGTTGTTGTAGCGGCAACAAAAATACACTTTCTGTGAAAATTTTAACTCTCTACCTATTACGGTTCGCCACACAGTCCGATGACAGACGGACGGACAGTGTAGGCTTAGTAATAGAGTCCCTCCTCCCCCTTAATTTTATATTTATTTTTTATTGTTAGTATTTGTTGTTGTAGCGCCAACAGAAATATACGTTCGGTGAAAATTTCAACTATAGCTATTACGGTTCGTGAGATACAGCCCGCTAACAGACATGGATGACGGATGGACAGCGTAGGCTTAGTAATAGAGTCCATCATGAAGGGCAACCTTCCACTGACCCATCGACATGTGTATCCTGCCCGTTCTTACCTACGGCGCCCAGACATGGTCAGTAATCGAGGCTCAGAAGTCCAAACTGAAGGTTTACCATAGAGCATTGGAGCGCAGCATTTTGGGTGTAAAACATACTGATAGGGTGCGGAACACCTTGCTGCGTTCCATAACCCTTATCGCGGATGTAGGAGCGAAAACAGCTACACTTAAGTGGACCTGGGCGGGTCACCTGAGCCGAATGTGCTCAGAAAGGTGGGCCAAAGCGATCACCGAGTGGGGTCCCAAAGCACGACCGTCATCGCCGACGTAGACCCAAAAACGATGGCACAATGACCTCGACGCTCATCTAGACGGGTGGTATGAAAGAGCCCATGACCGCGCTGGATGGAAGAAGATGGGAGAGACCTTTGCCCAGCAGTGGGATACAGTAGGTTATTAAGAAAAAAATGGTCCAGCCGTTCTCGAGTTTTGCGCTTAGCAACAAATTTAGCGATTCATCCCTTTATTTTTCGACACTGAACTGTTAAGCCGGAAACCCACCTCGGTGCACGGAGTGGCCACGCACACGGCCACGGCTACGTTCTGCAAGAAAATGTATCGATGACGTCATTCTCCGTGCGCCGCGGTGGACACGGTGACATACATTTTCGTGCAAAGCGAAGCTTGACCCACGTGCGTAGCGTGTGCGTGGCCTCTCCGTGCGCCGCGGTGGGTTTTCGGCTTTATGTGCACAACGCGGATCTATTTCTTGTGATGAATTGCCCATTAAATAAATTTGCAAGAATTTATAGTCGCCATCCGCCATCTGACACCGGCGTTCATTACGCCATCTATTGAAAGTAATTTGAATCATACGTAAAATATGGGTTTTTAGCGCTTTCCAGGCAATTTTTCCTTTTTTTTTTAATGTATGAACCTTCCTTGAACTTCACGGAATAATCTAAATTGGTCCAGCCGTTCTCGCGTCAAGTAATGACATGAAATAGGGATTCATTTTTATATATATAGATTTTTACTCCACTGGTCTAAGAGGAGATAGCCTCCAAACATGCCTCGTTAGGTGCCTGTACAGTCTTATAAGGAAAATATGCAAAATATTGTGCACTATCAAATTAATACCTTATAAATGGACTTACCTACTTACGATACCACGACTTTATAGGTTATCGCTGTTCCACTCGACGTAAGTATTCATACCCACTACTCCGCCAAGCCAATTAGGCACTCGGATGGAATGCGGCTTCCCCGCCCGCATACCGCCCGCACCCGCCACCGTCTGCAGCTTCCCGCCCGCCACACCTTCCGCACACCGGCACAGCCTTGTTGTGCGGGTGACGTCACATTTGACAGGTGCCTAGTTGGCTTGGTGGAGGAGTAAAATACCCGTAAATCCCTAGGAGAAATTCTTAAGAATAATGATGAAAGTTGTACAATTTTGTCAGATTTCTATGTCTACTGTCTATCAATGACAACGGCAAATTGCTATTGCCAACCACAATTGACTTTCGTACAATTCGTAGTTTAGCTATTGAACCGCCACCGATAACGTTTTGTCATTCTGACCGACCATGAGGGCTCGACAAGTGGCTGACGTCTACGAGCGTTCTTTCAAATCGCTACGCTTCATGTATGGAAATCACATAAGTCACGTGATCTACATAGCAACTTGTTGTTGATCTACATAGCGACGTTTGACATTTCCATACATTGTGAAGTCTATTCTATTCTATTCGATTAGCGTTCATGCCACTTGGCTAGCCCCTCAGCAGGGCTATTACGTATCTCAGTTGACAACTGGCGTCGGTTGTACCTACACCAAACTTTGATAGTAAATTAGAATGACATAACATTGGTATTACGTATTTCGGTGAGTGGATATCAAGGTACAGTGAGTTGAGGTTAGGTTAGCCCTGCAAGAAATACGTAGGTAATACCAATGTTATTCCATTATTTTCTTATATCCAAGGATGGCACGCTGGCAGAGGGTCCACCTGATGGTAAGTGGAAGCCGCCGCCCAGGACATCTGCAACTTAAGGGGAGCAGACGCGGCGCCGACCTTTTAGGGACCTGTAAACATGCCTTTTGAAGAACCCCATGTTGTAGTACAAAGGAAAGACTTCGGGAGGGAGATCGTTCCACAACTTGCACGTGCGCGGAAGAAAAGCTCGCGATGCACGTACATGTCTAATTTACTATCAAAGTTCGGTGAACAACCGAAGCCAGTTTTCAACTGACATACGTAATAGCCCTGCTGGGCCCTAGTCGCATAGCCATTGTGGTGCCACTTTGGCGTTTTGCTATAATGATCAATCAGAGGTGGATCAGCCGGTCGGCCGACCAATTAGAGGTCAGTATAGCAGCTCAATGGCAATGGTTAAGTGACTTAGGGCCCAAGCCGGCAGATAGCTGATGTTCTAAGGAGTGAAGCTACTTTTATTTTAGTAAACATTAACATAGAAGTTGGGTGAACGAATGTACGAAGTAGCGGGCACAGCTAGAAAAAAATTATTATCCCACAATAAAGGTTGGCACTCTTCCATCAACTCGGCACCCGACCAGCACCGCTTCGTCGATCGGCGTCCACTAACCGAATCGGAAATAAGTGGACCACGCGCTGACCACGCGGCGTTCACTCGTTGACCACGCGCGGTCCACTGGTTGATCACGTGACGTTTATGGTGTAAAAGCAGCGTCCGCCCTCGGACCACCTGTCGACAACGAGTGGACGCCGAGCGGCGAGGCGGTGCTGGTCGGGTTCCGAGTTGATAGATGAGTGCCGACCTTAACACCCGAGGAACTTAGAATTTAATAAAGTACCCACTTATATATAGTACGTGACATTAGCGACTCTAGCAAAGAACGTAAAACTCTTGGTAGAGGTCTTTCAGCCGAAGTCATGACTAACTTAAAGGCTTACAGATGAATACAGAAACGCTACTCAAACCGTTAATTCCCACTCAGCAGTTTGAGTCGTCCTCGTTATCTGCCATTTTTTGTAAGTCGCGCTCCCACTTGAGATACCTTCACGTATTCGGCGAAAGGTATGTGAGTATAGTTACCGTAATAACAGCAAATAAATTTTAATCAGTGCTTTGCTGGTAGCTGTAGGCATATACCTAATATTATCCTTATTTATATTATGGATATGTTACATATCAAGCCACAGTATAAAACAGATAACTATAATGGCCGACGCACATTGAGGACGGCATGGCATGGCATTTAAATTTTTATCAATCGAATTTAATACTTATCCAATCGAAATAAGGTGCTCCAGCGGGTGCACCGAGAAAATACTCCGCGATATTCCGAGTTCGATCACCGAGCATTAAAATATTTACCTTATTTCGATTGGATACGTATTAAATTCTATTGATAAAAATTAAAATGCCATGCCATGCCGTCCTCACTGTGCACCGGCCATAACTTAATAAAGACGAATATTGTCCGTGTCTACATCAGGCGCATGCCTCAGCCGAGCACTCAGTTCTGACGTCGGAACGCATAGATACTACTCCACCAAACCAACTAGGAACTCGGATAGAATGCGGCTTCCCCGCCCACACACCCGCCACCGCCTGTGGTTTCCCGCTCACCACACCTCCCGCACACCGCCACCGCCTTTTTGTACGGGTGACGTCATATTTGACAGGTTCCTATTTGGCTTGGTGGAGTACTATAAAGTAGCAAAACATAAGTGCTCGGGCGAGGCATGCGAGGCATCTGGACCCCGCTATTCTCAATTTGAACGCGTTTCTAGTTAAATTTCCTTTGAAAAATACACGTGTTCAAGTTACACAGGATACGATACGATTACACATGATTGGAGGCTATCTCCTCTTTGATGAATTGAGTAAAAATTTTGGAACAATATGAAATTAATCGCATAACGCATATCGCACTCAAGAATTAGCAAGCTGAAGTGGCAGTGGGCTGGTCACGTTACCCGAAGATCCGACAACTGCTGGAATAGACTAGTTCTTGAGTGGAGACCACGGAAAGGCAGGCGAAGTGCGGCCAGGTCGAGTGACGACTTGTGGAAGGTGGCTACTAATATTATGAATGCGAAAGTTTGTGAGTACCTATGGATGTATGGAAGTCGGTGTCGCATGAAAAAAATACCAGTTTAAAAAATGCGTTATTATTGTAGTATCGTGTATTAGTGTAGTATCGTATCAGTAATCACCAGCACTATCACCGGTCTTCGGTTTTGGGGGGTTTTCCTTGGGGTTCGTCCAAATAACCAAAAAAAGAAAAATGTTTCACAAATTTTCATTTTACAAACCACATCACACACATTCACACATCATTTTATATTTCATCATAATACAAAAAAACATCCTCAAATGATTCAGTTTATAAAATAATTACATGACAAACTTTCATTTTACAACGTTTCATTTCTCAAACATATACATACAAAAAAACATATATAAAAAACATATAAAAACAACAACGTTTCGAATGAAAACGTTTAACATAATGCATTATAAGGCAACTGACTTAAAATAAAAGTCTTTAAATTAGCAAACGGGGTGCTTTATTTTAATAATAAATCAACAAATACCTACGTACTATGTAATAGTAAAATGATTAAGGTAGTTTTAAATGGCACGCTAAGGATTTTAATAGTTTTATTTCCGAATAATCTTCTTTCTGCATCAATATATTCACGGAATGCATTCTTTGGCGATTTTTATTTTTTTTCTTTTAAGTTGTTTTTTAAATTAATATTATATGAAACATTGTTTATAAAATGAAAATTTGTCAAACGTTTTTGGTTAAACGGCAGTGAACAGTTTTCCTTACACCCAGTGTATTGGTAGGCTTCAATGAATGTAGAATCATCTTCTAATTTGGCAATTCGCCAGTCCGTCGCCAGGTGTGTCATGCCATACATTTTAATACGAATTAGTTGGCTACGGTGGCTGGCGACGTCGCCATGGCTAACCGGTGTGTTATGGGCCTAAGTGTAAATGTATGTGTCGTGCATGTGAACGAGATGCTATCTAATGTACAAAACTTGTATCTAATCAGGAGCTTTTTAAAATAAATTCAATCAAGTCTGACTAAAGCATTTATTATGAAAGAAATCATATTTCTCGTAATTACATTACATGGGGAAAATATTCATATATTTATTCAAAATTATATGTAGAGTATATACCCAGGCTGGCACAGTGAAGACCTAGCTCTCTGGAAACCATATTCTGCGGTATCAACTGTTCTGTAGCTGGTAGAGTCACGGCAAAATGAATCCAACCAATCAGGGTTCACGAATCTGAAAACAAAAAAAAATAAACACTAAATAATTAAATAAATGAGCGCCAAGTTCGCAGCGTAGTGAGCTGTCAACTCTCCCTCGCATTGAGAGGACACAACCAGCGGGGCGATTGCGTAAATTTTTCGTCAATGTTTCAATTGGTTTCGTTGATCCGGTATTGCATTTTCAGTTGAAATTAATTGAAATCCGGATAGAGTTCTGGAGTCTGGAGTTCACTCTTCCCGATTTCAATACATTTCAATTGATAAAACAACAAAGGATGAACGAAACCAAACATTGAAACATTGACGAAAAAGTTACGCAATCGCCCCGCTCTGGTTGTAGAGTTAAGGAAACATTTAAAAAATACAACATTTTAAGTGCCCTCGTAGGTTTCAACAAAATAAACGATTTGACTTTGTCTATAGTGGTATATACCTATAACTATTTACCACAAGCTGTTATTTAGTGCCCGTTTTGGTTTAACAATAAATTTATAAAATTACATACCGGGTGTTGATTTTTGTGGTGTTACAGGAAGGCTAGCTATTCTCTTCACAAGTTGTGCTGTTGCGATCGTTTGTCCGGTCACCTGGAATAATAACATGATTAAAACATAATCACTCAGCTCAGGCAAAGCAGGGGCCCTCCGCCTCTTATAGCAGTATTGTTTTAACGTTTCAGCGACTTCTTGTGCAAAGACGTACCTTATTGTCATGACAATAAGAAACGTCATTGCACAAATCGCCGCTGAAATGTTAAAACAAAACTGCTATAAGAGGTGGTAGTTGGGCCCCTGGGGCCTTACCACGAACTCTTATTGCGATTCAATTTCAGGAACGTTTTAACGATTCAGCGTCTTTTTGTGCAATGACGTCAAAGAAACTTCATTGCACAAATGGCCGCTGAAACGTTAAAACAAAACTGCTATAAGAGGTGGTGGTAAGCCCCCTGGGGGCATAACCTCAACTTCTGGCACGCAGATTTGGAACCCTATGAGGTCGGCTGTAATAATATTCCCACGTGATACAAGTGTGTATTTTGGAAAAAAAATATGAACATACTTACCGCAACTTTGAATATAGCAGTTGGTGCAGTAAACGATTCTGTCGTGAAGAAACTAGGCGATATCTCTTTCAGAGGCAGCTCTGTAATGAGGTTTTCGTTCATGTCCAAAATCTGAGCGGATTGTATACGGATAGAGTCTTGTGGGGTCGTTGCGAATGACAGATAAGTCGCAACTGAAACAAAAATTATGGCAACTGAATAATTTTTAAACCTGTGTGCAAAAATTGATATGATTATACATAAACGAAATTTATATTTATTAATTTGAAATTGTATTAAACAAATTTTAAAAATAAGTAATGATTTGCCATTTGCATTTGGTAGGGCTATATGGCTATAAAGCGTATATATAAAGCGTAGCGTGGGTAGGCCTCCCATAAGGTGGACCGACGACCTGGTGAAGGTCGCAGGAATCCGCTGGATGCGGGCAGCGCAAGACCGATCATTGTGGCGGACCTTGGGGAGGACTATGTCCAGCAGTGGACGTCTTTCGGATGAGATAATGATGATGTTGATGTTTAACTCACCCGAGGAAGGTTGTGGTGCAGTGTCACTGAAAGATTTGGGCTCCTGTTCGGAGAAGCCGTGTTGGAATGAGAAGTCGCTCCTGCCCGTGACGACAACAGATGTGGTACTGGAGCTCTTAACGGTGGCCACGTAGTTTCCGGGGGAAGGATTCTTGATCTTAAGCACCTGAAAAATTGCATTGTTGTATGAATTATTTTAGTTTTCTAATTGCTTCCCCTTATTCAATAGTTATATGTGCATTAATAGCTATTTGAAATCAATCCTCTTCTATTACAAGATTACAAGCGATATTTGTTGAAGTATCTTGGCTGACTTAGGGCCGGGCTCCATTAGCGCGTTGCGTTGCGTCGTCGCAAGATTTTGTACTGGCGCATCACCTACTCCCGCTTCTTCTCTCGTCCGTCGACCCTTTGATCCGTTGCGACGACGCAGCGCAGCGCACTAGTGGAGCCGCGCCCTTAGTTATATAAAAAACATACCTTCACATACTTGGACCACATGATTCTCTCCAAATCCAGACGATTATCTGATGGTCCTTGGATTTCCAGTGATACAACTGTGCCGGACGCAGACACAATGGCGTATTCAGTTTGGTCATCTATCACGAACTGTGAAAATCAAGGTTGTTAGATAGACGTACGTCCACATTACGCGCATGCCGCGCCCGAGCACTCAGTTTTTACGTCTGCACACATAGACATTATGTCATTATGGTGCTCGAGTGAGGCATGCGAGGCATCTGGACGCAACAAATGGCTGCGTCTACATCAACCGCATGATGCGCCCGTTGGACGGCTAAGCTGTTCATAAAATGGCTGCGTTGAGATAGATGCTGAGGCCGTTCGATAAAAGGCCTAGTGCTAAAATGCTTACTTTACTCGTCTTTCGACGTTATTTTTCAATTATAGACAATATGGTGATTGTAGCCGCATCAAATTATTGGGCAAGCAGGTATCACAGTTTTCTCTAGAATTGGTGGTAGACCCAAGCTGTAGCCAATTGACTGCAGCTCATATATGGGCTGGCACGACTGGGGCGGTGCCACCCTCTCACGGAAGGTCGGCGTAAAGTAGCTATTACAGCTACGTTTCGTACGATGAGTTAGACAGCCGGAAGCCCAACCATCCACCCTTCCCCTCCCTTTGTCCCACTCTGCTTCAGGTCGGTAACGTGCGAGCGATGCTTTTGGTATTGCTAGCATCTATAAGCTACTGAAACTGCTTAACAACAAGCGGGCCGTACGCTTGTACATATCGAATTGAAATAAGGTGCTCCAGCGTGCTCTTTGATGCTTCGAGAAAACTGCGCTGCGATGCTCCGAGGTCGATCACCGAGCATTGAAATATATGTTTACCTTATTTCAATTGGATAAGAATTATATTTGATAAATTTAAAATCCTCTGCTATCCCGTCCGCCAATGTGCGCAGGCCATTAATCGTATAAAAATAAAGGGTTAGCACTTACCGGTACATCTTTGTACTCATTAGGAGGAGTGCTCCTTGAAGACAACACAATTTTATTGCCATTTATCGTTTCACGAATCGAGTGCAGAACCTAAAACAAAAAATGTCGAATGGTAATGCTTCCCTATTTTTTCACTTTCCTTCAGGTCGGCAACGTGCGAGCTATGCCTTTGGTATTGCAAGCATCTATAAGTGTGGCGTAGCGTGGGTAGGCCTCCCACTAGGTGGGCCGACGACTTGGTGAGGGTCGCGGGAATCCGCTGGATCAAGACCGGTCATTGTGGCGAACCTTCAGGGAGGCCTATGTCCAACAGTGCACGTCTTTCGGCTGAGATTATGATGATACGCTAGGGTAACTGTTTAACATTTAGACGGGCTGTACACTTGTTTGCTACCTAACGGCGGAATACTTAAAGGCTACTTAAGTATTTAAGTCCCACTTAGCAGTTTGAGGCGTCGTTAACTGCCATTTTTTGTATGCCGCGTCAAAGTTAAGCAGCTCTCAAATTTAAGTTGCGTACGAGTATTTCGGCCGTTAGTCACATAAAAAAAAAACACGTTGGCACTTACATACTACTCATAATCTTCATTCTTAATATTCTTTACCAATGTGGTAGAGCCAAGCTGTAGCCAATTGACTGCAGCTCATAAACGGGCTGGCTCGACCGGGGTAGCACCACCCTCTCACAGAAGATCGGCGTAGAGTAGCTATTACAGCTGCGTTTCGTTCGATGAGTGCGAGAGCCGTAAGCCCACCGTCCCCTCCCCCTCCCTCCATCCCACTCCCCTTCAGGTCGGAAATGTGCGAGCAATGCCTTTGGTATTGTAAGCATCTATAGGCTGCGGTAACTGCTTAACATCAGGCGGACCGTAAGCTTTTTTGCCACGGCAGACCTATAAAACAAAATCAGCAAGATTCGTTTCGATTACATAATATTTGATTCACTTACATCTCGAACTTCATTCTTTTCAACCCTGACCGCCTGTCCCGAGCAAGCGAGTACTATGTCTTGGAACACTTGGAACTTCTTGCTTTGAGGTCGTCCACAATCACCCGACAGCACGAATGTTATCTGTTGTCATCAAATTATATGATATCATTTTATTCATACCATCGGTTCTGCTGGTGGAAGGTGGAAGCGGAAATTAATGTGAGGTACTTCTTATTCTAGTTAGTGGCCAACCAGGGGGCTTACCACGACCTCTTATCGCGATTCAATTATAAGAACGTTTTAACGTTTCAGCGACTTTTTGTGCAATGACGTACCTTATTGTCATGATAATAAGAAACGTCATTGCACAAATGGCCGCTGAAACGTTAAAACAATACTGCTATAAGAGGTGGTGGTAGGTCATAGATTGGTAGGGCCCCTGGTCCCTGAGTTTGCTAGCTAAAAACCAATGGGAAACCACTGGTCACAGATATTAATTTATGAATAAGAATTCGTTATTATGAGTCTTAAATTCTTGACCTTCGGCCATTTTTTAGCTGTCCTCTGGCCAAAATGCCAACTGCCAAGAATTTACGATTTATAATGAAGAATTCACAAAGACAAATGTTGAGACGAGCTGTGGTTTCGCAATGGTTAATTGTTATGAGTCTGTTTAAGCCGCCCGAAGGTCTCTGACATGGCTTAGCGGCTGCTGTCTAGATGGCAACAGCCAGGACCGACTTTTACGTGCCATCCGAGGCACACGCTCAGTTGAAAATACCACTAAATGGTCAGCCATCTCCGACTGAACTTGCGAAGCGTTGCTTAACCATGGATCAGTGCTTGCAACTGGCAATGAGCGCCCAATAAAAACTATCGATTTGGTGTGTTTCCTTTCGTGTTGAATACCTGGCTCTGTTTCCTTTGGCATAGTTGCTTTATCTCCTCGCTCATTTGATAATCCTTAGCAGAAGCGTCAGTGAACACGTAGATGTAGGAACCGGGCAGACTCGACTCCAGCGCAAGCTTGACACCTGACAGTGCCATTTCCGGGCAGTCATAGTTGTTGTAATTGCTCAGTGTTATTGCTGACAAGCCCTCCTTCATTTCTTCACGGCTGTTAGTAATTTTCCTGAGCCTCACCGCTGAAAAGAATATGTATGTTATTACTGATAATAATCACTGCATCTGCCATTCGGGCATCTTACCCCGAAAATTAGTCCCCACCATAGATATTATAAACAGAAGAGATGTTCTTAGTAGATTTCTCTATGAAACAACGCGTGGAAATTTTGCGCGGGATGGCGCGGGTTAAGTTAAGAAATACGCCCCCACGATTATTTCTATCTACCGGTATATAGCAGAACTACTCGCTTCATTTTATGTCGATGTTAGTACGTAGGTTAGCTTTTTGCACTAGATAGTGGTGCTGGAGAACTAGGGCGTATCTTCTCTATGTAATAAAATATGTTAATTCACGGACTGACTGACTGACTAAGGCACTAACAGACAACGCACAGCCTAAACTTCTGGGTCTAGAAGCATCCAATTTTCCATTAAAGTCCCTTTTATGACAAAGGTGAGAAGTAAGAAAGGATTTTCGAAAATTCATCCCCTAAAGAGATGTAAGTTTGTGTGGAAGGTCGTAATTTTTAACCGACTATGGCGGAGGGTTATTTAAGATTGAAATTAAAGATATGGAAATTGGTGTTTGGGCTTATGATTATATGTGAAAGTCTTGCCATTGAGCTGCTATAGTAACCGACCCTCTGATTGGTGGCAAAAATCCTGTTTTAATCCTGATTGGTCGGTTAGGATCAACCGACCAATCAGGGAGTCGCTCACTATAGCAGCTCAGTGGCAATAGCAGTTCAATGACTAAGCGAATTAGTGCTCAGGATTTTTGGAAATTCTTCAAAATGCATCAAAACTCATCATGGGGAAAATAGGCAATGGAAGATAGTACGGAACACTATAACACACAAGTATGGAGGTTGGATTCCGCCCCCTCCCATGGAGTCTTCCGGCAGATGGATAGATGGATTAAAAAAATGCTTACCAGGGTCGTTAAATGTGACCAGTACCATATTGCTGAACTGGCTAGTCTCGTTCAGAACAATGTCCATGATGGAGTCCACAGCGTTTCTGACTTGAGCTATATCGTAGCCCATGGATCTCGTGTCATCTATAACGAAGGTCAAACTTCCCCCCTGACATGGCACCGTGTTCAGTGTCAGAAACGCGAACAAAAAGTGCGGAATCGCCCGCACCAACATTTTCACTCGAATAGCCAACTGCCAGAACTCGAATAGCCCAAATGCCAGAACTCGAATAGCCCAACTACCTGAACTCGATCCTACACTTCACTTCGAAACACTGCGAATAGCTACGCACACGACCTTTATTTATACTATATCTATGTTTATCACGGAATTCCCAACTTAATGTTATCTTATAATTTGGGGGAAAACCAATTTGCAAACAATATTATGTGTTATTGTAAATTGTTGTTGCTCTCTGACCGCCAGGGTATCACTCATCCTGTTTTGCACGGTTCTTTATAAATCCAAAATAAGTTCTGATTTAGAACTTTGGGCCATAACACACCGGGTAGCCATGGCGACGTCGCCAGCCGCCGTAGCCAACTATTCGTATTGAAATGTATGGGAGGTGACACCTGGCGACGGACTGGCGACGTCGCCAGTCAACACAAATTGTTTGGATACGTGGCTAGCGATGTCTTCTGGCGTCCAGGGGGGTTACTCTGAAATACGTCGCTGACGGATCTTCCGAAGTACGGATTCGATTTACGATCAAAACCATGTCAAATCGTAGAGAAAAACGAAAGAAGAAATGTCAAATCACGACAATCCGTCAGCCGAAACGTTAGGTTCGTATTTCGGAGTAGGCCAGCTGGTGTGCTATGGCTCTTTTGATTGCGTATTTTTAATTGTACTTATTGGCGTGTGTTTGTGTGTCAACACTTTTTCCAATCTTGAGCCTTCGCCGCCAACACAAATGTTGCCTTTAGCTGTCTTTACGATGGCAGTTTTATGTGCCCACCCAGTGATCGGTAAGTCACTAGCTTCAAACGATAATAAGTTTTACACTGAGTATAGCAGGTACCCGAAACCTTTCAACAACCCAATCTTCAGTTCATTCATAGCTCATGCAAAAGAACCAAGTTGTCTATCCACAAACTAGCAATAGTTCCTTCATATGCTGGGGTCAAGTAGCTGTATGTGTTTCATCATCAGCAGCGATTGACCCCAGCAGGTGACAACATCAAACTTATCTCTAGGGGCTTCTACGTTTTGGACCCATCTCCCCACGCAAGCCTTCCAAAGTTTCAGGGCTCGCCCTTAACCCAGAGGTTTAGCCCCAGTGGACAAAAGAGCCAAACATTATAATAATACATTTTATATCGGATGAACTCCATTATGCTCAATTATAAATGCGTATACATGTATAGTAATAAAATATTAGTGATGTAAAATGTATAGCACTGTTATATAGTAATTCTCATGAATGTTCTTCCTATAACTGAGAATCAGATGTAGCATCTTAGGTCCTGCGTCTCTCTTCAATGTATGTACTTAAAATCATATTCGGAGTTCTGACTCACCATGTAAATAGGTTGGTAGTGTGGTATATATGTTTTTGTTACTCATTGTATGTAGGAACGCACGTAGCTGTTGTGTAGCTACTAAACTCCGATGCCCACACAGGCGTGTTAAGCCACGTTCGGCACGGTCAGGCCTTGAATGGGTGACCGAATTATGAAGCATTATTATACACCGTGTTCATGTTCATTTGCTTTAACTTTAAGGGTAAATTCCTTACGTCTTATTGAGTTAATTTCTCAAAGAATCTAAGTGCCTAACTCGTACCGTTTTAAAATTATTTAAAATCTAAACTTAATCACTAATCTAAGTTAAACAAGTGTAAAATCTTCTTAATTCATAACCAAATACTATTTTCGTCTCGTTCGTAAGTAAGGAGTTTTCAATGCTCCTTATGTACGACAAGGTTTAAAAAATACTAATTTGTTATTGTGTTACTTATTTTATTAAAACAAAAAAAATCTAAATAAAAAAAACAAAAAAAAAATCTCGAATATCGTAAAACGGATTAAGGGATAAGTTTATGTTAATGTTCCAAGCACTTTTTCGAAGTTAAAGCAAATGAACATAAACACGGTGTATAGTATTGTATTTTGAACATAATTGCCGCAATATAAGTCCGGTGGAACAACCCGCCGGGTCAAGCCGCCGGGCTAGCAGTTTTGGTGTGTAAAATGCTTAACATTTGACGACCGTTTGTCGCAGTAGTTCAAGCGTAGACCTCCAGGCCCAATGCATCGGTTGTGGTTTCGATTTCCACTATAGGCAAATTACAGAATCGGCCTTTTCCTAATTTTTACTGGTCTGGGGGTCACTGGGATCGCCCCCAGTCCGTTGTATGGTAGCCATGGTACAAGCGTTACTTAGTTTGGGACCAGGTTAGCGTTAGTCTGACGATATAAAAAAAAATCTGCCCTCCGTTTTCCGGAGGTCAGGTTGGGCTGGCTGTCTCGATTGTAATTTTAAGATCTGTGACAGTTGTTACAGGCAGTCGCCTGAAAAATCTGTCAATTGTCTTTAGGTTGCCGATATTCCCACTAGTTGGGTCTCGGATGGCAATCGCTCCGCGTAAATAAATATCTTTCAGACAAATCGGGGTAGACTGAAAGCCGACCCCTCATAATGGGATAGGACTAGGAAGAAGAGCTGGTAACTAACTAAATAAATCCAAGTAGATTTCAATACATAATTATTTATTTCATTTAATAGTACTATAATATATACTTACTGGTATATAATAATTAATACTCAGGCTCAGGTATCTCTGTGTGATTAGTTGTTGGGTGTCGTGAGAATGGTGTTCAAATTTTTGTGACTTTCACAAAAGTAACTATGGCCTTTGTATTTTGTTTGTTACTCATTTAAAACACAATTTGTTTGACATTGTTATTGAATAAATTAATAAGAATAACATATTGGATAGTATTAGTGCGTCATCCTTCTGTTCTTCATCATTTCCGCGGCTTAATTTTCGCGTCAGATGACTCAAGTGTTTCTGAAAAAAACATGTGTAGGTATTATTATAGACCTGACATACCTACACGAAAATTTGTGCTTTAATGTGCTGTTTTTAGAAAACAGCACATTCAAGCCGGAAACCCACCGCGGCGCACGGAGAAGCCACGCAAACGCAACGCACGTGGGTCAAGCTTCGCTTTGCACGAAAATGTATGTCATCGTGTCCACCGCGGCGCACGGAGAGGCTACGCACGAAATGACGTCATCCATACATTTTCTTGCAAAACGTAGCGGTGGCCGTGTGCGTGGCCTCTCCGTGCACCGCGGTGGGATTCCGGCTTAAACTACAGGTACCTTCGTAATAATCCAAGCCATATACGCCAAACCACTGTTGTTAAATGGAAATGAAGGTACATTACCTATAGCGTTATTAGCTAGATAATCAATAGCGAGCGCGCGCGTGTAGCCGTGCAGCCGCGACTCTATAGTAGGGAAACAACTCTATACAAATCTTGACATTTCTCATTATGTCCGTCTACATGAACCGAGCGGCGCAGCCGGGCAATCAGTTTTGACGTCTGACCACGTAGACATAGTTTCATAAGATGATTGCTCGGGCACGCCGCTCGCGTTTAGACGTACCCATTGGGCTGTCCATTCGCGTAATTTATTTATTAATTTATGTAGGCCGAACGGCCATAGGCCAATTACACGGACTACTAACCAACTACTAACTAACAACAATATAATAACCAGTCATGCATCTTTCTCGCAAAACTTCAAACACACTATCAAAATTCTCGCCCATTCATCCGCAAACAAATCTATCCTTGCGTCCGAATCTAGGAGCCCGTTAAGCGCTATGTATGTCATAAACATTACTATGTATTCATAGTAATGTTTATGACGGGCCCTCATAGTACCTCAAAGTAAGTAAAACAGCCCCGAACTAACCTCCAACGACATTGCCGGGGATGTCAAAGGCCTCGATAAAGTCTGCCACCGTGCAGCAGTAGGTGTACTTGTCAGTGGTGTCCAGCCACGTCACGTCACCGCTCACGCAGTTGTGCTGGCACCTGATGTCGGCAGCCGTGGGTGACGGGTCGTTCACGTACACTATAGCTATCGATTTGGATTCGACTTGTCTCACCACCTGTTGTGGTATAAAACTAGCATTTACCCGCTTATATTATAGAACAGGTTTATACCGTTTATATCTTTAGGTATAAATAAATCAGCAGGCTGATGTGGCGGTGGGTGGGCACATAGCCCAAAGAACTGATGGCCGATGGAGAAAGGTTTTTATGGCGTGACCACGTACACGTGGTCCCGGTTGTTGTCATCTAGGCAGCAGTCGTTAAGCCTTGTCAGAGGCCTACGGGCGGCTTGAACAACTCTGACACCAGGTTGGCCACTAACCTTACGATAAGAAGAAGAAGACCACGTACCGGAAGATGCAGCGCGGGTAGGCCTGTGCAAAGTGGACCGACGACCTAGGGAAACCGCTGGATGCAAGTTTTTTGTTTATTTCTTATTGTCAGGCATGACGGATGTCGATAACAAGATGGTCTGACTCCATAATAGGCGCCGTGGGCGGCAGCATCCACAAGGCGGCACACAGCGCATATGACCGGGTCATTTGGAAGGGCATCCGTAATAGTCGCGATCCTCAGAATTGAGGGAACGAGGAAGAAGAGAGAGAGAGAGAACGGATGTCGATCTCTTTAACTTTTAGCCTTATCTCTTTGACTATTACTACTACTACTTTGACCATTATTTGACATTATTTAAGATTGCTATTATTTTGGTAAAAAAATACTTTTGAGATACAGGAGTTTTATACAAATGTATTGATTGAGATTGAAAGATGTACAAACCTTCCACAAATACCGTGGTATGATGGCCCCTTTCTCCTCTCGTAATGTATGAACACCGGACAACACCACAAGATGTGGGTATACGGCAAGCTTGGATCTCACCATGTCTCCCACCTTTTCCCAAGAAATCTGAAAGTGCAACAAATACATAGGACCAAGCACAATTTTCCCATCACCTTTACTAACTCTACTACGACTTATGACCGTGTTTTGTGTTCGCTAATAGATGTGTCCATATGGCGCGCATGCCTCACCCGAGCACTCATATTATGACATTACGTCTATGCGTTCCGACGTCAAAAGTGAATGCTCGCGCGAGGCATGCGCCTGATGAAGACGCCACCAATCACTAGCATTTATGTAAAATATTTGTATGACAGATTGTGTAGCATTAGCCACCCAAGGGACTAACGATTTGCGATACAAAGTTTATACGTAATACAGACTCCTGGCGATCTCGGGGTAGCGCTGCTAGATGAAGCATGTTTTTATTTTTTCAGACACTACTATGTCGAAGTGTCTCATAATTTCTCAGACATTTGTAAAGGAATAGGACACTTACGATGCTTGATACTGAACAATTCATAAACAATTATAGAGAGGGACCCACCAATCACCCTCGGAATTGTCAACCTCCAAAATTATAAACGAAATGAATTGATCGATAATAGAATTTCCGCAAAGTTACGCCTGATTCCATCAATTGAACAATTAATACCCTGATGTCAATCCACATTAGCAAATCTCCGAGTAGTAATCTAGATGACTATGAATAGGGCAGAACTGGGACTCTAGACAAGTGGCTGACGTCTACAAGCGTTTTTACAAATCGCTACGCTTCGTGTATGGAAATGACATAAGTCACGTGATCTACATAGCGACTTGTTATGTCATTTCCATACATTGTGAAGTCTATTCTATTCGATTAGCGTTCATGCCACTTGTCTAGGGGGGCTGGTAATCTAAGTAATTGGCAGATTAGTTTACACATCGGGCTTCATAATCGGCTAGCTTCGGCTTAGTGGAGCGTCATCGATGAGTGACAGAGACGACGCTCCACGAAACTGATCTCTTTCGAAATCCCGATACTTATAGCTAAACAACCGGATATTTTAGGCACATAATTATTCATTACTCACCCTGTCTGAATCACAAGGCCGCCAGTGAGGGACCGCGTTCAGTGGATATATGAAACTGCTGTTTTGAGCTGCTTGGTAACTGAAGTCTCTAGCGCTAGCTAATTGTGTTTTAGCGTAACAACAGGTGGAATAACTCGTCTCACAGGTGTATGATTCAGCTCGGTTATTGCCGATTCCGGGATATTGGTACCATTTATTAACAGCGCTTGGGAAGTTGTTGCTCTGCGACATGAGCACACGAGTATGCAAAGGTATATTTCTCACATAGTCGAAGCAAACTTGATATGCTTCC
The DNA here is from genome assembly GCA_947859195.1 of Drymonia ruficornis. Classification (NCBI taxonomy): domain Eukaryota; kingdom Metazoa; phylum Arthropoda; class Insecta; order Lepidoptera; family Notodontidae; genus Drymonia; species Drymonia ruficornis. Next base: position 5,509,184 of record OX401925.1, on the reverse strand, counting down.
ACAAATTCTTCCGACTTGTAGCCGACCGAAATTAATTCAGAGGTTTCAGATAAGCATTTCGAGTTAGTTTGCACAATCGAAGGGTAAATATAATTTTTGCACTGCAAATGTTTTATTTGGTAAGGTCTGTTGTCGACGATAAAAGTCTCACCGTTGTCACAAGTGGCCTCTAACTCGCTTCGTGCAGGGAATCTTTGGAACGCGTTTGGCGATTTCTCATGATTATGGCAGGATAGCATCAGTTTATCGCCAGGATTCATGATCAAATATTCACCGGACGTATTGAAATCAGGCCATGCAAAGTTTTCTGTTAGCATGAGTGGCATGTGTGGTGTTTCTTTGTTTTTTCTACTTATCATACAAACTGAAATTGAAAATAAATATATATTAATGTTTTCATTGATTGTCTCTTGGATTGGACTCTTGGAACCTCAACTTTCGTATTACCTTTTCATTAATTTCAGAGTTTTGAATCAAAAGCCCGCTTTTGTGATTAGCACAGGGGCTAATTTCGGTAACGATATATTTAATAATGTGTAGTCCATTCGAACTTGTGACTTATTTTACGGCTAAACATGTTTTTTGGTATACTGGTGTGATATTATGATTACCTGCACTGTCACTTTCGAGGAACCCTTATAAGATCTGTCCGTTAGGGCCATAACACACCGGGTAGCCATGGCTACGTCGCCACCTGCCGTAGCCAACTATTCGTATTGAAATGTATGGGAGGTAACTCACCTGGCGACGGACTGGCGACGTCGCCAGTCAATACAAATTGTTTGGATACGTGGCGGGCGACATCGCCTGGCGTCCCGGTGTGTTGTGGCACTTAGTCGGTCCCCCGTCCTAGTTCATTTTAAAGTAAGCACTTGCCTGAAGGTTTGACATCGAAATCCCTCTCCACCGCTCCGTGAACGTTGCTCACGTTGCAGCTATAGTGACCCCATTTGAAGATGCTTAAATGCTCGGAACTCGCACCAATCAAAGGTTTACCGTTGAATGTCCATTCAACCTGGAAAATAGTTTCGGTTTATCTATTTTATAATAATAATGTTAGCCCTTTTAAGGTTCCACTCCTGGGCACGTCACCACGCTGGCCCAGTTCGGGTTGGTGGATTTCACATGCCTTTCGAAAATTTGACAGATTTTCTAAGACATTCCTCGCGACGTTTTCCTTCACCGTAAGCTAGTGATAACAATTATTAAAGTTATGATTTGTACATAGATTTCGAAAAACCAGAGGTGCGAGCCGGGGTTTGAACCCTGAACATTAAGCTCGCAAGGCGTGTGCCTAACCACTTGGCTATCACTGGTCTTTTATGAAACGAAAATATCTCTACTACGTGGGATCGCTGTATCATCAAGCTGATTTTTTGGGCGAAGAAAGAGCCCTCTTGTCACCTGTGGAGAGGATCAGTCTGGTAGTAATTTGTTCACTAAGCTTATAACGCTGTAACTCCATGGGCCAAGCGTCTCCACGGCATCGGTACAAATACGTAGTAATTATTTAACAAAGCATATTTGCACCGCTTGCCGAGGTCTACCTTTTCTGCCACGGCTCCTGCTCTGCAGTCAGTATGGGGGCGTCCATAAATTACGTGTGGCATTTAGAGGGGGGAGGAGGTCGAGCAAAATCTCACCAAATCTCACGTATTTTTTTTTACTGCAAGAAACAGTATAAAATTGCAAGAAAATTGAGTTAAATTAAGTAAAACATGTTTCTCCTCTAGAATATAGCTTTCGAAAAATCTCACGTGAGATTAGAGGGGGAGAGAGGGGGTCGAGCAAAATCTCAAGAAATCTCACCAAGGGGGGAGGGGGCGGGGTCGAAAAATCTCAAAAATCACCTCACGTAATTTATGGATGCCCCCTATTTATATACTGACTCCCTAAGATGAATTGGAGCCAGTATCTACCACGTAGCAACCCAAACTAGTGGATATCCTAGCTCCCAGGGAGTGAGAGTCATGCTATTGGGTCTCTTGCTATCATCGTAAAAACGCCTGAGGGTTCAAAGAGCAATGGAATTTTGATGGAGGCAAGAGCCCTTTTGATCGATGTTTAAATTACAGAATTCTCCAAAAAGTCTTACATGTGGCTGGGGTTTAGCGCGAACATCGCATCTTAGTACATGTTCGGTATCTCCTTTCCAGTCAACGACCCGGTTTTCTTGAGACGTAAAGCTGGGAGGGTAACCCACGTCAACCACAAACGTTTCCGTGGCAGAACCGTTCGAATCACTCACATGACAAGAGTAATAACCATCGTTCCTCACTTGAGCATTCTCCAACTTCATGTACGGTTTATTAATACCATTATTTTTCCTATGCTGTAAAATAAAAATAATCAGTTATTGTAAAATAGGTATTTCAGTCAAGCGCGACAACCAAACTCCACTGAACTTGCAAATTAAAGAAAACACGATGATGTAAGCTTCCTAGCATGATGATAAAGTTTAGCCCTTTAGCCAATGCTGATTGAAGAACACATAAAACCATAACTAATTGTACTACCAGTTGAAAAATATAAGTAAGACAGTAAAAATCAGTAGGTATTATACAAAACTTGTGAGGAGCTCAGTTTTGCGGACCACATTGGAATTACTTATCCAATAAACCCAATAAGAACAACTCCCTTACCATCAACTGTTATTGCAACTCAATTACAGATCTACACTGAATCGCTCTCGATATAAGGGTAGTGACACATATTAGGTGTGCAAATGCACGATAGAGCTAAGGCATATGATTAGATAGGGTAAGAGGGCAATTAATTTATAGGCTTCGTCTACATTAGGCGCATGCCGCATCCGAGCACTCAGTTTTGACTTCGGAACGCATAGTTATAATGTCTAACATGAGTGCTCGAGCGAGGACGTCTGGACATCTGGACGCACCAATTGAATTACAGGTGATACTAATTATTTGGTTCTTATTTTTTTAATGGGATTAGGCCCGCCACACATTCCCATTACGGTTACTCCTTTAAGCCAGGATCGACAATAGTGTCCAACGATGACGCCAAGGTTTGACCCTCGACGAGTCCCGGGGAAAAGCTAAGTTGTCTTGGAACCCGCATGAATTTAATCAAAAGAAAGGATATGAGCAGTTGAAAGAACTATCCACTGATATATATCCGTTGATTATCCACTTCCCTCCGTTGCAAAGCGGGAGACAAAAATAACAGTATAGGCTGATTGCCACAGAAATAAGACGGTTACAACTTATGGAAGACCAGTTATAAAGCACCACGGATAGCAATTTAACTATTTGGACTTAAACTCGTGTTATACTTGATTCCAATAACAGGTAAGGAATTACGCTCTTTTTCTTTCTGGTACTTACTGTTAACCAATTCACTTGTGATGAGCTAGACCGTGGCAAGGTACACATCAGTGTTTTAGAGTGATTTTCGAGCACATACACACTGTGTCGGGTACCATAATGTTTTAAAGTATCTGCAATAAATAAAATAATTAATCCGTATCCCTGAAATCTATAAGTAATCTTACAGACGTGTCTACAGACGTTTAATTTGCAGAATTACCGAATTCTCATTTCCTAACTGGGACTCCGAAGAACTGCAGTCGAAATGGCCAGTTATGATGCGGAATTGTTATCTATTACTCTTCGTTTTGAAACAGATAGCTACTTAGGACTCATGAACACACAGTCATAACGCACCATAGCAATTAGAGGTGACGAACGAAACAAAGCTTCAGCAAGGCGATTGCGTAACTTTTTCGTCAATGTTTCAATTGGTTTCGTTCAACCCGTATTGCATTTACAGTTGAAATTAATTGAAATCCGGATGAGTCTCGAAATCACTCTTCCCGATTTCAATAAATTTCAATTGATAAAGCAACACAGGATGAACGAAACCAATCGAAACATTGACGAAAAAGTTACGCAATCGCCCCGCTGATCTATGTGCCTACATAATATTCCACATGCAAGGTATTAGGTTAGAGAAGGACGTATTCAAGCTCCTGATAATTTACGCTCACACATAACAAAAAAACCGGCCAAGTGCGTGTCGGACTCGCACATAAAGGATTCCGTACCAAAATGATTCGTGTTAATGTCCTTGGACCTTGATCACATTTTCACTTCATAAATTCCTACTTGATTTGATGATTAGGTCACACATTTACGTTTTTTTTTACATATTTGGAATGAGAATTGAATACATCTCTCGTCTAACCTAACAGTGGAAAACGAAATAAATGAACATGAATATCGGCTTACCATCCACGATTCCTTTGAAGGTCTTAGCAATAGAACCAGCGGAGTTAGTTGCTTTACATGTGTACAAATTACTGTCGCTCTGTACTGGATTTTTTATTATTAAGGCTCCATCCTCTATAGCATACTTTGTACCTGAAAGCAACATTGGTTAGTATGACACGAAATTGTTAATGATTTGTAGGAGTATCTAAGTTTTAAGCGTAACGATCTAGCATAAGTTATGAGGTCTATTGGTGGTAGAGCCAAACTGTAGCCAATCGATTGCAGCTCATACATGGGCTTAAACACACTATAGTGAACACTAAGCGTTCTCATCAATATAAATTTGAAATCATTGAAATCGGTCCATCCGTTGCGATTTTATAACATATTTTATATAATGTGCTGCACGGACTGCACGTGTGACGTCACATGGCCGATCAGCTTGAAGGCACGCTGTACCCGCGCCGACCCGCACCGCCATTCACTACAAAACGCGCGTAGCCCAAGTGACGTCACAACAACCGCGCGCGAACTTCGCTAGTAATTTGGTCATAACTTCGTAAATTTTTATCGTAGAACAAACATTTTTGCACTGTATGTTATGGATTTATTAGCTCTATAAATCTGCATTCTCAACTAAATTCGTTACGGATCTCCATTAAATTGGTGGGTATTACAATTTTCATGTTCATACCTGGAGTGATGTATGCGCCTTCCACTTTCCATGTGAATGTCGGTTTTGGGGTACCGATTGCGTCACAAGGGATCCTCAAAGCAACATCGCCCTCAATGCCTTCGTATACTGTGAACTCTTCTGATGTGATTACTGGGCGTTCTGCGAATAAGCGATAATTACATAAGGACTAAATAACACATTTTTCCCTTAGTGTTGTGTTATCATAAGCCATTGAGGTGGCAAACGAGTGTACGGCCTACCTGATGTTAAGCAGTTACCGTAGCCTATAGATGCTTACAATACCATAGGCATTGCTTGCAAGTTGCCGACCTGAAGGGGAGTGGAACGAAGGGAGGGGAAGAGGGGGGAGTCGGGCTTCCGGCTCTCTCACTCATCGTACGAAACGCAGCTGTAATAGCTACTTTACGCCGATCTTATGTGAGAGGGTGGTACTACCCCGGTCGAGCCAGCCCGTATATGAGCTGCGGTCGATTGGCTACAGCTTGGCTTTACCACCAATCACGATTCGATCACGATGATTCGAAGATAGTGCGTGTATTGGATGATTACAATTGCTGTATGAAATTCACTTATCCGTTACCCAGTGCCGCAGTGTAAGTAAGTGTGATTCAAAGCAAAGCTGTCCAACTGCTCCGTCGTATAACACAGAACTTCTTTACACTGTGGCAACAATGCTTGATTTTATTCTATCTCACCTTCAACAGTAAGTGCGACGACATGTTCATCGGTGCCTTGGCTGTTTGTTGCAATACACTTATAGTACCCGGCGTGTTCGCCCGTGACTTTGGGTATATGTAAAACGTTGCCAGTATTGTTTATATCTGCTAACTTGCCGTTGTCAGGCTTGAAATGCCAGCTCAGTGTTGGCTTTGGTACTCCTTTGATCGTACTAAAAAAAATTAAGCACGATTTAAAAAAGTTATGACATCATTTCCACAAGATGAACCTTCAGGGGGTCTGAATCTGAAAAACCCGCCAAGTACGTGTCGGACTCGCACATAGAGGGTTCCGTACCAGTGTAGAATAAAAACGTCAAAAATATCAAGTTTCTTTAATATATTTATTTTGAATTTTTATTAAATTTTTTAGAATCTATTTGTTGTTGTAGCAGCCACAGAAATACACATTCTGTGAAAATTTCAACTCTCTACCTATTACGGCTCGTGAGATACAGCCCTCTGACAGACAGACGGACAGACAGATAGACAGACAGACAGACGGACAGACGGACAGCGTAGGCTTAGTAATAGGGTCCCGTTGGCATCCTTTGGGTACGGAACCCTAAAAATTAATTACATTGCAATTGCATAGTGGCGTTATTAGACCCCTAGGACGTAAGCCTTGCACTTTGGTATACATACAAAGACTATTAACCAATTTTTTAATTTTATTGAAATGGTCACTCACTTGCATTTCAATGAGACCGAAGCACCCACTTTCACCTTTTTATTCCCATCTCCTGTTACCTCAGGAACCTCTGTTTAAAAAACATTATCTAAGTTAAAAAAATGCAAATCAAACAATTGTTGTAACAAAATTATAAGAATAATTTATTTAAAAGCAGTAGTTACACGTAACATGTCGTGAAACAATATAACGGAATTAGCAATAGTATGCAAGCAACTAGTCAAAATTATTGAAGAAGTTTTACTATGAATCCCAAACTAAGCAAAAGCTTGTATCTTGGGAGGCGGAGTAAATTATGTTTGTATATCTCCGAGATCATGCATCATTGTCACCAAGATTAGGATTATTAAGGGATGGATGCAAATTGATCAGCTCAGCATAGTAGATTTACTATGATTTGAAGCCGTTTGGGGTCATACCTAAGGCACAGTCTAAATTCCCAAGGTATGCGAATCTGAAACCACCACTCTAGAAACACATTGTAAATTATTTAGGGACGACTAAATATTCTGAACTGCATTCACAGATTTTGGAATAAAATGTACAGTCAGCGAAGAAATTGCTAAAATAGTGGCAGATATAACCCACCTAAGGGCCACCGCAGACATGCTACGTTTTGCATCGGCGATCGGCGATTTTGCGACTGCATCGCGTTTTGGCGACTCTCTGCGGTCGGACGCAGCGACTGCTCCGACGCTATAAGCGACTAAATCATCGATCGCCGATGCAAAAAGTTGCATTTCTGCGGTGTCCCTAAATTAAGAAATGACGATTAAGGCAATTTTGCAAGGTGTCAACGCTTTTCATAACTTAGAGTATTTTATAGGCGTTTGTTTCATAAAAACATATTTTCTCTATTGATATTCACCAGCTTAACGCTTACCTAATCCGTCTATTTGTACTTGTGTTGTAAATTCCACGTGCTCAGTAGGATCTTTAATCAAGGATGCCTTGCAAGCGTACGCGCCGTCCAAACCAACATCTATCCCACTGATCTTCAGCTCGGCACCATTCGACAGTATATTGTATCGCTCAGATGTTTCTATTTCTTTTTCCTCATCCATGTCTTTATAATACCAGCGTATCTTTATTGGTAAATTCGATGTTATATCACATTTCAGGCTGACGTCATTGCCATATTTACCAGTAGTGAATTCTAAAAAATAGTTACATTTGCCGGCATGAAATATTATGATAAAGCAAAATCAAGGTTAGAGAATGATAAATTAAATAAATTGATATACGTGTACGAGTATACTTGCTACTGAACTCACGCTACTAATTTAGTACCAGAGTGGACACTCTGGCGGCAAAACCTACCATAAGTGGTACCTGGGGGCTTACCACAAGCTCTTATTGCGATTCAATTACAGGAACGTATTAACGTTTCAGCGACTTTTTGTGCAATGACGTACCTTATTGTAATGACAATAAGAAACGTCATTAAAACGTCGTTAAAACGTTCCTATAATTGAATCGCAATAAGAGCTTGTGGTAAGCCCCCAGATACCTCGTAAGGGGTTGCCAGGTATAGTAAAAAATGTAAATGTAACGTCACGACTTTTATCCTCATTCGGGGGTAGTCAGAGGCTTGAGTGGCCATACAACACCACATTGTGGAGGTATTTACCAACTCAAAGCCCACGTTTCACCAGATAGTCAGAACCCAACGTGACAGGTGGTGAACTTTGTCGCCGTGTATACAGGAACTGACTATTACCTGATCCCGATAGGTAGGTTTCCTCACGATGTTTTCCCTCACCGTCAGCGAACTGTAAATTATGCACATAGATGAAAATTCATCCATTGGTGCATGCCCCACCGGGGATCGAACCTGGGACCTTCTGATTGCAAGCCCAACCTGTTCACCCCTAGGCTACAGTCGCTAATCGCTACAGGTATAGTGTGCATCTTTTTGTTACCCTCAGGGTTAGTAGGAGTGGCCACTATAATAAATCTAATAGCAAGGATAAGGGACCTGCTACTGAACTCACCTGGTATATGTGATATCACCTTAAACGGTGAAGATACCGACACTTGGATGTTTTCGGTGGTCGAGTCCTGCGTGTTGATAGCACGACAAGAGTATTTGCCTGCATCATGGGCCTTGACATTTGCATGAGTTATGATGTGGGTATATTCAAAAGGATTCTTAGAAGTGGACCTCTGAAACCAAACAAAATTTCCTTTCTTTGATATAACCTACAAAACGTTCTAATTACATCCCTATATATTTTTTGTTCACTACCACTTATTCTTATAATGGTGTCAGAGTTGTTCAAGCCGGCCGAGGGCCTCTGACATGGCATAACGATTACAGCCTAGATGACAACATTCGGGACCGATTATTTACATGCGAGACGCTGTTTGAAATGTGACGGGTCACCAATCTGACTGACCTTGCTAACCGTTGCTTAACCTCCGATCACTGATCAGTAATTGCACCTGGCTATGAGCACCTCGAAACAAATTGATAGTTAGGATTAAAAGTGAGTAGTACCGTGGCTGTTAGAGTGTGCCCTGTACTATCCTTCCACACAACAGTGGGCTCCGGACTTGCCGTCACACGACATGTAAGAGTCAGCTGGTTTCCGTACGGAACATCCATACTTGAACCCTCCACGATGGTTACTACGGGTGCTTTGAGCACCACTAGTTCTGCGACGACATGCTCGCGGTGTCCCGCCGCGTTCTTGGCAAGGCACTTGTAGAAGCCGCCATTGGCTAGCACCGCCTTCTCTATACGCAGCTCTGAGCCCGAGCCCGCGATAGACCGGTACTCATGAGAGCCAGCCGCCTTCATCAACCAAGATATTTCAGGTTTTGGTACCCCCTTTAAAATTCTGAAATTAATAATCGTCCATTATTTCCATCATATATTTTATTTGAAGCTGTGATAGCCGATTGGTTAAGACATGTCTGGCGGGCTTAAGGTCCAGGGTTGAAATCTCGGCTCGAACTTAGGATATTTCGAAATCTATACAGTGAAGGAAAACATCGTGAGGAAACGTGCATGTCTTAGAAAATCTAACAAATTAGATTAGCGTGGTGGATTATGGCCCCCACGCTAATCCCCCTCGCATTAAGGGGTGGCACAGTAATTCTGTAAAAGCAATTATTTCCTGATTTTTTTGCCAGATTCCTCAGCGATTCCGCTAAATTTTTTAAAAGTGTAAAATGTGTAACCATTTTACGGAAATTTTGCGGAATTGCTAAGGATTATACTAGGAAAGCAGGAAATGAATTGCTTTTACAGAATTTATTATATATGACCTTTTAGCCCCCCTGGTATTTTGCCGAATCAAACTCTAAAGCTTTCAAGCTAGGATATGCCTCTGCATAAGCTTACGATGAATATACTTACTCGCATGGTATTATTGCCGAGTCAGACTCCTTTACTTCTATATAAACTGGTTTTGGATCAATAAGAGGAGGTACTGAAAACAAAAAAAAAATGTTTCAACATCTTATTTTCATAGCATATGCTGTATATGTTTTCATTTGTAAAACAGCAGTACCTAGTCCTCCAATGTCGATAGTTGTGGTGAACGATTTGGATACATCTGGGTCGTCAATCAAGAAAGCCTTGCAAGTGTAAGCGCCGCTCAAATCCAGGTTCATTGACGCGATATTTAGTTCTGTGTTATCAAAAGATAGCTGGTACGTCTCGTCAGATGAAATCAACATTTGATGAACACTAGCTGACTCGTAGTACCAATTGATTCTCAGCGGTAGTAAGGATTTTACATCGCATTTTAAAATAACTCGATTGCCGTATGGAACAGTTATGTGATCTGTAAAAAAAAATCATAACAGAGATCATTTAGAGGTCGACAAATCAACTGAAAGCCAACACAATAGTGTTATAATATTTTTCTCATCAATATAATTTTGAAATCATTGAAATCGGTCCATTCGTTGCGTTTTTATTATAACACGTTTTATATTGTGTGTTGCCGGCACGTGTGACGTCACACGGCTGGATCGGCTTGAGCGCTGTGCTCGCGCCGCCCGCGTCGCCATTCACTAAAAAGCGCGAGTGAGCCTCGTGACGTCACAGCAACCGCGCGCGAACTTCGCTAGTAATTTGGTCATAACTTCGTCAATTTTTGTCGTAGAACAAAAATGTTTGCACTGTATGTTATGGATTTTTTAGCTCTATAAATCTACATTCTCAACTCAACAGCCAGCGATAACTCTCGTTGATGCTTATTCACTAAACCTCCACATGATACCTACCTGGTGGATGGGACGGTGGATCTATGATCGGTGACGTCACAGTCACTTGAATGCTCTCAGTTTTGATGCCCTGGTTGTTCTCAGCCCGACATACATACTTCCCGGACTTTTTCATGTTAGTCGCCACATGGGTGTACTCGAACTCGTTTCTAGATCCGGCAACCTAGAAAAAACGTAAGCACTACATGAAACAGAATGTAGCTCGTAGCTCGAAAGATCAAAGCTCTACCATTAATTAAGTCGATACATCATTATCCCGTAAGTTCAAAATCTTAATATTTCAACAGAGCGCATTCTCTTTACAGCGAGGATGAGGTAACCAAAGTTTCGTAAGAGCGTCCATCACATATAAATTACCTGGGTAAACAACTTGTTATCTCGGTCGTCGGTCCATGTTACAGTTGCTGGAGGGTTAGCGGTGACTTTACATGTAAGGGCCAGTCGGCTACCGTACTGCAACGTCACGTCCGAGCCCTCCTTGATGGTCACCAGCGGCGCCGTCAGCACCTCCAGCTCGGCGACCGTGCGCTCGTCGCGGCCCTCCACGTTACTGGCGATGCAGCGGTAGGACCCCGCGTCGAGCAGCCCCGCGCTGGGGATGCGCAGTTCAGCCCCGGATCCCGGTATAGTCATGTAGCTAGAATCCGACCCTGACGCCTTGAACAGCCAAGAGATCTTTGGCTCCGGAACGCCTTCTAAGATTCTAAAAGAGAACGTATTTCATTTCAAGTGATTTTTTTTCCTTAGTTAGGTATGATTTTTATTTTTATATAGCCAGTGTCAAGAAAATATTTCAAGTTTTTAATTGCGTAAGCACAGGAAGACTTTCGGCTAGGCCTAAAGTACCCCCAAACCCTATCAGTAAAGTGGTGGATACTTTACTGACAAATTATCAAACTTCTTAGGGAACTCGAAAATGATGTTTCACCCCGTTTTTTTCAATTGCCCACAGTCATGCATATTTATGAACATAATTATAATGGTTAAGATGCTTCCAAATACACATTATAATACAGGGATACACAAGTTTTGGAAATTAAAACAAAAATGACTACATCACTTTTCTACTTCCAGCCAAAAGTCCTAAAGTGTTAAACCTCAGGATACTAACTTGCATATAATAGTAGTGGACATATGTTCCCCAATTGTTAAGCGCTCGATGTCAGGATCAATATTGGGTGCCACTAAAATAAAAAACAGCAAATATTACACACACTTAGCAACAACTTCCTTAGCGTGATTTTGTTATAGGTTTACCGCAAGTGCTGTGCCGCGCCTTGGGTATGCGCGGGGAGGTGGGACGGTGGGACGGCGAGAGCGATGAGCCCCACGTCTCGCCGCTCGCGTACCTAAGGCGCGGTACGGCTCCTGCGGTATACCTATAAGTGTCATATTACGTGTATGAAAATGTGTTAAGTGTATGGAACGGACGACTGTCAATATGGTGGGGGATATAAACCGTATAAATTAAGAAGTGTCGTTAATAACGCCGGTTTACTAGGTCTCGGCGCTCTTCATAACTTAACGAGTATTCTATAACGCCATAACAAGAGAGGTTCGTTTCATAAAAACATGTTTTCTCTATTGACTTTCGCCAGCCTGACTGAACCAATTTTTATCATCGACAATGTGTAACTTGTTAATTTCGTGATTTTAACTTACCAAGTCCATATATGACAACTTCCGTGCTAAACTCTCGTTTTTCGTCAGGATCTTCCTGTATATGAACCTTGCATGTGTATTTGCCAACCAGGTCTACATCCATAGACAAAATCCTTAATTTCCTTCCGTTCGAAAATATAGAATACTTGTTTGAAGACATCACTTGTTCAGTTGCTCCTGTGTCTTTATCCACGTGGTACCAACGAATTTCCAGCGGTTGTTGTGACCTTACCTCGCAATTTAACGTATATTCTGTTCCGTAACGTATCTTCGTTGTCCCTGAAAATTGTTTCAGTTTTCAGTGTGGACTGACGCGGGGTATTTCCATGCTTTGGACATTTGTTTATTCTGACGCTGAAGTTTCGATAGTCGTTAAGAGCAGTTAGAAATCTCGATAAAAATTCTGACAAGAAACGGTATTACCCTCAGTCTATCGATAGTCTCACTATTGATCTTGGAAGGCAGATTGATAATTGCTCCGTCTCTACAATCTACCTAATCGACCAAATCAAGAAAAATAAAAGATGACCAGTATAAAGTGACTTTCCAGTAACAATGGGAGTGTGTGGCTGGCCTAGTGTTATCCAAGTCCTAGACAAAATGGGTGCGCCAAGCCCGAGCAATCATTTTATGATTAGGGCGCACCGCTCGCCCCTTTTAGACGCACCCAATTGGTGCGTCCAGATACTTCGCATGCCTCGCCCGAGCACTCTTGTTCTGACATTATGTATATGCGTTCCGACGTCAAAACTGAGTGCTCGGGTGCGGCATGCGCCTGATGTAGTCGCAGCCAATGACGCATGATCTGACTCGTGAATTGAACTCGTATGTATGGAGCAGCGCCCAACCGATTTTCTTTGATGTTTGATGAGATCAGACGAGTGACCGGTCAGTGTCAGATCACTGTCACGTTAGGGCCGGGCTCCATTAGCGTGTTGCGTTGCGTCGTTGCAAGATTTTGTACTGGCGTATCACCTTCCACCGCGTCGTCTCTCGCCCGTCGACCCTTTGATCCGTTGCGACGACGCAGCGCAGCGCACTAGTGGAGCCGCGCTCTCACGCGACTTGGAAGAAAATGACATGACATGACAATATCATCACACACAACATAATTTAAGTGAAGTTTACCTTCAGGAACCTCTATAATAGTAATTGAATCTTTCAGTAAGACATCAACGGCGTGATGATCTTCGCCGCGGGCGTTTTCAGCATGGCAATGGTAGGTAGCTGCTTCCGATACGCTCGGTATTTTGAGGTAGCTTATATAGTCGTAGGGATCATGTTCTGTGAAACTCTGTGAATAAAATATATCGATATATAAGTGCCACCGCGGACTTGCTACTTTTTGCACCGGCGATCGACGATTTTGTAACTGCATCGCGTTTTGGCGACACTCTACGGTCGGACGCAGCGACTGCTCCGATACTAAAAGCGACTAAATCGCCGATCGCCGATGCAAAAAGTAGCTAGTCTGTGGTGTACCTAAGGTCGTTCTCGGTTAAAATGTATGTCTCGGTTTCGTTCTCGGCTGAAATAAAAACAGCCCAAGTGCGTGTCGGACTCGCACATAAAGGGTTCTGTACCAACGTAGAATAAAAACGTCAAAAATATCAAGTCTTTTGTCATTATTTTTAAATTTTATTTTATTTTAAAATTTGTTGTTGTAGCAGCAACAGAATTACACAATCTGTGAAAATTTCAACTCTACCTATTACGGTTCACGGCATACAGCCCGCTGACAGACGGACGGATAGACCCCAGACAGACAGACGAACAGACAAACAGCGGAGTCGTAATAACAGGGTTCCGTTGGCACCCTTTGGGTACGGAACCCTAATAACAGGGTTCCGTCGGCACCCTTTGGGTACCGAACCTTAAAAAACCTAGACTCGGTCGGACCATACTGTTAACCTACCGTAGATCGCATAATGCTATCTTCGTCGTTCGTCCAGGTGATGGCTGGCTCAGGGTACGCGGACACCTTGCACGTGAGGGTGAGGGCGGCGCCGCGCGCAACCTCCACAGATGAACCTTCCACGATCTCTATCACCGGCGCTTGCGACTTTGGTGTACCTGATCATTCAAAAAAGCTTTTAAAACGTGTATGTTGATATGTGACGCTTTTAAGTACAGATTAACGGCCCGGCCACGACGTTGTCGCTATCAGCGATAGCTTAGCGCGAATGTACTAAAATGATGTGTGTAAAACTGGCGATATTTATTTATTACTAGCTTTGCCAGCGACTTCGTCCGCGCATAACTTATCGATAATTGTCCCACGGGAACATACTATCGGGATATAAAGTTAATCCAGGTTATAAACTATCTGAGACGGGCCCGTTAGCGTGGTTGGCGCGGAGGCGCCTTTCACTCTGCAGGTCGTAGGTTCGATTCCTACCCGGGACATGCATTTGTGTGCATGAACATGTCTGTATGTCCGGAGTCTGGGTGTATATGTATGTTAAGTATGTATTTACAAATAAAAAAGTAGTATATGTAGTAATATCAGTTATCTGGTTTCCAGAGTATAAGCTCTGCTTAGTTTGGGATCAGCTAACCGTGTGTACAAAAATGTCCCAGGATATTATTATTATTATTATTATCTGTGTTCCAAATTTTATCCAAATGCGTTCAGTAGTTTTTGCGTGAAAGAGTAACAAATATCCATCCATACTCACAAACTTTCGCATTTATAATATTAAGTAGGAGTAGGATAGGATAGGAAGTAGGACTATCTGTGTCACGCGGTTTCACCCGCGTGTAAATTATGTGAGTGTATGTCTTATTCCAGAGCCTACACTAACTACGTTTCAAATTTAATTAAAATCGGTTTAGTAGTTATGGAGATACGTGGTAACAAAAATTCACACACATACATTTTCGCATTTATTATATTAGTAGGAAGTAGGATTATTACTTACCGGGTGGTGGTTTTATTGGTGTAACAGGAATTCTAGCTATTCTTTTAACAGATTGTCCTGTCTGGACGCTTTCTCCAATCACCTGGAATGATACAACGTTGTTTAATTCCGTTTCAATTGGTGCGTCCAGTCCCGAGTAAAAATAAATAAACGTACCGCAACTTTGAACATTTCCGATGGTACAAAAAATTGTTCTGTCACATAAAAATTTGGTGATAACTCTTCCAGAGTCAAATCAAAAATCAGGTGTTCCTTCATGTCCAAAATCTGAGCTGATTGTATAACCACAGAGTGTTTGGGGTCTGATACCAATAAAGCTAGATGGGTCAATGAATCTGAAAAAAATAAATAAAAAAATTTTACGTCACGACTTTTATCCCCATTCGGGGGTAGTCAGAGGCTTGAGTGGCCGTACACCACCACATTGTGGAGGTATTAACCAACTCAAAGCCCACGTTTCACCAGATAGTCAGAACCCAACGTGACAGGTGGTGAAGCTTGTCGCCGTGTATTCAGGAACTGACTATTAACTAATCCCGAGGGATAGGTAGGTTTCCTCACGATGTTTTCCCTCACCGTCAGCGAACTGTAAATTATACACATAGGTAAAATTAATCCATTGGTGCATGCCCCACCGGGGATCGAACCTGGGACCTTCTGATTGCTAGCCCAACCTGTTCACGCCTAGGTTACAGTCGCTTTTTATTTTTTAAATATAACGATATAAAAAGTGACGATCGCTTGATGTAGTGGTTTGAACTTTCGATTCCTGCCAGAGAGAAATTCCGGAAACAGCCTTTTCGTAATTTACCCTTGTCTGGGTGTCACTGGGATCGCCCCCGGTCCATTGTATGGTAGCCATGGGATGGTTTCGTACTATTGAGAACAGTATGGAGACCAAGAGACCCAGTACTTATGGGTCGCGCCCTCATCCCCATCAAAATTTGGCGGGGTGTCAACGAAGAGGACGAATTTTGAATTGGCGAAATGTCACATTTTTTCGCCCGATTGGTCCCACTGCTGGGCAAAGGTCTTTCCCACAGTTCTCCATGTTTTCAGTGCAGCGGGGGTGACCGGCGATGAAGAGTCTATAACTCATCTGTGCTAGAGAGTTACAGCGCTAACATCAGGCGGGCCGTACTCTTGTTTGCCACCTCAGTCTTATAAAAAAACTAACCTGAGTAGGGATGTACTACTGTCTCGTCGAGTGACTTGGGCTCTTGTTCAGAGAAGCCGTGGTGGAAGTACAAGTCGCTCCTGCCAACAATGACGACTGACGTGGCACTGGTGCCTCTCACAGTGGCTACAAATCTACCAGGGTAAGGGTCCTTCAGCTTGACCACCTGCGAGATATAAAAAAATACCAGTAAGCAATGCCATTACAAAAAACCCGGCCAAGTGCGTGTCGGACTCGCACGTAAAGGGTATCGTACCACCGTAGAATAAAAACAACAAATATATCAAGTTTGGGACCCCATTTATTTTTGAATTTTATTTTATTTTAAGTACTTGTTGTTGTAGCGGCAACAAAAATACCTATACATTCCGTCTAAATTTCGATTCTCTACCTACGGTTCGTGAGATACTGCCCGCTGACAGACGGACGGGCAGACGGACAGAGCGCGTAGGCTTAGTAATAGGGTTCCGTTGACACTCTTTGCGTACGGAACTCCAAAAAGAGGGAAACATGTGACTGTCCTACTAAACCGAGTCCATGGGCTCGGTACCTACGGAACATCATCTTGAACACATATCTGTGTTATAAATACGGCCGGTCATTTCACTTTCTGGTCAATAATACGCATCAAAATGACTTCTTATGTATTTAATGGGTGTTTTCTAACTCAAGAAACAAAGAAAATGCATGTAGTGAAGCGCTGAGCACAAGTTTGGGGGTGGTAAATGTTGAAGGGATCCATATGTGATAATCTGTGTAGATTCGTCAATTTTCCATCTCAATGCAATTCATAGTTTGAACATACCTTTCCGTGGCTCGTCCACATGATTTTTTCCATCTCCACGTGTGGCCCATGTATTTGAAGACTTACGTCTGTGCCGGACGCAGAAACTATAGCGTACTCAGTTTGGTCGTCTATCCAGAACTGGAAGGAATTTGAAGTTTTTTATTATTTTTATTTTTTAATCCCGAAGCACTGATGGCCGTGGGGCTGTAAGGTTCTTGAGTGGCGACCACGTAGCGGATAAGACGCAGCGTGGGTAGGCCCCCCACAAGGTGGACCGACGACCTAGTGAAGGTCGCGGGAAACCGCTGGACGCACATGGCACAGGACTGGTCATTGTGGAAAACCTTGGGGAGGCCTATGTCCAACAGTGGACGACTTTTGGCTGACATGATGATGATGAATGGAAATCTCATAAGATTACGGGACAATGGTGTTTATCGCAGCTTATTTAAGCCCTAGTAAGTAAAGGTTTAATAAGACTTACGGGCACTTGAGTGTAAACATCCGGTGGGGTCACTCTCGTGGATAACACGGTTTTATTTCCTTTTATTGTTTCATGAATCGTTCGGAGAACCTAAAACGAGATTACAAACTAATTAAAATTATTTTTATAAAAAAAAACAAACCGACTTCAAAAAAACCTGGTGCACTAAAAAGCCTGAAATAATATTTCTATTACCACCTCTGCCTACCCCTTCGAGAAAACTAGACGTGATGGTGTGTTATCGAGTATTTGGAGTCGGTGCCAATCTATCTTCTTACTTTTATAGTAGGTAGACTTGGCATACCAAGATTGGCACCGACTCCAAATACTCGATAACACACCATCACGTCTAGTTTTCTCGAAGGGGTAGGCAGAGGTGGTAATAGAAATATTATTTCAGGCTTTTTAGTGCACCAGGTTTTTTTGAAGTCGGTTTGTTTTTTTTTATAAAAATAATTTTATTTCACGATTTTTAGTGGCGCCATACCAATGAACATTTTGGCATATTGAACCGTATGAAGTAAAGGTAACTGCTGTAAATCGTTGAAGAATTCCCTCGACTGTCTATGGTCTCCATCATCAGACCTGTAATGGCACTTATAAACCATATGGGTGCAAAGCTCTCATCAATAGAAATGAATTAAGTCCAAACACAAGGTAGCTACTGTAAAACGTTGAGGAGTTCCCTTGCCTGTCCTTCATCTTCATCATCAGACCCCTAATGACAGTCACAACCCATCTAGGTGTAAAGTTCTCATCAATACAAATTAATCAAGCCCAAACACCAGGTAATTGCTGTAAATCGTTGAGGAGTTCTCTCGACTGTCTTTTGGCTCCATCATCAGACCCCTAATGACAGTCACAACCCATCTAGGTGTAAAGTTCTCATCAATACAAATTAATCAAGCCCAAACACAAGGTAGCTACTGTAAAACGTTGAGGAGTTCCCTTGACGGTCCTTCGTCTTCATCATCAGACCCCTAATGACAGTCACAACCCATCTAGGTGTAAAGTTCTCATCAATACAAATTAATCAAGCCCAAACACCAGGTAATTGTTGTTAATCGTTGAGGAGTTCCCTCGACTGTCTTTCGGCTCCATCATCAGATCGACTCCAGACCTTCATAAAATAGTAGTGCTTTAAAATACTTAATGAAAAAAATTACAAACGCACTAGTCGCTCCTACGATTTTCGAAGGTTCCCCTCGATTTCTCTAGGATGCCATCATCAGATCCTGGTTTCCTTATCATGGTACCACACTCGGGATATCTCCTTTCCAACAAAAAAAGAATTATCAAAATCGGTTCATAAATGACGAAGTTATCCCCGAACACACATAAAAAAAAAAAAAATATACGGTCGAATTGAGAAACCTCCTCCTTTTTGAAGTCGGTTTAAAAAAGCAGCAAGTATGCCCAGCGGTGTGCCCGAGCAAGCAGTTTGAAGTAATCTGACCACGTAGAAATACGATATATTTGACTCCCACTCCTGGGCTCGGGCCTCCCCTCAATGCGAGGGGGATTCAGGCCTTAATCCACCACGCTGGCCCAGTGCGGGTTAGTGGGTTTCACATGTCTAAGACATGCAGGTTTCCTCACGATGTTTTCCTTCACCGTAAGCAAGTGATAATCATATTAACGTTATGATCCACACACAGATTTCGAACAATCCAGAGGTGTGAGCCGGGGTTCGAACCCTGGACCTTAAGCCCGCAAGACGCGGCTGCGTTTCCATTGAAGCGGAGCGGGGCGGAGCGGGGCGGAGAAGAGCAGTAAAAATTGGCAACTGTTTCCATTGAAGCGGGGCGGAGCGGAGCGGGGCGGAGCGGAGCGGAGCGGGGCGGGGCGGAGCGGAGCTGGGCGGGGTGGAGCGGAGAAGAACAGTGAAAAGTGCCAACTGTTTCCATTGAAGCGGGGTGGAGCGGAGCGGGGCGGAGCGGAGCGGAGCTGGGCGGAGTGGAGCGGAGAAGATCAGTGAGAAGTGGCAAATGTTGCCATTGAAGCGGAGCGGGGCGGAACGGGGCGAAGCGGAACGGGGTGGAGCGGGGCCGCGTGTTCATATATTGTACTCGAAAGTCCGCTCAGCTCCGCTCCTCTCCGCTCTGCTTCGTGCCCACCACTCGGCACCACAGCCTGCTCGACTCCGTTGTATCCGGCTCGGGGCCGCGAGTTCATATATTGTATTCCAAAGTCCGCTCAGCTCCACTCCGCTCAGCTCCGCTCAGCTCCGCTCAGCTCCGCTTAGCTCCGCTCAGCTCCGCTCAGCTCAGCTCAGCTCCGCTCAGCTCCGCTCACCTCCGCTGAGCTCCACTCCGCTCAGCTCCGCTCCGCTCCGCTTCGTGCCCACCACTCGGCACCACAGCCTGCTAGACTCCGTTCTGTCCGGCTCGGGGCCGCGTGTTCATTTGTTTTATTCGAAAGTCCACCCAACTCCGCCCCGCTCCGCTCCACTCCGCTCCACTCCTCTCCGCTCCTCTCCGCTCCGCTCCGCTTTGTGCCCACCACTCGGCACCACAGCCTGCTAAACTCCGTTCTGTCCGGCTCGGGGCCGCGTGTTCATTTGTTTTATTCGAAAATCCGCGCAACTCCGCTCCGCTCCGCTTACACTGTTTCCATTGGTGCGGAGTGGAGATTTCGAGCACTGTGATTGGCCAATTCACGGTCCGCTCCGCCCCGCTCCGCCCCGCTCCGCTTCAATCGAAATGCACCCTAACCAATAGCCTATCACAGCTTTTAAATATAAACTGTATTATACTGATTAAATATACTTACCGCATCAATTTCATTTTCGTCAACCCTGAACGCCAGTCCCGAGCTAGCAGTTGCTATGTCGTAGTACACTTGGAACCGCTTGCTGTAAGGTCGGTTGCAATCGCCCGTCAGCACAAATACTACCTGCAACCATCAGTGAACATAACGGCCCGGCCACGACAAAAATGTTGCATCACGCCACGAGCTGCCGCTCTCAGCGGGAACGCGCGCGATGCAACATTTTAGCAACCCCGCGCTGTCGCCCGTCGCTGAAGCGCGAAGTCGTGGCCGGGCTGTAACAACTGGAACCTGTTACTACAGGATTTTTCTATGGGACTGAGGTGACAAACAAGTGTACGGCCCGCCTGATGTTAAGTAGCAGCCTATAAATTCTTGCAATACCAAGGGCATTGCTCGCACGTTGCCGACCTGTAGGGGAGTGGAAGAGGGGGCTTCTGTGAGATGGTGGTACTACAATAGGATCGGTTTAATTTATGTCCGGAACAGTATTCGAATACCTGGCTCTGCTTAGTCTGGCACAGTTGTTGTATCTCCTCGTTCATATAATAATCCTTAGCGGAGGCGTCGGTGAACACGTAGATGTAGGAACCGGGCAGACTCGACTCCAGCGCAAGCTTGACACCGGACAACGCCATTTCCGGGCAGTCGGAGTTGAAGTAATTGTTCACCCTCACGCTTGACAAGGCCGCCTTCAAATCATTACGGCTTTCAGTAACTTTTCTGAGCCGCACCACTGAAAATAATAATGATTACTGCCGTTAGATCATAATGAAACTAAATTATTCAGAATTCCTAAGCGTTCACAGTCTACTTTGCTAATCCAGCATCTGATAATCTCTGGAAAACTCCCAGTTTTCACTTAGTGCCACCATACACCTGACTGCTTGTCGACAGCTCTAGAGCAGTTGGTTGCAGTCGACCGCAGTTTCAATACAAAATTGACATTCACCATACACGGACCGCTCAAGCAGTCGGCGGGCGGTCGAGTCGTCGACAAGCAGTCCGTGCGGCGCTTATTACTATAGCTGATGCTAGGAAAGACCCTAAGAAAGATTCTACGTCTTCCGGCTTATGGACCGGGAGCCCATGATGCAGACTGTGGATTGACTCCAGCGTCGCCTAAACCTATTATTCGGTAGCTTAGATGATAGGAAGAATAAATGGTTCTAGATGTTTCCACTTTTAGCGGTGAGGGAAGAAGCGTCTACATGATAATTTCAAAATTGTATAAAAAAGCAATGACATGGAAATACTCAAGCGTGTCAGATATTGATATTTTGCATGTTCCAACATGAAAAATTGAAAAAAATAAAAATTACTCGAGCGCGTCAGACTTTCAGAGGGGATGTTCAGTGAAATTTACAGATGCTCCCATTTCTCAGACTTAGCTCTCAGAAATTAGCAAAATTGACACTATTGACACTTCTTAGCTAGTAATGAATTCCCCTTATCTTAATCTGACGAGTTCGAGTATTTTAAGTTGGCCAATTTTTTTTTGTTTCCCCTGAGCGTACCCACCAATATTAAGGGCTCATACTGTTTGGAGGTTCTTATCAATATGTAAGGTATCTCCCTTATCTTAATCTGATGCGCTGGAGTAAATCCAGAAAACCCTTCTACGGCTCCCCATCCATTATGGATGGATGACGGAGATCTTTAACGTAGCTAGTCGTCATCTCGGGATATAACTGCATCTCGGCATGCAACTAGACGGGATCCGGGATCCGGGGAGAGGGTCTGGTCTAGCTGCATGCCAACCCATCCCTTCTCCCTCCTCAGTCTCACTCCCAGGTCAGCAACGTGCGAGCGATGCCTTCGATATTGCAAACATTTATTAGCAACTGTAATAACTTGACATCAAGCGGATGGGGGGACTGGGATGGGGGAGATACAGGTCCACGATAACATTTCCAACATAAGCTGAGCTCTCATAATTATGATTGTCAATAATAAAGAGAGTTCAAGTTATGTTGAAATGATACTACAGACCTGCCGGCGATACATACCTACTATACGTTCCCGTAGTTGCATAAGGGATACTGTATAGAGAGGCCGTAATTAAATGGTAATTAGTATTCTTACCTGGATCATTGAATGTGACAAGCACGATATTGCTGATCTGGCTAGACTTTTCGTCGAAAACATAGTTCATTATGGTATCCACTTCTCTTCTGACTTGTTCTATAACAGTGTCCATGGATCGGGTGTCGTCTATAACGAAGGTCAAACTTGCCCCCTGACATGACTCTATGTAGAGCAGTGTTACGAACACAAGTAGAGAGTGCGGTATCGCCCGCAGCAACATTTTCGTTAGTATGCACTAGTATGAATACCATAGAGACACTGCAAATACTTGGTGTGTACAACCCTATTTATACTTTTATAATGTTATTTCCAAGCTTATAAT
The DNA here is from genome assembly GCA_947859195.1 of Drymonia ruficornis. NCBI lineage: Eukaryota > Metazoa > Arthropoda > Insecta > Lepidoptera > Notodontidae > Drymonia > Drymonia ruficornis. The sequence goes on along the minus strand of OX401925.1, from coordinate 5,486,399 downwards.
GTTATCTAGGCATACTATTTTAACTAGGGAATACCAGTTTTATAATATGATATTGAATATAATGATTTTATTGTTTTAATAAAATATCTGTTTACCTCAAATAATTATTTTGTGATCGATATAAATAACAACTTTGCCTATTGCCTACATCATTAGCGAAAAATAGTACCTGCGAAGTTAGGTCTTTGTCACAATGCGTTCTATACATTCCGAAGCTATATTGGTATAATACCTACAAGTATTACTTTGAGAGCTATGTTTAATATTGTTCATAGCGTTGATGTATTATTTTAGCAGATATAGTATCTCCTAATAAGCGACTAAGCGACTAAGCTCCTAAGCGACTGTAGCCTAGGGGTGAACAGGTTGGGCTAACAATCAGAAGGTCCCAGGTTCGATCCCGGTGGGGCATGCACGAATGGATGAATTTTCATCTATGTGCATAATTTACAGTTCGCTGACGGTGAGGGAAAACATCGTGAGGAAACCTACCTATCCCTCGGGATTAGGTAATAGTCAGTTCCTGTATATATGGCGATCAAAGGTTGCCTGGTAGAGATCACTATTAGTGATAAGGCCGCCCATTTTCCACTTTCTGTGTAAATTGTGTAATTATTTATAAATGTTTATTTTTCTAGTGGTGGATTAATGAAGAGTTATCTATCTATACGGCGACACGGTTTGCCACCTGTCACGTTGAGTTCTGACTATCTAGTGAAACGTGGGCTTTGAGTTGGTTAATACCTCCACAATGTGGTGGTGTACGGCCACTCAAGCCTCTGACTACCCCCGAACGGGGATAAAAAAGTCGTGACGTTAAATTACATTACATAGTATCTCCTAATACAATCACTAGATTTGTGCTCCGCGCACCACTACATGCAGCGAAATTCACACATTTGTTATCGCACTTGCAATTCGACAGTCAACTTAAAGGCGATTCAGGCAGCCATATACCAATACCGATGGATCCTGTTTAGTAGGACATATTATCTTGGCCTATCTAGATTAAACTATCTTATATCTACGTCTCCCTCTTACTTGGTTTCTTTGAAGATTACCCATTTAAATAATCATCTCTATCCGTAGCAAAAGCTTAGCATAGTATAGCATGCACTCTCAGTGTAAACAACGCCTTATCATTGCATTGTATTATAATACAATTAAATTTATTTTTCACAATAATGTAATAAATATCAAAACAACGTATTTTCCTAAGTTTATCACTTGTCAACAAATTACCTTGTTTAAAATACCTCACCTATATATAGATCTCAAACTTACCTATAGTTCGCGACAGGTCGAGATGACATTCGGGTTATGAGTTTTTTGCAGAATGAAATCCGAATCAAAATTAGCAGGACTCGATAAACAATTAAAAGCGCCCACAAAATAATTAAATTAAATTATTCTGTTGCGTTGCAGGTCCTGCTAATTTTGATTCGGATTTTATTCTGCAAAAAGCTCATAACCCGAATGTCATCTCGAACTGTCGCGAACTATACATCACTGGTATTCTCGGAATGTTTCGTGAATAGTCTATGTTTTATGAGACTTTTTCATTCTATAAAAATACTATATGATCCACCAACTTTTAAATAACGTGCACAAATCATTTTAGGAGATGTGCAATCTGACACCGGTCGCGGGATGTGCGACTTGGGCTAAGATATCATAATATAATAACTTGACTTCATTATATCTATCAAATTCACATCGAATTCGTAATAGATTGGATGGTCGAGGGTTTTTAATTTCGATAAAACTTTCAAGTGAATTAAATAAATTACAAAATTTAAATTTCGAACGTCGCCGTCGCATATTCGTCAGCCATTGTTTTCGCTTGGGCCGCGCTCTGGTTGCAACTTTTCGCTCGGAAACTTTCAGGGGCTCAGGGTGCAGTTGACGGTTGTTCAAGACATATTTTTGAACTTATTTTGACGCCTTTAATTAATAATTTGATTCGTTATATCTACATGGTAAAAGATTTTTTATATTTTCGAAAAACCATACAATTTTGAGGTTATACATATAAATATGAAACAACGGGTAGTCCTTCCGTATCTCGAGCGAGTGAATAAACAACCGACAACTGCACCCTGAGCCCCTGAACGCGGCCGAGTGAAAAGTTGCAACCGGAGCGTAGCCTCTAAACGCGGCCTTGTGATTGCGTAGTCGTCCGCCATACTCATAAGTTTACGAACAAATTTGAATGTCGAATTTTATGTCTAAATTAAATACATACCTAAAATTAAATTTTATTGACATACCTAAATTAAATTTCATGCGAATAATATTATGGAAAAGCAATACGATTTTTTCTGAATTTATGTATAGTTTTGGAATGTGCTCTCCAATGCCTTGAATTTGATACCCATCTATACTAATCTATATCTATATCTATACTTCTATATCTATCTATACTAATATATAAAGAGGGAAATGCTGACTGACTGACTGACTGACTCATCAACACCGAGCTGAAACTACTGAAGTTAAAGACATGAAATTTGGATAGTAGATATATTTTGTGACGTAAACAAGCAATAAGAAGCGATTTTGAAAAATTCAACCCCTAAGGGGGTTAAATAGGGGATGAAAGTTTGTACGCAAGTTCGTCATTTTTCAAGTTAGAATTATGAAAATTTGTGTTGAGGTGTCTTTTTAAAAATAAAAAATATGTTTTTCGGCGTTTTTGAATATTCAACCCCTAAGGAGGTAAAATAGGGGATGAAAGTTAGTTGGGAAGTTTGTATAGATGTTCGTCATTTTTGAAGTTAGAATTATGAAAATTGGTATTTAGGTGCCTTTTAAAAAAAAAACTAGAACTGCTGCGTTTTTGAAAATTCAACCCCTAAGGGGGTAAAATAGGGGACGAAAGCTTGTATGGAAGTTCGTAATTTTTTGAAGTCGGAACTATGATAATTGATTATTACGTGACTTTTAAAAGATAAACAATATAAATTTCAGGGTCTTTGAAAATTCATCCCCTAAGGGGATAAAATAGGGGATGAAAGTTTGTATAGAAGTTCGTCATTTTTGTAGTTAGTATTATGAAAATTTGTGATTCACCTAATCCCTTTAAAAAAAATAGCGATTTTGAAAATTATACGGGGTATGGGATACGGGATTTGGGATATGGAATACGTGATATGGGATACGGGATACGGGATACGGATATGGGATACAGAATCAGGGATATGAGATACGGGATTAATTGCATAATACCGCCATATTTTTATTTTATTTTCGGTAAAAAATATAGTCAGTGGTCCCCGGAATGATGTAAGAATTCTCGATAACCCATACATCCAAATCGTATGGTTAGTGGCCAGCCTGGTGTCGGAGTTGTTCTGGCCGCCCGAAGGTCTTTGACAAGGCTTAAAGGTTGCTGCGTAGATGACAACAACCGGGACCGACTTTTTACGTGCCCTCCGAAGCACGGAGACGCTCAGTTCAAATGCCACTAAATGGTCACCCAACTCGGACTCGTGATGATTCTTCTCTGACAGCGGTAGCTCGATCCACAAATTGCGCGACATCACCGACGAGCCGAATGTGAACGTGAACGTTTTCTGATCAAGGCATACCATCGCTTACGTTGGTTTGATTGTGTTTAATTTAAAGGGGTTTTCCCTTACGAGTCGTTACTAGATTGCGCGCGACAGCGTGCTCGCTGACTGTATCGCCCTTCCAGCCCGGCCACGACCTTGTCGCTATCAGCGACAGAAGCGCGCGGGGGAACTAAAATGTTGCATCACGACACGAGCTGCCGCTCACGGCGGCAAAGCGCGCGATGCAACATTTTAGTATCCCCGCGCGCTTCCGTCGCTGATAGCGACAAGGGGGCTTACCACGAACTCTTATTGCGATTCAATTACAGGAACGTTTTAACGTTTCAGCGATTTTTTGTGCAATGACGTACCTTATTGTCATGACAATAAGAAACGTCTTTGCACAAAAAGTCGCTGAAACGTTAAAACAAAACTGCTATAAGAGGTGGTGGTAAGCCCCAAGGTCGTGGCCGGGCCGTTCCGTTGTGACGCGTTCCTGTTGCGCACATGTATATCAGAAGGAATGAATGATAATGATACGTGAGTAATGTGTGGGTGATAAAAACAACTGATACGCTCAAGCAGTTTATTAAGATTATTGTTACATAGAAAGAAAGAAAGAAAAAAAAAAACTTTATTGCGGAAAGCAAAAAAAACTCAAATGTAACAAGAAAATCTATAAATAAACAGATACACAACGGAACATAGAAATATAGATATTGTGCTCATCGATGTGCATAAATCAAATCTCCCATCATTTTCTACATTCACTCTTCGTCTACGACACACGAAAGCTACAAAAGTAAAAGAAGCGACTGGAAGTTGTGATATTGAAAAGTGCTCGCAGTTACTGTGAGAGTAGCACTTATTATATTACACCGAAAGAATCCGTGTTATACCTGAAACCACAGACGTAGATCTAAATAGATGCCACAAGTGTATGTACTAAGCGTGCCAGTGTGCATCAAAGAGTGCATTGCACTGACTTTGATGCCGTTTTATTCCAGGTTCTTGATAAAAGGCTCCTGTGTCCTGTAGAAAATAAGTGGCACGCTTAGTTTTCATACAAAAGGAGGGACATGCGTCATTTAGATCTATGTCTGTGACTGAAACCAAAAACCTAAAGTCAAGATGCGCAATAACCAACCGACGGCTGTGTACTTCGTCGGGTCTTCATGTTGCTCGTCCGTTTTGCTGTCGCGTTTCATGTGCGACCGCATGAAATCCAACGTGTTCATACAGAACGTGTCCACGCCGGTAGTGGAACTCGTCTCGATACACTTGTGTTGCGGGGCAGTGCGTCGTCGGCGTAGTTCGTCTCGTTCGCGTTCCATGTACCGTCTGTAAGCGTCCTCAGCGTTCGTGTTACAATAGTCTTCCGGGCGGAGTTCTCTGTAGGTGGGATCGTTAAGAACCAAGTCTGTGGCGACTGTGAAACGGTACTCGTTGATGCCGTGCACCACGCGCCACTGGTTGGGATTAAAGTCGTGAGGCATCTGAGCTATGTGCACAAGATCCGCCATTATAGTTATAGCGACATCGGCATTGTTGGCGTTATTGTCGTTCACGTAACTAACCATCGCGTTATGGAGACGCTGCAGTTGTTGTGTGCGCTGAGAACCCAGAAGGACACTGGCGGATTGATCGAAGGCGTTTGCCTGACTATCATCCACTCGGTCCGTCGGACTGGGTCCCACGTATATGTTGAAAGGCAGCCAAGCGTACACCTCGTGAATGAGCTGTACAGGATCGCGGTTCGGATTGCCGCGAAAGCGTTGCAACGCCACCTGCGGCAGTTCAGGTAGATGGAGCAGGTCGTACGTAATGCGTCCTATGGTGAGAAGCATGCCCACGTTCTGAGCCGCTACGTATATCACCTCGTGGAACAGACGGTTGTAGCCTACCACATTGCCACGTGATAACAGATTGTTGTGAAAATTGCGCATCGTGGCGTACGGCACGATGTGGTGGCGCGAAAATGACACATATTCGTAGATACCACGTTGTTCGCTTATGTCGAGGGCGCGCCGCGACTCGGGTCGGTTGTCTATTCTGTACTCGTATACACAATTCAGATTTAACGGTGGACCCGGTGGAGGCGTTTGGGCTATCACCCCATACATCGCGGTAACAGTTAATAACACCACGGACCTCATTTTGTTTCACTTACGAACACGTACCGTAACGAGCGACAACAGACTGGTATAGTCTCGTCACGTATGTCGGCATGAGTCGTTAGATGCACTGAATTCAGTTTTTAGGTCTCTCTGATTATATAGCGGGCGCAGTAAACGTTCCGAACTCGCGATTGGTTGACTACTTTTGGTTGGATCACCACTTGACTCGATGTCGGTGTAATGTGACTCACCTTTAAACAGAACCGGGAAGAAACAACAGAACAGAACCAACCCACAAATTTGGTCGAATTAAGTTAAGTACACAGACAAGTCCCAAATTTCGTGTTTTATATGTGAAAAACCGGCCAAGTGCGTGTCGGACTCGCACATAAAGGGATCCGTACCACCGTAGAATAAAAACGTCAAAAATATCAAGTTTCTTGTATGGACCCCTTAATTTTAAATTTTTTTTTGTTGTAGCGGACTCAGAAATTCAAAATTTCAACTCTCTACCTATTACGGTTCGTGAGATATAGACCGCTGACAGACGGACGGATGGACGGGCAGCGGAGGCTTAGTAATAGGGTACCGTTGGCACCCTTTGGGTACGGAACCCCTAAACTGTGTTGTACTCTAGCTCAAAAACAGCGCACGCCCGTAGCGCACGCTGATCCGCCACCGGTGGGTTCGCGTGCAACATTCCGGGCGTTTTACATACAAAATAGCGGAAGATGAAGCTCATACCTTGGAAAGAGTAGTATTTGGTTTCGTTACTTTTGGCTCCACTATTTTCAAAAGCTTTTTGAAAGTGGCTTTAGACATTCGTGTGAAGTTTTTAAAAAGGATTTCATTGTTTAGCTCTAAATCTTTCAATATCGTGTTGTTTAGTGTCTTAAATACATCGTTAATCCATATACTCTATCTCTTGCGTTTTTCCTTGCAGTTAATACTAAATATGCCGCATAAATAGCTACACGTGTCCGTCAGGACGACTGACCAGGGCGCACAGGTGTAGACGATAAGCTGCATGCGTCTTAAGGCAATCAATATTGCATGCGCTTGACGCGAGACGAATTGAAAGTTCAAGACGCAAGATGAACATGAAAGCGCACTGGTGGAAACATAGCTTTAGAGGTATTTTTGCTAACTATTCTGAATAATTTACATATAGATGGGGAGGCCAGCGTGCAATTCGTGGATTTGTACGAGCGTCGTCCAAACCTAGTAGATTCGGTAGATGACATGATAGGAAGAATACATTGTTCTAGATGTTTCCACTTTCAGCGGTGGGGGAAGCGTATACATGACAATTTTAATATATTGTTTTTATAAAAAGCAATGACATAAAAATACTCAAGCGTGTCAGATATTGATACTTTTCATGCTCCAAAAATAAAATAATTACTCGAGCGCGCCAGATTTTGTAAGCATCTATAGGCTACAGTAACTGCTTAAAATCAGGCGGGACGTACACTTTTTTGCCACCGCATTAAAAAGAAACTGAGGGGGTGAAAAAGTGAAACTTCCAGATGCTCCCATTTCTTAGACTGACGATCAAATTAGCAAAATTGACACTTGACACTTCTTAGCTAGTAATGAATCCCCTTCATCTTAATCTGACGATTTCGAGTATTTTAAGATGGTCTATTTTTTTTTTTGGTTCTCCTGAGCGAACCCACCAATATTAAGGGCTCATAATTTTTTGAGGTTCTTATCAATATGTAAGCTATCTCCCTTATCTTAATCTGACGCGCTCGTGTTTCCAGAAACCCCTTCTACGGCTCCCCACCTATTAGTATTTGTAATTTTCTTCGATTCATTTTCAAAAAGAGTTTTATTGTTGGGACTAGACCCGCCACACACTCCCACACCACTGTTACTCCTGTAAGCCAAGATCGACAATGGTGTCTAACGATGACATGATGATGATCATGGTGTCAAAAAGGGTTACTTAGTTTGACTAAGGAAGCCAAATAATGCAATACTATATTTTATATTCTTAATCTTACATTATTTACATACTGAAAAAGTTAACCAACCACAGTGCCTCCTTAAAAGATTTTTTTTCAGAAGAGAACCAGCCTATATTTTACTTGATTTTTCCTACTAAATCCAAGAAAATCTATGTTAATCAGGTATCCATATATAGTATACATTGAATTTCAGTGTCACCAATAAGACCTTAAACATTTTTTCCAAATAAAGTTTCCACGAGCTTTCTTCGCAACTTTGATATAAAAACTCAATTATCTCAAAACGGACTTTATGTCGGTTGGTTCTGTTCTGCGTAACTACTTAACTGCGTAAATTCGTAGCTGCGTAAATGCGTAACTGCGTAAATACTCCGGAATTTCCAGCTTACAGCTGGTATCAGTGTTGGGACTAATGTTTATCATGTCGATATTCAGCGAAACAACATCGATGCGGCAATGTGGGTGCACGCCCGATTTAACAGATCTAGCCGTCTAAAGGGCTGTTGGCCCATAACACGCAGACCTTTGTTGAACCTCAACATTGCCACTAACTACTACCATCAAGACCAAGATATATTATGGGACATAAATATTAAATAAATATAAATAATAATAATATTGCTTAAATATTTTTAACGCAGGTGTCGCCAATGTGACTCATAGATCTCGTTATTAACACCCAACAAAAAACAAGGGGTGTTATAAATTTGCAATCTGGATTTGTGTGACTGTCTGTCGCGTCATAGCTCCTGAACAGATGAACCGATCTTGATTAAGTATTTTTTGTTTGTAAGGTGTCTTAATCGAGAGTGTTCTTAGCTATGTTTCCAGAAAATCTGCTCAGCGGTTTGAAGATCATCACCTCTTTTCTGATAGACGAAGAGATATAAACAACTTCCGCAGGTTTGATCTATTCGAAATTCGAAATCCTGTCACTTGTTTCCACTTATTTCAAAAGTATGATAACCTTGACCAGATGCGCAGGCATCACCAGAAGACCTCCTCAACGGTGTACGGCATCTACCTTGTGTTTGGGCTCATACGATGCGATTTAACAAGCACATGCTATTGCAAGCTGAAGAGCTAGGCAAGTGGCTGACGTCTACGAGCGTTCGTTCAAATCCCTACGCTTCATGTATGGAAATGACATAAGTCATGTGATCTACATAGCAACTTGTTGTTGATCTACATAGCGACGTTTGACATTTCCATACATTGAGAAGCTTATTATATTCTATTCGATTAGCGTTCATGCCACTTATCTAGCCCTTCTGGGCGGTTAGGGTCATAATCTACAAGTTACTCTAAATGTAAACATTTTTATTGAAGTCCAACACTTCGTACAAAAGTAGTATAAGTTTAAAATGCATGTAATAAAAATTAAATTTAAAATTTTAAAAACCGCCGATATCGATGTCAATTTCGATTTCACAGTAGCGACAATAAACTCAGTAGGTACTCGGAACAATAAGGAAGATGCTTGGACAATAAATCAGGCTCGAGAATCTTTTTCCTGTTTACATTTTTTCATCGCGTGTTATGGCGCAAAAGTATTGACACCATAGTGAATACATGACCAAGAAAATGTTTCCATCATCTCTACTACCTCTACGAGTTATGACCGTGTTTTAAGCCGGAAACCCACCGCGGCGCACGGAGACGCCACGCATATGCTACGCAAGTTGCGAAGCATGTGCGTGACCTCGCAAGTTGCTAGCGAAGCTTGACTAGCTTCGCTTTGCACGAAAATGTATGTCCACCGCGGCGCACGGAGAGGCTACGCACGAAATGACGTCATCCATACATGTTCTTGCAAAACGTAGCTGTGGCCGTGTGCGTGGCCTCTCCGTGCACCGCGGTGGGATTCCGGCTTTATGTTTGCTTGTCGCTAGCATTTATGTCAAACATTTTAATGACGGATTATCACGAACGTAAATACATACTGGACTGTTCACTACTGCACAAAAAAACGAGCCGAGCGAGAGGCCACAGTTGGGACCGTGTCCCTCTCATTTCGAGTTGCCATGCCAAAATAATATTATCGTCGGGTACTGATTGTTAGTTTATAATCAAGAAAATAAATTATTTTATTATTTATCGTGAGTATTGTTTTATCATATAAACAATAGTCACGATAAATAATATTTTTTTCTGTCTACAGAATTGTCAAGGTATAATAGACCTTAAAACAGGAGAATAAAGTTGAATTTCTTCTTAACCAAAAACTCAACTTGTCTATCCTCTATTAAAAGATCCTTGCGGATTATAGCCACTCAAGGAACTAACGATTTGTGATACAAGATTATAACGTAAAGAAAAAGGACTTCTGGCGAACTCGGGGTAGCGCTACTGGATGAAGCCCGTTTTTCCTTATTAAAACTCTAAAACTTGAAATTAAAATGCAAAAACCTCTGTGGCAAAATCATTGTAGGTCAGGTGAAAAAATAAATCCTAGACAGAGGTCTAGGATTTGTTTTTAAATAAAGGATAGGGACATTAATAAACTCAACTACGTCTCAAAAATAAGCATTATTATGAAAAAAAGACATAATACAAAGCTATAAATCATTATATGAGCGATATAAAATATGACTGTTTACATAGGCAACTATTCAATAAATAGAAATATTCAGATAACATAATATTTATTTAATGATACATATAAAATGGTATATTAATGTGCAACCCTGCGCTGCTGTAAAAATGCAACTCTCTGCTGTGCTGCAGTGCGAACTGGTTGAATTACTGCATTTTGTTACACTGCATTCAGTGTATTAGTTCCTATTGGTAATCTGAAAAAAATAATTGAATGGCTAATAAAGAAAGTTATAAATCAAGAAGTATGATATTAAACAAGTAAACATGATTTCCATAGTTTGCTTCGCGCTTATTAAGCTCGCTTTTACCGCTTCGCTCGCTCCTTAATGTCAACGTACCTAGTTTCGATTGATTAGCTCCGACATAGGTAAGTAGAAACTATGTCAATATTATATCGAAAAAGTTACGCAAATCTACACTTTTAAGCCATTTATTTTAAAATCACTGCGTCAACTGACCTTAGCCATAAGATGTACCTATTAATTAGCTTATTTCGTTACTAGGGGTGTTGAAACAGGTGGACTATGATTTACCACCTTCAAAATAGATAAAATTATCTTTACAAACATACTAAATAAGTTAATATATGTATATACAATGCGTACTCATTTTACTAATACAACCTCAGACCACTAACCCAAACAATACAATTATGGTCAACCTTGTAAATGACACAATAAGGGCCGTGTTCACCAAGCGACTAACAGACCGTTAGACCACTAACCAATCGTTCTAGGTACCGGTAACAGACGTTTACGACTAACGGTCCGTTAATGATGTTTGTAAACTCCGCTCTGGGTGTTAATGTTGTGTCAACCAACCTTGGTCTCCCCTAGGTGGGTGTTTTATATCAAACTCCTTCTGCACCGCTCCGTGAACATTGCTCACGACGCATTTGTAGTGGCCCCAATTGGAAACCTCCAGTTCCACGGTGTTCACGCCAACCAAAGGTTTACCGTCTAATGTCCATACGACCTGAAAAATATATTTTATATTTAATAATAAAAAAAAATACAAAAAAAACAGCGTGTGGTAACTAACCTTAACCTAACCTAAAAAGTAAAAAGTAATATTTCGATAATTATTATTAGCTTTTATGTGCGACCCACGACATAAAAAAGACTAATGGCCTCTTTCCCATCTTTCCAATGGCCGATTTTCCATTATCCGGCACGGCACCGTCAACGACACGGCGACAGCTTTTTGCGGAGTTGGTCGGACAACTGGTCATTGACCAATGATAACTGTGCCACCATGCCGGCGCCGCCAGTGCCGTATCGGCTAGTGGAAAAACGGCCATTGAGTTTAGGAAATGTATAAAAAATGTTCTCCAGGTCGCGGGTCAAAGCTGGTAGGTTCCTGTCATCTGGACAGCAGTCGTTCTGTAGCTATGGATTAGATAGTTTACCGACGTTTTTGTAAAATAAAAAGGACCTATTATCGTTTTGAACAATTTTAAATAGGTATGATGCTGCCTGTACAAACCTATTATTACAGTCAGATGCACACTTCAGAACTTAGATAAAAAGGAACTTACATTCTCGGCAGGTTTAGCACGGACGTCACATCTGAGCACTAGTTCAGACTCTTTATTCCAGTATATGATGGACTCTTGATTATACAAAAACGTGGGCGGATAGCCCACATCTACCACAAATGTTTCCGAGGCAGACCCGTGGACATCGCTCACGTGGCAGGTGTAGTTGCCGTCGTGCCTTTCTGAAGCACGCTCGATGCTCAAATGCGGTATATCCACATGAAAATCAGCTCCGTTCTGTGAAATAATCGATAGCCGCGTCTACATTAGGCGCATGCCTCGCCCGAGCACTCAGTTTCGACGTCGGAACGCATAGACATAATTTCATTACACCAGTGCTCGGGTGAGGCATGCGAGACATCTGGACGCACCAATTAGAGAATATGCATGAGTCGAACTGCTTGAAACGTTTCAACAATGGGGGCTTAATAGAGAGACATTACTGTTTTTATTTTATCCAATTCCTAAGAAAGCATACGAATAATTGTTCCTGTGCATATGAATATTTGTTCCTGTGCTCAATTAGGACACTAAAGAAATGTATGTGTTTAATTGCATTGTTTGATCGTGCAGACTTTTACCAATTAGGACGACGCCAGAGTAGACCCTTTATGGATGACTTACCATGAACCACTTAACAGATGAAGAACTTATACGCGGCAAACTACAATTTAGTATTGCAGACTCATTCTTAAGTAAGTATATGTCATGTAATACACCGAGATCATCTAAGGTATCTGAAAAAAGGAATATTATATTGATTGCGTCGTTCGAACTAGCTTTTTTTTGCACGTATACGGTTTGTTACGTTTCTCATTGATTCCGACATTTCTTACGAACGAAAATTGTTTGATGTTTAGATTTGACGACGACGAAGACGTCAAACAATTTTCGTTCGTAAGAAATGTCGGAATCAATGAGAAACGTAGTAGGAAATACGCGAATTTCGTCCGAAATTTCGTTTTCGTTTGAAACAGAGTAGGTCCTCAGTGGAGGCGTCTCTCGCGGCTCGCGCTTATACAATTCTCGTAAGCGCGTCAACGCTCGTACGAAATGCTCGTGTGGCAAAAAGCGCCTATAAACACGCTTCGAGAAACAAGCTTAAGCTTAAGCAATATAAGGTGGCTACTACATTAGATTTTTTTTATATCAAAAGTTATTGAAAGTTACCTCCTTGCATGTAATTATATATTACTTACAAGTCACGATCACTTGGAACAGCTTTGTGTCCGAGCCAACAGTGTTCGTTGCTGTACAAGCGTAAAGTTCGTTGCTATCACTCTTTGTTGGATTTTTAATTATCAATGCTCCATCTTCTATACTGTATTTGTCTCCTAAAATAAAGACATCCGACATAAACATGAAATAAAATGAGATGTAAATTGTAATAATAGAGTTTACATTAGGTGTCATATGATCATTTTAGTTTCCATCCATTTAGACCAGAATAGGTATACAATTTACAATACAACCATCTGTAATGGTTATAAGAAGAGATCATTTTAACAGTTCGACACAGAGAAAAATCGATACACTCACCTATATGTTGGTAAAAGATTTAAGAAGACAAGCAATGAGTTACTAATGTATTTAACTTTAATTTATACTAATTTATTTAACTTTAAATAACACTAAAATATCTGCGTATCATATTACTAAAAGTGGGCTCATAGCAATAGTTCAATGCCCAGATGGCGACCAAACCTGCCCCTCTAGCCAAATGGCTTTGTCTACAAGCGTTTCTACTAATCGCTACGCTTCATCTAAGTATGGAAATGACATAAGTCACGTTATCTACTTATCGACTTGTAATGTCATTTACATACATTTCAGCGTAGCGATCTGTAGAAACGCTTGTAGACAAAGCCACTTGGCTAGGGGTGCTGGAACCTTGAAACTATGTTACCTGAGGTGATAGAATGTCCATCCAAATTCCACCTGACCTCCGGTTTTGGGAAACCAATTGTATTGCATGGGACCCTCAATGCTATATCAATCGTGAGGCCGTAGATGGAATCTTCTATTGATATGATTTTTGGAGGTACTGCAAACCAACACCGTATATTAACATACTTTTTTGAAGTGAAAACTTCTTTAGCGGCGTTGTGCACTTTTCTTGAGATGGAAATATGTTAAATGGAAATGGAATATGTGAAACTCGCGACAGGGTCACGTGTCCTGATCGAAAAATTCGACAGATTGCGCAGGGCGCTTGCGCGAATGTTCGTGTGTGTTTGTGCTACAGCGTGCCACGCGCATCCATGGATGGTGACTGCTGATGGTTCGACCGTCTATGTAGTGGCCAGATCGTGGGAAAAAGTTACCCCCACTTTACGTACCTTTTTATACTGAAGAGACCCTCCCTCTCTACCCCTCCCCCTCTCTCCTCCTCCCCTCTCTTCCCCCTCCCTCCCCCTCCCCCTCTCTTCCCCCGAAACGCAGCTGTAATAGCTGCCTTACGCCGATTTTCTGGAGAGGATGGTTCTACCCCGGTCGAGCCAGCCCGGTATATGAGCTGCGGTCAATTGGCTATTGCTCGCCTATACCACCAAACCAACCAACTTCATATAATTAAATTCATAACTATCTCCTTACCTTGAACGATAAGTTGAACGACATGTTCATTGGTGCCCTGGCTGTTGGTCGCAATACACTTGTAGTACCCGGAGTGTTCGCTTGTGACATTGGCCGTATGCCACTCGTTACCAATATTGGCAATATCTACGAACTTGGCGTTCTTTGTTGGCTTGTACTGCCAGCTCAGCTTCGGACTTGGTACGCCTTTGATGACACTAAAAATACAATATTGTTGAAGCTATTCATTGTTATTTCATCATCATCATCATTTCACCCAAAAGACGGCCACTGTTGGACATAGCCCTCGCCCAAGGTTATCCACAACGACCGGTCCTGTGCCACTTGAATCCAGCGGTTTTCCGCGACCTTCACCAGCTCGTCGGGCCACCTTGTCCACCTTGTGGGGGCCTACCCACGCTACGTCTCAAGAACTGGGTCGCCACTCAAGAACCTTTCTGTCTTATCGGCCATCAGTTCTTCGGGCTACGTGCCCCACCCACTGCCACTTCAGCCTACTAATTCGCAGGGCTACGTCGGTGACCTTGGTTTGTCTACGTATTGTTATATTATTGTTACTCACTTGCATTTCACTGAGACCGCGGCACCTACAGTAACCTTTTGTATACCAACACCGGTTACCTCGGGAACCTCTGAAATATCCATAGCAAGAATATTATTATTGTCTCCAAAGTTTAGTTAAATTATTAGCAAATCCGTGTAAGTATGTTTGTCCGTGGCTATTCTAGAAAACAGTGACCGTCGACATAATACCTAGTAGTAGACGACGCAAGACCTTTGTCTCTTAGAAACGGACGTTACTTAGGACTTCCTTACAACACCATAGCCAGCTGCAAATACTAATCGGTAAACGATCGGAGGTCAAGCAACGCTTGGCAAGGTCAATCAGACATGGGTGATCATTAAAACGGTGTTACAGTGCCAGTGGCATTTAAACTGAGTGTCTCCGTGCTTCGAAAGGCACGTAAAAAGTCGGTCCCGGTTGTTACAACTCTGACATCAAGTTGGCCATTACGATAAGAAGAAGACGGCGCCATAATATTAGGGAGAAATTAAACTATGCGTTGGTTCTGTAGTGTGGTTTGGTACTTAATTGTTTATAGCTTAGTATCTAACACTCTTACCTAGCCCGTCTATTGTAACGTGTGTTTTATATTCTATGTGCTCGTCAGGATCTTCTAGCAATAATGCCTTGCAAGTATACTCTCCGTCCAGACCAATATCCATCGCATTTATCTTCAGAACTCCATTAGACAATATCGTGTATTGCTTCGACGTTGCTATTTCTTTCTTCTCTCTGGTCATATCCTTCTTATGATACCAGCGTATTTCCATTGGCAAATTCGACGTAACATCGCATTTGAGGTTGAGTTCATTGCCGTATTTAGCGGAATACGAGTCTAAAAGAAAAAAAACTTTAAAATTGAGTCTAAGTAGTTAATTTTAATAGTTTTAACGAAACAGCTGATGAAAAGCGTAGATTGTGTAGTATTAGCGTACTTGTATAAAATAAGCACTTTGCGGACCTGAAGGGGAGTGGGAGAGAGGGAAGGGGAGGGGAGGAGGGAGGGGTTGGTACGAAACGCAACTATAATAGCTACTTTACGCCGATCTTCTGTGAGAGGGTGGTATTACCCTTGTCGAGCCAGCCCATATACAGAGAGTGTTGCTACTCACCCAGAGGACGTGAGTGAACACGGAACGGTGACGAAACCGACACTTGAATGCTTTCAGCGCTTGAACCCTGATCGTTGGTGGCACTACAAGAATATTTGCCAGATTTCTTCGCAAAAACACGTGCTATCGTGCGGGTATATTCGAAACCGCTCCTTGCTGTTGAGCTCTGGAACCAAAAACTTTCAAATTAGAAACGAATTTAAAGATCTTGAAATTATATCAGTTTAATTTTATTGACGACCCCGCTTGGCGAAGTGGTTTGAGCGTTGTTGGCCGGTCGGAATTTCCGACAGATGAGAATTTCGGAATCGGCCTTTTCGTAGTTTGCCGTGGTCTGGGTGCCACTGATATTATCCCCAGTCCATTGTATGGTAGCCATAGTACAAGCGCTGCTTAGTTCGGGACCATACAGTTGGTGTGTTTGACTGGCGATATAAAAAAATGCATAAGAAATTATACCGCGGCTTGTATCGTGTTTCCAGCGCCGTCCTTCCAAACTACAGTTGGCTCTGGGTTCGCCGTCACGCGACACGTGAAAGCCAGCTGGCTTCCGTACGGAACCACCTTGCTTGCACCCTCCATAATGGTTACCATAGGGGCCTTGAGCACTACTAGTTCTGCGACAACTTGCTCGTGGTGTCCCGCCACGTTCAAAGCAAGGCACAGGTAAAGGCCGCCATTGGATAGCGCTGCCTTCTCTATGTGCAGTTCTGGGCCGGAGCCTGCGATGGACCGGTACTCCATTGAACCAGCCGCTTTCATCTGCCAAGATATTTTAGGCTCTGGCACACCCTCTATGATTCTGAAATCAATAGTTCGATGTCATTGCAACATATTGCATTTTTTTGTTTGGAAACATTTGTTTTTTTTTTTGTAATCTTGTCATTACTTAAATTAATTAATTAATTCTAGTAGGTACACGGCTGACTATTACCCTGTTTTAAACACGAAATCCTCTCCATCCAAAGGTTGTCTAAAAGAGATCGCAGCTTGCAATAAGACCGCCCACTGTACACTGTTGTTTGTTGCTTGTTTCGTTTGTCTTTTTTGTTTAAGTATATGTTTTCCGTTAGGGCGAGGCCCCACTAGCGCGTTGCGCTGCGTCGTCGCAACGGATCAAAGGGTAGACGGGCGAGAGACGAAGCGTGGAGGGTGATCGACAAGTACAAAATCTTGCGACGACGCAACGCAACGCGCTAATGGGGCCCGGCTCAGTGTTATCTATCTATCTACTTACTTGCATTTGATAGTAGCTGGCATGTTCTCTTTCACTTTTAACACTTTAATGTCCGAATCAATCTTAGGTGGAACTAAAATTAAGAATGAAGGACCATTGATAGAATTTTTTATATTGTTTAGATTGATAATGGGTGCGTCTACATCAGGTGTATGCCGCGCCCGAGCACGTCGTAGCTTTGACATCGGAACGCATAAATAGAATGTCATAATATGAGAGCTCGGGCGAGGCATGCGAGGCATCTAGACGTACCAATATACTTACCAAGTCCAGTAATTTCCACATTCGTACTAAAATCGCGTTTCCGCGTTGGGTCTTTCAGTAAAAATACTTTGCATGTGTATGTCCCAACCAGGTCTACATCCATAGACGTGATCTTCAACTGCGTGCCGTCGTTAGATACAGAATACTTGTCTGAGGATATCACATGTTCAGTCTCGCCCGTGACCTTGTTCACGTGATACCAACGTATTTTTAACGGTTGCTGTGACCTTACGTCACAATTTAACGTAGATTCAGTTTTATACGCTATCCTAGTAGTACCTAAAATAGTAAAAACATTTTAAATCAGAAGCTTTATAACTCCTTTTTTATAGGAACACATTCTATTGACGCCACCATTTACCTATATTATTTCACCAACTAACTCACTTGTTGCTTTGGTCAAGTTAAAATTGTAACCGCCAAATAGATATTTTTAGCCAGTTCAGTTCAGTTTAAAATAGTTTTACAAAGCATTTCAAGAACAAAAGTGATTTGTAATGCCAGTGTAAGTCCATCATAACTGTCTATAAATTTGGGGGTAAGTATTTTACAGTAAAAAAATGTTTTGAGGCGCTAATAGCCAGCTGCAATCACTGATCGGTAAACGGTCGAAAGTTAAGCAACGCTTGGCTAGGTCAGTCAAAGATGGGTGACCATTTAGTGGCGTATTTGGACTTAGCGTCTCCGTGCTTCGGAGGACACATAAAAAGTCAGTCCTGGTTGTTGTCATTTAGGCAGCAGTCGTTAAGCCTTGTCAGAGGGCTTCGGGCGGCATGAACAACTCTGACACCAGGTTGGCCACTAACCATACGATAAGAAGAAGACGTAGTTAGGGCCTCCGCAGACTAGCTACTTTTAGCATCGGCGATCGGCGATTTTGATGCTGCGTCTCGCTCGCTCGCGCTCGAAGAAACGCGACGCAGCATCGATACGTCACAAAATCGCCGGTCGCCGATGCTAAAAGTAGCTTGTCTGCGGAGGCCCTTACAAAATGAAACAAAACACTATTTACCTGTAGGTACAGAATTGATGATGAATGGGTCTTTTATTATGACATTGATTGCTTTATGCTGTTTGTCGTCAAGAGAGTTTCTGGCGTGGCAGTAATACCTAGCCTCTGATGCACTGGGTATTTTGAGGTAGCTTATGTAGTCGTATGGGATCTGTACTATAGAATTCTGAAACCAGAATATTTAGTTATTTATACTTAGGGGCCATCCATTAATTACGTCACACGTAAAGGGGGGGAGGGGGTCAACGAAATGTGACATTGTGTGACAAGGGGGTGGGAGGGATCCTAAGTTTTGTGACGTCACATTTAAAAAGCTAATATATCTAAGTATTAAAACCGTAATTTGAATTTTTTACGAAAAATTTTGAAAATTTCTGAAAATTATAAAAAATATGTGACGTCACACAGGGAGGGGGGGTCTCGCAAATGCTGCTGTGAAAAGGGGGGAGGGGTCTAAAAATCATGAAATTCGTGTGACGTAATTAATGGATGGCCCCTTAGGTCTATTCTTCTATATTATATGACTGACTAACTCATCGCGAACTTCTTCAAAACTATAAAATATGCAGGCTGTTTAGCGTTCGGAGTCGTGTGCAATCGTTTTTTTTTATCGCCACACTAACACACTAACTATATTATGGTTCCAAACTAAGCAATGCCTGTACTATGACTACCGTGCAATGGACTGGATGGATTTGATATAAAGGTATGAATAACTCTGAGGAAGGCAACAGTTTCAGATTATCAAGTACTACTCCACCAAGCCAACTAGGCGCTCGGATCATAGTAGAAAGATGGATAGTAGGTTATCTTCATAGAAACGCACCGCACGCGACTTGTAGGTGTGCGCCATGCGTATCTATGCGCCGCGCACGCACACACAAACATCACATGCATTGTATCGAACTGATAACCGGGTTTAGTTTTGGTTTGAGTGTGCGTGCGCGACGCATAGATACGCATGGCGTAAACATACAAGCCGAGCGCGGTAAGTTTCTATGAAGATAACTTACTACCCATTTTTCTACTATGTTCGGATGGAATGCGGCTTCCCCGCCCGCACACCCGCCACCGCCTGCTGCTTCCCGCCCTCGTGCCGCCCGCAGACGTCACCGCCTATTTGTGCGGGTGACGTCACATTTGACATGCGCCTAATTGCCTTGGTGAAGTTGTAGCTTATTTATTTTAATCTACTACACATACTCTATCACATTAAGGTATCATTGTATTTCAGCTAGTAGTAATTTTAGTAGCTTTGGTTTAGCGTTATCTTACTTCAGAATGTATTCTGATTCCTAACTCGTTCCTCCAAGTGATCTCTGGCTCTGGGAACGCGGACACCTTGCACGTGAGAGTGAGGGGGGCGCCGCGCGCCACCTCCACAGATGAACCTTCCACGATCTCTACCACCGGCTTTTTAGGTACACCTGATATTGGAAATACACGATGAAATTGAATTATTTGGCCAAACTTCAATAAGTTCTGTTCGGCGGTATTAGTGCCGCCATGGACGGACTGCTTGGAGCAGTCGAGACCACCTACTCGAGAGCAGTCGTGTTGCGGTCGGAGTCGTGTTCAACCCTACAAGCAGTCCTTGTGCAGTTGTTTGTATTTGTACGCAGCTCTTTGCTGCCGGCATCCACCGCACGTAGACTGCATTTTTAGCTGCGATTGCAAATGAACTGCTGGAGCGGACCGTGTATGGCGAATGCCAATTTTGTATTGAAACTGCAGATCGCCCAACAGCGACCGCTTCAAGCTATCGGCAATAGCTGCAAGCGGATGCCGGCAGCAAAGAGCTACGTACAAATATAAGCACAACTGCATAAGGACTGCTTGTCGGGTTGAACACGACTCCGACCGCAACACGACTGCTCTCGAGTAGGTGGTCTTGACTGCTCCAAGCAGTCCGTCTATGGCTGCGCTTACACTAAAAACATTGTTTAGACATAGATTTATTAAAGTTACTAAAAATACCTACCTGGTGGTGGTTTTTGTGGTGTAACAGGTATCTTAGCTATTCTCCTCAGGGGCCTTCCCGTCTTGATGACTGTTCCTGTCAACTGAAATAATTAACATTTCAGTTTTGATACTATTAAAATAAAGATCATAATTAGCCCTTTTAAGGTCCCATTCCTGCGCACGGGCCTCCCCTCAATGTGAGAGTGAATTGAGCCACAATCCACCACGCTCTGGCCCAGTTTGCTATCACTGCTTTGTTACTATTATGATAAAACTGACTGAATAATAGACTGATTAACACAATAATAGATAATTAATTCATCGCAATAGACTTATTTTATTTTATTATTACTAGAATCTCAGATCAAATAAAAAAGACAGGATAGAACGTTGCGAACATCGAAGTGAGGTCGGTTCTATAAACATGTGTGCAACGCGCCCCGCCTTCGCAAGGTTCTATCTTGTCTTTTTTATTTGAACTGAGACTAGAATAAGCACTTGTTATAGCAAGTTATGAAGGTACGTTACCGCAACTTTGAACATATGTGAAGGTGCCACAAACGGCGCTGTGATGTAGAAGGGCCACAATTCAATCAGAGATATTTCCTTGATCACATTTTCCTTCATGTCCAAAATTTGAGCTGCTAGTATTTTGACAGAATCGTCGGGATTCGTCACCCAAAACGATAAGTGGGTCAATGAATCTGGAATAAATATTATTTTTGCACAGATTAAATAAGGTAAGTAGGTACCTTACTTACTTTTTACATACTTCGGGTTGCTCATTAAACGTTTTCGTAATAGGGTACCTTATAATTTATGTGAGTACGGACTAAAAGTCAAATAATGACGAAAATAAGTTTGAAATAACAAACGTTTACCGCCAATTATACAGAGATTTTTAGTCGCAATACAATGATTTTACAAAGCATTTCTAGAAACAAGTGTGATTGGTAATGCGGGTTAAAGTTTTTGTACCGCCCTCACATCACGCTACATACTACATATTTACGACGCCACCAATAGATGGCACTGAGTGCACGCTCCAGTTCAACATAGAAATCCTGAATCACGGTATCAAGATTAACGAGGCACATCGCTATACAAGGGTATTTGAAATCATGGGCATCCTTTTAAACTATGACTCTACAGATGATTCAGAATATATTGGGAAAATAAATAAAAATATCTATTGATAAAAAAATATTGCTCTAGTAAGCAAATAATCATACCAGTTAACTGTTATACCTTACCTTTGCAATAAATTTGTATAAATTGTTTTGTTGATTAATATTCTCTAAATATTCTGAATCATGTGTAGAATCACCGTTTAAAAGGATGCCCATGATTTCAAATTCATCCTGTATATAGAAGATCCCACCAACAAAGCCAACAGCGGCCGGCCCCACCAGGTATGCCACCCACCTGACTGAAAGATTTTCCCTTTTCCGCAAAATTTACAATCGAAACACGAAAGCAGTGTAGATCTGCAGACGTGTGACGTCACTGCTATAAATCAGGGCATGGTGTACGACAAAGAAAGACTAACATCTATGTAAATGTGTCATGAACTCACTTGCGAAAGGCTGTGGTGCTGTATCGTCAATGGACTTGGGTTGGTGTACAGAGAAGCCGTGGCGGAAATAAAAGTCGCTGCGACCGGTGATCACGACAGACGCGGCGCTATTACACTTCACTGACACATCGTATTCACCAGACGCGGTGTCCATCAACTTCACCACCTGCAAGGTAACAACATTATTAGCCCTCAATGCCAAGCATGGACAAAATACTAAGAGGACTTGGTCTAAGCGCCCGGGCCCCATGACTCCACTTGGTGTGCTGTCGGCGTTCGTCCTGTGCACGCGTCTTGCCAACGCTCGCATCCCAAATATAATTCTACTCGACACTAGATGGCGACCCTTTGTACGTCTCTTTTACCATCCTACACTTAGTGACATCTAGTGTGAAAAAGTTAAACTACGTACTAACATCAACATAGAACGAAGCAAGTAGTTTTGCTATTGACCGGTAGATAGAAAATGGAAAAGTAGGCGTTATGTAACACCCCGTCATCCGCGCAAATTGTCAAGCATTGTTTCATAGGGAAATCGAATAAGAACATCTCTTCTATCTATATTCTCTATAATGCCAAGCTAGGCTTCAGGTTCTTAAATCTCTGTGCAATTCTCCATTCCAAAACCAACGGTCTCTAATATTATTTTCGTAAATTCTTGGCGGTTGCATGTTGTCGGCTCGAGGACTGATAACAGTGGCCCGATTCACGTAACCAAAATCGTAACGATGTCTCAGCGATATAGTCGTTGATAGCCTTTTCATAATACGAAAAGGCTATCAACGACTATATCGCTGAGACATCGTTACGGTTTTGGTTACGTGAATCGGGTTACAGATGTCTGACAACATGTCAATCGCCAAGAATTTGCGACTTATAATAAAGAATTCAATTAAACACACCAAAAGAATGGTCTCAAACTGAGTAACACTTGTACTATGGGTACCGTACAACGGACTGAGGGCGATCCCGATGATACCCAAAAACTGGCCGATTCCAAAATTTTCTTCTGACGCGAATCGAACCCGATGCAGTGAGCCGAGAGTGATTTTTACAATTTTATGTTTTAGAGTCCCCCATTTCAATTTAATCCATGTTCAAGATTTCACCCTGCATTTAAGACCCTAGACCGCAATTAAAAGTAAAGGTACCGTAAGTACAGTTATCTTCTGGACAACTGCTCAGTAGCCCGATTCACGTAAAAACAAACGATCCAAATAACTCTGAAGTTCGAAAGTCGTTCGATCGAAATCCTATCAAAAGTTGGTATTTACGTGTTCCTTGAACGCAGTTCGATAGGACTTCAACTCAAACGTTTACTCAACGAAAAACGGTTACTCAACGACTTGTTGCCATGACGAAAAGGCTATCAACAACTTATCGTGCGATATCGTTACGGTTTTTATTACGTGAATCGGGCTACAGGACATACCTTTGCATGATCAGTCCAAATGATTGTCTCTAGTTTCAACTGTGGTCCATTGAATGCGGACAGCTGAACATTTGTGCCGGATGCAGACACTATGGCGTATTTAGTCAGGTCGTCAATCCAAAACTGTAACAAATTAGCATATTTGAATTCTGCTCCGCTGGTGGCACAGATTAATAGAAGTAGGCAGATGTAGTCTTGGCAACAAACGATGTGAAGCCGGGTAGCATTTTATGTGTGCGTGACAACTAGGAGCAGCACTAGGGGCACATACATCTGTGTGCGTGTAAAGATGTGTAGTTATAAGGCGGGATTGTATTCGCTTTTTTGTTTTGTATTTGCTTTGGTGGCCTCACTTTCGTGTTCTATGCACTCCATCTGTAGCTCCTAAATCTATGAAATTAGGTACTTACAGGCACTTTGGTTTCGGTATTAGCTGGAATCAATTGTGTGGTTAGTCCAGTTTTGTTGCCTTTGATGTCTTCCTCAAGAAACTTGCTCACAACCTAAAACAAAAAGTCTTAGCTAATAAATAAATGATGAAAGTAGGCTGAAGGTATGTGGCTTAAACACTTTTGCAATCCAAAGACACTATTTTGACATTTAAGGGCTTACTTACTAAAAATGGCGACTTTACGCAATTTTTTTGATGAATCCCTACGGATTTACGGTCATATACTTTTCAAAATATACCTCATTATACTTCAAACCCTCAGGAATAAAATGTATCTGATAATTTTATGTTCAAATGTTATCAAATTTTGCTAAAAAACGAGTTATGCTGTTGTAAGTATTTACATTGTTTATAACCTAAATTGTAAATATGAAATCTATGCCAAAATAATGCTTAAGACCTTTTAAATAATTATGTATTTCACCGTTTGGATATTAGTTATTCAATAAAAAAAAGGTTAAACAAAAATCGTAAATTCGCTACAAACATCACGCCTTTTCAGTACCGTAACTATCATCAAGCCGCATGTATCGCCATTAAAAAAATCATCTCAAATTTGAGATCGATCTTAAGATGCAGTTTTGACGTTTAGTGTATGGAACGTCTGTCAAAAACAGGGTCTTCAGATGGATCTCAACTTTGAGATGCATTTATAATACGAGCCTTTGTCTTCAGTATAGGTATTTAATGTGTTATTGTTGTTGATTATTGGAAGTATATTCGTAGTATCGAATGACGCTCGCCATAAGGATATAAGCTCCAATCACGGTCTAATTATTTAATTGAATACCTGTTGTTTATCCTGTCTATAAATAAATAAACTGAATTCAATTTCCTGTTGACTTGATTTGATACCGAGCTTTGTAACATGTTAAATTTTCCCTTTTTATTTTACGAGTTGTATTGTTTTTAATAACTGTTGTAACCTATTTATGAAGAGAATGTAATTCAAGTGATGAATACAGTGTTTTTCTTCTTAGCCTTATTTTTCGGGGTAAAGGTCTACCCTTTCTTCTCTTCACCACTCTGTCTAGGATTATCATACCAACGAAAGTGTCCAGGTCATCTCGCCAACTTCCCTTACGCGATATGGCAGGTAACCAGCTAGTGCTGTTATTGGCCCACCTTCGTGGGTCCATGCGTGGGACGTGACTGGCCCACTCCCAATTCAGCTTCGTGGTCTATTCCCACATCCATGATGCTAGTCATGTCACACAGGATTGGTGGTAGACCCAAGCTCAAGCCAATTGAATACGGCTCATATATGGTCTCACTAGCCGAGGTTGTACCGCACTCTCACAGAAGATCGGCGTAAAGTAGCTATTACAGCTGCGTTTCGTACGACAAGTGAGAGAGCCGGAAGCCCAAACCCGTTCCCCTTTCTTTAGGGGGGCAACTTGTGGCCTTTGGTAACTATTGCAAGCATGTAAGCATGTATGGTATGTGGTGCTACGGTAACTGCTTAACATCAAGCAGGCACATGTTTGCCAACTAAGTCACATAAAAAAATATCTCACACAGGATGGTGATGAAAAATAAATGATAGAAATAAATAATTACCGTTCTAACATCCCATTTGGAGACCCTGATCGCCATGCCCGAACTAGCGGTCGAAATGCTGTGGTACACCTGAAACTCTGGACTGTAGGGGTTGCCGCAATCGCCCGTCAGCACTAACACAATCTGAAATTTAATTATTCTTAAAGCCTGAACAATCGGGGTTTTATAATGCGTTTTATTTGGATCCTACAGTTTTTCATCTTACGACTCTTCTTTAAACTCTCGTTTGCACGCGAAACTAATCTTAAAAACATGTCGGTTTTGCTAATAAGGTTCATCTTTTGGTAAATAATGTGTTCTTATGTATTTAATAAGTAGCGGCTACCAATATTCAAGAAAACTTTTGTACGCATATTGCATAGATTTTGCATAGATAATAATATTCCATTTTTTTAATTGACGGCATGTTTTTTTTTATGAAAAATCATATACCATTTATTCTATGCCCGATACTTATCCAAACCCTTAAGTATTATTTCGTACTTTGGAAACAACATGAACTCATCAACAACATCCGAATTTTACTCGTGCATACACGTACGAACAACACGAATGATCCCGACCTTCCAAGTACTACGGGAGTGCGCACACTGGGTGCGAGTTACGTGCACGTACGACCAACTCGCACCCAGTGTGCGCACTCCCGTAGTACTTGGAAGGTCGGGATCATTCGTGTTGTTCGTACGTGTAAGCACGAGTAAAATTCGGACGAAAACGCATCCAAAGTGAGCGCGGCCTTAGGGTAACAATTAATTTTAGGTCTGTTTTACGGAATGTTGTTACCTGGCTCTGTTTCCTTTGACACATTTGCTGAATCTCCTCGCCCATCCAATAATCTTTAGCGGAGGCATCGGTGAACACGTAGATGTAGGAACCGGGCTGACTCGACTCCAGCGCAAGCTTAATACCAGACAGCGACAACTCTTCGCAGTCACCACCACCATACACAGGAATCTGCGTAAAACAAACATATTTACTCATTGAAATAATATTTGCAAGTAGTATTTTCTTTATTTTAATTAAATTCGTGCGAGTTCCAAGACAGTTTAGCTTGTCCCCGGGAATCCGTAACAATGTACTATTACTAGGCTCACGCCAGTAGTTTTTTTTTTGTGGGATATTTGGATTTTTATTATTCGAATCCCACTGCTGGGCGAAGGACTCCCCAACAACTCTCCATATTTCTTTGCTATTGGCAATTTCTGGAAAATTATGGAATGCATCCAGGTCGTACCGCTATCGTTTCCTGCCCTCCTAGACAAGTGGTTTCGTCTACAAGCGCTTCTACAAAAAGCTACGCTTCATGTATGGAAATGACATAAGTCACGTGATCTACTTATCGACTTGTAATGTCATTTTGATACATTTCAGCGTAGCGTTTTGTAGAAACGCTTGTAGATGAAGCCACTGGTTTCTAGGGGCTGGGCATAGCTTAATAACCAATATCATCATCATCATTTCAGGCAAAAGACGTCCACTATTGGACATAGGCTCCCCAAGATTTTCCTCAACGACTGTAATACCTAACCAATAAAAATAAAATAATCAATTAAGTATCTGAGTTTTCTTACTCTTGCCAAAGCCCACTTCAAATCTCTACGGTTGCTTGTAGTTATCATGAGTTGAGGTTTATCTGAAAATAATGAAAATTTCTGAAAAAACTTAGTACCACCCTCTGACACTGACAGAGCCCAGTATAATGGACTATATACATACCCCCAAATTTGTAGAAAGTTATAATTATTAAAGAAAGTTATTTTGCCATTACAAATCACATTTGTTCTTAGAAATGATTTTCAAAGCCATTGTAAATTGGGCAAAATCTCTATAAACCTGGGGTCTTGGTATGACGTACGACCCGCCTGATGTTAAGCAGTTGCCGTAGAATCTATAGATGCTTACAATACCAAAAGTATCACTCGCACGTTGCCAACCTCGTGAGAGGGTTTGGTCTTCCGGCTCTCTCACTCATCGTACGAAACGGAGCTGTAATATCTACTTTACGTCGATCTTCTGTAAAAGGGTGGCTACCACGTCCTATATGAGCTGCAGTCAATTGGCTTCAGCTTGGCTCCACCAATAAATAGATACTAATTTGATCTTACCTGGATCATTAAAAGTGACTAGAACGATATTACTAATCTGGGTAGACCGCTTGTCCAGCACAATGTCCATTATGGAATCCACTTCGCTTCTGACCTGTGCTATATCGTCGTACATGGAGCCAGTGTTGTCTATCACGAAGGTCAAACTTGCCTCTTGACATGATACCTTATAGATTGTTAAAAACACGAGTAAAAAGTGCGGAATCGCCCGCACCGACATGTTTATTGGTTATTACTGCGTTGGAACCAGAAAACCACTGCGTATATTACAGCCGTATACGCCTATTTATTACAATTACCATATAAATGACGAGTGACGACGTTTATTTTGAGGGAAAATACTAATTGGTGAGTAATAATACTCGTCGCTCTATAAATATTATTAATAATAATAATTTATTTATTTATTCAGACTACAAAGGTCCATGGTATTAGTAACACAAAAACGTATCCTATGTTAGTACTTAAAAAAATAAATAATTTAAAAAATTAAAAACACGACTGCCCTGCCAAAAAACGAACTAAAAAGTATAAAACAAGTGCAGTGTCATTGCAGTCGGGGGACCGTTCTGTGGAACATATTTAATCTAAGAGGGCCCCCGACTGCAATGACACTGCACTTGTTTTATACTTTTTAGTTCGTTTTTTGGCAGGGCAGTCGTGTTTTTAATTTTTTAAATTATTTATTTTTATTTTATGCATTTTAGTGACAGCAGCCAAAAATGATATATTTGTTTTGCATGTACACCCTACCTATGTTAAATTATGCCTATAAATTCTACAGTTTTGGAGTGTGCTCATCAAGGCCTTCAATTTGATACCCATATTGTAATAATGGAAGAAAAAAATTTTTTTTTCACATATTAAAGTTGAGCCATAATGCCGCCATATTGATTTTTTTCAAAAATAATATACCCAGTCTTACCCGGAATGATGTAAGGATTCTAACGATACCCCATACATCGAAATCCGTTCAGGCATTTATAAGTTATGGTGGAATAAAGAATCTCACATACAAACATACAAACATACAAACATACAAACATACAAACATACATACATACATGAACCCTAAACACATATACACTCTTTTTTTTTTGGGCAGTCGTGTAAAAAACTAGTAAAGTTAAGGTGCGCTTAATTAGCGCCATATAAGTACTATCCGCCCGCTCAGCTATCGCACGCAGAATGATGTTGGGGCTGTCGCGCACTCTGCGCAGTAAAGAGGCCGATTTCTTGCGCCACACTGCCTGAAAACCGTCAGTGCGCGCCACGGCAAACATGGTAGACGCGCTACAAAAACGCGGCAGCCTCAACAACGCTCTGAAAACGTTGTTGTAGTGGATTCGCAGAGCATTGTAAGCCCTTTTTGACGGGCCCGTTAGCGTGGTTGGCGCGGAGGCGCCTTTCACGCTGCAGGTCGTAGGTTCGATTCCTACCCGAGACATGCATTTGTGTGCATGAACATGTCTGTATGTCCGGAGTCTGGGTGTATATGTATATTAAGTATGTATTTACAAATAAAAAAGTAGTATATGTAGAAATATTAGTTGTCTGGTTTGCATAGTACAAGCTC
The DNA here is from genome assembly GCA_947859195.1 of Drymonia ruficornis. Taxonomy (NCBI): domain Eukaryota; kingdom Metazoa; phylum Arthropoda; class Insecta; order Lepidoptera; family Notodontidae; genus Drymonia; species Drymonia ruficornis. The sequence continues at coordinate 5,457,173 of OX401925.1, read as the reverse complement.
TGCTTAGTTTGGGATCAGGTAACCGTGAGTACAAAAATGTCCCACGATATTATTATTATTATTATTATTATATATTACCTGATGGAATTTACTAGAACAAAATTACTTTAGTTTTTAACAGCCGAATCGAAGGGCTACTCAAATGTTTATTGGCCAAATACTCAAAAGATACTCAAATATTTGAGTCCCATTTAGCAGTTTGAGACGTTGTTATCTGTAATTTCATGTCATGACGACAGCTTGGCGCAGTGGCTTGAGCGTAGACCGCTCGGCTCGGGTTTGATTCCCGCCTGAGGAAAATTTCGGAAACGGCATTTTCGTAATTTGCTCTAGTCTTGTTGTCACTGGGATCGCCAACAGTCCATTTTACGATACCCATAGTACAAGCGTTGCTTAGTTTGGGACCATACAGTTGGTAGTGTTTGTCTGGCGATATTTAATAACTAACTAGCTGTCCCGGCGAACTTCGTGTCGCCTCAGAATTAATGTTGTATTTACTTATTAGCCAAAAAAGAACTAAACCTTCCCCCCCGTTCCCCCGTTCGTCGTCTGATCTTCTCCTTTCCCGTGTCGCAAATAAAGGGTTCCGTACCACCATAGAATAAAAACGTCAAAAATATCAAGTTTCTTGTATGGGGACCCCCTTTGTTTTGAATTTATATTTTATTTTTAGTATTATTTGCTGTTGTAGCGGCAACAGAAATACACTTTCTGTGAAAATTTCAACTCACTACCTATTACGGTTCGTGAGATACAGCCCGCTGACAGACGGACGGACAGAGTAGGCTTAATAATAGAGTCCCACCCCCTTTATTTTTAAATTTTATTTATTTTTACTATTTGTTGTTGTAGCGCTAACACGCTACGGATTATTTTTGTATGGTCCGAGGATTCCTCCCGCGCTTGTAGTGGGACGAACTCCATCCCGAAGTATTTCTGTTGCACTACAACATGGGGTTCTTCATCTTCATGTTTACAGGTCCCTAAAAGGTCGGCGCCGCGTCTGCTCCACTTAAGTTGCAGATGACCTGGGCGGCTTCCACTTTCCATCAGGTGGACCGTATCCCAGTGTGCCATCCTTGGCTACGTTAAAAGAAAAGCAGCTCTCATATTTGAGCAGCGTTTGAATTTCACCGTCTGTAGAGACCACTTGCATCATGAGATAGATGAGTTAAATAGAATGCTTCATAGTTACTCTATGTAGCCTACCGTGCTTTCGCAGAAGTTACCATCATGGAATTATTAGTAACTCAATTGCGTCACATTATGGCAGGTTCTATGACGCAAGATATGAATATTGGGTGAGTAGGCTTGTGGGGCGTACCGAAGGAGTAAAAGTTTTTGTACTGCGTGAATATCGCTGCTTGTAGTGGTGTGCTGAGCATAAGTGTAAGGTAAGGTATAAGTGATACCAATGAAAGGAGATAGCTTTTCCCCGGAACTCGTCGAGGGTCAAACCTTGGCGTTATCGTTGGACACCATTGTTGGCTTACAACAGAAGAGTTTGTGGCGGGCCTAGTACCATTTAAAATACTGTATGGTACTATATCTGCTAAAATAATCCTACGTCGATCTTTTGCGAAAAGATCTACTACCCCGGTGGAGCTCAGTTCCCCTTGGTTTTGGCTTGGTTTTCCGTCATCGCACCCTTCGACGCTGGGAGAGATTTCACCCACACCACTTGCATGCCTGGTACAACATGGGTTTATTCAATAGGCATGTTTACAGGTTCCTAAAAGGTCAGCACCGCGTCTGCTCCCCTTAAGTTGCAGATGTCCTGGGCGGCGGCTTCCAATTACCATCAGGTGGACCGTCTGCCAGTGTGCCATCCTTGGCTATAAAAACCGTAAAAAAAACCGTCTGCTATAGACGCTGTTCAGTTAGCCATACAAAATGACGAATACGCATACTTTAAAGTCTACAGTTATTTTCCGAGAAAAATTACAGTCAGGGCCTTGATGAGATATGACGTTATGTTTACGTGGTTACGTTTTGATTGCACGGGCGAGGCTATTCGGCACTTGTTGACGCACCTACTGGCATAGATACTATAAATCAATAGGTACGATAGTTATTAGCGTCATTATTACCGTGTTTCAAGGCAACTCATGTTTCATGATTAACCAATGAACACATTTTGAGGATAATTAAATAGGTACTCACTTACTTAATTCAATTTATCTAGGTACATAATAAAATAGACATGCCAATATTCTGTACTTAATTATAATAAATTTATTTCAATTAAAATGTTGTACAACAAATAAAGCGAGCTCAGCTTATTGCTGGAAATATCAGGTCGTAAAAAAGTTTCATTTTCTATTATTTATTACAAGAATATGATATGATAAGTCTCTGCACGTTTATTCGGCATTTAAAGTCTCAAGGCTTAAGCTTTCTTGACTTCGAAGTCTCTCTGCACTGCTCCGTGCAAGTTGCTCACATTGCACTTGTAGTGACCGGCGCCCCATCCTATGATTTCCAGTTCATAGGAACTTTGACCAACCAACGGCTTACCGTTGAACAGCCACTCGATCTGTAAACAATCATCATCATCATCATCATTATCATCATCATCATCATCATTTCAGCCAAAAGACGTCCACTGTTGGACATAGCCTGTTGGCCTTCCGAAGGTTTTCCACAACGACCGGTCCTGTGCCACTTGCATCCAGCGGTATAATAATTATATTTGTCGGTGAGGGAAAACATCGTGAGGAAACCTACCTATCCCTCGGGATTAGGTAATAGTCAGTTCCTGGATACACGGCGACAAGGTTCACCACCTGTCACGTTGGGTTCTGACTATCTGGTGAAACGTGGGCTTTGAGTTGGTTAATACCTCCACAATGTGGTGGCGTATGGCCATTCAAGCCTCTGACTACCCCCGAATGGGGATAAAAAGTCGTGACGTTACACATATCGTCAGGCGTACACTCCATCTGTATGGACCCAAGCTAAGGACTTTACTATGACCTCATTACGGGCTGGCTCCACCGAGCTAGTACCACCCTCACACAGAAGATCGGCTTAAAGCAGCTATTACAGCTGCGTTTTGCACGATGAGTGAGAGAGCCAAAAGCCCAACCCAACCCTTCCCCTTTCTCCGCCCCACTCACCTTCAGGTCTGCAACGTGCGAGCAATGCGTTTTGTATTGCAAGCATCTATAGGCCACGTTAACTGCTAAAAATCAGGCGGACCGTACTTTTGTATTCCACATCAGTCCCATAAAAATACCTAGTATACGAAAAGTCACAGGTTTAACTTACATCCGGTTCCGGTATGGCATCAACGTCACATCTAAGAAATTCATCTTTCTCGCCGTTCCACTCAATTACGGGGTTTAGTGGGTACTTGAACTCGGGTGCGTATCCCACGTGGAGCACGAAGGTCTCCGTCGTTGAACCATGGACGTCGGTCACGTGGCAAGTGTAATTGCCTTCGCTGCCTACTTCAGCATTCATGATACTCATAATCGGTTGATAAATAGGCATATCTACTCCGTTCTACATTAAAAAAATAACGCAAATTAATGTATTATTTTAGTAGATACTACTCTACCAAGCCAACTAGGCGCTCGGGTGGAATGCGGCTTCCCCGCCCGGACACCCTCCACCGCCTGCGGCTTCTAACAACCGCGCCGTCGTTTTGTGCGGGTGACGTCACATTTGACAGGCGCCTAGTTGGCTTGGTGGAGTAGAAGGTATCATAATATCGCAATGACAAATCATGCTCAGCGCACCACTACATACAGCGAAATTCAACCATCTGTTATCGCACTCGCAATAAGACAATAAATGACCTTATTAAATACATAATAAGATTATTATTTACTAGAAGATGGGCTGTATTAGTAATACCAGCATGTTTTCAAATATTGATTGCTCGGGAGCCACTTGCCTCTTGTGGACGCAGCCATAAAAATAAGATCCTTTTGGGTTTTTCCTGGGGTTCCCAAACTAGGCGCCCTAGTGCGCCGTAGAAAGTAAAGAGGGGCGCCGTGAGTTGATCCTCTATCATTATTCGAAGCCACGAATATTCGCGGGTACCTTTTTTGAGCGCTCGCATCGGTAAAGACAATAACTACCTACTTATGTCGCGCACGTCGCCGTCGCTCACTCGCCGAAAAGTACCTTGAAACAGTATGCGTACCTATGCGCTTGGAATCCGTTGATACTAAAAAAACTTAATTTCATATTGTAGTTGTTTGAATTTTTGTTCCTATCCTATATATATATTATAGGTACCTATTTCTTTCGACTGTATCTTTTTCGAATAGCTAGCTAGGGTAGGGCGCCGTGACAAAAAACGAATTTTGTAAGTGCACCGCGGGCTGAAAAAGATTGGGAACCCCTGGGTTATTCGGTTCTTGAGTAGACAAAAAAAAATATTTTACATTGTATGACTGACTTACTATAAACCATTGAACTGTTGATGAACCAGTGCGCGGTAGAGTACACTTCAACTCTATAGACTGATCCTTAAGCATATGTACATGACGACGAACACCGTAATCATTCAAGGTATCTGAAAAAATGGATCTTCAGTATTTTATTTCAATACACCAGGGGGGCTACCGCCACATAGTAAACGCAATCCATGTTGCTTATTTTCTAGCAGAATCCTTTGCAATACCGCTAAATTTCCGTAAAATACATTTTAAGCCACTCGTAACCTTTTCCCGGAAATTTCGCGGAATATTTTATTTTACTAAATTTATTTTATTTGGATAGCTTACAGTCCTAATGCAAAGTAATAAACATATAAAAAACGGGTTGCACTCCGGGAGTGCCGGCAGAAGTGAAAACTTGACGCGACTTTAATATTTTTTACCCATCCCGTCTTACGAATTTTCGATCAGGCATCCCGTCTTACGAATTTTCGATCAGGTCACGTGTCCTGACGCGAATTTAACATTTTTTACCCATCCCGTCTTACGAATTTTCGATCAGGTCACGTGCCCTGACGCGAAATTAACACTTTTTACCCATCCCGTCTTACGAATTTTCGACCAGGCATCCCGTCTTACGAATTTTCGATCAGGTCAGGAGTCTTGACGCGAGTTAAAAAAAAATTATCCATCCCAAAAAAAGTGCACAACGCCGCTAAAGAAGTCTTCACTTCAAAAACTAGCAGCCATATCTAAGGATTCTGCCAGGTAATAATAAAAATGAATTGCGTTTGCAGAATTGCCATTTGGCAACACACACCGACAACGAACAACACACAGAGTACATTTTTGTCAACACCAACAAGTATCGATAAATACAGTATCACTTACCAGTCACGATGACTTGGAACTGCTTACTGTCCGAACGGAGAGTGTTCGTCGCTGTGCAGGTGTACGAAGCGTTGCCATCACTCTTTGTTGGATTTTTTATTATCAACGCTCCTTCTTCTATAGCGTATTTGTTTTCTAAAACAAAATATCCACGTTATGAATACTTACCTATGAAATTACATTAATTCATCTTGTTGTTATCATCATCTGCCTTACCTGCCTGCCTTTTCCCATTATCTGGGGTCGGCGCAGTATGTCTTAGGCGGCTCATCGGCGACCGGCGATTTTGTGACGTATCGATGCTGCGTCGCGATTCTTCGAGCGCGAACGAGCAAGACGCAGCATCAAAATCGCCGATCGCCGATGCTAAAAGTAGCAAGTCTGCGGTGGCCCTTATTGTTCCATTCATCGCGTTTTGCTGTCACACTTACATCCACTCCAACCTCATTCATATCACTCTTTATACAATCCATCCATCTTTTCTTGGGTCTTCCTCTCGCTTTGTATCCTTCCACATTCATATTCAGCACTCGTTTAGTCACATGCTTTTCATCTCTTCTCATCACATGCCCAAACTATTCCAACTTCATCGTCATATGACAACATATAACACCACTACGCTTCAAAACCGAAAACGCCAATGTAGGGGTAAGTCTGTCAGACTGAAATGAGACTGGGCGGGGTGGATTTGTCGGATGAACCCGGAGAGATGGACAAGAGTCTTCACGCAATGGGTGCCTGAAGGTGCGCGACATCGCTGAGGCAGACCAAAGAAACAATGTGAGAATTTCCCTGTTATTGGCCACTACTGGCCAATAACAGGGAAACATGGAGAGTTGTGGGGCAGACCATTGTCCAGCAGTGGGAAAATAGGTTTATTAAAAAACCCAATGATTCTAAATCCTAAAACCATTTAGGATGGAAAGGGACATAAAAACAACGGACCCAATCGCATCACCAACACTGTAAGAGTCTTTGAATTGCTAGGTTTTCACCAGAATACGGCTACTGAAAAACTGTCGAAATGGTGACAACAGCAGGTGAAGTTTCAGATACTGTCAAAACACATCCAACGATCCAATAATGAACTAGTTCGTTACCTGGGAGAACGGAAGAGCCATTCACAGCCCATCTGATAACCGGTTTTGGGTAACCTGTTGTATCACATGGAACCCTCAATGCTATATCGCTTGTGATACCTTCGTATACGAGCTTTCCTGTAATGATTCTTGCAGGCACTGCAAAAGAAAAAATAACAATAAATAGATCGTACTTTGTAATTTTACAACTAAAAATGTATGGGGCTAGGATTGCCTGAACTCCTGAACTAAGTCGCCGATATATGACCCTTGGCAAGTCTCATAGAATTATCTACTCTTGGAACTCGCACGAATTTTAATAAAAGAGAGAATAGGGAGAGTTCTTATGCGACTATTAATAACTAGAACAATATGTTCACCTTGAACGATAAGTTGAACGACATGTTCATTGGTGCCTTGGCTGTTGGTCGCAATACACTTGTAGTACCCGGAGTGTTCGGTCGTGACGTTGGCTGTATGCCACTCGTTACCAATATTGGCAATATCCGCAAACTTGCCGTTCTTTGTTGGCTTGTACTGCCAGCTCAACCTCGGACTTGGTATACCTTTGATGACTCTGAAAATACAATAATGTTGTAGCTATGCATTGTTCCTTACTTTTATAAAATCCAATTTCTTGACTATATTTGTTACTCACTTGCATTTTATTGAGACTGCTGCACCTATTGTGACCTTTTGGATCGCAACTCCTGTTATTTTAGGAGCCTCTGAAATATAGAAAAATGATAAATTTTAAATTGATTACAGGAATTTAAAATCATATTATTATCATATACCTAAATTACGTAACTTACCAAGTCCATATATTTCAACATTCGTGCTCATCTCTTGTTTCTCGTTAGGGTTATCCCGTACATGTGCCTTGCATGTGTATTTGCCAACCAGGTCGACATCCATAGACGTGATCGTCAACTGTTTCCTGTCCGATGATATCGAGTACTTCTTCGAGGATGTCACACGTACAGTCTTTCCCGTGGACTTGTCCACGTGGTACCAATTAATTTCCAACGGTAGAGGTGATGTTACGTCACAGTTTAGTGTTGAGGATTTACCATAAGCTATCTTTGTAGTATCTGAAATGGTCGGAAAAAAAACATATAACACATATCAGTGATGTGTCTCTGAATAGAATAATTAAATTATTCACACTTTGAATTAATGGATGAAATAAGTTAACAACAAATATTACCTTTAAGAGCGGATTTAACAGTAATAGGGTGTCTTGTAACAACATTAATAGATTTATAGTCTTCGTTGAGGACGTTTCTAGCATGGCAGTGGTACCTAGCATCCTTTGATACTTTGGGTATTCTGAGGTAGCTGATGTAGTCATAATGAATCTGTACTAGTGAGCTCTGGAACAATAATATTTTTATTATAATTGAAATTAGTTAAATGTACTGTATTTAAGTTTGACGGGCCCGTTGGCGTGGTTGGTTTAGATTCCGCCTATCACGCTGCAGGTCGTAGGTTCAATTCCTAACCGGGACATGCATTTCTGGGCATGAACATGTCTGCATGCCCCGAGTCTGGGTGTAATTATGTATATTAAGTACTTATGTATTTACAAACAAAAAGTATTTTATGTAGTAATATCAGTTATCTGGTTTCCATAGTACATGCTCTGCTTAGTTTGGGATTATAGCCGTGTGTAAAGAATATCCCAGGATATTTATTATTTATTTATTTATACCAGCTTCAGGTGACTGAATCCGACGCCAAATGTTCCTAAGCAATTCCAATTAGACAGCTGCTTTAACATATCACAAATGCTCATACAAAATTTTACAATTTTAGATAATGACTGAACTAAATTGTACGCACTGACAATATTTCCGTCTTGCTCATACATTACAAACATGAGAAGCCACTCACTGTAGATTTCATTATGATGCCTTTTTCGTTCCTCCACGTTATCTCTGGCTTGGGGTACGCGTACACCTTGCACGTGAGGGTGAGTGCAGCGCCGCGCGCCACCTCCACCGACGCACCTTCTTGGATTTTTACTACTGGTACTTTAGCTAGCGGTTGATCTAATAAAAAAAAAATAGAATACAATGATCCAAACACTAATGTTTTTAAGAGAGCCCTAAGTGGTGGTGTAAAGTAAATACAGGAGGAGGAGGAAGAGAAAGGAGTTGACAACCAATTCGTAATCTATATATATAAAAATGAATCCCTATTTCATGTCATTACTTGACGCGAGAACGGCTGGACCAATTTAGATGATTTTGTTTTAGATTATTCCGAGAAGTTCAAGGAAGGTTCATACATTAAAAAAAATGGAAAAATTGCCCGGAAAGCGCTAAAAACCCATATTTTACGTATGATTCCAATTAATTTCAATAGATGGCGTAATGAACGCCGGTGTCAGATGGCGGATGGCGACTATAAATTCTTGCAAATTTATTTCATGGGCAATTCATCACAAGAAATAGATCCGCGTTGTGCACATAAAGCCGAAAACCCACCCCGGCACACGGAGAGGCCACGCACTCGCTACGCACGTGGGTCAAGCTTCGCTTTGCACGAAAATGTATGTCACCGTGTCCACCGCGGCGCACGGAGAATGACGTCATCCATACATTTTCTTGCAGAACGTAGCCGTGGCCGTGTGCGTGGCCTCTCCGTACACCGAGGTGGATTTCCGGCTTAACAGTTCAGTGTCGAACAATAAAGGGATGAATCGCTAAATTTGTTGCTAAGCGCAAAACTCGAGAACGGCTGGACCATTTTTTTCTTAATAACCTACTGTATCCCACTGCTGGGCAAAGGTCTCTCCCATCTTCTTCCATCCATCGCGGTCATGGGCTCTTTCATACCACCCGTCTAGATGAGCGTCGAGGTCATCGTGCCACCGTTTTTGGGTCTACGTCGGCGATGCCGGTCGTGCTCTGGGACCGCACTCGGTGATCGCTTTGGCCTACCTTTCTGAGCACATTCGGCTCAGGTGACCCGCGCTGTTTTCACTCCTACATCCGCGATAAGGGTTATGGAACGCAGCAAGGTGTTCCGCACCCTATCAGTGTGTTTTACACCCAAAATGCTGCGCTCTAATGCTCTATGGTAAACCTTCAGTTTGGACTTCTGAGCCTCGATTACTGACCATGTCTGGGCGCCGTAGGTAAGAACGGGCAGGATACACATGTCGATGGGTCAGTGGAAGGTTGCCCTTCATGATGGACTCCATTACTAAGCCTACGCTGTCCATCCGTCATCCATGTCTGTTAGCGGGCTGTATCTCACGAACCGTAATAGCTATAGTTGAAATTTTCACCGAACGTATATTTCTGTTGGCGCTACAACAACAAATACTAACAATAAAAAATAAATATAACATTAAGGGGGAGGGGGGACTCTATTACTAAGCCTACACTGTCCGTCCGTCTGTCATCGGACTGTGTGGCGAACCGTAATAGGTAGAGAGTTAAAATGTTCACAGAAAGTGTATTTTTGTTGCCGCTATAACAACAAATACTTACTAAAAATAAATTAAAAATTGAAAACAAAGGGGGTCCCCATACAAGAAACTTGATAATTTTGACGTTTTTATTCTACGGTGGTACGGAACCCTTTATTTGCGGGAAAGGAGAAGAACAGACGACGAATGGGGAAACGGGGGGGGGGGGTAGTTCTTTTTCAGACAACATTAATTCTGAGGCGGTACGAAGTTCGCCGGGACAGCTAGTAGTAGATACATACCGGATGATGCTTTTTGTGGAGTTACTGGAATTTTAGCTATTCTCCTCACGGGTTCTCCTGTTTGGATTGCTTTTCCGGTCACCTGGAATAATTGAACATAGTAGTCATGTCATGTATGTCATGACGGGCCCGTTAGCGTGGTTGGCGTGATGGCGCCTTTCACGCTGCAGGTCGTAGGTTCGATTCCTACCCGGGACATGTATTTGTGTTCATGAACATGTCCATATATCCCGAGTCTGGGTGTATATGTCTATTAAGTATAAACAAATAAAAAAGAAGTATTTGTAGTGGTTTTCATAGTACAAGCTCTGCTTAGTTTGGAATCAGGTAGCCGTGTGTAAAAAATGTCCCAGGCAGGATATTATTATTATTATTATGTTATTATAATAATAAATATCAGTCTTCGTAGTCTTGAATAATCCACTCCTGATACATATTATGATCAAATTGGTGGAATCAAATAAACTGCATTATCGGCTGTATCAGCAAAATCAGCGGGGATAAAAATTCCACATAAGAATCTGGCAAAAGCTATTTCTCTAACAGAACCCTTAGGAATTCCGCTAAATTTCCGTAAAATGGCCACGAATGATGGTAAAATGTGTATGTGTATGAATGTGAATTCCTCATAAGTCTGCAGGAGGAAAAAGATACTTACGTGAATTTCTTTGGCAGAATTGCTATAATGTGGCCTTTTTAGCTCTGCAGTTCAAAAGATCTATTCTGACACAAAAAATAGAAATGCTGACCTTATAGAGTACGGATATAAAGAGTTATATCCCAGAAACTGTGTATTGTACTAATAATATCGTGAAACAAACTTACCCCAATTTTGAACATATCAGATGGTGCAATGATTGGTTCTGTCACATAAAAATTGGGTGACAATTCTTTCAGCGGCAACGTCTTAATCACATTTTCCATCATGTCCAAAATCTGAGCTGATTTTATACGCACAGAGTGTTTCGGGTCCTTCACCGACAGTGATAGATGAGTTAATGTCTCTGAAACAAATAATAATACGATTAACATTCTTGCTTCTTCTTAGTGGAAGCAGAATTTCGAACAAGTGGTTCTTATTATTCTTTAAGTACCCTTTGACGCGCGCATACAACCGTATTCTGAGAGGATTTGAGAGGAATATGGCCTAGCTATATCGGCAGTGTCAAGTAAGAAAAGGCTAATAAATACATATTAATAGTACAATAAATGCTTTGGAAATCCAAAATGGAGGTCAAACCGGTGATTATTTATATCAATAAAAAAAGTAATTTGATTTAAAGGTTGCGTCTTCATGGGCCGAAGCGCGCCCAAGCAATAATTTTATGACATTGTTATGTCTACGTGGTAAGACCTCAAAACTAATTATATACTTGGGCACACTGTAGACGGACCCAATGTGTCAATTGTCAGCCATAACAAATTTTCCAGACGCAACTGGTCTGGTCTCAAAATGTCTAGCCAATACCCACAATTGTATTTTTGGTCTGTCCGTGTTTTACTCACCCGAAATAGGTTGTGGTGCAGTATCATCAATAGATTTGGGCTCTTCTTCGGAGAAGCCGTGTTGGAATAAGAAGTCACTCCTGCCGGTGGCGATAACAGACGTGGCACTGGAGCCCCTTACTGTAGCCACGTATTGTCCGGGGTGAGGGTTCTTGATCTTAATCACCTGAAAGATAGAAAAGTAATTAAGTAAGTTAATATAAATTATGTAAATTTTCCGAAGATTTCAAAGGATTAAAACCTCTTGGTTCTAAAAGATACCTTTGCATTCCTGGTCCACATGATTCTCTCTATATCTGGGTGTGTACCTGATGGTACACCGATTTCCAGTGATACATCTGTGCCGGACGAAGACACAATAGCGTATTCAGTTAGGTCGTCTATCGAGAACTGTAATAAACAGGGGTTTCAGTTTTTTTCTCCTTTAACGAAATAAATATTTAATAATAATATAATACACCATCATTTTCCAATTAAGTTTAGCGATAGGGAATATCTTCCAACCAGGCGGGTGTTATGCCATGCGGGGCTGGCCGCTATACGGTCGCTATATGGTTCATGAACGTAGTGATTATAAATCTTCCATGGGTTAGTGTCGGGTTCTCTTACATCAACCTAATAATTGACTACGGAAATGTGTCAAAATTAAAAATTCGAAGCCAACACAAAACGGATTATTGTTTTCGTACAGGGTTCATGATAGCAAGCCAGTTTCCTTATGCCCTAAAAACTTAGGGTAGGTACTTACGAGCACGTTTGTGTACACATTAGCAGGGGTCACCCTCGAAGTCAACACTGTTTTATTGCCTTTTATGGTTTCACGAATCGTGTTAAGAACCTGAAACAAATATTAACAAGTGTTCTCAAAGGTTCTGTTCGTTTATATTAAGATTCGACGACATATTGGCGCAGTGGTTTGAAAGTTGACCGCTCGGCTCACTGCATCGGGCGGTTGCGGCGTCGATTCCCGCTGAGGAAAATTTCAGTAACAGTCTTTTCGTAACTTGCCCTGGTCTGGATGACACTGCGGTCACCCTCAGTCCATTGGATGGTACCCATAGTACAAGCGTTGCTTAGTTTGGAACTCTGACCCACACGTCAGAGGGAGATCACGGGCCGGGCCTAATAGCTGCCGGGGTATAAAAAAACCATTGTATGGTAGCCGTAGCCCAAGTGTTATTGTGTAAGTCGATATTCATTCGTTGCACGCTGTTCAGAATCCATTTAAAATACATTACAAACTTACAGATTAGTTAAAATAAATATCTATCCGCCCTTTAGGCATGTCATGACAGGGCAATGTTGAAGCAATATCCTAGCATTACCTACCTGGTTAACTTCATTCTTCTCAACCCTGAACGCCAGTCCCGAGCAAGCGGTAGCTATCTCGTAGTACACTTGGAACAGTCTGCTGTTAGGGTACGAGCAATCACCCGTCAGCACGAATATAATCTGCAATCATCAGTAAGTATGAACATGTTTACAAGTGGTAGTGCTAAACTGTGGCCAATTGGCTACTGCTCATACACAGGCTAGCTCGAACGGGGTAGAACCACCCTCCCATAGGAAATCAGCGTAAAGTAGCTATTACAGCTGAGTTTCGTACGATGAGCAAGAGCCAGAACTTCCCCTCTCCCTTCCGCTTCTTCAATTCTAATCCCCTTCAGGTCAGACCGGATCGATGCTTTTGGTATTGTTAGCATCAGTCTAGCTAGGCTATTGGGGACAATTTTCGATAATGCATATTTATCTTTATCCCGCTTAAACGACTTCGTATTGATGTTATAAAATCATCAATATTTAAGTTATTCATATTAATAATAAATTAATTATAATCAGAAATATTAGTAAAAACAGTATATTCCTTCCTAGCATGTCGATGCGTTCTGGCGCTGCTGCTGCAGAGGCCAAGAACCTCAAACGGCGCAAATATAGTGGCCTTCCCGGAGACTACTTGTTTGAGCCGTTTGGGGTCGAAACCCTGGGCACATGGGGCCCTAATGCACGTCTCCTCTTTAAGGAGATTGCCGCGCGTCTGTTTGCCGCTTCACGTGACCGGCGGGCTGGCTTTTATTTCTTATTAAATTTATTATATATTTTATTATATATTTTTTATTAAATAATAATAAAAAATATATTCGGGCCTCGAAGAGCGGTTCATCTTGGAATTAATCGTGGCACGTTTTATCGGGTCCAAACGTCTGTAATACTCCCCGCTACATACTCCCTCACTCTCCTCCTCTAAAACCGCGTGGGCAAAACACCAGTCCACCAGTGCTACATAAAATAATACCTGGGTTTGTCTTCTTTGGCACAGTTGCTTTATCTCCTCGCTCTTATAGTAATCTTTAGCGGAGGCGTCCGTGAACACGTAGATGTAGGAACCGGGCAGACTCTTCTCCAGTGCCAGCTTGACGCCAGACAGCGCCATTTCTGGGCAGTCATCACCACCATCCACATAAACCTGCGTAAAACAAACAGTTTTACTAACTGAAATAACATTTACCAGTTCTGGGGGCTTACCACAAGCTCTTATTGCGATTCAATTATAGGAACGTTTTAACGACGTTTTAATGACGTTTCTTATTGTCATGACAATAAGGTACGTCATTGCACAAAAAGTCGCTGAAACGTTAATACGTTCCTGTAATTGAATCGCAATAAGAGCTTGTGGTAAGCCCCCTGGTAAGCAAAGTGACCGTTTTAAAAAAAAGTGATCAACTAAAACAATAATGTAGTCAGTACTAAAAAATACTAAAATACATGCAGAATTATATTAAAATTATACTTAAATAAATCACATAATCGCATATGAAATTGTATTGTAAATCTTCATTTTTTGGAGACAAAATTATACTAATTTGGTACTGAATATACCAAAAACGGTCACACTGCTGGTAAGTATTCACTCTTATGCTTTGGGGCGCTGTATCAATACATAAAAAACACTGTGGGACATTTGTGAATAAGTGAACTATTTAAATAAATTAATAAAGAGAGGCTCCAAAGGGCTTGTACCCAGAGCCGTAAAACAAACTTAAAAAATAAAAATAAAAAAAGTATTCACTCTTACATTTGACAAGGCCGTCTTCAATTCGTCACGGATGTTAGTAGTTTTCCTGTGTAAGACACCTGAAATTAATGGTATTCACTGTTACCACTTAAGAGCTTACTACACCTTCCTAAATTTAGTCACTAAATTTAGTACCTAATTTAGAAAGCTTCTGATTATTTAGGATTCTAACTTGCTAAATGCGATTACACTTGCCTAAATTCAGTCACGGTTAAATTAAGTATCCTAAATTTAGGAAGGTGTAATAAGCCCATTAGGTAAGTGCGCAGATAGGTACGGTGGCCTGCGGGTCTAATGTCATTTCCAACATAAATCTGAGCTCTCTTTATAAGGAAAAAGTTACCATAAACGTGTAACCAACGACCGTACCTAGGTAAAAGTTTGAACCAAACGAACAAAATGCTAGAGCTGGCATAAGAGCATTATTTAGCTCTTAGTTCCTTTCCTCTTGATCTCCGCGACCAAAGAGATCTACTGAAGAATGCTCTGTCTCTGTTTAAATAATTGCTAGAGCTGGCATAAGAGCATTCTTTAGCTCTTAGTTCCTTTCCTCTTGATCTCCGCGACCAAAGAGATCAACTGAAGAATGCTCTGTCTCTGTTTAAATAATGAGAATTTTATAAAGTGGGAATGCAATAGGTAAGGGATAATCATTCGCTGAATACCTATACTTGAATGTATCAAAAAATCTTACCAGGATCGTTAAATGTGACTAGTACGATGTTACTGATCAGGCTAGACTTTTCTTCCAGAACAATGTCCATTATGGAGTCCACTTCAGTTCTGACCTGTGCTATATCATCGTACATGGAACCAGTTTCGTCTATAGCGAAGGTTAAACTTACACCCTCACACGATACTTTATAGATCAGTGTTAAAAACACAAGTAAAAAGTGCGGTATCGTCCGCACCGACATTTTTATTGGTTATTACTGCGTTGGAACCAGAATATCACTGCGTGTAGTATTGCCGCAAAGGGCTATTTAAAGGTATGTGTAGAATAACAATAGCGGTATTTTCATATTAATGATGACGTACATTTGAAGTACCTATCTTGAGGAAAATTGTTAATAGTACATTGTTATCCGAAGGAGAAACTAACTTATTTTTGGGCCCGAGACGGGGTTTGCCGCCCGAGCGTAGCGAGGGCGCTTATAGTTCGAGGGACCGAAAATAAGTTAGTTTAACCAGAGGTAAACACTGTGCTTTTCATTACGAATACAAGGAAAGTATAAATAAAATATTAATTAGCTAATGAAAAAATGAGTGAACATACACACACATATATACTGTCGTAGATTGTGTATTTTGCGTTTTTGATATTTTGACACTGTCACTTTGTTTTTTTTAAAGGCCAGTACTTTTTCAAACATTATAAAAGGTTTAAGTCTGTGATTATAAATTCGGAGGAGGAACGATTTGTGATTGATTTAGGGAAAAATGGTAAATATTTGTCGGCTCTTCAGGCACCTTCAGACCTACTTTCCGCGTATGAGTGATGAAAAATTATTTATTACCTAACTGTTGGCATTTATTGCTGTAAATCACTTTACTTATTAAATACCTATTAGTCAGTTAACTAAAGGTGAGGTAGCATTTGGCTTGGTCGGATCCTACCTCCTCCGTGCTTCGGAAGGCACGTTAAGCTGGGGCTCCCGGATGTTATTCTAATATATTTCACAGTCGTTACAGGTAGTTAGAAGCCTGAAAAATCTGTCTAAAATGTTCTTACCCTTAGGTTGCCGATAGTCCCACTAGTTGGGTATGGAGGGTAGATGGCAATCGCTCCGTGTAAATATCGGTAATCAGCCAAATCAGGGTAGAAAGAAAGCCGATCCCACGTAATGTCGCTAGCGGAATATAACGTTGACGTTAACATATCGGCAAAGCGAGAGATAAAATAACAGTAAAGCTGTGGCTATCAGCCTATACTGTTATTTTTGTCTCCCGCTTTGCTACGGAGGGAAGTGAATAATCTTCTTCCAACTCCTCCTATCCTTTCTTTTGATTAAATGCGTGCGGGTTCCAAGACAACTTAGCTTTCCCCGGGACACGTCGAGGGTCAAACCTTGGCGTCATCATTGGACAACATTGTCGATCCTGGCTTGCAGGAATCACAGTGGTGGGAGTGTGTGGCCTAGTCCCTTAAAAAAACATGTCGTTATTGCCAATGCCAACAGATGTTTGAATTTCACAAGTCACAAGTAGTAAGTGCAATGTTACTATTATAGGTACCATAGCTGCTAAAATAATACATGAATATAACAGATAGTATAAAACCTATACCTATGATAGGATTTATCGCAGCTATTGTTATGAGCGTCATTAGTACCGTGTCAAACCACAAAACCCATGATGTTTCATGGGTTAATTTACGCATGACAAAAGAAGGATAATGCGATCCCTAATTGTATTTATGAAGGTGGATAACAAAACAAACAGAATAACAGGATGAAATGATTTATTATTATATATTTAGATACATTATTAATAGGTACTCCACTGGCTGTTCTATATAACAAATAATAAAAAATAATTGATATCTATTGACTGCTGTATAGTCCCAAAACTTATAACTTTGAACATTAGCTTAATTAAATTAAGAGTTTCATTTACATGTCAATAGATGGCAGTAGCACCTACGTCGCTCAAACAGATACAGGAGCAAATTTTCGTTATTATTATACGTTCACTTTGCTCAGTGGTCGAAACGACGCTTATTCATGTTAGGTCAACTCGGGTTTAAAACTCACGGATGCACACATTTTGTAAATTTCGTATTTCCTCAATTGATGCACTTGAGGGGCCCGTTGGCGTGGTTGGTTTAGATTCCGCCTATCACGCTACAGGTCGTAGGTTCGATTCCTACCCGGGATATTTGTGTGCATGACTTTGTCTGCATGTCCCGAGTCTGGGTGAAACAACTGGTACAAACAAAAAGTAGTATATGTAGTAATGTTTTGACGGGCCCGTTAGCGTGGTTGGCGCGGTGGCGACTTTCACGCTGCAGGTCGTAGGTTCGATTCCTACCCGGGACATACATTTGTGCATGCCCATGTTGCATGTCCCGAGTCTGGGTGAAATTATGTATATTAAGTATGTACTTACAAACAAAAAGTAGTATATGTATATCAGTTATCTGGTTTCCATAATACAAGCTCTGCTTAGTACGGGATCAGGTAGCCACGTGTAAAAAAGAATGTGCCAGGAATATCCCAGGATTTACATAATACCAGGATGCACTGTACGCTTGCATGCTTGAGTGATACCCCTATCTCTGTTTAAAAAGTGTCTTCTGTGTCCCAGGGGGCGTCCCCCAACTGGGGGCGATCCCAGTGACATCCAGACCAGCAAATTACGAAAAGACCGTTTCCGAAATTTGCCTCTGGTGGGAATCGAACCCACCTATGCAGTAAGCCAAGCGGCCTACGCTCGAACCATTGCGCCAGGCGTCAAAAGGTACCTATCATGTCGGTCACAGTAGAAAATACTGTTTGTATTGTTGCCTAAAGTCTAATTTATAATTAAAGGAAGCAAATTGGCAGCAGGAATGTCAGGTAACTAATAATAAATAGGTACTATAGTACCCACCCTACCCATAAAATAAATACATGAATATAGGTACCATAGAGATTTTAATTAGAAGATACGTTTTTAGTAGATATCTCTATGAAACAATGCGTGGTAATTTGCGCGGGATGGTGCGGGTGGTGGGGGTTAAGAAATGCGTGGCATCTATCTACCGGGAAATAGCTGAACTACTCGCTTCGTTTTATGTCGATGTTAGTAGGTACGTAGTTCAACTTTTTGCGCTAGATGTAACTAAGTGTATGATCATGAAAAATTATGTACAAAGGGACGCCATCTAGTGTCGAATATGATTATATTTTGGATGCGAACGTTGGCAAGATGTCTGCACAGGACGAACGCCAACAGCACACTGACTTAAGCCACGCCTACTGTGATGACGTCACCGGCCGAGTTGTGCGATGTTTAAGCAACGCGGCCGAGCTGCTTAGACCCAGCCCTTTTAGTATTAGGTTCATGATAGGTACCTAACCCTGCGTTCGCCGAAATATTCGAAGAAAACATATTGTAGTGCAAACCCAGGGTAATAATGAGTTATACAATGAACAAGTAGGTACTACTTCACCAAGCCAACTATGCGTATGTCAAATGTGATGTCACCCAAACAAAGAAGCGGTGGGGTGGTGTGCGGGCGGCGTGCGGGCGGGGAAGCCGCATTCCATCCGAGCGCCTAGTTGGCTTGGTGGAGTAGTATTGATAACTAATCTGTAAGAAAAATCTAACTATATTTAAAGGAAATAAATGTCTGCATTTTGGTTTACTTATCTACCAGCATACATCAAGTACGATCTATGTAATCTATATACAATAATTCTTGAACTCAATGTGGTGTGTATTTTGTGGATTCTGAAAGAAAAAACAGTTATGAAAAAAATTGCCAACCTGAAATAGTAAGGCACGATCGTCCCTATATGTTTTTTTTTTTAATTTTCATGCACCACACAAGACCTTTCAAGGTAATTGTTCTAGCTTTTTACTCAGAATTCACTTAAGAATAAGTAATGACTTGAGTATACACAAATACGGGGGTTAAAAATACCGCTGTCTCAAGCAACTATTGGGACTAGTTGGGATTAATAAATCAATCTTAGGGTCACCGCAGACATGCTACTTTTTGTATCGGCGATCGGCGATTTTGCGACTGCATCGCTTTTTGGCGACTCTCTGCAGTCGGACGCAGCGACTGCTCCGATGCTAAAAGCGACTAAATTGCCGATCGCCGATGCAAAAAGTACCAAGTCTGCGGTGTCCCGTAAGTCTAAGTTTTAACTTGTGTACCTACACTTTTGGTAGCGTTTTTATAGCAAACGAGCGTACGGCCCGCCTGATGTTAAGCAGTTAGCCTATAGATGCTTGCAATACCAAAGGCATTGTTCACACATTGCCGACCTGAAGGGGAGTGGGGTTGGGCTTCCGGCTCTCTCACTCATCGTAGAAAACGCAGCTGTAATAGCTGCTTTACGCCGATCTTCTGTGAGAGGTTGGTACTACCCCGGTCGTGCCGTAGTAAAGCTTTAATACGACTTACATGGGACATTGAAGTCTCTCTGCACTGATCCGTGAATATTGCTTGCTCGGCACGTGTACCGGCCCCATGTGAAGATGTTCAGGTACATGGATGTTGCATTGGCAAGAGTTTCACCGTTGACTATCCACACAAACTGAAAAACATTAGTTACCTCCTGTAATGTGCACTGTATACTCTTTTAAAAAAACTAGTGGTCGCCCGTGGTCGAAATTCGACCATATTCATTTAAATTTTAAGATTGAGTAGGTAGTCTCCTTTATTACCGAAAAGTACTGGCCTTTAAAAAAACAAAGTGAAAAAGTCTCTAAATCTAAATATATAAGAATCAAAGTCCTGATTGACTGACTGACTGACTGACTGACTGACTGACTGACTGACTGACTGACTGACAGACAACGCACAGCCTAAACCGCTGATCGTAGAGACTTGAAATTTGGAGGGTGGGTTTGTCTTCATGTGTAGAGGTGTACTAAGAAAGGGTTTTTTGAAATTCAACCCCTAAGGAGGTAAAATAGGGGATGAAAGTTTGTATGGAAGTTCGTCATTTTTGAAGTTAGAATTATTAAAATTGCTGATTAGGTGTCTTTTGAAAAATAAAAATATATGGGTTTCAGGGTTTTTGAAAATTCAACCCCTAAGGGGGTAAAATAGGGGATAAAAGTATGTATGGAAGTTCCGTCATTTTTGAAGTTAGAATTATTTAAATTGGTGATTAGGTGTCTTTTCAAAAATAAAAAAGAGTAATTTCAGGGTTTTTGAAAATTCAACCCCTAGGGGGGTAAAATAGGGGAATGAAAGTTTGTATGGAAGTTCGTCATTTTTGAAGTTAGAATTATGAAAATTGCTGACTAGGTGTGTTTTAATAATGAAAAAGATTAATTTTATGGTTTTTGAAAATTCAACCCCTAAGTGGGTGAAATAGGGACGAAAGTTTGTATTGCAATTCGTCATTTTTGAAGTTAGAATGATGAAAATTGGTGTTTAGGTTTCTTTTTACAAATAAAAAGATAAATTTTAGCGTTTTGGAAAATTCATCCCCTGAAGGTGTAAAATAGGGAATTAAAGTTTGTATGGCGCTACCGATTCGGGCTAATCTCTGAAACGGCTGGACCGATTTTGTCGGGACTTTTACGAGCTAACACGATACGGGATCCGGGATATCCGAGATACGGGATCCGATATCCGGGATATGGAATACGGGACCCGTGATATCCGGGATATGGGTGCCAGGATCCGGTAAACGGAATCTGGGATCTGGGGAACAAGATCCGGGATACGGAACCCAGGAAACAAGATCCGGGATATGAAATTCAGGATATTTGATTCGGGATTCACGATATCCGGGATACGGAATCAGGGATTTAGCAAACAGAATCTGAGAAACGGGATCCGGGATCCGGGATCCGGAAAACGGTATCCAGGATCCGGGCAACGAGATCCAGGATACGGGACCCGGGTAACGAGATTCGGGATATGGGATACGAGATACGGGATCCATGATATCCGGGATACGGGATCCGGGATTTAGCAAACAGAATCTGGGAAACGGGATCCGGGATACGGAATCCAGGAAACAAGATCCGGGATATGAAATTCAGGATATTTGATTCGGGATTCACGATATCCGGGATACGGAATCAGGGTATTTGCAAACGGAATCTGAGAAACGGGATACGGGGTCCGGGATATACGGGATCCAAGATCCGGAATACGGGATCCAGAAAACGGGATACAGGATCCGGGATACGGGATCCAGGCAGCGAGATCCAGGATACGGGACCCGGGAAACGAGATCCGGGATACGAAATCCGGGATATGGGATACGGGATCCAGAAAACGGTATCCAGGATACGGGATCCGGAAAACGGGATCCAGGATCCGGGCAACGAGATCCAGGATACGGGACCCGGGAAACGAGATCTGGGATACGAAATCCGGGATATGGGATACGGGATCTGTGATATCCGGGATACGGGATCCGGGATATGGGATCCAGGATCCGAAATTTTTAATTTAAATTCTGCGCGGACGAAGTCGCGGGCAAAAGCTAGTACCAAAATAAATACACAATCCACAGTCTGATCTGGAGCCCGATTTTGTGACATCATCTTTTTATTTTAAATTCTGTTAGTTTAAAGCAACACAAATGTAAGAGTAAAACTCCCAGGTGACAGATGTAAGTAGTTTTTGAGGTATCATGCTTTGAAAATCGTTAAAATTACACCTCGATTTTTACAAAATCAATTATAATTCTTAAACTATACGCAATACAGAAAAATTGTCTGAATCAACTATGTAAAACAATCAAATGGCCACGTATTGGAGCAATTGGGGTAGTCGTAAGATCATTCGTTTCGATGTAAATCACGATTTTCAAATTTTCGTTTTTATTTTTTTTCTCGTAAAGTCCACCATATTATAAAATTATATTTACACACAAGTGAGCTTAGTAGGTCTACTACATCCCATAAAAATATCACGCAATAATTTCATGGACTATTGATGTTACAAGAAGTTTTAGATTTTCCTTAGGGTTGACACCTCAGAATTGTAGTAATTGTACATTAAATCCAGATAAAAAATAAGGTGGACCCTTTCCCATGTCACTAATTTTCGTATTTAGCATTAAAAAGGTGATATTTAATGTTGAAACCTACTTTGTGCCTGATTTTTTAAATTTAATAAATTAATTTAGCAGTCAGTGCTAACCCTAGAGCTGTCAGAAACATTTTGGTCAATTACTCAAATAGTCCATGGAATTATAGAGTGATATTTTTATGGGATGTAGTAGACCTACCAAGCTTACTTGTGTGTAAATATCATTTTATAATATGGTGGACTTTAAGAGAAAAAAAATAAAAACGAAAATTTGAAAATCGTGATTTACATCGAAACGAATGATCTTACGACTACCCTGATTGCTCCAATACGTGGCCATTTGATTGTTTTACATAGTTGATTCAGTCAATTTTTCTGTATTGCGTATAGTTTAAGAATTATAATTGCTTTTGTAAAAATCGAGGTGTAATTTTAACGATTTTCGAAGGATGATATCTCAAAAACTACTTGCATCTGTCACATGGGAGTTTTACTCTTACATTTGTGTTGCTTTAAACTAACAGAATTTAAAATAAAAAGACAATGTCACAAAATCGGGCTCCAAATCAGACTGTGCAATCTACGTCAGTACATATTTATGTGTGTTTGTGTGAAACGAATGTGGTGTGTGTAATATTTTCTTTTATTATTTGAGTGTATTTATAATGAATTTTGTATAAAAATATTTGGTTTGTGCGCTCCTTTGCCATGTAAACATTAACTGGGCCAAATTTCATACACCTTCACCCGCGTAATTTTCGTAAAAAGGGGTAAGAAAATTGCTTCACGTATTAATTATTATGATGATGATGATGATGATGATATTAGTAAACATTACTTAAAAATTAATTTTTAATTTAATTTTTATTTCATGCTTTTTTAAACTTATATTACCGGTGTACTAACTGCCCAGCTTGTATTAGCATGTACTCGTCAAAACGCATCGTATGAGCCCAAACACAAGGTAGATGCCGTACACCGTTGAGGAGTTCTTCTGACGATGCCTGCGCATCAGGTCAAGGTTGTCATACTTTGTAATATCATTGAAAAGTGACAGGATTTCAAATTACGTATCGATCAGACCTGTGGAAGTTGTTTATATCTTTTCATCAACTAGAAAAGAGCTGATGGTCTTCAAACGGCTGAGCAGATTTTCTTGAAACATAGCTAAGAACACTCTCGATTAACTCACCTTTCAAACAAAAAAAACTAAATCCAAATCGGTCCATCCGTTCAGACGCTATGATGCCACAGACAGACACACAGATACACAGATCCACAGATACACAGATACACAGATACACAGATACACACGTCAAACTTATAACACCCCTCGTTTTTCGTCGGGGGTTAAAAAGAGCGTTATTGTAATCTGCAAAATTGTCAGTGATAATTTAGTTAGTGGTTAGTATATCAGCTATTATTGCTGAGGCCCTCATAGCCAGCTGCAATCATTCATCGGTAAATGATCGGAGGTTAAGCAACACTTGGCAAGGTCAGTCAGAGATGGGTGACCGTTTAGTGGCATGATAACTGAGCATCTCCATGCTTCGGAGGGCACGTAAAAAGTCGGTCCCGGTTGTTGTAATCTAGGCAGCGGTCGTTAAGCCTTGTCAGAGGCCTTTGGGCGGCTTGAACAACTCTGACACCAGGTTGGCCACTAACCATACGATAAGAAGAGGAATACAACTTTCATCTTCCTAATATGCGGGCCCAAAATTCTTTGGAACTATTTCGTTTTCCTTAATATTCGTTTATATTCGACTGTTCCTGAGAATTATTAATGCTGTTTTTGATATGATATATTAAGGGGCTATGCACACGGACAACTATTGCGGCAACTGGCAACCTGCAACTAGCAGTTTAAAAAAAAATCGCGGCAACTGTTGCTGCAACTGGCAACTGTTGCTGCAATACCATTAAAAAGTCGATATTTTCGGCAACTTTGCTAGTTCCTTCAACTAAAGTTGCTCCGTGTGCGTAGCACCTAAGAGAACTTACATCAGCCGGCGGCTTAGCGGTGACGTCACACCTGAGCACATAATGAATAGCCATATTCCACTCAATCTCAGTTTCCCTCTGTGGAAACTTGAAGCTCGGCGGGTAGCCCACGTCCACCACAAATGTGTCAGTCTTGGTCCCGTTGATGTCGCTCACGAGACAAGTGTAATTGCCATCGTTGTCGACTTGAACATTATCTATCCTTACATCAGGTTCATAGGAACCGTCGTCTTCATTGTCCTGTAAAACGTTTAAAGAAGTGGTTTTAAACTGCCACTGGCATAGGTACGTCAAACTTTTTGAAGGCCCAGTTGCCTGAATAACTACACTACTGTAAGGGTCTATTCAGATGAATTGCATCTGGAGACTAACAGCGACACATAGCAGTTCTACAAACGCAATTCATTTTTCTGATTTTCTAACAGAATCCTTAGGAATTCCGCAAAAATTCCGTCAAATGGTCAGGAATGGCGTGTGGTGTGAGACTATTCTACAGAATTTTTGCGATATTGCCAAGGAAAAATTAATTGCATTTGCGGAATTGCTATCTCGCCGTCATAGTCTGGACTGCAAGTCAACAGCAAAATTGCACTATATTAGCAAGTGAAGAAATTGGAATGTGAAGAGACATGTGAAATTCAACAAACCACACTGGGCCAGCGTGGTGTATTATGGCCTGAGTCCCACTCACATTGCAGGGAGGCCCGTGCCCAGGCGTAACTTTTTCGTCAATGTTTCAATTCGTTTCGTTCATCCCGTGTTGCTTTGCCGATTACAATTGATTGAAATCGGGAAGAGTGAAGTCCAGACTCATCCCGATTTCAATCAATTTCAATTGGCAAAGCAACGCGGGATGAACGAAACAATTTGAAACATTGACGAAAAAGTTACGCAATAGGCCTGCAGAAGTAGGACGTTAGAAAGGCTAATATTATTTATTATTAGGCACAAAATAAAAAATAGCACTGATGAAACAAAAAAATCAATTAGAAGCAACCACGAACCAAATACGAAGCAACTTTGCAAAACTACTTACGATGTACCGCGTGACAGGAGATGATCCAATACGCGGCAGGCTGCATGAAAGTTTCAGAGTGTGGTTCTGAAGAATAGATATATTTCTAACAAGCCCATAATCCGGTGAAGCGTCTGAAAAAATATAAATAAAGCGGTTACCTCTTAAGTTAATTATTAGTTTGAATACGGTTAGTCGTTGTTTAGTCACAGGAAGCACATGAAAGACTTTCTCCTAATAAGATGAAGTCATATCAATCAATAAAATAAAATAGTGCTGATTGACTGAGCCGAAATCAATCAATCAAGCAAGCACTGTTTTAATATTCGGAAAAATATCATTCAAAAGAAAATGACAATCGCATATTCGTATTGGGAATGGGAATATAATGATATAAAAAAACGAAATTAGAACAAATAAAAAAATAAAAGTCTTGCCAATTTAGAAATATTGTAATATCTCAACGGAGAGCCATTTACGAAAAAAAATACTATGTACATTTTTACAAACTGTTTCTTAATATAATTAGTCATAGCGATGTCCATGTTCCTAATTAGTGGACGCTACTCCTAAATGCAGCTAACACTAAATTCTGGGTCATTTGTTCTAAGGGCGCAACACGAAAGTAGTCAGAGATATTCCAAGGCCCATAACTCAGAAAATTTTATAGTTACGTATAGTCTGTCTTCACTAAGCATCTACATCACAGAGTAATGACTAAAGAAAGAGGTGCCCTTATTAGATATATGTATGAAGAAAAAAGTGGTCATTGTTTTTTCATTTTCATTGTTCTATCTACCGGTAAATAGTTGAACTACTCGCTTCGTTTTATGTCGATGTTAGTACTAGGCCGACCACTCGGCCGAGTTGCTTAGGGCCAGTCCCCGTAGTAATTGGTCCATGATCTACATATATTATCAGCTACCGCGGATGTAGTTTAATTATTATTTCGTACTTTTGAATCAATCGGTGATCACAAGCGAAGCCAAAGAAATAACACACCCTATTAACATTTGTTAATTGACCACCACCAAACATTAGTACAATTTTGGTTATTGGGTTATTTGTATTTATTCGAACTACATTACCTCTTTTGGGACAGTCGAGTAAAGACATCTGAAAATCGGAACAAACAATTATTTGTTGTTCTCATAGATGTCTATGAATAGGTACTAGTATGTACTAGTATTCATAAATGGTGTGGTCGTGTTTAAATCAGGGTTGCAAAAAAACAGAAAATTTAAAATGAAAACTGTTTAAAACGTGTTTAAATCATTGTTTAAAACGTTGATTTAAATCAGAAGGAATAAATCACCGTGTTTAAAACATGTTTTAAATGATTAAAACATGTTTAAACAAGGTGATTTTTTCGTAACAACCCTGGTTAAAATCCCAAAAGGATTATAGCCATGAGACTCTGGCCAGGACTTGACAGGTCAAAGTAACTTTAGGAGGAGTTTGTGGGTGCGTTGCTGCAACAGCCAGCAACAGTCACTTGTTCGGACTAACAGTCACTTGTTCAACTATTGGAGCACACACCTTCAAGCTCGGGATACACGACGACAATTGACACAAATACATTCAGTGTATACATCGAGTGTCTGCGTGTGTACACCACCGCGACACCTTGTTGCAGTTGTAGTGGCGGTGTCGCGATACTGAGATACACTGAGTGTCGAGTGTCGCTGTGTATAGAATGCACGCTGACTGCATCCGGACTGCTAGAGCCTCGAGTCTCTAAACAATTGTCCATTGCGAAACCACTGGTCTGTAATATTATCATCGTGAATTCTTCATTGTACTTAAATCGCAAATTGTCGGCCGGCGTGCTGTCGGCCAAAGGACTTTTAACAGATGGCCGACATGTCGGCCGCTAAGACTGAAGAAGAAGGAGAAGAAAAAGACCCAGTCCATTGTAGTCGATTGGCAGATTTGATGCTAAAGGTAGGAGTTCGATGGACGCGGCAGACAGCAGACAACTGTCTCATACAAATTGTGGCGATGACATGTGCCGTGACGGCAGACGGCATTCAATTTCTATGAGACCGACTGACGTCTGCCGTCTGCCGCGTCCATCGAACTCCTACCTTAACTGCAACAAAACTGCATCCGAACTGCAGTTTTTCAGACAACTTGCAGTCTGCATCCGGCACCGCGTTTGAATAGACGATTGACTATTTTGAAGAGATATACAATGTGTAACCCAAACGCGTTATGGTCGGTTCCATGGTATCCAGGTCTTCCATAAAAGGGTTCCATTTCGTCTATTTGGGTAGGAAACACTAAAAAGTACTGCCTCTCTAGCCAAATGGCTTCATCTACAAGCGTTTCTACAAATCGCTACGCTACATGTATGGAAATGACGTAAGTCACGTGATCCACTTATCGACGTGAAATGCCGTTTCCATACATTTTAGCGCGTTGCGCTGCGTCATCGCAACGGATCAAAGGGTCGACGGGCGAGAGACGAAGCGGGGGAGGGTGATGCGCCAGTACAAAATCTTGCGACGATGCAACGCAACGCGCTAATGGGGCCCGGCCCTTAGCGTAGCTATTTGTAGAAACGCTTGGAGACCAAGCCACTTGGCTAGGGGGCTGTTTACTCACCCTTCACAAATGCTTGGAACGTCTTAGTCGCCGTGCAAGTGTACGATGCATAATTATCACTCGTGGTCGGATTTTTAATTATTAATTCTCCATCGTCTATGTCATATTTGTCACCTAAAATATAACGATACTTTAATATAAAAGAGTATGGGTAGTAGATTGAAATAAAGTACTACTCTGCCAAGCCAACTAGGCGCCTGCCAAGTGTGACGTCACCCGCACGAAACGGCGTTGGCGGTGTGCGGGCGGGAAGCCGCAGGCGGTGGCGGCTGTGCGGGCGGGGAAGCCGCATTCCACCCGAGCGCCTAGTTGGCTTGGTTTATTAGTAGATCCATTACCATTAAGATGACCATCCACAAAGTAATAAACTTCAGATCATCTATTCTAGGTTCTTAGATTTCTAGATAATAGAGCCAAGCTGTAGACAATTGACTGCAGATCATATACGGGCTGGCTCGAACAAGGTAGTACCACCCCACAGACATAGATCTCAATAGATGACGCGTGCCCCTCGTTTTGTATGAACACCAAGCGTGCCACTTTTTTCTTCTTACTGTGAGCCTTTTATCCTTTTATCTTGGTTTTTTTTTGTGAAGATTTTACAGCTCAATACGACACAAGTAGGCATTTAAATGTCGTATGGCGTCCGGCACCGTCAGCGCTGGAACGCGGACGACATCAAAGGCAGTGCACATTTTGGCACGCTCAGTACATACACTTGCCGCATCTATTTAGATCTACGTCTGTGTACCACTCTCTCACTGAAGATCGGCGTATAGTAGCTATTAGGGCCTCCGCAGACTAGCTACTTTTAGCATTGGCGATCGGCGATTTTGATGCTGCGCCTCGCTCGTTCGCGCTCGAAGAAACGCGACGCAGCATCGATACGTCACAAAATCGCCGGTCGCCGATGCTAAAAGTAGGATTTCTGCGGAGGCCCATAGATCTACGTCTGTGTACCACCCTCTCACAGAAGATCGGCGTATAGTAGCTATTACAGCTGCGTTTCGTACGATGTGTGAGAGCCGGAAGCCCAACCACTCCCTTTATTTTTATTTTTCATAGGCAAATAAGTGATAGGTTACCTGGAACGATGGGAGATCCATTCACCTCCCATCGTACAGTCGGTTTTGGGTGGCTGAATGTATCACAAGGGATCCTCAATATGTTATCATCTGAAGTTCTCGCGGGTTCTGCAAAAAGGTAATATAAGATGAAACAAAAATGGGTGCACTAGAACAGGTATTCACAAAATTTGTGTTTTAATTTGTAATTGAAGTGAAAACTTCTTTAGCGGCATTGTGCACTTTTCTTGGGATGGGTAAAAAATGATAAACTTGCGACAGGGGTCACGTGTCCTGATCGAAAAATTCGACAGATTGCGCAGATCGCTTGCGCGAATAAAATGCGACAGGTCACGTGTCCTATCTTGGGATGGGTAAAATGTATATAGTTCATAATTTCGCTTTCAACGTCAACGTCTTATTAGCGCCTAAGTGAATGGATCTAGGTGAGTGCTCTATGGGGGCGTAGGTTCGAATCCTATGTTTACTATATTTTATTATTAATTATTTAATTCTTATTATTTTTTATTTAAATTTGTATTATTTTATATGATTATTTAACAAAATAAAACGGCCAAGTTGTTATTTTTTACATTTTTTCCCTAACCATTCCAAAATATTTAAAAATGCACAACGGTAATGTTCAAGTTTTCACTTCTGCCGGCACTCCCGGAGTGCAACCTGGCCGTTTTTTTTTTGCACTGTAGGTATGTTATGGATTTCTTAGCTCTATAAATCTGCATTCTCAACTAAATTCGTTACGGATCTCCATTGTTGCTATGTAAATAACGCTAAGTTGGTCACCAGCGCTGGGCCACCCGAGACAAATGTTGGCCTTTCCAAACATCAGGCAGCTTCTCACCTTTGACAGTTAGTTTTGTGATATGTGTATCACCGCCTTCACTGTTTGTCGCAGTACACTCGTAGTCGCCGGAGTGTTCACTCGTGGCGTTGGTTATATGCACTTCGTTGTCGGAATTGCTTATATTTGTGAAGTTATTGCCATCTGAATTCTTGAATTGCCAGCTGAACTTCGGCTTTGGTGCACCTTTGATGACACTGTAAATTATCACATGTATAAATTATTGCTAGGTCAGGTTTTTTTATAGGACTGAGGTGGCAAACAAGCGTACGGGCGGCCTGATGTTAAGCAGTTACCGTAGCCTATAGTTGGTTGCCTATAGGCTAATACCAAAGGCATGGCTCGCACTTTTTCCACCCTGAAGGGGAGTGGGACGGAGGGAAGGGGAAGGGTGGGAGGTTGGGTTTCCGGCTCTCTCACTCATCGCACGAAACGCAGCTGTAATAGCGACTTATAAAATAGGAGTATGCGATATTAAGGCTTACCCCTATTTTATTTGAACCAAGATATTGTTTGATTTCGTGCGTCTAGATGCCCCACATGCCTCGCCCGAGCCGCCATAATGTCATAGTCATAACTCGTTATGACATTATGTTGATACGTTTCGACGTCAAAACTGAGACCTTGGCGGATGGGTGCACTGCACTGTATGTAAAATACAGGCGCTGTAGTACTTTTTATGAAAAATAGTTACTTACTTGCATTTTATATCGACCGATGAACCCACTCTCGCTTCTTGATACTCAACTCCTGTCACCTTGGGAGCCTCTGCATTTTAACAGAAAAACAATATTTATAAACGTATGCGGATGCACGCGTAAAATTAAAGTACTTAGAACTTGGCTTTGTTTTGTTGGGATTTTCTCTATTGTATTTTTGTTGGGCTATATCTCACTAGGACACCAGTGGTGGCGAAACCCGTCGCCCCACCAACAAAATATATATAGCTTTATAGAGGGTACCTCACTTGGTGTCCGCTTGGTTGAGCAACCAAGGGACGCCACTCCAACAACACTGCTGTTACATCGACGACGTCATTCGCACGTGTTCCATTTTGAAACTGATGGCCCTGGTGTTTGCTCTGGTGTTTCTCGATTGCTAACTCAAGACACCACGGTGGCGCCACCATGGTATCTTAGTGAGATATAGCCCTAAAAGTATGTTCGAACGAACCGCATCTGGACTGAAATTCGACTGAAAATTTTCACTTTGGATGCAGTTTTGGCGCAGTTGATGTAACGACATTGAATCTACCAACTATCTGCATCAAATCTGCTTAGTAATTGCACGCTGACTGAAGGTGGACTGCAGTTGCTTGGAGACGGAGGGCAGTCCGCTTGCAGTCGGATTGCAGTTGGGCTTCCAGCCCTCTCTCTCATTGTACGAAACGCAGCAATAGCTACTTTACGCTGATCTTCTATGAGTAGGTGCAACCCTGATCGAGCCAGCTGATATATAGGCTACAGCTTACCACCATTCAATGTAAAGTGGGAGGGCCATACGGTGGACCGATGACAATGCATGCGTCACAGGACGTCGGTGGAAGCGATTGGTGGAGGACCATGTTTTGCGGAAGTCATTGAAGGAGACCTATAGACCTATGTTCAGTAGTAGACATCTTTCAGGCTGCTGGATTGAAAAAGGTACAAATTTATGAAAATGTCAAGTGTAATTACCAGGTGGTTGTGTTTCAGGTATTACGGGTATCTTAGCTATTCGTTTAACTGTTCTTCCTGTTTCTATGTATTCTCCGGTTATCTGAAATGATAACGTTATTATAATCAATGCGCTGGTCCTGCAATCTGTACTTTGGTCGGCCTAACAGTCTCAGAAACTATTACTTTAGTTGGTCAAAATTAATGGTGGATGGTCGTTTTTTTTTTGTTTTGGGTGACAAATGGCAAAAACTGGGTGACAGGTTGTCAAAATTGGGTGACCGATAAATTGAGTGGCAGTTCATTGTTATAATACGGACGGGTCCAAGAGTTCTCACTAGGATTCGTGGACAACTGGATCTCTCTACTGGATCCAAGTGTAATAATGAGTATCCAAATAACTTCCAAATGAAATAAAGAGAAAAAAATGACAAGAAACTATGTCTCCATCAACTATCGAACGTGAAGCATAACGCGTTTCTCAACTCTACTATTTGTTTGTACATTTTCCAATGCCACCAGTTGCTAGTATCTTTATTTGTTTGTTATGGTAGTTAAGGAGTTCCTTGGATGATCGTTAAATATGCTGTACAAGTGTACATAAAAACTTCCTCATCCTCGTCTAGGTTTACCTACGTTTTAAAGCAAAGGCTACTTACAGCGACTTTAAACATATCGGATGGTGCTATAAACGGTTCGGTCGTATATAAATTAAGCGATAACTCTTCCAAAGGCAGATCCTCAATCACGTTTCCATGCTTATCCAAAATCTCAGCTGATTTTATTTGGACTAAGTATTGTGGGTCTTTTACCAATACTGACAGGCGTGTCAGAGTAGCTGTAACAAAAATCTTTTATTCATTCATGTTCTCATTTGGCCAGTTTTGTGTGTATGTTTAATTGGTCTAAACTCCTGATTGATCAAATAAACATTTCAGAAACACCGGCGAGCTACCAACCGACTGACCAACCGACTGTATGGTCCCAGCAACGCTTGTACTTTGGCTACTATACAATGGACTAGGGGCAACCTCAGTGACACCCAGATAAGGGCTAGTTACAAAAAGCCGTTTCCAAAATTTGACTCTGATGGAAATCGAACCCGCAACCACCCATTGCAGTGAGCCGAGTTGCCTACACTCAACCCAAGTCCAACAACCAAGTCAACCAAGTCCATGAATGAATTATTCCGGGCTCTAGAGCGCCTAGCCCCCTAGACAAGTGGCTTCGTCTACAAGCGTTTCTATAAAACGCTACGCTTCATGTATGTAAATGACATTACAAGTCGATAAGTAGATCACCATGACTTATCACCACGAGAGAGGCTCGTCCTAGTGTGGCATCGACATAATTTCTATTAGTACCTAAGTCAACTGAATTGAATTTAGAATTTGGTAGCTCTGAACTTTATGGCAAATAAATTTTATTATTATTGAAACGCTTGGATTAATTGTCGCTTTTTGTTTTTGAAGTTTTATTTTTAATCTCACCTGAGAATGGCTGTGGTTTTGTATCGTTGAAAGAAATGGGCTTTCGTTTGGAAAATCCAAAGAGGAAATCAAAATCGCTTCTGCCCGTGATGACAAGTGACGTAGCGCTGTTGATACTCTTCACGGAGACTGTGTAATTTCCAGGCTTAGTATCTGACAACATTATGGCCTGTAATTAAAATTAAATAAAATGAGACATCTTTGGGTGATGGATGGTCAAATATGGGTAACACGGAGTATTTTCATCTTTGGGTGACGGATGGTCAAATTTGGGTGACATTCGATTGACTACACGTTAGTGGCTGCAACACAAAATTCATGACTAGGGGGTCCACGGGATCCCTACTAGCACATGAATTGTACTACTCCACCAAGCCAACTAGGAACCTGTCATATGTGACATCACCCGCACAAAAAGGCGGTGGCGGTGTGCGGGAGGTATGGCGGGCGAAAACCCACAGGCGGCGGCGGGTGTGCGGGCGGTATACGGGCGGCAAGCCCCATTCTATCCGAGTTCCTAGTTGACTTGGTGGAGTAATACCTTCGATCAGTATAAAATACCTTTGAATGATCCGTCCAAATGATTGAGTCTGCCTTCACTGATGGTCCATCGATATGGTTGATTTGTACATTTGTGCCGGACGCAGATACTATAGCGTACGTATTCAGGTCGTCAAGCGTAAACTGTAGAAAATTGGGTGTGTCTAAAAGAGGCGAGCAGCGCGCCTGAGCAATCAGGGCCCTTCGCTTAGCCGTGCGTCACTGTGGCGTTTTGCTATAGTGATCGACCGTTTCATTGGTCGGTTGATTCCATGGACCAATTACTAAGGGGACTGGCCCTAAGCAACTCGGCCGAGTGGTCGGCCTAGTACTAACATCGACATAAAACGAAGCGAGTAGTTCAACTATTTACCGGTAAATAGAACAATGAAAATGAAAAAACAATGACTACGTTTTTTTTTCATCCATATATCTAATAAGGGCACCTCTTTCTTTAGTCTTTACTCTGTGGTTGATTCTGCCCAACCATTCAGGATCAGCCGGTCGGCCAACCAATCAGAGGGTCGATCACTATAGCAGTTACTATGGCAAT
The DNA here is from genome assembly GCA_947859195.1 of Drymonia ruficornis. Classification (NCBI taxonomy): domain Eukaryota; kingdom Metazoa; phylum Arthropoda; class Insecta; order Lepidoptera; family Notodontidae; genus Drymonia; species Drymonia ruficornis. The sequence goes on along the minus strand of OX401925.1, from coordinate 5,423,009 downwards.
GGCTAAGCGACTAAGGCTCGTATTAATAAATGCATCTCAAAGTTGAGATCGATCTTAAATTAATGTTGATGATTGTTAATGTATGGAACATTATGGTAGGAGTTGGTTGCGGGCGGCAGACGGCCGACGGCAGGCGGCAGACGTCAATCCCATAGAATTGAGTGCCGTCGTGCCGTCGCGGCACATGTCATCGTGACAATTTTGTATGAAACTGACGGCGACAACTGCCGTCGCAGCAACTGCCGCCCGCAACCAACTCCTACCTAACGTTCAAACTGCATCTTAGGCCGCGCTCACTTTGGATGCGTTTTCGTCCGAATTTTACTCGTGCATACACGTACGAACAACACGAATGATCCCGACCTTCCAAGTACTACGGGAGTGCGCACACTGGTCGTACGTGTACGTAACTCGCACCCAGTGTGCGCACTCCCGAAGTACTTGGAAGGTCGGGATCATTCGTGTTGTTCGTACGTGTATGCACGAGTAAAATTCGGACGAAAACGCATCCAAAGTGAGCGCGGCCTTAAGATCGATCGCATCTTTGAGATGCATTTATTAATACGAACCTTAGGGCCCAGTTTTGAAATCAAAATACTCCAAAATACGAAATACTTCGGCAGACGGATCGTACGTTTCCCTACTCCGAAGGTGTTTCGGAAGTGTTCCGGATTCTTTCGGGGTAGGGTTAACGAAGGAAGAAACGTCAAATCACGACTATCGAATCCAAACTTCGGATTAGGAAAAAGGTGCGATTTGCCAGCCGAAGCATTTCGTTTCGTATTTCGGAGTAAACGCATTGATATTTTATGCTCGTGCGTGCCGCTCGGCAAATTTAGACGCAGCTATTGGAAACAATTCACAACGGTATCTTATATTCCAACGCAGTGGAGGCCTATTCTTTTTATGACTACGGTAGCTAACAAGCGTACGGCCCGCCTGATGTTAAGCAGTTACCGTAGTCTTTGCTTGCGATACTAGTTAGTAGGTAGCCGACTATAATCTTATCAAAAGTCAAGGTTATTTTTAAAATATAACCAATGTGACCCGGCATTGTGTGCGGGGAAATTACGTCTAGTGGGTTATCAGTTATTTATCTGAACCTTGATCTGAACGATAGTTTTCAAAGTGGTATAGCCAAGCTGTAGCCAATTGACTGCAGCTCATATACGGGCTCACTCAACCGTGCTAGTACCACCCTCTTACAGAAGATCGGCGTAAAGCATGTCTTTGGTATTGTAAGCATCTATAGGCTACGGTAACTGCTTAACATAATGCGGGCCGTAAGCTTTTTGACACCGCAGTCCTATACAAAAACAATAATTTGTTTGTGGTCTTCGATCATATTACCTATAATCGTTGTTTGTGGTAGGTTCATCATCTTTAGCATTTAATGAAGCGCCATGTATAATATCGAGCACTATTAAATTTTGACCTTATACGGAGTATCACAGAAGTCGACGTCAAGCCGGAAGCGGGTGATAAGCCAAGTCATAATAGTTATCAGAAAAATATAAAAAAACAAAGATAGGTATTTTTAAAATTATAGGGATTTAAAAAAAATCGGGAAACTTCACCATGTGATGGTGTTTTAACTTCCGTTACTAATTTTTTTTCAATATTTTTATATAATCATAATAACATCCCGATTTACGTTGACTTCTGTGACACTCTGTATAAGTATTCCAAGATTCAATCAATCTCTTTTGATTAAATTTGTGCTGGTTCTAAGACAACTTAACTTTTCCCCGGGACTCGTCGAGGGTCAAACCTTTCCGTCATCGTTGGACACCATTGTCGATCCTGGCTTACAGGAGTAACAGTGGTGGGAGTGTGCAGCGGGCCTAGTCCCAAAAAAATAACAAGTCCCATTACTTCCAAGTCGTTGTTATCCCACGTTATCGTTACGACTAAGTTATATCTCATTATTTCAGGGCCTATTTCTTCAAAGTCGTATTTGAATGAAACTTCACTTACCGGTATTTCAGTTCGAACGTCAGGAGGGGTTAATTGCGCGATGATTACGTTTTTGATTCCCTTAACATCTTCTTCAACAAACTTTTGCACATTCTAAAACAAAAATGTGAGCGTTAATACTTATGGTAATGGAGGGGGAACACATACATACATTATAATACATTATCAATTAAGTGCGCCTAGAAGAGGCAAGCGGTGCGTCCTTGCAATCATACAGAGTGGTGACGACATAACGACAATAACTGAAAGCACATACTGGGTATCACGTGAGTAGTTCGTACATAAAAAAAATATCAAAATATATTCAAAGGTATAGGCCACGCGATGGATTTTTTACTTCTACTATTTAGTGTTACGTTTAAATTATTTCCGCATTTAATTTGTGTGAAAATTGAAATTTTACAATTTTGATGTAAAATTAATTTGACAATTTTAAAGTATTGTGATTGACTAGTAGGGATAGTCGTCACCACCCTGTATATTATGACATTATGTTTCCGTGGTCAGACGTCAAAACTGATTATCGGGCGCACCGCTCGCCTCTCTAGACCCATTGGTATTCACGATACCCGTATCGCGATCCAAAAGTATTTTTAACGACATCGTCAATATTGCTGTTACATGAATAAATCGTTATACGTGCAATATACACCAGCTACGTGATTCACTAAGGCTAAAGATCCTTACAACCATGACTTGACATGACTAGGTACTTGACATGACTAGGTAGAAACATCCGTAACTTTGATGTAAACATTGGAGAATCACGCCCCTGTCTTTAGCTACCAGCGCCAAGACAAAACACAACCTACCCACTTATATAAAGAACATCCACTACTGGACATAGGCCCAATGACTTATAAATTGCGATTCCGAGCAACGCGGCAGACGGCAGACGTCACTCGATCTCATAGAAATTGAATGCCGTCGTGCCGTCGCGGCACGTGTCATCGTGACAATTTGTATAGGATCGAGTGACGTCTGCCGTCTGCCGCGTTGCTCGGAATTGTACGTTCACATCATACCGCCACTAGCATCCATCGGCTTAGCGCGACGCGTGCGGTCATCGATCCTCTTTTTGCAAATGTCCTAAACTACGCCTTCTGGCACATGAGTCATGAGCCAGAAGGCGTAGTTTAGGACGACTAGGCGGTCATGAGTTATGACCGCCTTTCTAGAAAATGTCTACAAAATAGCCGCTTCAACTTTGCAAGACTAAAGCTATGGTTTCCTCCGATAGCGGTGTCGTCATATCGTGGCCGTCACTAGAACATTGGCTATGTAAAAAACGGTATCCTTTCTAGGAACCCGCGCCATTTAGTTTACATAGCCAACGTTCTATTGACGGCCGCTATATGACGGCACCGCTATCGGAGGAAACCATAGCTTTAGAGCTATGCTGGTTGCTGTAGCCACCATATCGCTTTTTTACAGCCAAGGATGGCGGCAAACTGGCCGATGCGACGGTCCAATGTTCACTATTACGTAAAGTGTGTGAATATTTTACGGAAATTTAGCGGAACAGCTAAGGATTCTGCTAGACAATCAGAAAAACCAATTGCTTTTGCAGAATTGATATGTGGTGTTTTAGCCCACCCTGCTCATTTTAGTAGTGTATGCCAAGACTTGAGCTGTCTATGATGACGAACGCGCACAGAAACAAAGCAATCATATCTCAGTGCCATATCCACACGAACTGCGGCGTAAATAATAAATAATTTATCAGCAAATTGGCCCCTGACCCCTCAGATCAGACGGAAATAAAAAAACGGCCAAGTGCGTGTCGGACACGCACATAAAGGGCTCCGTACCACGTAGAATAAAAACGTCAAAAATATCAAGTTTCTTGTATAGGAACTCCCCCCCGTTTATTTTCAAATTTTACTTTTTAATTGTAATTTTTTGTTGTAGCGGCCACCGAAATGCACTTTCTATAAAAATTCAACTCTCTTCCTATTATTGTTCGTGAGATACAGCCCGCTGACAGACGGACGGACAGCGTAGGCTTAGTAATAGGGTTCCGTTGGCACCCTTGGGTACGGAACCCTAAAAATGGTTCATATCAGTTGATTATAATATAATAATTATACATCCGGAGGTCTGGTAGACCGTACGACGTTTCGTTCCAGATAACACGTACCTACATACTATTACTTTGTAAAATAATGACCATATTAATGATCAAACTTTTTAAAGTTATTCTTTCTTGAGTCATAATTAAACGGGATACTATTCTCAAAGCATCATATCTTTTGATAGTTTTTTGAAATCCTTTTATTTATTATACTTACTTGCTACTTATTGGCAATCTGTAAAAATGCATTATCACCTACAGCACAGCTTAACCACGAGCACAGATTAGATAACTACGAGATCAACGTTGAGACACACGTGCGATATCACTATTGACAACTTTCTAGTTGTAATTTTGAGAACTTTCTAGTTGTAATTTTGAGAACTTGCTAGTTGTACTTCTGACAACTTTCTAGTTGTACTTTTGACATCTTTCTAGTTGTACTTTTGACATCTTTCTAGTTGTACTTTTGATAACTTGCTAGTTGTACTTCTGACAACTTTCTAGTTTTACTTTTGACAAATTTCTAGTTGTACTTTTGACAACTTTCTAGTTGTACTTCTGACAACTTTCTAGTTGTACTTTTGACATCTTTCTAGTTGTACTTTTGATAACTTGCTAGTTGTACTTCTGACAACTTTCTAGTTTTACTTTTGACAACTTTCTAGTTGTACTTTTGACAACTTTCTAGTTGTACTTCTGACAACTTTCTAGTTGTACTTTTGACATCTTTCTAGTTGTACTTTTGATAACTTGCTAGTTGTACTTCTGACAACTTTCTAGTTTTACTTTTGACAACTTTCTAGTTGTACTTTTGACAACTTTCTAGTTGTACTTCTGACAACTTTTTAGTTTCAAGGGCAAAAGTTTAGAATCCTTCAAATTAAATTATATTAGAGATTCCCACCCCCTTACGAAATCATTGTTTAAATAAAATATATGGGTAGCTAAAAACGGAAATCCTAAAGCTGGTACACCCATCGCGAATTTTTTTTACCATATTCTATGTCCGATACATATTATTATCTACTATTATTTCTAAGCTTTGAATCTGCCTATGGATGCATAAAAGTCCCTTATTGGAATTGGATATGGTATATGGATGCAAGTGGCACAGGACCGGTCGTCGTGGAAAATCTTGGGGGAGGCCTATGTCCAACAGTGGACGTCTTTTGGCTGAAATGATGATGATGATGGTATTTATTGAGGGGTATACTTACAGTTTCGACGTCTAGTTTGGGCACCCTGATTACCATTCCTGAACCAGCAGTTGATATGTTGTAGTACACCTGAAATTCTTGAGAGTCCGGTTTACCGCAATCCCCTGTGAGTGCGACTACGAATACGATCTGAAAATATATTTTTTACGTTAGAAAATAAAATACGAATAATTAGCACCGTAATGGCCGAATACTCGTACGCAACTTAAATTTGAGAGCTGAACTTTGACGCGCCATACAAAAAATTTTAGTTAACGACGTCTCATACTGCTAAGTGGGACTTAAATTATTTATGTAGCCTTTGAGTATTTAGCCGTAAGGGCCTTATCACTGGCGGTTTTTGAGCGATTTTCTCAGAGATTTTCGCAGAGCCAAATTTCGGAAACGGCTTTTTCGTTATTTGCCCTGGTCTGGATATCATTAGGATCACTCTCAGTCCATTGTACCATGGCTAACATAGTACAAGTATTGTTTAGTTTGGGATCAAACAGTTGGTTAATATTAATAAATGCAACTCAAATTTGAGATCGATCTTAAGATGCTGTTAAACGTCAATACTGCATTTTAAGATCGATGTCAACTTTGAGATGCATTTATTAATACGAGCCTGCGATATCTGATATTTGTAATGTAATGTAATGTAATGTAACGTCACGACTTTTGTCCCCGTTCGGGGGTAGTCAGAGGCTTGAGTGGCCATACACCACCACATTGTGGATATTGTCTGATATTTGCTGTTGGTAAAAACTTGACGATAATTCGTTGCAGTGAAGGTCGTGGAAACTGGATGCAAGTGGCATAGGACCGGCCTTTGTGAAAAACCTAGGAGGCCTATGTCCAACAGTGGACGTCTTTTGGACTGATGATTTTGAAAATGTTAATTTCACAAAGTAAGGTTTTCTCGACTAATTCCGAAAATCAGGATATTCCAATAACTATCTAGTGATTTGATTATATACAAGGTGGACCGACGACCTAGTGAAGGTCGAGGGAGTCCGCTGGATGCGGGCAGTGCAAGACCGGCCATTGTGGCGAACCTTGGGGGAGACCGATATCCAGCTGTGGACGTCTTTCGGCTGAGATGATGATGATGATGATATGTACCTGGCTCTGTTTCTTCTGGCATAGTTCTTGTATCTCCTCGTTCATATAATAATCCTTAGCGGAGGCGTCGGTGAACACGTAGATGTAGGAACCGGGCTGACTCTCCTCCAGCGCAAGCTTGACCCCAGACAGTGCCAGCTCCGTGCAGTCATTACCTCCGTCCAAAGTCAGCTATTAAAGAAAATAGTTTTTTTATATGACTAAAGGGGTTATTACCATGGACCAATTAAGGGGACTGGCCCTAAGCAACTCGGCCGAGTGGTCGGCCTAGTACTAAACTCGATATAAAATGAAGCGAGTAGTTTAACTATTTACCGGTAGATAGAACAATGAAAATGAAAAAACAATGACCAAGTTTTTTTTTCATACATATATCTATAAGGGCACCTCTTTCTTTAGTCTTTACTCTGTGGTTATTACATTTAACTAAATTTAGGCAACTTAATTTAGTCGTTACTGAATTTAGGCAAATGTAATCGCACTCAGCAAGCTATTCAGAAGCTAGAATGGTTTAAATATTTAGAAGCTTCTGAATTTAGGCTTCTAAATTTAATGTAATGTAATGTCACGACTTTTTTACCCGTTCGGGGGTAGTCAGAGGCTTGAGTGGCCATACACCACCACATTGTGGAGGTATTAACCAACTCAAAGCCCACGTTTCACTAGATAGTCAGAACCCAACGTGGCAGGTGGTGAACCGTGTCGCCGTGTCTAAATTTAGCCAAGTGTAATAAGCTCTTATGGAAAGAAAGAAAGAAAAACATTTATTCGACATTCGCAAGACACAGAACATAAATAGAGGAAACAGAAGACGAAAGAAAAAAGAGGTCAGCGCGAACTGTGCTGCTCCCCTAGTAGCTAGCCAAGTGGTTTCGTCTACAAACGTTTCTACAAATCGCTATGCTTCACGTATGTACCTATATGACATAAGTCACGAGATCTACTTATCGACTTGTTATGTCCATAAATAAGTGTAGCGATTTGTAGAAACGTTTGTAGTCGAAGCCACTTGGCTAGGGGGGCTGAAAAGGTATTTGGTAAGGCTGCAAATAAGCGTACGGTCCGCCTAATGTTAAGCAGTTACTGCAATTTAGGGGAGGGGGGGTGGTGTTGGGTTGGGGGGGTCTTCTGGCTTTCTCACTCATTGTACGAAACGCAGCTATAATAGCTATTTACGCCGATCTTCAGACAGAGAGTGGTACTACGCCAGTCGAGCCCGTATATTCATTAAATTTAGGTCATGGTCCATAAACAACAGAGTTATTTATATAACTCTGCTTTGGCATTGACCTATGACCTATTCTGAAAGTAGGGCACAAGAAGATCAATAATTTGTTTTTAGTATTTTTAAGACCTTACTGTTGCCAAGGTGTCGGTCAAATTCTTAGGGTCTCTTGTTTTTACCCGGACAGTTGATTTATCTGAAAATAAAATTTACAGTTAGTGGCCGCGTTACATAATGATAATACTATCGTTGATACATTTTCAATTCCTTCATTCATTACATATCGTATTGACTGAAATTAAACAAGCTATACTTGAGTAGATAGTTAATGTGATTCATCAGTGAAAACAGTTTGAATATTTTGACATAACTTTGTGTCTTAGCTTTATAATAACATCGACAAAATACCTTTAAAAAAAAGTAAACTGTATATGCGAGCCACTCCACATCTGCCACCTTTTCCCAATATCTATGGTCGGCGCACATAGAGCACGGCATGGCATGGCATTTTATTTTTTATCAATCGAATTTAATATTTATCCAATCGAAATAAGGTGGTCCAGCGGGTGCACCGAGAAAATACTCCGTGATAGGTACTCCGAGTTCGATCACCGAGCATTGAAATATATACCTTATTTCGATTGGATAAACATTAAATTCGATTGATAAAAATGAAAATGCCATGCCCTGCCGTATTCACTGTGCGCCGGCCATTCTTCTTCCATTCATCGCGCTTTGTTGTCATACTTACCTACATTCACTCCAATCTCATTCATATCACTTAATACAATCTATCCATCATTTCTTGGGTCTTCCTCTCGCTTTGTATCCTTCCACATTTATATGCAGCATCGTTTAGTCATGCTTTTCATCTGCCTATACTTATAATATTATAAATTCGTAAGTAATTCTATCTGTCTGTTTGTACGTCAGTTAAGTTTTCACGACTAAACCGCTAAATCAGTTTGATGAATTTTGCCACGGGATCGCGTTTAGGATCCGGCGGTAGAATTTAAGAAAAAATTTAAAATGACAATTTGTAAGTGCCCCCGTAGGCCTAAACAAAATAAATGATTTGAATAGAATTGAATTTGAATTGCTTTTTTATTTTGACTATTTTAACTTTACGGCTACAAAGGTACCGCTAAAAACACCGACACCGAAGCGATTTTGCCCTGCTTGTACTTACAGGTCAGTCTATGAGGTCGGTAGACGTTTATAAAGGGTGTTGTGTTTCGTTTACACTACTTCCACATTTATTTTTTTTGAAAATTTTAAATTTTGGACTTTGATGTAAACCTAATTTTATAATTTTAATGTGTTGTGATTGACTAGCAGGGATCGTGTTTTAATGTATTGTCGTTATGTCGTCACCACCCTGTATTTGTTAAGTTTTCTCTATCATATAATATTAGTGTTTACACACATGGTTTGTAAGCATGTAGTTATTCTCATGTACTTGAATATGTCTCTCGTCTAACCTTAACGCACTATATAAGCTTATCTAGGAAAAGCTAAAAACTATGTATTTATGAGGTTTCACTTTTGAGCGACGATTTCGTGTTACTAAGGGCTATATCGCACGAGGACACCAGTGGTAGCGCAACCAGTTGCTCCACCAACAAAATGTATAGAGATGTATGGAGGATATCGCTTGTATCGGCTTGGTAGCGCAACCAATTCGGCGTCGGCTACCGAATCACCCACTGGTGGCGCAACCATGGTTGCCTCGTGCGATATCGCACACGATGTAAATAAAACAAACTTACCTGGATCATTATACGTAACTAATATATAGTTACTAATCAAATCAGCCTTCTCCTCAATAACGATTTCCAGAATTGAACCCGCGACATCCCTTATTTGATTGATGTCGTCTTTCATCGAATTCGTGTTGTCTACCACGAAGGTAACACTGATCTTTTCACAAGAGACCATTGTAGATACCACAAAAATAAAGTTCAGAATTTTCATTATTGCTGTTCAGTAATGTTAACCGCACACTATGAATGAGGCCCGTCTTATACGCTTCTATATATACAATTATCAAAGTACCTTGGAACTATTTAAAGAATTCTAATCGGTTCCGTATTTAATAAGACCCGGTTTATTTGTTCCTCTGTAAGGTCCCAAGTCACCCAACTATTAACAATTTGAAAACCACTGATCACTAAAATTCGTTAATTTTTGGCGATCCACATGTTGTCGACTAGAGAACTGCTAACAGATGGCCGACAAAGTCAATCGCCAAGTAATCAGTGGTTTTCTGAGGTTAACAATTAGCAGACTTGGGGCTCAGGTGTGCGGTCGATAAAAGCTTCGTTTCCACTGCCGTTTCTTCATAAGATGACCCATTTTATCTTCCACTTTCTTGTTGATTAACTGATAGTTAAATATGTGGTTTCTCCCGCAGCTACTTGAACAGAACTGACACAAGTTCGCGGTACAATAAGATAATGCCAGGTATGACCTTCCCTCAGTTAAGTCACGTGATTGGTTCAAGATGAGGTCATCGGTTAATAATTTTGATTATGCCTTGAATTTTGCAAATTATTTACTCTTGTCATTTATTTATGTCGTGTAAATTGTATGCACTTTACACAAAATCTTCTTCCTACTAGCCTTATCCCATTATGAGGGGTCGGCTACCCTGTCGGCCGGTCTACCCTGATTTGGCTGATCATCGATATTTACACGGAGCGATTGCCATCTGCCCTCGGAGACCCAACTAGTGGGACTATCGGCAACTTAAGGTTTGACCTTTTTTTTCACACAAAATACGCGCCGAATATATTGCGAATTGTAGTACTTATAAGAATATTATTATTATATGTTATTGTACACAAGCGCGCGCGGCGGTGTCGTGAACGAAATGCATTTTAGATATCTGGTTTATCTGGGCTGGGTGTACTAGTGACTCCATTTCTTTCAATGTTTGCATTGTGCATGTGTGTGACGGTAAAGTTACCCACCTATAACACTGGAGTTGCTGAAAACATTCTCCAACTTCCCAAAACTATTTTTTTATTTTTTATTCTGTACTTGATGTTAATATGTGGTATGCTTACAATACCAAAGGCATCGCTCACTTTGCTGACCTGAAGAGGAGTGGGACAGAGGGTGGGGAAGGGGGGGGTTAGGCCGCCGGCTCCGACACTCACATAGTACGAGATACGCTTAAGGACGACCTTCTCCCATCGACTTACCGGAGCAACCCTATATTTTATCAAATAAAATATGTTTCTGAACATATACCAATAGGTTTGCCGTAAAAAATATGGTCATGGCTATGATTAATTAAAATTATAAAAATCATATTTTTGTTAACAATTTTCACCGACTTGCTTGTCAAATGAAAATTATATCAAAATGAAGGCAATTTTATTGCGAATACATTGTATCGTGTTGCTTCCGAAAATCTAGTCAAGAATAGCGGTAGCCGGGCTTTGAAATTAAAAATTTGAATTTGAAAAATTGATTGACAGAGAAGCATTGCGCATCCGAGTACTATTTCATGCGATAGATGCAGTACAACAGCTGCGCGCGACGAAGCCGTGCATGCTTTTAGCTTTTTGCTTTTTTTTTGTTTTTTATCCTTGACCATATTCTTTATGGCAACCCTATTGGTATATGTTCAGACACATATTTTATTTGATAAAATCCAGGGTTGATCCGGTAAGTCGATCGGTGAAGGTCGCTCTTCAGTGTATCTTAGACCACCACTAGTAATATGAATAGCCACTTTAATCCGATGTAAGTGGTAGGGTGGTACTACCCTGGTCCAGCCAGCCTATATTATGAGCTGCAGTAAGTTGGCTACAGCTTGAATCTAAGCAATATGCACTACATAGCAATTCTGTAAAATCAATTGAATTTCTAGCGGAATCCTTAGCAATTTCGCTAAATTTCCGTATAATTGCTAAGAATTCTGGCTAGGAAAAAAAATTATGAATTGCTTATGTATTGTTTTATGTATTTCAAGAAATTAATTATTTCCCGCATATTTTTTATATTAAGATATTAAATTATGAATCTGAAGACGTCATTGTCCTTTTCGACGAAGATTGGCTTATAAATAATTTGTTGACTTGCGAGTGCGATAGCAGATGTATGAATTTCGCTGCATGTAGTGGTGCGGTGAGCACAAGTTTTTTATTGCAATGTAAGAAGGTAAGTACCTACCACATCTGCTAATATAATACTTCAACGTACGTTATGCCAAATATAGGTACCTACCAAACATTTTAGGGAAGTCTTCGATTAATTAAGAACACGATAACGGCCCGGCCACGACCTTGTCGTTATCAGCGAAAGCTTAGCGCGGGGGTACTAAAATGATGCATCTCGGCACGAGCTGCCGCTCTCGGCGGCAACGCGCGCGAAGTAACATTTTAGGTACCTAGTACCCCCGCGCTAAGCTATCGCTGATAGCGACAAGGTCGTGGCCGGGCCGTAAGGTCGTAGGCCGTAACGTCTTAAATATTCCCAACGACAATTTAATATAAATAGGAAAATCCCTGTACCTACTACTTCATATAGGTGCTTACCCACCTACTGATTGTACCTATGTTATATGGCTCATTCTCAGTCTGACCATTTTAAGTGGACCTTCGGTGTCGACCTTTTTTTATTGACACCGAAGGTCAGCATAAAACGGTCCGACTGAGAATGAGCCATATATTACTTACGTTGTAGTAGAGCCAGCTGCAGCCCGCACTGCACTGCACTGCACTATACTGATAGATAGAAAACACTATATTGTACACCAACACAACACATACCTACAGAACAAATACGGACTGGTTCGGGGTAGTACTATGCACTCATTTTAGCTGCGATTCGTACGATGAGCTGAAGCCCCCATCCCTTCCCCTCCCTCTGTCTCACTCCGTTTCAGGTCGGCAACGTCTGAACGATGCCTTTGGTATTGCAAGCATTTATAGGCTACGGTAACTGCTTACCTGGCGGGCCATATGCTTGTTTGTCGCCTTAATTATTATAAAAAAACCTATTGTATGTTGTTGACGGGGCGGTAATTAGTGAATCCACCATAACCCCAGATCACTTGTGGGAGAAGTCTGGGGTATGTGGGATTCGTGACAACTAAAACTTCCCCGGTGGCCGCCTTCAAATCAAAATCAAAATCAAATCAAAATATTTATTTGCATAAAACATGGTAATTAAAGTTGTTTTACATAGTATGTGCAGCATGCTTCAGCGCGGCGGAGTGGAGTCCGAGTAGAGTCGTAGAGACCACTTCACTTCACTCCACTTCACTCCACTTCACTCCACTTCCTTTTCTCGGTGAACGCACTGGTGCGACTTGCCTACATACCTATTTATTAATTATATTTTCAAGTACCTAATCAATACGCATATTCATAATCATAATTATACTATTACACCTGTACTTCCCAAAGAGCTGGGCAGAGGTGCTCTAGAGTGTACTCTTGTTTCGCCAATGGTAATTCACCCCTAATGTAATAGGGGTGAGCCTATAACCATTGTACTACACTACTCAGGTATTTATATTAAAATGATGGTAAATTTTTCAGGTGATAAAATAAAATCATAGTAGGTATAGGTAGTACTTAATTTATTTGTAAACTAATTATTATAATTTAAGTAGAATTTGAATGGCACTTTTCTAATTTGAGTAATTAAGATTTTGTTTCAGTCTGCATTTCAGATTTCAGGCCTCCAAATTTCAAGCTCAATTTTTGTTCGTCTTACTGATCTGAAAAATAAATACAAATGACATTTAAACTAAGAAAAACATAACATACCTTTTCTTTAGATACTAAGACCGGGCCTATATGGGCTGGCTCGACAGGGGTAGTAGCACCCTCTCACAGAACATCGACATAAAGTAGCTTTTACAGCTGCGTCACTCTCAATGAGACATTGCTCTTCAATCTGATGAGGGCATTGTGAGGGCCCTCCTGCACACTTCTTCCGGCTCACGGTCGCCATTCCAGAGCCTTTCTACCCCAACGCCATCGGATCTACGAGCTATGAAAATGATATTTAAACATGTTCAAACTTACTTGAGGGTATGACTTCAAAGTCCCTTTGCACCGTTCCGTGGATGTTCCACACTTTGCAACTATAGTGACCCCAGTCGGTGAGTTTCAGATCAGAGGAACCCTTACCAACCAACGGTTTCCCATTGAATGTCCATTCAACCTGGAAAAATGTATGGTGTTGGTTCCCAAAACTATACCCCTAACCTACTAAATACTAGGGAGTATTTAGTAGGTTAGGGGTATACCCATAACCCTACCCTATACCCCTAACATACTAAATACTAGGGAGTATTTAGTAGGTTAGGGGAATAGTTTCACCTCACACCAGGGCTAATAGCGACGCTATACAACATTGCAGCAATTCTGCAAAAGCAAATAATTTTTTAGATTTTTTAGCAGGCTCTGCTTTTCCGTGAAATGGTCATGAATGGCGAAAATGTGTGATCAGAAATTCAGCGGAATTGCTTAGGATTCTGATAGAAAATCTGAAAAATGAATTGCATTGGCAATGTTGCATAGCGTCGCTATTAGCCTCGCAGGGCTGCTATGACAAACCCCGTGGATAAGTAATAATCCGTTTTGTCGAGGCTTCCAATTTGCATTGTCTAAAAAATAAGACCTTCAGATTTAATACTTTTTTAGAAAATATAGGTAGTGTATCTTCAGAAAATAATTTAAATTATGAAACTAATACCGTCATCATAGGCATGAAGTCCTTTACTTAATAAACATGAAAAAAAACTAGATTATTTTACAAATAATTTGTAAAAAAAGAGTGTATTTTCCGATTATAACTAGATAAACATGAATAGCAACTCTATTCCTCGAAATGGTTTTTTAATTGGTGCGTTCAGATGCCTCGCCCGAGCACTCAGCTTTTGACATTACCTATGTCTATACGATCCGACGTCAAAACTGTATGACGTAGCCAATCAGCACCAAATACACCTCAAAACTATATTCTTCTTCTCGTATATGGTTGATTGAAACTAGTATCAGAGTTGTTCAAGCCGCCCGAAGGCCTCTGACATGGCTTACTCTATTCATCATCATCATCATATTTTAAAGACCTCTGCTGTTGGACATAGGCCTCCCCCAAGGTTTTCCACAGCGATCGGTCCTGTGCCACTTGCATCCACCTGTTTCCCGCGACCTTCACTACCCACGCTGCGTCCGGTACATGGTCGCCACTCAAGAACTTTTTTCCTCCATCGGCTATCAGTTCTTCGGGCTTACTATTATTGTAACTCTATTAATGAAAGAGCTTACGTTCTCAAGAGGTTTAGCTTTAACGTCACATCGAAGCGGTTCATCTTCTGTGGGACCTTTCCAATGAACGACGGGGTTTGCATCAGGGTATACGAAGCTCGGAGGGTAGCCCACGTTGACTTCAAATGTTTCAGTCGCGTTGCCATTGACGTCGCTCACGAGACAAGTGTAGTTGGCATCGTGGTTTATGTCAGCATTCTCTACATTTAAATATTCCATCGTACCCATGTATTCATCGTTCTATAAAAAACACCAGTTTTACACCCCAACTGTATGGTCCCTAACTAAGCAAGCCTTGTACTATGGCTATACAGGATGTCCCTTTTTTTCGTCTTTAGGTCAGAAATATCATAAAAATCTGAAAATTTGCAGTATCTTAAAAATGGATCGTAAATCTACCTTCAACTTGGGATATGTGTTAGGTCTTAAGGTGGTCTACAAGAGGTTTCAGGATTATCCACGATAAATGGGACACCCTGTATATTGGTCTGGAGTTGATCCAGGGCAAAAAAGTAAAGGCCCTTTCAGAAATTTGCCTTTGGCGGGAATCGAACCCGATACAGTGAGCCGAGCGACCTGCGCTCGAACCTGTACAGTAAGCGGTTGTTACATAGACATCGTCCCTCGTTGGTCACCTTATACAAAAGTTGTGTCTGACACTGCTAAGGAAAAGCTAAAACCCACAGATGTTTTATATATATATATATATATATAACGTCACGACTTTTATCCCCATTCGGGGGTAGTCAGAGGCTTGAGTGGCCATACACCACCACATTGTGGAGGTCAACTCAAAGCCCACGTTTCACCAGATAGTCAGAACCCAACGTGACAGGTGGTGAACCTTGTCGCCGTGTATACAGGAACTGACTATTACCTAATCCCGAGGGATAGGTAGGTTTCCTCACGATGTCAGATGTTTTATTTTAGCGGATATGGTACCTACCTACTTCCTAACAGAGCAATCACTAGACCTGTGCTTAGCGCACCTCTACATATAGCGAAATACACACATGTGTTATCGCAATCGCAATTAGACAATCAACTTTAAGGCATTTTGATGCGTGTTATTCACCAGAAGATGAGCCAGCATTTTTTTCTACGAACGACTGAGTCACACTGAGTCGTGCTGTGTTCATGGACTCCGTATAGCAGGACATTCTATTTTGGACAATCACATGTCCCCGTTAAGGGGTTATTACACCAAATAAATTTAGGCTACTTAATTTAGTCGTTACTGAATTTAGGCAAGTGTAATCGCATTCAGCAAGCTATTCAGAAGCTAGAATGGTTTAAATATTTAGAAGCTTCTGAATTTAGGCTTCTAAATTTAGCCAAGTGTAATAAGCTCTTACTTGGTATTGTCTTTACTAAAACCAGTTTAGACTTACTATGAACCATTTGACAGCTGATGATGAATTGGTGCGCTGCAGACCACACTTGAGTGTTATAGAGGTGCCGTTAAGTAAATAGACGTCATGGTGGATATCTGTAATAATCATAGATATATAGTAATAGATCGGAAGCTATTGTTTATGGTATACATATTTGATGCAAATATGGACCACATTAACGAAAACATATCTGTCTCATTCTTACTCGTGACAATTTAGCTATGTAAAACAGTACAGTATATGTCATATATTTCATTTTTCTGGAAGTTTTTGGTTAGTTCCGTCAGTAAGCCACCTCCCTGAGGGCCTTTTTGGACCGCCATATTGGGTTGACGGCTATGGTCGGGTCACTATGGTTAGTACTTCATCTGTCATGTCAGCGTATTATACAAATTATTTTAAATTTTACGGTGAACTGTGTGTATTTTGTGACTCTTTATTATATTATTTAGGATTATCAAGGAAAAACAATATAGTTTAGTGATGCGTTAGGCCATGTAGTTCTGATTCTCGAAAGAATTTCGAAGGTTTGTTATTTTCCAGGTTAGTTGTGTTATTTTCATATTTAAGTGTATTTATAGTGTGTGAAAATAAATTTTGTGTACATTATATTCATTTTTAATTGAGTTCCCGTCTATAATCGTACTCTCTAATTCATATTTTCAACTAAAATAGAACTAACAAATATTTGCTATGTTTACATAAAAACGTAGTGTTGTTCTTACA
Source organism: Drymonia ruficornis (assembly GCA_947859195.1). Lineage (NCBI taxonomy): Eukaryota > Metazoa > Arthropoda > Insecta > Lepidoptera > Notodontidae > Drymonia > Drymonia ruficornis. The sequence goes on along the minus strand of OX401925.1, from coordinate 5,405,994 downwards.
TGTTTTGTTTCAAAGTTATCGATACATATTCTATTCACCTACACGTCGGGCCGCGCCGTCACCCCGGGGTGACCACAAAGAAATATTTTTTGTTTTGGAAGGTGCGTGACTGCGCCGCCTTAAAATTGTTTTATAATATTTGTCAGCACTACTCAAGACCTTGCCTTCAGGTCGGCAATGTGCGAGCAATACCTTTGGTATTGTAAGCATCTATAGGCTACGGTAACTGCTTAACATCAGGCGGGCCGTACGCTTTTTTGCCACCGCAGTCCCATAAAAAAAAAAAAAAAAAAAAAAAAGACCATAAAGATTCACGAAAGAGATAACAAGTTGATTTATGGAGTGAAAATTTTAAAATTAAATGTGGGATTTTTTTGTACTAAGACGGCTTAAAGAAGTTAAAATACAGTTTATTCAAAATCGCCCGATTTCGCAAGATTTTTAGCTGATATATTTGTCGATTTTTAATTTTACGCTTTTGCCGAGATATCGAAATTCTGGTCGTCTCTAACGTTAAATTGCGAACCCTGAAGAGTTGCCATGTGAAAATTACTTTACTTGAGCAGCAGCGTCACTCTGCACAACCATTTTAGAGGGAAGAGGGTGACCCGCTCCACAGAGCCACCGCAAGCAAGCAAGAACATTAGAGTAAGCATGACCATGAACCTAATACTAAAGAAGGACTGGGTCTAAGCAACTCGGCCGCGTTGATTAGACATCGCACAACTCGGCCGCTGACGTCATCACAGTAGGCGTGGCTTAAGTCAGTGTGCTGTTGGCGTTCGTCCTGTGCAGACGTCTTGCCAACGTTCGCATCCCAAATATAATTCTATTCGACACTAGATGGCGTCCCTTTGTACGTCATTTTTTATCAGCATACACTTAGTGACATCTAGTGCAAAAAGTTAAACTACGTACTAACATAAAACGAAGTGAGTGGTTCTGCTATTTACCGGTAGATAGATGCCACACATTTCTTAACCCCCACCATCCGCGCCTTCCCGCGCAAATTTCCACGCGTTGTTTCATAGAGATATCTACTAATGGTGCGTTCCATTTACTGTTAATTTCGTTACTTTTGTCCACAAATCACGTTCCACTCGCACCAACTTGTACTGAAAGTGATCATTATTATCGTTTTTAACACTTTTTGTGGACGAAAATAACAAAAATTACGGTGAATGGAACGCAGCATAAGAACACCTCTTTCTTTAGTATTTACTCTATGAGTATGACCGATCCATTACCGCATTGACACAGTAGTAATAATAAAAACATAATTTTGTACTGCCTACCCCTGATTAACGTGATATTTGTGCTGCGGTCTCTTTCCCGCGTCATGACACTTGACTGACCGACCTTTGTGTAGTACACCCGCCCCGTCGCGGTGCTTCCTGTGTCTAAAAACCTTAATCGCACGAAATCTACTCAATCCTTTGTGTAATTGTGTTGTGTGAACTGGATAAACCCAAGCGAGGGATTTAGTGATGTGCCTGCGCAGAAGGACGTGAGGATCCAGCCATACCACCCTGGAAATGCGCCCGCCTCCATCGTGCCGGTAATGTACACGCTTGACATTGACCTGACCCTAACAGATATGTGTCCCCCCTTTTTTGCCTTATTTGATTTAGCCCAGCATAGCTGTACCTACCTAATCATGACCCAGCACTTTTCCAGCGACATGATCGTTAGGTATATCGATATGGATACTATCGACTATCTAAAAGTACAACACTTTTAGCTGTGGGCGGAGTCGCGCCATTTTGGACTGCCGTTTGCTCGTGTTTGGCTTCAGATGACGTCACATAGGGCCAGTCCTCTATCTTTCTTTATGGTCAATGGTAATAATATAATTCAGTTTGTTAGTTTCACACTGTATATAAATTATTAATTGAAATGTATTAATAATAATTAATTGTATTAATTTGAACCAGTTTAAGAACCGACTCGACAAATACCTGAAAGAGAAAAACTAGAAGAGAACAATTAGATCATGGACCAATTACTAAGGGGACTGGCCCTAAGCAAGTCGGCCGAGTGGTCGGCCTAGTACTAACATCGACGTAAAACGAAGCGAGTAGTTCAACTATTTACCGGTAGATAGAACAATGAAAATGAAAAAACAATGACCACGTTTTTTTTCATACATATATCTAATAAGGGCACCTCTGTCTTTAGTCTTTACTCTGTGAATTAGATACAGGAACCTGTCAGTTGAATCAACTGCCTGCCTGATAATAAATAATATGAATATGAATAAATTATGCTAAGGATACACAACGACAATAGACACTAAGTGCCGCCATACACCTGACTGCTTGTCGACAGCTCTAGAGCAGTTGCAGTCGACCGCAGTTTCAATACAAAATTGACATTCACCATACACGGACCGCTCAAACAGTCGGCGGGCGTACGATGCGGTCGACTGCAACCAACTGCTCTAGAGCTGTCGACAAGAAGTCCGTATATGTCGGCGCTAAGGCCCGTATTAATAAATCGATCTCAAGATTGAGATCGCACTTAAGATGCTGTTTATGACGGATGTTCCATACATTAAACGTCAAAACTGCATCTTATGAGGGGCCACCTTGTGAGGGGCCTAACCACGCTACGTCTTCCGTTAAGTGGTCGCCACCCAAGAACCTTTCTGCCCCATCGGCCAACAGTTGCCAACTCTGACTGACCTTGAGCCTTCTTTAGCTTAGTTTAGGATAAATAAAGCATACATTTAAAAGTATTCCAGACAGTCGATTTTTTATTTTATTTGCTATAGGACTGCGGTGGTAAAAAAGCGTACGGCCCGCCTGATGTTAAGCAGTTACCGTAGCCTACAGATGCTTACAATACCAAAGGCATTGCTCGCACATTACCGTCCTGAAGGGGAATGGGATGGAGGGAGGGAGAGGGGGGTATTTATGTAGGTGTATTTCAAATAAGGTTGAAAATACCAATAATATTACCGGGTGGTAGTTCCTTTGGTGTGACCGAGGCCTTAGCTATTCGTCTAATAGTTTTGCCTGTCCCAGCGACTCTTCCTGTTATCTGAAAAATTATAAACACATAGATTCATGAAAGTTCCGCGCGCGCGCTTTAACTGACCACCAATAACCTGTCTGCCTATAACGATTGTCAAAGATATGATTACACCCGGGACCGCCAGCTTAGAGCGTGTCCTCCGAAGCACGCAGGAGGTCACATGTTATAATTCGGTCACCCGTCGAAGGTTCGACTGATCCAAACGTAGCTTAACCACATACTCAACCAAAAAAAATACATACAGCGATTTTAAACATATCGTTTGGAACCGTAAAAGCTTCCGTCGTAATATAAAAATTGGGTCGTATTTCTGTCAAGAGCAACTCCTCAATGACATTTTGCTTCTCGTCCAAAACCTGAGCTGATGGTTCTTCGAGAGAATATTGTTGATCCGTAACAAACAATGACAGGTATGACGCTTTATCTGAAACAACGTTTTTTTTAGTGGCTGAGGTGGTAAACAAGTTACCGTAGCCTAGAATCCTTGATATACCAAAGGCATTGCTCGCAGGTTACCAACCTGAATGGGAGGGGGACAGAGGGAGGGGAGGGGGGGTTGGGCTTCGCCGCTCTCTAACTCATCGTACGAAACGCAGCTATAATAGCTACTTTAAGACGATCTGCTGTGAGAGGGTGATAATCGAGCCAGCCCGTATATGAGCTGCAGACAATTGGCTACAGCTAAGCTCTACCACCAATAAAACAAAACAAACATAATTACAACAATTAAGAGGAGGGTTCGAAATTTGGTTGATTTTCTATTCTACTGTTTCTTTAAGTAAGTATGTGGACTAGGAATCTTATATTTAGATGTATGATTTTTGACTATATTATCTTGAGTATCTTTAAATCCAAATCACGATTTGATGAAATTTTCTCGATAAAAAAAAATTATGAAATGAGCTCTAATTATTTACAATTTTCCTTGCTACCACGATGTTTTTACGATTTAGATCACGAAATTATTTCTGAAACATAGCAAATAATGATATCTAAACTACCCTTCAACCATATTTTAATTCATGAAGTAGTTTTTTTTTAATTCAAGAATATGTGGTTTGGCGCTTACGTTGTTTATTTCCGAGCGCGCGCACAATATCGCCATCTCACATTTTAAGTACTTGAACTAACCATGTCTCTCTCTAACTTTGTATTGTCAGTGTCCAGTCGGACTTGTTCGACGCCGGACCTGTGAAGGATTTTTTAAAAAATATTACGAAAAAATATTACGGTCGTGCCACATTACAGGTACAGTACAGTATTTACAGTCCGCCGACGCCTATGATAAATAAATAAATATCCTTGGAAATTCTTTTACACATGACTACCTGATCCCAAACTAAGCAGAGCTTGTACTATGGAAACCAGATAACTGATATTACTACATATACTACTTTTTGTTTGTAAATACAAACTAAATATACACTTAATTACACCTAGACTCGGGACATGCGGACATGTTCATGCACACAAATGCATGTCCTGGGCAGGAATCGAACCTACGACCTGCACTGCAGCGTGATTTTCGTTTGCTTTTCCTTGTCTTGTGTAATTTCTTTTCATCTCTTGTCATTTTGTGTCATCTCTTGTCATTTTGTGTCATCTCTTGTCATTTTGTGTCATCTCTTGTCATTTCATAGTTATTCGTGTCATTTCTGTAAAAACTCCCTATTTCGCTTACTGTTATATACTTGCAGCATGGTCTTGGGCCGACAGTGGGAATACATTGCTTGTCAAAACAATGGAGTCGCTTTATTGCGTTTGTTGTAGGTATGGATGGGCAAGTAATAAATATATCATACATCAATAAATTATCGTAAAAAAATAACATTACAGATATGGATAGGAAAATGTTTGTCCGTCCTATTCAATCTATTATATTATAAACGAAAGTAACTCTGTCTGTTACCTTTTCACGGCTAAACCGTTGAACCAATGTTGATGAATTTTGGTATGGAGATAGACTGGGTCTTGGCGGAGAACATAGGCTACTTTTTAGGGTTCCAAAGGGTGCTAACGGAACCCTATTACTAGGCCTACGCTGTCCGTCTGTCTGTCTGTCCGTCTGTCAGCGCGGGCTGTATCTCACGAATCGTAACAGGTAGAGAGTTGAAATTTTCACTGAATGTGTATTTCTGTTGCCGGTGCAGAACAAATACTAAAAATATAATAACATTTAAAAATAAATATCAAGTCTCAAACTTGATATTTTTGATGTGTTTATTCTACGGTGGTACGGAACCCTTTATGTGCGAGTCCGACGCCTTCAGATCTTATGAATGTTTTCTTGAAATAAATATAGTGTATTTTAAGTAATTAACTGGCCAACCCTCAGGTCCTACCTACCATGTTAGGATCTTTTTCGTTCTAGGGGTGTAAACCGTGATTTAACGAGTTAATGTGATAATTTTTGTATTTAAATTATTCAATTCAATGTATTTGTTTCAGACATAGTCCAATATTGATTATTAAAATTATTATAATTTCACAATAAATATAAAACAATAAATAAAAGTAAAAGTAATTAAAAAAAAAAAAAAAAAATTTTTCATGTTTTATCATTAAAATACAATATAATATAACATAAATTAAAATAAAATACAATAAAATAAAAACCTACCCCTAATTAAACAAATACCGTCCGCGTGGGATACTGGCTGCATGTCCTCCCTGTATTCAAGCTGTTCCTGTTGTCAAGCGAATTTTTTGAGCAAGGAAAGAGCCAGCCCTCTTGTCACCTGTGGCGGTAACCAGTCTAAGGGTGATTTTGATAGATAAAAAAATAAAGATAAAAAGATAAACAAAAAATAAATGCATGGTTAAATCAATAAAATTAATAAAAACTGAAAATACATTAAAAAATAAATTAAATATGGTAAAAAAAAATATTATGACACCGCTGATGACTTCATGATCGGCATCGAAGTTAAGTACCAAAGTATTCCTTTGCCTACGAAACATGAAAAAGATACTCATATCCGGCAGTCAGTCACTGACACAGAGTATGTAAATTTTTACCCGACTACGGTGGGCGGAGGGTTATGATTTTGACCGATATGTATGTATGTTCATCTGCTCCCGTATAACGTCCAAACTATTTTTATATCATAATAATTTGACTAATGAGATATCGTTGGACGCGTCTGGATCGTCCGCTGGTTATAGGCTATTATACGATCGAAATATTGTTATACGTATCTATCAGCATATTGTAGGTATCGTTTGTCTTCTTTTGACTTACTTTGTCTTCAGCAATAAAAACAACATAGAAATTAAATTATTTTTTTCAAATACACTCGACATAAAAATCCCATATAAAACGAAAAAAATATATTTGAATATTTTCATCCATTTCATCTATTTTAAAAGGTGCACTGGGACATATTATTTTAATTGTACGAATTAAACAATATTGTTCCTTCAAAAAATAACTATACTATAGTCTACTCCATAGCTGTTCTGTCCTAGCTAAGCGAGAGGGATATATCCTTCGGCAGCTCACGCGACGCTAGCCACACCCCGAAACTAAAATTCATTTTTTTCTTGTATCGTCTTAATTACAACAAAACTAAACATTGCATAACATAGGAAACATAGTCTAAAACACATGACTAATTTTTGTGTTGGGACCACATAGTTAAGGTTCCGTAGTTATTTATCTTGATCATAGGTTCCTAAAGTGGGCGATAACGCCCCCTTGTGGGCACTGCAGGCCTAAAGGGGGGCGGTAAGAGACCCAGAAAAGTATAGTAGGCGACAGTTCAGGAAGATAATCGAGGTATGAGCTTTATCCCGAATAAAATCCGTATCAAAATTATCAGGACCCGCAACGCAACAAAATAATTTAATTTAATAATTTTGTGGGCGATTTTGATTGTTTATCGGGTTCTGCTAATTTTGATTCGGATTTTATTCGGGATAAAGCTTATACCTCGATTATCTTCCCGACCTGTCGCCGACTAAAGGTAGTATCTCTCCGTTACCCAAAATATTTTAATCATCCGTAAAAAAACCCAAAAAATCCACATTACGTCTATCTATTTAATATTTTATTTCTTATATCACTATAATAATTATTATTTTATCAGTAAGTTCAATGTAACGTTCTTGACTCACAGCATTGAAAAATTAAGTACATAGGTCAAATAATATTTTTAGGAAGTAACAAGACAATATTGTAAACGACCTTGCAAAGTGTTTTTAAGTGTCCCCTTGAGCACTGCTGAACCCTAAAATGATGTTTTGTAAATCGATAGCTTTAGTTTTTTTTTTTTTTTGCTGCACTAATGTTGTGTCGCTATACTCACTCGAGTAAGGTTCCGGTTCCGTATCTTCTAGCAACTGTGGCTTTTGTTCAGAGAAACCGTAGTAGAAATAGAAGTTTGTCCACCCAGTTACGACGACAGACGTGGAGTTTACGCTTCTTACGGTCGCTACGTATTCGCCGGGGTCTTTGAGCTTTACTACCTGTAAGAAAATAACAGATTTATTATATTAATACCTAATCAGGCCTGATGAAATTTTGGCTTTGGAAGATTTACATAACATATACGTCACGGCTTTTATCACCATTCGGGGGTAGTCAGAGGCTTGAGTGGCCATAGACCACCACATTGTGGAGGTATTAAGCCAACTCAAAGCCCACGCTTCACCAGATTAGTCAGAACCCAACGTGACAGGTGATGATCCTTGTCGCCGTGTATACAGGAACTGAGTACTTATTACCTAATCCCGAGGGATAGGTAGGTTTCCTCAAGATCTTTTCCCTCACCGTAAAATATGGAATATTTATCTACAATATAATACTTGGGGTAAGCTTAGCAATAACCAATCGTAAATTGCGTCCGGGTTGGGCCGCGGGTTACGATACGCACGATATAAATCCAAGAATACCAATTTTATTCTTGGATACGAGGTAATTATGTACATAATATATTACTAATAGTTTTGGGCGATGTTGTAGCCTTCAGTCAGCATGAGGGTCAATGCAGACGAACTGCATGCGGACTGCAAGCCGGGTGCAAAATTTCAATTCGCATGCGGTGCCGTGCAGTTTAATAATCTGCATCAGAACTGGCGACTGAGTGCAGCATTCTGTTTGCAGTTTTTGTGCAGTTATATCAACTGCACATAACCGCATCCTACCTGCAATTTTGCGGTCGACTTGTAATGTGGATATCCGCCTTAATTCCAAAGACAACTTTTTGTGTCAACTCTCAACCAACGATTTCATAAAGATAAAATTAACTTGCCATTGTATAAATAAGGAAGATAAAACCCTTGGCCCTATTTGGACATACCTTTCCGTGGTTTTTCCACATCATTTCCTCCATCACCACTGACTGATTCATTGACCCACTGATTTCCAGACTTACGTTAATACCAGATGCGGAAACTATGGCATATTCAATATCTTCATTGATTTCGAACTGGAAGAAAATCATACATGATACTATAGATTCCGAAGTGTGAACGCTTTCAGATAGTGCATTAGGAAAATAGATCTTTTATACATAACATTAACGTCTACTAAGGTTTGGCCAGTAACGACCGATCTGTTTCAGAATTTATCATTACTTTCTCTGGATCAATTTGCATTAAATACACTGTGCCCCCACACCTCGGTTATAGACAAAAAAGTTTTTTGAATTACGAATGAATGTATAAGGAGATAGCCTACGCCTTACGGAGTTGAAGTCGATTTTAATACTCACCGGAACTTCAGTGCGGTTGCCAGCGAGGGTTTCAGCAGCCAGCGTAACTTTCGTGTATCCTACAATCACACTAATCGCGGGATAAACCTTAAACAAATTGAATGGTGATTTTGGTGGCCTTCGCCCAGCCGTGGGAAACTACAAAGGCCATTAAAAAGAGTGGTTTTGATCACTAGCCATGTCGTTATCATATTACCTGTAATACCTAATCAACTAGGACTAAATGCTTGTAATAGGAGTTCACATTGAGTTAATGGTCGGAACCTCTCGGATACCAGTGGTTCGTCTAAACAGGTCTAGGTAGACCATTGCCGTGTAAAGAAACCTTTGGAAAGTACACCTGTCGTTTGCATTAACGAAAGCTTCACATTGATTTATGATATTTTCTCATTTTGCTTGCCATATCAAGTGTGTTTCAATTTCAAGACATTTGATAGGCATCGCATCAAAATATACAGACAACAATATAAATATCTGTAAATGTTTCGCTGGTATAAACTCATCGTCAACCGGAAAAAATTGGTTCTAAAATTTATAAATGGTGTTTGTATCCTTCATAATACCTATGCACTGGTTATCCTGTTTGCTAGTTGCACGTAGCATCTATAGTGCAGATTTCTCGTTTGCACCGACGGCCTATTTCAGCTATATCTGCTTCACTTGCACATAATCATCTGCCTTTCTGTTTTCTATTAGGTGCAATAAGTACATAAGTAGGTACATGTTTTTTCATTATTCATCGTTCTTTAATTCAATTTAATTCTAACCTCCTTATATCACTCTTGATATAATAATTATCTATTCTTAGGCTGAGATTCTTAGGTGTTCATCTCGCTCTGCATCTTTCCACATTATACTCATCACTCTTCTAGTCACATGCTTTTCTTCTTATCATCACATGCCTAAACCATTCCAAATTACTTCGTCTTACTTTCTTTGTAGGTGCTACTACCTCATCTTATTTTATCCATCCGCGTCACTCCACACATCCATCTCAGTACTCAATATTCGCATCACTTGCCTCTATATTGTGACACATTATAGAGGCAATGTTACATACAAAACGCTGAGAAAGTTTCGTCAATGCAAATAAAGGGTTACACTTACTGCTTCGATTTCATTCTTTTCAACCCTGAACGCCAGTCCCGAGCTAGCGGTTGCTATGTCGTAGTACACTTGGAACCGCTTACTCTGGACTCGTCTGCAATCGCCCGTCAGCACGAACACCACCTGCAATCATCAGACAATGCGAACCAGGAACCGAAACCAATCAGAGCTAGCTCCATTGAAAATCTTGAACAAGGTCGTTATCAACTAATTACGCGATTTTTTTTTCATCTATCCTATCTAATTTACCTTTATGACGTTAAATTGTTTGAAGAGTCAAGAGTTCTGAAGAAAGAAAGGTGGAACATCAAAGATCCATTCTTCGTAAGGTTGAACTCTTCTTGCGCTGGAAACGGAGCGTAGCGAGCAGAGGTTAGGACCTGTCAGAACTACGCAAGCTGATGCCAATGCAATACCTTCGTGGAGGTGCTTTTAAGATAATTACACTTACCAAACTTTACAAAAAATCTAGGTTTCATTTTGTAAAAGGGACTTCCTTTCGCAATGTGCGAATATCGCAAAAAGGACTTTACATGCTTAACCCGCGCTATGTCCCCAAGAAAATTCCATCGATCGTCTTTTGTTTTAATACACCTTTAAAGTGCCCGTGATATACGCTCGGTTAAACCCAAAGTGGAGCCTTACCTATTCTATGCCTTTATCGGCTTTATCGCTATCTCATCTAGTGAGTCTACAGCCCAAATAATTCTTGGGTAAGCGAAAAGAAAATGAAAGTTCTTTCAGTTACCTGGCTCTGTTTCTTTTTACACAATCTCTCTATCTCCCAACTCTTTTTGTAATCTTTGGCGGAGGCATCAGTGAAGACGAAGATGTAAGACTGTGGCAGACTCAACTCGAGAGCCAGCTTAACACCGGACAGGACACTTTCAGAACACTCGTAATTGTAATCATCATTAGCTGGTGTTGAACTCGTCAAGAATATCATTAGGTCTTTATGACTACAGGTATTGTTAATTAATTTCGCTTCTGAAAACAATTAAATACTTATTTTGAAACTATATTTTACACCAACATACTATTTTTTTAGACAGTAGGTAACATGTCTCGTCCTTGGTAATGTCTTTGAACGCAATTCTTCTTTCCACGCACGTAGGGGAGTACCACCCTCTCACAGAAAATCGGCATAAAGCAGCTATTACAGCTGCGTTTCGTACGTTGAGTGAGAGAGCCGGAAGCCCAACAACACCTCCCCTTCCCCTCCCTATTTCCCACTCCCCTTCAGGTCGGCAAAGTGAGAGCAATGCCTTTGGTATTGCAAGCATCTATAGGCTACGGTAACTGCTTAACATCGGGCGGGCCGTACGCTTGTTTGCCACTTCAGTCCTATAAAAAAACGTACAAGTTTTGGAATTATTTCTCTCGAGTCTTTCCTCTGTACTACAACATAGTGTTCTTCAAAGGGCATGTCTACAAGTACCTAGAAGGTCCGTAAGTTGCAGATGACCTTTGTTTTAATACGAGAAGCAGCTCATGAGAATAGACTGAGGGCCTACCTTAAAATTGGGGCAAAAGCAAATTTTAATAATTCTTACCTCTATCATTAAAAGTGACCAGTGCAATATTCCCAATTTGCACATTCTCCTGGGAAAAGATATCAATGATCGAACTTACTGCACTTATTACATCTCCAACATCATCTTTCATCGAAAGGGACTCGTCTATAACGAACGTTAAATTTGGTAGACAAGTTACATTGCAAATTAAAAATAAAATTAATAATAAAATTGGTTTATTCCGTATTAACATTTTCGTTACACTACACTGATTCTAACGAGAGACTAAACATTATACAGTGTACCTATAATACCTACTTACTAAATAGGGAAAATGATTTCAGTAACAAATAATTTTATTCCATGACTATTTCGTCATCGGGATAGTCGCTAATAAAAATCCAAATACAATAGTAGGTAGGTAGGTACCTACTTAGCTCTAGACACTCGAGTCGACAGAATCATAGTATGTAGTTATATTGAGTGATTATTCTCGTTTTAATTAGGTATACCCTAATACCCTATGCAACTGGTTGTGTTGAGACTCGACCACACTCGACGCAAGACGTTATGATTCTATTCCGTGACCAACCGTGTCAACTTCATAGGTGGTACTTATACGCATGAACGTAATACATTTATTTGCTTATACGTAGGTACTTAAAGGAAAAATATGACTATCAATATTCTGCTAAATTAAATTTTTGTCCATTATCATCAAGTTTATTTCCATTCCCATATCGTCGCTGAAGTTGAGTGCGTAATTATTGAGCGCTTTTGATTATTTTAATGCTATTGGATAGAGCAGAGTGTCTTGAATCGTTGCAATTATTCAGAAACCAGACGACAGACCAATAATGAAAGATTTTATTTACTTGACACTGGCAAAATGATAGTAACGCTACCAAAGGAAAAACAGTTGCTGACAAGTTGACGCTGTCAGTCCGACAGCACTGCAGGCAGACAGATATGTCAATGTCAAACATGCAATGTGAAAAGCAGCTGCATATTTATTTTTGTGTGTTCAATTTAAATCGAGAAAGATAGTAAATGGACGAAATATAAGTTAAAAGATGGTGTTTTAAAGATGTCCCGCGCCAACCCACCGCCGTACGTTTTACAAGAGCTCGCAGACATTACCCAAAACATAAATTACCCTATTCAAAATGTTCATCGTATAAAGGTTAGTCGGAAATATCATTTTCTTTGGCCTTTGTTCAAAATAATTGGACTATTTGTCTAAATTTAGTCTTAAGCGGTTTCGGGTGTCATCAGTGCTGTTTAAACGCAGTTTTATTGTATGAAATGCTCACACACACCGCTTGATAAAACGAGTAAATTAGTCTCTAAAGACTTCTCTCATTTGCTGCGGTGTGCAATTCAGATAATTTTGAGGATGAATGCCTGTAGAATACACGCTAATCTAGTAACATTAAGCTCAGTTTTGTCAACAAAATCATCCTGAGGAGTAGTCCTCAGGATGATTTTGTTGACAAAACTGAATTATGACCTACCTACAAGTAGTTTTTTCATTTAGAACCCCTACTGTATATAAAGTTGGCTATTAGAGAAATCTTTGAAAAAACTAAACCCTTGTGGTATCTGAAATACGTTGCAAAATAAGGCTAATAGTGAGACTTGATTCCAATTTGTTGATTATACATCCTTATATGACTTGGATTAAGTATTTGGATAAAAACCTGCCAGGTGCATGGCGGGCCACACTCAATATAGGGTTCCGTAGCCATAGAAGTTATGGCACTGTCAGACTGGGACAGACAGACAGGCTGGATGATCTTATAAGGGTTCCTTATAGGGACTACGGAACAGTAACAAGTTACTTAATTATAAATGTTTCTTTCCAGTATACATGTTTTGACGTGTCAAAATCTTTGATAGCACTCGGAGCGACCAGTGGAGGAATCTACGTATTTAATCGGACTCCTTGCGAATTTGTGCAGCTTATACCCAATAAGGTATGTTTTTCTATCATAATGTCTTCTACTAATCTTACTCATTCATGCTTTCTATTCCTAATGATTTGACGGGCCCATTAGCGTGGTTGGTAAGATTCCGACTATCACACTGCAGGTTGTAGGTTCAATTCCTACCCGGGACATGCATTTGTGTGCATGAACAGGTCTGTATGTCCCAAGTCTGGGTGTAATTATGTATATTAAGTATGTATTTACAAACAAAAAAAAGTAGTATAATGTAGTAATACAGTTATCTGGTTTCCATAGTACAAGCTCGGCTTAGTTTGGTATCAGGTAGCCATATGTAAAAGAATGTCCCAGGATATTATTAATGTTTTTTTAAGGAACATCCGAAAAATCAAGATTGGAAATTTTGTATAGGAATTGTCACTTCGGTTTACGTATTATTTTTAGGTGGTACAAAGTTCACCGGATTATCTAGTATTTAAATATTAAAATATAAATAAAAATAATTCCAGGATGGTGCCATTACACGTTTGGCTATATCGTCTGATGAAAAACATATCGGTTTTGCCAACGGTCGGGGGCTGGTCACCGTGACAGCATGCAACCAGTCTCTCAGCGGTGGTTACTCCACCGTTGCATCCAAGGAACATCAGGGGAATGAGGTCACCGCGATGGTGTGGAGTGCCAACATGTTGTTCACCGGAGATGATGTCGGAAAGATATCAGTTTTGCAGCTGCAGAGCTTTATTGTAAGTATTATTTTCTTTGTAATCCACATGGGGTATGGGCTAGTAGAAGGCTTCTTTTTGGGACTAGACCTGCCACACGCTCCCACCACTGTTACTCCTGTAAGCCAGGATCGACAATGGTGTCCAACAATGACGCCAAGGTTTGACTCTCGACGAGTCCCGGGGAAAAGCTAAGTTGTCCTGGAACCCACACGAATTTAATCAAAAGAACGTATAAAGGAAGAAGATTATTCACTTTCCTTCACTTCTTAGTATAAAGCTATTATCATAAGCTTAGTATCATACTATGACCGTGCTATGAACGTGTCAGGCAAAAAAATATTCTCTGTATTAAAAAGTATGAGACCATGCCCACTAGCCCGTTCCGTTACCAACCAGCACCGTAGCGTGCCATGCACGGAGCGGCAAGTATTGTCGGTGAGAATATTTTGCCGGTGGCGATACGCTCTGTGCATGACACGCTTCGGTCATTAAAATCGATACATATGACTTTGATACGTAATTGATACGCTCTAGTGGGCATAGAAGAGCGTATCGTGTTGCTTGTCGTGTCTGATACGTTCATAGCACGGTCATGGTATGATACGTTGTAGTGGGTAGAGTCCTTTAGGCTTGTGTAGAGGCATGGATAATACACGAAGAGGTGTCATAATGAACTGCTAACAATTTGAGATTCGTCATGTAGAAATACGCTGTAGCGAGTTGACTGCAGCTCATACATGGGCTGGCTTGACTGGGGTAGTACCACCCTCTCACAGATGATCGGCATAAAGTAGCTATTACAGCTGCGGTTCGTACGATGAGTGAGAGAGCTGTAAGGCAAGTTTTCGACAAACTCGTTTATAACTCTGAATCCACTTTATCTTATCTAAATAGATGTAAAATTATTCTACCTGTCCACAGTCGTATTGACCTAATATTGACATAATTTTCTTTTCAATATGAGACATTTTGTGTGTACAAATGTTTTCAAGGACAGAATTTTTTAAATGTCGTATTTTATTAAAAGCTGTTGGCGTTGGTGCAAATTCTTATGTCTAAAAGTATATTTTGCTTAAAATTGCTGTCTTTTTCAATACATTTAGGGCCTGTTTCGAATCGTCAGATAACTTTTATCCACCAAATAAATATGGCGTTTTGACAGCTATTTATTTATGTACCTACTTATGTTTTTTTTTATTTATGATTTTATTTTTTATTTTATATTCTATGGAAAAACTGTCAAAACTCCATATTTATATAGTGGATAAAAGTTATCTGACGATTCTGAAACCAGGCCTTAGTCCAATTTAGTTTGTGTAAGAACAGAATGAGTAACCTTGACTATAATGAGTAGGTACTCAAATCGCCAAATTTATAGAGATTTTAGGCAGTTTACAAATGGTTTAGAAAGCATTTCTAGGAACAAAAGTGATTTGTAATGCCAGTGTAAGTTCGTCATACTTTCTATGGGGGTATTTATATTTGTACTCTTTTGGCTGACGTGATGATGATATACCGCCCACATATAAAGGATAAAAAAATATCGAATTAATCATTCAAATATAACCATTGACTTCAACAATGAATTTTCCATAGGCACCTACTTGTTTAGTAGGTATGTTTACCTGGTATTATTTTAAATAATCTCATGTTATAATGTGGATGGCGGATACCTACTATACCTACTGAACATTTTTAGATAACACTGTCAATTGACGTCATTGTTTTATACCTTTGTCTAATGAATGAAAAAGCAGTGTGTGTGTTAGAAGGACCTTTTTCAGCATCTCTTGTCCTAAATGCATTATCTATTACAAAATGCATGACTAATAAATATCGCCAGCTAACCTACCAACTGTATGGTCCCAAACTAAGCAAAGCTTGTACTATGGCTACTGTAGGAATACTGGGGGCGTTCCCAGTGACCCCCAGACCACGGAAAATTACCGAAAGGCCTTTCCGGAAATTTGCCTCTGGCGGGAATCGAAACCGCAACCACTCGAACCAGTGAGCCTCAAATAACAGGGTTCCTTATTTATTTTCAGGCCAAAACAATGTTCCAAAGCTCATCACTGACGATAATGAGTTTAGACTCGCGGATATGCCAGATAGACATGAAATCATGCATGCTGCTGATATCAACATTAAGCCGATGTTACATATGCGATACGTCCCAAGAACAATACAGACAGATCGGACAGAAATTAAGAGACGGAGAATATGGAGCTTGCTTCGTTAACAAAGAAAAATACGCAGAACCAAACGCATCGGACAACACACAAGATATCACTGAAGTGAAGAAATATAACATAGTCAATGATGAATTGGGATTCGCGGTTGGTAAAGATCTTGAAAACGCGCTGATTTTCTGTGCGAGACCTTCTTCCAGGCTTTGGGAAGCTACTATAGATGGTACTGTGGTAAGAACACATCAATTCAAACAGGTACTAGGGAAAGGACCGATGAAGATTATCACTTTCGATTCCTATCAGAATGAAAAAGTTTGTATAGACGAGTTCACCGCAGAAAATGAAGGTCAGTCGGTGGGTTTCCCCAAAGTATATTCTGTTAATAGTGCCATATTTTCATTTAAGAAGGATGCTTTATATTTCTTGAACACTGAAGAAGTTGACCACACGATTTGGTTCGATAATTACAAAGATATCGCTGACTGTAAAGTTTACCACGATATGGTGTATATTTGGCTGACTAATGGCTCGCTAGTGAATCTAAGGTACTTAAAAATAGACAAATTCGTATTGAAATGTTATGTGGAAGAGAAATATGTTTTATGTGCAAAATTGTGTGCCTTATACAGAACTTACTTTCTAAATAGTACTTTTTCGCCTAAATTACACATTTTGGTCGCTTTAAAAGATAGAATTCAAGATACAGAATTGCTAGACAATATAAATGATGTTCTAGACAAGTTTGAAAGTATTAAATCTCATGATGCTACACAAATGAAATCTGGTATCTACGTAGTAGACAACTCATACAACGCACAGTCCACACTAGAAGACAATGATAGTAAAGAAGACTACAAATTTAGTGCACTACCTCCTGAAGCTATGCAAACATTAAAAGACTTAAGTGTCACTGTATCAGACAAATTGAACACTAGTAAAAAGATACTGAAAGAGAAATGGGTGGACTTTGAGGGCAAAATGAAACATCTCAGCATTGAAAAGCATCATAGTGATGTTAAAGAAATACCGATTACAGAGAAACTTACACCAGAACAGAATCATAAAAGGATACCAGTCGAAGAACCGATAGAACACACTCCTGTCGTGTTAGACGAAGATATAATTTACAAAGAATCTAGTCAAAAGGCCATAGATGTAGACAATAATAGCTTAGAAAAGGATAAAGTGTGCAAATCCTTGTATCATTATTTTAAATTAAGCGTAGTCGGTAAGGAAACGGATGGAACGAATTTAATTTCAACTATCGAGAGCTATTCCTGTGATATTAGCCAGATCTACAGTCTAATGTTACTCCTAGAGAGGTACTGCGTGAACATTGGCGCGTTTGAGGAATCTAAATTTATACCTAATACCGTATTTCTTAGCTATTTGTCCGAATCTAGTAACAGAGAAGAGTTATTAGATTGTATCGTGAAAGATGAAGTATTGTATAAATATTTCGTGGATTCGTGTATATCAGTGAATACGAAGAGTCAGAAGCTGCTGAATATCGGCTGTGAGTGTGGGTTTCCGTTACCGTATTCAAGAACGCATCAAACGCCGGCGTTTTCTGAACTCATAGACGGATTTATCGAGAGACAGTGGTCGAGCCAGTCGCGAAACCAATGCTATGATATTTGCAGACGAATGCCATACTTGTGGAGGAAGATTCTTTACTTAAGAAGGAACGAGGACTTGTTGAACATACTAAGATTGTTATTGCAAATGTTGGATGAGAATTTGCTGCATTCGTTCCTGCCTCAATTCACTATGGAGACTTGGGATCGGACGGTGCAGTTATACGCGACGTTGCACGCGAATATATGTTTGAATTGTTCGAAGAAGTTTGAGAATATATCGGTGAGGGAGACATTGAGTTGGGACGATTTGGGTGCTTTGATGATCAAGTCAGTGGGGGGTAGGAACGCGATAAGGGTGATGGAGAAACACGCGAGCTTGATCGACGCGGGCGCAGTTACTGTGAAGTTCTACCATACGTGCTTAATGGTGACGATGTATGAGCGATATGACGCCACCATTACAGTGAAATTGACAGACGCGCTGTACGGATCTTATAACTTTGAAGATTCGAAATTGGAGGTGAGGACTTAGCGCTATTAATTACCTTAAGTAGCTTCGAACAGAATCTTTGGTTGCATGGGTTCTCAATTCAAAAATCTGACGTCTATCGAAGTCCCTTTTAAGGTTATTTTCGATTGAAAACACTTAGTTCTCGCCTTTTTTATGTTACTAAGGTGGCAAGCAACTACGGCCCGCCTGCTGCTAAGCAGTGCCCGTAGCCTATAGATGCTTGCAATACCAAAGGCACCGCTCGCACGTTGCCGACCTAAAGGAGAGTGGGACAGAGGGAGAGAGCAGGAAACCTAACCTTTCCCGTTCGGTTTCCCGCTCTCCCACTCATCGTACGAAACACAGCTTTAATAGCTACTTTACGCCGATCTTCTGTGGGGGTAATACCCCGGTCGAGCCAGCCCATTTATTGTCTTTGCACTGCATCTGTTCCGTTCAAATCAAACATTTGTAAAGGGCAGAGAGTTCTTAACCGTTTTAAGAGAAAATTGTTGTTGATCATTGATGATGTTGTTGTTTGTTGATGAGGTTTTTTGACTAAGTATTCATATTTCAATTTCAGATATGCAAACTCCTCCGCAGCACGCTGAACGGGCACGTCAAAAACACGGCGTTACCGTTGATCGTCGCCGCTAAAACGACACACTGGGGCCTATCACCACTCATAGAAACAGACAACCAAGATAGCGCCACCGAACAGATTAAAAACACAACACTGGCTGATATTCTCGACAATTTATCGATCATCAACAACGGTGTGACGGACTGTGTGTTGTGCGGGTTGCCATTACAAAATATCGTCTTAATAAAAGATGGCGGACTCTGGGTTTTTAAGTGCGGCCACACTTTCCATGGTGCGTGTTTAGGGATGAGCAAACTTAAGTTGTGCCCTTCGTGTTGCCCTGCTAAGTGAAAATGTTATGGGTCTATCTGGACGGGAAAGTAGACTGATGTATTCAGAGTAAGTCTCACTATAATGACTAGTCATTACTTATTCTTAAGTAAAGTCACTTTACTTTATAAAAAGTATAATATGGTTTACTCAAAAAAGTTTATAATGTTGTCATTATTTCACAAACCTTCTTCGAGCTAAATCGGATTTGTCGTACTGCAAGAGCTACTAGACATACAATGTATTATTACCCGGTATTATCGTCATTATATTTGTTATTTGACCGTTGCCGTGGAAACGTAACAAACAGGCATGTTTATGGTTCGTAAAAAAACTGATTGAAGGTTAAAAACTATTTGGTCGTGCCGTTGCCATGGAAACGTAAACAGAGAAAATACACAACTATAGATATAGTTCGTAAAAATATAAATATAATTGTATTAATTGTTATACCCACTTAGCTAGTTTTGTTTAAACTAATAGTCGCATTTTTGAGTAAAGCACTATACAAGCCTTGGTCTCTAATGAGTGTACTGCTGACCACGCTATACTGACCTCAAGCTAAGCTTCGCTACGCTCACGGCCTCCAAGCTTGGTCATCATTAGCAACCCTTGCTGGCCGCGCTATAAAGGCCTCGACCTTTGGTCTCGGCCTATATTTTAGCTTGTCCATCAAGTGTTGCAATGCTGACCGCGATGTGGAGGCCTGGAGCTGCGCTGCGCCGCGCTTTCGGCCATCAACAACGCGGTCAACAACACACTCATTAGAGACCGCAGCAGTAATGTACTATTACATTGTAGTCGATGATTTTGCCAATAACTGAGTTTGATGAAACCCTCAATTGACTTTGGATGAGACTTAATAAGTCTAATAAAGTAACCTGTTTAACAAGCCCGTTTTGACAAATTCTCTGTAGAATATTGTAATGAAATTCTGACATAACGGTTTAGAATCTATTTCTTATCGTGGGGTTAGTGGCCAGATGTCAGAGTTGTTCAAGCCGCCCGAAGGCCTCTGACATGGCTTAACGACTGCTGCCTAGAAGACAACAACTAGGACCGGTTTTTACGAGCCCTCCGAAGCACGGAGATGCTCAGTTCAAATGCCACTAAATGGTCACCCATCTCTGACTGACCTTGCCATGTGTTGCTTATTCTCCGATCGTTTTACGATCAGTGATTGTATCTGGCTATCAGCGCCTAATCTACTTAAGAAAAAGTAATCACTTGTCCATATAGGTATGATTCGGAAGCTTAAAACGCGACATTAAAAAGGATGAATCTCATTGAGTGAATCATTTTGAACTTAAATTTATTCCCAGAAATGGATAATTTATTACAAGATCCTAAGTTTCTAATACAGATATTTTGACATTGTTTAATTATACCCTCGAACACTCAAAAACTACTCAAATGTTTTAAGTGTTGTTGAGACGTAAATGAGGCGATAATATTTTAAAGGAGTATGCCCAAAAACGTCCCAGGGCCATAACAGATTCGTAGGTTTTACTCGATGTTAATATTTAATACTGGAACTTACGTAAGTAATCACATTGTTGTGAGCTGTTATTTTTTGTAAATAGGCGCGTCCCCAAGCCCCGAGCAGCTACGCCTGAGCAATGAGGTTATGCCTACATGGTCAGACGCCGAAACTGATTGCTCGGGCACTCCCCACGGATCATATGGACACGGCTATAGACGTATCTTTCATGTCGATGCATCGTTGTTTTTTATGAAATTAGTTTTTTTTACATTTTCTACGATTGGTTGTTGGAATTGTTTTCGCTATGAATTAGTATGAGATATATGTGGTTAGTATATTCTATATAGATTAAAATTACTCGAATAGTATTAGTGAATATCGATGCTTATGATTTACTGCATAATTCTTGCCTCGATTTAGGTAGAATAAATATATGAATTAATGCCGTAATTTTGAGTGCAGCTTTAATTTGTTGTTATTCATTGATGTATTATTTAAGAAGATATGGTACCTCCTAACATTGCAATCACCAGCCTTGTGCTCATCGCAGTGGTGCGTGCATGTAGTGACATCGCACTCGCAATTCAACACATTAAAAACAATTAAAAACATTTTAATGCGTGTGATTCACCAGAAGATGCTGCGTATTAGCAATACCGACATGTTTTCTACATTATTTTCCGCAAACGACCGAGTCGTACTGTGTACATGGACTCCGTTTAGTAGGGCATACTATGTTGGACAGTCACATGTCCCTTTCTTGGTAATGTCTTTGTAGATATTTATTTATATCACCAGATATTAATATCGCACTTTATAACAATCAAGATACTGCCTGACTTAGTTAAATTATGAATACGTAATATACCTAGTATAGTACTACCGCAATCGCTGTGCCGCGCCTTAGGTAGGACGGCGCGGGGTGGGACGGTGAGAGCGATGACGGGTGGGGGGGTGGTACGGCGAGAGCGATGAGCCCCCCCGTCTCACCGCTCGCGTACCTAATGCGCGGTACAGCGCTTGCGGTATACCTATACCAACCCTATTATAAAATTGTACCAAATACCTAATATCGCTATGTACTTAAACCGTTTTTGTATTGATGTCAACGGAAACTGTGTATAGGACAGAGATGGGCAAAAAATAATTACAATTAATTAGTTGCAATTGAATTTAATTGCATGTAGAAGTCACTATTAACAATTAATTGTGATTTGTTTGCGATTGACAAAAAAATCACATTTAATTGTTGCTCACATGCAATTAAATTCAATTGCAATTAATTAATTGTAATTAATTTTTGCTCAACTTTTGTATAGAATATATTTTTGTAAATACAATTCATAGTTTTTTTTGCCGGTTTATGGTTGTTGCCAGTGTATGGTAAGTATTACAAAGCATTTCTAGGAACAAAAGTGATTTGTAATACCAGTGTAAGTCCATCATAAAAAAAAAAAAAAAAAAAAAAAAAAAAAAAATTCTTTATTTCTTATTACAAAAAGTAATGACATGTTCTTTAAAAATAGTATGTATCAACAATAAATTTTCAGAAACATAGTACATACATTTGAGAATAAGCAGATATATTACAAATAAACGTATTATTTGCGACCCTCACACTAGGCCTAGCCTGTATCGTGAGGGTCAGTTCTGTTTGTTTTCCAAAACAATTGCGTCAGAAAATTAAGAATAAAAAATATAAAAGAGAAAAATTAAAATTAAATGTCTTAATAAGTATTACCTATGCCATGTATGTGTCTGCATGTGTGTGTTTGAGTGTATGTGTGTGTGGTTGTGTGTTTGAGTGTATGTGTGTGTGTGGTTGTGTTTGAGCGTGTTTGTGAGTGTGTGTGTGTATGTGTATGTTTTCGTTTGGGTTTATATACAATAATTTCTGCTGTCTGATTTGTGTTAATATTAAGTAGGTAACATATTATTTTTTTATTTTATTTAGTGTGTTAAGTGTGTAGCATTGAGCTTGATTATCCGATGTAGAAATCCAATTTAGTTAGGAAATTATTTTCATAATACCTTCGGTCTCACTGTATGATAATTCTAATAGCCAGTTCTTTAGTTTTCTCTTGGCAGCATTAATGGAGTCGTTCTTAATATCGCAGTACTTCAGTACGGCGTTGTATATAAAGGGACCTAAAAATGGGGAAAAATGCTGTGCGAAACTAGAATTTACCTTCACCGGAGGAGCCCTAAATTTACGCTTTTGCAGTAATTGTTGGTAAATTTCTGAATTGAGTACCTTTTTATGTTGCATGAGGGCTGTTTTTAAAATAAATATTTTTCTTACAGAGAGTACCTGAGCTTCTGAGAAAAGGGCGTATGTGGAGTATCTTTTATTTTTCTTGAGCAAAACCTTTAAAACGGCTCTTTGTGCTCGTTCTATCTCAAGCATGGCGGTTATACCGGCGCCTCCCCATGAGTTAATGCAGTATGCGATTATGGATTCACAGAGTGCTGTGTAAACTAAATGTGAGGTTTGAGGATCTGCAACATCACGAATGCGATGCATTACATGTGTCAATTTTCTAATTTTATTGGCATAAGTTGATAAATGTGTTTTGAAAGATAGATGTTCGTCAATCACTACACCTAAGTATTTTATTGATTTAACCCGTTCAATGGTACAGCAGTTACAGATATTGGTATCATTACATAGAGAATGGATCTTAATGGAGATAGGCGAGCTAGGTTCGGAGGCTTTAGTTTTATGGAAGCAAAGAAATTTGGTTTTGGTGGAATTTATTGTAAGGAGATTGTTATCTAACCACTTGGTTGCATCACTGATTCCCTGTTCTGCCTTACAAAGTGTGTCTGACCATGTTTTACCGTGAAAAATAAGAGCTGTATCATCTGCGTAGCAGATAATGTTAGTATTTTTGTTTATAATAGTTTGCAGATCGTTCATGTAGATTATAAAAAGTGTAGGTCCCAAAACACTTCCTTGGGGAACTCCGTAAGTAATAGATCTACTATCACTCGTAAATTGACCAACTTTTGTACATTGGCGTCTATTAGTTAGATAACTACGGAACCATTCTAAAGGGAGGCCTCTGACACCCGCATATTCGAGCTTTTTGAATAGGACTGGTAATGAAACTGTGTCAAAGGCTTTAGCTAGATCGAGGAACACCGCTATACAGTTTTGTTTATTATCTAAGTGTGTAGATATAACATCTACTAAATGTGTAACAGCACCCTCTGTAGAATGTCTACGTCTAAAACCATATTGATGTTTAAAAAGTTGTGTGTCGATAAAATTTATCAGTTGCCTATTAACCAATTTTTCGAGAATTTTTGAGAAAATTGTCAACAGTGAAATTGGTCGGTAATTTTCAGGACACATCTTAGAGCCATTCTTGTGTATGGGAACCACATTCGCAACCTTCCAGGCAGTTGGAAAGACACCAGTAGAGAGACTAAGATTGAAGATGTGAGTGAGAGGGTATATAATTTGGGACTTTATGCATTTTAGAAGAGAAACATGGACCCCGTCTATTCCGGGGGCACTATCATTTTTAAGCTGATTAATGATTTTATCTACTTCATATGTATTTGTCGGTTGTAAGAATAACGTTTCTGATCTATGACTTAAGTTGTTAGAATTAGCTATATCTGATTCCGTTTTATTTAATTTATTTAAAATGTCATGAGCAAGATTTTTACCGACGTTAGCAAAGTATTCATTACAGAAATTTATTGAAGATGGGATGTCAGATTTAGTAGTTAAAAGTTCAGGAAATTCGGAGGCTTTCTTATTAAGGGAACAAATGTTTTTAATCGACTTCCACAGTTTTTTCGGGTTATCTTTATTCTGTTGCAGTTCCTGACTTTCATGAGATCTTTTTAATCTATAGAGTAAATCATTACAAAAATTTTTGTACCTTCTATAAACAAGTTGTCTAACTGGATCATTAGGGTGCTTACGTACATCCAGATGCAATTTGTCGCGGTGTATCATGCACTTTATTAAACCAGGAGTGATCCACGGTTTTAGCGTGTATATTTTCCTGCTAATTCGTTTAGTTGTGGTGTGCCTGTTAGTGATATCCTTGAGTAATGTCGTGAACTCTTCGACCGCGGTGTCCACGTCGGGACTAGAGTATATCTTGGACCAGTCTGTGTTATTAAGATCATCTAAAACCGCTGTGTAGTTTATTTTATGGGACAGTCGAGTACATTTTGGGTTGCTGTTTTTGGTACATGATAAACCTAACAAAATTAAACTGTGGTCTGTAACGTCTGATTGACAAACTACACCTATTTTATGGACAAATCTTGATTTAATAAAAATGTGGTCTATACAAGATTCCAATCTAGTAGGTTTGTTAATGACTTGTTGAAAATCAAGTTCAGCCATCATACACAGATAGTTAGATGTTTGTGTGTCATGTGTGGATAGTACGTTGATATTAATGTCTCCCGATATTATCGTCGTTTCGGCATTATTGAAAGTGGAGAGGATTGTGTGCAATGAAGATATAAATTTATCTGTGTTTTTAAATGATGGAGAACGATAAATACATAAAAGGTTTATGCCTTCTAATTTGACGGCCAAACATTCTGCTTCTTCAATTGAAGGTTCATAAACGGTAGGACTCCAGTTTGATCGCACGTATGCGACCACACCTCCGTTTTGGTTTACAGTTTTAGCTGTGGCAAAACAATTATAGCCAGGTATGTCAGAAAGAGATGAGTTGGTGGAAAGCCAACATTCAGTTAAAATAATTACGTCAAATACTATTTCCAGCCTGTGTAGAGTCACTAAAAAGGCATTGAAGTTATGCTGAATGCCATGAATATTTAACGTAAGGATTTTGAAGTTATATTTGTCTGTTATAATATTTTTACAATTCTCCAATAGGTCAATCTCTCGACATTCTATGCTCAAAGTATTATCAATTTCATTCAACGTGTCTAAATTCGGAGTAATCATTTTAATAACCATTCATAAAAGAGCATGTAGATTTTATCAGATTTTGAGCAATATGAAGTACAAGAATACTGAGAATATTGAAATGAAAAATGAGAAATAATTTGATTCATTATCATATATATTATTATAACGACTTGATAGCAATTACAATTTAAAAAGTGCAGAATTGTGAGTGAACGCTGATATTTTTGTGTGAGAATGTTGTGTGGGATATGTGTGCTTGTGAGTGTGTAATTGGTGTGTATGTATGTATGGCACAGGGTAATTAGGAATATTTTAAATATGTTAAACGAGACTAATAATAAACAGTTAAAAAGACAAAGCAAAGCAAAAATAAAAAGCAATGAGACTTTGGTTAGGTTGACATTAATTTGCAGCATTATACAAAACCGATGCAGCTTCTTTACGAAAAAAGTTCGGTTCATCCGTGGTTCTCTTCTCAAGTCCGATCTGCTTGTCCAAATCTTCTTGCGAGCTAATACGAATGGCTGGTTTGTTAGGGGCTTTGCGGGCATAGATAACTCCGCTTCGAACCCAGCAGAATTTAAAATCGTGTTGTCTTGTCCGGAGTCTTGCTGCTCGAAATAAATATCTATTACTTTTTGTGAGCCTTTCATTGATGTAGAGAGTAGTATCGGGGCCCGGTACTATGTCGGTACTGTTGATATTGCGTCGAACTTTGGCGGCTTTAATAAATTCTTCACGCTTGGTATGACGCAGCATCCTTACAATAATTGGACGATGAGTTACGGCCTCACTCTCCTTATTGGCGGTATTATTGTTACTGTATCCCACTCGGGAAACGGAATCAATGTCGTTTTCAGTAAGCTCTATTCCAATTTTCTTTGCGGTGAGCAAAATAGTATGTTGAAGGTTTTCGTTGGGTATTTCAGGCATACCAATTATTTCTAGGTCATTCTTCATGGTTTGCTGTTGGTGCTCATTCTGGTGTGTTTGGAGCAATGTAATTGAAGCTTGTAGCTCGAGAATTTGCAAGTCTTTGGTGGCAAGCTTTTTATCATATTCAGCGATGGTACCAGCCATTGTTTGAGACGTTATAATTAGTTGCGCCTTAAGGTCTTGTATGTCTTGCCGAAGTAGGTGTAAGTCTTTGTTTTGTCCTTTTAGATCTAGTATCTCCTCTTTTAAGGAACGTAGTTCTACCAAAACATCGGTAAGTTCGGAGGGTTTGCCTGTGTTTTCTGTGTTTGCATTATTACGAGATCCTCGGGTTATGGCAACATTATTGGCAGAAGCTGTAGATTTTGGTGAGCTGACGGGGACTCATAACGGTGTATTAGTGTTATCACACTTTGGTCGAGACGCAGAGCATGTTGGACATATCCACTTGTCTTTGTGTTGCTGTGATAGTTTTGCAAATTTGTCAGTTGCAATTTGCAAACATTCTATATCATATAATGCGGAACACGCAGAGCATTTGAGGTATTTTAGTGATTGTATTTTATCACCACATCCTCTGCAAACTTTGGTCATATTGCCTATTGTGAATTTTCTGCGTGAGAATTATTTGGGCAGATGATAAAAAAGGCGGGCCGGAGATTTGGGCGCACTGGAAATGCATGCACTGCACTATGGAAACGTAACCACGGCAACGGCGTCGGCGCGGTGGTGTCCCGCGCGCGATGCACTCAGCGAGGCCCGTAGTGGGTGGGAAGCGTACACAAACACAAATTTTTGTTTTAAAATTTAGATGATAGTTGTATCCTGATTACGTGAAAAGTCTTTTAAAATTAATGTATCACTGAAATCCTGGGACACTGAACTTTAGGTATATAGTTTTTTAACGGAATCTAACCACTTTTACTACTTTTATTTTATTTTTTATTTACGGAGCAAAATAAATACGTCCGCACCGACGCGCCATTTTGATTAATGTTTATATTGTTTATATTATATTGTTAAGGTAATACATATGCTAAACTGGGTGGGTCTAAGTAAATGGTTTGATGAATCGGATGGCTTATGTGCAATATAAAGTATACACCATTAAACCTCATATGGTCGGGAATAAAACAGCTTAACCGATTTATTTTAAATGTTACCAAATTTTGTAGAAATCGATTTCAAAATATGAAATTGTCAACCTAAATCGTTAATGTTATCCATAGCAATTGAAAAGATTTACGTGAAACCTATACCAAAAAAATTGTCAAGACTTATTTAAGAATCCGTGCATCAAAGATTTAAAATTAGTCATTTTATTTAAAAAATAATCAATAATAAGCTTAAATTTGCTGGAAACGTCACAGGTCATCATGGCTTGGACACCTATTTGTTCCCGGTCAGTGCCGCGATGACGGCGTCAAAGGCTGGACGTGCGCACAATTTTTTGCGTGAAATTCGTAAAAATGTTACGTCTTCTTAGCTTTTTATGAATTAAATCACGTTTTAAATAGTTTAAATATAATATTGAACACATTTTTTTTAATATTATATGCTTACATATATTTTTAAATTAATGTTTATGCTAGTTATGAATTTTGAGGTCGTCATAGATTATGAAAATAAAAATGCTATATAATGGTAAAGTGTGATGTTCCTCTGAATACTATTGGTACCAAGTAGGTTGAATAATTATTATTATAATTAGGTAGAGTTCATTTGGTAACTAGTTATTGCATTGTAATTATTTTAATGACTGATTTGGTTAAAAGGATTTTAATTTAAGTACAAATTTGATATTATTTTTGGAATTCAAGATGGTGGCCACATGCTATGTAAAATTTGGATGATGGGTGTCATGTAAGGGTTTTTTGGCGGATACTAAATATAGACTTGTTTTTTTTTTATATTTAAGATATTATTATGTAACGTCACTACTTGTATCCCCATTCGGGGGTAGTAAGAGGCTTGAGTGGCCATACACCACCACATTGTGGAGGTATTAACCAACTCAAAGCCCACGTGGTGAACCTTGTTGTGTATACAGGAACTGACTATTACCTAATCCCGAGAGATAGGTAGGTTTCCTCACGATGTTTTGAATTTAAGATCTTTATTGGAATCCTGCGGGCTTACCACCACCTCTTATAGCAGTTTTTTTTAAAGTTTCAGCGACTTTTTGTGCAATGACGTTTCTTATTGTCATGACAATAAGGTACGTCATTGCCTAAAAAGTCGCTGAAACGTTAAAACGTTCCTGTAATTGAATCGCAATAAAAGTTCGTGGTAAGCCCACTGGCCTTCTTTTGTTTTTCATTAGTTTCCTAGTCGTTTCTTGTGTTTTCTTTTTAATTGACTTCAAAAAGGAAGAAGTCTCTCAATTCGACCGTATATCTACGCATCTCTGCCTGACTTTGATTGCAGCTGGCTATGAGCGCCTCAGTTAATCGATTACCAGTTGCAACGAGACCCGATTCGGACTCGTGTTAATTCTTGTAGATTTTTGTCGATTCTTATCGATTCCTGCCTTTTCTTGATTTGTTGAAGAAATGACAAAAACTGACAAGAAATTATAAGAAAAGACAGGCAATGACACAAAAACACAAGAAATGTCAAAAAACAACACGAAGTGACAATAAATTATGAAAAATGGCAAAACAATCCAAGAAAACACAAGTTATGACAAGAAACGACAAGAGTTACGAAGAAAAAATGAGTAAAAATTAGAAAGACTATTAATTACAAGAAAATGGAAAAATGACAAGAATATACAGGATGAATTTTTCAAGCGTGCGTGGATGGCCAAATCCGAAACTATGAGGAATAGCGAAAAATACTCAAAGGAGTCTTGGGGCCGATTTTGATGAAAACTAAAACTGCATCATTGGATTTTTCAAAAAATAAAATTCTTAGCCAGGAATCGTACTACATAGTTAATTTTGAAAAAAAAAAACCACACACTGTATTATTACACCATTCGATAGTGCCGCTGATAAGAAACCAATTCTGGGAAGTAATGACATACGGCAAACTTGAAGAAAGTGTTGGATTTTAATAAACTGCTCCATATTTTCAAGTTGTCTTTAATAAATCATACGTACATTACCTTTAGCTTGTTCGAAATTATGCTCCATATTTTTTTTATTTATCCTCGCAACGCAGTCATCTTTACAACATTATGTTCTTATTACAAATTTTCAATCATTTTTGAACAATTAATCAGTTTAGGTTTAATAGGTTACCTACCTACTTCAGAGAAATAAAATAGTATTTTTGTTTAAAATGGGCTCTTTCCTTATGTTTGCCGTATGTCATTATCAAAATCGGCCCGAGACTCCTTTGAGTACTTTCCGCTATTTCTCATAGTTTCGGATTTGGCCATCCACGCACGCTTGAAAAATTCATCCTGTATATTCTTGTCATTTTTCCATTTTCTTGTAATTAATTGTCTTTCTAATTTTTACTCATTTTTTCTTGGTAACTCTTGTCGTTTCTTGTCATAACTTGTGTTTTCTTGGATTGTTTTGCCATTATTCATAATTTATTGCCACTTCGTGTTGTTTTTTGTCATTTCTTGTGTTTTTGTATCACTTCCTGTCTTTTCTTATAATTTCTTGTCAGTTTTTGTCATTTCTCGAACAAATCAAGAAAAGGCAGGAATCGATAAGAATCGACAAAAATCGACAAGAATTAACACGAGTCCGAATCGGGTCTTGTTGCAACTGGTAATCGATTTACTGAGGCGCTCATAGCCAGCTGCAATCAAAGTCAGGCAGAGATGCGTAGGTGGCATTTCAAGTGAGCGTATCCGTGCATCGGAGGCCATGTAAAAAGTCGATCCCAGTTGTTGTCATATAAGCAGCAGTCGTTAAACCTTGTCAGAGGTGTTCGGGCGGCTTGAAAAACTTTGACACCAGGTTGTTTACTAACAATTCGATAAGAAAAAGAGCTGTATATCGTTGGTGGTAAGGTACAATATGACTACGAGAACCTTATTTTAAATGAAAAACACTTCACCCTTTTTTATTACGTCATAGTCGAGTAATCAACCGTTTAAAACGGATTGTTCGAGGTTCATGTTAGTTCTGTTTTTTTTTTTTTTTTCAAAATTAAAAAATAAATTGCAATAGGTTTAATCGAAACTCATAAATTAATGTCCTGTAATCTAAATAAATTAATTGCAGAGTACCATCAAAAGATTATATGCAATTTAAATTTTAATCAATTCATTATACCTAGGAGTTCTAGAATAATCTCGATGGAAGACCGGGACTGACATGCAATGGACCATCACGTCAGGCCAGGTGAAAGACCCCGTTTCACCTAACAAAATGAAAGCCCGGCCATGACTTCGCGCGATGGCAACGGACGACGCGTTTTTTGCTAAAATGTTGCAAACGAAAAAAAACGCTGTCGCCCGTCGCGCGAAGTCGTGGCCGAGCCCTGAGCCTTAAACTCGGGGCACCCACCCATCTAGGAATTTAATTGGCAAACCCGAAGATGATCCATGATCAAATCAAGCTAAAGATTGAGATGGTCGCCCACCTTCCGTCCGGAGTGCATGTCTTTTAGTTGCGCTCCGCGAAATAATTGCTAAATATTAAGAGACTCGGTGCGATCATCCTTCAAAAACGGCATCTCAAGTTCGATCTAAATCTTGAGATCGATTTATTAATACGGACCTAAATAAAAGTAGGCAAGATACGAATTTAGTAGGTACATGTCACTTCTGTTTTTGATTTATCATGTCGTCTTTTTTATGTGTCGTGGCGTCTCGAAAATTCTAAATTCAAAAAATTCACTTCGCGGTGTTCGAGCAAAAAGCGGTCAACCTCGAGCTGTCAGTCGCAATGGTTCCAGCCTTAATAACATCAGAATGTAGCCATATCATGTATTGATTGTTCTATTCTGATACTCTTATGTGTTTCCTTATACATAAATTTGAGTGTATGAAGATATTATTGTATTCTTAATAAAATTACTTACACTATAAATAATATTTTATTATTCTGCAATTTTTGAATTTAAGATTTGAATAAATAAATAATTTCGCCAGACTTATTGTATGGTCTCAAACTAAGCAACGTTTGTACTATGGATACCGTACAATGGACTGGGGGCGATCCCAGTGACACCAGGGTAAATTACGAAAAGTCAGTTTCTGAAATTTGTCTCTGACGGGAATCGAACCCGAAAGCACCCGATACATTGAGCCGAGCGGCCTACGCTCAAACCACTGCGCCAAGCGGTCGTCAGTTTGAACTGCCTTACGTTTTAATATTATTGAGTGTGGACTAACCATAGCGACCAGATAGCGACTGTAGCCTAGGGGTGAACAGGTTGGGCTAACAATCAGAAGGTCCCAGGTTCGATCCCCGGTGGGGCATGCACCAATGGATGAATTTTCATCTATGTGCATAATTTACAGTTCGCTGACGGTGAGGGAAAACATCGTGAGGAAACCTACCTCGGGATTAGGTAGTAGTCAGTTACTGTATACACGGCGACAAGGTTCACCACCTGTCACGTTGGGTTCTGACTATCTAGTGAAACGTGGGCTTTGAGTTGGTTAATACCTCCACAATGTGGTGGTGTATGGCCACCCAAGCCTCTGATTACCCCCGAACGGGGATAAAAGTCGTGACGTTACATTACACATTTTACATTACTAACCATACTAGGTTTGCAAAGTGTAACCAACCTACACTTACTCGCACCTAGGGTTGGATTTGGTTTGCAGAAATACACGTCTCGGGTCGCCGTTTTGCTAATATAAAAAAACAAACTTAATATTTTTTAAATATTTATTTTTATACTTTTGGGTTTTGGCACAAATTTTAAACAATGTGTCCTGGTTTACACTAGGTAATAAAACCTAAACGCTATCTACTTACATTTGAAATATTCGAATGCTAAGTGCATGCCGTGAATTCAACAAATATCAATACAGTTCAAAAACTATTAAAAAAATAACAACGTCTGGTTTTAAGTACGTATTAATCAGTGATATTATGTGATGTTAGTTTACCTATGGCGTTCATTAGGTACTATGTATGGCAAGACATGATATCAAAAGAACCGTTGCATTTGTATCAATAAATTAAAAAAATATCCCATTCGAGATCCTACTATGTAGACACCAAAATTAAGTATCGTTCATTAAATAACCACAATTACTAACGTTTACATCAAAATATACGCGTATTTACACGAGTTCAACATAAAAAATAAATAATTTAACTGCACTGATCTAAACCCTTACATTTACAATGAATACACACTACTTATAAACATTAAGTTTCACATATACGATAAGTTTTATTAACAAGTACACCACTTTATCTGGTCAGGTGGCCAAAACTGGAACTAAAGTTATTTATATGAAAGTTGTCATTGATTTTCTGTTTTCCAAAGACAGTAGCGACACCGCCACGTGAACAGATAAGTTGGTGGCATTGTACTCATTCTTATACTAACGCTACGTCACGTCATACTGGCATACAGCTTTTACTAAAAAAAGAGGAAAACAAAAACAAGTTCATATAATTAGAAAAATAAAT
Organism: Drymonia ruficornis; assembly: GCA_947859195.1. NCBI lineage: Eukaryota > Metazoa > Arthropoda > Insecta > Lepidoptera > Notodontidae > Drymonia > Drymonia ruficornis. The sequence goes on along the minus strand of OX401925.1, from coordinate 5,372,883 downwards.
AACAAAATTTAAAAATGGCAATCAACGTTTTCGAACAATTTTTTTTAAAGTTTTTTCTCGAAATATCTATACAAGTTCGATTTACTAAAAGCTATACAATATTGTTGATAATATTATGCGTTACTACAGCTTAGTTTCTATTATCTACTTATATAAATTGCACGATTCAATAAAGCGAATATTTTGTTTAGGTATATTAATAGTTAAAGGGCGTTACATCACCTTTATTCACAAAATGTATGACAAAAATGTTGATAAACTACCAATCAATAAGTGATGTCAAGTAGAAATGTAACTAAACAATAATTAAGTAGGTATTTACTATAGTTTAAAAATTAGTAGATCATTTCATAATTAAAATATTATGCGCAGTGATGCAACGCCTAAAAATTATCCCACATAATGTCGGTGGGGTTTTTAAACGTTCAATGAAAATAATTGCCCTTACGTGTGAACAAATTGACAATTTTAGAATTGACAATCCGATTGGCCAAACACGTTGTCTGTAATTTTGTTAATAACAAGGTCAATTTTTATAGAGTTATAAATGAGTTATAATGATCGGCTACATAATGACGATTATAACTTTAATATTTAATGTGTCTTGTTCGAATTCTCCACTAAGGCTATGAGTATTTTATATAAGAATTATGCATAATAGATCTCACTGGATTTAAATAAACAGTTCCCGTGTTCAAAACACTTAAATTTTCAAGCAATCCGCTTCAAATTTTTGGTTTGATACATTTTAATCGCTTAATAACTAAAGCATCTACAATATTATTATATTAATAACTTCGCAACTAATTTTATACATGGCCACGAGATAGTCAAGATTCAAAGTACATTTTTACGACTAAAACTAAAATCTTATCTCTGAATCTTACACTAAAACCAATAAGCCGAACATTCAGTTTAACGTTATAATTCTATCTACAAAGGGAATTGTACTTATTTACAAAACTACCATTCTAACTGGCTACATGCGGCTAAAACCAGTTAGGTCAGCAACATTAAATATTTATTTTAAAAGATTAACTTACGTAATTATATACAATGTTTTTCTAATTACCTAAGTGTTGGTTTAATACAATATTTGGCACAATTTATTTTGTAAAAGGGATATCTATTTGTGCCAAAAGTATCTACGATTCTAGTTCAAAACGATGATAGATAGATCGAGTCTAATACGTTAGATATTTACACATGAGACAACTATACACCCGCATAATACTTAGGAGTTACTTACTCTAATTTTTTTAGAGATATTTTTACAGCCGAAGTTCGACTTTTTTAATACAAGGATACAACATGTTTTGTAGTCTAATGAGTCGAAATTTTCTTATTTAATTGTTCTAGGTAATAATTTATATAATGAACGTCTATCGTTCTTAAAACAAGAGTTTCATCGTGAAAATCACACAGTACGGGCGAAAGTGTCCGAAGCTAAGATTTTTCTTAATTCACTAATGGAATAATCTCATTATCAATTATCAGTATTTCGTACACGAGAGATCCAATTTGAGACACTGGCAAAGAACCCACATAATAACGCAGCTACCGATATCGCGAAACTCCCTCACTAACAATCACGAACATGGGTGGGAGGAAGGTGCAACACTAGAGATTCATACTCCGAGTCTTTGTTCTATGGTTATCCAGAACGTTCTAGAATTGATTACCAGGGGTGGTGAGAGGGCATGGGGAGTGGCGCGGCGTGCGGGTAGGGCCAGCCGCGCGCCGTATTTCAATCATCCTCTCCTGGGGACAGCGGCGGCGAGAACCCGGGGGTCATGTAGTTCCCGCCATTGGGCGGCGGGGACGAGTTGGAGGGCCCCGGCGACGACAGGCTGGGGGGCAGGAAGCCCATTTCGCTGCCCCCGTCCCGGCACCAAAGCTGCCTCATCTCTTGTCGGCGCGTGCGCATTAGGTTCTTGTACTCAGATATCCGCATCTTCTTGCCGTCGACTATGCATGTCCTTTTTGGTCGTGGTCGGTACCTGGAAAAATAAAGTAAAACCGAATTTATACACCAGAAATTAAGTGGAAGGCATCCGACCGATCAGCTATGCTATGGCTTGACCGGATCTAAGATTGCGCAGAAGATCGTGCATGAGTGCTGTGTCTTTTATATGCCCCTGCCATGTCTCTTCAAATTCCACATGAAGACCACGAACTCTGTCCAGAAGAAATAGAAAAAGAGGCTTAAGTAAGAAATAACTTACCTATAATCAGGGTGCTTCTCCATATGCAATTTGGACAATCTCGACTGCTCCTCATAGTAGGGCTGCTTCTCCGCATTGGACATCCCCTTCCACCTCGCTCCGAGGATCTTGGATATGTTAGAGTTGTGCATGTCTGGGCAGGCCTTGAGAATCTTCCTGCGCTCATCCTTAGCCCACACCATAAATGCATTCATGGGCCGTTTGATGTGAGGTTTTCCGGCCTCATCGCGACGCGGCTGCCGCACCAGCTTCGCTTTGTCCGCTTCTTCTGATGGGGACTGACTCCATGATGGGGCTGAGGAAAATGAGAAAAGAGAGTTAAAATCATTATTTTTCCAATAAAATTATATCTTAATGACGTAAGAAGGACAAGTTCATTTTAAATGTTAAACGCCTGGAATAGCCGTGGAGAAAAGCAGCTAAATGCCCAGAAATAACAAAATATGAATATCAACTTAGATGGTATTTCTAAATAAGATAATGAAAATGTTAATGTCGTGTCGTGTTTGAGTGTTTTGAGAATCTCAATCGGAAGCAGCGCTAAGCCGTGCTATAAATTATCGCCAGCACTTCACGTCGCTCGTAAAACAATCGTTAAAGCGAGATTGTGGGACTGTCACAAACTATTCCATTTATATCGCGATATAAACCAACAAATAAAATTAGATTTTTTTATTTCTCAACACCTAAAAAGTGTTATTTTCGATAAAAATATAATTAACTTTTTTATTTTGTGTTCTTTATGAGAATTGACGCCTACCTGTGTGAATAAAACTTAACACAGTGATTTGTGACGAATTTAAATAAACATCCGTTTCTAAAATTGCGTGTATAGCCTTATTTGTCTTAAATAGGCAAAGGATTAGCTTATTTAAAAAAATAATAGGACGAGGACATAGATTTATAAAGGTATTTTTTTATTTATAATAGGTACTTTAGTGGCTTTCCTAAAAGATTAAAAAAAAAAAACAGAAAAATCATTAAAATACAATTTGTAACAAAGCACAGAAAAAATATGATTTATTAATAAGTACGAGTGCAGAGATTATGTAGGTAGTAATGCTTATTGCTCGTCTTCGCGTGGCGTAACGTAAGTGTGTTCCGTTCAAGGATTTGGGAATGTAGCCGTAATTCTTATTTGTCGCCCATTCATTGCAGGAATGTTCTCCAATTCCAAACTCACGCGTGTTTCATTTTTAAAACGACAGTGTTTTGTTTTTTTTTTGTGACAATTTAGTTTAGTACCTATAGTTCGCGACAGGTCGAGATGACATTCGGGTTATGAGCTTTTTGCAGAATAAAATCCGAATCAAAATTAACAGAACCCGATAAACGATTAAAATCGCCCACAAAATTATTAAATTAAATGATTCTGTTGCGTTGCGGGTCCTGGTAATTTCGATTCGGATTTTATTCTGCAAAAAGCTCATAACTCGAATGTCATCTCGACCTGTCGCGAACTATAGTTGTAACTTGTAGCCAACAGAATTAGCATCAGTAGGTCCCTATCTAATAGTATCTATTCAGATCCTCGTTTAATGGAGTTGCTGTTAACATCGCCATGCCGCTAATAACTAAAGATTATTCCGTCTTTACTATATACCTAAAACTATCCTCCCGAATTACATCAAAACTGTCGCATAATATTTGCACCAATCAAATTCCAACATTTGGTGTTCACCCCTGCGCCCACGCCGGCTATGTAGGTCACATAACACTTCCGTACCACAGTGTATCAACCGCACATCCCCTGCTCGAGTGAATTTAGACCCACTTATTTCGTATGTAGAGCATACATTTGATATGACTCTATGAGTTTGTATAAAACGTAAAGCCTCAAACACACGTAACGATATACTTGAGCAAGTCTAGACTTGCACAAGTATTCTGTAACGTGGACCTACCTATTGCGCAATATCTTCCAATACGCGTTACATTAGGTTGTGCAGGGGGCTTACCACGACCTCTTATCGCGATTCGATTATAGGAACGTTTTAGCGACTTTTTGTGCAATGACGTACCTTATTGTCATGACAATAAGAAACGTCATTGCACAAAAAGTCGCTGAAACGTTAAAACAATACTGCTATAAGAGGTGGTGGTAGGGCCCCAGGTCTAGACTTGCGCAAGTAATAGTTAGGTGTGCGGCCGGCATTATTGCGTGACAATGTTTATGCGGTTTGACGGATTCGCTACCAAGTGTTGGCGCGATTAATAAGCGCGCGCGGAAACATCGCGCGGTCAAGCGCACAGCATTCCACCGTTCCTCGAATTAATTTGACGCGCCGTTAGATAATTTATAACATCCTACTGCGCTTGATAGGACAGAGATGCACTTTGAATTTCGAACGGACTGATTCGATACAGTCGCGTACATAATGCCTTGTTAAAAAAGTACTTTTTTGTTCAGTATCCTTTGCTAAGTATTTTAACCAAATGTGGACGTAATTCATAATAAAATTAATGATCACTGTAATTTGTTTTTACAATAGGTAATAATTATGGGAAAACAGGCGAGATAGTGTATTGTTGCAATGGCTAACCTTGGTGTGGTGTCGCGAATAAATTCCTGTTATCCCCAAAATTGAAAAAATAATAATTAAAAAGTCACCTAATTCACAATATTTTCATATTTTATTAGTATTTATTTTTATTTTATCACTGGCTCCCATTTGATTATGCAATAATAATTATTTAATAGTAATAATAATATCACTGTTCAAACATTTTGTATTGTTAAGCAATGAAACAGTTCAAAAATAAATCATTATTTTAGTTGTAAATCGAAACAGGCTCGGGAGTACACGCTCCATTTCAGTGTATCAAAATAAAAATAACTCGTACATTTTTTGGTCATTACAAATTTAAATGATCGTCTGTCGTCGTCTTATGACGTCAATTCCCCATTTTATTTTTATCTTAGTTACCGAAATGTCATGCTAACAACGAGTATTAATGACGTTAGCCTGGAATGACGGTAATAATTAGCTTTTCGAGACAGGTCAAGTATGCAGCCCGGTGATTCAGATACGCACCATTTCTTTTATTAATTTGAACCGGTTAATGTGATATGTTTTTATTAAATAAAATGCCGTGTTTTTTCATATAAAGTATATTATTTTTTTATTAATCGTAGGGAACATGTAATTATAGATATGTACCTACCTACTTAGTTTATTACCTACGAAAAAATAGTACTTTTCTACTAACAAATTAAACATGGATTGGTTTTGTGTGTACCTTTTTAGTGTAAATAATGTTATTTTATGAAGTCCTATTTATGTTTTAGGGGTATAAAATACTTGTGCCTTATATGGTAATGAATTAACAAATTATATTAAACACTTGTGTGCGAGAGTGTCCGCCGGGCGGTGCACAGAGCGGAAGTTTGCGTCTCGAGCGCCATCTATTTCGTGTTCACGCGATCCTCTTGTTTTAAAGGAAACGAAACGACACACGCGATTTTGTAACCATTTCGGTTTGGGCACGAGCCAAATGTTAAGGCAGATATTTGTTTTATATCTCTTACGCAATAATTCATAACTGCATATTAATATTATTTAATACTTGTCATACACTATGTCATTAATTCGGCAATGTCGTGCACGGAAATATATGAATGGAAAACTTATCCTCTTTAAAGAAAGTTATATTAAAATTACCAAGGCAATTACCAAACACTTTTGTTCATAGAAATACTTTGGCGCTTAGTTTTTTTTTAATATACATTTTGTTTAAGTATGAATTACCTACCAACACATTTCGACCAAACCAGTAATATGTTCAACTAATAAAATTAAAAAAATCATCACTGGACATTGTCTCTGAAACAGGAATGTCATCAAGCGGACCCGAGGGCCATAAAGCTGAGACATTATAAACGTAACATAAAACCGGCCAGACCGATCAGGGGCGAGATTATCAGCGATAATTAATATTTCTAAGCATCTCTCAATTCAGTGCAGGTTACTCCTACACAGATGTGAGACTGATAACGCATAGGTAAAGTAGGTATATTATTTTTTATATGACGAGTTCTTGTTTTGATTAGGTAGAGTCACTCGGTATAAAAGCAATAATCTGATTCGATTGGGCTTCGAATTTTGAATTTTTAAATACATATTTCCGTGCTTCGTAAATTAAAAAAAAAAAAACAGAATTCTGAATGAATGAAGCACTATTGTCCGGGTTCGTGATACGGCCTCGGGAATACTTTTTTTTTGTTGGGCTTCCGGCTCTTTCAGACATCGTGCGAAACGTAGATGTAATAGCAACTTTACGCCGATCGTCTGTGAGAGGGTGGTACTACCTCGTTCGAGCCCATATACCTATGAGCTACAGTCAATTGGCTAAAGCTTTGCTCTACCACCAATGATCTATTAATAGATATACATTTTTCAGCCAGAAAAGATACAAATTGGGATTCGACCATTCGAAAAGTACTAGGGTGGCATGACATAGTCGGCATTCATAAATAAAATAACATTACCTAAACTATGAAATAATAACAAGCATGAATTGTGAAATGATTATGACATCAATAACTATTACATAGTGTAGTAATAATTTTCAGTGAGAAAACGCGTATCTGGCCTACATACGGATATTTACCGGAGTGACTGTTTTACCCACAAGACGTATTAATTATATTCTGCAATTAAATGTGTAATATCAAAACGTTTGGCGGCGACACGGTACATTTCTTCATTTTAACATTCACTGACTATTTATCTGAGTATTCCTTGTTTATTTTAGTTAGATGTCGTAATATGTCGCATCGTTGATGTTAGAATTTAGGTAGATTAACATAATATTCGTGTTTTGTCTAGATATTGCTTTAATAAACAAAGACTTATGCGTTTTGAAATTTATAAGGAAAATTTCAGCGTGAAAATTTGTCACAAGCGGTTTAAACAACTCTGACATCTTTGGCCACTAACCATACGATAAGAAGAAGAATAATCTTGGGATTCCTTTTATAAGTGTATAATTTTGAATTGTTACACTGTAAGGAATATTACATGAATTTTCATCTACGTGCATAATTTACAGTTCGCTTACGGTAAGGGAAAACATCGTGAGGAAACCTACCTATCCCTCTGGATTAGGTAATAGTCAGTTCCTGTATACACGGCGACAAGGTTCACCACCTGTCACGTTGGGTTCTGACTATCTGGTGAAACGTGGGCTTTGAGTTGGCTTAATACCTCCACAATGTGGTGGTGTATGGCCACTCAAGCCTCTGACTACCCCCGAATGGGGATAAAAGTCGTGACGTTATATTTATTTATTTATATTTATAGAATACTCTGTGGCAGTATACAATAATAAATCGGCGAACTAAATACACAGCACTCAACGTTTCAACAGATATTTCTTAATGCAAATCGTTCGGAACAAACAACGCTTTTCTTTTAGCTTTTCATTTCAATATATTAATCATACGAAGAGGGATATGACAGGATGGTCGTTACGTCGACGACAGCTTAAAAATGACAGAAAGGCTGGCGAAGAAAGATTATTAGCATTACGCGACGACTAACAAATTCATACACTTTACTTACAGTCTCGTGTAGTACTTCGGGAAACATTTCCAGTATAAGATGAGCTCTAATTATCACGGGTGTTAATAATAAAGAGGGGTCAGCTGATAATGGATGTTGTCCCTAAGACGTACAAGCGATATGTACATAGTCATTAGTAGTTGATTTCTTGATGATGGAACTGATAGACCAAGGTCATAGCATTGGTTCATTCCGAGTAATACATGGTAGATACCTATAATAAAATGTAACTTTGTGGAATCGTAAAAATAACTCGTACAATGCGATTAAAATAAGAATAGGTCGGGGTCTCGGCTAACTTCACTCATCTAAAGTACTGTACTTATGAGTGAAGTTAGCCGAGAGCCGTACCAAGTTTCAGTTGTGACGTCACAACATGGCGCTAGGCCGGTCCTATTCTATTTTAGCATAGTAATACGAAAAAGATAGTGTACCTATTGGGTACTAAAGGGTCCTGAAAATTCTTAGGTACTCTTGATGTTAAAAGATAAGTGCTAAGGTCTACTACTGTTTTATGAAGGATTTGGCTGTCTGTTTTACCTAGACGACATTGTTTACTACGTTTCATATGATTTGAGTAGACAGCCGTTCAAATATTTTTGGAACTGCGTGCGCGCTGACGCGCAAGTGACGTCACGATATTATCTGATTCATAATGTGACAGACGCAGATTCCTAGTTTTGTGGAACTGTGTCAATACCTACGCACTACGGTTTAGAAAAAACTAGATTATCTTTGACTTCATTAATCTAAAACTTGCATTCTTATCGTGTTTTCCACTTGCCAATTCATAGTCGTGTTGCTATTATAAAATCAAAAAGTACAGGTAACAGTTGTGACGGGTCGCTAGTCAGCTAGAACCGTGAAATAATCTGACAACTGGTAATCCTTATGATATCATTTTAGATTCAACAACTTTTAGCGTTTCGCCGGGACCCGCCGACAATGAGAATTCGGACGTGGGCCAAATTCTGTAGACCCTGGCTTACAGAAGAAGTGGCTTACAGGAGTGGTGTGAGTGTGTGGCGGGGTAATTCCAACGGTAAATCTTAGGGTCCAATCACAACTGCATCCGGACTAGAATTTTGCATTTCTTCTAAATATACACTTAACCCGTGGAATAACAAAAAAAAAACACTAGATTTTCTTTTGAATTGATGCACATGCGTATGTGCCCGAATCACGCGAGGGGTTAATGTGCGGTATTCTTATAAGTTGGGTTTTGGAGGGTAGACGGAATTTTCTGTGTAATGCTTTCAACATAGAGGTGGTGACATAGGGCACATAAAAGGCCGTTTCCGGTCGTTGTCAGTCCAGCACAGCAGTCGTTAAGCCGTATCAGAGGCTATCGGGTGGCTTGAACAACTTGATACCAGGTTGGACACTACCCATACGATATGATGAAGGTAGGTAAGTACACTAGAAGTCTGCGGAGAATTGCTAATTGTTAGGGTCCATGACTCATGACAGACATACTCTCGACTGACAGGGAGTTCGGTCTTGTTGGCCTCTTCTATTATCGACCAATTCATTTGGTTTATAATTTTGGAGGTTGACAATTCCGAGGGTGAGTGGTGGATCCCTCTCTATAATTGTTTAACAATGGATTTCTGCAAAGTTACGCCTGATTCCATCAACTACACTAGAAGTATTTAGAAAAGTCTATAGAAGGACAACTTTAATTCCAAATACTCACTGTTGCAAGCGGCATTGAACTCCTCATCCTTCGGCATATTATACGGCGAGGTGTCTTCCATCGGTGGGTACGGCACGAACCGCGGCATCATCATCGAGTGCGCCGGCGACGGGGACCGCTGCTTGCTCAGGTTGAGCGGCGTGTCGGGGTCTTGCGGTGGCGGCGAGCGGGCGCTGGCGGTGAGCTGCGCTAGCTGAGCGGTGGCCGGCCATTGGGATGTTGGGACTACCTGGAATTTAAGAGGGGGATGTGAATAATGAGACCACCTCTTGACGGGCCCGTTGGCATGGTTGGTTGAGATTCCGCCTTTCACGCTGCAGGTCGTAGGTTCGATTCCTACCCGGGATATGCATTTGGTTGCATGAACATGTCTGCATGTTCCGAGTCTGGGTGTAAATGTGGTATGTATTTAAACAAAAAGTAGTATATGTAGTAATATCAGTTATCTGGTTTCCATAGTAAGCTCTGCTTAGATTGGGATCAGGTAGCCATGTTTAAAAGAATCTCCCAGGATATTTATTTATTTACCTTCTTTCATTAGTATCAACTTTTTAAACCTCAGACTTTGCCCGTTGTGTATTTTTTCTCGTAAGCAAACTATAGGTATGGATACTTTATAGTCTTTGAAGAGAGGGAATTAGAGAATTGAACATTTTGAATACCGTCCGCTTGAGGCGTTGTTTAAGTTGCGATAAGAAATTGCAAATTAGCAGACTAAAGTAAGCAGTCAACTTACGAAAAAAATACAAGTAGACGCAAAGTATGGCCATTTTCCACCCATTTTATAAGTGGTAGAGCCAAGCTGTAGCCAATTGACTGCAGCTCATATGTGGGACGGATCGACCGGGGTAGTACCACCCTCTTACAGAATATCGGCGTAAAGTAGCTATTACAGCTGCGTTTCGTGCAATGAGTGAGAGAGCCGGAAGCCAAACCTCCTTACTCTTATCCCTTCCCTCTCTCCCACTTCCCTTCCCCCAGACTTCCCCCAGGGCAATGCCCTTTGGCAAACATTTACTGGCTACCGTCACTGCTTAAAATCAGCCAGGCAGTACGCTTGTTTGCCACCTTAGTCACATAAAAAAAACGGTGTAGCTAATTAATGGATCTAAAACACAATAAAATTCAGTGACCACCTGTACACAATCGCCATCTGTGATATAACAGCTTCAAACAGAGGCTATTGAATTAATTTCACGTGTGGACGACTAATTGTGACTGTTATATTGGTTTACCATCTAATTTAATCATACCGGTTGCGAAGAATAGGCAACTTGCATAATTTTATGTGACATAATAAAAAATCACAACAAAGTCACAGTTGTAAAGATTGCGCATTTACGAGATCGATGTTCTCATATTCTATTTCATAATCTATACCAATCTATATCTATACTAATATTATAAATACGAAAGTAACTCTGCCTGTCTGTCTGTTACGTTTTCACGAGTTAACCGCTAAACCTAATTTGGTGAATTTTGGTATGGTAATAGACAAGTTCTTGGCTAAGGACACACTGTGAAACAGGCTAGTTTTTGTTGCGAACACATAACTAAAAGTGGATTAAATAGGAGATGAAAGTTTTTATGGAAGACCAACTATTTCCCAAGTTTATTTTATTTTATTAATTAGTATGGAGATAGATGGTAGCTTGGAGAAAAATAGGCTACTTGAAGTACAAATTCTACGCAGACGAAGTCGGGGGCACTAGCAATAATACATTTAGAGATAAATAAAACACTGTATTGGGATGGTATAGGTGGTATCTAATTATAATTTTACATAACAAACACCGGTTGGACTTGTAATTAGTTCGAAAACAACTTTCCTTTTAACATCACGTCTTCTTGTAATTTTTATAGCGGCAATACTGATTGCAGCAATCCGGGTTCAGGGTTGTCTATGAATTTTATTCGTATAAGTAACTCATGAACCAGGCTTTTATTAATCAGACAATTATAATTTCCTGATGATAAATTATAAAAATACTTGCTTAATGGCTTTTAAACCAACTATTTATCCGGCAATGATATAGGATGACCGAGGGGTCTAAGACCGCCACATAGCAATGCTACAAACGAAAATCATTTTTCTGATTTTCTAGCGGAATCCTAAGCAATTCCGCTTAATTTCGGTAAAATGGTCACGAATGGCGTAAAATGTGTACCTAACTATTTTACGGAAATTTAGCGAGTTGCCAAGTATTCTGCCAAAAAATCAGAAAATGAATTGCGCTTGTAGAATTGGTTTGTGGCGTTCTTAGCCCCTAGTCCGATATTGAAGATATTTCATTGTAAAAATAGTAAATTCTTTATCTATGATACCTACTGCTGAGATCACTAAACAGATATTTGTTTCTTTTATATTCATTATTACACTATTCTATGACGACCAGCGAATGTATAAAATAATATTATGTTAATATCTTATTTGAGGTCGAGTGTGTAATCTGGCAGCCCTGCCCGGCCGTCGTAAACACAATGTCAATTACCACACACACAGGATATTAGCCAATGCTCAGCTGTATCGTGATGATCGCTTGCCAAATCAATTTGTAGATTACCGCTTCTTTCTCGTGTCTCATCATGATTCTCTTCAACATGGGAGGTTTTAAAATTGATGAGTTAAGTCAACAGAGGAAAGAGAGATATGATCTGAAGTTCCTTAATTGGTGTTATTTAATTTGTAAATGACTTGGTTTCATCAGATAAGTTCTCAGATGTATTGCCGAAAGAGAATTATAATGGTGGAGTTGGGATAGTTCGAGTAACCGGCCCACCCCTCCAACAAACAAAATAGGCGCACCAAGTTGTTGATTTGTGGACATTGCCCGTAGAGGAAGAAGATATTATAAGGTGAGGTGAAGGCGTGTCTTGCTCCAGCTCTGGATGAAGTTTCCATAAATGGTCAGGACAAGAAGATAGACTAGATTTCAACCGTATCTACTCTAGGGTTCTTTTGAGCCGTGCTGCTTACGCCGCACCAGCTTCTAACGCTGCAGTTAATTCTGTTGCGGTTTCAATCAGTTACTAACATTGTGTAGCCGCTGCAGTCGCATCTGTTGCAACCAAAGTAGCAATACCAGTGGCAACCAGACTTACAAGCGTTGCTGCCTCTGCCGCACTACCTAATTACGCCGCAGTTGTTCACGTTGCGGGTTCAATCAGTCACTTACATTGTGTTGCTGCTGCGGTCGCATCTGTTGCAGCAGGAGTAGCAGTACCAGCGGCGGCCAGACTTAAAAGCCTTGCTGCCTATGCCGCACTAGCTAATATGCTGTACCTGTTCCCAGTGCGGTTTTAGCCAGTCACTTACATTGTGTTGCTGCTGCGGTCGCATCTGCTCCAGCAGGGGTAGCAGCGACAGCGGCGGCCCGGGGTACATGCCGTGCTGTCCACGCCGCACCAGCTCCTGACGCCGCAGCTGCTCCTGCTGCTGCAGCCGCTGGATCTCCAGCTCTGCAGTTACGTTGCCGATGTTCTGGAACAAGGATAATGTTGGATTAAAGTTTGTTATAAATTCCGTCAGAATTCATCTGTTTCTAAATCTTAGCCCTGCCTGGTGTAATCAAATGAGTCAGTCAGAGATTTGACTTTTTGTACAGATTGCTTATGACGATTTGCAGGCAATAGAAATGTGTATGTAACGCCACGACTTTTATCCCCGTTCGGGGGTAGTCAGAGGCTTGAGTGGCCATACACCACCACATTGTGGAGGTATTAGCCAACTCAAAGCCCACGTTTCACTAGATAGTCAGAACCCAACGTGACAGGTGGTGAAACGTGTCGCCGCGTATACAGGAACTGACTATTACCTAATCCCGAGGGATAGGTAGGTTTCCTCACGATGTTTCCCTCACCGATAGAAGACGAGGCAATAGAAGCTTCGTCATTTACCGAGTAGCGCAGCCCAGTAATATTGTTTGTCATCATCACGTAGACATACGAAGTGATTGCTCGGGCAGGGCATTTAATTAAACAAAAGAGCTCGCTTGGCGGCGCTTTCCCAAAGGAACCAGGTCTGGCAACTTTCTGCTATCAGTCTTGAGTCCCTCGACGCGATATTTTGTTCCCCACGATATATTGCACACTTAAGCGCCTCCCGACACAAAGAATAAGCTAAAATGTGTACACAAATCAACCGGCCGGACGGACGCTAAATCACGGCGACCATAAAGCGAATTTCCAAAAAGAGTACCAATTAATTGCCTGTGAGTTCGTGACGAATCACGTAATATACATTTTATCGGCTCTTCATTAAGACAGAATTGAATCGTTAATGGTTGTACAAAGTAAGACGTTATAAGGTGGTGAAATCGAAACAGCTCGACGACGCGAGTTTCCGGATGAATGACAACGTTTCGACGCGAAATATGAAAAGGAATTGCAATTTTAAAAGGTTTTAAAACGCATTAAATGCTTCCGAGGCCGAGAACACATTTAAGTGAATCACGGCAGAGCACGGTAAAAAACGAGAAGCGCTAATGGAAGACAAAAGCGAATGCATAAATAAACGTGACATAATCGGGCGAATAAAATGAACGAGCGGCAGCGTGATAGCCGTCCCTTCGATACGTGGAGAGCCACCGGTAATCGACCAAGTTTTTCCATCGGCCTGACAAATTGCCGTCATAACCGAACGGATTAAACTTTTTATTAAAAACAACAAACTGAGCATAATGTATGGGCGTAATCGGCAAGGGACAGATGTTCCCGAATAACGTACGCGATTTATCTAATGCAAAAAGACTTTTATTTAATAGCTCTGCGGAGATGTCCTAGCAATTGGCGCTTATATTTTACAGCGGACCGTCGTTTTGGCATTTTGACCGCGGTTTGATAGCGTTATTAATGTTTGAGATGATATAAAAACCCGATTTTTGATAGAGGATACCAGCTGCGGAGCGACAATTTATTGTTGCGCACTCGCAGGTGAGTCTGCTCGTAAATATGATATCAGTGTTGCCAATACCCCCTGACGATAATGCGCTAAATTGTTTTGCATGTTTTAAAAAATGAGCGTAAATTTAGCGACAAAAACAATACTTGCAACAAAAAACTAATTATTATTCTAACTATATATGTAATTTTTTGATATTTTCAGCTAAATACGCTTACAATACACTTCATAATAAGATCCCAATCGGGAATTTAAAACAGCGCTAGATTGGGCGTTAGGCATCAAATCATTTTTGTGGGCGCTGACGAAGTTAAAAAAGGCGCCAGATTTTGCGCCGCTAAGTTGGCAACACTATGATATGGACGCACGGTTTCGGCTACATGCAAGATGGATAAGTCTTTTGATTGAAACAATTAAACCAGTGCCAATACAAATAGGTAGGTGTGATTTGGCGACCACCACTGTGCTATGTTCTGTCAATAGCCGTGGTGACAGTTATAATCGGAAACAATAACATCTTTGTTTAATGCCCTAGGAACTTTCCTGCCTCCCTAGACAACTGGCTTTGTCTGCAAGCGTTTCTATAAAACGCTGCGCTTCATGTATGGAAATGACACAAGTCTCGTGAACTACTTATCGACTCGTAATGTCATTTCCATACATTTAAGCGTAGCTTTTTGTGGAAACACTTGTAGACAAAGCGACTTGGCTAGTTGGGCTGTTCCTATATTTAAATCAACCTGCTAATACTGCACCTCTAGGTTTTTCGAAATCTATGCGCGATGCTAATCTATGTGCCATTTCTGATGTGCCATAACTTTAATATTTATAATTATCACTTGCTTACGATGACGGAAAAACATCATGAGGAAACCTGCATGTCTTAGAGAATCTAACAAATTTCCGAAAGACATATGAAATCCACCAACCCGCACTGGGCTAGCGTGGTAGATTACGGCCTGAATCCCCCTCGCATTGAGAGGAGGCCCGTGCCCAGGAGTGGGACTTTAAAAGAGCTAATGGTACTATATTATTATTATGAATACTGATGCTATCAAATCAAGCTTAGGTGGATAGCCTTGACCCGAAATGCGAAGAATGTAGACCAATTGCCAAGAAAAATAAATTATAGGGTGATGATACCGGAGCGATGATTAGCATATCATTCACATTTGGTTTAAGTACTACATAAAGATTTCCCAGTTGTCATCAGTTACCGTAACTTGGAAATAAAATTTATGGAACACCACGATGTGGCTACAAAGCTCCTGAGGCCTACTCTTTTACAAACGAAAACGAAATTTCGCGTGTTTCCTACTACGTTTCTCATTCATTCCGACATTTCTTACGAACGATAATTGTTTGACGTCTTCTTCGTTGTTGAATCTAAACGTCAAACAATTATCGTTCGTAAGAAATGTCGGAATGAATGAGAAACGTAGTAGGAAATACGCGAAATTTCGTCCGAAACTTCGTTTTTGTTTGTAAAAGAGTAGGCCCTCTGGACCTCGAGATTCGTATTTATTTATTATATATTAGTATAGATAATTAGAACGGTAAACATACCAGTTACTCTAATTACATTCCTTTCACTCTGTCATCTCACAGATCTTCATACATTCTAACAATATCACCTTCCATTCATGAGCAAATAAGTCAAGTCCAGGAGTGTTGTCTATTGCAAAAGCACTGACCCTCTAGACAAGTGGCTGACGTCTACAATCGTTCCTTCAAATCGCTACGCTTCATGTATGGAAATGACATAAATCACGTGATCTACATAGCGATTTGTAATGTCTCTGGTCTCTAATATTATCTTCGTAAATTCTTCATTGTAAATTGCAATTTTCTGGCGATCTGCATGTTGTTCAGAGGACCGTTAACAAATGGCCGACATGTCGACCGCCAAGTATTCACGATTAATAATGAAGAAGTCACGCATATAATATCAGTGACCAGGGCCCTAAGCCGTTTAGCCATTGTGGCGCCACTATGGCGTTTTGCTATATTGATCGACTGACCAATCAGAGGCCGATCAGCCGGTCGGTCGACCAATCAGAGGGTCGATCATTATAGCAGCTCAATGGCATTGGCTTAGTGATTTAGGGCCCTGTGGTTTCGCAATGGACAGTTAGGGCGAGGCCCCACTAGCGCGTTGCGCAGCGTCGTCGCAACGGATCAAATGGTCGACGGCCGAGAGACGAAGCGGGGGAGGGTGATGCGCCAGTACAAAATCTTGCATCGACGCAACGCAACGCGCTAATGGGGCCCGGCCCTTATTGAAGAAGGTATTGTCATTAATACAGACAGATTAAATCTTAATGATAGGTAAATACGTAAGAGATTAGCTCCACGCATAGATCAAATACAATAATAGAAGAATCTAGTGGACAAAGAAATGTGTCATGAAGACCGGACATACTATGACATAATTTATAATGTGGGCGCCGATATCAAAATAGTAATCCGACTTGTTTCAATGCCCCGAACGATTTTAACCTTTACGCGGTTGAATTAAGAGTTGATGATGTTGAAATGAAAAGATTAGCTGAGAATACGCGGAAAGCCGTATAATGAAACGGACGTCACATTGACGTAAGAGATGCAGATCTTCGGGTGAAATCATAATATTTACTGTCACAGGCGACGTGCTCTCGTTTCTAGATAGATTACACTAGTCGTGGCTTTAGGTTTTCGACTCTACAGTCGAGGAAACGACTCTATATTGACGAAGTTAAAGGGCTATTTTCGCCTTTTTGTAGTTATGTGGGATTTTTTTGTAGTTACGTGGGTTTTTTTTGTAGTTACGTGGGTTTTGGGACATGGATTTAAAACTACTGTAGCAATAACTAAAGCTATTTGAATACCCTTCGATATTGGCAAATATTATGAAAGTTGCGCGCGCGCGCTTTAACCCAATAATTAATCTATGAATATTCCTTTTTAATGTTTTCTAATAAACTTCGCATAATTTATATTTAATCCTTTTTCATTAAATTAGATAAGATAGATTAAATTTTATTAAACCGAGAATTAGCCTCAATACCTACAGTCAGATATTTAGACGAAACTCAAATTTCTGCATTAACGTCAAGAAAATGATACTATAACGGCGTCATAATTTGAGTAGTTTTTGAGTTTTTATCTGTTAACTACGCTTCTGAAGTAAGTGTTACCCAACCAAATTCCAGCCCTATTATGTGGCTACTTAGCAATGATTAATACGATGCATTTTTTAAATAAAACCCCAACTTATTTATCATTTGTATAATGTAAAAGGGCTTAAAACCGTGTCGAGGGCGCGATCACAAAGGGCACTACAGTTAGTGCAACGTGATGACATATCAAAATGAATTGTTAATGCAACATTGGGAACAGGGGAGGTGATGAGTTGTCGAAACAATATTTTTTTTTTAATAAATTTTATCTTAATATTATTTTTCCATTCCGTTAAATTAAATTCCATTAATTCAAATACTTATATCTGAATCATTGGAATTAGTAAGTTTGGAATGCTTACTTACTTATATTATATATGCGTAGGAGTGTGTGTTTAACTGAATCAAGGAATAACTAATTAGCTTTAGATGCGATACGATACATAAAGCTTTCCTATATTCTACCTAATTCATTAATTTAATATCTAAAAGTAGTAGATTTTATACTTTTAAAATTTAACCGAATTAACTACAAAACCTACTAAAAGAACTAATAATTTTATTCTAATTCAGTTTAGATACTCAGTAGGTATAGTGCCTACTACCCACCTATTATTACTTGTTACATAATAGTTCATGTAAGTAATTGGTAACATCGTTTTATTATCACGGATTACGTCTTAGATATCAATTTAAAGGTATTTCATAATTTAAACCGTTTGATTAGAGCCCGGGCGATAAATTATATATTATACGTGTGTAATTTCACGTCTATAAAGATAAATGTTTTAGGTAATTTCGAAAGTGACTCCATTAGCTAGAACAAGTGATCCTTTCACTTCCAAGATTCTTTCTCTTCTAAAATATTATGTTGTAATACTTTAAAATGTGGGTCGCCACTGACAGTTACACCGAATTAACTTTTTGTTGTTGTTAGCAGATTAATTAATTAGTAATGACGACTCCACCCCACCCTTTTCCGTTTTATTAGTAACAGAAACAAAAATATTTTGCTAAATAAATTAAAATTTATATTCGGTAGCCTTTTTAAGAAAGCATTTTCGAAGCTCTACCATGATAAATCCGATAGTCGCAAATCGCCGTACTAATATTACACGTAGAGTTGAATTCCCTAGCGACTAGCGAGCAATGGTGGCGCTACTAGAGTAATCCTCATCTTTTGTTATAGAGAAGGAGGGTATTGTAACGCTCAATCCAGTTCCCATTGTGACACTACGAAATCTAACCTTGGTCAAGCAATTTTCATCACATTTTTAAAATAACAGTACATAACTTTATCTGATCTTACCAATACTCTCCTGTGGCTCTACTAAGACTTCATATATTCGCTAGCCTAAAACGATGCAACATCAATCAAACCGCTAAAAACATATATAATTATGGCGGTAGCCGTATCACATAAATCGCCATCGCGTCGCAATCGCCTTACCGATGCGGCCACGGCCACGCTTGCCGCACGCGCAAGCCGCGCATCACTATAAAATCAGCCTAGTTACCATCCTACTCGTCGATAAGTATAGTTTTTTTTTTAATGCTGATTAGCCATAAGTTGTAATGCTGATTAGCATTACAACTAAAACATTTTGACATACCCCAATTAAACTGTCACTTTACTAACAGCGAGCTCGCCCGGCTAACCCCGCGGGAGTCCACCGCTTTATATCCTTTTAATACTGCATTGTGGTGCGCATGAGTCGCGGATTTAGCGAGATGTGATCCTTATCTAACGTCTGCAGTGATTATGCATTTTGCATGTGCAAGGGGCGATCATTGTTTCGTATCGATGACTCATATAAAATGTATGGAGAATTCATGATAAGAGATAAATGTAAAAGTAAAAACGCTTTTGTAGCGATGATTATTGTTGCGATTTCAATCTATCCTTTGTTCAGCCTATACATAACTGGCCATCTTGTTGGTACCAAATACTGGCTATTTAATTAAAATGAGCTAATGCTAGGACTAGGTACTCTCTAACATCGGAAGGCACATAGACAGACGGTCCATTTGATGGTAAGTGAAAACCTTACCCTGGACATCTGCAACTTAAAGGGAGCAGACGCAGTGCCGACCTTAAGGGACTGTAAAGATGCTCTATTGTACCCCATGTTGTAGCGCAAAGGAAAGACGTCAGGAGGGAGTCATGAGCGGAAGTAACGTTGGTGATCCTTAGCTTAGAGCGCTATATTTTCGTAACGGCACGTTAACATCAAATTAAATAGTCTTTTAGAGCTGCGGGAATAAATAGGACCCGCCTGAAACAAAAATACTTCACTACACTTAAAAAAAACAATGGCTTCCACCGCATAAGTACTTAATTAAAATTATATTTCGCATCTTTAATCTCAACAACAACAATCAAAATTCGAGTGTCAAACTTCACCGAATCAAAATATTAGGGTGCCACAACAGAGAGCGTTAATAACTGTAGCCCTGCTGGCAGCCCTGCGGTCGGCGTAAATTAGCGATGTGATTGGTATCGGACGTCGGCGCGGCACGTGCCGGTCCCACTACTTGGGTGGAGGGGTGTGAGAGAAAGAGATGCAAGTTTTTTTACTTCGTTTTTGTTGCTCTATGAAAGATGAAATATATTAATACCTATAGAAAATGGAAAAGGTTTACTATGCCGAAATTTACAAATTGAAAAGTGAATTTTCAAAAATTATAGAACTTCAGTTTTAACTTTCTAACGTTTTTTGCATGACTGATTCACAGATTCTAAAGTAGTTTTCTTATTCTCTAAAAAATATGGTCAATATTAAAGCCAGTTTTCAAATAGATAGCCAGTCTCATCAGTCTCATTTGTCAAGCCATATCAGGCCTTCGGGTAGCTTGAACGACTCTGATACCAGGTTCGCCACTAACCGTAAGATAAGAAGAAGAGGTCTCATCATTATAACAGTCAGTATAATATCTAGAATATAACCTAATCAATATTATAACTACGTTGAAATTCACAAATCCCAAAGTAAATTTTCAAATCTCCACAAATTCACAATTTCAAAGTCAAATTTCAAACATGATACACAATTTCATTTGAAGTCACCTCAGTTAACGGCGTCTAAAAACGCACGTACCTACCGTAGCTTTCATTATTTTACAGCTTCCCTTCGACATACGACATATCAAACAAAGTTGGGTAGTAAATCAAGAAATTAAGCTATTACCGCCACATCACAGGACGGGGGCCCTTTCAACTCGTGTTTTTTTATAATACAACTAATAACATAACAATTTTTATACTTCCGGGCCTTGACAACGCGCCGGTAACGAGTTTATAATATGAAACATGTTTTTGTTATTGATAATAATATTCTTAGATGGTGCGCGGTGGCTTACCTTTTTAGATTTTGTTCGGACGGTACCTGGATAAGCTATGATTTATTATTAGTGGTAAAGCCATGCTGTAGCCAATTGACTGCAGCTCATATACGGGCTGGCTCGACCGGGCCAGTACACAGAAGATCGGCGTAAAGTGGGTATTACAGCTACGTTTCGATTATTGAGTGAGAGAGCCGGAAGCTCAACCCCCCCCCCCCTCCAACCCTCCCTCCCCCTCTGTCCAACTCCCGTTCTGGTCGTTAACGTAGGAACGATGCCTTTGATATTGCAAGAATCTATAGCCTACGAGGCGAGCCGTACACTTGTTTGCCAGCTCAGTGCCATAAAAAAGTGTACAACTCCCTCAAAAACTAACACCCCGCTATAGAATCTACCAAAAACTACCACTTGAAGTAACATTACATGAGCACAAACGGCATGGAGATAAACAAAGCCGAGTTGCACCCAAAGGGACGTCCAACGGACCGGCAAGCCCCGGGATTAGGGTTACCGGCGACAACGTTCCCGGGAAAATACCGGGATTCCCGAACATTAAAAAAAAAAAAATTCAAATATTGTAAGAGAATAACTAGAAATTAATATTTTGCATTATCAGCCTAGTTACTCATGTAATTTGAACCCAAGATCAGTTCGGTTTTACAGATCTCTGAAAAACCATTTGCTTATTATCCGAGCTACTCCTATTGTAGTCAATAGCTAACTACATATAGCTTACATTAATAAAAAAAAACTGAGTTTGAGTTTGATTTTTTTAACTACTGACAATATTTTTCTCTTGTGAAGAAATACATCCCTTTGCCAGTTTAATTGTCTATACAAACTACGTATCCATCACCCTTTTTCTTCGGAAAAGTCCGGGAAATTTCCCATGGCAGCCCTATCTCGGAGCCACTCAAACACCCCCACCCCCCACCCTTCCAACGCCCCCCCCCCCGCGCTGTCTTGCCTCTTGCTAGCCCTGGATGCTCGTCCCACTTCAGCTTTTCTTTTATTCCTTACCTACTCTTATGTTTATTTTTGTTTTCCGTTAGCCGGCGGAAATAATGGCGTTGGGATTGTATGGATATACTAGCTACTACTGCTAATACTTAGCTAGGTTAAGTATAGGTACTTATTAAATATGTTTTTTTAAACAAATGACTAAAGCAGCAAAAATTATTATGTTAAGCAGTAAGGTACCTTAGATGCTTGCAATACCAAATGCATCACTCGATGTCGATCTGAAGGAGACGGGGATAGAGGGAGAAGAAGAGAGTGGGGGTTTGGGCTTCCGGCTCTTTCATTCATCCTACGAAATTCAGGTAAAATAGTTACTTTACGCCAATCTTCTGTGAAAGGACGGTACTACCCCGCTCGAGACAGCCCGTATATGAGCTAGAGTCAATTGGCTACAGCTTGACTCTACTGTCACATTCTTTGTATGGCGCGTCAAAATTAAGCAGCTCTCAAATTTGAGTTGCGTCCGAATATTCAGCGGTTACTCAATTTCAGTGACGTCATAAATTGACGTATCCTCATCATTCTTTCGCACCATCGAGATGACCTTTTGTAGGCGATAGAGATGGTGAAGTGGCGTCATTATTCCGCCCGCATTCAACTCTACATTTCGTAAAACAAGCGAGCACCGTGCGGGAAACAAACCGCCAATTCAATGAAGACTTCACATTAATTACGGGTTCTGTTTTATTTAATTCTGATATTATATATTCTGATTAGGTTATGTGATTATTCAAACAAGGGTAGGTAGGGTAGTTTCTAAGGTATAGAGTATGGTAGTTGTGTTAGAAGGTATACCTAAGGTAGTTGTGAGGATCTGATCTGATCAGTGAGCTTTTGTTTTACAGATTTTAGTAGTGGTTTATGGTTCAAATTCTCTCAAATAATCTGCTTATGAGTACGGTGCTGGTTCAAAGGAAATTCAAGTTTTCCTCAGGTCTTATTGTCCCTTAGGTCTCGAGATATCTTGAAGACTATCCTGCTAGACTATTGCTATACTTTAAATATTGGAGTCTTTGTTGGAGACAGTAAATCTTGGCTTGTAACAGCAACACTGCTGGGAGTAGCTATGCCCCCTAAAAAGCTATCATTCTCATTGCCTTTCAGAAAACTAATTTATTTTCAACGTATTACACTAAGCTTACAAACACCTATCTACCTATAATATTTTAGCACCTGGAAATACTCCAAAACTACAATAATCAAACAAGTGTGAACTAAACCCATTGTCTCTAAAGAATAGTTCTTACCGTCTTAAGCACTACACGTATACCGAAATACACTAAAGCTTTGTGCACATCAATGGTAGACACACAAGTGCGAAACCTCACCGCACTCGAGAGAAAAGATTAATAAAGCTTAGGGCACACTAACACCTGTCCTTTGTCGCTAATGGAGCGCTCCTAATCCTGATGCGAGGAAAAAATGGGAAAATGTAGTGTTTCACTCTATAAGTTTATTATGTTGCGATATTTGGGTGTGGTTATTTTATTTTAGAAGGATTTATTTTGTTTTAACGGCGGAAAACGTTATAAAACAGGAGTTGAAATAAATAATTCTGAGATAGCAGATCGCCAATAATCTATCAACCAAAAAAACGCATTCCAATCAGTCACCGATCGCGTGTCACGGGCACTTACGCGGGTATAAAAAACAAAAGAAGATGTTACCATAGATATGTGATAGATCATCGACTTCATATCCAGTAGACACCAAAACCACCAGTAGGGCGAAAGTTTTCCGATAGTAAAGTTTGCATTGTCAATTAATAGAAATTAGGCCTCTGCTGGTTATGTGGTCGATGCCATAGATAGATAGTCAAAAGTGTCAAACTTATTATACCCCTCTATGAGTAAGGTAAATATGGATATTAAAAAATCCGCAGTACCTATCCTATTTCTTAGGACGCTTTCCCCACCCCATCCTATTCAAACTCTCAAAGTCCTAAAATTGAAAGTTACATTCCAGTTCCAACCGGTTTGAGCTGGATACAGCTGGATATAATTGGAGGAGACTCGAGCTAAGCGGCCGGATGGGGGTAACAGGCGAGTTATCCGGCCAAAGAGGCAACTTGCCGTCCCGGTAACAAGCCGATGTAACGAGGACGCAACCGACCAAGCGTCCTCAAGAAACGAAGCCTTTGTGGGGCCAACAAATATTTGCGTGTTGGCGCAAATGTTGGATCATTTTTATGCAGCATGTTTTTTATCCGTGCATTACTATTGGGACAGCCGTTCGATGAAAGCTCGAATTTCTAACATTCGTTCGCATTATTCGGGACACGATAACTAACTGACGTTATTTATTTGCGTGATTTGCGTTAGACTCAATACTGTGCTATTGGTATAGAAGCAAGTAAGTATTTTATAATACCTATTAATTACCACAGGTTTCTCCTCAATGTGCGAGCCTAGTCTACTCACATTAGTCCAGCAAGGGTTGGCGCTTCGACATATCTTCGAAAGCCAACATAATTATTTATTCATTTTTTTTATATTAGATTCACAAGAGCTGGGCAAACATTTTTATTGTTGGTCATCAATGGATAAATTAAAGAGATTCTTCAGATTTATTTTTCTTCAATTACCTACAGATCAAAAGATGCTGATTTACATCAAAGATGTGAACATCTAACATCACATTGTAACTATGCTAAATTAACTGAACAGACTATTCAAATAACAAAGTCCCAGTTTTCAAATGAATACTTCTGAGAAATAATGTAGAGAATACTTTTCATCTCGTAGTGTATTATAATTAATCATAAACATTTTATAACAAGTTTATATGAAAATGTTTTTTGTTTATTTTTCCATTGAATGACTTCGACAGCCTTCCAAAGTAGTTGAGACTTTTTTATGACGCATGACGCATGACGCTTTCTAGTGTGTTTTAAACTTCTGGACCCCTCGGATGGCATATTATTAGGTAGGAAATAGAAGACTCAAAGTTTTCTCATAATAAGCAGGTAGGCACTTCCTACTCAAAATAAGTAAGTACATAATTAAAATCGCACTGAACTCTCAAATTTATAAAATGTTTTAATTTACAATGGCATTACTACGCACTTTTGTAACATTACCTACTTAAAAGGCTTTGCAAAACCATAGTAAATAATAATTCCACAAATTTGGGGATAAGAATAGATAATTCAAGAAATTAGACCGAACCGGTTAGGCACCTATCACATCACTAGTTTACAGATAATGAGCTAGTATTACCAGTTAATATCCAGAGTGAAAAACTTCACGGCTAAGAGATTCCCTATTGATTTTAACGTTTCATTTATTATAATCCTCAAAATAGTCCACAATATGAAATATTCTAAGTACATCGGCAGCGTTTCATCCGCACCCGATGATGGACGTAAACACAATGATTCGTCAAAGCCGTCCATCAACCATCACTCCCAGTGTGCGTCAGCCTTTATATTTATTGTTTATTAAAACGATAATAATGGCCGCGATGATTGCCGCGGCTTTAGATTTACAAAGATGCTTTTAGAAGTGCCGAATGGAACTGGTTAGATGTAACGGAAGTCGTCTTAATTGGTTAAAATAGCTTGTTATGTTAAAATGCAGTAGCTAATTCTTTGTAATTATTATTTTAAGGTTGATTGATTAAAAAAACTTTCTCTGACTTCTTATTGTATGGTTAGTGGCCAACCTGCAGGGCTATTACATATCTCAGTTGACAACTGGCTTCGGTTGTTCACCTAACTTTGATGGTAAATTAGAATGACATAACATTGGTATTACGTATTTCGGTGAATGGATATCAAGGTACAGTGAGTTGAGGTTAGGTTAGCCCTGCAAGAAATACGTAATACCAATGTTATGTCATTCTAATTTACCATCAAAGTTCGGTGAACAACCGAAGCCAGTTGTCAACTGAGATATGTAATAGCCCTAAAGGTGTCAGAGTTGACCCAAACGATTCGATTTATTATTTAGGATCATCGAACTAATGTTAAAAACTGTAATTATAAATGGGATCAACATTGGATCTGCTTAACATCAGGCGGGCCGTACGCTTGTTTGCCACCTCACACCCACAAAAAAGTTTTTATTACAATGTCAGGCATAATTTTAACATGGTCCTAGAAAAGTTAGATTCTGTATAGGGTCATAGAATTATAGGGAATGAACTCCCAAATGACCTGCAATCTCAACAAATCCAAACCCAGAACCAAACCCTAACAATAACGTTTATTATAATTCAATCGGCGCTCTACATCAGCCCACGCCTCTATTTATAAAGATATTAACCTTTTCCCGTCAACAATGTACAGGGGAAATGTAAATATTTATTTTTATACAATCCCAGTTCGAATCTAAGTTTGAGAATAGTTCTCGAATAAAATTTGGTAAACGTTCCACCACTTGCCTTTTAATATAAACATGGTGGTCTTTGTGATGTACTGACGGGCATTACAATAAATGTACGCAGTATCGAGCACTTAATAAAATAACAAACATCGAATGCTGCACAGTGTTACCTAGCAGACGGATCTAAATACTTCGCTCTACGTAAACACTGAGCTTTTGTCTATTCAACAGTGCTAGAGCGATAAAACACAATGATGTATGTGTGGAATGATTTTATACTTACCTGCACATCGCTGTAGGAATCTATGAAATGTAGAGTCGACTCTATCGAGAAGTATTTAGTCCTTGTAGAGTCGACTCTATCTTACTCAACAACACTTGTTCCTGGAAATGATTTTCAAAACCATTGTAACCTGGCTAAAACTCTATATATTTGGGGGTTTGACTCTACCTTATTAGTCAATTCTACTTACACTGGCATTACAAATCACTTTTGTTCCTAGAAATGATTTAAAAAACTATTGTAACCTGGCTAAAAACTCTATAAATTTGGGGTTTGACTCTACCTTATTAGTCAACTCTACAAGAGTTTACCCTGATAGAGTTGACTCTTACATGCTGATGTCATTGTAACTTATTACAATATAAACCTTCAAGCTTCCAATTGGGAACAGGTTAAAACGACTTTTATTAAAAGGATAAATTAATTAAATCGTCCATAAATCGTATCATTAAATTTTAACGTGTCAAAAACAATTGCCGTTTAACATGAAAAATAATCGTTATTCCAAATTTAAACTCAATAAAAATTGAGATTGTCAGCCATCTTAAAATGCGCGATATCTCAGAAAATGGCGGGTGTCTTAAACCGCCTTCTTCCGTCCGCAACGATTTTAATAACATTTCAGTTTTCTTTATTCGTTCTTTTGAAATTACTTTTAAGCTGAAGTAAGTTTATTACTAGTCTGATCAGGAATTTCATCTCACATCCTGAGTGAGTCGTCTTTGATGTAACCGGTGCGGTTTGCTACTGAGGATACCGACTTTATTGTGCTGGATTAGAGTTGAATCTCGTACGAGATTAGTATTTCATTGATCGTGCTGAGAAACTGAATTTGCACTCATTAACTATGAAACTCATTCATTGTAATGTTGAAGTGTCTTCGGGGAAATATGACTGCGTAGTGGGAGTTTCAACATGTGATTTCTTGAACGAAAATACTCTACTTATAA
This sequence comes from Drymonia ruficornis, assembly GCA_947859195.1. Classification (NCBI taxonomy): domain Eukaryota; kingdom Metazoa; phylum Arthropoda; class Insecta; order Lepidoptera; family Notodontidae; genus Drymonia; species Drymonia ruficornis. Next base: position 5,345,420 of record OX401925.1, on the reverse strand, counting down.
CAGCTTTGAAGTTTAACTGATTGGATTGGTTGTGGATTTTTGTTTTACCTATATGCTTTTAAGGAGAAGATAATCTATAGACGAAAACTAAATGAAAATTTATAGAAGGTTATGATGGACTTATGGCATTACCAATCAGTTTTGACTCTAAAATAGCTTTTTAAAACCATTGTAAACCGGCAAAAAAAACTCTAAATTTTGGCAATACCTATGCAGAGTTAAATAACAAAAATATAAACATCAAGTCCTCACATAGGTCTGTAAAATTAGACATGTACAAATAACTACATACAATAGATACATATTAGTGCTGGAAATGGATTGTAAAGGGCTTGTTATTTTGTTTGTTCATTGAACTAGACATTAGGTTCTATTTTGGTTAAGTACAGTCAGCACCATAATTTTGATAGCAGTAATTGACAGCTATTTTATTTCTTGCTTATTTTGCGTTGCGAAAACAACAACAAATACTGTGGGTTTGGAAGGATATGATACACATACAATGTTAGACACTAATCTAGGCTACTAAAAAAAACTTTGTAGAAATACCTCCTACTCTTTTTAGTTATAGCTACATAAAAGATAAATTATATTTTATAAGCGCCAAATGTCTTATTATGATCAACAGCATTCCTTCCCCATCCAACACACCGCCAATTAATTTCCGAATACCAACAAAAACCTAATTAAAATAGGCAACAAATACCTAAAGTAAAAATATATCATCGTCCATATTAATATCAAAGAAGAAATAATGTCATTATCTGAAAACGCAAGATCAAAGCGGGGCCGTCAATACAGAAAGCGATCTTAATAATAACACTCATAATAGAAGCTCTTCGTAAAAAAATCTAAATTAATTTCCCCGATCCGTTGGTTCGCACAAAAGAGGCTATCTCTTTGATAGACTTTCTTGTACACTCGTTGGCAGCTTTTGAAATGACGCAAAAATGTATTTAAAAATGAAAGGACCAAGGAGGGAATGAATATCTATAACAACTATTATGTTGTTATTTTTGTGGCGACCGCTTGACGTAGTGGATTGAGTAAAGTCCGCTCGGCTCACTGTATCAGGTTCGATTCCCGCCAGAGGCAAATTTCGGAAATGGCCTATTCGTAATTTGCCATGGTCTGGGTGTCACTAGGATCGCCCCCAGTCCATTGTACGGTACCCATAGTATAAGCACTGCTTAATTTGGGACCAGACAGTGAAGTCTGGCGATATTTATATCTTTTTATTTATGTATTTTGCAGTGTTAAGATAAAAATTAGCTAAACTGGTCAAGGTATGCTATACGTAAGTGTCAAAGCCAAATTAAACAAAAAAACCTAGATGGCGTTTCGATTTAAAAACTAAGAATTCCTAATTTAAAAAATACAGCAAATTATACTAATGAATCAGCGCCATACACTTACGTATCCAACTGTACACACAATAATTTATGCAAGTGGTCAGCGAATGTTGAATAGGACCCTTTTAATCATAAAATGATCCCCCCACACAAGCGGGGTACTTCATGAATGGACGGCCGTATCTTAAGAAAATGTTAAGTGCATTGAAATTTGTTTGGATCGAGAGATCAATAAATAATTTGATGTTATTTTGTTTAGAATTAAAGGGAGTACGAATGTGTTTTAAATTTAAAAATAGAATTTTAAAAGTAAGTGGCTATAAACTATGACAATAACACCTATTACATGGTAATAAGAGCTCTTTTCTAAATTACGTCACCGCGCGATTAGTGTTTTGTTTTTATCCAATAAACATTGGCACAAACAACTTGATTCCTAAAAGTACCTTATTTGTACACAATTTGAATTTCGAACGTCTTTGATTCCAGAACGATTACGTACAGAACGTTAATAAAGTCACCATTTCATTCTGGCCTCCGCCCCTCCCCCAACGGCTTCAGAACAGGCGTCGGAGGGGTAAACGAAAGCGAAATCGGGGCCTAATTTAAACAAGCTTCTCATTCAATACAAGCAGAGAAATGTAAACAGACAATCAGTTATTTTAAAGATGGAATTCGAATTCGCGAACAAGGGGGTACGCGGGGCGGTGCGGGGAGGGAACATAATTTGACAAACGCTTTGAAACGACTTCGACGTAGACTTGATGTTTGAATTAGGAATGTTAATAATAATTTCGCGACAAATTATGTGAACAAGTTTATTTACTGAGGTATCATGTAATGCCGTGTGTCCACTGGCAAGTAACTTCAGCAATTTCTTGCAGAAGTCACTTGCCGACGTGTTTCCACTGACTGCAATTTTACACAACCGTGTACATGTGGGACTTGCAGCAAGTTCGGCAAGTCGCAGAAGTCCACTCGCGTGAGTGTTTACACATTGGAAGTCGCTTGCGCAAGTAAACTTGTGCAAGTTTTCTTGCCAGTGGACACACGGCATTAGACATACAATTTTGTTTTATAGCCTGTATGTTATACGCAACTGCACCAGTGATGGCACAGTGGATTCTCCACCAAGTCCAATTCTAAAAACAAATCGTTTATTTTTTCAAACGCTTTTTAGCACACAGAACAAAACTATAGTTTGTTACCAATAATAAACAAAATTATAATTAAATCCATAAAAACAGTGGTTTTATTTTTTTAATATTGACATTAAATTAATCTTCGCGGCAAATCAGAGTGGGTACCCGCTTTCCAGTCCCGCGATTTGGCAAATGGAAAGAATTGGCGGCAAACAACGCGCGCCCCGCCCGCTTTGAGAGTACCGAATGTAATCTGTTTTGTTAATTTCCAACGTCGTCTGTCGGTGTTTCTCGTGTAAACCCGCCAAAAGGAACGGTTAAGTCGTGTTTGCATTGCCCCGGAATCATTATTGAGCGTTTGTTGTTGCGAATAAATGGGATGGTGTATTTTATATCATAATTTTTTTACCATCATCATTTTTCACCAAGCATTTCTAGGAATCTTATAACTTCCTTTACATTTGGGGGTACCTACGTATGTGTTTTGTTTCTTGGGTGTTTTATGGTATAAAACATTAGGTAGGTACTAAGCTCTATTTGAATCACTGAGCATTTGTCAATGTCTAAAATTCCAAAACATTCCAGTAATTCCGGTACAAAAAAAGAGTTGAATAGCGCTACTTCATTATCGCTTTTCAGTTGTTTTATTTTCGCGTAATCCAGAACCGAAACTCCTAAGTCACTTAGCCATTGCTATTGAGTTGCTATACTGATCGACCCTATGATTGGTTGTTGATTATGACCGGCCAATCAGAGGGTCGACCAACCAATCAAGAATCCATCACTATAGCAGCTCAATGACCTTTTTGATAGACTTGGCGATAGTTCCCAATTTTTTATTTTATTAAATAGTGTCAGTATAATTTCCCTACACATTCAAATAGCATTTCATTCACTCAATCCCTAGAGTAATAATACATCCCTAATTAAAATATATATACATAAATGCGTAGAAGACGGAATATTAAGTCATTACATAATAGGGGGACGCCTTATTTGAATAAGCACAAATTGTCAAAGAGATTTTATCTGGTTAAACAAAGATGTTCCTCTGTTAGCTTTTGCCCCCTACTTCGGGGGTGCCTATTTAATGCGATCGGCTAATACGGTTGATGATGCCTACGATTTAACCCCCTGTTAATAAACAGGGTGTTTTGTCTCGGCGTTTCTCATTGATGAAATAAGGACAAAGGATGCGATTATGAAAGTGCGGTTGTGATAGTGTAAGCTGCTTATTTTTTTGTTTATATTGTGTTGGTGTAGAGGCGTGATGGATTATTGGGGTTTGAATTATGAACTTATTAAAAAATATTGACCATTTTTTATTTACAGATTTTTGAAAGTTTCGCATTAAGTAATTATCATAAAGTGGTAAGTAATCATCAACTATCATTTTTGCTTTTTGAGAATAAATAGCACGTACATCAAGATAAGGCAATACTTATAAATTGTATACCTTAGTGTTTACGTAGGTAAAGTAGGTAGGTAATATTAGTTTGTTTGTAGCCCCACGCCTTAGAAAATCAAAAACAGACGCCCGAGATAAGCACGCCTCTAAAAATTGAATCGTAACAAGTGATTCACAAACAGTACAGTATTCACCTATAAATAGCCGCACAGTAGTACCTACCAACCATACAAAAATAGTTCGCCAAAACTCGCGCAAACAATCATCAATCCCAATTAAAGTTCCCTAACGTGAGAAAAACCAACAAAACGACATCCAATCACCGCGTCGACCACAAAGGGCTTACACCCTACTTTTTTTAAATCTATGGCTACGTCATCATGACGGAAGATAGGTTACGTCATTAGCGCAGTGCCGCGTCATCCGGCCACGATTTGTCGCCGGTTATCGCCGCGATTTTTTGCGTCAAACGCGTGCGATAGCACACGTACCTACAATATGCGTAAATTTCTCGCCGGCGTAATGTGTTGGAAGGAACTTTTAACAGATAAGCGCTGAAAGCGAACGCTTGCTCGTACGCTTTTTTGTTCGGTAATTTTCTTTGGGAAAAAATTGAAGATAATTTATTATGATGTGATGTGATTTTAGGAGTTTTATTTTTCGTGTTAATTAAGTGATACGAAGATTCGACGAAAAAGTTTCTTTATACGAAAAATTACCTAGCATTTTTGGCTTCGTAAACTCGTAAGCCTGTTCAACATGCTATAAAACGGAACGGGAATAAATAAAAAAAAATACTATATTTTTACCGCCAAAAAGCTAACCCTTGCCGTCATAATGCGGAAATAAAAACATGACTTTAAAAACCATTATTTTCGAAGCACAAAGTTGGAAGCACGAGGGGTAAACGCGGGCACTAAAAAGCACAAGTGCGCTTCAAATGGCACGCGTCGCGGGCCACAACAAACGAACACGGCACACAACACGACAATCGGCATAATTTTAATTAGAGAAAAATTGCCGCGGCGATATGTGCAAGGTACAGACAGTATACCTAATCTATGGTCGTTACAACCTACCATAGATATAACAGAAAGACGTATTTTTATCTATAGTGCAGAACTTGTCAAAATGTACCATAACAAAACATAAGTAAGATCTTAGAATTAGTTAATAATGTAATGAATAAACATAATTTTGAATTGTATTTATTAATTAGTAATTAAAATAAAATGGTATTATTATTGTCTAGTGTAATGCCCCTTGAAAAAAAAATTACTAGACACGAGTTCAAAACGAGTTAATTTTTTTATAATAACAACGAAGCAGTCTTCATTAAATTCAATGACCTCAATTGTTTTTTAACCATACGAATCTTGTATTCATTAAAAAAATATGCAATATCTTTTAAACCGCAGTTCTCGAATGCTAAAAAAAATACAAAATTAGAGACCAATAAAAATTTATCGTGCCAACCATAAAAACTCATCGGAACAATACTCGAGGAACCCTTTCCGCAAACAATTAGCGAGCAAGTGCACTCGTAACAACGGCAATACCCTCCCTCTGATGCGGCGCAAAAGCTTCCGACTGGCTGGTGGCTGCGTGTACCGTGCCTTTGCTTTGCCTCGGTCACCGCCCGTAGGCTTAACAGCGCGTGTGCACAGCGAGACGCTTTTGTTTTTCAATCGTGGAACGTTCTTTTTTTGAATTTTGACGTTAGAAGATAAAAATTCTTGGCCGTTTTTGAATTTGAATTTTTCGCGTATTTTGACTGTCTGTACTAACAAGAAATACTAATAATATTTTAGGCAACGAACTTTACATTATAGTAATGACACCAAGAAAAATGGGGAATAGATGTGTCCATATGGCGCGCATGCCTCACCCGAGCACTCATATTATGACATTACGTCTATGCGTTCCGACGTCAAAACTGACTGCTCGCGCGAGGCATGCGCCTGATGAAGACGCCGCCAATGACGTGTGACCACACATTTATATAGAGTTACCAAAATAGCGTTGGCGCATTAACTAATTAACAACTTCAAGTTTTGTTCCCACTAAACAAAGTAACTTGATTCTCAAAATTACATCACTGGCTACTTTAATAACATGATAATAATTTGTAAAAGATATGAGAATGGACCATTCTTCTCGGAATTCCAAATTCAAATTTGAATTTGGAACATTTTAACTGGCCAGTATTGTTCGTTAGGGGTTTTTCATTCATTCGTTATGGGTTATCTCGAGATATCATCAAAGTTATATTTGGTGTTGTCTTTATAAAGCTCACGAGTAACTTGATCTCGCACTAATTTAATTATATAATTGGATTGTTTGGAAATATTTCAAAACTTGTCTTTGACAACATATTAATACCTACTTGTGCAAATAAAAATGTACTACTTACCTAATATTCTGTTCAGGCCTTGACAGCATTGACATCTGACTATAGGCATATAGTGCCTATTTAGGTAAGTAGGCTTATTGTTTAAAATCATCTCACAAACAATGTAATGCTAAATTGAAGTTAACCTTAGTAATAAATACTTAACTATAAACCCACTAACGTAACAAAGCAGTGAAATATACTAAGTAGTTGTATATAATTAATTCCCACAATGCAAACCCTCAAAGCTTCTCTCAACGTCTGAATCCTCAGTACATTGTAATTATTGGATGAAAGTAACCTGCCTGTATGATAAATGAGCCAGAGACGACCCGTCATTGTTCCACCAATGAAAGAGCTTTTGTCTATGGGCCGAGACAAAACACTCGCTCGTTGTCTATGCCCCGCTCGACTCACTCTTTTGTCGACCGTCGCGAGGTATTGTTGTGCGGTGCGTCGGCGGAATCATTAAATGTTTTTAAAAAAGGAACAAAAAAACGGTTCGCAAATATTTGCGAAATTCTCACGGCATAAAATACGGTGCTTGCATAATTTAAATAAATCTTCGGTGTAAGACATTAGATACGAACTTTGCATAAACGCGGTTTTATTGATGAAAATAATGACAGGAAATACAAATATTTAATAGTGATTTTATACTAATACAAAACATATAAGCGAAATGGTTGTGGATTATTTATGTTAATAAATAGATTAGAAATATAAAATTCGGTCGGTCTTAATCGATCGATTTCTCATGCTATTTGTTTCATAATATCGTAAAATTTTATGCTCGTTCATTATAATGAAATATTACATAAGAAAATAGCAACATATTTTTAATATTTGCAGTGCCTATTAGATTACTTTTCTCTGTTTCCCGTTTATTTAATTTATTTAAACATATGACTATTTGCAATAACCTATTAACCATCCAATAACTAAAGCATCTGTCTTCATTATAAAAAATAATTGTCATTAAAAAATAAAATTTCATAAATAATCTTTTCAGTTTCGTTCATATTTCATTTGCTCAATCACCACACAACAATATTATTAAAGTACACATGAATTATTTATAAATATCATCACACTCTTGAAAGCAAACACCAAATCAATCAAATCATAATTTCAAATACCAACAAATGTTAATTAATTCTCACGACATAGATCGTCTACTCACAGAACTGACTAAGAAAATATTTAAACAATACAGCGGCGATATTGGTTCCGATTATGTTGGTACACAACTAAATTTGACTAACAGTTTCGACTAACTTGACTAACTGTATTGTCATCCTTCTCATGATCGTAACTTATGAGCAAGACAGAAATATTTATTGGTGGTAGAGTCAAGCTGTAGCTGCAGCTCATATATGGACTGGCTCGACCGGGGTAGCACCACCCTCTCACAGAAGATCGGTGTAAAGTAGGTAGCTATTACAGCTGCGTTTCGTACGATGAGTGAGAGAACCGGAAGCCCTCCTTTCCTCACTTACTGTCCCACTCCCCTATAGCTCGGCAACGTGCGACCGATGCCTTCGGTATTACAAGCATCTATAGGATACGGATACTTAACATCAGGCGGGCTGTCCACTTGTTTGCCTCCTTAGTAAAATAAAAAGAAGTATTTTAAGATAAAATTTAGTTTAGTTTAGTCGTTGAAGCCAACATAATAAGCACCATTGTCAAGATATGCGCGTACGACGCAACAAAACCTCATTGTGCGCCCATATGGGAATATATCGCTTGTTTTGTCATCCCCATTGTTTGTGACAGACGGACGGACAACTGAAAAGACGACCATTCAATGGTTATGTAAGCAGGAAGGCACGCTTTATGTATACAAGCCATATTATAGCTTAGTTACGAGGTAAAGTAATTCTATGTTGGTTTGTTTGTTGTATCTGTTGTTAGACGACGTTTTATACCCGCAACTTTGTGGGAACTTCAGGTTTTCAATCGCTACTTTCAAACAATCTAATATGTTAATCTAGTACTTGTACCTGAGAGATATCATGGTGATGGCTCTCAGGCAAAATTAGAAATAGACTTAGGAATGAATAGACGCACGCGAGCTGTCAAACTGTCATGACTAGCACGTTATCTCACTCGGAACCTCGCAACAGGAGTCAGCGGACTCGGTGCCCCAGTATAGTGGATAGTCATCCTAATTGCACAGATTACATACAAACAGATAGTTCACCCAGTGTTTACCCAACATAATGTATTTAAAATAAAATTGTAATGATTAATTGCCTCCGATGCAATAAAGTGCAGTACCTATTAGCTTACACAGCGCTACGTTTTCGTTTCTTTTCCTATCGCATAACTAAGTAACTCTTGTCTTTTCTAACGCGCGGCAACCAGTGAGTTTTTTTTTCTTATCTGACAAGGCACTAAGCGCCGCCACAGATGGTCTGGTTGGAGCAGTCAGTGCCGTCAGCTTCAAGCGGTCGGAACTGACTGCTCCCAGCAGTCTCTCTATGGCGGCGCTTAGCATCTCGTAGGATCGTACCTAACGCGCCTGTGGCCTGCTAATAGTAGGTAGGTATAGTATAAAGAAAACAATACAATCGAGCCATTTTAGGCCTACCCAGTTCTTGATGGTCAACATTTAGGTATATATTTCGTAACATTCCAACTCACTCCATTTCTGGTCGCATCATTTGATTTCAAATGTAAATTGGCCGTTACTTTAAATGTGAATCTGTACATGTTAATAGGCCAATTAATCACAAAGCTATCCCACGTTTTACTAAAATATATTTTCCGTTCGCATTAACAACTGCCGCTTATCGTGCGCTATCCATTTTCTTAACATCAGGTATCATCAACTGTTAATTCCAGATACTTCGTTTATTGGATAAACTACCAAGTTTAATCTGTGAACTATCTGGATAGTTTGTATTGTGAACATTCTAATTACCTATAATATAAAATATTTTTTGTAAATTACGTAGGTAGATCAAAATCACAATTGTAGACAACTATTTACCTATATAAATTCAACCCAGTCAGTAGGTAGGATAATGTTTTCATATAGGTAAGCAAAAAAACATAGATTGTGCACGCGCATCGTGTATTTTATATGTCTAAAAAGGGCATTTTATGATGTAGGTATTTTTATTTTGGTATACTTTTTAAGCAAAAGTCCCAGGAGTGATGATTAACTCGTTTATTTTCATAAAAACAGTATTGTCCAAAAAGATTAACCGCTCATAGAGATTTTTATTTCATCTTTTTTTATAATGCCAGTGTAACTTTCAATAAGCTTGAGTAACAAAATACAATAAACAAAATTATAAACAGGTAAGTAGGACCCAACTGAATTATATTATTCCTCTAAAGAGATTTGAATGTTTACAATTAACCTCTTTCTGTGTATATCTAATCTTAAATGTTTTGTCCCACTCACGGTAAGTACCTACTATGTTTTGCTTTCGGCGTTCTTTATGAAAAGAGCCTTATCTCATATTAACCGACGAAGTGGGCTGAGAACTGATGGTTTGTTCAGGCGTGGGACTAGCCTCTATGGTGTGAACTTGACTTTAACCATTATATATAATTTTATATTATATTTTATCGAACACTTCGAACATTTCAGAAGATAACGAACTTTATAATGATGAGATAGAGTTGAAGATTAATGTATCTAAGAGGAGTAAGAAAAACCCGGCCAAGTGCGTGTCGGACTCGCAGGTAAAGGGTTCCATACCACCGTAGAATAAAAACGTCAAAAATTTCAAGTTTCTTGTAAGGGGACCTCCTTTATTTTTAAATTTTATTTTATTTTTAGTGTGTATTTGCTGTTGTAGCAGCAACAGAAATACACATACTGTGAAAATTTCAAGTCTCTTCCTATTACGGTTCATGAGATACAGCCCGCTGACAGAAGGACAGACGGACGGACAGACGAACAGCGGAGGCTTATTAATAGGGTTCCGTTGGCACCCGTTAGGTACGGAACCCTAAAAACCAATCTTACTAAAACTAATTTTGTCACACCAGTAGGTCCGATTTTATTGGAATATAAATTCTAAAATCTATTTCGGAAGGTACACGTTTGACATGTAAAATGATAATGTGATAGCCGAAACTGAAGCCGTGAAATTAAAAACCATTGACAAACACTATGATTTACAAATTTTAATAAACCTACTTTCATATACGAGGGAATGTAATTTTATGATTCAAATAAACACGTATTCAAGTGTGTTTAACTCGTTGTATTATTTAAATAAAAGCTATAAAATTGTCAAAAAAGTTATAAAAAGTATGTGTTTAATGGTCATATTTATGTATGAGTTTGATTATGACAAGTAAATTATTATAGGTATTATTATTTGGGGCTGGAATAGGTCAATTGATTATTAATTAGTTACTTGTCTAAATGTAATATGATGTTTAACTATTAGCACGGGTCAAAATATGGATGGCGCGCGGGCGAGAATATTTTATTATTTCTTATATTTGCAGAGTGATTCTTCTGTACCGTAGTACTAATATGTATTCTGTGCTATTATGAATTTGTAATTTTAATGTGTGTTTATCCATCCATGTTATCGAAAAAATCATAGGACGCAAAGATCTTACGATAGTCAACATAACAAACTTGTTAATGCAGTTGTCAAAATCAAAAACAACATCGTGATTTCAACATAATTATAAATACACCTTATCTGATTTAAATTAAGAAACCTCAAACTTCCTCTTACCTGGTATTGTCATATAACGCTTACATTACAACCGCAAGCATAACTTTGTACTGTCATAAGATAATGACGCTTGGAGCAATTAAAGGTAGAGATTTGAAACATTAAAAGTGAAACATTCTATGATGTTTCGTTTCTCGGTACTTTGTGGGAACTCTCGGTTAATTAGTTTAGTTAAGTTCTGTTAACTACTTGTTATGAGATCTCAGATAGATGGCGTAAGTTTATTGTATAGTATGTCGTTTTTGTGGCTCCTTTTTAAACTAAATGTATGCTTTAATTAGAAATTACTTGGTTTTGTTTGACATTTTCTTAGAATATGCCTACATATTTTTTATCGAGTTCTTAAATAAAATCCTTACTTATGATAAGTGTTTGTTTGTATGTTGTTATATGAAATAACTAAGCTATTTTATCTATGTATGTTATAAGTAGTATGCAAATATAAAATTCATGTATTACTTACCCCGCTTGTAGTATCAACTTACTATTCTTACCTGAAAAGAAACAATAATAATTAGTTACATACTGAATAATTTACTTTTATTGTCTTAAGTACAGTCCAGTAATGGTTGTGTAGTATTTATTTTATAATCTTTAGGACTAAAAAAAAAACTTTTTGGTGTTACAAAAATTATGTAAGTAGTAATTTGTCGACAACACAATTGGGAACCAGATCTCATAGGCACCGGTAGGCTAGTCTTAAAACAACCTTATATACCTTATACATTGGACTCCTTATGCCAGTTTTCCGCAAGTTGTACCTACACGAACAATAATTACTCTTTTGTTCATAAAGGTAAAGCCTACAAATTTCATAAACCCGTGTCCACAGTGAAATAAACGCCCACTAATGAGCATAATATTCATAATATTGTGCTGCTTTAAAAGAGTCTTGTTAGGTCCACACACGGGGTGTCGCTTAAGGAGGGCGTCTATTAAATTCTAACTCTGTGGTTTAAGTTACAGGCGAGAGAGGTTTTAGAATTCACGAATAGTTGTTTGCAGCCCATTATCACCTCTACTTAAAGTCTGATTAATAATTCAGTGGAGTCAAATCGCGTGGAGTAGAATCGCGTGGAGTGGAATCGCGTGGAGTGGAATCGCTCGTAGTCTCACCTCGCTCACAAATCTAAGCGGACAGTTGCAGTTGCGGTAATCCACTCTATGCCCCGTATTAATAAATCTATCTCAAAGTTGAGATCGATCTTATGATGCAGTTTTGACGTTTAATGTATGGACATTCTGTCAAAAACAGCATCTCAAGTTCGATCTCAACCTTGAGATCGATTTATTAATACAGGCCTATTATAAGTAGGTTAAATTCTCATGGCCTTTTCATAATTTGCCCTGGTCTGGGTGTCACTGGGATCACCTCTAGTCCATTGTATGGTACCCATACAAGCTTTGCTTAGTTTGGGACCATACAATTGGCTTGCAAGTCTGGCAATATATACATTTATGTACCTATTTATTTTTACTAAACTTTTTTCAATCGATTTTTCACTGATTTTAAAAAAGAAGTTTGTACGAGTCATTACAGGACGACCCTTAACGTTATTTTACCCGCTTTCCTTTTATAACCTGCACCCCATGCTCCGGTGTTCGCACATTACTCCGGAAAGCCTCCACATATGTTACTCGCTCAATGCACAAAGACGTATAATAATCATAAGGCGAGCCGCGCAATTAAAAAATTTAAGGCACTTTGTACTTCCACGGCCTTTACCGACAAGTTGCGTTTCCTAATGTAAACCCTTCATGTGTGGGTAGTTTTATAAAGACTTCAGTGCCCTTTATATAACACACTTTATTATAAAAACTCCATATTTTAATGATGACATCATTAATTTATTTAAAAACTGTTTAATTTAATTGCGTAGACGATGGACGTTTAATGACAGCATGTGACGGTGGCGTAGTAGGTTTTATAATTTGAATTTCGAATGTTTATATTTGGAATTGATTTATTACTAAGTTTCCTATTAGTTGATCGAATACTATTTGAAAAAGATTCTTGTACCAATTAGCGTGACAAATAATTTGTGACGTCATAATAATAATATCTATTTTATATTTAGAATAGAACCTACTTAATTTATGTAAGTTTCAAATTTGGAATCAATTAGAAAATAAATATAAATTTCAAATGTGGAATATGTTTTTTAGTTAAGCTTGCATAACTTTTCAGCCTTTATTTCCGTAAAATCGTTAAATCGTGTTTTTTTTTTTTTAAATCGTTATTTATCGTCTATTTCTCTAATTAAACGGGGGGAATGGCTATTAATCTCTGTTCTCCCATTCCAATACGAATCGTGATGAATGCCGGGCTCACTGGGACATGTTAATGTGGCCCTTCGTTTAGTTTTCAGCGTCGTAGGCCGGCGACAGGCGGAATGGCGACAACTGCGTTTATAGCTCACCCTGTGAACTGATTTGTGCATAAACCTATTTCAGGTGACATGGAAATCTATATTCTTGAATTCTTATGTTTTTGGTTTATTTTTCGATGTACAGAAAAGGTACCTAGCTATTTTAATTTACTCTTACAGTTGAAATTTAAATTTACTTTTAAGATTATTTTAGTCTTGATAAATTTCATGTGAAATGTATAGAAGGGTAGGCAGGCGGGTTTGATTCCCACTGGGGCAAATTTTCAGAAATTGCCTTTTTGGGATTTTCCGTGATCTGGGTGTCACTGGGATGGCCTCCAGTCTTTTGAACCTACTGTGAAAAAGGTACCCATGTAGGCACAAAATGTTACTTAGTTTAGGACCATATAGTTGGTGTGTCACATGGCGATTTTTATATTTATTTATTAACTTTTTTTTTATTATTTAATACTAGTATCAATGTCATATATAATTATTAAATTGAGGGTTAACTCGCGAGCGCAGCTTGATAATAAAACTATTAATAACGCACCATCGCGTATTTTCCGCCGTTATAAAGGATTTCACGTGGGCGCCCAAGGTACTCTCATCGCTAAATTAGGTTTGGTAATAAAAGCCAGCAGTAAATTACCCCAAACTATCTGCTTAGTAAAACTATTAATACTGTCACATCATTAAAATCTATGTGCGCGCCGAAATAAATAATTATTTTTAGGGTTCTGTAGTTCCTGTTCTGATAATTATAATACTGTGACAGACTACGACAGACGGACTAGCTGTTCTTATTAGGGTTCCTCGTAGGGACTACGGAACCCTAAAAACTAACACGTTCCAATTTCAAACATTCCATCAAAGATGAAACTGGTCCAGATAAACATAGATTAATAAACAACAACAGAAGTGGCAGTTCGCGGAATCGGGGAAGAGAATAAAGCGATAGCATTTCGCAATGGATAGAGCGGTACTCGGAAATACGTTACGATCCCGCAGCTAGACGGATGCGATCCCGCTCTCTTTATTATTCCAACTAGCTTTTGCCCGCGACTTCGTCCGCGCAGAATATAAATTTAAAAATTCCGTTTGCTGGAACCCAAATCCCGTATCCCGTATCCGTATCCGTATCCCGTATCACGCATCCCACATTCCATATCCCGTATCTCGTATCCCGTATCCGTATCCGTATCCCGTATCACGCATCCCACATCCCGTACCCGTATCCCGTATCCGTATCCCGTATCACGCATCCCACATTCCGTATCCCGTATCCCGTATCCCGTATCCCATATCTAGTATCCCGTATCCCGTATCCGTATCCCGTATGCCGCATCCCGCATCCCGCATCCCATATCCCGTAACCCGTATCCCGTATCACGTGTCTCATATACAAAATCCCGTATCCCATATCGCGTATTCCGTATCCCATACCCCGTATAATTTTCAAAAACTCTATTATTTTTTTTTTTTTAAAAGACAATCACCAATTTTCTTATTTCTAACTACAAAAATGACGAACTTCCATACAAACTTTCATCCCCTATTTTACCCCCTTAGGGGATGTATTTTCAAAAACCCTGAAATTAATATTGTTTATCTTTTAAAAGTCACCTAATCACCAATTTTTATAATTCCAACTTCAAAAAATGACGAACTTCCATACAAACTTTCACCCCCTATTTTAACCCCTTAGGATTTAAATTTTCAAAAAAGATGAAATTATTATTTTTAATACGTAAAAAGAAACCTAAACACAAATTTTCATTATGCTAACCTCGGAAATGACGAACTTCCATACAAACTTTCGTCCCCTATTTTACCCTCTTAGGGGTTGAATTTTCAAAAACGCAGTAATTCAAGTTTTTTATTTTTAAAAAGGAACCTAAACACCAATTTTCATAATTCTAACTTCAAAAATGACGAACATCTATACAAACTTCCTAACTAACTTTCATCCCCTATTTTACCACCTTAGGGGTTGAATATTCAAAAACGCCGAAAACCATATTTTTTGTTTTTAAAAAGACACCTCAACACAAATTTTCATAATTCTAACTTGAAAAATGACGAACTTGCATACAAACTTTCATCCCCTATTTAACCCCCTTAGGGGTTGAATTTTCCAAAATCGCTTCTTATTGCTTGTCTACGTCACAAAATATATCTACTATCCAAATTTCATGTCTCTAACTTCAGTAGTTTCGGCTCGGCGTTGATGAGTCAGTCAGTCAGTCAGTCAGTCAGTCAGTCAGTCAGCATCTCCCTCTTTATATATTAGTATAGATATAGATATAGATAACAATCCGTAATGAGTGCTCTGGTCAAACGTAAATAGCAACTTCATACATTTGAATGATGCCAATGTAAACTCTATTCTGTGCACTACTCTGTGGCGCGTAGGGTTATCGATCGAAGATTTTATTACTCGGAACGTCTTATGTTACGTATAGATAATGATGTTCCAATCTATAAAACAATGATTACGGATTCATAAAATTAAAATTAACTCGTCTGAATGTGGGACCGAATCAAAATGTTTGGGTTTTAAAAGTAATTAACGATTACTAATGAAGTTGTTATCTATACTAATATATAAAGAGGGAAATGCTGACTGACTGACTGACTGACTGACTGACTGACTGACTGACTGACTCATCAACGCCGAGCCGAAACTACTGAAGTTAGAGACATGAAATTTGGATAGTATGTATATTTTGTGACGTAGGCAAGCAATAAGAAGCGATTTTGGAAAATTCAACCCCTAAGGGGGTTAAATAGGGGATGAAAGTTTGTATGCAAGTTCGTCATTTTTCAAGTTAGAATTATGAAAATTTGTGTTGAGGTGTCTTTTTAAAAATAAAAAATATGGTTTTTGGCGTTTTTAAATATTCAACCCCTAAGGTGGTAAAATAGGGGATGAAAGTTAGTTGGGTAGTTTGTATAGATGTTCGTCATTTTTGAAGTTAGAATTATGAAAATTGGTGTTTAGGTTCTTTTTTAAAAATAAAAAACTTGAATTGCTGCGTTTTTGAAAATTCAACCCCTAAGGGGGTAAAATAGGGGCCGAAAGTTTGTATGGAAGTTCGTCATTTCTGAGGTTAGCATAATGAAAATTTGTGTTTAGGTTTCTTTTTACCTATTAAAAATAATAATTTCAGCTTTTTTGAAAATTTAAACCCTAAGGGGTTAAAATAGGGGTTGAAAGTTTGTATGGAAGTTCGTCATTTTTTGAAGTTGGATATATAAAAATTGGTGATTAGGTGACTTTTAAAAGATCAACAATATTAATTTCAGGGTTTTTCAAAATACATCCCCTAAGGGGGTAAAATAGGGGATGAAAGTTTGAATGTAAGTTCATCATTTTTGTAGTTAGAATTATGAAAATTGGTGATTAGGTGTCTTAAAAAAAAAAAATTGAAAATATACGGGGTATTGGATACGGGATACGCGATATGGGATACGGGATTTGGGATATGGGATACGTGATACGGGATACGGGTTACGAGATACGGGATGTGGGATGTGGGATACGGGATGTGGTATGCGTGATACGGGATACGGATACGGGATACGGGGTACGGGATATGGGATACGGGTTACGAGATCCGGGATGTGGGATGCGGGATACGGGATATGGGATACGGGATACGTGATGTGGGATGCGTGATACGGGATACGGGATACGGATGCGTGATACGGATACGGATGCGTGATACGGATTGTGATACGGATTCGGGATACGGGTTACGAGATACGGGATGTTAGATACGGGATATGGGATGTGGGATGCGTGATACGGGGTAAGAATACGGATACGGATTACGGATACGGATACGAATACGGATTTGGATACGGGATACGGGATGTGGGATGCGTGAAACGGGATACGGATATGGATACGGGATACGGACACGGACACGGACACGGACACGGACACGGACACGGATACGGGATACGAGATACGGGATACGGGATACTGGATACGGGATATGGGATACAGAATCAGGGATATGAGATACGGGATCCGGGATATCCAGGATACGGGATTTGGGTTCCAGCAAACGGAATTTTTTAAATTTATATCCTGCGCGGACGAAGTCGCGGGCAAAAGCTAGTAAAAAATAAATTTAAAACATATGTAGGTACACACGAGAAGTAGTAAAATGTCAACGAACGAACGAATGTACCTAATTATTAAGGTTGTTGACATTTATTTTTTGTTTTACCTGATTATATAACTACCTAAAGTGTAACTAATGCTCAGCGCTCTACTTTACAGAACAAAAAAGTAGTTAAAGCGTTATCTATACATATAATAAGAATGTAAAATTGGTCGCGTCTGTACATTCGAAATATTTGGAAAAAAAATAGTGGGGGGGACTTAGATGGACCAGCAGAATTCATTTTTATCATTTTTAGAATTTTTGTCTGTGTGTATGTTTGTATGTTTGTATGTTTGTATGTTTGTATGTTTGTATGTTTGCTCAGATTTTCGAAAGAGCACATCTTCGAATCCACCGGATGGATTTCAATGAAATTTGGCATGGATATGACTAATAGTCTAACTTAACATCTAGGATACTTTTTTTCTCGAAAATGTTTAGGGTTGCCACAGAAAATTCAAAAAACTACTTAAAAATTCTAAATGTTTGAAAGAGCACAACTTTGAATCCACCGGATTAATTTCAATGAAATTTGGCATGGATATGACTAATAGTCTAACTTAACATCTAGCATATTTTTTTTTTTCGGTAAAGTTTGGGGTTGCCACAAAACATTCAAAAACTACCTAAATATTCGAACACGCACAACTTCGAATCCAATGGATTGATTTCAATGAAATTTGGCATGGATATGACTAATAGTCCAACTGAACATCTAGGATATTTTTTTCTAAAATATTAGGTTGTTAATTTTTATGACCACACAGAAATTCTAGCCAAAAATAAGTTTTAGTTATTGAAATACGTCTATTGAGAGCGGAGCTCTACGGAGCCCTACGTTGTGTGTGATCCGACACTATTTGGAATAGATAATCTTAATTTTAATAATCATAATAAATATTATATTGCTGCGTTCTACAATCGTAAGTTTCGTTTTTCTTAACTAGATGTCGCTATACTTAAAATCAGTTAATACCTGCCTTGCACCACATGTCAACATTTAATATCTTCCTTGCTTCAAGAAATTTAGTTTTTTTATTCCTAATTTCGTATAAAAAACATTAAGCGGGTCTTTGTATCACGCGGAATCTTAGACGTTAACTCTGGAATTCATCTCCACAGTACTAATGCCGTAGGGAAGCTACCTACCTAAGAAGTAAGTCTAGAGGACCTGCTGATTTTGAATTAAGTAGTAATAGAAACATAGACATTGAACTCTGAACTCCAACCCCTCAGGAATGATGCTGCTGGGTAACTGCCTGCTTAAACCATAAATCTGGAGGACCTGCTAACTTTGAATTAGCAATGTGGGTATCAAGTAGAAACTTCTCAGGCGAGGTCGCGTTTCCGATCCGGCGCTAGAATTTAAGGAAAATATGTAAAATGACTACTTGTAAGTGCCCTCCTAGGCCTAAACAAAATAAACGCTTTGACTATTGACTTAGACGATAAACTCCGGACTCTAACTTTTAAGCACGATGTTGCGAAGTGACTCTTACCTAAGCCGTGAGTCTGGAGCACTCACTCATTTTAAATAAGGAACATGGGTATCAAGTACAAACTTAAACATTGAGCTCTGGAGTCCAACCGCTCAGTCGTGATACTGTGAGTAACTACAGATATAGATAGACGGATACAGATAGACTGGTACAGACAGAGATACTCACCTACCGATAGATTACAGACAGACCGATTCAGACAGACAGATACTTGACGGGGAGGTGGCTGGGTTGCGCTTCCGGCTCTCTCCCTCATCATACGAAACGAAGGTAAATTAGCTACTTGAATGCCGATCTCCACCTAACTGGTCAGACTCTACCACCTTACTGGTATAGACTGGTACAGATAGACAGCCACGGACTGACGAACTCAGACTGATGCAGACTGACGTAATACAGATTAGACGATAGACAAAATTATATTTATGGGCTTCACCGACTGGACGCGGACGGAGTCGCGGGCACAGCTAGTATAAAATAAAAGAAAATGTCGTTTACTTTTTTTTAAGAAAAAGGACCTTGCGACTACAATAATTGACAACGATTTTCTACGCAGATAATTTCTACCTATTGATAATAAACCACCGACAACCCTAAGTCCACGGTCGGCGGAGATCAAAGAAGCACCTCAACGTATCCAGTTTACATTGTAACCTCTGTTCCCGATTGTTTACACTGACATAACACTACTGACCTCTCACTGACACTCGGCGAGTGTCGACACCGGATATCGATTGTGTCATACATTGTTGACACTTTGAATGTCACTGTTGAATGTGTCGTTTAACTAATTTTGGATACGTCATCTGTTTACTTAAAGCGTTTATAGGAACTAGCTTTTATAGGTTACTAGGTTAAAGAGTTTATGGGAACACTCTCTGTAAGTAAATACCTATTGGGGGAAGACCTTCGCCAGGCATTTGCCTAGGAATCAAAAAAAATGTATCGGCGCATATGTCTTTGAAAACTCCGGAGTTATCATCCGGAATTCCGAGCGCGTTACTGTGAGAGATCCGAGTGAATCCGGCCGGATGTTGCCCCTAACGCACCGCTCTATATTAATGAACGCCCTTGTTCCGAGCTAGAATGTAGGTGGCGTGTGACAATATCGATAATAATAGGAACCCGGGCTTTTGATCTCATCTCTGTAACGAGACGAATTATGACAGGATATTTAATTTTGTTCGAGACTCACAGAGTATGAGACGGGTTAAAAAATTTAAACGTTCCTCGGTGCACTCCAATTTGGACCTTATGCGTTGATCATAATGTTAGTTTTAAATCGCAATTAATTATACCTACACTTAAAAACAAAAACGGATAAGTATTTTTTACGTTACTAAGGGATACCGAAGACATGCTACTTTTTGCATCGGCGATCCGCTTTTAGCACCGGAGCAGTAGCTGCGTCCGACCGCAGAGAGTCGCCAAAACGCGATGCAGTCGCAAAATCGCCGATGCAAAAAGTAGCATTTCTGCGGTGGCCCTACGGTGGCAAACAAATGTTACCACAGACTATAGGCTTGCAATACCAAAGGCATTTATGCAGGTAATTAAATTTCGTTTCTATAAAAAAAGTATAAGAAACAGAATAAAAATGTAAAAGCGCCGAGCTTTACAAATGTTAATCAAAGTGAAACAACATCAGGAGCCAATAAAAATGTTTGTACAAGGGAATAGTTAACCGTAAGATCTGAAGATTAAGATAACAGTAACCCTAGTAAGTAACTGAATACGTAGCTTTTATGCTCTTTACTCGATTTACACATTTAAAGCGGTGAAATGGCGTTCGGGGAACGTATTTCAATGTAGTTTTGTTTTTATTTAAATGTAGTGTGTAGAGATATAAAATATATAATTGTTGTCTATTCTCACTGTTCACTGTGTCGTTGTTGTGTTGTTGTATTGGTCTGGGTGTCACTGGGACTCGCCCCCAGTCCATTGTATGGTAGCCATAGTACAAGCGGTGTTTAGTATAGGCTGTGGTTTGGGACCATACAGTTGGTGTGTCAGTCTGGCAAACTTTAATTGTAGTATAAAATATATTGATCGATGTCAACCCTGTTGATAGATCACCATAGATCCACCTTAGATCTATAATTTTACGTTTGTGAGTTCCACACATTAGATCCAGGGGGAATAGAGGGTTGTGTGTTAGAAGTACAACTTCAAAACTTTTCACTGAAATATTTTCACCCAATATAAAAAAAAACATTTCTACACAATTTCAGCGAATGAAAAATGCTCACCGATATTTCAACACACCTATAAAATTAACTGAAATATTTTCCACGTGTGTGACTCATAACTTCACCTTAGTATTTTTAAGACGCCATATTTTTAAATAAAAACAAATGAAAAGGTGGAATAATAGTAAAATGTTTAGTCACAATGGAGGAGGTTTGCCGTAAATCTGTCTAGCGGGCGCCGAATTAAAATATATTCTGTGGATATAAGTGGACAGTGGGACGAACGCCGCGATGACAGACAAAACTGTCATATTATTGTGACACGCGTTCAGGTGATATTGCGTAGATGCGAAGGCACCTATTTTATTATTTAATCAAAACATTCGCGATCGTATTTATGTTGAATGTATTGAAATATGGAGACATTGGAGGTAATTCTGTTGGTAGACCGACTAAACTTCTAGGCCGAAAAAAATATTAGGATGTGTCCAATTTAGTTATTCGTCACTCGATGATAACATGATTAAAAATATAAATTAAGTATACCTAATCAAATTTGCTCCTTTTGGATTTTCATCGTGAGAATTTTTTTTATAGACGAATTAAGTCATTCAACGCACTGGGCCAGCATACTACCGTTTGATTTTCCTTCCGTTTAGAGAGAGATCCTTTTCCCAAGACCTGCAACAATCGCTAATTTAGACCTTAAAAAAATAGTAACAGGATTACTTTTTACTAGCCATTACTACTGATTACTATTTGCTTATCGCCAAGCAGTTTATAGTGCAGGCAATCGCTATATCATAGCAACAACTCTTGCTGTAGGCACCTTGCAGTACACATCAAAGTGTAATACAAAGTAGCTTTTGTAACCGGTAAATAATGACTGCCCGACGCCTATCATATAAATCGACGTGGCATCGGGACCCGCTGACAGCTCCCGACGATGGATCTAATAGAGGCTATTGCGAATTTATAGTAGTGATGGCGTAAGAGATGAGATGAGAGCGAGATTAAGAAATACATTTTGATAAGTAGTAAAGTTAGTACTAAGAACTGTGGACAGGCCAAGTGAATTGCTTAATGCATTGAGTAAAATTGGAAGAATGTAAGATACTGAGACCTACACTCAGAATCGGGTAGGGATAAGATAAAGTAGGTAACGATTTTCCAAAAAAAAACTGAATGTTTAAAAAAAATCCGACCCCATGATTGTCCCGTGGTGCCTTTAGTATTGCAAACATCTATGAGCTACGGTAATATGTGGGGCGTAAGCTTGTTTATTGTTTGTTGACACTGATAAATGCCGACTACTGGAACAACCTTACTTAACAGGTAGTCTCAATAGTTGAATTCAACGATCACACGGCAGTAGCTGTACCTATGTGAATATTAATAAACAACCAATTTTAAATTAATTGGGTAAGGCCAAAGATAAATACATTTCTACGGATGGAAGCGTAAGCGTGACTTTTTAAAATGAGTGTCAATTATTTTTAACGCATGAATAGTATAGGTACCTATATCGGTATTTTCTTCCAAAAAATCGCTTATCGCTTATGCCTTAATCCGCGGTGACTCACTTTCCTTTAACTATTGGGACAAGTTTATCTGTACTATTACAGATCAAAAATCTAACAATTGATTGAGCCGCTAACTTATTTACAATTATTATACCTAAAATTTATCACTTAATTTCGAGAAAACCCACACCTACAGGAAATGATAAAGAAACATATTCTTGTTTTCACATAAACGAAATTATGAAAATAATTATGTCAATCGCTATTGAGATGGAATTTGCCGTTTTTTATTTTTCGTGGTAGAGTGCGATATTTTTTGCGCGGTCTATTTGTCGCCCTTGTCTTGAGGCTTAAATTTGATTAGAATCCCAAGTCAGGAAAAGTGTACCTGCCTGCTTTACATCCGGCAGTAGAACTAATGAAGGACTTTTAGCTACCGTTAGCAAACCACCATGAGTTCGATAATCGTTAGAACAAACGCTAGTCTAAGTAAAATATTTTTATGGCCGATTGTATAGCGCCCCTAATATGCCACCCGAGGAGTTAAACACAGGAAAATATTATCACGTAGAGCCCAATTTTAGCCTTTCTCTCACGGAGATATTCATAGGCTACGCCTGATTTGCGAACCATAGGGCGCCTATTCATGATGCTGCTCTATGAAGTCGGTGTCCGTATACGACGCTATTGAATTTCCACTATATTCTTGCTAAGGATGGCACACTGGCAGACGGTTCACCTGATGGTAAGTGGAAGCCGCCGCCCAAGACACTATTCCCGGCTTCATAGCAAACGTTCACTAAGTTCGCTAAGAGTCAGCAGCCGCTGACACTATAGCGACACTATAGCGACACTATAGCGACGGAATATTTGTAAGAGTAGCACATCAATAGGCGACCTATTCGCATTTCAGTCGCGTAGCTTAATAATATTTGCGTGGGAGAAAGGCTTTAAGGAAAACCAACGCGTGATTTTTTATGGCAATACTTTCCTGCAGTATTTGACGTAATACCCTGACATTTAAGTCAGTGGAAAACGTAACGTGTTAAGCGGCACGCTTTGCCTTTCTCCGAGATGGTTAATCTCAAGATTAAGGTAACCATCGACAATAAAATTTGTATGGAACCCGAGATGTGAGATAAAAGTTATTTATTGTGTCTTTTCTGAAAATAATGTAAGTACAACATCGAATATAGGCCGAATAATATACTTATATGTAATACAGTTTTGTAAGGTAAAAAAATGTCATTAAATACAACAAGAATCCAATAGAAATAATTTCCTACGAAAGAAACAAAAAACTTTCAAAACCAAAATAGAAAACTATTAATAAGAGAAAATAAAATTATAGTTTAAACCGGATTAACGTTAAGTGTGAACATAATGACGCTACGTTACAGAAACATTCAGCATTCTCATACCCCGAACGCATCCGTCGACCACCCAACAATGGCGGGCAATTAATAAAAACGGCTTTTTAAAAAAGGAATCGGAACGAAACGGCCGACTCCTGCGCATGCGTCTAAACAGGGCTGCCAGAATGTCGTCATCCATATAGAGTTTACGAGCGTAAATAAAAAACCAAACATTTTTTTTAATTACACTTGAAGTAAGTATTTTATGTTACAAATATTTGTTATAATGTTTCTATGCTGTCATATCCTCTGTTTTGGTACGTATTTTGAAATATAGAAGTGCATATTATTGTACGGTATATCCCAAAATCTTGCCGGTAATTTGGCAGCCCTACATCAAACACATCACGGAATATACGCTCATCCTCGCACTTCGCACGAGATCACGTTCCGCGCATTATTTTGATGAATTCGAATTTCGAACGCACCTACGCCATTTTGTTTTCTTTTCTCAACAGTCTTTTGTTGTAGGGAAATCATTAAAATAGCATTTGTATGAGGTACAATGAGTGGCACGTTAAAAGATAACAATGTAGGTTTGCTTATGGTTTGAGCCTTTTATGGTGGCAACAAGTGTGCGAAAATAAAGAAAATAATGTTCGAAGTTGGTAAGTTTTTGTAATATGGTTTTCCGCGAAAAGTACTTCAAAGTAGGTCAATATACAGCACCTTCTTATACTTAGTTATCTACGCATATTGAATTATTTTTGTTGAGGACTCGGCACGCCACCCACTCTCACCACTGTTACTCTTGTAAGCCAGGATCGACAATGGTGTCCAACGATGAAGCCAAGGTTTGACCCTCGTCGAGTTCCGGGGAAAAATAATGTAATGTAACGTCACGACATTTATCCCCGTTCGGGGGTAGTCAGAGGCTTGAGTGGCCATACACCACCACATTGTGGAGGTATTAACCAACTCAAAGCCCACGTTTCACCAGATAGTCAGAACCCAACGTGACAGGTGGTGAACCGTGTCGCCGTGTATACAGGAACTGACTATTACCTAATCCCGAGGGATAAGTAGGTTTCCTCACGATGTTCTGGAAAAACCTAAGTTCAATTGAATGATATAATTCAAAAATATTAGACGAAACATTCTGTCAGATTTAGAGCATGATAATAGAGTCGCTGATTCGTAGGCTGACGCAAGCTATTTATGTTGAAGTATTTTTTCTTAAATTGTTTATTATGATAACACGTTGTAACGAATAAGGTAAAACAATGCAATCAAAAGTTCATCAAGCAACAATCAGGAGAGACGTAAACAAAAAGTATTTTATTACAACAGTTAATTATACAGTTAAAATCTCGCGTCAGTTATCATGTTGGCTATTGTGCGGCGCTCTTTCATGCCCAACCCGTGTCAATAAATCGCACGAGTGTTGCCAGCCGAATACATGTTACGAGAATTACCAGCCTTTCAACTTTCAACCAATTATTATCTACTTACCAGTTTTTAGGGTTCCGTAACTCAAAGGAAAAAACGGAACCCTTATGGGATCACTTCGCCCGTCTGTCTGTTGGGAAAAAACCGGAACCCTTATAGGATTACTTCGTACGTCCGTCTGTCAAGACGTGCACAGCCCAAACCGCAATAAAAACATGAAATTTTTAACTCACACTAGCGACATGAAAATTAGTAGTATTTAGGCTACTCATTACAAATAAAAAATATTAATTTCAGCGTTCTTGAAATTCCACCCCCTAAGGGGGGGTGGGTGAATAAGGAGTTAAATATTTTATGGGGTCGCATTTTTTGTGAAGCAATAGACATATAAATTATAATTTAGGCTACTCATTACATTTAAAAAATATGATTTACAGCGTATTTTAAAATTCAACTCCTAATAAGGTTGTACGGAACCCTTAGGGCGTGAGTACTACTCGCACTTGTTTTTTTGGTGTTACAGAATATGTTGGGTGAACGCAATTACGGGTTAAATGTACGGGTGTACTTACTAACCTAACAGGTGTGGGGTTTAAAACAATGCTGATTTTTTGTCGCTTATTTGTTGAAGATTTAGTCGTGTACGGTAATATTTGTGATAGCTTATCACATTGATTTAATATGTCATGTTTTTCTTTTTTGTGAGTTTTTTCGAGGATTACCGACTTATGGGGGGTTTTCAAGATGATTTTCAGTTTATTTCTTACTTTCAATGTTGTTTTCATCTTTATTTATTCCAATCTCTTTGGTTGTTTGGTAATAGTAACCCCAAACTAACCACCAAATTTATAAAGATTTTTCGCCAGTTTACAATGGTTTTAAAAAGCTATTCTAGTAACAAAACTGTTTTGTAATGCCTGTATTGTAAGTCCATTATAACTTTTTATAACATTATATATACACTCTTCTTTTTTATAAAACCTCGACTAATTAGTACAATTTTTCATAGCCAACTGTCACAAAAGGAGGGAAAATGAAAAGCGTCTGTTTCTTTTCATAAACAAAATTCCTTTTTTGTGCACAGAATAAAAAAAATAATAAGAAAGAACGAAAGGTCCGATTCATTCTGCCGCTCGTGGCTCGTGGTCTATTCAGAAACAACTTATTAAATAAATTAACCGCAAGTTGGTGGAAAAGGAAAAACTAAGGGAGCACACTCTGGCGCCGCGGAAGCGGGAAGCGGACGCGTTTCTCAGACATCGACAAAATTGTGTTAAGATTAATATTAATTTACTGAAAGTATGATGTGACTATATCGTAGCTTAAGTATATCGTATTGTTTCCTAAAAAAAATATAGTATGGGTGTTAATTTTTCTATGCACTAGTTACACGTTCAAGTTAAATCTTGACACACGCAACTATCTTAGTGTGTCGTGATGACGAAATACAATGTTACTTTCGAGTTTCAGTAACTGGACACGCGTGTGTCTAGTTAGCACCTAGCCCTTATTTATTAACATTTGGATGTACTAAACAAACTTCTATCATACATTATGATATCTTCTCAAAACCGCGCTATTGTTTTGATACTATAGTACGTTTTTTATACTTGTCCTATTTGGTAAGCAAAGATGGCGTCCAGCGGGGCGCTAGCGTAACTTTTTTGTCAATGTTTCAATTGGTTTCGTTCATCCTGTGTCAATTATATACGAAACCAATTGAAACATTGACAAAAAGTTACGCAATCGCCCGCGAATAGGACAAGTATAAAAAAACTTACTATACTTATAGACACTGGGGTTTCGACCTAAGCAGGTAGGTACCTAGGTGTGCCCGCGACATCGTACACGTGGAATTTAACAAAACAACGATATTTTATTTTCTTCTCATTGGACAACGAGCGAGCTATATGAATATTGCCTGCAAGCGATAAGTTTTTGAAACTGATCAAGCTTCAAGTTTGCTGATAGTACAAGTCCGCTAACGCCTCCGCTTATCAATGGTTTTGGTACTAAAACGAAGCAGCATCTAGCTCCTATTTCGCCCGGACAAAGCTGTTAATTCCTTAAAACCCGACGCTATTCTGTTTCGTATTCAATGCGGACTGTAGTCCACAGTCTACACTGAAGAAAGACCGCAAAAATAATTGGAAAGTGACGAGAATAACCACGCTCTAGTGATGTGGAAATATCGGTTATTTATAGTAGCTGTTTATCGGAAAACAGTTAAGTCATTCCATTTTCAAATTCTATTTTTCAAATTACTGTTACTGCTATAAATTAATTGATATGTGATTATGTATTCTAGCACCGATGAAATGTATACTTTACATCACGAAAGTAACTCAGGTACACACCTAAACAATTTTAATAAGTATATAGGTATGAATTTAGTTAGGTATTAAGTTTAGTTGTTAAGTAAAACATGAATGCACAAAAATAAGTTAAAGTAGAGTTTGAAGCAGATCTCATAAGATGTTTTACGTAAATATCTAGCAAGGAAAATATGACTCTATCGACAGAATGTATTTACCGCCCCATCTCTACGTCGCCCCGGGAACGCGGCCCAGATTCCCAACTTTTCATCGCTCTCCTTGGCTTCCCGGCTCATTGTGTCCGTGGGAACCTTTATTGCCCCCATAGAAAACCATGAAAGCCGCCCAAGAAAAGCATTTGTGTACTGAATACTGACAAAGAGCGTGTTTCCCCGATTCCGGTTTTCAGACGTCTTTTCATTCCGGTATTTTCCGATTCGGCCAGCGCTATTGGTCGGTTCTGTTTTTGTATCGGTAAATGAGTTTCGTACTGCAGAAAGGTTAATTTACTTTTCAGTACGGTTTTTGTTGCTCCGTGACGTAAAAGGAGCTTTTATTTCGGTGGGTACCGAATTGTGTTTGGGTATATTGGAGTTTTCCGGTAAAAGGGATGGTATTTAGTTATAATTAAATGTTTGTATTGCATAATTAAGTACGAAAACAAAAAAAGTCACAGATTAAATATTAGCTTTTTAGGTAGCTGATTAGGTCGGTAAAGCAAGACCAAGACCCCAATCCCCGCATATTCCCGCATATTTTCTTATTCTTGGATTTGTGTATATGCAAAATATAAATTGTCTATACGTCTTATTTTTAATTCATTGGAGAGAATGAGACAAAATCTATATTTTTATTTTGTCTTGTCATCGCGAACCGTACAGAGCCTACTGGGTGACTGGGATCGCACCCAGTGTACAAAAATAAGCCGTTATTTTGTCTTGCGACATTTTTATTTATTTTTAAAGTCAGTAAAGAAAACTCGTTACACAAAATATGCCCCCGAATTTAATATTAGTTTTATTAAAATGTGTGTTACCAGAACACCGCCTCCGAACATAAAATCGACCAACATGTAGGCACAACAAACATTGTATTAATGGATTTCCCCAGATTTTTACAACCGCGAATTTTACACGTATAAAAAGCTGCTTATGAAAAAGCCAAACATCGTAAATGCCTACGCCTGTAACGACGCCAATAAATTTCCTGTGCAAACTATAAAGTCTATTTATACCTACTCAGTAGCCATTGTTTTCATAACAGTGACTGGCGAACCCAATTATTGGCTGGCGCGCACCACGAGAATATCACCCTTACACCTCGGAGCCTACGAGTGAAAATCCCGTGAAGGTAACACTAGGGCAGTGGAGAGGTGGGGATAACAATTGTCTATTGTGTTGGCTATCTCTTTTGCGCATCGCAGCGGCGTCTTTGTGTGTGTGGGACGGGTGTATATCGCTGGTTCGTTCTGTCACAATGCCCGGCGGAAATGGGAACGCCTTTATGGCGTAGATTTTCTTCTATTCGTCGGTTTGCATCGGTTTAGTGATGTGTTGGGAAATTTTGTGCGCATGTCATGTTGATTATGATTAGTACAAGGATTATTGGTTTGGGACTTGATCCAATAAGAGTTGATTGGATACCTAACTCTTTGTTTAGCAACGTTGATTAAAGGTAGCGTGTCAGCCTCATATTTGGTACCTACAGCAATTTTTTAGTGATTGGGTAAATTTCGGGAAAATTTTCCTTTTTTCCAGTACTCGCCGGGGTTAAACATTAAACTAGGAATCGAATACATTTTGCAGTCTTTAATTTCTTACAATGACCACGCATTGTTAGTAGTAGGTATAGGTAGGTATAGGTTTGTGCAGAAAACTAAAAACTTACTTACATGAGTTTCAATGTAAAACATAATATATGAAGATTGTATAATGGTAGTGGTTATTAGGTATGTGCATTTTAAAATAAATAGTTCTTAGTTTAATTGTAATAAATCTCGTAATAGGTAGGTAATGTGAAAACCGATGGCTTATCGGTTTTTACCGCGTAATCCTTTCTTCCATTTTTGAATCATTATGAATAGTGATGGGACTTAAGAATCAAATTATCGATAAATATCATAAGCGACACTTTCATTAAAATGGTCGTGTCTATGGGTTAACGTACCTATTAACGACATTATTTATGACTTGTGAGTAGTAATCATGGATTGTGCAGGCGCTTTATTTTAATTTTACGATGCGTTTTAATACAAGTAACGTTATGATTTAATTTAGTACAGAAATTTTGGCTTTGAAGAATTAGGTACCGAATATTCAAAATATACTGAAAATAATAAATTTTGCGTTTAGTCGCAATCCAGGACTGCTAAAATGTAGCCAATGCGTTGGAATCTTACTTAGAATACTAGTTACGTAAAGTATACAGTAGGTACAAAGTAACTGAACTTAATTCATACGGCTAGAATCCCTTTCATTTCACCATAAGGAACTCAACTTCAATAAAATTGCAACGATGACTAATTCAAACTCTTAGTTGATTGCAATAGACGGATTAAAACTGTCGCAACTGACCACAAAGTGCCTTTAGGTAATTTTAGTGCATTAACGTTTACCAGCTAAAGCTATTAAAATTCTAGTTAAGATAACTTAAGTCGTGCTTTTAATTTGTGCGGACGGTTTAAGAGGCGAGTAGAGTATGATGTATGGTGTGTATGGGAACAAATAGGGGTGACGGCGCACGCCAATCATATATCGTTTCACTTTGACTAATCGTTCTGTCAAAAAACTAATCGATATCGGCAAATCAATTTGGTGCGGTGGTCCTTCTCTATGGTTCTAAATTTGAACAGCGTGATCCGTTAATTAATGGATGATTTAATTTTAAAGATGGAACGGTGATTGTTTTTTGTTTTTAATTTTAGTAAAAGCTCTGGCTTATCTATCGGTTAATGAAAAAAAAGCGTAACTTGTCAAAATAAGAGCAGGTACCAAGTAAATTGAAAGCGTAGATATCGTAGATTCTACCCATTTTATTTAAATTTCACAGTAAATAGGTACCTACTTACTACTGTATATTTAAGAATATTAAAAGGAGTTGCATGAACATTCATAATACGTTGAAGCTAAGATTTAAATAAATTTTGTCTAGATACCTAACGTGTGATAAACAAAAGATATTAAAAAAAAAGGTTTGTCACTCCGTTTAAATCGATTTATTAATACTTTGAAAGAACACAGGTACTTGTGACAGCCGGTATTTGAACTTCGAACATATAGGGGACAGAAATAATTAACCTTTCCACTTCAGCGGTCGGTTAAAAGTACCGCGGTGCTAAAAAGCGTGTTACTACGAACTTCAATATTATCTTTTTAAAGTTTTTTAATCAAAAACGTTGTCAACACATGTCCGTCAGTCGTACTAGTTTTCTTTCACAAACTAATTGGTCTGACACGGTTAACCCCTCAAATGTCGAGGGACAGATATTTATGTTTTTTAATTTGTGCTTTTTTTTAAAGCAACTTGTTGACTCTAAGTGACGGGTCGCAGTTGGATGGTTAATGTGAAATGACACCTTTTAAAAAGTTTATGTTTCACTTTTGATGAACTGAGTGAGTTTTTAAAATAAAATAAATTGTGATAAATTTTGGGAATTTTAGGGATGTGTTTGGGGATTGAACTGGTTTGGGGACGTTTAACAAAACGAATTACTTGATGGGATAATATCCATAAAATAATTTTCACTTAATGTCATGTAAAAAGTTTTTCAAAGTTAGCTTTAAAGGTAACCATAGGTATCTACCAATTATAGAAAAAAAAACATTCGACTGCCTAGCAAATATATAATTTAATCATTTTAATTCATTCAACATCCGACACAAACAACGGAAGCTATATAACAAAGATGGCCATCCCGCTAATTTATTTGTTTTTAATTTTTAAAAACAGAACGAGGAAGCGGACCAATGAGACGCGTCCCCGACTGATTGTCAATTAGCGACATCAAACGGGCTTTTTGCGAATTAAGCACTCGCTTGTGTTCATTTTTTGTCCGGCCGCCGTCGCGTGCGGGCGTTTGATGCGTTTTTCCGTTCATACGTTTCATTTTCATATTTCCGTTTGTCTGGCCCTATGGTAGGGGGTGGGGTTACAATATGGGGTGCCCGGAGTCCGGACTAGTCTGTAGATATCAACGTTTCCTACGAGTATTTGGGTGATATTTTAATTCGAATGAGTGCCCTCGCAGACGGATTATGGTATTTTATGAGTGTTATTTTAAGGTAATGTTAGGGGAATTCTGTTTTTAGAAGTGCCTATTAGTAGGTATGGGAAGGTAGGTAAAGAGGTACTTAGTGTACTTACTGATAGTTTACGTCGGTGTAATTGATATTGTTTGAGTAGATAATCAATTTTAATGTTTATTTTTACTAGGTATCTACAAATATTCTTCTTATTCTTTGCAGTTCACTTATATTGATTCAGCTACCTACCTATAGGTACTTATTATCGGAATTGAATTAAAAATAATCTTATCTATCTACTTTACTAGAACCTAACAAAATTATCTAGGTAAAGGTAGATAAAGGAAAAGGCACCTATTGAATCACAGACTATTCGTTATTACTCTAAAATGAAACACCAATCAAAAGCATCCAAACACTGCCAAACAAAACCGTCTGGCGTTCGAAAGACAAAAAACAGAAAAAAGAGTTTTAAAAATCGAACGCGCCAGTATCGAACGCGTCTATTTCGAATGCATTCGAAGTCAACAAAGGGACGCGCTGTTGAAAAAACGCGCGAATACGAACGCAGCCCGCCATTAGCCGTACCCATTTGCAGGGTTCCCCGGCCTCTTCAATCTGTACCGTCAACAAACGCAGGGTAGGTATAAAGGTATTGAATATTAATCAACTATAGATTGAAAGGTTTTTTTTTCTACAAAAGCTCGTAGATGGTCGTATCGTATTTAAGTTTATATAATTTTTGACGTGACTTTTTTAGTTTTTTTCCGTTGGAAAACATTAACACATCACAAAATTAAACAAAATAATTTAGGAACTACAGTGAGTATTGAAATCTTTAGTTTTTACTTGAGGAAAACCAGCGCTTTATGCACAAATTAAATACTTAAATATATTATGTAGATTGTGCAGACCCACGTAACATTTTTTTTTTTAATTGAAACTAGTGACTAGAATAAAAATAAAACCGTCTTAGCACAATCCATAGTAACAGACCTATTTAAAAAAGGTAGGTACTATAATCATCAATATTCGATCAGTTTTTCGTTGCCAACCCTACGCGGGCATGTGATCGAGTGTTGTTCGAGTTTTTATCGCTGATTCATTAGTATGAGTGTCTTTGTTGCTGATGGTACCGACCGGTGGCGCTCACAATATGCATTCAACATGAAAATTGATTCGAGATGAAAGGATACAACTTGTATTGTGTGTATTGATAATCGAAAACAAATGTGTTTCGTAATTAGGGGTTACGGAATGGTAGCATGATTTTAATTAGTTAATTTGAATAAATTCATATTTTGGTTACACTGTAATACTAGTTCATATGGTTCTGTTGGCTACGTCCCATTTGGTAAACATCCCATTTCGACACCTTTACAAAATACCTACACAAAAGGGGAATTTACACTGAGAAAAAAAATTACGACCACAAAATGGTTTTTGTAGTTCCTAGTAGTCTTTTTAGTATGTTTAACTAAACGTTTTGTATTTACAGCAATTTTTTTATAAATGTGAGACATTACATAAAACATTTGCTGTAAAGACAAAACGTTTAGTAAATAATATTGAAAACACTACTAGGAATTACAAAAACCATTTTGTTGTCGTAAATATTTTCTCAGTGTATGAAAAGGATGAATATAATACATCAATTTTCTATTAATTATTTTAAGATAAGTTACTTAATACTTATTTACGAAGCTTGCAATCAACCATACGAATGACACAAGATAAAGAGATCTGGAGAGAGATAGTGGCACAGGCTACACACCAAAATAACGTCCCTCGGTCATGAGGAAACGATAAAGCAGATTCACGAAGGTACCTATACTTCTACTGCTTACTACAATAACGCAACTATACATAGATAACTACATCTACGGTGCGTAATAAAAATAAGTAGGTATGTAGGTACTAAAGTACGCTTTTTCTCAATGTATCTATGCATTACCGAAAATTACAAAAACAAAGCTGTCGAACTTTGTCTAAACAAAGTATTTTTCGAAGAGTCACGGCGCGCAACTAACCTAATTTGCTAAAAGGGTAAACAAAAACTCCTGAGTTTGAGGGTGGAATTACAATGCGAAAGAATCTACCTAGCTTTGTGCATCTACCCTTTTCGGTTTGTTACCAATTTGTTTACTTTTCATTGGGTACAATTTTTAATTCTGAAAGAATACTATAGAGCATTTATTTTTAAAAAATATTGTGTACCTCCCTATTATTCAGTAATGATTAAAGACTAAACAACTCATTTATGAATTACTAAATATCCATGGCGAGCGAGTGGAGTGGAGTGGAGTGGAGTCAAGACTACAAATATGAACATTCTCTCGAGAGAGCTTACTTATATCTCGAGCCAATACTTACAACTTTAATGAACACTTTCACATTTCTCGTAAAATTACCACTCAATACATCATTGTTTTGTAAATTATAAAACAGTTAAACAACGCAGTGATTGCTCTTTCATGGAACAATACTTCACGGTTTACTGACCAAACGGAACCTCCCTAATGGGGACACCTCCATCCCTAAGCCCTCTTCAATTCGTGACCTGGCATGCAAAGTAGACGTCTGGACTATGGATTAAAGCTTTGAAGTGTTTACACACAATTTTCTAAGGAAGAAAATCAATAGGCGTGTCTACAACATGCACATGCCGCGAGAGGCTGCATACCCACATGCCTCGCGAAGCATGATGTTTGCCTCAGTCGCATGCCAAGCGAGGCAAATGGCGAGGCAACAGACACTCTAGACAGAGAAAGGTATACCCGAGCAATCACTTTAAAATGTTTGACATCGTTATGCCTATGCCTAACTAGGCGAGGCAAATGATAGCGCTCAGGTGAGGCAGGACGCGCATTTGCCTCGCGTGAGGCAAGTCAAACTTCGTGAGGCAATTTGCCTCGCGCGGCATGTGAGAAATCTAGACGTGGCTATTAGGAATTATACAAATATTATTATAATATGTTGTTACACCTAGTGTTTGAGACAATGAAATAAGCTGCTATCCGAATCGGAAACTATCAGTCAACTGTGAATATTCCCAAGGTGGACATAATTGCATTCTTAAATCTACTATGTGCTCAGTTGAGAAATATCAAACGTACAAGAAAATTTGTCACTACTGCGCTATATCTAATTTCATATTTTGTATTAAAAATAATGTACATAGATGACCTCATTAGCGTTGCTGCCAACTGCTAGTGATGTCGGATTAGCATTGACCGAGATATATGCGTTTAGGATTATGTCTTATGTATTCTGTTTCCGTGGTTATGGGATTTTCAGCCTTCGTATCTACCAGGGTTGTGTGATTAAGTTTCATTTTCCCATCCTTTTGATCGGTTTTTTTATCGTCTGCTACTTGCTTGCATATTTTTTGGGTGAACATGCATCTGTATTGTGTAGAACTTATTGTTCATAATTCTTTGTGGTTGTAGAAAATGATTGATGTCAATTATGTTGGCATCAATTCAAATCACAACTAAATAATATTTGAGTAATCTAAACGTATTTCTGTCTTGCTCATTACGACTATGACTATGAAAAGGATTTGGATTGGAACTGGCAAAGTTAGTTATATAAAAAAAAAACAGTTTAAATATGTCAGCCAAGCCTTCACGGATTTTTAATAAAATACTTTATGAAGATATAAATAAGCTTACCTTAGCGTGTTCCTGCTGCGCCAATAACTGTTCCCTGACCATCTGCAGTTGCAGGATCATCTCTGATAGCTGCCTCTCCTTCTCAAGAACGCTCTCTCCCGCTAGAGCTTGTAGAGCTGCCGCGTCCAAGACACCTCCTCGTCGATCGCTGTGAAGAGAAAAATATATTTAATCTTGCTACTCTATGAAATGTCGAGAACATTCTTCCCAAACGTGGAAACAAGGTGTTCGATTGTGCTTAAACCTTATTTTCAAATGGCGGCGTTAGCTCTTAATGAGACTAATTAGGAAATAGCCACGTCCAGATGTCCAGATGACTTGCCTCACGCGATGCAAATGCGCGTCCTGCCTTACCTGAGCGCTGTCATTTGCCTCGCCTAGTTTGGCATAGTCATGAGACAGAACGATGTCAAACGTGTCAAACTGATTGCTCGGGTATACCCTTTTCTGTCTAGTGTCAGTTGCCTCGCCATTTGCCTTGCGCGGCATGCGACTGAGGCAAACGTCGTGCTTCGCGAGGCATGTGGGTGAGCAGCCTCGCGTGGCATGTGCATGTTGTAGACACGCCTATTGATGTCTAGCTTTATTACAAGTTGCTTGCCTGTTTATCAAACCATTTCGAATCACACTCCGCAAAATAGAATGACGTCAAGAAGTTTGATGATACACATCAATTCTTTGATGATCCTTGCAGAAACGCGAACATAAAGTTTAATGCAACTTGCTTTTGTAAACTTCCAGTTAATAGCTGCATCTACATCAGACGCATGCCGTGCCCGAGCACTGAGTTTTTGCGTCAGGACGCATAGACATAACGTTAGAAAATTTGTGCTCGGGTGAGGCTGCAAGAAATCTGCCTCTCTAGCCAAGTGTCTTTGTCTACCAGCGTTTCTACAAATCGCTACGTTTCATGTATGGAAATGACATACGTCACGTGATCTGCTTACCGACTTGTAATGTCATTTCCATACATTTAAGCGTAGCGATGTATAGAAACGCTTGTAGACGAAGCGACTTGGCTAGGGGCTGGACGACCAAATGCGTTAGAACAAAATACTACAGTATAACATGTACGTTGGAGACGGCACTGAAAGGCGATGTGTGAATAATTAATAAAGGCATGCCAGTGTCGGAAGCCAGTGCCGAGTATGATATCAACAAACAAAGATCTGATGGAGGAACTTTAACGGTGCAAACCTACTGTGGGAACTCGATTGTGTGGATGCTGTATAGTCCGCATTATCATCTATTGATGTTTACTGAAGACTGTCTCTAGAGATCATTTGTTCAAACTCCTAACTGAAATAATAATTTTAGATATCTATCTTCTTCTATTATCGATCAATTCATTTGGTTTATAATATTGGAGGTTGACAATTCCGAGGGTGAGTGGTGGGTCCCTCTCTATAATTGTTTAACAATGGATTTCCGCAAAGTTACGCCTGATTCCATCAATTAATTTTAGATATGTTATGATATTTTCGATTAAATCTAAGCTTTGAGTGACTATAAAAAATCTACGCTGATAACCTTGGGGGAATCCTATGTCCAGTAGTGGACATCATTCGACTGAAACGATGATGAAGATACAATAAACGACAGATAATGACCTCTTAAATGATTAGGACTCAAACATTTGGGTAGCGTTTTAGTATTCAGCCGTATGATATTTTTTCTCATTATCTTTCCAAAATAGGACGATACAAAAATAGGCAAGACAAAAATATTCCCTCAATATAGGAAAATGTTAAAAAGGTATTCCACAATTCGTAGGTCCCACAGTACCGGTCCGGGGCACCGCAAACAAATGCATCAGAGGACCGAACTGAATTATTAATGCCGCGGGATCGAGCGTCTCTTTCAAGATGTTATGACGTAACCCCGTCTTTTGCGGAGTATTCTATTGGTTTACATTTTATAATGGTTGTGGTGTATCTACTGAACTTTCACAAGTATTTATCATGAGGAATTGGGACACTTTATGCAGTTCTACTGAACTGGTAAGTACCTATCTGCTTGTAGTTTTGTATTTTTTAAACGACTTCAAAAAAGGAGGAGGTTCTCAATTCGACTGTATGTTTTTTTTTATTTTTTTTATCATTTTTATTTTTTATGTTTGTTACCACATAACTTTCGACTGGGTGAACCGATTTTGATGATTATTTTTTTATTTGAAAGCTGGTGCTTCTCGTGTGGTCCCATTTCAATTTGATCCAGTTCTGACAATGGCATCCATGAGAAAACCACATAAATCTTAAATTTGCATTAAGTATGTGCGCGACAAATGGACGTATAACTCAATATCACGCCAACCGATTTTGATGATTTTTTTTTTATTGGAAAGAAAATATCCCAAGGGTGGTACCATGATAAGATAACCAGGATCTGATGATGGCATTCCAGAGAAATCGAGGGGAACCATCGAAAATCGTAGTGGCGACTAGTGCGTTTGTTATTTTTTTTCATTAAGTATTTTAAAGCACTACCTACTATTTAATGAAGGTCTGGAGTCAATCTGATGATGGAGCCGAAAGACAGTCGAGGGAACTCCTCAACGATTTACACCAATTACCTGGTGTTTGGGCTTGATTAACTTGTATTGATGAGAACTTTACACCTAGATGGGTTGTGACTGTCATTAGGGGGCTGATGATGAAAACGAAGGACAGTCAAGGGAACTCCTCAACGTTTTACAGTAGCTACCTTGTGTTTGGACTTAATTCATTTCTATTGATGAGAGCTTTGCACTTGCTTGGGGTGACAAAGTATGGCGCCACTAAAAATCGTGAAATAAAATTATTTTTGTAAAAAAAAAACAAAAAACGACTTCAGAAAAACCTGGAGCACTAAAAAGCCTGAAATAATATTTCTATTACCACCTCTGCCTAACCCTTCGGGATAATCAGGCGTGATGGTGTGTTAGCGAGTATTTGGAGTCGGTGCCAATCTATATTCTTACTTTTATAGTAGGTAGATTTGGCATACTAAGATTGGCACCGACTCCAAATACTCGCTAACACACCATCACGCCTGATTATCCCGAAGGGTTAGGCAGAGGTGGTAATAGAAATATTATTTCAGGCTTTTTAGTGCTCCAGGTTTTTTGTGATACAAGAAATTGGTTTGGACGCTAGATGTAAAGGTATCTAAATATGTACCTATTCTTTGATATATAGTATATCTTACAGGTACATAGGTACCTACTTAGCCACCTAGTTTTTATTAGTGAACTTCTCATATGAGGGAACATACATCAATAATATCACAAGTATCACGATGACAAGCCAGGATCTAGAAACGCGATACTGTTAGTGTTATGCATTAACAGAGCCTGCATTTTAAAAGGTTTGTAGAACAACGTGCAATTGTAGGTGCTAGGTACTCAAGTTAATTTACAATAAGTCCACAACACCAACCTGTTATGGATCCGGCGAATTCGCAAATTTGACCTAGTCTCATTATTTCGAGTAACTCTGACCGAGCGGTTTCGCAAAATGAGTGCCGACCCTCTTAATTGCGAAAAAGTTCGCGATTGTTTCTCGCTTGTCAGAATACTTCACAGGCTCTTTTATTTGAGCACGATACAAAGGAGTGGACCACTTTCTTAGCGAAAGGGCTTATTGTAAAACCAGTTCGGAGAAAAAATAAATTAATGGGACCTAATTTAACATTTCATTTTTTACTATGAACAGATTTGTGAACGCTTTTGTGAAAGTTGAGTTTAAATTGAAATTAAATAAGTAGCTATATTTGAACCTAAATCTTATAACATATATTTATGAAAGCTCTAGGCACGTGCTCCTTCGCGAAAACCTATGATGTATCTAAGTATTGTTGCAAGCAACGTCAATAAAACTATATTTATTTACTTAAAAGGTGGTTCTTAAAACCGTTACATTGATTTTTACGCTGTCAAAAATGTAGATGTTTATAAAATAAACCTACCTAAATAAACCTAAAAATAAAGGGATTTCAAACATACCAAGACTGAATTAAAGATGACCTGACTAAAAGTCCAGCATTTTTTCAAGTATCTAGGCATGTCAATTTCTCCGTGATCTTATGACCTAGTCATTAAAATCTTATCGATAATGAGGCACAACAAAAAGTTTTTAAAATTGCGATCGGAACACAAACAAGAAGTGTAAGTATCGATCACTCGATTCGATTTGTGTCACTCGATTCAGAGAAACACGTTTTATTTTCCTGTTCAATGAGAACGCCACTTATGATTTATTGCCTTTTTGTTATACAATAACCGAAGGAATAAACTTACTAGATGTGAAACTCGATTACTGAATAAACTTGATTACTAAAATATTCTAGTAGTTTTCTCACGGTTGTAGAAGTAATTGAAAAAAAATATGACACTAGGGCTACCCTTTCTTTTAGTTTTTTCTTCTTCTTCTTTTTTCTTTCTTACCTTGGTCAAATAATAAAAAAAACTTCCAAATAGAAAATTAAGGGATAAACAAAACTACCTATATTTTTTGAATAAAGAATGTATACTTACGATATCGATTAAAAATATAGATAAAAATAGACAACGAAAAAACAAACTGTTTTTTAAAATTCGTCGCAGTAAAAGCCAAAAAACAATACATTTCCCCCGTAACTATATTAGTGAGGGGACCCGTAACTAAACTAGGGTGAACTAATAGACCAATAGACTACCACTCGATGTTTCGATGCGACAGAATCGATTCGATTATTCCGATTCGAAGCGTACCAAGTGCGTTAATCTGTGTAGGTTTCTGGTGTAGTTACTGTTTGTTTTTGAAATAATCTTTAGGGTAAGAACCAATAATATTTTGAACTTAATAAAATTGTAGACATCCTTTTTTTACGTTTTCTTTTTGTCTTTATAAACACTGAAAAAAAAATTAGGTTAAATGCAAAACCTAATGTGAGGTAGTGCAAAAAGTTAGTTAAATACTACCTAGTTTAGGTTTTCTGAACCTATTGTAGGTAAATAGTTTTAACCTAAAATAGGTTCAGAAAACCTAAACTGGGAAGTATTTAACAACATTTTTGCAATACCTCACATTAGGTTTTGCATTTAACCTATTTTTTTTTCAGTGTAGCGGTAAAATATTGCTGAATTATTTTAGCAGATATGGTACCTCTTGACATTGCAATCACCAAATGTGTGCTCAGTGCACAACATGCAGCAAAATTCACACATCTGTTATCGCACTCGCAATTCGACAATGATTTGGGTATTATTCACCAGAAGATGAGCCGTATTGCCATACCGACATTTAACTCTTCCCATGGACTCAGTTTAATGGGACATACTATTTTGGCCAGGGCCATGTCCCTCTTGTTAATTTATTTGCGGTAAAATAATTTTAAAAACATAGACGTGGATAGAGGGGCCAGTAACGTTATTTTCAGTCAAGATTTTTTTAGTGTTCTATTTTTAAATTAAGGTACCTACCTATATCAAAAATATAATAATCGTGGATTATTTCTCTGAATCAAACAACTATATTGGACCAAATAAACAGTTTCGTTTGCAACACGACAAAACAAAGAAGCAGACGCGTCCTGGGAGAAAATGTTAAGGGTTGAACGCGTAGGGGGTGAGTGACGTCATTATAATGGATGCCAGGGGACGCGACGAACTTGACACTATACAGTATGTTCCAATTTGGAATAGCTTTTACGTAAGTATAAAATCTTTTTAAATTAAGAATGCACGATGATTAAATTAGAGACCAGTGGTTTCGCAATGGCAGTTGTTAAGAGACTCGATGCCCAGTTTTTTGCCATTTAGTTGAGATTTAAGCTTAGTAGCAATTAAATTTTATAGGAAATGAGAAAATATAATCAAATTAAAAAAATTATTATGGCTATGAGGAGCGATAGCCACTATAAACTAATTGTGGATTTAATCATTATTTAATGATATTCTAATGATTGTATTTTACAAGCATAATTATAAAATATAAGCAATCGAAACGTGATTCACCTGTGACCTTTACGCAACTTGGTCAATTACCAAGAAGGAAATCGGAACAGCCTGTATAATCGAAGTTGGACGGTTTAAAAGAAAGTCGTTATAAATGCGATCAGACATTACAGCCCGTCACGCCCACCTGCCGGAGCGGTGATTGTGGAAAATAATCGGGGAATATGCGAAATGACTTAAGCACCTCGAGATATTTTTTTAAGTAGAGACTACCTGTAACGATGTTGTAACTGTATGGAAAGATAATGTAAGAGTTGGGAGTAAATTACGCATGTAGCTACCAACGGGCCCGTTGGCGTGGCTGGTAAGATTCCGCCTATCACGCTGCAGGTCGTAGGTTCGATTCCTACCCGGGACATGCATTTGTGTGCATGAACATGTCTGTATGTCCCGAGTCTGGGTGTAATTATGTATATTAAGTATGTATTTACAAACAAAAAGTGCTATGTATTAATATCAGTTATCTGGTTTCCATAGTACAAACTCTGCTTAGTTTGAGATCAGGTAACCGTGTGTAAAAGAATGTCCCAGGATTTATTTATTTATTTATTCTAACACGCTTAATAATAAATTGGCGGTTCTAGTTTTGTATTTAACTCTATCATTGGCAGAAGATTTAGGTTATTTTTAAAACTTGTAAAAAAATCTTGGTTTGGTGGTAGTGCCAAGCTGTAGTTGATCGACTACAGCTCATGGGCTGGCTCGATCGGGGTAGTACCACCCTCTCACGGAAGATTGGCGTAAAGTAGTTATTACAGCTGTGTTTAGTACGATGAGTGAGAGAGCCGGAAGCCCAACCTCCCCTTCCCCGCCTTCTGTCCCATTCCCCTATTGATCGGCAACGTGCGAGCGATGCCTCTGGTATTGCAAGTATCTATAGGCTACCTATATTAATAATACCTTGGTGCTATGGGTAATTTGTGTATTGTTCATAAAGTAGATAAACAACTTAAGTAAAGTAGGTACTCTACTATTATATCAGATTTTCTTTCGTTTTGTAAGTACCATCATATTCAAAGCACTTACGCCATTTTATTTATAAACCACCAATATAATTTTATAAGTTCATTCTTTTAAAACTTTTCTTTGATTTCATCCCTGCTTCGATTTCGATCAAAATTCGCGGCCATCAAAGGCGACGGAGAAAAGAAAGTAAATGAGATAATAATTGCTTTCCTTATTATTTGCAGATACGGCTTCTTTGAGGGAGATGGCTTTTTTACAAACCGTTTTATACTGCAATTAATTGTACGGTAATTAGCTATCGATTTGATACTAATACCTTTTGAGACGTCTATTCAGTTTTAATTGATCATTTCTACAATGCTGTGTTTTAGAGGCGCTTCCGTTGTAATAAAAATGATAATGT
Source organism: Drymonia ruficornis (assembly GCA_947859195.1). Taxonomy (NCBI): domain Eukaryota; kingdom Metazoa; phylum Arthropoda; class Insecta; order Lepidoptera; family Notodontidae; genus Drymonia; species Drymonia ruficornis. Next base: position 5,302,273 of record OX401925.1, on the reverse strand, counting down.
ATTAATCATGAAATTAATAAAAATTAAATTAAAAATTTAAAAAACCCCCGACAAAAAAAACCTTTAAAAAGATAAAAATAATACCTGCATATTTTCACCCAAGCGTCGTCGTTGCGTCGGGGGACCGCTAAGTACGCCGGTCATGGTTATAATCTACAGGTTACTCTAAATGTAATGTACTTAGCGGTCCCCCGACGCAACGACGACGCTTGGGTGAAAATATGCAGGTATTATTTTTATCTTTTTAAAGGTTTTTTTTGTCGGGGGTTTTTTAAATTTTTAATTTAATTTTTATTTCATGCTTTTTTAAACTTATATTACCGGTGTAGTAACTGCCCAGCTTGTATTAGCATGTACTCGTCAAAACGCATCGTATGAGCCCAAACACAAGGTAGATGCCGTACACCGTTGAGGAGTTCTTCTGATGATGCCTGCGCATCAGGTCAAGGTTGTCATACTTTGTAATATCATTGACAAGTGACAGGATTTCAAATTTCGTATCGATCAGACCTGTGGAAGTTGTTTATATCTTTTCATCAACTAGAAAAGAGCTGATGGTCTTCAAACGGCTGAGCAGATTTTCTTGAAACATAGCTAAGAACACTCTCGATTAACTCACCTTTCAAACAAAAAAAACTAAATCCAAATCGGTCCATCCGTTCAGACGCTATGATGCCACAGACAGACACACAGATCCACAGATCCACAGATACACAGATACACAGATACACAGATACACACGTCAAACTTATAACACCCCTCGTTTTTCGTCGGGGGTTAAAAACGGGTGATTGAATGAAATTTAAAAACTAAAACGTTTTTGAATATTGCTTATTATTATAGTAGTAAGAAGATATTAAAACAACAAATTTATTCTTAAATCATTTTTTTGTTATATTAAAAAAACTAAATAACAATTAAGTTCTCACCAAAAATAGAATCAAATTATTAGTTGTTAATGAAAAATGAAATGGTATTTTTTTCTAACAATAAGGGCCTTCGCAGACTAGATACTTTTAGACCGGCGATTTTGTGACGTATCGATGCTGCGCCCCGTTTCTTCGAGCGCGAACGAGCGAGACGCAACATCAAATTCGCCGATCGCCGATGCTAAAAGTAGCTAGTCTGCGGAGGCCCTAATAACCTAACTATACCGATCTTACAACCCTATTAAACAAATATATCTACATGCAAGTATAACAAAAAAGCTATAAATGCTAAACAAGTCGTAAGTCAACACGGCGGCCGTCATGGCGGCATGAAGTATGCATCGGTAGGGTTCGCGCGGCTACACAATTTGCCGGCAACAATAAAAAATCCCTTAACGCGAGACAACGGCCACTGGTAGGGTTATCCGTCTTGTTCGCCCCTTGCGACACGAGTGATAGATTTGTGTGGATATTCCCGATTTAAAAAGCGACAGTTTCGCGAAAAACTGAAAATTAATAAATGATACCTATCGTGTTTTTGCGAAAAAATGGAGCCAATTTTTTTTTTTATATACTGGACATAGTTTACTTGCTGAAATCTGTTTAGTACTCAACATATACTTAATCTTTCTAAAAGTAGTGTGAGGTCCTCTTAGATCCACTGGAACTGGTACTTATTTGCTACTGCATTACGATATTATACTTCAGTGCAAGGATGATGTAATGATGATGATAGGTATTATCCAACCAAATGGCATTGAAATTGTATTCCGCGAAAAATATTTCCAATACTTAGTAGATCGAAATGTCAGAAATTTCACTTAAGGTCTCATGACACCAAAATAAGTTCAGCAAATCTCCGTAAAATTAATTACAGCTGTTTTGTATAATCACTACACTTATCTACCACGTATCACTTACCATTGGTAGCCATAATACAATGCTTAGTTTGGGACCATACTAATTGTGTAAGTCTGGCGATATTATTACCTAACCCTAAAAAAATGTGGAAGGTCCACTCTGTTCTTACGACCAACAATACACTCATTATTAATTTAACAACGCCGCCGACATACTCAGTAAGTTGCGTTTTTATCGACATGGTGGCGGCGCGGGCGCGGGCGGCACGACGACAGTGCCCTGAGCGGGGGAGACTGATAGCATTTTAAATCAGGTTAAGGTCAACATCAACCTGAGGGTGGAATCGAACAGGCTCTTTGACTTGCAAAAACTAGTCTTTGAGAGTTTGATTGCTTGGCGCAGTGGTTCGAGCGTAGGCCGCGCTCACTACAGCGAGTGATTGCGGGTTCTATTTCGAGGCAAATTTCGAAAACGGTATTTTCGTAATTGCCCTGGTCTGAGTGACTGGGATCTACCCCAGTTCATTGTATGGTAGTACAAGCATTGCTTAATTTGGGACCATACGTTGGTGTGTACCTAAGTCTGGCGATATGGATGATATGTTTGTTAGTTTTGTAGTGTCTTTGTACTCAAAGAGAGCTGATTAATTTTGTCATGCTTTACAATAATGCAGGATAACGGCGTCTAAAACTGCTACCTAACTTATAAGTAGTTAACTCAGTGGAGCTTAATCTTATTTATTTTATGTTCTTCGGCTGAGGGATAAATTACAGAATTAAGAAAAAAGTAAATAATTACATGCAAATTACAAGCTTCTATATAGGTATAGTATAGTATAGTAAACATTTCATACCCTGAATGGACTACATCATCAGTGTTTGATAAGATATTTACGTCTGAAAGTTTCAAAATAAATAAGTATACATGCATACATGCTTCATAAGTCCTAGAAAACTTCAAGCTATTTCATAATTAAGCTAAACTGATCAATCTAGCCGATATTATTTGATTTGCTTTGCAAATAAAAGGTCCAATTACGTATCAAATGGCGATCGTAAAATCATCTCCCGATTGTAAATTGCAATAATGTTGTCGATCATGATTCCGTAAAACCGGAATATACCGTTTGGTTTATTGATCCTGTACTAATTACGGTAGTTAGATAAATATCTGTAGAGATTTGGAAATAGAATGTGTATATCTTCATTTGTTTTTATTTGTCCTGCACTAGAATTCTCCTTACTTGTCACCACAGTATAAAAAGCGGTCCTTAGTGGGTAAGTCGATATTTGTTAGACCCTACGTTAAGTCGACTTATCTACTTTTGCACCGCTACTTACAACTAGGGAGGGACCGCTTTAGACTGGAGTAGACAAGTAAGATAATTTTACTACAATGCGACAAAAAACAAATGAAGAAAAAATGTATTCTTCTTTCAATGTTTATCTTACTTCCGTAATTACACTGTAGGGACTCCCTATATTATCTAAATAGGTCTCAGGTCATGCTTGCTGATCTTCCGGTAGTCATTACGTACTCTGAATGCAGCAATGATTTCTATAAGCAACCACTTACTGGTAGGTAGTAATATTTCATCTTTAGGGCGTACATTGCACACACAACTGGATTCGTTCTTATGTTAGGTACTCTATTCATCCACGCAGTTAGAAGTTATTACTTAACGATAGATCGGCATCATATAAAACGCTAAACAATTTCCCCATCCCCTCACAAAAACCAGTTTCATCAGTAGGAAAATAGTTTCGCCAAAATCACTGCATACAACTCGGCAATAAATAAAATGGACCGGACCGTCCGATCCAGCGCTGTCAATAAAAATACATCGCGAATGTAAACGAGAACGATGCATGAATTCTTCATTTCAAATTGTATGGCCATGTTAGGGCATTATCATTTTTAGTGCTCGCCACACTGGTATATTCAGATGGAATTTTTGATGCACTGGCGACACAGCCGCGCTGCGATTGGCTGTCCTGAATATTGTATGAACCAATCACTGCGTTGCGCTTAACGTTGCATTCCAATTTCGAATCGCGAAGGCGGGAAACTGTGACAAAGTTGTGTTTTGCAACGGCAATAGGCATAATTTGTGTTACACAATCAAATTGGTTGTCAGTACAGGTATGTGTCTGCGCATAGCGCAGGACATAATTGGAAGGGTGACATCGTGTTTATAGAATTTCCTGTATTTTATTAGCAAAATAACTTTATGTGATTTCTTCAAACTAATTGAGGTATTCCGTTGATTGAGTAAGTAGTTGAGTTCTGTCATCTTTGAAAGTTGAAGTGTTGAAGTCAAGTCAGAAATATGAAGATTATGTAAGACCAAATTGTAATGGTATAACCTAATTGTTATCGAAGGGTGGTATTAATTAGTTTCCAGCTATCTAGAAAGACGAGAAGGTGCCCTAATGAATTTGAGAAATGGTAGGAAGAAGAAAATAATTAGAAACATCAGACCATTGATTGCATGAAAAACATCAGCCTATTATAAAAATCTGGAGAAATGATGTATGAAATTTAGTTCTAAAGTATGCAGGTAAGCAAATTCAACACTATTGTACTATTTTGTTGCATGCTGAGGCCACTTTTAAGTGGTTGTACATTAGGTCCTCTCACTATTTATCGTATGAAACATATAAGCATTAATGTAACAACGGATATGGTCCTAAATAAAGACAAAAAAAATAATTGTAATTGTTGCAAAATTGTAAACTCATTTTAAAACGTGAAAATTTTTATCGGAATTAATAATTTATCTTTAAACTTTTAAAAGTCAAATCATTAATTATCATTTAATTTTCCTGCAGAACTATGTTATTGTTATAAATATAGCCGGACCACAACAGTGCACTAATTGTTGTGTTATTTATTAGCGGGTCCCGGCCCCGTCGCTAAGATAACCTCTGACACAGCCGAAATTGTCGTTCCTATGTTTTGTCAATCCTTATCACTTGTTATTGTCTCGATTCGTAATTGGAACGGACGAGGTATTTTAATGTATTTAAAAAAAGAATGCAGTTTAGTTCAAATTATTTTAAAAAAGTACTCAATTTAACAATTCTGATTATTTTTTATGCGACGTATGACATTGTTAAAATCTAAAAATGACATTGTTTGTCATTTCGTATGAGCTAGTAATAAAATTAACTTTTGTTTTTGATACCATTACCTAATTCTAGTAACTTAAGGCACGTTTTTATGGAGTGAATAGTAGAAAGACTCAAATTATTCTTGAACTACCTATCACTAAATGTGTATTAAGAGTTAAAAAAAAGAGTTTGCAGTGCAAATGAGTAGAACAGAAAATAGAAATGAATGTAAAAAAATACACAGTGCGACAAAGGTAGATAACCTAATTAATCATTAATTTGATGACTTACTCAACAACGATCACCTCACATCGCAAACTCCAACCCATTAAACTCCAGACAATTAAAACATACAATTGAAGAATTCACAATTTAATTACGTGCACGTTACAAATAGACAATTGCGACAACGCGTGCACTGTGCGGCCGCGTGTGTGGGGCAAATCTTTGCAGAATGGTACTTTGTGACAGAGTATAAAGACATATTATGGTGTACAAAGCGGGTATTGTATACAATAATATGTCCTTGTCGATTGTCTGCGAGCTCGTGACGCGATCATTGTGGGCAAGGAGCAGGTTTACCTTGAAATCTGCTTTGCAATTGATTGGATGGTGACCGTGTTCAATACTTGCTAAGATTAACTATTGTAAAATCTAGCTGGGTCATTATGAGAACTGACTCTACCTAGTACATCATTTCAGTAAAGGTATTACTTCCAATCCATGACATATCTATACTGTACATCGATTGACAGATTAGGAACTTTTGATCGATTCGTGTCACCCTAAGATTTGTCCATTGTCCAAGAATTTGAGTGTGTTCTGGAGGAATACTTCATCGCAACTTAAATTTGAGAGCTGCTTAATTTTGACGCGTCATACAACACCCATATTATACCAACCGTAAGGTTACAAAAGAAGGCACACGATACCTGGCAACCCCTTACGAGGCGTCAGGGACCATCTGCGGTAGGTCCTGCCGCCAGAGCATCCACTCTAGTACTCAACGTGTGAGTTGCACCGTGATCGCTCACGCGTCATACAGTGTGATAAAATTTTGTGTAGCCTTTCAGTTTTTGGCCGTTAGCCATAGGCCATGGCCATAACCACGGAATATGTCTACTCCGTGGCCATAAACAAATGATACCTAATTAGAGTAAAATAGTTTTCTGATCAATAATTTGACATTATTACTACCCGCGGCATCTTACCCTGCTTAGTAACAAGCTATATTATTTTGTCATTCCCACAATTATTCCACTAATACAATCATTTCTCAAACTCGCAACGGCGCGGGCGCACAAAAACCAAAGGCTTACGCCCCCGGCGGCCATCACTCACACCGCACCGTAAATAAGATATATTCATATTAACTAATGTTACAACTCTGCTGTAATGCGTAACACTTATATTGTGCTCTTCGAAATATATATCACTATACAAATTACTTATTCGTCTATTGTTAACGTTTTGGTTTTGAAGACGGTTTAAGATACAATCTTTTAGCTGGTTTAAAAGCTGTGGACGACTGGATTTTCTGAAAATTCTTCTCCCAAAACTAGTTCCAATTTGTCAATTGAATTTGACGGGGCCGTTGGCGTGGTTGGCGCGGAGGCGCCTTTCACGCTGCAGGTCGTAGGTTCGATTCCAACCCGGGACATGCATTTGTGTGCATGAACATGCCTGTATGTCCGGAGTCCGGGTGTATATGTATATTAAGTATGCATTTACAAATAAAAAAGTAGTATATGTAGTAATATCATTTACCTGGTTTCCATAGTACCTACAAGCTCTGCTTAGTTTGGGATCAGGTAACCGTGTGTACAAAAATGTCCCAGGATATTATTATATTATTAATTAGCTTTGCCTTTTCAAGAGCCAGTGAGCTGACTACTAGAATACTAGACTGTAATACCAGATGTTAAAATTTTCAGGTTTCAGCCAGTATTGACTGATGTCCAAAAACTGAAACTCTACTTAATTCATATTAATAAATCGATCTCAAGATAGACATCGAACTTGAGATACTGTTTTGGACAAATGTTCCATACATTAAACGTCAAAACTGCAACTTAAGATCGATCTTTAAGATGCATTTATTAATACGGGCGTTAGTTGTTTGGGATGACATTATCTGTCACTTTTCGTATGTCTCTAAAACCTTTAACAATCGATTTTCTTGTAGAAATTGGCAAGAGTGATACAAAGAGATGTATGGTAACCAGAAATGGGACAATGGGACTGTAAGTGCGATATCGCACGAGGCGCCACCAGCGGGTGATTCGGTAGCCGACACCGTATTGTTTTCCCTACCAAGCGGACACCAAGTGAGATACCCTCACAGCTCTATACATTTTGTTGGGGAGCGACTGGTTGCGCTACCACTGGTGTCCTCGTGCGATATAGCACTTAAGGTTTCCTGTAACTCCAATCGCTTATACCACAGACCTTCTACTGATCCAGAGTGAGCATAACGTAGATAGATTGTACCACATTACGGGCTCACGTCTTAATCCGGCCGGGGCGATTACCGCCCGTTTAATTACTGGCCGCCCCGGGACAATGGCCACCATTTGTCTTAATATCACACCAAAATGTTTGGACTTATTGTGTTTTGTACAATAACTAATATAGAGGGTGTGTTAGAAGTCCGAAATAATATTATAGGTATAACTTGCTCGGTATAGACATAATATTATAGGTAAGTATTGTTGTTACGTCTTAAATCCATTTAAATCTCAATAAAATTGGTTAACTGCTTTTGATAAGCGGCTCATATTTAACAAATTGTCTACGAAAATGTCGCATAGTGCACCTATTGATGGAAATGGGCGTTTTTTTAATTTTTTTGATCATGTTTGTTTTTTATCCGATAGCCATCGTACTCTCAACAAACATGAAGCTCGCGTACAGGCAATATCCAAAGCCTGCCCCATTAGGTTATTTTATCATGGGTCATGTCATCTGTTGAAACAAAAGCCGCTTTTTTCGTATTTTTTTTTTTATTTCTTTTTGATCGACGAAACCAAGCTAGCCGCAGGTAGCCGCCGGTCACTGCACACAAAAACGCAACCTTCAACCGTCAACCGTCACGTTTGTTCATAGTAGGTACATAAGTATTATTCCGGACTACTGAAACACCCTGTAGAGGCTGAGATTCCGAATGAGCAGTTGAGAGATATGTCGAGCTGTAATGCTGGTGATGATAGTATGAGTGTACATTTAGAACGAGTATACACATTTTATTCTGTAAAGTTCTGTGTATAACAGTATAAGTCGACATATCACAATTAATATTGTAAGATAAAAATTCTGTGTTTTTGTTGATGCTCTTAACGGATTGCATATTAATGATGATTACTGAATGATAAATGCTGTTGTCCGAAAATGATCTTCACAACATTACTAGACGGGAAGTTTTTTGTATTGTAAATGTAAATTTATCACTTCTGTTTTAAGGTTTAATTACTATTGTAATTCGCTGTTCATTCCTAACATTGTATTCTCCTGGTAACATAGTGTTATATCCGCGAAAACAATAATAATTATCAACAAAAGCTATTAAGCTAATTATTGATAAGGTATTAAAGATAGCGCCAGCGTGTAAATATTGACACAGATCACGCTTGACACCGCCTTAACCTTTGTTATAATTATCTTTTATTATCGTACATAATCTGTGCTCTGAGGAATTTTCTTCGATTCTCGTCAGGGTAAATTACGGAAATAGCCTTTTCATAACTGGTCTAAGTGTCACTGGTATGGCACCAAAATGTTGCATCACGCCACGAGCTGCCGCTCTCGGCGGCAACGTGCGCGTAGCAACATTTTAGCACCCCCGCGCTGTCGCCCGTCGCTGAGGGCCTACTCTGTTTCAAACGAAAACGAAATTTCGGACGAAATACGCGTATTTCCTACTATGTTTCTTATTGATTCCGACATTTCTTATGAACGAAAATAGTTTGACGTCTTCCTCGTCGTCGAATCTAATCTTAAACCTTAAAACAGAAGTAAGAAACGTAGTAGGAAATACGCGTATTTCGTCCGAAATTTCGTTTTCGTTTGAAACAGAGTAGGCCCTCTGAAGCGCGAAGTCGTGGCCGGGCCGTTAGACGATGGTACAGTACCCATAGTGTTGCTTAGCTTGGTGGCCATACAGTCAGTGTGGTCGGCCGATATTAATAAGGGTCCGACCAAGATCTCGGTCTCGGCCGTCGTCGGCTAAAATTGACGTCTCGTTCTCGGCGAGGGCGAAATTTTTGGAGATTCTCGGCCGCGTTCGAGACTGCGTATGACTGGGCAAAGTGTATTTAAAGTAGGCGCACAGTATTGCAGTATTTTCTAGATTATTTTACATTTCACGGTCTTGCTCTCAGGCGAGAATTTGTTTTATTCTTGGTCTCGGTCTCGGCCGAGTTATACTATAGTCTATAATATAGAGACTCTATATTATAGTCTTGGTCGGGCCTTAATATTAATGTATTGGGGCATGCACCAATGGATGAATTTTCATCAATGTGCATAATTTACAGTTCGCTGACGGTGAGGGAAAACATCGTGAGGAAACCTACCTATCCCTCGGGATTAGGTAATAGTCAGTTCCTGTATACACGGCGACAAGGTTCACCACCTGTCACGTTGGGTTCTGACTATCTGGTGAAACGTGGGCTTTGAGTTGGCTTAATACCTCCACAATGTGGTGGTGTATGGCCACTCAAGCCTCTGGCTACCCCCGAATGGGGATAAAAGTCGTGACGTTATATTTTTATTTTTTATTTTTTTTATTTAATCTTTTTTTGTCCTCCTTCGTTATCAGTCTCTAACTTGTGTTTAACTTAGCAACTGTTATGTCTAGACTATCGATTAGTCAGACTTTGGTACTTGACTAGATCCCGCATTGGTCTCACAGACCAATTACGCAAAGACCAATAAAAAACCAGTTTAGCATCGTTATCCTGCGTTTTATTGAAATTATTCTCGGTATTTGTGTTTTGATGATAGAAATTGTATTTTTAGAGTTATGCTATAATGCCTCAGTGTATCAAGTGTAAAACGGTTTAGTTAATAGAATATTAATTTCAACTCATTAGTTGCTGTAAAAACAAACATTATATTGTTAAGCTTAATAATAAACGAAATACCATACCTAGTGGAAACGATTAGGTATTACCTACTTACTTTTATGAAAGATTTTCCAAAAGTTTCGTAATAATATTTTCGTTGTAGAATTTAGAGGGTATTTTATTTAATTTACAGGCTGAGAGAAGAATTTAGAAACTAAATTAATATACACCAATAGCAGTAAAATACTACACGCAAAATTGTATTATTGTATATTGTAGTATTACTTCTAGATTCAGATGTCCACTTCTTCCCAAACCACCAAAATTAGCACATGTTTTTTAAGCAAAATAAATTAAACCCGCTTTGTAAACGAACATAACAATACCCAGAAGCCAAAACCACGAAGCTATTTAACAAAACGTCAACCGGTGGTAATTTAAACTCTAAATTGGTGAACATTACCTCCGTCGCTAATCTTACGCGCTTATTTAAGCGTTTTAACGCATTAAGCTAACAAAAGCCGGTACTATTGTAATAACGCGTATTACGCTAAATATCCAGAAACTTTCATGGACGAAATATTGCAAAAGGTGAGTCTATAATGGTTTATTTGATATGTCTATAAATTATAAGCAGTCTACAGTAGACTTTAGTGGTATTAACAAGTATTAAAATAAGAAATGGAAATTACGAATTGAGAATTATTTGTGCAATGTAATTTACAATAAAAGATTAAAGGTTAGATGTCTGAAAGATAAGTTAGGAGAAACTAATAATTCGTTACGGCGGGAAAGTGTACATAAATTTAATTGTGATTAAAAATACTTTTTTTCTGAAGAAAATAAAACTCTTACCTACAAGGAAATTTCTTCTTTAAAATAAGTAGGTAAGTAATAACATATATTTTGTCATTAAAGGATTTAGATATAAACACAAACGAAAATAAAGAGTTAAAATTAGTGAGTTTTTTTTAAATAATGTAGGCAACTATTCTCACGGTATTCTTATTTTGTTCATTTCAAAACTGATGTGACTGAATTTCAACTATAAATAAATTATTTATGGGCTATAATAAATTAATCACTTTATAATCTGCGTTAGTGTTACCAACATTAAATATCAGCTTGCATTTAACACCGTGTTAAGTGTGCATTAGCTGTAAATTGGCCATCAAACAGGTTGCACATTTTATACTAGCTTTTGCCCGCGACTTCGTCCGCGTAGACTTCAAAATAAAAAAAAACCGGGCAAGTGACTTAAGACTTTTTAGTGCGCCAGGGTTTTTTAAGTCAGTATTTGCTTTTTTATAAAAATAATTTTATTTCATTTTTTTTATTGGAGCCATACAAACTTTATCACGGTACCTAATTCGGTGAATGCGTGTTTTGGTAGGTAGGTATATAGAGCCAAAATCCCTAATCCCCCTCCCCTTCTCCACCCCTTTTCCTCCCCTCTCTTCCTTCTGCTCCCTCCCCCTCCATTTCCCTTTCCCTTTCCCCTCCCCCTTCCACATCCCCCTACGTCTTCCCCTTCCTCCCTCACCTACCCTATGCATACTAAGTTTCAAGTCAATCGGGTACAAACATATTTTTCTGCCGTACTTTTCTACCTTTAGTTTCCCCCTTTTGGGTGTTGATTTACGAAATGATTTTTTATGGGATCAAACTGAAGTAGTACCTACCATATTCAGCTCAGCTTATACCCCAATTATTTAAAATGAATAATCATAACCAATCTCGAGATATGGATGACTAAACATTCGCTGACCCCGCTCTCCCCTTTTCCTTCAAAATATTAAAAACGCTGAAACCCCAGTCTGATTATTTAAAATGAACAATCATAACCAATCTCGAGATATGGATGACTAAACATTCGCTGACCCCGCTCTCCCCTTTTCCTTCAAAATATTAAAAACGCTGAAACCCCAGTCTGATTATTTAAAATGAACAATCATAACCAATTTTGAGATATGGATGACTAAACATTCGCTGACCCCGCTCTCCCCTTTTCCTTCAAAATATGAAAAACGCTGAAACCCCAGTCTGATTATTTAAAATGAACAATCATAACCAATCTCGAGATATGGATGACTAAACATTCGCTGACCCCGCTCTCCCCTTTTCCTTCAAAATATTAAAAACACTGAAACCCCAGTCTGATTATTTAAAATGAACAATCATAACCAATTTTGAGATATGGATGACTAAACATTCGCTGACCCCGCTCTCCCCTTTTCCTTCAAAATATGAAAAACGCTGAAACCCCAGTCTGATTATTTAAAATGAACAATCATAACCAATCTCGAGATATGGATGACTAAACATTCGCTGACCCCGCTCTCCCCTTTTCCTTCAAAATATTAAAAACACTGAAACCCCAGTCTGATTATTTAAATGAACAATCATAACCAATTTTGAGATATGGATGACTAAACATTCGCTGACCCCGCTCTCCCCTTTTCCTTCAAAATATGAAAAACGCTGAAACCCCAGTCTGATTATTTAAAATGAACAATCATAACCAATTTTGAGATATGGATGACTAAACATGCGCAGACCCCGCTCTCCCCTCTCTCCCCGCTCTCCCCTTTCTCGTCAAAATAATTAAAAATGCGGAAACCCCAGTCTGATCAATTCAAATAAGCAATCATAACCAATATCGAGATATGGATGACTTATTAAAACATCCCTTGACCCCGTTTTCCCCTTTCCCGTCAAAATAACAAAACTCGACCACCCCTATACAAACTTTCACTCCACATTTCACCCCTTAGGGGTTGAATTTCCAAAAACACGAAAGAAATCTAAACACAAACTTTCATTCCCCTATTTTACCCCCTTAGGGGTTGAATTTTCAAAAACCCTGAAATTACGCTTTTTTATTTTTGAAAAGACACCTAATCACCAATTTAAGTAATTCTAACTTCAAAAATGACGGAACTTCCATACAAACTTTTATCCCCTATTTTACCCCCTTAGGGGTCGAATTTTCAAAAACCCTGAAACCCATATTTTTTTATTTTTCATTAGACACCTAATCAGCAATTTTCATAATTCTAACTTCAAAAATGACGAACTTCCATACAAACTTTCATCCCTTATTTTACCCCCTTAGGGGTTGAATTTCAAAAAACCCTTTCTTAGTACACCTCTGCACATCAAGACAAACCCACCCTCCAAATTTCAAGTCTCTACGATCAGCGGTTTAGGCTGTGCGTTGTCTGTCAGTCAGTCAGTCAGTCAGTCAGTCAATCAGGACTTTGATTCTTATATATTTAGATAAATTAGTCATTCTTAAATTACCTTTTATGGCGAATTTCAACCTCAAGATAGAATATCAACTTGCTATATAAAATAATAATAAAAGTAATAAATGAAAGATAATCTTTTTGTGAAGAAAGATATAAAGTGACCGAGTAGGTATGTTATCAAATGATTTTAAATTAAAAAAAAAAATCTCATTTGAAATTAAATAAATAAATTATTGTAATCTATTATTTATTTATGTACCTAACTAAAATATCAAAATAACACTGCAAGCGAAGTATATAAGACACTAGGAAAGTTTATTTTAATTGTAATAAATTAATAACCTAAATTGTAATATTTGCCACTTATTTATGTAAGTACCTAATAGCAGATGGAAATATCAAAATGGCATGACGAGCAAACTACATATTACGCCGCAACATTCTAAGGCACTTTACGATTTCCGTCATTTGCCTGCCCCGCGGACATACTTTAACGTCCGAATATCTATAAAAGCCTAGTAAAACAAGCGTTTACCGCTTTTATAGTGAACTTGCGGTGGTCTCCTAACATTGTTTTTAATGAGCTATAATATGGCCAATTAAATTCTGGTAAACGACTGAGCCGGAATATGTCTCTGGTCGTTTTATTTGAGTGTGTAACGACGGTGGAGCTTGGCTTAGTGTAATTAAACCAGCTAATGTATTGCGTCATTGCTTTGTAACAGCTATACAAAATACAAAAGACAATAGTATAAGCCTTTATCGTGTTGTTAATGGCTCTATGATGTCAAAGTTAAGTAAATTTTAAGTCGTATATTGTTTTAAATCAATAGTTCTTTTTTTCATTCAAATTAAGAGTGTTCTATTCGAATTTCAAATTCGATTTCGATTAAAAATAATTATCAATTACAATTATAATATATTACAATTTGTAATAATTACAATAATGGGAATGACACTTCAATTTTTAAGGTGGTAGAGCCAAGCTGTAGCCAATTGACTGCAGCTCATAAACGGGCTGGCTCGACCGGGGTAGTACCACCCTCTCACAGAAGATCGGCGTAAAGCAGCTATTACAGCTGCGTTTCGTACGATGAGTGAGAGAGCCGTAAGCCCACCCCCCCTCCCCCTCCCTCCATCCCACTCCCCTTCAGGTCGGCAATGTGCGAGCAATACCTTTGGTATTGTAAGCATCTATAGGCTACGGTAACTGCTTAACATCAGGCGGGCCGTACGCTTTTTTGCCACCGCAGTCCTATAAAAAAAAAAAAAAAAAAGACACAAAATCTCGATTCGCGTAAACACAATTAAGTATTATCTGTAACAGGATCCGTAATACTAATAAATTATGTCGTCGTCTATTATAATGATTTCCGTATCTCTTTGTAAACAGACTGAAACAAAACACTTGATAAATGTATCTGTAACTGCCAATAATAGGAAGGTGAAGATTAATTAGATTATCTGAGCAATGCTAATGAGCGCAGATCGCATTGGAGTGAACAATGATAGACAGAGGACGATCGATTGTTATTGTGTCGGCTTTTTGAACTAATAATAGAAATAAATTCAAGAACGAAGTGTGCACGACCTTTTCATTTTGAAATAGCGAACCGTCGAATAATCGCACGCACTTATAATTTGAGAGCCACTTAATTTTGACGCGTCATACAAAAATATGAGAGATAACGATGTCTCAAACTGCTAAGTGCGTGAATAGCTTATGAGTATTTGGCCGTTAGTATTTTGATCCCGACTTTGCAATTAACACGTCAGGACTTTTGGATCAATAAGAATATAAGCTGCGTTTGAAATGTAAAAAAAAATATTTCATAAAAAAATATAAAATGTGACAAATTCACAGAACTTAAATTTCTAGCTGTCAATTTACTTAAAGTTCGATTTTATACAGGCTGTTAGTTTATATTCATGACTAAAAATATAAAACACTAACAAATGACAGACAAAATGCAAAAAGTTTTGCAATGTGGGGCCACCTTACGCTATGCTAGCGACTCTGAGCAATTTTTCTTATCAAAGAGAATTAACTCGTGTAAATGACCTTATTACGTTCTCCTATAATACTTCTTTTATTCATTAATTCGTCGAAATTCCCAATTTGAAGTCATAATTTTTACATATAATGAGAATCGAATTCTGAATACCCTCCTTCAATACATCCTTCGTCTTACCTAACATTCTGTATAATCCCGTGTCCAGTAGCTAAATTTCATAAACTGCACTTACTTGTTCTGTTTAACCGGCGTCGTAGACGGCGTTGGCCTCTTCTCCTCCTTAATAGTGCTATTGTTCATTTTCGAGGTTAACCTCTTCAGGACGTCATCCATCGACCGCTTATGCGGCGCCGCCAGCGACAAAGCGCTATTGTGATTCAGCAATGAATTGTTATTGTTGCAGAGTCCCAAAACCTTCGCTTCAGCCCCGGGACTACTGCATTCTGAGGAGCCACGCCTTCGAGACTGGAGATCGTTGACTTGGTGGAGACTTAGAAAAGATGATGGGACTAGAAGGTTATTTGTCATGTCTAAGGATTCGAATCGTTGCTTCTTCGTTGGTCGTTCGTCTTCGTAGGTGACCTCTTCCTCGCTGATGGAACTCCTCGTTGAGGAACTGGGGGAGAATTTGTAGTAGGTATGGTGCTCGTGGTCTGACTCTTGGTGGTCGGGGAACTCCGGGTTGGCTGGGCCAGCCTCGGGCTTAACGTTGTCGGCTGCACCTTCTGGCAATTTCGACGGAGGTGACTTTCGTTTAGATGACATGTTTCTGCAACAAAAATTTAACCTTAATTAACTGGCATTTTTTTAAATTCCTAAGGCGACAAACAACCGTACGGCCCGCCTGATGATAAGTGTACAAGTGTAGTGTGTAATAGGCCTGAAGGGGAGTCGGACACGGGGAGGGAAGATAGGGAGGGGGAAAAGGGAAGGAGGGTTGGGCTTCCGGCTCTCTCCTTCATCGCAAAAAATTGCTACTTTATGCAGATTTTCTGTGAGAGGGTGATACTACCCCGATCGCACCAGCCCATAAATGAGCTGCAGTCAATTGGCTAAATTTTGGCACTACTCTAATTTATTTATTGGCTCTCAAGCGGCTGCAGTCTAATCCCTAAAACCTAATTGTCAATTTCCAGATGTAGAAGGCATTAGAAAAAGTTTTCTCATGTGTTATTTGCAATGGTATCGTTGCATAACATAAAGCTGGCAAATAAATTGTGTTTAAGTGAGACTTTACGCTACGGGATTGCTTCTAAAGACCACTTTAAATCACTAGAGCGTTGATACAAGATAATTTCAGTACAAGTGTTTCTTGATACAAAATACAAACACAGTACACAAACAGTAGCAGTTGATCGGATCTCGGGTCAGACGTCAAGCGTAGTATTTGTCACCGAAACTCCGTTGACTAGTTACGAAACTCGCTTCGTTAAAGCACCTAATTGGGCTCTACTAATTGTACTAATTGCAGTTACTGCCTCCTTTGGACTTACGGTGTCCGTGAGTTCATGTGCAAGACTAACCACTGGAGCTAGACCCCCAAATGTCCCTTTTACTTCCGCTTCTACACGAAATTTGATTACCAGAAAGGTCTGATTGTCTTTGTCGATGTCTTCGTAGATTCCAATTTGTGCGTGCAATTATAGATTAACATGTGTACTTTGATGCTGATTTGAGTTAGAAACGTCTTCACTGATTGTATTAACAAACAGTTCCTCTGGTATAGTGTCTGGCGTGTCTTTGAAGTCTGCGCAGAGATCTGTTGTGAGTATTGATGTGATTATTTTGAAACGTTTGCTTGGTGTCGTCCTTTTGGCAGTGTTTGAGCCTTTGAACATCGATGACAAATAGAGTAAACAGATTAAGGATAGTTGTTGCCCTTAAAGATTTCCCTATAGTTTCACTCCCGTCCGTATTGTTCTATGACTATTTCATATATTAACCTTTTCTTTATTGTTATTGCAAATCCAAATTATTGTGTTTATTGAGTTTAATATTGCCAGAGTAGGGTTAAAAACTGTAATCCAAATTGTCTGTAGAAGTAAAATTGTTCAAAGGGTCCGTTAATTCACCCTTGAATAATTTACTTTCGCTACATTGTTTGTATTCCAAGTTTACTTAAAGTCTGCGAACTTGGGATAGATCTGACAAGCAAATGAAAAATAAACACTAAGTTTTAAGATTTATTTGCACCTTTAATTTTATCTTTGTTTTGATGATTAAAATATTTTGATTACAGATTGGAATTGTTAATTGACTTTTGCTTAAAGGTTATATTGATTGAAAATTATAAAAATAATTAATCTATAAAGTTTAAAGTTTAAAGCAACATCGACTATCGATTTGTTGTAGGCATTGTCAAACTCCCGTTAACACAGTGACGCTACAAATTGTGTTAGCTCCCAGACAAAGGGTGTTTCATGAAGATACGAAACTAAGGGAGCATCCTTAGTATCACTTTTTACTTTTTTAACATCAAAGAAAGTTAGTGGATTTTCAGGTCCATGAAACATGAAATCTCTTCTTGTTCTTATAGCAGTATTTAATTCTCTTCGCTGTTTAAAGGAATATCACTTTAAGTGTACTACAGAATTAGATAATACTCTTAGTCAGAAAAAGGGCACAAATAAGATAGTCCAGTGCCATAAAGAACGCTGTCGGCTGTAGGTTTTACGAGGAAATTTTGAGCGCATATAATCAAAAACTTTAGTAGGTATTCCTTAAACCTCAAAACTGAGGAAAAGAGGAAGAAAGCGGCTGGCCTGTGATCCGCTTAGAATTTTTTATCAGAAGCTGATAACTCTTTGCACCAAGGAACAGTCGGATCTCAAACCTCATGAGATACAGGATACGTTTGGTACCAGAATGAAAGGTATTAAGATACATAAATAACGCCTACTACACTAATATTATAAAGAGACATGATTTGTATTTTTGTATGTTTGTAATGAGTAAACTCAAAAACTACTGGACCGATTTCAAAAATTCTTTCACCATTAGACTGCTATATTATCCCTGAGTAACATAGGCTATATTTTTGGGATCCGGAATATCCAGGATACGGGATCCGGGATACGAGATCCGGGAAATCCGGGCTACGGGATCCGGGATCCCGTTTGCTGGATCCCGTAGATTATAAAAAGCTTTGATTCAATATCAGACTATTATGATAAATGTATTGTGTTCGTAACTCGAAGACAGACAAGTCAATTTATTAAGGCCACCGCGTTAGGTCTTTGGCTAGTTGAAGGAAATTTCTATGGCATTAGTAATATGTGTTTTTCAAAATAAAAGTAAAATTTCTAATGTTTTTTTATTATTGTGAACAAATAAATCTATCAACATCCCTTCACTTGACGATAAATAAATCTCGGAATAGAATTTCTAACTGCATTCACATCAATATCCTTCAATAGTTTTACAAAATCATTTTCGCCATAATACAAGCTACTTTGATCCTTATTATTTAAGCCTTAGTGTATACTGCGATAGTAAACTATATTTTTGCCAATTGTAACTATTCATTTCCTTTTCATTAGCAACACAATGACGTCACGTGGTGGCGCGAACAATATGGCGGATTGGCGGGAAATTTGACAGGTCAATATTACGTTCGGAAATGTTTATTTCTTTTCAGTTCCGAGTTTACGAGTCAGTCAATATAATTTAGTTTGATTGACATTATTATAAATGGCTGCATTATGTATTGGTAACGGGAAATACGCGTCAAATTAAATATAATTGCATCTTATAAAATAAACAATAGTGAAGATTTTTTTTCGATCTTTAAGTTTTTTTTATTATGTGTGGTTAACTTTTTTTCCATTCCGTAGGTATCCTACAGGACATAAGCTATCACTAAACCAAACTAAACGCGATTCAATGGTTTACGCATGATGCATGCACAAATTGACTTTTTTTAGTAACTTTTATATTCATTGAACCCTCAAACCATAACACGCTAAAGTTCAATGGGGCACAGCTGATTTCAATTTCTCGACGGGGTGACAACGGGAACAATGACGTCAGCGAATTGACGTCAAACTGTTTTCATTTACACCCCCCTTAACAGAGGAAATTGTTTTAAATGGATTGCACTTCTGTACTGAAATGTATTGAACGAATGAGGTAGGTTGGGGAAACTTAGTAGAATGTTCTTTCTAGTTTTTGCTGTTTTTATTGGAGATATTTAAAGCTTAGTTTAAGTACCCACTAAAATATCTAGATTGATATATGAAGCAGAAAAACTTAAAAAAAAAAAAAACTAAAACACCGCGGGTGCTTAGTGACGATTCAAGTAGCAAATTTTTTTTTTTTTTTTTAATAAAAATAACAATTTATGGAATGTGATTTTATGTTGCTAAAACTATACTACAGTAAATATCGGCCTAATGATTTAGTACCTATTTGTAAGCTAACATTATTATTATTATTTATTGATACACTAGCAGCTTTGAGCTGATGCGTGTATATCACTGCACTTGTATTTATTCATATTTTAAATGTCCGTCAAATCCATTTTTAAAACTGTTCACTGTTGGAGCACTTGTCACTATTTCTGGGAGAGAGTTCCACAAGTTCATCACTCGATGTGTCAAAAAGTGTTGGGTACATTGCTGTTGGGTCACAAATATAAAATTCTTCAAGCGGCTATTTGTGTTAATTAAAGTAAGCGTCCATCGACCCTCTATACTATTACTTGTTCTGTGCCTTTGCGATACGCATTCTGATCAACCCATTTCCCAAGCAAACTTCTTGAGCACGACATCAAGTCATTACCAATATACCTTTGGACATGGAAACGAGATTAACACGTTACGTCTCCGACTCACGTCACGGCTCCGACTTCTAATTTATACGAGATATTAATGCATTTCCGCTTAGAAATTAATCAGAGCTGGACCCGGACGGCCTACGTAAAGGTCCGCCAATCTATTCGTGAGGAAATTGCCGACGCTCGTCTTAGATAACCGAAGGTCTCGATCGATTGGACGGACTGCTCGTAACTTAGTTGCATATGTCTGGAGCTTAGATATTTAGTGTGTGGGAGAAAGAAAATATTTAATAAAATTGATCGTTGTATTTTTCTGCAGCGGTATAACATAGATTCATGATAGTTTCGTGCGCGCTCTCGCCTTTGAAGTTAAAATAGGTATAGTCTAAATATTGTTTAAGTACGTATATTCTTAAGAAGTAAGTAAGTCGAACGATTGCTTCAGAATCACTAGTTCTCCAAGATCTGAAAAGATCTGATCTGAGTGAAGGTTGCCGCCTAAATCCCTTTCGGATTCAGGCCTTACTTAGTCAGAAATGACGATAAAACGATCACATTTTTGTAAACAAACCTGTCGCGATAGATTAAATATTGGTTTCCGCGACGCGCGCGCGCGAACCTTTAATAAATCTATGCTTGTCGCATTTTCTGCCTCCATCAATAAAAACATTTGAAAATCAAGAGATATAAACTTGTTAAATCTAATAAGCGAATAAATTCTCGGCACCAGCGGCGGTGCACAATGAAAAATAAAAATTAAATAGAAATATTGTGAAGCGCCTGTAATTGAATGAAGTACGGGAAAATATTTTCTTTTCCTCAAGAAAAATCGTCGCCAGAAGTGGCGGGTAACAGAATTATTCCTATTCTATAATAAGTTTACTTACAATAAAAGAAAACGCTGTAGATTCAGGAAATTACGTTTCAATACGCCCATTTTCCTGTACCACGTTAATGTTCCTATTTCGTTTTATTTATCGGACTTGAATTTATTTAGATTTTATTTAATTCCAATTTCAAATAAATAATTGTGCTTATTATGTTGGCTACTGTTATGTTCAGCTTATGAAAATGTTACTGGACGTGCAGGCGTTGGGAATGTTACTATACACGTGCAGGCATGCAGCAACTGTATGAGCGTCGCTTAGTTTGGGATTAGTTTTTTTTTTTTTTTTATAGCCAAGGATGGCACACTGGCAGACGGTCCACCTAATGGTAAGTGGAAGCCGCCGCCCAGGACACAGTTGCACTGGACTGGGCTAATGTGGTAGAAGACTGCCCCAAATCCCCCTTAGGTATATGTTAACGTATCCATAATACCTTCGTCATCACAAAACACCTCACTACATGCTCCTTCAAAGAGAACTGAAACAATTTCGGTCTCCGGTGATTGGTGCATTGTTCACGGCATATTAACAGTATTGTTTGTCGCGTAATCATAACGTCGGCCCATTACCCTCGCGAGAGGGTCGCACTCAGGCTCTGGAGGTATGGAAGAGGACTCTAGCACCCGTATCTATAGACAAGTGATTACTTGGTCACTAAGCGATCGGTAGTAAGCAATCCTTGGAAAGGACAGTTAGAGATGGGTGACCATGTAGTCGCATTTTGAATTAAGTGTCTCCGTGCTCCAGAAGGTACGTGAAATCGGTGCCGGTTCTTCTCTAGACAGAGTCGTTGAGCCATGTCAAGGCCTCTGCCTTCGGGCGGCTTGAACAACTCTGTCACCAGGTTTGCTACTGACCATACTATAAAAAGATGAAGCACCAGTGATTAGCACACAGAGTCCGTCTCCTCTCTTGTCTAGCAGCACGCCCACTTGGCCGCGTTGTCGCGAACCCAATGGGTAATTTCCCCCATTGTCAGGCGCAAGAAAATGTTCACAATGATGTACAACACTAGATGTGCCAAAATATATAGCTCAATTTTGTAAAAAAAAATTGATCTAATTATTATACTCAGATATTTTTAGTAAACGAATAAGATGTGATTCATTCTGTTTGTAACGATTAACTACCGACCCATATTTACTCTATTCTCGTAAGTATTATTTTGTGAAAAGCAATTATAATTACGACTACATTTTTTTGTTTTTGCGACAACATAAACGTTTTATAGAAACAATTCACTATTAAATAGTGTTTTTAGAGAAAAAATGAGAATAATTTATTTCACATCAAGGGATTGGTAAGTGGTTGACCAGAAATTATAGACATAGTTTTGGTTTCTGGACATTACACATGACAAATTATATAAGCATTTCAGAATGGAATGGATGTTTTGACTTCGGCCACATGTTTATCCACTATTTACACTTATATTTTTTTAATTATATTATTTATGCGTGCTTTCTGGAACCTTTTCAAACACGCGATAAACAACTGTTTAACGACTTTTGGCGTGGTTAATAGCTTTCTTTCTGTCTCTGAGAGACTTAATTCAATTGTTGTTATGATAAGATTATTTTTAGGCATAGACACTATTCTTAAATTAGGTAGGTGAGAAACAAAAATATATCTCTCAGCAATAACCTCTTGCATAATCTTCTTTCTGATTGTCATTTTAAGTTTCCCAAGAATCTTCCGATTTGCATTTTTGTGTTGGCTGTACGGTTTTCCGTATCCTAACTTCTTATGTCTAAAAGGTGTAGGACCTAAAACTATATTATTATGGAATTAACATCGTTTAGTAAAATAACCTTAATCAATTAAAAATCTCGAAACGAAAATAAAATAAATGAATACTTTTTGGTGATAGCGGTGATGTCATATCCAGTGTGATGTCATATCCAGTGAGTATGTTTCGCATTCGCTATTATACTTGTTACAACATTTTGTGCGAATTTCTGTGCGCCGGGAGTTCTAATTCGCCACCGATAATTCCACCCTTCGCCCTCTCAATAGAGGCCAATTGTGCGAATGCAGCGCTTGTTTTGACATGTCATTTTGTGTTTTTCTTTGAGGGTAGGTATTTCTTTTTCGTCTATCTTTTGAAATTATTTGTCATTCATCTTTCATTTTGGACAGAAATTACTTCAATTTTCTATGGGGGCACATTTATTTTGAAATACAATTTTAGTTAGGTATTAATTTTTATATTGCTGCTGATTATGTTGGTATACAACTTAACTAACTGTATTGCCATCCTCCTTAGAAACCAATATCGCCAGACTAAGCACACTAACTGTATGGTCCCAATCTAAGCAGAGGTTGTAGAAGGTAGAGCAGATGCACATTCTCAATTTGTTCCGCGTTCTCTGACCTAAGGACCTACACAATAGGGCACTCATCAGTGTCTCTTGTTTAGGGAATCGCCGCCGAGCCACCCCGGAGCTGTATACTCCTTAATTGTTGATACTACATCTTATACTGGGCCAGCAGTAAAGAGCTAGGATTGTACAGACTGTTTAGATATATCTAGGAGGTTCTCATAAATATTTTTTATCATAAAAAAAATATAAAGGAAAGAAGGAAGGAGGAGGAGGAAGGAAAGGATAGGAAGGAAGGAAGGTGTATTCATAGTACATATTGCTTGCCATCTACATGTCGTATAAGGCAGTAAAAAATACTGCTCTAGATAGGGAAAAACGGAGAGAGCTCCATCAGCTACTCCGACAATGGCCTTCCGACACTTCAATAAAAAGAAGAAGTATGTACAATGTAGCTGCATAACCGCTACAAGATACAATTTATATAATCCTAACCAGACTTCTAAAGGAATAAAATGGCAACTCTTTAAAATGCAACCAAAATTTCCATCAACTTAAACAAAACTGTATCGTTAACGGAAAACAGTGGAAACAAAATGGCGAAGCAGAAAATAGTTCAACAGTTGAACATAAATGAGTGGAGCTTTCCAGTCAAGAAGCCACTACAGAACAGTTCCGCAAAGGAACGCTTATTATACAGGAATACGATTTTCAAGCACCACTCTAAAGTTTTTCCTGTTCCTTAGTAAACATAGGTTTACATCGTTTTGTTTGACATTATGCAACAATGGATCATGAAAAATCTACAATATTGAATTATTACAAGTATATCAAGTCTTCTATATAGCCTTATCTCATTATGAGGTCGGCTTTCAGTCTATCCTGAAAGCCGACCCCTTGCTGTATGCCCTCCGAGACCCATCTAGTAGGACCACAACAACTTAAGTGCTAGCCTTTTTGTCAGATTTTTTAGGCTTCTGACTGCCTGTAATGACTGTCAAAGATCTTAGAATCACACCCAAGTTCGGAGGGAACGTTAAGCATTACTTAAAACATCAAGTAAAAAATAATAACGATTTTGTTTGGAAAAACAAATATCTAACTTTACAAAGATTAAGCCCAGAGCTATTGACATCCAAAATACATTTGTGCAAGTTATCTAAGCATCTACTTAGCAAAATTATTTAGATTACCCCTTTCATATCCCGCCAAGTAAACAAGTGCACTTTGACAGTGCAACACAAACAATTGTCCAAATCATAAACAAAACAATGGTTCACATCGCAAATATCATCCTCAAAGTATCCCTACGGATAATGAACCATTCAGACTCCCAAACAAACTCCATCCAACCATATGCAATAATTCCATAGCGATCCAATACAACACAGCTCTACCCCCTATCATGTTACAAAGGAATCTAAATCGAAAATAGATGGCAGTAAAACCGAGAATTAAATGACTAACGTAATAGATGTAAATCCTTGGGTGGCTGACAAAGAACAGAGGCGGTTTCACGACATCAAAGTGGAACACGACATATTACGCTACAAAATAAACACCAGAATAAATACATCGAAATGTTTGTTCGGAAATATTCCGTGATGGGGTGATCATATTCGAAATTATGTGTTAACAGAGGGTAGTTCCACAAACCCTTTTGGCGGCAGGATTAATTTGCTGTGTGTATGCTTGTCTGCCCGGATTGCAATTAACCAAACTGAGATTTGTCGCGTTCATTTAATTTGAAACACTGCCATGTGAATTCCGTACGATTGGTGGTGATGGTCATGCTGTACCCAATTGTCTGCAGCTCATATACGGGCTGGCTCGATCGGGGTAGTACCACCCTCTCACATAAGATCGGCTTAAAGTAGATTTTACAGCTCTGTCTTTCTCCTGCAAAGGTCCCCTATTAGGGAGTATGTAATACACCAAGTACAAGTATTATAATGTCCTTAATTCAATTATTAGAATTTTTTGAAGACCTCTCTCACTGCCCTTCAGTTCGACAACGTGCGAGCGATGCCTTTGGTATTACAAGCATCTATAGGCTACGGTTACCTGCATTTTCGCCACCATAGTCACATAAAGCATAATAATAGCAGTATTAAAACTTTTCTAACGAACCCAGATTGTTCGGAGCGTCTGCTATGAAATTCGAGCAAGCTCAAAAATGGTAGCCTATAATTTGCACATAAAACACATCCTAATGGCGGCGTACGTGATCACTTATTCGGCGGATTCACTAAGCTACATCTTCATCTAAAAGCGGACTGTGATTTAAATACATTATTCTTGTAATAACGGCACCGGACGGAGGGAGCCCCATTGAAGTCGTAGAATACATTATTTTAATTCGCGCCACCTTTGTGACCCCATCAGGGAATTAATGGATTCAAAGCCTTCTCTTCCGTACGACAAAGAATAATTTGTTAAGTAAATGAACGGGCAGACAATCCTGTTACGATCCCGAGTTTTGTTTCGATGCTAGATTAAAGAGTCGAATCAGTGAAAGGGGCCACCTTTCAATCTGTGCCTTTGTGAGCGTTCGCGTTATCTCTCCTAATTTCGGATGGTCAATGAATAAAATACACAGTAGGATTTCATTATTCATTTCTGAGCTTTGATTCCATTTACCGATGGGCAAATGAAGGTTATATTTTTCAAACATTCGACGGACCCGTTTGTGTAAACACTGATTGAAGTTTCTATTAAGATATTGCATGGAGTTGAGTAATAATCTAAATTGAAATGGCTTGTCTAAGACGGGTCTTGTGCAGTCTCGATTCAGTATTCATTGGGAGCGGTAGAATGGAGGAGCTATCGAGAATTATTGTCGAATCTCTGGGGCAAAGCGGTTTGGAGAAACATGGACAAGGAAGAAAGGCGGTGCTATGTCGGCGTTATGGAATAAACCTTGCTTAGATGCGGGTATCCTATTTATGAAGTGAATAGTTATATTCGCAAATTATTGCTCTTAAATTTTAATACTAACCTATTAAGGTTTCGTGTAAGTATAGAGTAAATATTGGTCCATTTGGTTACAGGATTTGTAAAATTCTGCGTTTGTTTGAACCGTTGCTACGGAATTATATTTAAACTTAACTCTAGCTTATACAAGTCCAATTTTTAATTATAAGATGACGTATCTATTTCTTACTTTTTGTTAGAAATAGAACAAATAAAGTTCAAATTCACTGAAAAGTGACATTTCCAGCTATCAGATTACTTCTTTTAATAAAAAATCTGACTTTAAAACGATAAATGAAAACTTTATTTGAACTATTGGTGGCCGACTAAATAGCCGACTATAGTGCGGGGTCTATCTCCATTCCTAGCTCCTTGTCAAGTGGTATAGGCAACACTCAAGGGGAAACTGACTGTAATGTCGACCCCCGATGTCGTCGGTCACTTATTGTTACATCAAGCGCTGACATCTTGACTCAGTGGTACTTAGAAGTAGTGTCAATATCGTGTTTTAGTTGTGTATATTCTTACATCCTTATGCGGTTCGACTAGGGTAGTATCACCCTTTCCGAGAACATCGTCGTAAAGTAGCTATAAGGACACCGCAGAAATTGTACTTTTTGCATCGGCGTTCGGCGATTTAGTCGCTTTTAGCATCGGAGCAATCACTGCGTCCGACCGCAGAGAGTCGCTAAAACGCGAAAATGACCATAATGCAGTCGCAAAATCGCCGATCGCTGATGCAAAAAGTAGCATGTCTGCGGTGGCCCTTACAGCTGCGTTTCGTATGATGAGTGAGAGAGCCGTAAGCCCAACCCCCACCACCTTCCCTCTCTGTCCCACTCCCTTCAGGTCGGCAACGGTATTGCAAGTATCTATAGACTTCGGTTACTGCTTAACATCAGGCGGGCTCCCTAAGTCGCTTAGCCATTGCCATTGAGCTGCTATAGTGATCGAACCTCGAACCTCTGATTGGTCAGCCGACCGGCTGATCGGCCTATGATTAGTCGGTCAGATTCCAAACAATAGTAGGGTCGATCACTATAGCAAAACGCCACAGTGGCACCACAATGGCTAAGCGATTTGGGCCCAGTAGCCCGATTCACGTAACCAAAACCGAAACGATGTATCAGCGATATAGTCTTTGATAGCCTTTTCGTATTATGAAAAGGCTATCAACGACTATATCGCTGAGACATCGTTACGGTTTTGGTTACGTGAATCGGGCCACTGTACGCTTGTTTGCTACATTAGTCACAAAAAACACAAAAAGGAACTAAATTGTACTTAACCCGTAAACGTTCGAAGGAGGCGGTAGCATCGAATTATCGAATGATTTATATTATTCATAACGCCGTCTCGACCAGAGCAACCTTACTGAATAATTTAGATGTGAGACATTATTTTTGCAGGGGCGGTCTGTTTGTCCTATATCATTTGAGGGTTGGGGCCATGGAAGGTTAATCCATGAAGACCCTTGAGATGTAGGTTAGATAACCTTTTGTTGATAAATATAAATAAAGGTTCTATTTACTTTGGACCGAATTGAGAATTGAATCTATTTCCATATTTTACCTTATTTCGTAGGTTTTTTGTTGTTGTAATTGTACTCTTTCGTTGCATGAAATAATATTAGTATCTATTGTCTGATTTTTAATTTGACGAAGTGGGCTGACAGGTTCTTATGTCACTTTTCAATATAAATAGAACAAATAAGGTTCAAATTCGACATTTTCAGCTGTCAGTTGGCTTCGTCTAATTAAAAATTAGCCTATAAAGGTAATTGCAATAAAAAAACTGACCATCAAAGAAGAAGTTTGCGTGTAGATCATGTATTCGCCAGATTACACACCAAGTGTATGGTCCCAAACTAAGCAACGCTTCACTACCGTACAATCGACTGGCTTTCGGAAACGGCCTTTTCTTAATTTGCCCTGGCCAGGGCGTCACTGGGATCGCCCCCAGTCTTTTATACAGTACCTATAGTACTAGCGCTCCTTAGTTTGGGACCATACAGTTGGTGTGTAAGTTTGACTGCCACCAAAACTAAACAATCTTCATTAATCTTGGAGAATGAACCTAGAACTAGTAATTAATAACGCGACAATAGAACCAACGAAGCAATTGTATGCGAAATGGAATCAATGTTCCCCCACAATGGCTCAATCTGGAGACGTTCTAACCGAATTACTACACAACCTGCCACTATTTCGGCTATTATTAACTCCTTTCAGCGTCATCCCTTAGGGCTGTCAGCTATACAGATTTAACCTAACAACTAACGTTTCAAGCTGGAATGAATAATGGATCTGATTTCTGATGGTATTGTCTTAGATTCTATTTTGTGAAATAACCAAGAAATAGAGAGATATGTGACTCCCCAAAATAGGTAGTATGTCCAACTAAACGGAGTCTATGGATACAGTATGGCTCAGTAGTTTGTGGAAAATAATGTTGAAATATGTCATTATTGCCAATAGGTACGTCTCATATTCTGGTGAATAATACGCATAAAAATGCCAAGTCAGATAACAGATGTGTTAATTTCGCTGCATGTAGTGGTGCGCTGCACAAGTCAGGATTGCAATGTTAGGAACGTACCATATCTGCTAAAATAATAGACCAGTGACTACAATTATTGTTGTGGTACAATTGCTAGTTTAATTTAGTTTAGTTTACAATGATAATCTCAACAACGGGCACTTCAGCGAATCATAAGTAAAAATTTCGTCACAGAATATAGTGAGCTGACGTTGTCAACCCTAGCCACAATCACAATTTGCGGTTATTTGTCAACCCGTTTAATGCGGTGTATTAAGTAAACGAATTCGTTTAATATTTCGGTTGAGTTGTACCGCCGCGCGCGCAGCGGCGCCTGTGTTGTGGTCGGTAATTGCATCGCTTGTTTGAGGTTACCGCTTATTGTGATGACGTTTTTATGAACACATTAGCTATTGTTAAATTAGGGAAATGATTGTCTGACATTAGTTGTTAACTTTCCCTAAAATGTTGCATTTGATTTACAGGTACTGTAATGTTAAATAAAATATGACACCATGGTATAAATTATAACATTCTGAATATTTTTTTGTTTTTTAACCGCTTGCACACTTTTGTTTAAAATTAAATACATTATTGTTCTTAATCGTTACAGAATAATAAAGAGTATTACCTACCGATTTAATAAATTATAAATTTTCAGCAACTTGTCGTTGACTATACTGAATCTATGTTGCGTCGACATCAGGCGCCCGAGCACTCGGTTTTGACGTCGGAACACAGACATTACGTCATAACATGAGTACTCGAGCGAGGCATGCGAGGCATCTGGACGCACCAAGTTACATTTCTCATTTACTAATACTATTTTGTAATTACTTAATCCGAATCTCGTGTTGTAGTTACAAAACAACATTATTACCACCTGACACAAACCCATTAATTTACAATTGTGTGCTAAACAATAAGCTTTCACCGTGCGAGGAGCCGAAACAACACACGTAGGTACTACACAACACGAGACAATACACTTACCTACTACAGAAAACTAGACTGAATTGACTGCTCAGGACGATACCGTGCACACGGACGACTAAACTATCGCACGACAGACAGATACAAATTAAAAAAAAAAATGTATATTAAAGTGAACAAAGTCAACTCCAAAAGCCTAAAGCAATAAAGGCCAGAAATAAATGCATTAAGTACCTTTTTTATTTGGCGTAGGTACATAATACCTTCTTATGTATTTAATAAGCTACCTAATCGTCGAATTGCGAGTGTGATGTAGGCGCTGAACAAAAATTTGTGACTGCAATGTTAGAAGATACCATATCTGCTAAAATAAAACATCAATACTCTTGTATAATATTTCAATAATGTATATTATGTATTAGTCTATTAATCTAAACCGATTCTAATAAAACTAATTACTTAATTAAACCCTCACTATCGCCCGTGTGACCGGGGACAGCAATAGACTTGCTTGAACCCAATAAGTGTGAGACGAAGTGGAATAATCGATTCGACAAACAAGGGCTCCGCGGTGCGTCTCGATTTATCGATAATACTATTCGATACAGACGTTCCGATTAGAATCGATTTCCGTGACGTGTTCACTGTTTGCGGGTTATTGAGGGAACGGGACAGATTATTATAAGATGTTACTAACCAGTAAGGTTTTCAGAGAATGCTACGTCATTTTATAATGCTAGACAGGAAAACATTATGTTATACACACGGGTGTATTTCGAGTAAATATTGTCTGTGTCTCCTTATCGTATCTCATTAGATTAATTCATAGAATAGACGGAGACACTATTTTTGTACCGTCTCAGTTAATCTGTGGTCCCAAAATTAAGCAACGAGAGTGAAACCAGTGAAAAATCTATGATTGATTATTGTGAGAAAACAGATTATGTCCAGTCTATGTTATTTTGTTTTACGTGCTATAGTCGGTCCAATGTCTGGTATTCTATTGGCTTCGCTGCAACATCAAAACGTATGTTTCCATCGAGAACCATTGATTACACCCTCTTGTCACATCAAAGTACCGAGCCTCTTTTGTCCAGAATATTGGCATTTTCCAAAGAATTCCTTCATATTAATATAATAGGATCATACATCGAATGCTTTTTGATTGTAATTGAATGGCCATCACGTAATGATATTGACGTTGTGAATGACATTGTATAATGATGACATTGATGTGCTGATGATAAATGATTCGTTAGGATCAAGTTTAGTACGTATATTCGTGTATGTGATTCGTATTTTGATCATTATTGTAAAGAGCTAAAATGACTGGTGGATATTCCCACAATACTTTTTATACTCAAATTTGTCATAATACACATAAAATCTGCATTCATAAGTAATGATCATTTTATTGATCATGCGATATTATAAATTACTGAATATATAAAAAGATTGGTAGATAATGCTACAAAGCAAAGGTCATTGCCATCGTGCGGATCAAAAATACTAGAACAATTCCTAGAAGATTATTTTTCACTATTAAAAATATATCCGAGATAAAAGATGAAAAACAAAAGTAACTTTTTTTTATAACAACTATTGTTTTTGGCACCACGGCCGTGTCATCGCCAGTCACTTGTCAATTAGTCAACAATTTAATAAATCTCATTCTGTCCCAAATGGATTCGAAGAAAATCCGCCATTGACTTGCGCAGTTTTTCACAAATTTTATGTTTTAGACTTCAAAGGCGCGAAAGTGGTGTGTGCAATAATTGGTCAATGTTAGGAGGCAACGACGCATATCGGCGCGCGCGCACTGCCAAATTGAAAATGGAGAAGAAGAAAAAAACATTGTTTATGCGACGCCTTATTAACGAGAGATTTATAGTTGAAGTTTCTTTTAAAAGGTTTCTGTTGTTTTTTTGGACGACATTATTTTAGACGGGATTTTTGTTTCTCTTCCACAACTCCCGAAGGCCTCTGCCCAGTAGTGGGACGGTAAATAGGATATTTTAAAAAAATCTAACTTTTTTTTTTTACAGTAGGTAAAACCGCTATCATCAATAGTTTTATTTAACTTAAGTGCACAAACAGTTTTTTTTATAACTAGTTATAAATCTTACAACCTGTCATGTTCACCAATATTAACTGCCTTCAAAATAAAGGTGTCACACACATATCGACAACCATCTAGGAAATTTGACAGCGCCAAAACGCTGCGTTACGTTACGAGGAAACAAGCAATTTTTATTTCACTGCGTCCATATATCATGGGAGGTATGAAACAAATAGAACGTGATGTTGGCACACGCGGCAAAGAACAAAGAGACAGATAAATAAAATTATAGCACACTTCTAGGGTTGTCACGGTACATAATAGCTGTGGGCTTGACCGTGGTACCGGTCTAAAAAGCTTTTATTTTTAGGTGTTCGCATATTGTTTTTCCTGTTATACTTTTCACAATAACCAAAAATAATATCACTACTCCTACAAGCCTGGAGTGGGTAGATATTTGATGTCGGCTTACGTTGAGGAAAAGTCTGGACACATACCTTTGACAAAACTAACTCGTTATGATTTCAAACATTTTTTTTTTCACAAAAATATTTAGGTTGTTGTGTTGGACATAGCCCTCCCCAAGGTTTTCCACAACGACCGGTCCTGTGCCACTTGCATCCAGCGGTTTCCCGCGACCTTCACATCTCTACTTACCTAATTTTATTATTATACCTACAATACTAAATATTTTCACTGGATTTTTCTCAACAACAAAAGTTTAAAAGATCTTAATCGCCTATAAATCCGCTTAAATTAAGTTACTGTTTTTTATTACCCAGCGGTGGAATCCAATTTTCGTCCAAAACGTTTTCATAAGTTAAGAACCTATCTATTCATTTTATTCCTTCAATGGTAGTATTTTGTAACATGCACCTACGAGTTTTTCACAGTAGTGAAAATCTACCTACGAGGTTGCCCAGTAGGGCGACACTACCTATCCATTTGACGCGTGACAACCCTATCCAAAACAAGCCACTGACATTTCTCAAACATTGTATGA
Source organism: Drymonia ruficornis (assembly GCA_947859195.1). Classification (NCBI taxonomy): domain Eukaryota; kingdom Metazoa; phylum Arthropoda; class Insecta; order Lepidoptera; family Notodontidae; genus Drymonia; species Drymonia ruficornis. Next base: position 5,269,553 of record OX401925.1, on the reverse strand, counting down.
ATATTGGAACCATGTGCTTGCGCATAATGTTCATTGATATTGTTAGACCTTTTATTGCCGGTAATACTAGTTTATTAGGTACTTAATACCTAGTACTTAATAGTAATTGGATTGTTGGCTGAAATGTTTAATATATTTCATAAGTATTTGAAACTTAATAATAATAGATATCTGATATTATTCATAGAACAACTAAAGTTCTAGAAAGGTGATAGTGTACAGTGCCACAAATTTATCAGGCCCGGTGGTCAAAAGAAGAAATTAAATTTTGAATAAAGAATGTTCAACGACGTATGAGTGATAGAGACCACGCTCTACGAAGCCAATTATCTCTTTCTAGAGCTTGATGTGTAATATTTACTGCCAGGAACTGTAAGTAAACCTACGTTCATCAAAAAACTATCCAAAAATATTTATTAACTGAGCCATGTTTATCACTTCTCAGTTCAAATAAACCCAGTTAGTCATAGAGTAAATTCGCAGACGATATTAAGAATAACAAGAGAAAAAATAATCATTCGTATATTCGTCTATGGTATAGGAAACGGATGTTGTTATATTTGACTTTGTGTCTGCATGTTTAGTTTCCAATAAAACATCGCCAGACGTACATTAGTTTTCAAAAATAATATCTAGTGGCAGAATAAATACCATCGTAAAAGATGTTGCGATCAAGGATTTTGTTAATATACCTACTATAATAATATAATAAATGCAAAAGTAGCTCTGTCTGTCTGTCTGTTACGTTTTCACGACGAAACCGCTAAACCAATTTTGATATATTATAAATATAGAACCTTGAAGAAGGACATGATCTACTTTTTGTTGCGAAAATAAAACTCGAAGGGGATGAAATAGGTGATGAAAGTTTGTTTGGGAGACCAAATATTTCTCAAGTATTTTTTATTAATTTAATTATCTACGCAGACAAAGTCGCGGGCATCAGCTAGTATACATACAAAATTAGATCTCACATAACGTTACACCAGTTGCGTTGTGCGAACAGTATCATTCTTACAAACAATCTTTTGCTCGTTGTTTATAACAAATGTAATAATTTTAATAGAGAAACTTGCATTTGTTTATGTTAAAATAACGAGAGATTACAGAATTAGATGTTTCTCATACTTCGTTTGAGTCGACAGACTTATTTAATAAATCTTGTCACTGTGTAACTCTTGAATTGAAAATGGTCGAAGTGCGTAATAAAAACTTCAGAGATTAATTTTGAACAGTCACAAATACTGAAATTTTTAAGTCCCACTTAGCAGAAATGTCATGTTTTCTATTGTGGATAATCTAAGCAGCTCGAAAAGTTGAGTATCGTTCCAGTATTCAGGAGTTATTACATTAATACGACCTTAAAGAGACCCAAGCAAAAACCTAGACCAATATAAATAATAATAAAGCACAATACGTTACGGAATAACCTAAAATATTTGATAAACAATAGCAAGATAACCTTCTTGATACTACAAAACAATGGTTCCCGGAAACAAGACAAGCAAATAATTTAAAGTTACAATACTTGGTGATTCGTAATAAAACATATTTTTAGGAAAGTAATTTGGAAAGACTAATATGATCCGAGATATTCCCGAAACTTTTGATATAAAGTATTCAGAAATAGCAATAATAATGGCGGCGTCTTCATCAGGCGCATGCCTCGCGCGAGCACTCACTTTTGACGTCGGAACGCATAGACGTAATGTCATAATATGAGTGCTCGGGTGAGGCATGCGCGCCATATGGACACATCTACTTATTTGATAACTCTTTGTTAATTACCAAAGTACTAGGCATTCATACAAATGAAGGAGGTTGAAAATGCAAAAGTGAAAAGTGAAGTTCTGCTTGGAGCTAGAAATTAAAGATATATTTTTTAAATATCTAGACTACCTATTAGAACTAAAAAAGAACAATAATAGTACAGAGAATTAAGGTAACGAGCATCGTTAATCCCATTCATAATATCTCTAACAAGATCTGTCCCATTTAAGAGTTACTTGAACAAAGTATTTATTAGTTTCCTTACTCGCAATCAGCCGAATTGTTATTATGTTATTGCTATCTGCTAACCTACATTACCAGACACAATTTAATTGATAAATCAGACGAAATGTGAAACAATAAAACTGTTGAACTATACAAAAAAAATATATATCTTTGGGTCACCGATCAGCTGACACATATAAAGAAATAAGTTATTTTGAGCAAATAATGTAACTATGTGATATTCCGGGTCTTCAAAACAATATACATACCCATATAATATTGTTTAGACTTGAACTGATTAGAATATCTGAGAATATAATAAGTTGACATTACGGGCCTCCGCAGACTTGCTACTTTTAGCATCGGCGACCGGCGATTTTGTGACGTATCGATGCTGCGTCGCGTTTCATCGAGCGCGAACGACGCAGCATCAAAATCGCCGATCGCCGATGAAAGTCTGCGGAGGCCCTACATTGGATATCGAGATAATTAAATCCTACCGTGTTAATTTTGCATGCCCTAAAATTACAATCCTCGATTTATCTAGCCATATCATGGAAATTACAAAATTGTGTTTCTTAGTTTTCCACTTTACAATTATGATTTTAAATCTGAAAAGGGTGACAACTTACCTACTTCTTTGCTATCCTTAGTTAATTAGGCGAATGTAATGCCCTTTAAAACTATCACCCGAACAGATACGAAAGAATGCGACTGAAGTAGAATATCATCCTGCCACATTAACAAAAACCAATCGGTCAGCTCTTGCTTGCCCTCAAGAAAACGAAAATAAAGTCTACCAACAAAAGCATTGTGAGGAAGATGTAGCATTAGTCTCTGTCCACACCGGAGCACGTGTGATCCGACTACCGACGGATCCTATAGAACGGACGTCATTATTTGCATACCAACTGGTTCCGTCTATACGATATTAATCAAAGGTTTTATTAGTGAACATCAAAGAATAAACACAATGCTAAGATCTCTTATAAGGTACCCTCAATACCATTGTTACTTTTGTCTGAAGTTGATTTATGAGCGGCCACTGTTGTTGGCCCAACGTATTGTGTTGTCAGTTTTTGTTTGGGCCTCGCCGACATTGTGTACTACCCCTTCGCTGGTCCAGCGCGGATGCCTTTATTCAGGCTGATCTCACATTGATGCTTCTAAGTCGGTACAATGCCCCGTGAGTCACAGCTTCTACATGTATGGAATTTGCATAATTCGAACTGCCGATTATGTTTTACGTGGCAACAGTATTATCTGTTCTGCAATTGTTCGTCTGACCTCAAGCTATCGGTTCTGTTCTGATCTCTTTACAATTACCGCGACATCTTAATGTTCAATATTATCTGTTATTATTACTTCAAGGTTTTTGTTGTTTTTTTACCTATTTTGGCTATTTGGAAACTCATGCCAAATATTAAGTACATATTTCTTTACTATAATAAGAATATTTACGAATATTTAATTCTTATTACCTGATGCACCTGAACGAATAAGAACCATATTAGAATCGCACAAGATATAGTACACTTTGAACAAGTTGATTGCTTTCGAGACAACACATGTCAGGACATCGATTTTAATATTCTGATCCCATCGCGTAACCCTTTGTCCTTCATCATCAAGTCCTTGACCGACCATTGTGTTCGCAAGGCGCGACACAAAAGCGCGGCTGCGATTGAACGCCGCATGTAATTTTCATGCTTCGCTCCTTGCATTCACGCGTCCACCACTCGCTTCCAAATCATTACGTTCTTTACCTTTGTGTGTACCTTCCCCGTCTTTATTACGCGGTAATACTTTATTGTACACGTCTTATTCTTTATTAGAAACAGCATTGTGCGCTCCAGCCTCTTGATTGGCTCTCACAAGTTTTTTCAACATGTTTTGAGTTACGTTTGCGTCATCAATACTAATGATTGCAACCGGTAGCACAATACTTATTGTTGTGTCAGCTTTTATTTCGATCGCTTCTTTATCATCACAATTTGTATCGTCATTCCATTTAGTTGGTGGTTTATTAGTATGGTTTAATAACAATAAAACATTGTTAGAAACCGTAGTATCTGCCAGGTGACATACATGTATTTTAGTGGGTGATAAATATGCCAATAAGATAAACACTTTGCATTGATTATGATATTCTAATTAGAGATACGACGCGATTTATTTATGAGTATTGATTTAAGATAATCTATTCAAATTGAATGACAGAAAGACGTAAAATAGTGTATCAAACATAAACTCCACTACCTGTTAATCCAAGACTTCGTTGATTAAGCACAATAAAAATGTGATTTTGACCTCATAAAGGAATATTTTCGTCATAAATTAGACAACTTCATACTTTCGAACTGAATTATCGGCATCTAAACAACCGGACGGTTGAATTATACTATCATCGCAAGATCTCGAAACACGAACAGGAACATTTACAAGAAATAAACCTCCGATAGACAGATCAATTTTATAGCGTAAACTATATAATCCACGAATAACGTTACAAGAGATCTTTGTCCGACCAATAGTTTTGTTCATAACGAAAATTGAAGTCATAAAAGTTTCATTATAATCTCAGCAGATAGCAGCACAGTCGTATGATTGAACACCGCATTTTTGGAGTGCACACGACCATCCTACGACGTTAGGGAGCCTACATACACGGCCACATGAATCGCAGCGATTAACAACAGCTGTTACACCGGACAGATTATGAATAAATGTCCTTGATACATGAAATCTCAAATGATATAGCGGCCCAGATGGCTGTTATTCCGTTAGCCTATTAATAGACTAAAGCATGGGAGCTCTAAGGATTGACAATAAAGCTAATTATCGCCAAATTATAATTAAACTAGGCAATTTATGCGTATCGTATTTTAATTTAATTGTTGAGAGCTATCAAACGAGACTGACAACTAATATTAACGGATAGTTATTTTCTTAAAGTAATATACAGTAAATAAGGCTTAAAGTAAAATCGCACAGACGTTTTAAGTATCTGGCAGTGTCGTAGATTATTATAAGCGTTGATTATTATCGTTCACTGAATAACATCGCATAAGAGGATTGTGGTGGTAAGCATTATTACTGACACACTCTTTAAGTTAAAATTAAAACCTATTATACTAGTCTGTATACCTTGTTTAAAAATATTTATATTAACTTTTTTTTAAATAAATAATTCGTAATACAATCATTTTACAAAACGAAAAATGCAACCAGGATCGCAGCAACCCCGCAGGTGAGTGTGCAGACTTCCCAACAATCTAAATCTGTACACAATCCAGTCGTAAAATATGGCTCCAACAATAAAACAGAAGTGTTCGTTCTACTTCAACACTGGCGAAAGTGCTCTATATTCTTAGAAGGATGAAGTTTTTATTGCCGTGCACTGTTTAATTTCTTCTAATCCCAACAGATTATAGTATATTTTTGAATGTATATTCAGAGTGTTTTAGATAATAGATAAACAATGGTTTTGAAACTGAAGTGGTTGGCTCGTGTGTGATAAATTTTAATAGAGCCAGTTGAGTTAGTAGATAAACCTCATAGGAATTTTGATGTACATTATTTATAATGGCTTTAATATTTTTTCTGACAAAAAGTTCTTTATTATGCCATTGTAATTGCAATTTTTATGTTTAGAAAACAGACAAACGTTTTTGTTGCGTATTTTCGCCTGCGTGGAAAATACTTTTCTTTGAATATGCATGTAGATATTTTACGAAAAATAATTACAAAAAAAGAACAAAGGTGTTTTTACAATCAAAAATAACAAAGCACCTGATTCACAACAATAATAAATTATAATAAAACTGTTACATATTTTGAAATCTAAAATATTATTTTTCACTATTATTAAACCAATCATAACATTCCATCGTTCACGAGAAAGCTGTATAAAAAGCTGGTTTTTCGTAACAATCTCTGACAAAGTACATTAACATTTAATACACCTAGAACAAAGTGTTATATTCGGCGGGAGTAGATAAATCAAACAAGAACAATGTTGTGGACCAAATTACCCCTTTATTATTGTTTTATATGAATTATCGTGTACATGTGATGTTTCCTTTGTGTCTCGCCGGCAGCATCTATCATAGTTTGTATGGGGGTGGAATTATTTTTGTGTGGAATTATGCTACGGATATTTTTTTAAGAATTTGGTCGTTTTAATTGATGTGTTTGGTGGTGTTACTGGGTTTTGTAGTGAGAGTGATTATTTTGTAACAGGTGTTCTTAATCTATCTATTGCTGTATTGTTCACCTCTAAAACTTCAAGAACAGTGTGTCCGGAACAATCATAGACATCTGGTTTTCGTTACCTAGGTAGTACTTTCTTAATCTCCTTCGTGTGTTTAGTCAATTTGGTTTAATTGAATTAATAGTAGTCATAAAATACTTTTGCTAGGAATGGGTCAGAATGGGCTCCTGGTACTTTAGTAACGATAATGGCACTTGTAATAACTAGGACTAATGACAGGGTAAGGTTGGTAAGGTAACCTGTAGGTACTGTACTTATACCTGTATCTGTACCGGCACCTGTACCTGTAACTTTACCTGTAGCTGTACCTGCACCTGTAACTGTGCCAAAACCTGTACCTGTACCGGAATCTGTACCCGTAGATACTTAACTGTGTTTTCGAAATATTAACAATTTCAATAATTTCTCATTTATATCCAGAACTTCAACTTCTTCAGATCCAGACGAGGGAACATAATCCCATAAGTCTATTTACTTACTCCATTATAATTAATGTTACGACAGTTTAAAAAAAAAGTATTATAATAATGATGAATTTCTAATGTCGTGACATTTACTGTTCTCGTGTTAAAGATATTATAAAAATAATACTTCTTCTTGGCTTCAGGTCAAGTATTGTCTATATATCAAAATTACGTTTGCTATCTAAATCTGTCATTAGAGTGTTATTATACATCGTTATAGGATCAAAGAGAGATGTATGGGAAACGGAAGTGACCTACACGCAGTTTTCATGTTTCTGAAACTGTGGCGGTATGTCACATTAGTTATAATCTTTTTGTCATATGCCTCGGCGTCGATGATCTAATTAAGTACCTACTGTGATAATATAGTTCAATATTTTTATTCAAAATCATAAGACAGGGACGCGTGGAGGAAAAAAGGGGAGGCATTTGCCCAGTAGTGGGAAACAAAATAGGCGATCATAAAAAATAAATCATGAAAATATTTATTTGAATAAATTGTGACTTTCTCCCAAAGTCTATGAAGAATAAGACAGGAGACGGTCCAAAATACATTTATTTTATAATTAGGTACCTATTCTTTGAAAACAACATAAGTAATGAACGATAAAAAGGTTTAGTGAAAATGAACAAACTAGGGAGGGTTACCACTTATTCAAATAAATATTCATGATTTTATTAATATTATTATTTAGATTATCATTTCATTGCTCAAGCAGGAGTGCGACATGAAAATAGATTAGTTAAAAAAGTTGGTATTTCTGTCTTACTCGTACATTACGATCTTGAGAAGGATGACAATAACTGTTCAGTTAAGTTTAGTTGTGTACAACTATAATCGGCACCGTTGTCTTTCATAAAATTTACCAATATATTAAAATTACGACCCTAACATTTAACTTAACATCGCACCTTCATTTATTGTTAATGTTCAATAATGTATGGTTCAGTTTAATTAGTTCTAACTTAACTACCGGTGTGTGCGCCATTAACGCCGACCAGTTAAATTGTTTCGTAACATCTCGTGTTATGTGAGGACAAGTTCTGCTATTACGGTTTAAAATTAAGATGATGTTCTCCAGACCATTAGATTTTATTGCTGGTGAAATCTATTACGTTTGTCGAGTGTGCTATTATTAAAATGTTTAGGGCGACGCAATATCAGAAAATTTGATAAAAATGTAGGCAACCCTATTTTGTAAGAAAAAGATACTTGATAATGAAGAACTTAATCTGTAATTATATATAGGCCCATCATTTACACTACAGCTTATATTATATAATTAATATATATATATATATATATATATATATAATTGACGGTGAGGGAAAACATCGTGAGGAAACCTACCTATCCCTCGGGATTAGGTAATAGTCAGTTCCTGTATACACGGCGACAAGGTTCACCACCTGTCACGTTGGGTTCTGACTATCTGGTGAAACGTGGGCTTTGAGTTGGTTAATACCTCCACGATGTGGTGGTGTATGGCCACTCAAGCCTCTGACTACCCCCGACTGGGGATAAAAGTCGTTACGTTACATTTCATTTCATATATAATTAAATTTAATTATTAGGTAATTGTATCAAGCTATTTCATTCAAGCATTTAAAAATACTACCAAATTAGATGATTAATTTTTATATTGCAACACTACCGTCCGCTGGCAACACCAAAATCACAGACAAGCCATGAATGAACGTTCATAATACGTTATATTCGCGTTCCAAAACCGAAATAAACGACTGAACGGAAACGGCCGCAATATTATTAGACACGACACTTCTATTATTTTTATTCGTCACAGATATCTGTGGATTTAATACGTGAATATTTAGATCTCGGTATGGTAATGATTCCTAGAATCAGACGGTTATATGCCTAATTTATTTGAATTTAACGGGTCGTTGAATTAGCGCTTAGGAAGAAAATATTAGGTATTCAAAATGTTAGGTTTATTTTAATTAACTAGGTTATGGAGAGTATAGTACAAGTAATTAAAAATGGCGACTAATTGTTCCTAGCAAGCGTGTAGAAAGTAGAAAAGCAGAGGAATGACCTACGTACCTGAAATTCGGCATGCGTGTATACTTTCGACTTTCCTATTTACATGCGTGTTCCTTTTTAAACGACTTCAAAAAAGGAGGAGGTTCTCAATTCGACTGTATGTTTTTTTTTTTTTTTTTTATCATTTTTATTTTTTATGTTTGTTACCACATAACTTTCGACTGGGTGAACCGATTTTGATGATTCTTTTTTTATTTGAAAGCTGGTGCTTCTCGTGTGGTCCCATTTCAATTTGATCCAGTTCTGACAATGGCATCCATGAGAAAACCACATAAATCTTAAATTTGCATTAAGTATGTGCGCGACAAATGGACGTATAACTCAATATCACGCCAACCGATTTTGATGATTTTTTTTTTATTGGAAAGAAAATATCCCAAGGGTGGTACCATGATAAGATAACCAGGATCTGATGATGGCATTCCAGAGAAATCGAGGGGAACCATCGAAAATCGTAGTGGCGACTAGTGCGTTTGTTATTTTTTTTCATTAAGTATTTTAAAGCACTACCTACTATTTAATGAAGGTCTGGAGTCGATCTGATGATGGAGCCGAAAGACAGTCGAGGGAACTCCTCAACGATTTACACCAATTACCTGGTGTTTGGGCTTGATTAACTTGTATTGATGAGAACTTTACACCTAGATGGGTTGTGACTGTCATTAGGGGGCTGATGATGAAAACGAAGGACAGTCAAGGGAACTCCTCAACGTTTTACAGTAGCTACCTTGTGTTTGGACTTAATTCATTTCTATTGATGAGAGCTTTGCACTTGCTTGGGGTGACAAAGTATGGCGCCACTAAAAATAGTGAAATAAAATTATTTTTGTAAAAAAAAAACAAAAAACGACTTCAGAAAAACCTGGAGCACTAAAAAGCCTGAAATAATATTTCTATTACCACCTCTGCCTAACCCTTCGGGATAATCAGGCGTGATGGTGTGTTAGCGAGTATTTGGAGTCGGTGCCAATCTATATTCTTACTTTTATAGTAGGTAGATTTGGCATACTAAGATTGGCACCGACTCCAAATACTCGCTAACACACCATCACGCCTGATTATCCCGAAGGGTTAGGCAGAGGTGGTAATAGAAATATTATTTCAGGCTTTTTAGTGCTCCAGGTTTTTCTGAAGTCGTTTTTTGTTTTTTTTTTACAAAAATAATTTTTAATATATCTAGGTATACCTAGTCTGATGTAATCTTATATGAATAGCTCTATTAAAACAGCAATGCACCTACTTATTTGGTATTTCAAAATAATTTATGTGATAACCTTTTAAACAATTAACACAACTTAATTAGTTATGATCGGAATTCAGCGAATCGTGCGATATATCGCATTTTAAATTACCTCTACTAATTCTTATATTTATTTTAATTTTATATACGTACCTACGATTATTTTTGTTGACCTGACAAAAAATCCTACCGTTTGAATTATTGAAAAGAATTTTCTTATATCTCATGTCGAACGTCTAGTAAATCATAAAAACCTATGGTTCCCTGAATATCATCAAAGATTTTTGGCGCAATAATTTATCGACTATACAGTTCGTCCGATACATTTTAGCGTACAAACGATATTTCTTGTACTGGGGACATCTTTCATGTGTTAGACTAAGAATTATTTATACCGAACACAATTCTGTTCATTGTTTCATAATAAAGCATTTATTTTGTCAACGGTGTACGGGTGGACGCACCGCGACAATATTAGAACTTCCGTTCGCGAGAAAATTTAATATTCAATTCGATAAATTTTAGGGCGCGTAGCGGGCACGCATTTTTGTGAGTGAAGACGCATGTTTTCGTGCGTCGGAGCAGGTTTTTGGACGCATTTGATAAAAATGCCTATTACTTTACATGTGATTGGTCATTTTTTTACTTTAAATATACTATTTTAAATAGGTACTTATGGATTCACATGAAATTAAGGGAACATACTTATATAAGACACGAATTTCTACTATTCCACCACGTATGTCAACCAGTTACCGAAGCCATCTATTTCCCATGAATATCGATAAAAAATTCATTTGACCACTTGACTTTACAATCCCACAATGCGATTCGTTTCAAAACTCGACGGGAAACGGCAGAAATGTCTTGTTCGTTCCAAAACCGTTTGGCACACATGCAAATCTCATTCCATCCACAAAAACAAAAATCCCTTCAGAAGGGCCCGGACAAAAAACAAAACACGTGCAAACCAGAATGGAAGCAAAAAGGTCAACAATATGCCTAATCTACAATCCATGTCACAGGCTAAAGGTTACGGAAGGTTGTAAAAAAAACATCACAAAACGTGTGTGTCTTTGAATTCGACCGTATATCTACCACTAACCAATCGAATTTAAACTTTATCGATTTATATTTAGAGTTTAAATTGGAGTTGGCGGAAAAGGCAGGATTTAAGCATTGTTCATACCTTGGGGAGAAGTGACAACAGATTTTTGTCTTTTTTTCTCTCATTTCACATATGGCATCGCAATCTTGGACGGTATGTGACACATGTGTTGGTTTTAAGTTTCTCGACGATAATGAGTGTTCAGTTTTCTCGTATCTTCATCCATTACGGCTCGGGAACCTACAGACAGTGTCAATGCACCTTTCTTTTTGATGTTCTGGAGTTTTTAGTGGAATACGATAGCATTGGTCGTTCATCAACAGGTGTTTGGTTTAGCGCGACAGGTAGGTACTTATTCTTATTAGGCAGGGAAGTTTGTTTAGCTGCCCACGGGAGACACCGCGGTATCCAAAAATAGTAGAAATGTAAAAGGAATCCTCAATTAAAAAGCAGTCCTATCATAGTTGGGTATGGTTTGGTGCTAAATTCTTAAACGAAAAACAAAAATAATCCAAAATAATAGCCATTGGAATGATCATGTGTGAAAATATAACTTATTTAATTTAATAAACTAATTTGAATTTGTATTTTACTCCCTATTTTTTTATATTTACATTATAAAACTGATGACGTCATCATCCTTATCGAAGGTTTACGCATAAATTCCTTTGCTTAGGTACTACACATGAAAACAAAACGATTGAAAGTCCTTTGATAGAGCATCTTTAGGTAGAGACAGAGAGCGCTACTGAACACACAGTCATTATTTTGATTTGATTGGTTGGGCTTCCGGCTCTCTCACTTATCGTACGAAACGCAGCTGTAATAGCTGCTTTACCCCATCTTTCGTGAGAGAGCGGTACTACCCCGGTCGAGCCAGCCCGTATATGAGCTGCAGTCAATTGGCTACAGCTTGGCTCTACCACCAATAACTAGTCTACCTTCTCCTCTCAAATTCACAGCGCAGTTATAACCGATGAGACGAACACGATTCTTATCCCAACAATGGCGCCCATTAATGCACACATCAGAATCAAACTAAATTAATTAGAATCCGTATTACATTACGGATGGCGCCAGCGCACCACAAAGCCATTTTGTCTTCAAGTGGTAGCAGACGTCTGGGCCACACAATATCAGCTTTGTGCTACAAGTAGCCATATAAAGAGCATTGTGGCCGAATCAATTAAACCATAATGTGGTCCATTGTGGTCAGACATTGTTTTAATGTATCTGATGTATCTCTGAGTTTTTATATAGTTACCCCGGGAATTTAATACTGGGGTAAAGCGATGGCGACAAGCCTGTGCGTCCAGATGCCTCGCATGCCCCGCCAGAGCACTTATGTTGTGACATTATGTCTATGTGTTCCGACGTCAAAACTGAGTACTCGGGCGCGGCATGGGTCTGATGTAGACGCACCTATTAAAGTAGAGGTAGAAGACAATTGGGGCCGTTAATTTTTAAAAAATAATTGAGATCGATTTCGAGTAATAGAGTTGCTATTCATATTCATATTTTACTAGTTAAAATTGGATCTAATCTAGTAAAAATAATGAATGTGTGTTCAGTAGCGCTCTCTGTCTCTACCTAAAGATGCTCTACCAAAGGACTTTCAATAGATTTTAAAGAAACTTGGCAAGGGTACCTTACTTATTTGCTTAGGTCGCTCAGGTATCTTAGGTAAGTACTTAATTATGTTCCTATAGATATTATGTTTCAAAAATGAAAGTGATTCCAAAGACAATCCATGAACAATCGATTTATACGAAGTTACGGTTAACGAGTATGTAAAACTGAAATTACTGTTTTAATGTAGGTAGGTCTTTCATCAATCGATTTGTTATTGCAAAGATCGATCAGAACACTCAAATACTCATAAAATTAGTAATAAATAAGATAATGAAAACGGTAACTTACATAAATCAGTGTGTAACAAATATAATGTGGATTTACCTGCAACAATAAAACAATGATTAATGTTGTTAAAAACAGTTTGTAATTTAAACACAATAGGGTGCTGTATAAAAGCTATAAATCAGCATTATAATTACGGCTTATTATAAAGTATACACAAGTTGGTTGCTGTATTTCTCGGACGTAGCTTTGTGTACTTAATTAGAAATGTTAAAACTTGTTTCTCTATACGCATTTCTTTTGTGTGTTACCGACAGATCCTTTAGATCTATTTGACCAATAAATTTATGATTTGGTAACGAATAAAACCATTAAACACATATTACCTATAGGTATATTTTTTTGAGAAAGGCATGCTGAGATGGTTTGGCCATGTCGAGAGAATGAAGGAAGAACGATTGACGAAAAGAATGTATAAGGCGAGTGTGAATGAAAGTGTTGGAAGGGGTAGACCTAGGCGGACGTTTAGAGACCAAATCAGGGACGTCTTGAAAAAAGGCCAGGTCAAGAGTACCCTAAATCGAAGAGCATGTATGAAGGGAATAATGAAAGTGGACGAAGCGAAACAAATATGTAAGGATCGTAGCAAGTGGAAAGAAGTGGTCTCTGCCTACCCCTACGGGAAACAGGCGTGATTATATGTATGTATGTATATTTTTTATTAACCTATTTCGTCCTGCTGCTGGGCAAAGGTCTCTCCCATCCCCCTCCATCGATCTCTATCCTCAGCTACTCTTCGCCAGTCCTTCTCGAAGCGTCAAGGTATAAATTTAATGAAAAAAATTGCTCACTGATAGACAACGCACGGCCTAGACCGGTAGTTCTAGAAGCATACAATTTCGCATAGGAGTTCTTTATGTAACTTAGTGAGTACTAAGTAAGGATTTTCAAAAATTCATCCCCTAAGAAGGCTAAATAGGGGATGAAAATTTGTATGGTTCGTTATTTTTGTAGTTAGAATGATTGAAGATGCTTCTGTTTATAAATAAAAGTCAGCCCTATCAGCGATTTTGGAAATTCATCCTAAGAGGGGTTGAAATATTGTACTGAAATCCCATCGGACACACCGCTAGTTGTATAATAAATTATCATACACACTGCCCACATGTAGGTGACGCACAAAAAATCAGCAAAAAAAACGGGACTCGGGAACGTAGAAATTGGATCTTATTTTTATTTTTTCCCAATACGTCCATCGAATCGGCCAGATGTATTAATGCGCTCCATGTGTTCAGTACAATGCGTTTGAATGCGTGAGGTGCCTTTCCGTCGCGTATTTATAGAACCGATCGCCTTTTGTTTTAATAGTATGATAAATCAATTTTATTAATACCCGGTGTTTGTATTACAGTATGATCGAGATGTACTATTATGAAATTGTTTAGGGTATGATATTTTTATAGGTTTAATGTTATTTTACTGAATTATATCTCGGTAGTAGTAGGTATGATTTTTTTTTAATTCCGTGGTGTCGTCTGTGTATGATTCGAATTTTAAATGTTATTTCTATTTAAACTAATATACACATTATCCGCTATTCATTAGTCAGTGCTCCAATCCCGTCCTTCTACTAAATCACCATACGTCAATAACTGGTGTCATTAAGTTCTCCGTAAGGGTAACCATAATTCAAGTTCAAGCCGGGATATAAAGACGGAATTCTAAAACGCTATAATTCCGCACTGAAACCTACCTTAAGCATTTTTGTTTACATCTATCTCGCTACACTTAATATAATATTCATGTGTTAACGCCATTTTTTAGATTGAAATCTAGGTAGTAGAATCTAAAAATATAATTAAAAGTGACGGAAATAAATCAACTTTATGTCTTACAGAAACGACACAGAGAAAAATTTGGACTGACGACAAAATAAACTTAATTTATCATATAATTTGCAAAAACAGAAGGCATCAAATTTATTGCTAGTAGGTACTTACTTTATGTATAAAGCAGTTGTTTCTTCCAAATTCAAATGAATAAATGAAAAGCAGAATATCCGCGTCTCAACGGGACATATCCCAACCAAAATAGAAGCAGCTTGGTGACCCCACACGCCCGGCAGCAGTCATTCCAAACAATAGTTTTAGTGACTGTAAAACGAGCCGGCACTCGATAGTTTCGTAGTTTCGGGGACACATAAAATCTGTCATTATGGCAATAAAAGGGACAGTGGAGTGTAGAGCGACTTATGTTGAGGAAGCGAACGAGTTTAGGTACGTTTGTGTATTATGAAACTGTATCTATTTATATGTACGAGTAATGAAAACAGTTGATTTCGTTGAGTGCAAGGCATAAAGGGACAAGGCAACAGTGTAAGAATAAATACCACAAGGCAAACATTAAAAGCACGAGGTTACAACTGGTGGTAGAGCCAAGCTCAACCGGGGTAGTACCAGCCTCTCACAGAAGATCGGCGTAAAGTAGCTATTACAGCTGCGTTTTGTACGATGAGTGAGTGAGCTGGAAGCAAAGGCGAAAAAGGTTGTTCCCGAAATTTGCCTCTGGCGGGAATCGAACCCGCAACCACCCGATGAAGTGAGCCGAGCGGATGCTCGAACTACTGCATCAAGTGGTCGTCAAATACAGATTTAATAATTCAATTCAAGAAAACCAATTGTGAATCTACGTGCCTACTCTCCTCCGCCCTGGATATAGAAAATAAAGGGTTTCCTGTACGATTGTTGGGACATCGGATCCAATGAGAGGAAACGCCATAATAGCTCGCACAATGATCTCAGACACACGTGCTCTTATACATGTGCCGTGAGAATAGGTTTTGTCGAAGGGCGTGTAGTATTATTTTAGCAGATATCAAGATTTCAAAGAGTAGGGTGTACTTGCCCTCTAGGCAAGTAGCTGTCGTCTACAAGCGTTTCCATAAGGGCGGACATGCTACTTTTTGCATCGGCGATCTGCGATTTGGCTACTGCATCGCGTTTTGGCGACTCTCTGCGGTCGGACGCAGCGACTGCTCCGATGCTAAAAGCGACTAAATCGCCGATCACCGATGCAAAAAGTAGCATGTTTGCAGTTTCGCTACGCTTCATGTATGGAAATGACATAAGTCACGTGATCTACTTATCGACTTGTAATGTCATTTCCATACATTTAAGCGTATCGTTTTTTGAAGACAAAGCCACTTGTCTAGAAGGCCTGCCATCTTCTGGGTGCGCTCGCTCCATTGTCGACTTCATTTTTGCTCCTGCGGTAAGATTGAGGTCAAGAGCAAGCCCATTTTTTATTTCATAAAAAATATAGTACCTCCTTATATTTCAGTGACTTGTACTCAACTCACCCAATACAGCAGCGAAATTAGCACCACATTTCCTACTCGCAACGTCAACGCGGGCTGTCAATGTTGTACACGCATTGTACCGATTATATTTGTTCCTATTTTTTATCACTATAGCTCTACCTTTAATTCAAGGTACCTACCACAGAGTAAAGACTAAAGAAAGAGGTGCATTAGACATATGTATGAAAAAAACCTGGTCATTGTTTTTTCATTTTCATTGTTCTATCTACCGGTAAATAGTTGAACTACTCGCTTCGTTTTATGTCGATGTTAGTACTAGGCCGACCACTCGGCCGAGTTGCTTAGGGCCAGTCCCCTTAGTAATTGGTCTATGGTACCTACTATGTAGACGGTTTCATTTGCAAAGCCTAAGCCCAAACCTACAGATAAATAATTAAATCTCACTACACCAAATAATCGTCAAGAAAAACACTTAAATCTCTACATGACAAAATACACGCGACAAACAGCCTTGTAATCCTGTATTAGGTACGTATCCGTGCAAGCAATTTTTTTGCGTAAGTAAGCAAGATCAATGATGAGAGTAAATTCTAGCCAAAAGATTATCATATCCAATCCAATAAAATGTGCGAAATGTCAAACTGAATTTTAGTTCTGTCATCTTAAATAGCTTCCAGATAAAACAGCAGGTCAAATCCCTCCAAAACCGATTCGTACAAAGATTAATGTGATTTCCATATAATTTATCGCTAAAGCGACGTTTGAAAGTAAACATATTACTATCGGGACGCGTGTTTGTTTGTACAAGAGAAAAAATGGCTGATGGAACAAAAATCGATTGACATATTGCTTTTGTATTGTGTTAGGATTGATTTAGATTCGGATAATTATATCGTTGGAGAAATAGGGAGATGAATATTATGTCCAGCCGCCTGGCCAAGTGGCTTTATCTACGAGCGTTTCTACAAATCGTAACGACATCATTCCACAACTTACAATAAGGTATTAATTTCCTGCAGTGTTCTATTTAATACGAAAGCTATTCGTGTCGGAACATCGCCGATCGGCGATTTTGCGACTGTATCGCGTTTTGGCGACTCTCTGCGGCCGGACGCAGCGACTGCTCCGATGCTAAAAGCGACTAAATCGCCGATCGCCGATGCTAAAAGTATCAAGTCTGCGGTGTCCCTAAATAACTAATGAAATTTATGATAAAATGACATTATAAAACATTCATTATCATTAAAATATAAATAGGTATAATGATCGAATGACTGCAAACACAATTTTCCTAGACACGAGATTTTATAAATAGCTTGAAATATATGGTACCTAATCCATTTTAACCTCTATCTGCCTACATAAATGACGTTGGTAATTAATATAAAAACGAAGTTTAAACTAAAAGTTATAACTTCGTACTCATCACAATGAAATCTATTTCTGGCCATGAATGGAAACTATGAATGGATTATAAAACCGTAACTTTTAACGGTGATTTTAACAAACACATTGTTTGAGCCGGGTAGACGGAGAGGCGACCAACAAATCAAGAACAAAACTTCTTCCCACTCCTTTCCTCTTTTCCTTTAGGTACTGAAACCGCGTTACCCAGCTTTGGTTTGAAACCGTTATTTACAGGAGTTTTAATAGAAATATTTCCTTTACACTACAACATGGGGTTCTTCAAAGGTCATGTTTACAGGTCCCTAAAAGGTTGGCACCCCGTCTGCTCCCCAGATGTCCTGGGCGGCGGTTTCCACTTACCATCTAGTTGACCGTCTGTCAGTGTACTATCCTCGGCAATAATACAACATTTGGACAACGCACATACCTCTCAATGAGAAGGGAATTCGCAGGAACTTCACACGACTTCAAAAGGCAGGTTTTCTTACGATGTTTTCCTTAGCGTTCAATATAATCTATGAGGTATCTAAATTCTCCGTAACCTCTTGGACTACACATAGTCCTGCATCCTCGGTACACCGTTCGATGCGTTGGCCCATAAAACTCTTTACGATTCAGTATGAACGTAATAGTTCTAATTTTACGATTAAAAATGTTATAATAATAATCGGACGCGTTTGTTTCGGGGACTTCCGTCGGTGGCGGACTGGTGAAATAGAACGGGGTTTTAGTAGCTTATGACTGCGAATAGTCCAGTAAACGCAATCGAGCGTTTGTTACTCGATTAAACGGCTTTCGATTTCACGTAGAGCCACTGTATCTACCTATAAATAAATATCGCCAGACAAACACACCAACTGTATGGTCCCAAAATAAGAAACGCTTGGACTACCCAAAAATTCGTACGACGGTCGCCAAACCCGTCGACAGGTGTGATACAGCCCTTAGTCCAATGCCTAGTCTCTTAACCGATCAGTGCTTGCAGCTTGTTAGGCGAGACCCAGACAGTCTAGAGAGGCTGATTATTACTGGCTGTGTCGAAGGAAAGAGAGGCAGAGGGCGCTCACCGACGCGATGGACACACACCACTCAGGAGTCCCTCCCGAAGTCTTCCCTATGCACTACAACAAGGTGGTAGAGCCAAGCTGTAGCCAATTGACTGCAGCTCATAAACGGGCTGGCTCGACCGGGGTAGTACCACCCTCTCACAGAAGATCGGCGTAAAGCAGCTATTACAGCTGCGTTTCGTACGATGAGTGAGAGAGCCGTAAGCCCACCCCCCCCTCCCCCTCCCTCCATCCCACTCCCCTTCAGGTCGGCAATGTGCGAGCAATACCTTTGGTATTGTAAGCATCTATAGGCTACGGTAACTGCTTTACATCAGGCGGGCCGTACGCTTTTTTGCCACTGCAGTCCTATAAAAAAAAAAATAAAAAAAAAATGGGGTTCTACAAAGGGCATGTTTACAGTTCCCTAAAAGGTCGGCGCCGCGTCTGCTCCCCTTAAGTTGCAGATGTCCTGAGCGGCGGCTTCCACTTACCATCAGGTGGACGTCTGCCAGTGTGCCATCCTTTGCTATAAAAAGAGGCAACAGGGGCCAGCTTGCAATCGACTTTACAAATGGCGCAAGACAGAGAGATCTGGAGACAGATGGTGGCACAGGCTACACACCAAAATCACGTCCCTCAGTCCTGAGGATACGATAACGAAGAAGATTGCAGCTATGAGCCACTAATAATATGAGTTGTAATGTTGCAGGTCTTGAGGAACCTTGTAAAAGTAAGCAGTTGTAAGAGTAATAAATTATGATTTAGAAAACGGATCTCCGTGCGAACTGTACTGGTTTAACAGGTTGCTGTCAAAGATGTTGTAGTGTAGGTATATGAGTATGTTAATGTTACAACTGGTAAGTAGGTACCTATTTATTAATTGCTATAGTAACGGTGTTTATGTTACCTATATATAGATGTGTGTGTACTTGGAAACTACGTCGATTAGGATGTGGAGAAATATGTTTATTGCTTAATCTTAGGTACTATTATTATAAGACGTCCGCTTGGCACTGGTTTGAGTGTTGGCAACTCGGCTCACGGCATCGGTTGGTTAGGGGTTCGATTCCCACCGCGAATTTCGGAAACTGCCTTTGCGGTCCCAGTTAATTGTATGGTAGCC
Source organism: Drymonia ruficornis (assembly GCA_947859195.1). NCBI lineage: Eukaryota > Metazoa > Arthropoda > Insecta > Lepidoptera > Notodontidae > Drymonia > Drymonia ruficornis. Next base: position 5,249,653 of record OX401925.1, on the reverse strand, counting down.
ATTATACAAGCGTTGCTTAGTTTGGGACCAAACAGTTGGTGTGTTAGTTTGGCGATATTTATTATTTATAGGATTGCTACTTAGCAGTGATTTTCTTAATAACCATACAATTGTCAAAAATACAGAGGTTTAAAGGTTCGAATAGCGATAGGTATAGACACAGAGTACAGACTAAAGAAAGAGGTGCCCTTATTAGATATATGTATGAAAAAAAAACGTGGTCATTGTTTTTTCATTTTCATTGTTCTATCTACCGGTAAATAGTTGAACTACTCGCTTCGTTTTATGTCGATGTTAGTACTAGGCCGACCACTCGGCCAAGTTGCGTAGGGCCAGTCCCCTTAGTAACTGGTCCATGGTCAAAAATACAGAGGTTTAAAGGTTCGAATAGCGATAGGTATAGACGTCATAACTATCTTTAGGTATAAATATTTCACAAACCTACCTCAGTACCTATGTCAAAAAGAATATTCGTACTTGTTGTAAAATAATTAAAGAAATGAGTAAGTGAATGTAAAATAAAAAAAAACAATATTAGAGAAGAAACCTAACCGTTCCAACAATAGCACTTCCTTCTCAGTTGACGCGGACCCTTCTTGTCCAATAATCAGACAATGAAACACGTGCTAGCAAACAGAAGGGTTGGCCAACAATAGCGCACAAAGTGTACACCTAGTGGAGATTCTTTGAATGGAATACCAAATCTTGCGCACTCTTCTATACTCACATGCGCAAGAGAACCATTTCCTTCTCCACCAAGCCAACTAGGAACTCGAATAGAATGCGGCTTCCCCGCCCGCACTCCCGCCACCGCCGTTTTGTGCGGTGACGTCACATTTGACAGGTTTCTAGTTGGCTTGGAGGATTAGTTGTGACAATCGTTTAAACTATTTTAATGGAACTCTGTTAGCAATCCTGTCACCACACTTTCAGGGTTTTTGGGTGGTACAGCCAAGCTGTAGCCAATCGACTGCAGCTCATATAAGGGCTGGCTCGACCGGGGTAGTATCACCCACTCATAGAAGATCGGCGTTAGGTAGCTATTACAGCTGCGTTTGGTATGAGTGAGAGAGCCGGAAGCCCAACTGCACTCTCCCCTCCCTCTGTCCGACTCCCCTTTAGGTTGGCAATGTAGCCATACCTATGATATTGCAAGCAAGCATCTATAGGCTATAAGTGCTTAACATCAGGCGGGCCGTATGCTTGTTAGTACAGTTACATAAAACAAAGGGTGTTACCACACTAATGGACAGACCGACGATCGATGGCAGAATGACTCTCGCGTGTCGATTACGTTACATAGTCGCCGCCGCTGCTGCCGTCTTGCGATCTCGATCGTTCATCGATCTATATCGATTGATGATATCGATCGGTCGAGCAGTAGGTTTTTGAAACTCTGTTCCGAATACCGAAACGATACACAAGACCCACTTAACTTTTGAGTCATCGTTATTTGTCTTTTTTATATGACCGTTGAACTTTAGCAGATCTTAAGTTTGAGATGCGTAGTATTCCGTGGTAAGAATGAGTAAGAAATGTTCAATTATTATGTTCGCCCTTGGGTATCTGAGATGCTCCTAGATTACAATATGATAACGTGTCCTTTTCTTCGACCAATGAAAGAAACGGAAGGCAATTGTCTACGGGAATCGACAAATTATAGCGAGGGGCGCAATCGAAAGGGCGCGATCCATTGTACACCACTCAATGAGGTTTATTTAGCATAAAAATTGGTGTAAATTTATTTTGAGGGGCGCTAACGCAATTGCAATTCATAATAAGTACATTTTCCAGTTCGTTGTTCTGAGTTCGCATGGAAAAAAATGTCAGAAAAGTCAAAATCATAGAAAAATATTCATAATTGTATACCTTAACTAGCTGTGCCAGTGACTTTGTACGCGTGGAATTTAACACAAAATGTTTATTGCCTAAGTTACTGCTTATAACATTAGCTATCTCCCAGTAAAAGTCCCGTCAAAATCCGTCCAGCCGTTTAGGAGAGTAGCGGGAACAAATAGACCGACAAATAAAAATGTTTTTTGTTAGGTATAAGCACCTACCGTTCAATTTTAATTATTTGTATTGATGTAAATCTAGATACTATTATATTATTAAAAACCTCATTACCTAGGAGTTATTGAAACATAATTTTATCAATAAACCAATCAATTCGTAACTTACATTTAAACAACCTGTATACTACTATAGGCACGTATTAAGTCTACATAATCATGCCTAGCACAGTGGTACAAAAGCACAAAGCTCGGGACAAAATACGAATCCATTCAATAAGTAAGGCGTTATTCGTATTTCTATTACACATGGTATCCACAATGGGACGAACAAAGACGACTGCCGAGACGTGTCGGGAATTAATAAAAAAAAAGAAAAAATCGAGGGCAAATGTAGGGTGGCGATAATGCCGACGAGTTACGTCAACCGCTTGTCACAATGGTAACTGGGTACGTGATCGACCTACTTAATCTTGGCGGATTCTCGTGGATTTGTCTTGTAAATCGGATGGGTGTGGCGGATAAGAATCATAATAATAGGGTCCGCGCTCTCTTTGCGTCTGTTCGCAGCGATTTTCAGTCGGAAAATTATTCAGGGCATGTAACAGACGAGTTCGTAGGGATTTCTAATATTGAACATTACCTACAGGTAATACCAATGCGAAGGGCTTATAAAGCCCTTTGGTATTCTGTTCTCCCCGCGATAGCGCAATTTACTTTCAAAGATTTTTCTTAGTATAATATTTAATTATTTACCTTATGAAGATCATCGGTTAAAATCTAACATACCCATGCGATTTTCTACCTTAACTACCTACTTCAGTTTTAAATATCAAAACATAGGTGATCGATATTAGAAGCAAAATTTTTTTTCAGCATTACCTACTGTTAGCCTTATATGGCTCTTATAACAGCCTTATATTAGCCCTATAGTGATCGAAAATCTATGATTATATGACAAATATGATTCTACTTAAAGAAAGCTTGAATGTAAAAAGCAACACTAAAACATGTTACCATTACTTCAGTTACTTATGAATCATAAACCCGATTTAAAAGTCGCGTCCCGACCGCACTGTTTGATTTAGAGCATCGCCGATCTTAAAGACAAAACCACATCCTATAGATTTTTTTAAACTAATAAATCGGTTATAAAAATTGACCGCATCTTCACGCTTTACGACTGCACTGGAACTTTTTGACGTTGTCTATTTAGTATGCGTTTGGTTAAATAGTTACAATTTTTTTATTAATATTCCTCGCATCCGGCCATGTTAAGGTTTATATTCGATTGAATTTATGACTGTTTTCATTGCGGCCAGTGTTTTAATATAAATACGTGTGCCCGTTTCCTGTTGGTTAATAACAGAAATAATATTTATTAAAAACAATTGGTGTAGTTATCCTAGTTTCTGGGAATGGTAGCGGGATTTGTTTATATTCTGTTTACTGGTGGTCTTACAGTTCCTACAGTTTGGCTATTATTGGAAATATTATAATGATAAAACAGGTGTACTGATTAGGCAACTCTAGATATAGAGTCAGTGCAAATAAATCTAGAGGATGCTTCATCCGCTGGATTGAATGAACTTGACTGAATTTCAGGTAAATAATTATGTAATTTTTTTATTCCATTCCTGAGCTTGACATCCATAAATAACTGCATTATAAATTGTCGACAAAAAGTTATTTTATTATTCGGTATTTTTTTTTTGTAAGTTTGGTTATTTCAAATTTTAAAGACTTTCGAATAAAATAATGGCCCAAATTCACTATTAAGATTTTTCACCGGTATATTAAAAGTTAACAAAATATTTCAATGGTATCATCTATCATTATACCACCTGTATAGTGTTCTTAATGTAAAACCTAATCCATATTTTGCTCAAACAAAACAGGTAAACACCCAGTGGTAAAAAATCTTGTACACCGTCCAAAACTATCAATATTGAAAGCGTATGAACGAAACGAAGGCGCTAATTGATGACTGTCCGCGGTACGACGGCCGGTGATACGCCTTGCGCTTGACAACACGACAACTGCAAATATTGTATAGGACAAAACGCTAGAAACAGAAATAGATATTGAATTCCAGCTGCTCATTATCGTCGAAATGTGGTCATTTAAAGTGATAATTCGTTTTTTAAACGGAAAAAGTTAGTATAAGTGTTATATAAATAAGATGTTTTTTAGCTATTAGGGCCGGCCCGCGAACAGCCTCTGATGTGGGGGTCAGAGTTCTTTATTTTAGGAAGATGGTTATAGATCACCCTAAATGGAGATAGAGCTACTTTGATTAATAATATCTCATTATTAAGATACTTTCAAAGACCTTAGAAGGCAAAACAGAGAGATTACACACTTAGTAGCTAAACGTGTCTGTATACTTCTACCCTGTTGTGCACAGACCGGTTATGAATATACTTAATTAATGTTATAAAACATAATGGTTGTATAACCATGTTTCAAACGGATGGATGAATATGATCAAGTAATTAAAGTTGATATGACAAGATCGTAACTAGATGAATAAGTAGACGGAGTAATTATTACCCAGAACACAAGAGATGAACAAGATTACAACTACTTAATGATATAATCAAAGACGTAGGATCTCTGGAAGTCAATTCCTTTCGTTTAGTCATAAAGAGGGAAGATAACCAAGAATTCTTAAATTTGGTTAATTTAAGTATTTTAACCAATTTCAACCAACGCGGACCAAATAATTAAAAGTATCAAGATCTTACAAACGATATCTTAAAGTCGACCATTAGGAAACTCACAGGAGTTAATGATCTTTTATATTATCTTCGATGGATATAGCAACATCTTAATTTTCGGTGGAGCCTGCTTAACCGAGAGTTGTAAAAGTCAAACCTCTAATATACAATCACGATTAAAACACAAAGTTCTTAACCCTCATTACAAAGAAGACAAAAAGCGCCCAATTAAATATCCCCAATCACTGCATACTTTATTTCACTCCTCCAATCGTAATTCTTGAACCTTAGTATCGTTAACAAATTGACACGCTTTTATTACTAAAAACTGGGTATCATTAAACGAAATTTAAGAACGAAATAAACAGTGCCCCGAATGCCGTAGGTACAGTTTCAACAAACAACGGATCAATTCACGTAAATTTACCACCTACTTAATTCTTATATTTAATTGCGGCAATTTAAACGTCGATTTACCTCGCCGACAATGGTGCGACAGTTAAATACTACCATTGTAGAGTTTCGCGTTGTGGCTGTTATGTAAAGAGCCAATTAACGGGTGTCACCTGAAATTAGTCGTAAAGGACTCATTGTAACTGATGTGAAAAAATGGGACCTCGTTTGTGTTAAAAGCATCGTCAAAAGCGAGGTACTGAAGTAACAGGTGTATAATATTTAATAGTATTCATTTAAAATGTAATATAATATTCGCAATACATTATTTAAGCCGGCATTGATTCAATAAAATGTCTAATAAAGACTTAAAACAGTTTATAACAGTTTATCAGGATCCATAATTCTGAATGTAATCGATGCAGTCTAGAAAGTTAAAATAGCGATATAAGGGTTGTGTAACTTCTCTATAAATGTTTAATTCAGCCTTATAATCCTATTGCAAAGGTATAGTGCCTACCTATAATTATTTTTATGATTTCTAAAATACAACAGATCTTCTAATAATCATAATAAAGCTAGGTCGTTTTATACACAACATGGTGTAATCTTATTTATCAAAGTGAATAACCAAATCCAAACAAGTTGATAAAATCTATTGAATCTCGATAAACATAATTTGAACATGTAAAATGTCGCAAATGACATGAACAGTTACAAACTGGTTCCTTTACAAATCACTTACAATAGCTATTTGTATTGCATAGGTATTTCAAAATGCATGTCGCCACAAGAAGATTTCTTATAACGAATTAATAAGAAAAATATTTCACGTTTTTTGTCAAAGATTTTTGACCGTTGAAGCATTGTGCAAGTTGTAACTCGTATAGAGGATGTTGTTAATATTATGTAACTGTTATTTTTCGTGCTAATTAAATTTTGGTTTGATTGAATAACTAAATTAAATTAGTGATTAAATAATTTGTTTATTAAAATTACTGCTAATAAATTTTGCCATGACAGGTTGTATAATCTCTATAAATAGGTAAGTACCTTATGTTGTAAATCCTATTGAAATAGTTATTAATATACCGTAACAGTTTAATCCTGGGTCTATAAAGTAATTTTAATGTGAGAATGATCATAAAATACAAATTTAAATAGAGTATTAAATAAAAACAATATTAATAATTACCTTCAGGTGCGTTACCATTGTTCCTCTTGCGTTTCGAGACATCAGAAAAAATGTAAATGCAACAAAAACTAAATAAAATAATAAATAAATTACAACAAAACTTATACAACACGTCAATTTGTCCGATCACACCGTTTCTTTGGCATTATTTCCTCACAATCGTTTCCAGTTTAAAAAGTCACAAAACAAAAAAATCACACATGCAAAAAAACACAAATTTAATAAACAATAGTCCAACACAAATAACGTTCCGGCGTACGCGCTCTCATAACAGTTCGTGTGGAGGTTCCGCGATCGAACGCAATTCGAAATTTGAAATAAGAACGTTATACACGTCTTCTGAACGCGCGGCGCGGATACACAATGCTGGCAGATCGAAGCGGGCCGACAATACGCGCGCGCTACAATAACCACCGCCCCCCGCCCCCCGCCCCGCACGTGCGACAAGGACGCACCGACCTAATGTCACTGCCCTGTGAACAATGCCGTCCTTCGGAGCCCAGTGCTCGTTTAAAATGAATCGAACACCACATTCTGATACTAGATGAGAAATTGTCGCATCCTCATCTTCTAGATCGTGTTAAAATTTAACGTACTTCTATTCAAGGGATCGTTTGTAATCAATTGTCTGTGCGGAATAACAGCTTTCATCCCGCGGAATCTATACAAAGCCGTTCAGCCCATCCTTTTCTAGCGGGCGATGTGTGCGTGCGAGCGGCGCGCTCTCTCCCGCTCGGTCGTATTCTTGTGCGGCTAGGCGAGGTGTTATCTCGCTCTAAACTCCGCCCAGGCGAGCGTCTTTGAGTGCGGCGCCGACCGGGCAGTGTGTGTGCCGCGGTGAATAGCCGGGCATTGTAATATGATTTTCGCACACCACAATGAAACACAGGTGGGTGTGCGCTCGATCTATGAGGGCGTTTAAAAAGTCAATACAATCTGTGTTACGTTTGTATTCGTGGAGAAAATTTTCTTTACGAATGTCGGTTCTAGCTGGGCGTGTTGTTGTGGCATTGTGTTGCGAGGCGTGGCCACAAGAAAACGGACTATTGTGCGCCGCTCCAATTGTGTGATTGGCGAGCTCTATTGTTGTTCGCTTTCCCACCAAACACAATGAAACGAGACGCTGAATTGTAGCATTTTATATAACCTAACTACAGCTCATCTTGTAGGACTCTTATACGATCTTACTAAATATACATGTAGCGTAACAAATATCTAAGACATGACTATCACACATCAAAAATAAAATCATTAAAAAAATGTACTACCTACTAAAGTAGCGTGTTTGAATGTCAATGCTGAAAGATCTATAAATAAAATGCTGTACGATTTCAGTCTAACTGGGGCATACAGTCATTAATTACTGCTGAATATCGTGTCAAAAATTCATTTCGATTACAATTAGTAGCATCTATCAGTTGGTAAATCTCACCATAAAATTAAAAACAGACATCTTTTGGTTTTTTATTTACAAAACCAAATTATTTTATTTTTGTTCACATGGTTTTGATGTCTGTTAATCGTATGCACCATTACCTATATCCATGCTAATTCGACATTTAGTACTAGCCATCATGAATATTCAATAATAAATGAGATAAACATTAATTTCTCCCCGACGGCTTTCCACCGTGTGTAAGCTTTGAACTGTTATCTTTTAATTATCAGTTTTTTTATAGTTGATTGACTCTTTATTTTACTTTAGCCGCAGTAGTTGTTCGCTTTACGACACATGATTTTTTATTATGCAATTTAAAAGTCATAAAATTGTGATTAAAATGATAAAAAGTGGACAAGTCGGGTTGAGCTGTTCCGATAAAACGCTACGCCGCTTCATTTGTTCATTAGAGTTAATTAGATGCTTTATATGATATACAAATGACGCTTAATGTATTATTTCCCTAATTTCCATCGATATAGTGAACGGTTATAAGTTTTTTATTCATTATCCATGGGAATATTTTGGCCGAAAAGTCATGCCTTTCAAACCACTGGGCTACCTATGATTTAAATATACCTCATTTTTAGTAACTAAGTACTGTTAAGTAAATGAATATACTTAAATGAAAAAAATATTGATAAAACCTCTACTTATTTTAAACAAGGTTGACGGGCCCGTTGCGCGTTGGCGTGGTTGGTTATATTCCGCATATCACACTGCAGGTCGTAGATTCGATTCCTACCCGGGACATGCATTTGTGTGCATGACCATGTCTGAATGTCCCGAGTCTGGGTGTAATTATGTATATTAAGTATGTATTTACAAACAAAAAGTAGTATATGTAGTAATATCGTCTGGTTTACATAGTACAAGCTCTGCTTAGTTTGGGATCAGGTAGCCATGTGTAAAAAGAATGTCCCAGGATATTACTATAGGCGCTTAGGAATACGGAGCATCTTCAATGTTCCTTGTGTAGGACAATATGACCCAGATAGGGCAGAGCGCAGGCGTAGAAGAATGTGTACCAGGGTGCCCCCACCCCCCACATGTGGGGTATTATCTGGTGCAGGGTGGGCCTCCCCACAGGGTGTTCCAAGCTTTTATTAGCCTTGTGTAGGGGTAAATTGCTTTTTGTTTGTAATGATAAGTATTTTTTTTATTTGCTCTGTAATAATTACTTAGTTATAGGATTCGCTGTCGACTGTGTGCGCGAATTATTCACACACTGTACACTGTTAAAATTATGTAATTTTACATAAGAAAATGTCTGTAATTTTACAGAAATTATGAGATATTACAGAAAAATTAGGACAAAGGCATAGGTACATTTTCTGTAAAAATACAGACATGTTCTTAGTATGTAAAATTACATAATTTTTAACAGTGTAAATATTTTTTTTAAATATAAGTTTTTTAATAGTATCCAGGCTTTATTGGGTGCGTCCAGATACCTCGCATGCCTCGCCACAGCACTTACTTTAAGACATTCTGTCTATGCATTCCATCGTCAAAACTGAGCGCTCGGGCGTGGCATGCGCCTGATCTAGACACCCATTCGAATGGCAAATACTGTAGGAATTTAGGAGGAACTGGTCGTATCCTTTGGAATTTTCGAAGTGCGAAAACCACTGTGCTGTCGTCAAATTCCAGGTAAAATTTGTACATTAATTGCAACCCTCTTTGTCGCAAAATAATATCGACGGAGGAAACCGCCCGACCGAACCGATCCCACCAATTACTTGATTGCTTTTGAGCTTTGTTTGAGACCCCCCCCAGTAGGTGGTGGGAGCTGTTTGTGTGAGCGACTCCTTCACGACTTTCCTTAGTTTCAAAGGTTATTAAGGGGTAAAGAGATTTTGTGTTCTGATAATGTTTTCTTTGGTGTTAATTTTGGAACTGTAGGGAGGTAAATAAATACCTACATTCTTGAAGTAGGTAGGGAAGTATCTATTTATTAATTTTCGATAATATGTCTGTTATAAGGAGGTACACACTTACTCCAAAATTTATAGAAAGCTATGATGGAGTTACACTGGCATTACAAATCACTTTTTGATCCAAGAAATTTTGAATTTAGAATTGCACATAAATCGAAGAGTACCGCACCGCACCTTTATTCAAATTTCGAACAACTCCCTTTCAATAATAATATCCAATAAACAGATCGGTATCTGTTTTAAAAATGGAATCAATTCAAATAATAGAATCTTCATTCCAAATTTAAAATGCCCACTTACCTATCTCAAAGAAAACGGCATCTAGCATTATTATAGTAGAATAGAATCTCGGTCGTGCTTCACCGGTGTCAACAGAGGGCGCGGCGTCGGCTAATTGGCATCACTTAGCGCGTCCGCGGCCTATCTATTTAAAGATCTCTCTCCGCTTTGAATCTAATCCGCGCGAGTTCACGTCGCATTGTGGCATTTCCGCCTCTGTTACGATCAATGGACTGGATTTTTAAGGTTTCTAATTAAGAACTAATGTCGTTTTTCTTTGTAAGTACTACATAATACACACACATGGGAAAATAGTAAATGGAGAAAGACCTATATTGAAGGGAGGCGAATTCAAGGATTAGTCCACCATACTCTGGCCCAGTTCGGATTGGTAAACTTCACACGTATTTTCGTTTATATCAGCTTTTAGTGTAAATGGGCGCGTCTATAAGTCCCGAGCTGCCTCGTTCGAGCAATCAGTTATGAGTGCATCGTCAGATGTCAAAACTGATTGCTCGGACCGCTATTTATAAAAATAGGATGACATTGCAAATTCAAAACAATATTTTATTGTCCTAATCGAAAACACGTAACTAGCAAAATACCAACTATAAGGGTAAAGCGACCGCGATCCGACAGCGATGCGACAACGACGCGACAACGACGCGACAGTGACGCGACAACGACGCGAAAACGACGCGACAGCGATTAAACCCTTTTAATGATATGGCTGTGTTCGCATCACAGAGGCGAAATTTCTATAGAAATCGCTGTTGCGTCGCAATCGCCTTACCGGTGCGGCCTAATATTATATTCAAAAGCCAATCTAAATATATAAGAATCAAAGTCCTGATTGACTGACTGACTGACTGACTGACTGACTGACAGACAACGCACAGCCTAAACCGCTGATCGTAGAGACTTGAAATTTGAAGGGTGGGTTTGTCTTGATGTGTAGAGGTGTACTAAGAAACGGTTTTTTGAAATTCAACCCCTAAGGGGGTAAAATTGGGGATGAGAGTTTGTATGGAAGTTCGTCATTTTTGAAGTTAATATTATGAAAATTGCTGATTAGGTGTCTTTTGAAAAATAAAAAAATATGGGTTTCAGGGTTTTTGAAAATTCAACCCCTAAGGGGGTAAAATAGGGGATAAAAGTTTGTATGGAAGTTCCGTCATTTTTGAAGTTAGAATTATTTAAATTGGTGATTAGGTGTCTTTTCAAAAATAAAAAAGAGTAATTTCAGGGTTTTCGAAAATTCAACCCCTAAGGGGGTAAAATAGGGGAATGAAAGTTTGTATGGAAGTTCGTCATTTTTGAAATTAGAATTATGAAAATTGCTGACTAGGTGTGTTTTAATGAGGAAAAAGATTAATTTTATGGTCTTTGGGAATTCAACCCCTAAGGGGGTGAAATAGGGATGAAAGTTTGTATTGAAATTCGTCATTTTTGAAGTTATAATGATGAAAATTGTTGTTTAGGTTTCTTTTTACAAATAAAAAAATGAGATCACAAATAAAAAAATAAAAAAATGAGATCCGGGATACGGGACCCGGGAAACGAGATCCGGCGTATGAAATCAGGGATATGGAATACGGGATATCCGGGATACGGGATCCGGGATCCGGAACACGGAATCTGGGATCCGGGGAACAAGATCCGGGATGCGGAATCCGGGAAACAAGATCCGGGATATGAAATTAAGGATTTAGCAAACAGAATCTGCGAAACGGGATGCGTGGTCCGGGATATACGGGATCCGGAAAACGGGATCCGGGATACGGGATCTGGAAAACGGTATCCAGGATCCGGGCAACGAGATCCAGGATACGGGACCCGGGAAACGAGATTCGGGATATGGGTTACGAGATACGGGATCCGTGATATCCGGGATACGGGATCCGGGATTTAGCAAACAGAATCTGGGAACGGGATACGGCGTCCAGGATACGGGATCCGGGATCATGGATCCGGAAAACGGGATCCAGTATTCGGGCAACGAGATCCAGGATCCAGGCAACGAGATCCAGTATACGGGACCCGAGTAACAAGATCCGGGATACGAAATCCAGGATATGGGATACGGGATCCGTGATATACGGGATCCGGATAACGAGAACCGTGATATACGGGATCCGGATAACGGGATCCAGGATCCGGGCAACGAGATCCAGGATACAGGACCCGGGAAACGAGATCCGGGATACGAAATCCGGGAAATGGAAACCGGGATCCGATTTTTTTAAATTTAGATTCTGCGCGGACGAAGTCGCGGGCAAAAGCTAGTATAAGATAAATTAACATCATAACCCCCTGTAACCCCGCGGCACCCCTATTTTCCAGATAACGGGTTCATTTTCACCCTCCCATGTTTGCGCCATAACATAAACTTAGTTTTGATGGGAAACTTACCCCTATAGAAAGGGTTTTCCATGCGGTTTGCGATTGTGAAGCTATGGCTTACAACTTTGATTAGATAAGTCTGTATTATGTGGGGTTAAAGGAAGGCTTGCATACGACATTGTTGGTATGTTGGTACACAAAATAAATTTTACTAAACTAACTAGGTATTAATTGCCATCCTCCTTATGTTCTTCAAGTATGAGCAAGACGAAACTATTTTTAAAAGTATCAAAGTTACGTCGTGATTTGACAGCAACATTGGCATCAATCTATTGGTAGTATAGCCAATTGCAGCTCATATACGGGCTGGCTCGACCATGGTAGTACCACGCTCTCACAGAAAATTGGCGAAAAGTAGCTATTACAGCTGCGTTTCGTACGATGAGTGAGAGAGCCAGAAGCCCAACCCCTAACTCTGTCCCACTCCTCTTCAGGTCGGCAACGTGCAAGCTATACCTTTGGTATTGCAAGCATCAGCCGGGCCAAATAAAATAAAATTAAGAAAAAATTAAAAATAAGTTATCTTGAAGTATGTCAGTGCCTTTTGTCACATTCCTACTACCTATTGTGACTCCTGTAAGGCTGTAAGCCTGGATCGAAAATGGCGTCCCACAATTGCTATTGGATTATTTTGGGCTTAAATACGTCCCAAGTCTTACCTAACACCTTATATAAGGGTACAAGTATATAAAACGTATACCTACATAGATATACGCGTAACCCCACGTAGGTAGTACGGTGTAGGCACGGAAGTATTTTGATGTGAGGAACCTTTTATCAAAACATAAGGCTTTGATCTTCACTGCCGCTTTATAATTAGCTCGTTATTAACTTCCATGAAAGATTGTTTATCTACAGTTAAAATGATAAGAGAGTATGTGTGTAGTACAAAATTTTGAGATAATTAGAAGACCGTGTGCTACTGATGTTAGTTATAATTGGGTAAGTGACATTAAAATATTCAGATTTTTTAAATCTTATTATTTTGTTCATAAATGTCTATGAATTGCCTCTCTTAGTCTATTGGCCTAGGCAGGTATTCTATATTTAAAATAATTTCTGTCAACTTTGAAATAGTTGCGGAAAAAACAACTTGCTAAGTCACCGCGTGACTGTCTTTTTTAAATCGTTGAATGCCTATGTTAGCAAAAACTTAAATAAAAAAAAAAAACAAAAAAAACTATTCAACAAATCGTATTTGAGACAGGTTGCAGTAGCTCCCTATAAATAATGGTCAAAGTGTCTTGGATCCAACTAAATGCACCTGCAACATTGGTTCCAACTACTGGTTAATTAGTTACTACGTGTCTACTTTATTAATTATCTTATCTGCGATCAAATGGTATCCAGTTTAAATTGACCCCTGATGGCCATTCATTAGGTACTAACGATTGGTTCCCATGCCCCAACATTGACCTTTACGAAGCGGTTGGTTAATTTGTTGTTAAATACTAATTCGTCGATGAAAGTGAAGATGCATTCAGTGAAAGTGAATTTTGTTGGTGAGACAATAAGTAATTATTATGTCGCATATTTAGACACTTATTAAAACAATATTTACTGAAGTATTAAATACCCAAATATAAAATATCTACTTAGTGCAGAATATTGGACTTGCAATCACTCTGGCAAAGTCAAATAAAAAATAATAGTAAAATCTAATTGTAATTGAAGTCAACCAATCAACTGGTTTTTTTTTCTAACAAAGCCATTACCTGTAATAGTCAAAATTTCCTAATTAATTCAGGTAACATTCTTACCAATAATCACCCAAAGTAAGGTATTTATATCTACCTATAGGTACACCATGCTCACATAAATTACCATTAAACGTAGTACCTTTCTAAATACCGACATAAAAATATCAGTGAGCCAGCATCCCCAAATGGACCATTAGCTGAACTAATGTTCATTTGTAGCCGCCAAGCTCTGCAACATTACATCCGTGTTTTTTCAATTGAATGACCGCTTTGCTTAGTTTTTAGGGATCCGTACGTTCAGTAGGTACATAATTTCCAGGATTTAAATTTTTAAGCTCTTTATAATCATACTTTTTCATACAACGTGATTTTTAAGTAGATTTAGTTTTTGAACTTATGAATGTCTATCATGATTAGCGATTCCCCTACCCTTTAAGCAGATAGGTATAACGTACGATTTTTTCAGGTTTTGTGTAGGTACGACGATATACAACGACGTACGACGATACAAAATTTATATTTTATATTACCCATTCTAGTATTTTGAATATAAAAACAAATGACTATGGTCACAGAATAGATACCTAATCTATGGTTTAAAAAATAAATACGTACTTAGCTTAGAGGAATAGTAAGAAACGTAGTGTATTATAGCCTAGAATTTATTTGATACCTACGGAACCAAGCCCAACATTGCCCAATACGCAAGTGATCAATTTTTAAACGACGCTTTTACGGAAAAAATAAGTAGCCGCCATTTCCATTTGGGGCGCTTAAGTGGGCGCGATCTTTTTTTAATTTATTACAGTTTACTTTCCGTTTAAATGTGTTTTTGACTTTTAAATATCGTGCCGTCGGTTTGATTTTATGATGTGTTTGCTAATAATAAATTGTGTTGACTAAGTTTTTTTTGTTCTCATCTCATTATTTACTAAAAATACATAGCCAGTGACTGACAAAGATCTTGTTTTTATACATACCAAATCGATTATGAGCATGAAAATTCATTCGTCTCAAATTAAAATAACAAAGATTGGCGTAGGCACAATATTCTAATATCTAAAACAATAATTGATCTGCGAATAAACGCCAATATCGAATGAAAAAAAATATACCATAGCTGGGCGGTGCGTTCAAACCACGACAATAGGGTATTGTGTCGTGGGCGTGGTCCATTGTGCCGGCGAGCCAATCAGAACGCCGCATTCAACAATAGCGCACCGAATTGGAATGCTTCGTCACGTCTATTGTCGGAGCGGGCGTTGTGTGCTTATTGTTCTCAATTTGAATTGTCGATTTGGCAGTTACTGCGTTCTATTTTTGACAACTAATGAATGATGATGACGTGGATTGATAGAGTTGATATTAGGATTCGTTAATTATTTAATATTACATATTTTTAAAACTATTATTAGATTCTAATAAGACGTTACGTACGTTGCGTGCTACAAATACTTACTAATACCTAGGTATTATTAGAATAACTAGTGTCGCTATAAACGCTAAATAGATACCTACACTTAACTAAACATTTACCGAATCAAACATTTTGTCGCTTAAATCTCTTACAAAAACCAACACCAACTAACACTTAAAGACTTAAGACTTATTTACATAACACGTCTCCGTCCTTTGACTAGAAATAGAATAAGTAACCGCCTATTTATAGATGAACTAACATAGAGACAAGTATTGAACGCCTACTTGACTGAACTTAAAACTGTTTAGCCACATCTACGGTTGCTTAAATCTATGGTCCGGTTTTAGAATTACGGACAAAAAATAAGTATCACCTACCTCCTAAGTGATACTCCTAGTGTTCAGTCCTATCAGTCATTGAAATTGGTGAGTGTTAAGATTTTACTTAACTTTTTTAAGACTAAAAAAAAAACCAAATAGGTAGCCTTTTAGCTAGTATTAGTTAGGGCCAAGTTGTAGCCAATTGACTGCAGCTCGTATAGGTAGGTATACCTACTATAGTCACTCAAACCAATAAACTGTAAAACTTGGTTTAAGTTACATCTTAAAATGCTAAGTACGTAGGTACCTGTTTAAACCAAAACGTTACCTCCAAACAAAAAAATCTCAAACGCGTTAACGTAACCGTTCCCATACAATTTATTATGCAAACTAAACGCAAACGTGATGGTAGGAAATGTGTAATTCCGAACAGTGGTTTAAATGCTCATTAAGGAGTGCTAGACTCGCCGGATGCAACCGACAGGTGTCATTGACTGACCGCCTCTGTACCATGCGACGCAAGCGACAATCGATTTTGAAATTGGAACTTTATGGATTTGAATTTGGAAGTGATTATTTTTTCTTTTTGTTGGAGAAGGTATCGATTTAAAAATTGGAAGAAGTAAGTATGTACTTACATTTGAATTTGGAATGCATTTTGAAATTAAAATTCCATATTCGTGGTTCATTCATTTTATTGACCTATCAGTAGAATTTATTAGCCAAAGGTTTAGTAGCGGTAAAGTAGGTACCTGTGTACCTACCTAACTTATAGAGTTGAATATAGGTCTATAAAATACAAAGAACACATTCCTCTAGTCTTTGCCTTTTGAGTAAACACAAACTAACGGACCGACATAATTTGACCCCTCTCGCCTACCCTGACCCATCTTAACAAAGACCAAACCCGTATAATATAATATATTCTCAAGGGTCTTTCATAAATGGATATTGTGTCGCGTGTTTTGACCAACATAACATTGCATTCCCATCCAACCTTTTGACTCTACAAATAAAGTTGTTTTTCGAGGAAATCTTGACATAAAAAGATGGTGATATATTTGCTAGTGTGTCGTCTCCCACTCCCCATACTTATAGGCCACCCCACCACCCCCAGAGCAACGTCTTGGAAATGTTTAGTCTTGGTTCTATACGTGTTTTGTTTGCCTTTTATTATGTCGCTTTTATGTAGAGCAGATAGGTAGAGCGTTGTAAGGCGGTTTTGTCGTTGGGTAGAGTTATCTTAGGGTTATTCTAACTTGTTTTCTAATGGGTTTGACTTTCGACTTTATGTAAAAGAATAGGCCTTTTAGACATATTTGTAGTAAGTAGAGATAGGTAGAGTTCAAAGAAACTTAACTTATACACTTTTCATTTTTGGTGATTTTTTGATGAGGTTGGTTGCAATACCTAAACGATCGACGGTCGTTTGATCCATTGATCGATGGTACGATTAGATAAGATCTATTGATCGACAGATTCTACCATGGATTGCGTCTACATAGGTAGAAGAGCAACGTTCGATCGAAATTAGAGTGTTTAGTTCCAACATCTGCATCTTTGGCCTACTATCTTTACTATCTTAAATGCATCAACTGTAATGAATCTTGACTGTCAATCATAAATCTTAATATTTTTTAGGTAGGTGAGTAGTTTTGTTGTCAACACGGAACAGAACAAGGGCGTTGCCGAAATGAATTATAGCGGGTGCTTTCAGTTTTATAACCAACAATGTATTGTCAGATATGAACTAGCTATCTACCCCGTCTTTGAGTGCTTATCTTCGTCACGTATCACGTGGTATTATCAGTCTTTATTACATGTATTCATAAGAATTTGAAGATTGTGTAACAAAAGCAAGAAAATATGGATAAGATTATGATCCAAATTTAAGTAAACGCACCCAATGGCTGCACCTACATCAGGGGCATGCCGCGCCCGGAGCACTCTGTTTTGACGTCGGTACACATAGACATAACGTCATAATATGTGTGCTCGGGCGAGGAATGCGAGGCATCTGGACGCAGCAGTTTAATATTGTCTCAAACGAAGTCACGGGCTATTCACTAGTCGCTCATTATGAATAGCTTTTGATTATTATTGTTTAGTTATTTCTGTCGCCGTGTCCGATGCGCGCGCGCATGACATTTGCTGCGATCCGGAACACTTTTGTTTCATTCATAAGCGAACATTATTTTGTCCTGTTAAGAACGCAAGATATATGTAAGATTTACGGATAATTTACGAGACTTTTACATTGAGATATTGAATTGACTTGAATTGACAATTGTGATTTTAGAAGTATAAGATATATAATAATTTATTTCCATGAAACACAGCACCATAACGATAACGATAACATACGACCGTGAGAAGGACAAAAATAAAGGTACTTTAAATGTTTTTTTACCAACACAATTAGTGTAACTTATTGTTCCATTCTAAACTAGCTTTGTTTTTTTTTTATAAGACTGCGGTGGCAAAAAAGCGTACGGCCCGCCTGATGTTAAGCAGTTACCGTAGCCTATAGATCCTTTGTAGATAAATGTCGACGTTATTGTACATGAGTGTAAATATACGACAAAGTGACAAGATAAAAAGTGACGTATTACTGATTGTGGCCAATCAGCCCCTCTATCCAAGTGAATTTGTCTACAAGCATTTCTATAAATCGTTATGCTTCAATTTATGGGAATGACATTAGTCACCTGATCTATTAATCGCCATGTAGGTAATGTCAATTCCACATTCAAGTATAACGATTTGTAGAAACACTTGTAGACGAATCCACTTTGCTTCTGTAACTTTTGAGTATACTGTGTAGGAAATCTTAACTATTAATAACAATAGATTGGGAGCATATTAAACGCAGCTGCCAATGATATTATGATGTAGAGTCGCACTTCTTGGCTCATCTGGGTCGACTCTATTTATCATAGCGCCCTCTATTTTACTTGGCGATGTGTCTTTGATTTTGTCATGTGGATATAGTGAGTGCTATTCTTCTATACTCTACTGAGTACCTTTCCTATCTATGACGGGCCCGTTAGCGTGGTTGGCGCGGAGGCGCCTTTCACGCTGCAGGTCGTAGATTCGATTCCTACCCGGGACATGCATTTGTGTGCATGAACATGTCTGTATGTCCCGAGTCTGGGTGTATATATGTATATTAAGTATGTATTTACAAATAAAAAGTTATATATGTAGTAATATCAGTTATCTGGTTTCCATAGTACAAGCTCTGCTTAGTTTGGGATCAGGTAGCCGTGTGTAAAAAATGTCCCAGGATATTATTATTATTATATTATTATAAAAATACCAGTTAGTAAATTACGCTATCACCAATACATTATACAGGGTAAACTCGAAATCATCAATTTCCGGCTCTCTCATGCAGCTGTCATAGCTACTTTATGCTGATCTTCTGTGAGAGGGCGGCATTACCCCGGTCGAGCCAGCTGAAGTCAATTTGCTACAGCTTGGCTTTACCATCAATTAAATACTAATAATGAAACTTAAGAATTATTTCAAAATTCCAATCCGTCAGTTTGATAAAGAAACAGTGATTATATGATACAATATTAATTACTTAAGAAGCTATATCTTCGTATATTATATTTTCAAAGTTAATTACTAAGTAGGTACATGCATGTAAACATTCCTTTATGAAGCCACACAGTGTCTCTTAATTTCGCCTCCCCGCAGACGAGCTCCACAAAGTTAGTACAGACAGCAGCAAAAACTAGATTAAATTCTATTATTCTATGTATTTTTGTTGTAGAGACACGATGTTGTTGGCGGTAGAGCTAAGCTGTAGCCAATTGACTGCAGCTCATAGGTACATGGGCTGGCCCGACCGGGGTAGTAACATCTCACAGGAGATCGGCGTAAAGTAGCTATTACAGCTGCGTTTCGTACGATGACTGAGAGAGCCGGAATGTCTACGCGTTTAAGGCCCGTATTAATAAATGCATCTCAAGTTGAGATCGATTTTAAGATGCAGTTTTGACGTTTAATATATGGAACATCTGTCAAAAACAGCATCTTAAGCATCTCAAGATTGAGATCGATTTATTAATACGGGCCTAAATGTCAAAACTGTCTGTTCAGAAAGGCTAGACCAGTGGCTGACGTCTACGAGCGTTCGTTCAAATCGCTACGCTTCATATATGGAAATGACATAAGTCACGTGATAGCAACTTGTTGATCTACATAGCGACGTTTGACATTTCCATACATTGTGAAGTCTATTCTATTCTATTCGATTCGATTAATTAGTGCCACTTGTCTAGGCGGGCTGTCGTATCGCTCGCCTCGTGTAGATGAAGCCATTCTGTTAAGTATTATTTTTTGTTTCCTGCTTTTTTTTGTGACGCTACATTAGGAGGGTTGCACACAAAGGCGCGGCTGCTCTTTTCCATTGCTTCTTCCCTCCACTTTTAACTTTTTGGTCCCTCCCCCTCTCCCTCCCCCTGGCCCTCTGTCCTCTGTCCAACGATGCGATGCTATTTTTGTCTTTTTGCATTTCTATTTGATGTTTTGTTTCGTTTTTATGTAACCAGCCATTTTCCAGACTCGTGACTTTTAATTACTAAGAGTTTTGTGAACGAGATAACTTTCGGATCATTATTTTGTTTCGTACATTAATAAACACCTTCATACTTATCATGCCCAGGCATTAACCCGTTAATTATAAAAAAAATAATAATAATGTAGCCCTTTTAACGTCCCACTGCTGGGCACAGGCCTCCCCTTAATGCGAGGGCGATTTAGGCCATAATCCACCACGCTGGCCCAGTGCGGGTTGGTGGATTTCACATGTCTAAAGACATGCAGGTTTCCTCACGATGTTTTCCTTCACCGCAAGCAAGTGATAATCATATTAAAGTTATGATTCACACATAGATTTCGAAAAATCCAGAGGTGTGAGCCAGGGTTTGAACCCAAGACCTTAAGCCCGCAAGACGCGTGCTTAACCAATCGGCTACCACTGCTTTTTTGCATTGTTATAAATAAGTACTTTTTCTGGTTTGAAAAACTAAACCGTTTCAAACCTCATTTAGATATTTATCATCTACTATTGACTAAAATGGGATCGGAAGGTTACACACTACATAATAAAAGGTCCAATTCATAAATAAATTTCATGCAAGAAGGAAGCGAAAGGACGGAGGGAAGCGAACGGAAGGGGGCGTCATTCCGGCACTCTCACTGATCGTACGAAACACAGCTATAATAGGTTCTTAGTCACTTTACGCCGATCTTCTGTGAGAGGGTGGTACTACCCCGGTCACGCCAGCCCATATAAGAGCCGCAGTCAGTTGGCTACAGCTTGGCTCTACCACCAACTTGACTAAAATATAATTTGTAATTTATTAGCCTAACTAATGTACCTATTAGAGTATTTGGCTAATATTTAAATAAATAAAGTTATTGTTACTGGCCCTTCCGCGATACTTCGCTACACTTTATTACGATAGCAAAAATTAAAACATCAACTTTATGAAACATAAATGCGTGATTATGAAAAAAATATGTTTGATATTTCATACAAATAGAATAATAAGGACGCGTTTTCACGGGCGAATTAATATCAGGTAGGTAGGTACCTAACATGTTGTGCAACATTGTCTTCACAATACATATTATTAGTGCTGCTTGTACTAGACGAAAAATGTTGTTGTCTATATTTTCGTTGTCATAAACTAGATACAACTATCATGTTCTTTTCGAATGTGAGTGAAATGACAGTAGTTATATTCTCTATGTAGATATTACTGTCACTAAAATGCCTTTTCAGACTGTAATTCGAAATGTAGGAATATGTCGCAAGTAAAGATACAACCTTCGAGGCTCATTCTCAGTCGGACCGCTTTATGCTGACCTTCGGTGTCAATAAAAAAAGGTTGACACCGAAGGTCGACTTAAAATAGTCAGACTGAGAATGAGCCCTGATGATGAATCAATATCGCCACCTCGTTATTTACTCCTAAAGAAACGAGGTGGTAAATGTAATTTCAACAAGCCTAACAATATTCCAACATATCAAGCAAGAACATACGAAAGTTGCCCAACATGTTGACCCACTATTCTACTATTGAACACTCAGCCTTACGAATACCCAGTAGCTAAAATACACCAACCATTAGAACACGATACAGAGGTTTTAGCGTCCCGACGCAGTGGTTAATTGGTCGTAAATTATTATAATTTGCTTAGCTGCTCACCCCGCACCAGTTTAGTGCGCCGTGAATATAATTATTAGGACCGGCTGGCGAAAAAAAATATAACTTATGATTTATGGCTTGGGTTTGGGATGTTAGTGGTTCAACTGACATTAGAATACAATAAAAAAGTTTAATAATCTTAGGTTTCTAAATAAACGTTTAAAAATTATGTAAAAATCAACTGTTAGTTTTGTCAGTTAAAATGTATTCTCCCCGGCGGGGAATCGAACCCCGGTCTCCCGCGTGACAGGCGGGGCGGGGCTACTTACCACTATAGTACCGAGGATCTTGTGAAATTTGACAAAATTTTGCTCCACTAGCTAAGCTGTAACTAGTAAGTGTGTGTGCACCAAAATCAGCTATCTAGTCCTAATAGTTTCTAAATAAAACAGAACATTACATTCTTGCTTAAACACATGCTACACAGAAGGTACCTACTAGGAATCCAAAATAGATCATCCTTTTAACGCTATATCATAACGTCCATTAATCGTTACAAAGCTGCGTACAATAGCAGGTCCATAATTCACACTTGCCCTAGAATCCGGTCTAAATGCACCTCATCTTATTACAATAGGGAATATGCATGATTTATTGTATTTTGGTCCACCTTATACTACTTTGGGAGCGTCTAAAACAGGCAAGCGGGGCGCGCCCAAGCAATTACTTTATGACTTTTGTCTACGTGGTCAGACGTCAAAACTGATTTATTTATTTACTGTGTTTAAATTATTTCGATATATCCAATAGATTTTCAGATAAGTATATAATTTTTAACACTTCGGATATGAGTATGTAGGTACTGTGATGTCATAGGCCTAGGTAAGGCGAAGTTAGCAGTACGCTCTTAAGTAGGTATATTTTTTTTAAGTTTTCCCTTAATCTAAAAATGTGTCGACCAGAGTATGTGAACACGAACACCGATACCTATAACATACCTACAATTTTATTTATTTTTGAAAAAAAAAATATAATTGCCCTTAGTTTTTATGAATTCACGTAAGGTACAAAATACATATTATATTACCTATGTCTTTCTAGTCATTAAAGCTCTATTGTTGCAAAGTTTCAACTGATTTTACGATCCATGCATATTCTCTATTATTAAGCTTCACGCCAACAATGAGACGCGGCCCTGACAGTGGCATCCGTTTAATGTGTGACTTATGGTCCACGAAGTCAATTGTCCCGTCTAAATCTGGTTGAAATGAAAACAAAAGTATGATATGACGAAGTCGTATGAGGAGCGAAGCTAAAGATATTATTGAGCTAGTAAATTCAGTATGTTTTCTTCCGGAATTAACATCATCAGGCTTTGAACAATTGAAACGAAACAATTGCTTTACAAAAATCCTTATAACGTGAGATTTTTTTTGAAACTTTAGGCCGTATACACACGGTTAACACGAGTATGATTTTTCTATACATTTTACAATAAGTACACGGTAGCTGAATACATCCACTATACCTATCTATAATTTTTATAAAGAAAAACCGTTGTCGACTTCCTCGTATGAATATACTCTAAATTAGATTGAGCAATAACTCTAGTAAAGTAACAAAGATAGGTAGGTACTTACTATAAAACGCAGCAATGAAGAAAATATAAAACCAGCCTAAAATACTTTTTCAATTTATATTAGCTAAATATTACACTATCACACTAACACTAACTGGTCTTAAAATTAAGTAACGCTTAAAATAATAAATTAAATACTTAACGATCTCTTCTTATCGCTTTATAGCATATCTGTAATTGTAGTTATAAGCTAATTTAACGCCTAAAAGAGGTTAGTTCAAGGCAGTGCGTATAACTTTAACTGAAAGAACACATTACTTTGTTTTTCGCCGACGGTAACTGACGGTTGCGTTTTATGTCTCTGTCTCGAGTAAGAACATTATTTGTTTAGTGGAGTATGACATATTGCAATAAGAAATATTTAATACTTACTGCTATTGTTTGCTCAGGCCCGCACTTAGTTTAAGGGGATTATAATCAGACTAAAGGAGTATCGTGTTTAGTTTAGTGTTTTATGTTACTAAGATGGCAAACAATCGTCCGGCACGCCCGTAGATGCGAAGCCGGTTATTAACTATTCTAACCCAGCGGGTAAAAATGCATTAATGCATAAAGTGCGGGGTTTTTCCCGCACTTTATGCACGATATATTTAGTACCACCGCTAGATGAAAATTCACCCTGTATATGTAGGTATAGTGGGTATTAATCGTGTTTTTATTGTATTCGTTTAAATTAAAAATATTAATGTAAGTTACGTATTTTATTAACGTTTACATTAAATGACTTAAAACATCACAAAAACAGTAGCGTTTTTATAGGTTGCAGTCGGATAAAACCCCGTTAAAAGCTGCACTTTATAGGTAGCTAACGCACTTTTTGGGAAACTACCGGTAGCTAACGGGGTTTTTACAACTATAGGCACGCCTGATGCTAAACAGTTACCGTATCCTATAGATGCTTGCAATAACAAAGGCATCGCTCACACGTTACCGACCTGAAGGGGAGTAGGACAGAGGAAGGGAAGAGGGGACTTCCGGCTCTCTCACTCATCGTACGAAACGCAGCTGTAGTAGCTACTTTACGCCGATCTTCTGTAACTACCCCGGTAGTTAAAGAAATAATGAAAGATGTGTACCCTTAAGACAAAGATTCCACAAAGACATCTTTCTACTCCTTTACTGCGACCGATCATAAAATGAAGTTATTACTCAAACAATCTATTACAGAATTACGATAGCAGTACACTTCAAAGTTCAGTTACCAATAAAATCTAAAGTACGCCAGTTGTGGACATGTCCTCAAACAAGATGGCATTGTTGTTGACGGGACATGTTCTGAGAAAGGGCCAATAAACGACGATTCAATACTGTCTGTCTGCCCCTTACAATAGTTGGAGAATATTCTAGAATTAGCTAGAATCACAGACTTATTAAGTCATAGACGGCGCATAGCTGGGCATCCCCGCTAGCTCAACATATGCACTGTATGTTTTAAGATCCAGTAGGCGTTAAATACATATTTATGAAAAAATATTATCAACATCTATAAACTAATTATCAGTTTTGATACAATCTTCTTGATTTTCAATTTGTAATGGGTTTCTTTCTAATTTTTTACCATCGTAAGCTGGGTTACACATTCATACAAAAATATTCGTAAACCTACTTGACTAATCTTTCTATTACCTACAACTATGCCAAACTAAGACCAAACATCGTTACAACCAGGAGATCAACGGTGATACATCCGTGAGATTTTGACAACCTCGCTAATGTCCTTTTATATTATTCAGACCCGATTAGGTATATTATTTAGGCACTCGCGTGACTAAATGGATGTCGGGTAGTTACCTTGCATTCAAATAAGCGCGGTAAGTCGCATCTAAAGGTTTAATAGATGATGAAGGGATCTTTGAAGCTCTCTAAGCGCTCGAATTCTTTTCAACAGTGAAGTCTAGGTTTAATCATCCGTGACTTGATGTAAAAAATTAAAGAATCTCAGCCAAGACTCCGTGAATTGGTACTCAAGCTGTGGTGACATGCGTTTAGAGATCCACTTGCGAGTGCGCACCTCCCGGTGTGCGGTGCGCACGCGTCGTTTCAGCCTGTTATTGCACCGTCAGTGTTTTGTTTGAAGTGCAGTACAGTGCAATCGGGCGTTTTAAAATACTTGTTTTTTATTTTAAAATAAAATTCTATTTGTCAACACTTCTACGAAGGTAGTGCATACTTTATTTTGGAGGAAGATTAAATAAAATCATCGCTTTATTTTCTCAATCCCGTATCTTGTAGGTAATATTTTTTTTTCATAATATAGGCAGGTGTCAATCTGTGTGTAACAATTGATAGAATGGATATCTATTTCTATTTTCACTCCAATTAGACACACATAATATTTAAAAAAAAATTGCACGTTTGCTATGATATAGTGTCATTGCCTATGTTTTGCTATTCAGTACCGTTTTAATTTTTTTTCTTCACCCAATATCAACTTTATTCACCTAACACACAGACATCAAACTTCATCAAATAACTATCTAGTCTACCTATTTAGTCTAGGAATCTAAAGAATTCAATCTCTCCCCATCATTATTTGCACAATACAAAAAAAAAACAGTGACTTCAACCAGTAGCACGGATCAATGCAACGCTATCTCAGTGCGCGCACGCATAACATTTATGAATTATTGTGGTCTATTCTGAGACGTGCTCGCTTAAGAATGGACGGTGCGGTGCGTCCGCGCCGCTCATGTTGTGTTATGGACGCGTGTATTGACATCTGTGTATGTGATCATGGCGAAAGTGATGCTGTTTTGAGATGGCCATGGTTTTTACAGGAGTGTAAAAAAACTAGAATTTATGGCATTGAGAGACTGGGACGGACGGATGGGCGGACGGACTGGATGATCTCAAAGTATATCGCAGTGTTGGGGGAGCAAAGTAAAAGGATTAGGCCCGCCACATACATACGGAATTTTCCGTACGGAATTCCATTTCGAAATATCGAATCGGGGATTCCGAACGCAGTAAATCCATCCAAATGTATGGACGTATCGCGTTCGGAAACCCCGATTCGATATTTCGAAACGGAATTCCGTACGGAAATTCCGTATGTATGTGGCGGGCCTTAATAAAACGAGCGACGCTATAAGAAGGTACAATCGTTATTCTATTGTTATAGATGCATCCGGGTGTTTAAAAAATGCGTCAAGTAGGTACCTAACATGACAATTCTCATCTGATTGGTCGGTGTTACCTGCATTTTACTTACAATTTCAAATCAGTAAAATCCTCTATTGCACGTTATTAAAAGTTTTATCCTGCACACATCACTCACTAAGATCTTTATTAAAAGTTAAAAATATCTTCACCTAACCATTTTCCTCAAAACATTTTAAGATTAACCAAAAAATAATCACTCACACGCATAATTCATTAGACATTTTCATTTTAATATCAATCAGCCGGCAATCCAAATGCAATATCTCAAGTCAAACAGACAATATTTTTTCAGCGGTAATGGCGGATGTTTTGGCGCGAAATGTCCGCGCTTCCGGCGCGCCGCGCGCGCGATCGCCGCGTCCGGTGCGTGAGCGCAGGGCCCGAGTGTACACATCGTTTCTTTTAGCGGCGCGTTTTGTCTTCTTTTGTTTGTATTCGAATTATAAATGTGTGTGTATTTTGAATAAGTAAGCGCGAATAAAATGATGAGATTTTGGAATATCCGTTCAGTCATGAAATGTAATGTTTTAATCATGAATAAAAAATATTTTTATCAACTCTGAAATGTTTTTGTTTTATGATAGCTATAATTAGACTACATTGAAATACTGATGCATATTTATTAAGTAAGTACCTATAAATAGGTTGGTGGATACCTACTTCTCGAAATAATAGAGTACTTCTCGAAAAAAAATACAGGACTGTATTTTTTTTCCGGAAATTTATTTTATTTATTAGCTACCTATCCATTAAGAGTTAAGTATATATTAACCCTTCCACCCATCATACCCCTTAAAATATTTACGTGTACCTTGTTTTCCTCAAACATAAAACAAAGTAAAACAATCGTTTTGTTCCCACAACAATTTGTAACCTGTTGAATGCATCGATAAACGGCCACCCCGTCACCGCCACAAGACAAATGTTTGCACGTTCCACCCCTATTATTTAGGGGAGCATTGTTGATAGGGCTGTAACATATTATTTTAAATACTTTTACATTGTTTGTTGAATTGATTTACGAATTCGGAATGTATGATAGCTGCTACCCATTGTCATCTTAAACGTTATTTAAGAACATGATTTCATTTCCGATGTATCTATTTACGAAATACCTACGAACTTAGTCAGGCACCTACTAAGAACTTTAAGTCGTCTTGAACCACCAAAAAAATATTTATTTTAGTCCTGAAAATTACATGTAATTTTTTTTGTCAATTAATAAGGACTACTTACAAGCAATGTGAGCTAAAGTCTCATTAACCCCTCCAACTAGTTGTTCTAGGAGTCACGTCAATAATGCCAGAATGGGAATCGAACTCGGAGCCTCACATTACGCGATCTGCCCCTCCACTCAGTAGTTAACTATTCACGCTTTCATCTATTGACATGTCAAACTCTGTAAAAATAATCATGTTTCGAACGTGCCAGCCCTAAGTAAAACAAGCAGTAGCTAACTCCACTTGTTGCTCCCCTAACAATGAGTTTATATCAGTTTAATGTTCGCCCCGCGGTAACCCGTGCCTCGCCGGGGCCGATGTAATGTGCCTCTCTCACGCAATATTGACGGTCTTACCTGTAACAAAAGATACAATTTATATAAATAAATGATTGAAATGTCCAGGCTCGCATTTTACGGTTAAACGTCTTCATTTGTTTTTTTGGGGTTGGATATCGAAATGAGAGAAAGGGTTTGCGAAGAGAGATAATACTGTAAGATACTTCCTTTAGCTATTTTCTACTGATCAAGCAACTTAAAATGAATTAATTTAGAATTAAACAAGTAGGTAGTATACTTAGGCTTAGGTCACTTATTTATAAGCTACGTCTACAAGAGCCGAGCGGCCCGACCAAGCAGTCAGTTTTGACATCCAACCGCGTAGAAATAAAGTCATAACTCATTGTTTGGGCGTAACAGCTCGGAACTTGTGGACGCTGCCATTATAAAATACCCACGTGCATTTGCCGAACAATCTACTGCACAACAAAGGGTGGGGAGATAGGCACCTGACTAGTTGTCTCGTTTCTACGGACATATCTATCTCTCTCTGTCAGGTATCCCAAATTTACCACATCGTTTCAATTGTATTACCAAAATAATCGAAGTAATGTTGAATTATTTTCAATATCGTTTACAAGTGCGATCTACTCGCTCTCACTTTACGGCTACAACAAGCAGGACAAGCGATTGAGACGCTGCGCCCACGCACCACATTGTATGCCAGCTAACATGCGATCGAACGTGCGTGCGAAACATCATTCCTGTATCCCTGTATTCGTAGATCCTAGTTTGTGTTGTTACATGAAATCATCGACCACATAACCAGTAGACGCCTCATACCTATGATTTCGGAATGCAAACTTTTCAGTCAACAAACTGAGGTTGTTGACTGAACCTCAGTCAGTACCCCACGTGGACGTGGGGTACTGAATGATCATTGGTCCGGACAAGGTCACGACTCACGACAAATTCTGATATATACGCACATAGACAGA
This sequence comes from Drymonia ruficornis, assembly GCA_947859195.1. NCBI lineage: Eukaryota > Metazoa > Arthropoda > Insecta > Lepidoptera > Notodontidae > Drymonia > Drymonia ruficornis. Next base: position 5,220,369 of record OX401925.1, on the reverse strand, counting down.
CCGATCGTTACTGACCAAACATTCGTGGGCGTAGATTTATATTAGATGTGTCTACCTAACGTGGAAACTAAAAACGTTCGCCTGAAGGTGGGAGTTAGATCAACGCGGCAAGACAGCAGACGACAGTCGGTCCATAGAAATTGTGGCGATGACTGCCGCGACGGCAGACGGCATTCAATTACTATGGACCATCTGACGTCTGCTGTCTTGCCGCGTTGATCGAACTCCCAACTTTATAGGTACTAGGTGTCTACTGCATATGTAGTCGATGCAATAAATGTATTGTGGCAAAAGCAATAAGCGTTAGTAAAGGTGTGTAAGAGACAACAATTTCACTAGTATTATACTTTGTATCATACTTAGTAGAGAGTGAGAGAGTCGAAAGCCCAACCCCTCTTCCCTTCCCCTCCCTCTATCCCCTTCCCTTCAGGTTGGCAACGTGCGAGCGATGCCTTTGGTATTGCAAGCATCTGTAGGTTATCTATTATGTGCTGTAGGCTAGGGTAACTGCTTAACATCAAGCGGGCCGTACGCTTGTTTGCCGCTTTATTTGTATAAAAAAATCATTATGCCATTATTCAAATATACGATATTACTCCACCAAGCCAACTAGGAACCTGTCAAATGTGACGTCAGCCGTACAAAAAGGCGGTGGCGGTGTGCGGGATGTGGCGGGCACGAAGCCCCAGCCGGTGGCGGGTGTGCGGGCGGTATGCGGGCGGGGAAGCCGCATTCCATCCGAGTTCCTAATTGGCTTGGCGGGGTAGTAGTCTTGGAATCGTAAAATATGGTTTCCCGGTACCCGCAGGGCGGTCCAAAGATTTAATAGTTGTAACACTCGCCAATTGTCGTGTCAACTTCGGCCGCTTTACCACGTTTTATGGTTGTCGTGCGCATGCGCTTGTTTGCGTTAGTACCACCGAGTAAAGACTAAAGAAAGAGGTGCCCTTATTAGATATCTGTATGAAACAAAACGTGGTCATTGTTTTTTCATTTTCATTTTACCGGTATATAGTTGAACTACTCGCTTGGTTTTATGTCGATGTTAGTACTAGACCGACCACTCGGCCGACTTGCTTGGGGCCAGTCCCCTTAGTAACTGGTCCATGGTTAGTACCATATAATAATGTAGTGTTCTAATATTAAAGAGGTATAGTTGTTTGTTTGTAAGATTACCGCTTTGGAACTACTTATCCGATTCTGAAAATCCTTATACTGGTACGAGTGTTGGTGGTAGAGCCAAGCTGTAGCCAATTCACTGCAGCTCATATACGGGCTGGCTCGAAAGGGGTAGTACCACCCTCTCACAGAAGATCGGCGTAAAGCAGCTATTGCAGCTGCCTTTCGTATGATAAGTGAGAGAGCCGGAAGCCCAACTAATTAAACTTTCTCTCTTTATTTCCTTTCTTGCTTTCTGTATTTCGTTCTTTTTTTCTTTGGGAAATACATGGTGGTATATTTGCAATTCGCAAATTGCCTGTTGCGTTTTAAATTAAACGTTGTAATCAGCTTTTTCATGCTTGCCATCGAGAAACAAATTTACAGCAATTGGAGATTTTAATTTATTAGTAGGATTTATCTGGTGATTAAGAATTTAATTGGCGAATAACTTTAAAGCTAAACAGTCGCGTAATGCCTAATGGGTCGGTGCTTAACGGCAGATCCTCTAAGGACATAAATAATAGATGATTTGTAATGCATTTCCGATTCGAAGTGGTATTTTAACTTATTTAAATATTTGTTAGTTTAATCTAGCTTTTAGACTACAAATACTGCGTTTTTATCTTGAATTTTAGACTTAGATAGTGCTTACAATTTAGAGAAGTTAAGTTTAGTTAGACGACTCTCTAAATAAGCCCTATTTTGCCTAAAAACAACAATAAGTAGATATCTACATGAACAAATGTATTTATTAAATACAGTTAAAAAATTCTAACAGAACATGTAAGGCGATATAACTATAGCTAAAATAACTCTTAAATATAATTGACATTTTTGGTACCTAACCTAGTTACAACAGCTTTACGAAGCATTTTTCTAATTTGATTTAAAGTTACAACACCATTTAATTTTCTTCTAGAAATGTTATTGTTCATCCCTGGTTGTTATTTTCAATTTGCATCATTTCTTTGTAACTGCTAAGTAACTAAGAAATGACATGTAAATTTTACTTTCGTCATTGCGACGTAGGTTTTTTTTTAAATTTTTTATAGGACTGTGGTGGCAAAAAAGCGTACGGCCCGCCTGATGTTAAGCAGTTACCGTAGCCTATAGATGCTTACAATACCAAAGGTACTGCTCGCACATTTCCGAACTGAAGGGGAGTGGGATGGAGGGAGGGGGAGGGGGGGTGGGCTTACGGCTCTCTCACTCATCGTACGAAACGCAGCTGTAATAGCTGCTTTACGCCGATCTTCTGTGAGAGGGCGGTACTACCCTGGTAGGTAGAAGAAGGCACCAGCGGGTCTAACTGCGTCACTATGCAATATTGCTTATGAATTGCAATTCCAATTCATCAAATGAACCGTTTTGCATTTCATCTAATTTCGGTAATATGGGCACAGATGAACCGCGATTCACGAGCAATTCTGCTCCATAGACAATTTCATATCTGAATCCTTTTTTTTTTAATTTGTTTTACTGCCCTAGATACAAGCCCTTTAGAGCCATGGTATTCAAGGTTGCTATAGAAAAACGATAAAATCCATAAAGTTATGGTTGAATTTATTTTGATCTTATTTTATTAAGAATAATTGCTTTTGTAAAAACATTAATTAGATACGTACATAAAATACATTATAAGGTATAGTAACATCTTTAAAATTATTGAAAATCGGGCAATTTTTTTTTGTTGATTCACGTTTAATGGTTTTTGTAGTTCGAAATGGCACCTATTAGGTACCTACTTGACGGTATCCGCTGCGCTATATGATTCACGATAGAGACGCAGTAGGTAGGACTTCAAGCCTCCCACTCTGACTGAGCTGGTTTTCCTGTTAAGTCCGGCCAGCCAGACGCTCCGTCTTGCCTGCGTAGTCCAGTTTGTGCAATGATGACAAAAAGGCGGAAAACCAAACATATACCTACATAACAATATTACACATTCACGGTCATAACGATTAACACGTAGCTATAACTAGTCGGTGTCATGACGCTGTTCGTGCCCTGCAACCGACCTTTGAAGCGTCGAAACAAACCACCCTCCGGTTAAAATTCAGCACATGGCAGCGCGCAGCTGGTAGGGTTTCGTTGACGCGATGCCACATTGTTTAGACTAGCTGGCTTCCTCGTTCCTCCACCGTGATGAAGCTCTCCTTGTTGCACTGGAGTTTTCGTGGACCCGATGGCTCGTAATCCCGCGGATAAACTCGCGAAAGCTCGTGCTTTTCTCCCAGCGGTGCCGGATTCTTAGGCACCTGCGTTGGCATGTTGAGGGGTCGTCGTGGAGACTCTTGATGTTCATGTTAAGTAATATTTCGTAATACATAAAAAACAATAAACATCTTCATAGGTTATGATAAATAGGTATGGTACCTATTTCCTATATATAAGTTTCTCTCTAACCTATTTGTCATTAAATTGACATTGACAATTTGCAACATTGCAATTCATCTTTCTTCGTGGACCATATTACCAATTTCATATAACTGTCAAATAGATGAATTGCGATTCATAATATGAATTGCTTGGGAGTAACCATCTTACGATTTCGGTGAATCATATTATGATCATAAAGTGATTCATTTTTGTGATCGAGTTAGCCCCACAGTTCCGGTTAATCTTTGGCACCCACAAACTTGTATATTGTCTGTAGAAATACTTATTGTAATCGCATATAAGTATAACGTAGCAGGATTGTTCTAAAATACAGTGGATATCTGAATGAATCGCACTTTCATTGATGGTGATCCAGAAATACCCTGCGCGTGAGTCGAGAGCCCCGCTACTGGTAGACTTATGAACATGATAGAATAGATACAAATATCATTTGCATGTAATTTGCTTGCGTCCAAAGTTGATGTTCTATGAAATATGTGGAAGTTTCCAAATCTTTCAATTTTTTTTTGTTTACAACTTAGGCGGCCAATAAGTAAGCATACGGCCCAACTGTAGGGCTAGTACACTCATCAAGACGCAAGACTTTTGTCACGCATTATATCGCACCGAGTCGCCCTCTCTCTTTCTCAATTTACATGTGAGAATGAGATAAAATCGATTTATATCGCGTTTTGTCTTATCACGGCTGGCTGTGCTACTGACATTAAGCAGTCACCGTAAACTATAGATGCTTGCAATACCTAAGGCATCGCCGGCATGTCCCTAACCAAAAGGGGAGTGAGATATTTCCACTATTTCAAACTTCTCTCACCCGCATCCCAGCATCGTAAATCTACGTATGTTTAAATAATAAAGCCAGGTCTATCCGTTCTCACGTCTTCGCTGTCCGAAGATGAAGCAGAATGATTATCTGGGGGCATTTCCTACGGACGTCTTATTATTCTTGCAACAACAATGCATCTACTGACAATCGGAGTCATCTGATATAGATAGATGGACATCCAGATTGTTGGTCTCTGACTCACGTTTAGATGCAGTTAGATCTATGGTTTTTTATTTGATATTGTGTGTTATTAATATTGTGGAGCTATGTGCACTGGACTTAAATTATACTATAGTATGAAATACGGGAACGCTGGATGCGGGCAGCGGAAGACCGGTCATTGTGGCGAAACTTGGGGGAGGCCTATGTCCAGCAGTGAACGTCTTTCGGCTGAGATGATGATGAGGCCAAGAAGATCAAAGAGACTTTTAGCATGATCGTCCTTTCATCTTAATAGAGTACAATACATTCATTTTTTATAGGAAAACCATCATGCCCCGAGCTGCCGCGCCCAAGCTATCAGGTAGGTATACCCGGTCGCTTCTCGGGCGTGCTGATCCGTGCTTGTGGATGCGACTATTAGTTGTAGGTAATTATATAAATAGAATTTATTAATTTGTAAAGTAAGACACTTACTAATTATTGTTTGTTAGTTTAGGGTTCCGTATTTCGTTTATTTAGAATTCTCACAACACTGTCTATCAGCTAGTCTAAACTTTTACTGGTGGACCTAAAAATCTTCGTAGATATAATACCACCCAATAATTACCTCCATTTAAATAGTTCCACAGTGATTAATTCCCACTGAAAATGGGCCAATCGTTGACTGACCTCAACTAAGTAACTTCCTCTTATATTAAGAGCCCTCATTACCACATACTTGGGGACTGACAAAATTATATTCACTCACTAGTTGGCTAAGATACAACGGTATTGCAAAACGATCAAAAAACCCTTTCATTCAGAGAATTCTCCCCGTTAGAACGGGACGAATATAACCGTTGCTTGCAAGAGTAAAAAGGAGGTACGATGTCCTTAACTCGAATCTTGGCAATTGTCCACTGGAAGATGGTTTTTAGCAAAAAGACGGTACTGAATATGAAACTGAAAATACAAAGACGTCCATTCAGTCGGTTGATGAACGCTGAACGTAATTGGCATCGAAAGGTCAGTCCATTTCGTTGTATGCAAGGCGAGTGAAGGATTTACTCGTAATTGTTCTATTAGGGCACATTAATCATGTTAATTTGAATATTTTGAATTGAATCCACGGGTGATTAACACACTCGTTACTATAGTAACGGTATCATTCGTCTCTTCTAGATTAAGTGCGATATCGCATGAAGCAACCATGGTTGTGCCACCAGCGAGTGATTCGATAGCCGACACCGAATTGGTTCGGACACCAGGTGCGATACCCTCCATACAGCTCTATACATTTTGTTGATGGAGAGACTGGTTGTGCTACCACTGGTGTCCTCGTGCGATATAGCACTTAGGCTCGGCGCAAACGGGCCACCGACCACAGCCAACGGTGGCCAGCGACTAACAGCTCACACGCTTTTAATACATTTTGTAGAACTTTTTTAAACAGACTTATGACGTCACTATGAGCTCAGTGTATTTGTCCTAAGAACAGAGGCGACATTAAGGTGTTAACACATTCACCCGACCGACGTCGATCGATCTTATCGGTTAATCAATCAATGGATGTGGTAGCTTTGGCTAATCGACGGATATTGGTCGACAACTAATTAATTGCTGCGTTTACATCAGGCGCATGCCACGCCCGAGCACTCAGTTTTGACGTCGGAACGCATAGATATAATTGTACCATGAGTGTTCGTGCGAGGCATACGAAGCATCTAGAAGCAACAAATTGATTGTCAGTGGATCTCTTCAGTATCGCGAGAGCTGTTCTGCCATCGACTGATCTTTGATAGATCATCGATTAGATGACGAGTTTATAATGATCCAGCAATCGAGCAGATCGTTTTGATATGGTAGAAATAGTAACTGACGAACAGGTAGGGTGTGGTAACATCTAAAATCAATCAAGTAATTTGTAATCGCAAGAAATTGTATTCAATACGCTACTAAGTTACTAACTTAACTGACCCTTAGTGCTGCGATACACGCGACTGCTTGTAGCTGCCCATCTCGACCGCTAGAAGCAGACGCTGCACGGCGAACAGCAGTTTCAGTACAAAATTGCCATTTACCATACACGGACTGCTCAAGCAGTCGGCGAGCGGTCGATGCGTATTTCCAAAATATAACTTATGGCTTTTGCCCGCGACTTCGTCCGCGTAGAATTTCAATTTAAAAGAATGGATCCCGGATCGCGGACCCCATTTCCCGGATCCCGTCTTCCTGATCCCGTATCATGGTTCCCGGATACCGTAACTCGTTTTCAGGCTCCTGGATCCCGTATCCCGACTCCCGTATCCCGGACCCCGTATCTCTGATCTCAGATCTCGTATACCTTATCCCGGATCCCGGAACCCGTATCTCGGATTCCGTTTCCCGCATCCCGTATGGCTAATCCCGAATCCATTTCCCGCATCCCGTATCCTGACTGCCGTATACCTGATCCTAGATCCCGTTAGGTTAGGGTTAGGTGCGAAGGTTACGACGTGGGTTACGTGTTAGGTTACTGGTGACCCTAAATGCACGGGGCTCCGTCTACCTTGTGATGGAGTAATATGACTGACAAGTGAATGTACCTACTTATTCTGTGTTGACTTGTTGGCTTACTCCAACCTGTAACCGATCATAACTTTATGGAGCGCTGTCATTATAATTTGTAAATACGCCGCTCTCTGACAGGTCGTTTCCACGTACGTAAATGAATACTGGACAGCTTACTGCAGCACAAAAAACGAGCCGAGTGAGAGGGGCCCATAGTGGTACAGTGTCCCTTTACTAGGGTGTCCACGCAATAATAAAATTTTAACGTACTTATTGTATTATATAGGTACATGAGTAACGCACATGATTGATATTTTATAACTCTAACGGAGGTTTCTCTATGCCTGTCGAAGATATAAAAGAAAGTACCTTATTACTATGTTTCATCTTCGCGTTGGTAGCCACTCTACAAGTAAAATAAACATTTCAAACAATGGATAAATAAATAAATATCTCCAGACAATACATCAACTATTAGGTCCCAAACTAAGCAACGCTTGTACCTACTATAAATACCGTCCAATGGACTGGAAGCTATCCCAGACCAGAGCAAATTACGAAAAGGCTATTTCCAAAATATTCCCCGACGGGAATCGAACCCTCAACCAATCGGTGCAATGAGCCCAGTGGCCTACGGTCAAACCACTGCGGCAAACGGATGACAAAGTCATGTGGTTTTATGGCCACCCTAGCTGAGCATTATTACCAATGTTACCATCTAAAGATAAAAAAATACGATCTTTTACAAAATATAAATAATATTCAATATTACTTGCTATAAAAAATATATGACTACAAATTAAAAATGATCATTATGAATCCAACATGTTTCGACAAAACAATAGTCACGACACTATAAATAATAAATTAATTTATTTGGTTGATTTAAAAACTACCAATCACTACCCAACGATAATATTATTTTGGCATGGCAACTAGGAGTGAGAGGGACACGGTCCCAACTGGGGCCTCTCGCTCGGTTCATTTATCTGTCTAAGAATTGTCATAATAGACCTTAAGGCAGGAGAATAAAGTTGAATTTCTTAATTTCTTCTTAACCAAAAACTCAAGTCATCAATCCTTCATTATACATCCGTGGTCGCTTCAGATCAAATCCCCAATGTTGCCAGATGACCATGTGAATTTTCCCAACTTTTTTCGAAATCCCTCCAAAGATTCGTTTTTTGAAAAAAAAATAATTTAATTGGTTTTGCTCATTTAGGAGAAATACAAAATCAAAAATACTCTCTTAATTTTTATATAAGTTCAACTACATATTTATAAACAAATATTTTTATATTCCATTTTATTTTACCTGTTTCATTTAGCATATAATTTGTTACATGTCATGTTTTCAGTGTTAAACATTTATCACATTTTCGATGTAGGAACAAAATTGAACGGGTGGACCGATTAAGATTTAGTTTTTAGGGGTCCGTACCTCAAAAGGTAATTGGTAAAGGTATTGTTATATGGTATTCACCCACATACTACGACGTTTTCTACGCCTTCGCTTGCGCAATAATAGCAAAAGAAGTAGTGTTTCTTCGTCAGAATCCATGTTGCAACCGAATGAATAGCGGTCTAAGTCAACGGTAACGTCGGTAACCATGGTTGTAATGAACTCAACAAAAAAACTGTGTGATTCAGTCATTCTTATAACAAGTTGGTATACGTAATAGTTACAACTTATACGGTATCTTGAAAGTTTCAAATAAGAACTTGTGGACGTCGTCGACCCCCAAAATCAGTTTTCGTTTATGTCGATATGTAACCAATATCGACCACTTTGGGAATCCCTACGCTAGGGCAACTAAATATGATTGTTTAGATTGGGTTACCCCTAAAAATATAACGCCCCTAAAAAAAACCCATCCCACTTAATTACCCCCTAAATTTGACTCCTTTAAAATTTGTAAAAACTATTTAGGAGGTTTTTTTTCTAAAAGTGAATTTTCGGGGGAGTTCGAATAAAATTGGTGGGAAATTCACATGGTCATCAGCTGGCCACACCGGTATTATATAGAATGCAACGCGCAGGCGCGCGGACCGCTAAAAGCAGTTCGTGTATGGTAAATGGAAATTTTGTATTGAAACTGCTACTCGCCGTGCAGCGACCGCTTCTAGCGGTCGAGATGAACTGCTACAAGCAGTCCGTGTATTGCCGCGCTTAAAGTAATAATATTAAATAATGATTTTTCAGCAGATGAAACCCTGGCTCACACCTCTGGATTTTTCGAAATCTATGTGTGAATCATAAATTTAATATGATCATCACTTGCTTACGGTGAAGGAAAACATCGTGAAGAAACCTGCATGTCTTGGACATGTGAAATCCACCAACCCGCACTGGGTCAGCGTGGTGGATTATGGCTTGAATCCCCTCGCATTGAGGGGAGGCCCTATAAAGGGCTAACATTATTATTATATTATAATGATTTTTCCAACACAAGTCATTGTCAAATTAGAGTGTTGAAATCACAATCCAATAGGTTATTCCGCATCAAACCGTTAATAAAACCGTTTTTTGTAACGTTGCGTGTTACTACCAAATACGTTTTAAGGCGCAATCAATCAAGCTTTGTCCGACTTCTCTATGGAATTTTAAATTGGATTCTTGTTAACAATGCAAGGATTAGTGAGCGAGTACTTTTGTCCGCCATTGTACACCAACGCCCTTGTTATCCGTACGTGTTGCGACATCATCGATTAGAATAACATCCGATGCGGGTTATGTATGATAGGTTTTATTTTGTTGTCGTTGAAAGCGAGCAATGTAAATACAATTTATGGCGTTGCTCGTTTTACACTCGGTGATGTAATACGAGGAAGAGTATTTTACAGTGCCGATCGCTCGTTTCAATGGTGTTTAGGATTATATGTTATTTATGAGGATTTCGTAGATGAGTCGGTATCGTTTTGTAGTTTTAAACCTGTCTTATGGGGGACAGATAGGACTTCTGTTGATAGATTGATAATCTAAATTGAAATTTCAAAGATGTCTAATAAGATAAGAGTGGTTCGATGGAAGAAGTCTGTTCAACTCTAATTAATTTACGAATGGAGATTTCCTCAAAATTATAGTTTTGTTAGGGCACCACAAGACATGTGTTAAATCTAATCAAAAGTTAATTTTCTCAAAACTATTTTTTTATGTGTAAGTAGTGTTTAAATCGATAAATCGGCTCATTACATCGGGTGGTTGCGAGTTCGATTCCCGCTTAGGCAAATTTCGGAAATGGCTTTAGGAATTTGCCCTCGTCTGGGTGTAACTGGGATCGCCCCCAGTCCATTGTATGGTAGCCATAAATAAGCGTTGCTAAGTTTGGGACCATACAGTTGGTGTGTCGGTTTGGCGATATTTATTTAAGTAGCTACTTTGGTCCAAGATAATCCTAGGAACTTTTCCAACATTTCGTGACCAGTCAACATCCAATTTGATCTAGTCATCCCTGTAAAACATCGACTCGATTACGATAAGGGGTGGCCATAAGTAAAAACATAGTAGGCACCTACACCGTCTATAAAAGCTTTTACCAAAGATGCTCGTAGTAAAATATTACGATGCACATAAAGAGGCCACAATAAGTTACGCCGCACTCGCTTCGATTATCCACCGTGTTTGTTTGTGTTTTATAGCGGTATATTCCGTTTTACGGTTTTTCGATATTATTTCGCGTCGGTTTTTTTTCTGGCTACCGCTATGCGCATCACTGGGGTAGGATGGAATTGTGTGGATGTGGTGTTTTTGGGCAATATAATCGAGTAGATGGAAATGCAGGCAAGACATTTACGAAACACTTCTACTTATCTATCTTCTTTGTTCCGAAAATGGTGAATTGGAAGCACGCTCTTTGGATATAGGCGACTTAAGAAATTAACTATGGAACGGCGAATATGTCACGCACGGTCAGCACCGCTCAGGAAACATTACCAGCATAAGCTGAGCAACCTTTATTCTTGAAACCCATGGTAAATAGAGCTCAGTTTTATGTTGGAAATGTTGCCTAAGAGGTGCAGGTTGTACCTATGTGGTTCTATGGGTCTAACATGCAAAAACAATTTGACTCTCAACTTTTTCAAATTTCACTGGCTGCGTTTACATCACTCGCATGCTGCGCCCGAGCACTCAGTTTTGACATTATGTCTATGCATTCCGACGTCAAAACGAGGCATCTAGGCGCACCAACTGAGCGAACTTTCATCATCGATGTGATGAGATGTTAAATATGAATACATATACAAAAAAAATGAATATCCATACAATCCAAACGGCACACACTGTCCTCTCCACAATACCACTTCAGCCGATCGACCGTTTGAAAAAAAATGTAAAATCACCCCCTCGACCATAGAGGGCCATAAACTAGTCTGTGGCCGCGGCGGGCGCCAATTAAATATGAATGTACTGGCCCACTCTCATTACCACGTGAAATTTTTAGTCGGGGCTACCCTATTTTAGGGATCCGTGGAGAAAGAAACACAGTATACTGATTGGCATCAATAATATCTTCCCACTGGCATTAATATCACCTTCTAATAATTATGTACCTACAATGATAAAGCCGTTCAAAAATTTTTAAAAAAAAAAAAACTTCAAATTCAAACACGTAGACAGAAAGACAATCACGTAAACGTAAGAAAATACATTTACAATGGTTTTACAAAACGTTTTTCAAAACAAAAGTGCGTCGTTATCCTGTTGTAAATGGACTGTAACGAGCTTTCTGATGTGCTAGAATACTACCAAATGGTCTTGGAGATTCACTTTTCAATAGCTATCACATTTTTTACAGGGTTTTTACATGGAGAAAGTGATTCATTATTACTTATAAGTAAATTAGGTATAATCTTCTGTAATTCAAATGGAAGGTACGATAAATAAGACGTCTTCATCAATAAACTCTGAAATAAAACAAAAAACTGTCAAAAAAAATAAAAAAAATATGAAAAAATAATTATACAAAAATTTCTGAAATAATAATTTTTTTTATTCGAATTTACGGAACATTTGATTTGTGCGATACGCTCGCACTTGCCCGATTTCCACTTGATATTTATTGTGTTATAGGATATTGGATAGGTCAGTTACAAATGAATTATTGAGATTAGACTATAATAGGGTGTAATATGAGTCCGAATTGTTATGGAAAAAGGAACGTTTTTTACAGAATTAAATCTAGGGTGATACGCTTTTTTATAGGACTGAGGTGGCAAACAAGCGTACGGCCCGCCTAATGTTAAGCAGTTAACATAGCCTATAGATAATTGCAATACCAAAGGCATTGATCGTACGTTGCAGACCTGAAGGGGAGTGGGATGGAGCGGGGGGTTGTAATAGCTGCTTTACGCCGATCTTCTGTGAGAGGGTGGTACTACCCCGGTCGAGTCAGCCCGCATATGAGCTGCAGTCAATTGGCTACAGCTAGGCTCTACCACCAATAAATGACTACTAGGAAAACATAAATTTAATAGATGTTTTTTTTTTACTTCATTCAAACTTACACAACTGTCATGCGACACTTTTTAATAGTTTTTTTATATTCCAAAACTACGCTGTTACCTAGCAAGTGTTCTTAATCCATATATACCTTAAGCAAATTTATATACGCGCCCCGAGAAACAATTCCGAACTCTATCACAAGGAAATAAGCTACTGAGTTAAGTTTCAGAACAGAAAAAATATGTTTGTCGAAATATATAAGGGGTGTCATAATTACGAAGTGAGACAAAGTCGCGTCAAAGGCATTGTGGGTGTTGTATAGAACTTACAGGCTCTTAAACATTCGAGTTGATGTCAACCACACTTTGTCGTGTTGTAATTACGCGACGCTCTCAATGGGACACCCTGTAGTACGTACAATGCGTCTTGAAAAAACGACAAATTAATGAGTTGTGTTTCGTTTTCTTTCAATGGCGCCAGTTGTTTCAAACATTTTATTTCCGATGAAATAAATACGTGTTCACATAATGGGTATTATGTGGTCTCCATTATGAGTAATTGTTTGGTTGGATCGTACCTAATTATTACATAGATTGAACCTTAATATTGCAGATGCATAACGTCTGTAATTAGTTTTATTCTCGCCTATAATTACATAAATATCGCCAGACTTACCAATTGTATGGTCCCAAACTAAGCAAAACTTGCGCTGGGTATGGGTAGCGTATAATGGATTGGGCGCGATCACAGTGACATCCAGATGCTGGGCTGAGCAAAGGGCGAGCCAACCTGCAATCTAGACAGAGAAGAGTATAGCCGAGCAAATAGTTACATCGTTACATTATCGTTCTGTCTCATGATTAGGCCAAACTAAGCGAGGCAAAGCTGCCACGCGCGGCATGCGAACCATCTGGACACAGCAACGACGAAACCAGGCTGCACTGCAGATTATCTCTGCCTAACACTTCAGGTAACACAAGCGCGATGGTACCCGTTAAGTTAAAAATCTAACCCCCTTATTCATAGAAATTTTGCCCAGTTTGCAATGGTTATGAAAGGCATTTTTAGGAACAAATGTGATTTGTAACTCCACTGCAGGTCGATTATAACTTTCTATGAATAAGGGGGTAAGTGTACAAAGTTGCAAGCGATAGTTAGTGGGCCCTACCTGGCATAGAACCCCGATCGTTACGATCTAGAACCCCGTTAAGAACACAACAGGGCCGGAGTCAGAGTTGTATAAAACTGAATGATTAATGGGTTCTCACATTAGATCGCGTATCCACCCTCCGGAGTGTGGGGCGATGTGGAGCTAGTTGTGTGGCCATTAAAGTAGCGATCAATTAAAGCGCGGTTTCTTACTTAGCGATTTTATAGGCTTCCGTTTTAGTTTAGTATTTTCAAAATCAGTCGGCAAATAATCGTACGGCTGTTAAAAGCGGTTATCGTAACCCATGAACGCTTGCAATACCAAAGGGGTTGCTTGCAATATCAGAGGCATTGCTTGCAATTTCAGAGGCAACGCTTGGTATACCAGAGGCATTACTTGCACGCTGTTGGCGCTATAAAAACCTTTTAACACCGTTCTTGAAGAACCCCATAATTAAGGATTGGTCCTGTAATGAGACCATGATTAGCCACTTGTTTTTTTAAACATAAATGTCATGATAATTATATTATTATTAGTGATGTAGACAGTTACACCCGACAGTGGGTTACGGAAAATATTTGCCGTTAGCAACGCGATTCGAAACGGTTGGTTCCATGGAAGAGTGCTGGCGATAAACTCATTGGTTACCTACATTTATTATTTAATTTTGATTTATAAAATAACAAAACGTTATAAGAGCTGATCAAACAAACACACGTTATAATAGCTCAGTGATGTGCATCTTATACTATGGTTAGTGACCAACCTGGTCTAACGACTGCTGCAGACTGAATTTTAGTTTTTGTTAAGTTTTGCAACAGCTCGTTTCATGGCCCGATTTCTTTAATACCTCAATCGATTGGAGAATGTAAACAAGAGTCGCCCTTTGCTCTTTGACTACCTTACACATAAGACGCTACATCGAATAGCTCTATATGCATACCTCGTTGTATGAAGCTAATGATTATTATGAGGGAGAGTTCCTAGTATAAGTAGTGATACTACCTGTGAGCATTGATGTGATATGAACAGTCGTGATGAAACCTGCATTTGTATTTATGGACCTGTGAAGTTCGCCAATCCGCTCTTGGCCGGGGTAGTACCACCCTCGCACAGAAGATCGGCGAAATAGCTATTACACCTGTATTTCGTACGATGAGTGAGAGAGCCGGAAGCCCAACCCCCTCCCCGCCATCCCTGAACGTGCGAGCGCTGCCTTTGGAATTATGAGCATGTACAGGCTACGGTAACTGCTTAACATCAGGCGGGCCGTATGACGTTTGCCAAATTAGTCACATAAAAAAAATATTGTAAAATATGATGATGGTTGGGTATACTATAAAAAATTGATCTAATTTATAAAAGTTTTTGGCGTCTAAATCGGGTGTACATAATAGTAAAGTAAATAATAACGTATATAGAATGAGTATACATCATGGTTTACAAAAATACCGGCACTACACGCATCCTGTGTATCATAGTATGTCATAATGAGATTTAGTTATATCATTTCTGTTGAATTATATCTTTTATACGTGCCTCTACACTAATGACCGTTCTTTCTTATTTTAATACGATATGATATAGTATACAATATTGTATTAGTGTATATTATAAGTACCTACATATTTGTGGTCTATATATGTGTAAATAAATTATACATTTCAATTCAAATTTGTATTTCATGTAATAAAAAAGTAACTTCTGTAACTGTTAAAATAATTTAAAAAAACAGTAGACTAACAGACACAGTCTAAACCAGAAGGGCTAGACAAGTGGCTGACGTCTAAAGCGTTTCTACAAATCGCTACGCTTCATGTATGGAAATGACATAAGTCACGTGATCTACTTAGCAACTTGTTGTTGATCTACATAGCGACGTTTGACATTTCCATACATTGTGAAGTCTATTCTATTCTATTCGATTAGCGTCCATGCCAATTGTCTAGGGGGGCTGCCAGCCTAAAAATATGAAATATTACACAGAAGTTCCTTTTGTAACATAGGTGAGCAGTAAGTAAGGATTTTTGAAAATTCTTTCTCTAAGGGTTTTAATTAGGGGAAGGAAGTTTACATGGAAAATTCCACCGGAAAATATTAAGCCATTGCCATTGGCCATTGATGTTAGTTGAAAGTTAACGGCTTGTATTTATTTTTTTAACTAACCGTGCCCGCGACTCTGTTGTTCTGACTACCATTTTATCTGTAAGTATCTGACTGCCTGAATCTGTCTGCATCTATCTTTGCATAGCGTAGAGCCTTTCTATATGTATCTGACGATATTATACCGTTGCTTTAGTCCAGTGTTTTTCAATCTGTGGGTCGCGACCCTTAGCGGGGGGGGGGGGGGGGAACCTTCAGTGAGAAGGATGGGCTTGAAAAAAAAACTTTTTCAAATCATGATGCTATACCTATTTAAAATGTTAATAATGAATATAAGTACCTAAATAGACAAAATCATAAACGCAGTCTTTTAAATTACCAACTTTTTGTCTATCTAGCTGCTTTAGACAAATGATGCCAATTCTGCCCACATCAATATACTAAACTAAACTATAAAAACTTGACTCATCTAAAAAAAACTATCTTGCTAAATATACAGTATGTTTAATTTAGAATGAACACCAATATCAGACTTCACAAACATTTTGTTACTAGATAGTTTGAACGTGGGAAAGTCGGACCTATACCTTCACAGCATCAGCGGGTTAACGCCAGGTCAACCCGTAAATACGCACAGGCTTAATCATTGACAACCGATATAATAAATATTAATTGCTGTCAAAACCAATAAAATAAATGCCTCCCTATTGTATGTCTGTCTGCTTAAATAAATTTAAGCTGGTTTTCTTTAATTTTATAACGTGTGATTTATAATTTTAATTTAATTTAAAATCGAATTTTTAAGTGTTTACAACTTGGATATGGTAATTTAGTTTCTTGCGTCTATGATACTGATTCGAATAAAAACACATATTTAACATTATCTTAATATAACAGTTGGCACTAAAACTATTCTGTTCTAGATCAAGAAATAATGATGATAATGACCATGTTGGCAATAGATTTCAAATCTATACCAATATTATAAAGAGAAAATATTTGTATGTTTGGATGTTTGTAATGAGTAAACTCAAAAACTGCTGGAACGATTTCAAAAATTCTTTCACCATTAGAATGCTACATGATCCCTGAGTAACAGGCTATATTTCTTGGGATCCGGGATATCCGGGATACGAGACCCGAGATATCCGGGCTACGGGATCCAGCAAACGGAATCCGTGATCCGGTATAAACTGAAAACGGGATCCGAGATATGGGATCCGGGATCAGAGATCCGATTTTTTAAAATTTAAATTCTACGCGGACGAAGTCGCGGGGAAAAGCTAGTTAATAATAATAATAATAATATCGCCAGAATTACTCTCCAACTGTATGGTCCCAAACTAAGCAACGCTTGTACTATGGCTACTATAAAATGGTTTGGGGACAATCCCAGTAACACCCAGACCAGGGCAAATTACGAAAAGGCCGTTTCCGAAATTTGCCTCTGGCGGGAATCGAACCCGCAACCACCCGATGCAGTGAGCCGAGCGGCCAACGCTCAAACCACTGCGCCACTCGGTCGTCAAGCGGTAGTCATATTAGCAATGGATTTTAAATTAAGATTAAAGTAATTGATTAAAATACCTAATGTATTGATTTAATAGCTTTGTCTAACTATTTACTGAAGGAAACAATAAATATGTCCATCGTATACGTAATAAACTGTAAATCTTCAATTTAACCCGTAGCATAGTCGCGGTGGTCGGAATGACCCCGTATTATAATTGCAATAAATAATTTGCGACGTTTAGTTGGTCAACGGTTTTATTGCGAAGGATCATGGCGTTGATCAATAGGACCTCACGTTGTTTTCAATATAATACCAGCATGAAGCATTACCAAATTTACCTGAGGATTGCGATTGAAGAGGAAAAAATTCTGATGTTTCGTATTCTTCAGAACTGCTGATCGGTAAACGATCGGAGGGTAAGCAACGCTTGGCAAGGTCAGCCAGAGATGGGTGACCATTTAGTGGCATTTGAACTGAGCGTCCCCGTGCTTTGGAGAGCACGTAAAAGTCGGTCCCGGTTGTTGTCATCTAGGCAGCAGTTGTTAAGCCTTGTCAGAGGCCTTAGTTTGGGATCAGGTAGCCATGTGTAAAAGAATGTACCTGGTTTTTTTTTTAATTTTATAAATGTCTAATTTGGGTATGTACTTAAATTGGAGAACAGTAGGTGAACAGCTTGCTTATGTTTCTACATTTTGTTCAAGCGGATGGAGTTTCCAAAATATTCCGCACAAACCACAAATATTTGTGGAAATAATTTGGCATACAACCACAGAACGCGTCACATGTCCGCCCGGCTCGCAAATATTCGCAATCAATTGTCCTCGCGACGAGGCTCGCATAAATTTCGTGGCACTAAGCGCGCCTCTAATTAACCCTAAACAGACGGCGGTCGCGGGTGGCACGTAAATCTCGCTGGAACACTGTGAGAATGCCTCGTTGCCTTTAATTGAGCACCGACTTTTATTTGCGCGCTCATTTGCGTGGATAACAATTGCGGAGGTGATTTTATATTCGTGTCATGAACACTGCTAAAATTGAAAAAATATAAATATAATAAAATTACTTACCCAGTTATTTTTTTTTATTATTATTGGTGTGTTCTTCTTGTGCTTAGCGTATGGTTAGTCGCCGACCTGGTTTCGGAGTTGTTGAAGCCTTTCGAAGGCCTTTGACAAGGCCTAACGACTGCTGCCTAGATGACAACAACCGGGACCAACTTTTTACGTTTAGTTCAAATGCCACTAAATGGTCAACCATCTCTCACCGTCCTTGCCAAGCGATGCTTAACCTCCGATCGTTTACCAATCAGTGATTGCAGCTGACTATGAGCGCCTCATATTGGCGTATTTTAGTAAGTAAATTTAATTTGATGCAAGTAAATCAATATTTCATCATGTTCATCGTGATCGTAATGATTAGCACTTTTTATAGGTATATTTTATGCTTATAATTAAATCCACTGTAGATACATAAAAGCGAGCTCATAAAAATATCTACAGATATTAAGTTACACATAAATTTGAGTATTGTATTATGCAAATACGAAAATATAAGGCACGGAACAAAAACATCCGAACATGAAAGGCTTAACAATTAAAGCCAATCAATATGAATCAGTCACATTAAAGCATAAACATTCAATGAAACGAACATGCGCTACTAAATTTCCTTATTTCAGTGGAAATTTTCAAAGAAAAAACTTCATAAGGATATTTTGTTTTGAGCTGGCAAATTTGTGGTTTAAAAATGTCGGCGCTGTATTTTATTGTTGTAATAAAATTTCGCAAAATTATTTGCCACTTGTTTGGGGTCTGATTTATGCGGTGTTCACGGCTGGCTTGGCGCCTCGTTACATGTTGCATTTTAAGGGTTATTTCGCTCCTGCTACGTAATAATGTAAACAGTGGTTGCAGTGTTTGTTCATCTTTTATTGTGTTATATATTGTTATTAGCGGTCAAAAATGTTAACAGAAATGACGAACTATAAAAAAGAAGACACTCTTAAAGGTTTAGGAAATTTAGGATAAGTACGTGTACCAATTCCAAGGCATGGCTAGCAAGTCTTGTCATGTCGTCAAAGTTTGTCTGTTTGTTTAATAGTCGTAGATATATTAACGCAGGTGCATACAGAACAAAATAATATCTATTTCCCGTTAGGCTAAAAACAAACAATAGTAAAAAACTAGCAACAACCGTAATATACACCTCTTCAAGAAAACAGAACAAAATACGTAAAGTATTTTTACCCAAAAAAGTGCTTTGTCAAAGTCAAACACTAATGAATGATCTACATCGGCGCGAAAAGGGTTAAGTGTCGAAAGTCAACCTTAAAACTAATTCTGTTCGAGTTTTGGCAAGTCACTCTCGTGGTACAATTGCTTTTGAGAAACGTATTTCTTTACTATTTCGAGTTTTCAAGGTACCTCTGTCATGGAGGTGAGAAATGACGTAAAGTAGGTTAGCTACCCTATTATTATTTTTCTAAAAGATTAGTTTATATACAGGGTGACATAAATTAGTTGTCCGTTCGGATAGTGGTGCTTGGCACGATTAACCGTAATTCTTTTAGTAAAACTAACAATTTCTAAGTATAAAAAATAGGTATATCTTAAGAAAATACTATAATATTATGGCCTTTCTACACAAATATTCAAATATATCTATCCGTTAAAGTTAAAAAAGGTATGAACTTTTTGTCATAGAGTCTACTCGACATTCCAATACACTTGACTTTGCTTATTTTATCAATGATTTTATTTGCGCGTAACAGCTTTTGTCGGTCTTTAACAAAGATATAGAGTCGGCTAGATATCGCTTCTTCATTAAGAACCTAGTATGTTTGTTTTTTCCTACCTACGATAGCGTTACTTGAGTGATTTAGTGATGTATAAAATCAAGGACAGAAAAGATTCTAAAATAAATTGATAAGCTACCTGATAACGAGCTTTAAAAGCGCTTCAAAATGGTGCACTGAGCCAGTTTTGGAGCCACGCTTGGACGGACGGCTTGCGGCATCTAGCCTATTATGAATCTGTGGTCTTTTATCTCGTTAACTTTCGAACTTAACCTATTAACTATGTTTTTAGAAGGCCCACTTGGCAGACGGTGTAGTTTTGCAAATCATTGCGTCTAATTACACGGCTTATTGCATTGCGTTGCTAACGTGAATTGTTAGAACACTTTACATTTTGGACAAAAACATATGCAGTTATTGTGTTCGAGTCTTTATTGGCATTTAGATTGACGGACAAAGATTAAAAGATTACGTACAATTTTTTTGTAGCCCCAATACATATTAATTAGTATTTATTGTAACTAATAATATAAAATCGAATAGGTACCTATTTCCTTTTATTTTTATTGGCTGGTTTTGAAAAACCAATCATTTTAAAAATATTTTACTTTCATACAGCATAACATATCATAACATATACGTCATGACTTTTATCCGGGGGTAGTCAGAGGCTTGAGTGACCATACACCACCACATTGTGGAGGTATTAACCAACTCAAAGCCCACGTTTCACCAGATAGTCAGAACCCAACGTGACAGGTGGTGAACCTTGTCGCCGTGTATACAAGAACTGACTATTACCTTATCCCGAGGGATAGGTAGGTTTCCTCACGATGTTTTCCCTCACCGTAAGCGTACTGTAAATTATGCACATAGATGAAAATTCATCCATTGGTGCATGCCCCACCGGGGATCGAACCTGGGACCTTCTGGTTGCTAGCCCAACATGTACATGTTACATACAGGTAATATAAATAACAAAAATAATGATTGGATTAATTTTCTTTATCCTTTATAATTATTTAAGCTATTATACGGGTTTTAGAAAGTATGGCGAATAAATTTTCATTATAATAGCTTTATGCGGTTTTTTTAACAAATAGGTAAACTTACCGTGGGATATTTATAATTCAGTTTAGTTTAGAACACGTTATTTTTATTTTTCCGTCATTAAAAAATCATTATAGTTACTAATTGCTGTCAAGTTACGATTTTATTACTAGTTGTACGTTTTCTTTTATATTTATGTTATACCTACTAATGTTTCTCATGCCAATTAAATAAATTCAAATAAAGTATAGATATCAGGTAGCATTATAGTAATAAAAATACTAAAGAAACCACTTAGTTTTACAACTGTGACAATGTAAAGTCTGTATGGGTGGGCCGATTGTCTATTTTCGTGACAAAACCAACATGTCGCCATAAATAACCTGTTTTCGGACAATTAATAATGGGAAGTGGCTCTTGATCTATCATTAGATAGATTTTATGGTTATTTTTAGATTTTATGATCTTATTTTTTTGAGGACAATCATGGGACAATGTTTTGGATGCGGCAGTGAACGGATTACAATATTTTTTATGAAATGTTTCACACTGAATAAAATTTTTCAAAAATGTTATTAATTTATTAGCCCTTTTAACGTCCCATTCCTGGGCACGGGCCTCCCCTCAATGCGAGGGGGATTCAGGCCATAATCCACCACGCTGGCTTAGTGCGGGTTCGTGGATTTCACATGTCTTTCGAAAATTTTCTAAGTAATGCAGGTTTCCTTACGATGTTTTCCTTCACCATAAGCAAGTGATAATCATACCCTGGCAGCCCTGGCTTGCACATCTGGATTTTTCGAAATCTATAGGCGAAGGCTAGACGTAAAGTATATACTGTGGTTCGTCAGTATGGTACATAATGATGGATGTCATTCCATCGACGCAGGCTGCACGTTCAGTATTTATTCCGTCAGTATTGTGACGTAGTTCGTACAGTGCAGACGTCAAATGAAACACGAAAGCTTGTTATGGATATTACCTTAGCGCTTGGTTTAATCCGCAATCTCAGAAGACATGTCCACTCTATTGCTTTCGCGACGCGGAATGCCAAACTGTCATTCTGGAATTGAAATTCCGGGCAAATACTGTCATCCATCAGTACACTAGCCTACACGATCAGATTACACCAAGGTATTTGAAAAATAATGACGGACCACAGTAAATACTTTACGTCTAGCCTTTGCCTATGTGCGAATCATAACTTCAATATGTAGTCTTAAATCTACCTTTTTTATTAAAAAATAAAAATCACTTCATTATAATTTGTATAATAGTGTAAATAAATTAAACTGTACTTGTAATAAAGAATTATAATATTCAAAATGACTATTTTAATGTGTTCCAAAGCAAAAGGAGACATGTAATTAATATTTTCACTCAGATATTGTATGCAATTAATTTCATTCGTAAATAATTAGAAAACATCAAACTTGTGGATATTCGGCGTCATACAGTAGCCTTTATTACTGTAACATAAAGTCTATTTTACGTTACCAGCCACTAAATAGGCGTGTTGATCATTTCTCTTGACAGAATAAGGCAAATTGTTATTTTATTATTGATGTGTTTCCGCTGTCCAAAACCTACTAAGAATTTATAATTGAACAGGAAATGTTTGATAATTTGACGTCGCGACTGTGAAAAATGATCGCTTTTGTCACATTACAAATATTCTGTCGTAATAATATGAAAAATCTTGTCAAAACTAAATTTTGTTCCATATTTTTTTGGCCGATGGGGTCCCATCACTAGCTAAACGGTATCGTCGGACCCAGACTAGACCCAGAGCAGACCCAGAATGGATGCGTCTACATCAGCCGCATGCACGCATAGATATAACACTATAACGTGAGTGTTCGGGCGAGGCATGCGAGGCATCAGGACACTCCAATTTATGTCGGGATGTCAAAGTCAAAATATTTCACTTATGAAGCTAAAGAAAGCTTATGAACCCCTGTAGAAGGTTATGATTGGTTTACACGAGCATTACAAATCACCCTTGTTTTAGTAATGATTTGTAACACTATTCTAAACTGGCTAAAAAACTCTATAAAGGCGGTGAAACTTTGAGACCCAAAGTACCTCTAAAATTTCTAAAGATATTACGGTTTGATATCGAATTGACGTCAAGCGGGGCCATTCTCTAAATAGATATAATCATTCTTACAATTATAATAAAACTGTTACTATAAAAATGTTATAGTAACAAACTAAAATGTATTGGTTCCTTCAGATGATTTCACGAGTTTCAATAATATGATCGGTAAATAATAAATACATTAATGTATTGCAATCAAAATATAATTGCAAATTGTCGCCAATTCTATTAGGTAGTTACGAATTAGTGAGGCTACTTTACCAAATTTGACAGCTAAAAATATTGCCGTCTTGTTCATGCATGACGATCTCAGAGAAGGACAACACATTTAGTTTAGTTAAGTTTAGTTTCTGTACTGACAGATTAAGCATTTTACATGTTTTACTTAATTCTACTGCCGGATCGGAAACGCGACCTCGACTGAGAAGATCCGGCAAGAAACTCAGCGGGCTTGTCTTTTATACATTAATTGTATTTTTTAAATCGCCACTCACTAAATTTAATACAATGTATTTGTATACTTATTTAAATACTAGCTTCCGCCCGCGACTTCGTCCGCGCATAATTTATCCCGCGGGAACATACTATCGGGATAAAAAGTATCCTATGTGTTAATCCAGGTTATAAACTATATCTGTGCCAAATTTCATCCCGATCCGTTCAGCCGTTCTGGCGTGATTGAGTAACATACATCCATCCATCCATCCATCCACCTATCCATCCATCCATCCAATCTTTCACATTTATAATATTATTTAAATATACGTAGGTGTACCTCATCAATGCCAAATCATCTTCAATCAATGAACAAACAACAGACGTTTTAAACACAACCGAAGACGTATTGTGTGTCCAATTAGTAACATGGAGGGCCACACCACTGTTATTTCTAAAAATATATAAAAACACACCGTCACCATTTGTCACTGCACGCCCCGTATTTATCAAGATACCGTGATGCTGCTATTAGTATAGGGTGTTTTAGTAATGAGGAAAAAAGTTCCAGAACGTTACGAAATGTGTCAACTGTGTAACAAAATGTGTCTACTGAGACTCAATGGATACATTTTGTTACGTAACAAAATGTAATTCCGTATGAGAGAATGATGGACACAGTTTAAAGATAAAAGAAATATGATTAACTTTATAACTCACCTTTGTTTGAACTTCCATAAGTAAACCAGCTGTCATTATATTATCTGAAACAATTAGAACATAAATTAAATTTACTCATTATTTTAGTCTGGGTAGGTCAATTATATTAGTAAAGAAAGATATGTTCGATGACAATAGGTAAATTACTAATTTGGGTCTGTATCATAAAGTTTTGAGTTCGCTTTCTAGAATGTAACTTCCATTTTCTGTAAATAAATACGTAACAAAATGTATTGTGCTCGCGAGCCAGCATAGCCTTTGGGTGTTTCTCAAAAAATCACCACGGCTGTCCCAAGCAGAGGGGTCAATGTCTTGTGTAATTAACTATTCCTCAACAATTTTGGTACTTGATACGTACCGTACCTTCACCGTAACTTAAGATAATTCAATAGGATAAGATCGCCCTTTTAATGACAAAAAAGTCTCCCTGTACCAGTAGCCGTAGAAATAAACACGCTTAACATTCCTATAAACAAGATCGCGGCGGCTCCCGCGCGAGATTGATAGCCGCGCGCGCGCAGCTCCCGCCGCTATTAGTGACGGTTTATGGGGAAAATAGTTCGAGAATAAAAAGCTCTGTTTCGGGGACATTGTGTTTTTAATTAGGCGAACGGCTGGTATGTTGGAGATAATGGAATCTTTACTGGAATGGAGTGAAGATAATGATTGTTGTTTAGTGTTGTGAATGGAATTATCTAGGACTTGGAAACGGATGAATGTTACATTTATGACATACTTTTTCACATTTGGTTTCTGCTGGAGACATTGGGAAGTTTTTTAGAAGTTTATAGGCGGCCATCAGCCAAAACAAGGTAAACTGAAAACGATATGACCTACTATTTGAGTATGTATAACTTTTTGATTCGGTGTTAGCACAGGGCTGATGATATGTATTGCGATCCATATTGATATTGCATGACCCGAAGATGTAACATTCTGCAATGTTAAATTCAGATTGCACTAATATGTTTTGTATTGCAATAATGTATCTGCCAAGATATTTCCACTGCATTTCACGCCAAGGAATTAAGCTCACTAATTTGCATTCCCAAAAACAAATCTATTCCATCAAAAATAAAATCCAACCTGTCATATTTGTAAAATCATAACATAACATATTGCATATGAAACGCATGCATCGGTCATCTAAAAATACATTTAAAAATGCAAAATAAAACGCGATATCAAACGACGAACCTCGTGGACTATTTAAAACGACATTATCTAATATCTTTATTTCTGTGACGTGGTGTGCATGTCATATATCATGCGGTGAATCCCGCTAATGTACCACGGAAACGGTGCGAACTGCCCAGCTTACGATAATTTGTATTTCGGTGCCGTCATGCTGTAAATTAACACGTTTTATTGTATCATCTGTTGTATTATTACTACATTCGTGGACAATAGATTTAATGGAGTATGTTGAAAAATGTATGTTTAATTCATAGCTGGTTGTTGCATAAAACATACGCAATGGTATATTTGCATGCTTAAATACGTTGATGTTGTTAAATTCAGAATAATAATTGGTAAATTAAAAAAAGATTATCCATTTTGTTACTTTAAGAATAGATACGAGTTGATTTTTCTCGTTTCATGAGAATTGCACACCTTAAAATATTTTTTATAAAGGCCGAGTAACCGATTGTTTACTGCTCTAACGGTCCGTTAATATGTTGGTGAGCTCCGCTTTTAAAGCTAGACTTATTTTTTACAGAAAAATTATGAACACGGAATCACTGTTTCCCAAACTTTTTAGCTAATGACGGTTCACACAGGATGTGTAAATTACAATTCTGCATTCATTATGTGTGTAAACCAACCGTAACATTCTGCTTTGGATCCAGTCATCAATTTATTGAGCTTGAAATGAGCGTAATGTATGTCACAGTGACACTCTCTGGCGTATAACTGGGACTAAATTATAATCTTAGTGACATGTGACATCATTGGCTTATACAAAGCTGTGAGACTACCTATGTATCTGTTACTTTTTACGTGACTAAGTTGGCAAACAAGCGTACGACCCGCCTGATGTGAAGCAGTTACCGTACTCAATAGTACCATGCTATGGTACTACGGTAAGGTACGGTAACTTCGCACATCAAGCGATGCCTTTGATGGTAGGGCTTCCGTCTTCTTACTCATCGTACGAAACTCAGCTTTAATAGCAAAACATCGCAACAAAACATAGCCGTAAAGTATTACGGCGATGTTACTGTCCCGACAAGCCGTAGTTACTGTAGTCAATTGGCTACAACTAAGCTCCAAAAATTGATTAATAAAGTAAAAGTAAAAAATATAGTTCTTGTTTATTTTTAAACAGTGACTTTTTCTCCTAGTTTTATCGACAGTTTTATACTTGGCCGTTAGGGGCCATTCATTAATTACGTCACACGTAAAGGGGGGAGGGGGTCGACGAAATGTGACAATGTGTGACAAGGGGGTGGGAGGGGTCCTAAGTTTAGTGACGTCACATTTAAAAATCGAATATATCTAAGTATTAAAACCGAAATTTTAATTGTTAACGATTAATTTTGAAACTTTCTGAAAATTGTAAAAAATGTGTGACGTCACACAGGGAGGGGGGGAGTCTCGCAAATGTGACCAGCTGTGACAAGGGGGGGTGGGGTCTAAAAATCATGAAATTCGTGTGACGTAATTTATGGATGGCCCTTAGTAGGTAACGTTACGTAGTAGTTTACGTATACCTATTATGACATTAACTACAACTACTGTAGTGATAGTGATATGTAAACGCGACGCAACACTGGCCCAGATATCGAGTGTTTGTCGTCGCTTCTTATTATTCTCATACACGTTTGACGCGTATTTTTCAACGCTCTTCAATATTTTTGAACGGCTATTTTCGTTGCAAGACCGCCTCCTTCGTTTGTTCAAAGATTATTACTTTGTAATATCGACAGATGTGACTCGATGCGGGCTTTATATTAGATGTATGAATTTTAGATTTTGCTCTTTTTTAAATATAAGACGATTAGGAAATAAATAGTAACGATAAAATATCTTGATATAATATTTCTTCATTTAGTGACGTTTGTAAGATTAGTAAAATATATTAGGTTATCCCCAAAATATAAATTTATGATGGACTTATTAATACTGTCAGTGGCATTACAAATCACTTTTGTTCCTATAAATACTTTGTAAAACCATTGTAAACTGGCTAAACTCTCTATAAGTTTAGTTGTTGATCTTAAACTAAGCTACATTCCCATTTTAGTGTAGACTTTATTAACTATTTTACTGTAGTAGTAGGTATTTTAAAATTTCAACAGAAGTGAATGTTTTACTATTAGAAGTCAGAATAGCGCTCACATCATTATTGTGCCTAAGTGCACATCTTCGTTAAAATCATAATCTATATTTTCACACGTCAGTCACAGTGTCGTTTTGTGGGCTATTCCACAGCTCTTTATTGTCGGTTGCCCATTGTTTATTTAAACAATAACTGGACATTTTATTGCGGCGACGTTTTTAACGATTATAAACTATGGCAACACCGTCCTCGCATCAGACTTTTTAAAAAATATTTTAGTTTTATTGTTTTAAAAGCAAGTGAAACGTGACCACATGATACGATAAATTCAGTTTTTTAGTGATGTATATCGTAAATAATGTTGAAATTACGGTCTTGTTTTGTAATAAAGAAAAAAGTTTTTTGTAAAAAAAATGCCGCGTTTGATCTAGTATTCCGATTGTATCGTATATTCGTTAATGTGTGTTGTATTATTAGCATTTAGCACGTTATTAATGACAATTAACGGCATATTAACTCGTCACAAAAAAGAAATACTAAGAATATTTATGGCAAGAAACACCGTTTAATATATTTTAATAGCAGTTGTTTTTTTATAAAAAATATGTTTTATTCAAAGAATAGGTAGGTATTCAAAATTACTATAATAATTATAAAGTTTTGCATGTAGTACCTACCTACTTTATTTTATATTCTATTTTTTTAACCTGTTTAATATCTAAAAAAAACTTTTTTTAACTTGCATTGTCCCATTGCTGCGCAAAGTTCTCCCACATTTTACTCCACGTGTATCTATATTTCACGCCGCTTCTATCTAACCCTTCTGATATCAGTCGATATTCAAAAATTGCAAAAAAACTAATCCCACTTACTAAATTAAATCCGCGTAAATTGATAGAAGGAATTCGTACAACAGACACGTCGCTATTTGTAAGATTATTAGCGACTCACGCAACAGAATAACAAAAGCCATTTCTTCTATTTAACCCCGTTGTTTTGACGTTCTCCTCTATTCTGGTATTCGAGGAATCACTAACAAATCAGCACCTGTCACTTTTGTTAACATATCCACGAATAACCGAGCCATTGTTTTAAAACTAGAAAACAATTCAATCTTCACTTAAAAAAATCTCGCGTTATTTCTGTCCGTCTTTTTAATGGTTCGACTCAATAGTTTTAGAATAACTCACCGTGTCTTGTTGGATATATTCAACTCTGTGACGTTACGAACAAGATTGGATTTTGAAGTTTTTGTGTTGTTGACATTAGACGTTTCGAGTTAGAATCGTATTGGTAACATTGTTGTCAACTTTTACAATAGGGATGCACGCGTTGACAGTTGATTATCACGGACAGGCTTAACGAAGACAATGGAATTTTCAGTATTGTCTCAAATGAGTGACAAATTGCCTGAGTGTACCGTTTTTTTCGACGTTTTTCTTGGCACATTGTTTCTCCTTTCGTTATGAATAATAAAAATAAATATACTTACTTTTTTTCTTTTTCTTTATTCATTATTTATGGCCTGTGTTAATGTTAATATGAGTTATGAGATTATTACTTTTGTATAATTTGTGTGTCTCGGTGAGCTAAAGTGACTTTTAATTTTATTATTTACTGCTTTTGTCTTATGTTTGTGGGTTTAGCTGTTGTTTTTAGTTTGAAAAATCGTCTTAAAAGTGAGGAGTCACAATATTTTTGGTCAGTTTGTTTAAGATTAGTGTAGCGTACGAAGCTCATATTTTTCGTTTCCATTTTAATACTATTTTCACGAAAAATAATGATCATGGTAAGGGTGAGCGGGTGAATTAGTGTATTTTTAAATAAGTACCTACATACTTAGTAGGTACCATTTAAACCATTTGATATTATTTATTAGTTAGAAATAAAATGAATATTTTAATAAATTTCCTACCTGATGTATTTTTGTTCTGATTTTTCGAACAGATGAAATATCTCCCGTCCAATTTATCATTCCGTGAAATATTCGATGTTAAGCACATTGTTTTCCTATTCGGACAATGACTTATTCGCTTCTTACTAGAAACGTCTAGCGTATACTACGTTAATCTTCAAGATTATCGTGTCAACGCAGATGTCACCTAAGTATACTTTGACACATCTCGAAATACGTGACATTCTTGTTTACATTGGAACATCACTAGTTGGGAAAAATTAGAACTATCCAACAAGCTTTTTTGGACATTATTTTGATGATATTACCTATAGTCGAAACTGATTTGGAAAAAGTAATTGTTTATCTTTACACCAACTGATCGCATTGTCATAATGGTTGAGCTTTAGAATTGTGAATAACTTATCTTTCGTAATAATTAGGTCCGATATAGTAGGTACCTTACAATCTACCATACCCAAAACCGTACCTAATAGACACACACATACATACATACTTTTTACTTAATACATTCTTGAAAGCGCATTAAATACAGTCAGCATTGAAAATTATAACCACATTTTTATTGAATTTTCTACGAAATTAAAAAGTTATTTTTTTAAGAACCATAAAAAATAGCTCAAGGTATTTTTATATTCAGAATTCCGGTAATAACAATTAAAAATAAAATTTGAAAATAGAACAACTATTCCTGACGTCACACGGAGTTAAATGGAGGCCGTGAAACACGCAATCAATCGTGGTGTATGAGCAATTAATATGTGGCTCACCGCTATATATTTCTGCGCATCGCTGACGTCAAACAAATGCTCTAAGATTTTTTTTGTAACAAGTCTTCAGCGTCATAACTCTTCCGTAATGTGACATACTGATTTGTATTAAGGTGAATAGCTCCTCTTGCGGTTTCAAAATTAATATTATGTAGTAACGTTACTAAGATTTTTATCGTGGATATTAAAATAAATACATGGCTGTTAAGTATTATTGGTTCATCGTAAAAACAATATTCATCATAAATTCACACATACAAAACATTGTCTGTGATGATGTGATACTGTTATTACTTTTATATGAAAAATGTAAATGCGAAAATATGACAAAAACATGCTTTTAATGTTATTATAAAATATTTTAATTTTACGTAAAGCATCTGTTTACTATAAAAATACTACTAGCAATACCTACTGTGAACCGTAAAATAGTATTACAAAAAACTTATTATGCTTGAATAGGTATCAGAATTAGTGTCTATTATAAAATGATAATTGGTTGCATTCGGAATATTAATAACCTGTTTAGCATATTTTCCACATAAAAACTGTGGTGGGCATTCCCCGCGAACCACATTCATCTTAACACACAATGTTTAGAATTTTGTCACATATATTATTGTAATTTATATTTAAACAGTCGCTATTATAGTATTTGAACAATAACACTATATTATTGTACTATTTTTAATATTTGTTTATTTTACTAAATAGTATTTAATAGGCGATTTGTCTCTAAACTTTAACAGTAATCATTGTCTTAATATTTCAAAATGCTAGGTAGGTTCAATTTTATATTAAATCAAAAACATGAAAAAAATACTTTGTGATCTAAAAAAAAATCATAATATTTTTTCTCATTTAATTTAACAAAAGAAGTTCTTCCCAAATCCTATAAAATAAAGCTTTAAACGTAATGAAACTTAAACGACGGATTAATTTAAAAAATATTAAACGGTTTTGACGCGTCGTAACATGAAGCTAATTTTACACACACAAATGTCCGTATAATATGTTACAAAATACGGCCATTTTTATATTGTGCGCGCAAATTTCGATTAAGACGCGTCCTGTTTATGTTTTGTTAACAGTAGTTTATGTGGCCGAGTGTTAAACGCGGATTCGATTGGATTTTCGTTGAGGGTTTTATTGATCTTTATAAAGTGTTCATTTCGAATGTAAAATATACGTAGATATCGTTATGTTTTTAAAGACTTTAAAAACGCTTTAAAATATATTTGTGAACTATTTGTGCCTGCGACGTCGTACACGTTGAATTCAACAAAATTTTGTTAAAATAAAAGTAGCTTAAGTTACACATTATAACATTAGCTATCTGCCAGTGACAGTCCCGTCGAAAACGGTCCAGCCGTTTCGGAGATTAGCCGGAACAAACAGACAGACGGACAGACAAAACTTAAAAAATAATAACAATATGAATTTTTTATTTTTACATTACAAACAGACGGTTTAATTTGATTTATTTCTTACTTTTGAGTTATTTAGTTGCATTGCAATGCAAAATATTTAGGGAAAATATTTTTTGTGGTTGTGAAAATCTTAAGGTTAGTTAGGTATTTATAGTACAAAGTAAGTATTTGCTCACAAAACAATTTCGTAAGTATAAAAAAAATTGAGACGCAAATTGATGGACTTACCACAGAACCAATGTGCTACTACTGCGCAAATATCGACGAAACATTGAGAAAATCATAAAAAACAATACGCACGTAACCCGCCCCTCTGTAACGCCATCAATAACCCACCCCCCACTCCCCCCACCCCAAATTTCCAACAAATTACTCGGGGCGCGTCAAGTATGACGCAATTATTGCCCCGATCCATCATCAGTGTGACGTGTGACACAACTAAATAATTTACGGGTTAAACATTTAATTCTATGGGGTAAAATAAAACAACGATACGCATTCGTAGGGTTGGTAAGCCCGACATACCTATAAATTATAACTTTAATGTAAAGGTAACTACGAATTGAGTCGTCACAATTACTAATGACCGGTTGTATGAGACTGAGGTGACATGCAAGCGTACGGCCCGCCTGATGTTAAGCAGTTACCGTAGGCTATAATGCTTGCAATACTAAAGGCATTGCTCGCACGTTGCCGACCGGAAGGGGAGTGGAACGAAGGGAGGCTTCCGGCTCTCTCACTCATCGTACGAAACGCAACAGTAATAGCTACTTTACGCCGATCTTCTGTGAGAGGGTGGTACTACCCAAGTCGAGCCAGTCTGTATATGAGCTGCAGTCAATTGGCTACAGCTTGGTTTTACCACCAATAACAATATTTATACAACCTCTCAACCATCCCAACGAAAAACAAATTACGCACCAAAATTCTACAACACAAAGCTTTCCCAATAACGGATCAAACAAAGCGGCCCCTACCGCCTCCCCGGGTAATCTCCATTCAAGTCGCCGGCAATCCGTCAAGAGATGGCGCCACAATAGGGGATTAGCGGTCGTTATTACGTCACCTTTGTGGTTCGAGGCCGTGTTATGATCGAGAGCAGGAATATTAGGGATTATGACGGCTCCCCCCTTTTCTTTTGGAAGAGGGTGAAATGGGTATGTGCAAGATTTTATAGTGTTAAAGTAATATTGTAGGTACTGATTTTTGTAGACCTCATAGATTATTATTAGGACTTTAGCCAGATCGAATGGAAGGTGAATAGAATATGTATAGTTTAACATTGATTTAATATAGCACTAGTAGAAGAAAAACGCTTTGTAGAATGAATTACCGTAACGAATTTAGTTGAAACTGCAGATTTATAGAGCTAAGGATTCTATAACATACAGCTCAATAATTTTTGGTCTACGACAAAAATTAACGAAGATACGACTAATTTCCTAACGAAGTTTCCTGAGCGGGCCGCGCCGGCCGCCGCACTCGCTGTGACGTCACGCGGGCTGATACGCGCTCAGCTAGCGCTAGGGTTCGGTTGTATTGTTCGCGCGCAGCGTGTTTTAAGCCTCAAAATGAGTTTACAGGAAAGTTTTCAACAAGCTAAGTCGGATAACCTGCCAAAAGTAGAATTTTTTATGGTATTCGACTACTTAAACAATAATTTAAAATACACCAGCGCCGAGACACGTGGTTGGAAACGGAAAAGGTACACTTAGGTACCTTTTCACTTACCTTTTCTGTTATGAATACTATTTATACAAAGAAACCTATTATTTTACCACTAGGTTAAGCATGGAAAGGTTCGGTGTACCTACCCAAAGTACTATAAGATATATAAGATACCTAGGAAGGTAGGTATTATCCTGTCATAAGTAGGTAGATTAGGTGTTTATCCTATTGAGTACTATTTTTATTCCTGTTTATTTTTGACGACCGCTTGGCGCTATAGTTTGAGCGTTGGCCGCTTGGCTCACTGCATCGGGTGGTTGTGGGTTCGATTCCCGCCAGAGGCAAATTTCGGAAATGGCCTTTTCGTAATCTACTCTGGTCTGGTTGTCACTGAGATCGCCCCTAGTCCATTGTATGGTAGCCAAGTATCAGCGGTGCTTAGGGGGCGTCCATAAATTACGTGAGGCATTTAGAGGGGGGGGGGGGGTCGATGCAAATCTCACGTAATTTTTTCTCCGCAAAAATTTGGGTGCGTGTCCATTGAAGCGGAGCTGGGCGGAGCGGACCGTGAACTGGCCAATCACAGTGCTCGAAATCTCCACTCCGCAACAGTGGAAACAGTGTAAGCGGAGCGGAGCGGAGTTGAGTGGACTTTCGAATAAAACAAATGAACGGAGTCGAGCAGGCTGTGGTGCCGAGTGGTGGGCACGAAGCGGAGCGGAGTGGAGCGGAGCGGAGCGGACCGGAGCTGAGTGGAGCGGAGCTGAGTGGAGCTGAGCGGATCTGACCGAAGCTGAGCGGAGCTGAGCGAAGCTGAGCGGAGCTGAGCGGAACTGAGCGGATCTAACCGAAGCTGAGCGGAGCTGAGCTGAGCGGACTTTCGAATACAGTATATGAACACGCGGCGGATAGCTTCCGAATTTTCATCTTCTAGTAGAGAAAGATGTAAAAGCGCTGTTCTTTTCTTAACCGATAACATGACGTATGATCACTCCATGAGATTGAATTTGACTCAAATTTGACTGATCGGAACACGGCTCAATGCAGCTCAGCTTGACTCCGCCTCGCTCCGCTCCGCCCCGCTCCACTCCACCCCGCTCCGCTCCGCCCCGCTCTGCTCAACCCAGTTCCGCTTAAATGGAAAAAGTTGCCACTTTTCACTGCTCTTCTCCGCCCCGCTCCGCTTCAATGGAAACGCACCCTTAAACTGCGAGAAAACTGGGTTAAATTAAGTAAAACATGTTTCTCCACTAGAATATGGCTTTTGAAAAATCTCACCTAAGATTAGAGGGGGAGGGAGGGGGTCGAGCAAAATCTCACAACATCTTACTAAGGGGGATGGGGGAGGCAAAAATTCACAAAAATCACCTCACGTAATTTATGGACGCCCCCTTAGTTTGGGACCATACAGATGGCGTGTAAGTCTGGCGATATTTATTATTATTATTTATTATTCCTTTATAATCTATTATTAACATAATATTATATTACCCATCACCCTACCTAAGGATTCACTATCACTACATACCTAGTAGGTATAAAACAAAGTCGCTTCCCGCTTTCTGGCTGTCTGTCTCTATGTATGCTTAGATCTTTAAAACTACGCAGCGGATTTTGATGCGGTTTTTTTTAATAGATAGTGATTCAAGAGGAAGGTTTATTATGTATAATACATGCTTAATATAGTAGAGAAACACTGATAATATTAGAGGTTTCTAATGTGATGTCGTAAATAAATACATTTTTTTGCGCTTACATTGCAAACGCTGGCTGAATCCTACGAGATAGATCAAAATAATGTACTACAGTATTGTACACCATAAAAAGGTATACAAAAAGTCCGCGATGGTATTTATGTCTATCTCTTAGGGATAACCCACAATAACCATTTTTTATCCTTTACTTTTTACGAGAAATAATGGCTTATTTACGAAGCGATTTTAAGCAATACAGCATTAATCCTTATCCAATTAAGTACCTTAAATACATTGTGCATTTAATATAGATCAATATGGCCCTTTACAGCATGTAATTTAAATGAATAACACCTAAAATAGTGAATGGCGGCGCAAGCGGGAAACCGGGCACAGCGCGAAATCAACGAGGCGAGCTCGGTGACGTCACGCGCGCTGGCCGCACTTACCGCCCGTCGATAAATGTTGGATACATAAAATGTGTTAGGAAATCGCAACCGATGGACCGATTTCGATGATTTAAAAACTATATTGATAAGAAAGCTTAGTTTTAACTGTTAGTGTTGGTTATGAGTTGATTTGTTGACCTATTACTGATCCTCATTATGAACATATTTTTTTTTTAGCAGATACGGTACTTCTTGACAGTGAAATCTCTAGACTTTTGCTCAGCGCACCACTACATGCAACGAATTTCACTCGCGACAACCAGCTTAATGGCATTTTGATGCGTAATATTCACCAGAAAATGAGCCGCATTAGCAACACCGACATGTTGTCACCATAAGGTATTTTCTTTCTTAGTATTGTCTTTGATAGAGTAACTCGGATAACATTTTAATTTATACTTTTCCAAAGATGGTTAAAAACATATTTTGTCACTTACCAGGTTTTGATTTTAATTAGAGGGTCTTTCATTTTGTTGGCAGAACGTATTACATTTGTGTGGGTTTCGATGAAATTATTGAATACTGTTTCATGATCCAAGGATAACAACCTACACGTAATGTTATTAGGTCCCTATACGTCTATAATATTTAAAAAAAAATCGGCTAAGTATAGGTACTATTTTCGTCTTATCGTATAGTTAGGGGCCAACCTGGTGTCAGAGTCGTTCAACCCGCCCGAAGGCCTCTGACAAGCCTGAACGACTGCTGCCTAGATGGCAACAGCCGGGACCGCCTTTTTGCGTACGCACTAAGGCCACCCATCTCTGACTGACTTTGCCAGGCGTTACTTAAACTCCGTTCAAATACCCATTAGATTATCGATCCTACGTCCATAGTATATTTAAATATTTTCGGGTATGATTATATTCTTTTTCTAAAATAAAATGTCAATTTAAAAATAGAACGTAGGTACTAACCGTATCATAAAAAAAAAACAAAATAAAAGATACACAATGTCGATTACTACCTCCTTTGCTGAGGTTAGGGATGTAATAATACGTGGATTATATCGGCTTATACTTGTAGGAACAGGGCTAATATTTGTGTGTAGAGATATTCTGTCATAGTGTAGCGACACCCTAAAAGTAATCAGTCTTAACGGCACAATGATTCGTGTACACTGCCCCTAGTTTGATTAGCACTAATACACCTCTCAGTTACTATGGTTTCGTCTATGATGTTATAAGTAGACAATTTTGGTCTCTACTTTATAGAAAATAAGTAACAATAATGTAAAATAGGTATTCTTCCATAATTTCTTAGCGATACAAAAACTTACAAAGCTAATGTTAGTATACCTATAAAAAAAATACTCATAATACCGAAACTCCCAGACATCCATGAGGAGCCGATTTATTTAGACACTTAATCGAAATTTGAAAAAATAAAATAGTAGTGTAGTTTCAAGGCTTGACTGTAAATTTTGGAACAAAATACATGACGCAAGATTAGTATAAATTTTAAGATAAATCTAAATATTTCCTGAAATAATCTATCGAGTAATAACCTACCTTAATAATGTTGAACAAGATCGTAAATAAAATGCACTCAAAATCACCTACATTCTTTTCAGAAATAACAAGACACATGACACTTCTGCATCATCATTACTGTCAAAGAAAAACCCGTAAAAATACCTGTCACTCTACAAAATGTAATTTAACAAAATACACTATTTTTCGCACAACACTACGAAACAACGATGTGCGAATTAATATGTGCACTGCACATAAATTAGAGAGAATTGAAGCGTTCCTAGAACAGATATGTGGTAGCGTGACGAACACGGAAGAAATTTGTTTTTTTTTCTACACTATATACTATTTAATTGCAAAGCGACATCTACTGTAAGGAACTCTGTTTTGTAGGACGTTAAGATAGGTAGTACTTACACAAATTTACCATAAAAACACATTGTATTTTATAAAGAAACTAAGAATTGAAACTGAACGTGTCTTGATACTTTGAAAGTTGGTCGACGTTTATTACAAAAATACATGTACTTGCCAACATTTCTCATCCCTAGAATAGGATGAATTTAACTAAATATTAATGAAATAAACTAAATTGTGACCGGGTTTTGTGACGTTTGTTAAACCATAGTTTGGAACACCTGCTTCCATGAACATTATTATAAATAAATAAAGTACTCAACCATGATATAGGTATCTAGTTGGTTTTTCATCGCAACGATAAACGGAACCATATTTCATATCTAAATATTTTAATAAGCTAAATGGCGCTATAAAAAAGCTATTTCAGTATTTACGATTACAAAAGGCTATTTTAGAATTCGCACACAAAAACGATCACACGAACAGCCTCAGAGACATAACTCCATTTCAAACGTACGGATCGGATTAAGACGTATCTCACCATCCGAAATGACCCAAAATTATAAGACAAAAACGTCAAAAATGCATTAAATCATACCACGAACGGCCGTGTTATGTAAACACAAATGTTCTTGCCTCTTGCACATGACAAAATTATATTATTTACGACATATCATAACACAGAAAATTTTGTTTATAATAACGTCACGGAGCGAAAATTATAAAAGTATAATTTATTAGTCTAGTAAGCATAACAATCGTATATATACCAATAAAACGTGTCAGCAACGGAATAATTGGGCCGGAAAATTATTATAATATTATAAATAGTTTAGTCTGGGTGTAATTCTGTGCTGTCGTTTAGATACAGACCGCGGTCGTAACTCATAATTCTGGTTAATAGCGGGGGATGCACCTTGATACTTGCATACGAGAATGTTGTCTTCTTTTTTTTAATATACCCACCTTGTTTAATAGGTATTTCACCAGTATCAAACGAATAAGAGTAACAAACAGACATTATAATGATACAAAACAAAAAAGACAAATATAATGACCATCCAGTTTGGAAAACTGAAATGGAGGCCTATGAAGATTCTATAGCTAGTTGCAAAAGTAACACGTTTTAGCTGTTCCCATATTAAGTAATTGTTTGGGATAATTTTGAACAAAACCACTTGCTTCATCTGAGGGAAACTATGGACAATGACTAATTGTTGTTTGCATTTTCACTTTGCAACATAAGTCTCTTACCTAGAATAAAGCAAAAACTAATAAATTTTTCGGTCATCTCGTTAATCAGAAAATAATCAACTTGATTAATAAAATAAACTGAACTGAATCCCAAATAGTACTTAGAAAAAAAGGTACAAGCGTAGATTGAAACCGAAAGTTATTAAAACATACATCAAGACTGTTTGATCCTCGTAGAAATGGACAAAGATTTTATTGTACTCGATAATAAAATAATTCATATAAATAAAAAGCTCTTGTTTATTTCGATACATCCAAAACTACATGACGAGACGTGCAATAATTTGATAGTTTTATTGGTTATAGTCCACAGAAAATATCATGAAGAGGCGGCCCGCGTTACGATTTATTGTGCATTTTATATTTTGTTTCCGTCCAGAATAAATTAACTACAATATTTTTTTATTCTTTCGTCATTAAAGACGTACTCTTTTGATCTTATTCTAAGTTAAATTAGTCAGTTAGTTGAGATTTTATTAAAATGTTTTTAGTGTTAATATTAAATAATACCCGATTACTGTCATCGCTGAAGTAGAGGTCAGTGGAGTAACTGAAAGAACCACTAAACAGGAAACATAGATAACGTGAGATTGAAAATTATGAGTACTGGAGAGGAAATACGCTCCGCTTACAAAGATATAAAAAACAAAGTTAATAATGTACGGTGGCGCGCAGTTTTTATGAACACAATGATTGCGGAATAAAATGTATTTTATTAGCGATTTCTTGTATGTCAATTAGATGAAGAAATGTCAACGATTTAAATAAAGTGAACTAATATTTATTTCAGGATTTGCTGTCTCTGTGGTATCACGCCTACGCGTGTTTTAATTTTTGATTTAGTAATATCATTTAACCCTTTTATTCCCGAAACAAAATTAATTCCATATTTCACTTACAGACTCCTTAAGGATGGCACTCATCTATCAACTCGGCACCCGACCAGCATTGCCTCGTCGGTCGGCATCCACTAACTGAACCGGAAATATGTGGACCACGCGCTGACCACGCGGCGTTCACTCGTTGACCACGCGCGGTCCACTGGTTGATCACGTGACGTTTATGGTGTAAAAGCAGCGTCCGCCCGCGGACCTACTGTCGACAACGAGTGGATGCCGAGCGACGAGGCCTGGTCGGATGCCGAGTTGATAGATGAGTGCCAACCTTCAACCGGCAGTCTGCAACGATATTTTCCTTTACACATCAACCAGTCACTGCTTTTAATAATTAAAAAATACGATTTAAAAGTAGTATTTTTGTCACTATCTTGAGCCCCACTTACATCATCACGTTTGATCTCAGTATTATGAACACCCAATCAGCAAGTTCAATTCTAGTTAATAAGTTTTGTTCGCGTGGTAATCTTCCGGTCAGCTCGGGCAATGACTGCCCGGATCAACCGGCAATCTAATCAAAGTTGCGCGACTGTTCAACGGTTAACGCAAGCCAAGGATTAAGGGTGCGGTTAGGTATTATTGTGGGTTCCAGTTTGTGGAAAAGTAGTTATTACTAAGAAAGAGGGACAGGGGGAAGGGAAGGGGAGGGGAAGGGAGGGGAGGGGGGGGAGACAGACATATTAGGTAATGTCCAAAATAGTATATCCTTATAAAAATAGCATTGATGCACTTTTGTTAAATTTTGGTAGTGGTAGAGTTAAGCTGTAGCCAATTCACTGCAGCTCATATATGGGCTAGCTGGGGTAGTACCTCTCACGAAAGATCGGCGTAAAGTAGTGTGTGTTTCGTGAGTCTTTGTCCCACTTCAGATAAATAAATAAATTTCAAATTAAATAATTCTTGTAAATAAATAAATAAATAAAGTAAAGTAAAGAAGGGCTGATGTCAAGTGGCTGATGTCTACAAGCGTTCCTTCAAATCGCTACGCTTCATGTATAGAAATGACATAAGTCACGTGATCTACATAGCAACTTGCTGTTGATCTACATAGCGACGTTTGACATTTCCATAGATTCTGAAGTCTATTCTATTCTATTCGATTAGCGTTCATGCCTTGTCTAGGGGGCAGATCGGCAACGTGCGAGCGATGCCTTTGGTATTTCAAGCATCTACGGTACGGTTACGGTAACTGCTTAACATCAAAGGGGCCGTATGTTTGTTTGCCAACTTGGTCACATAACAAATATATACCTATAGATAAAACACGAAGGAGATTTAAATATAAAATATTCACAGCACTTTTCGAAATAAACAACAATCCCTATTTTAAAGTAAGTAGGGGAGCTGGGGGCTAGTTGTAACAGGGGTAAGTAGAAACAGCTTAATTACTCCTTATAACGGGGCCTAGGACGTAAGCACAGCCAGTGAGGCAGGGGAGAACGCAGTAATTAGTTGTGAGCAGGTGCACTATTTTTGCCATGTAACCTACCAAAATTGAGTTCGAAAAGTTTGATTTTAAGTTACTGCAATGTCTTTTTGAAATGAGTATCTATTAATTTGTGTAGTCAATATATTAAGCTATCACACGTAACTACTAGCATTTGACAATAACGTAAACGTTTTTTCAAATACACAAAAATGTTCAAAAATTTGCCATCGGGCTAGTTGTAACGAAATTTCGGGGCACATTGTAACATGTTAAATGTGTACAAGGCGAGCATGTATCATACTTTTGTGTGAACTGTGATTCTGATGACGACTGAATTTGCATTTAATATAATGTTCAATGAAGCTAGACTAGTTTGCCACGTTGATTGTGATGATTAAATTTAAAAACTACTTAGTTAATGATAATTTTTAACTAGCAACTTTTAGAAAAGCCATTTGATTTAGGTATATTTTAAAACAATACAAGTCCAAGGAACAAAAAAATATGTTATGATATTGAAAATTATTTTGACTGTTGATAGAAATGTTATTATTTAGTTTAAAAGACTAAGTAGATAATGAGTGTCAAGAAAGATAAATAAACATTTTTAACCTCATAGTTTGGAATAAATACATTATAAATAATATTTTTCATATTAATTGACAATAAATGCCTGTAAATTATACAAATATTTTATTTTATTATATTGTTACTATTTGCCCCATGCAAGTTACAACTAGCCCCAACTCTGGGGTAAGTTGTAACATTCGATTTCTTTCACAAAAAGTCATTTATACAAGCATTTGTTATCAATTAAAGCCTAATTATCATTTTAATTTATACCTGTATATATGATCTCTCATTTAAGAGTGCTTCATCATGAAAATACTCAATATTTTGACTTCCCCATGAAAAAAACTTAAAATTGTTACAACAAGCCCCCCGCTCCCCTACCACCACAAAAAAATGTCACTAAAATATATCTAAACAAACCGAAGTAATTACACAAAAAAACATCTCCGCTTTGAGTCTCTCTCAAGGGACTCTAACCCCTTTTGAAATAGTAAAAATAAGTTCATAAAATTCAAATTAGCGTCAACCCTCAGTCTTCGTAGGCCATTTAAATTCATAAATAAACCCTTCAGGAATGTGCGCAACAAAAAACACCCCAACAATTAACAAATCGGTGGCAGTTTAGGGTTAATTTTATCCGTTTCCTTCTGTTGTGTAATTTGAGTTTTTATTTTAATTTACTGCGGTAATTTGAGATTGCTTTTGAGACAAAGAATTGTGGATGAATATTGAGATAATGGTGAGATTAGGACTGCTTCACATTGGTAAGTTTTTCCATAAATCATAATTAGCTTGGACTAAACTCTATGTTCTAAGTGGGTGTCGAGTCGGTAAGTGGGTAACTCAATACTAAATAATAAAAAAATCACGATGTTATTACACAAAATGTTAAAATTGTTTTGAAAGTCCAGTCAAATTTCCCTTGTAAATTCTGACATAACTCATGTTTATCTCGCGGTTAACTTTTTATTATAACACGTTCAAAGTCTTACTTAGTTATTTTTATTTTTACGCATTAGTCTTTTGTATAATCAGATTT
Organism: Drymonia ruficornis; assembly: GCA_947859195.1. Classification (NCBI taxonomy): domain Eukaryota; kingdom Metazoa; phylum Arthropoda; class Insecta; order Lepidoptera; family Notodontidae; genus Drymonia; species Drymonia ruficornis. Next base: position 5,177,753 of record OX401925.1, on the reverse strand, counting down.
TAAAATATTTTTTTAAGAAACAATACATTATGTATTAAAAAATCTAGGTCCCTATGAAAACCCCTTTAACCCGTTGCGTGCAACTTATTTTTTACACTCGTAACATCTGTTTGTTATTCTATCTATTTCCGTACATCCGAGTTCAACCCTCGCATCTTTGTGGCTCAATTAAGAGCTCGCGTTTTCGTTTTAATGGCCAAAGTTATATTTCAATCGCATGTACTCAAAGTTACATTTTTATGCGCTGTTTTTGCCGTAATTATATCTTTTAATTGAGTAATTTATTGGTGTGCAACAAGGTTTATATGTCTCGTTATGGTTTGGCGTTTGGGACCACACGCACGTTCGTATGATTCTTAGAAACATGTGTTTTTATTTGATATGTGGACGGTGTATTTCTGTATAGTGACCGTCATTGATATATTATTGTAGCAGATATGATACCTTCTAACATCTAAATCACTAAACTTGTGCTCAACGCAACACTACATGCAGCGAAATTCACGTCCGTAATCGCACTCGAGGCATTTTGATGCGTATCATTCACCAGGAGATGAGCTGTATTAGCAATATCGACATGTTTTCAACGTTATTTTCACGAGCGAATGAGTCCATGGACTACATGTTGTTGGACTATTTTGATCAGTCATATGTTTCCTTCTTTTTGGTAATACCTTTGGATACCACTAGATTTCCTCGTGGTAGGTAAGAATCTAGAAATCTTCACAATAACCTTTCTAAAAAAAATCTTATTCTCGCATATTTACTACCTATCTTCAATATCTGATATCTATTACAAATACTTATGCAATGTAAGACGTTCCAATACTTTAATATTTGCAAGTCGACCTACATCGTGGGGCTTAAGCACTATTCGGCGTTTATCCCGGGATTTAAACTCGACTTACACTGCATTTCAAGTTTTATGGACGCTTATTTAAAATATGGCGACCGTGTACTGTAGGTTTTATGTACAGATTTAGTTTAAGTTTATTATTTTTGCTTACATTATACGATATAGATAGTTATAGATATAGATAGTTAATATTATCATCCCTGCCTAAAATATAGATACATTCTAAGTTTTTGTGGTCTTTAGTCACTTAATATGCAAAAGCAACGGGCTTAGAACCAAGCTAGGCCAAATAGACTGCAGCTCATATACGGACTGGTTCAACCGGGGTGTAATTTTAAACTCATCTTCAACTTAATAAATTAACCCACATCCACCAACTGTTGACGTCCAATTCAAATCTCAAGTTAATTCCAACACAAAAATACACACAATAAATAAATATAAGTCACGTCACTCAGACGTCATAAAACCGTAGAGAGGAAAATGAAGCGAAATATGGTTATTGTCATATTATGTCCCGTGACAGCCGCGACACTCGTTTTAATACTCCTGAAATAGATATGAAAGCTTTGAACAGCTGAATTTGTAGGAGTCAAGTTTCTTATGCAAATAAATTTTAGTTACATTATGTTTTCAAACAAAGAACGCGGTGGCGGGTTAAAAGCTATTTGGAATCGCTTAAAAGGCTACACGTGTTTTGCGATTAAGATTAATTAATATAAGTAGATTTCATTTTCACACGGCAAGATTGGGTTAATACTCCAGGCATAATTTTTCAAAAATTTTAAGCTTTAAATTGGGAGGAATATTGTAAATATATTTCTAAAATTGTAAATTATTTTACTACCGATAAAAATGTTATCATTATTGATGGTGGGTTACCGAAGAGTACAACAACCTTCTACATCCGAGAAAACAACAAATTGTCGTTAGAAAATTGTTTCTTTTTTAATGATCGTGGTCATTGTCATTATAACCAAATCATGATGCACGAATAATTAATTAATTATCTTCGATTTTAACGATTTTGCGACCTGCAAAAGAGTATTTTTCTTATTGTTGATGGTTTCATGATAATAATAGTAATTTCTATTATTATATCTACACCTGCAACAATATATACCCTAATGTACAGCTCTTTATATTCTAACTCCATTAATCGCATCACTAAAATAAAAAGCGCAACGAATAGCAAGGATCTAGGCAGATAGCGCGGGCACGGTGGCAGCGCGCGCAGACCCCCGCGGCGGCGCGGGCGCTTCTCGATGCGGCTAACGAGCGCCCGAACAATGTCTCTATTAGCTTATTCTGCAGTTTTAGATCACGACACGGAAAACAGTGGAGACTTCAACTCACTAAACATATTGCTATAACTTAGGTAATATGAATTGCTACCCTAATATACTACTCCACCAAGCCAACTAGGCATTTGATTTGATTCCGGGGTCCGTTCCCAACGTAGTAAGCCTGGCCAATGGTGGAAGGACCGCGGAATCATTGAATTACTATCATTTGATATTTATACCCGGGTGCCTAGTTGGCTTGGTGGATTAGTATCTCTAGGCGAATCATTTTAGGGCTAAAATTAAGTCGTAATAAGAGGTGGTGGTAGAGACTGTCATAGCTATATCAGTTAGGCTGTTATTATAGCTATATGCTGCTTAACTTTGACGCGCTGTACAAAATATAAAATAACGACAAAAGCCACGACGACTACGAATTAATGCCAGATAATGACGTCTCAAACTGCTAAGTGGGACTTAAACAATTGAGTAGCCTTTAAGTATTCGGCTGTAAGGCTCGTATTAACAAATGCATCTCAAAGTTGAGATCGATCATAAAATTCTGTTTTTGACAGATGTTCCATACCTACATTAAACGTCAAAACTGTATATTAAGATAGATCTCAACTTTGAGATGCATTTATTAATACGAGCATGAGGCACTGGATGGATGTAATAAATGAAATAAAGTGAATTTTTTCGTAACTAAAATACTATGTAATATTTTTTTGGACTCCATATATTTTTTGTTCGATAAAACAAGAACCATTCCCTTACTTCACTATGCAAATAAAGTTAGTAGCAAAAACAAAGAGGAACACGGTAATTACAGTTGGTGGAAAATTAACTGACATCGATACGGCGTACATGCGCATGCGGCCGGCCATGCACGGTATGGACGTAATGAGTCGAGATATCGCTGTTTTAGTGCACGCCACTGTAGTTAAAGTAACATTTTTTTTATGCGACCGTTTTGTAGCATACGTTGTGCTGTGGTCGTCATTAATTTTATGATTGGTATTTCATTTGTTTTATTATTTAACTTTTACTAGGTACCTCGTACGCGAGGAATTAATAAAAACGTTTGTTTAAATATAAAAGTAGCCAAAGTTAATGGCACTAAGTTACTGCCAAACAGATTTGAATCCGATTGTCACTTGTTTTTAGTAAGTAGTTACGGGAAAACTCTGAGAAAAAATATATTTTTCTTTTCAATTTTTTATTTTATTTTTTATTTACAGGAACCCAACTTTTACAAATAACTAGACTTTTCTTTACTACGAATCTTAACCAGTATTTCTTTCACCAGTTAACTATGCCCAAATAAAACCGTAAGAAAAAAGCAGTCTATTTTCGTCGGCCATTTATAAAATAAAGAAACGCGATCTTTTCTGCATTTGAGGGTTAACTTAACCCTACGAACGCCACATAAATCTGCAGCTAAAGGGTTGTAAATCCAGCCAACCCCATCCAGTAGTAGTGATGTACGATCTCCAATTTATTTCGACCCCCATCCCTCCCCTGCCAATACAGAATAGGGGTTCAAAAGGGGTGTTTCAAGGGAATTCGGAGGTCAACTGAAGATGGTCGTTGATGTATACGAATGAAAATTTCAGGGTTCTCTGAAGATATGTTTCGTTTCACCCTTTCTAGTCTATTTAGTAAATTGATATTGGTTTTTGGTGCCATTCATCTTCTGAAGTGTAAAAATTTAATTTGGTTTATTTATAACTATTTTTGTTTGCGATTATTCGGAAAGTATTTAGGGCTGTTTATTAATAAATTCGATAGTCTAGTACCTGTTGCTATTTATATCACATTACTTATATTTACATGTCGGTTACATCATCGTCCTAAACTTCAGTTAAGTACTTGAAATTTCTGAAGATTTAGTTTGCTAATTGGATTTTATAATCATAAAGATTATACAATTTTTCACCATTGACTGTACAATAAATATTTCTGACTGCCTGAAACTTTTGTCATAGACTTGCTTGAATCTAAACTCCAAAGAAAATTAAAGATTACATTATTTATTTCGGCTACCCATCTTAACCCAGGCCAAACTAACATGCCTTTAAATTACATTTTTTTTTACAATTGCTTACTTCATTTTATAGTAAGCAATACTCTTAAAACAAAACTAATGCTCTTCATCTAATCGTTTACCTGTTTCCCACTTTTCACTATTTTTAGGGTTCCACAGAGGTAAGATATGGTTCGCCATTAAGGTATTGACGCGGGTGAGTTGGGCTCTGTTTACGGAACCCGCAATAATTCACAAAGAAAGCCTACCGCCAATAGTGATGTTTGAATATAGAGTAGACAACATTGTTAGAGAAAAACATTAAATACGAGGATCTACTGTAAATCGATACAATATTTAAATATTTACCTATCTATTACATCCATAAAATTAATCATTTTTTTATGGTCAGAATGACTCAAATATTATGCTCGATTTTTTCCATTTTTATGGCAAATTATTTTGAAAGAAATAAAATCAACACAGGCAGCACATAATAAAAGAAAACTGTATATGTAAAATTTCGCCATAAATTTAAATAAATTAGAATATATATTATTCACATAAAACACGCCACACAGTATTGAAATAGCTTTAGTTTGAAAAATATGTTTTTCTATAAAGTAAAAAGTATCTGAGAAGCTCGAAATAATAATTGAGATACATAGACGTACGATTGCTGATTGTAGATGATTACTAACTACCACAGCTAATAAATATAGTCCGGGTTCCCTAGAACTTTTTTTTTTAATTAGTATCAAGCAAATTTTCCATGAGTAGCTTCATTTGTGGCCTGAATCCCCCTCGCATTGAGGGGAGGCCCGTGCCCAGCAGTGGGACGTTAAAAGGGCTAAATTATTATATTATTATATAGCTTCATTTTGATGAGACGCCCAACAATTTATGTACGAAAAATCTTGATTCTGGGAGGTAAGAGGGTGATGATATCTTATACTGTCATATTTTCCGAACGGACCTTTGAAATCACAACTTTTCTTTGCATCTTTTATTGCGGTGCGTTGCTCTGTATTATTTAACTACTCTATGCATCTTCAAAGGCACCGGCAGCAGGCATAATTCAGCGCATACAATATACTCTGATCGGTATTTTATCGACGACGTCGGGGGATGGTGGCTAGTTTATGCAACCAGGGGGCTTACCACCACCTCTTATAGCAGTTTTGTTTTAACGTTTCAGCGGCCATTTGTGCAATGACGTTTCTTATTGTCATGACAATAAGGTACGTCATTGCACAAAAAGACGCTGAATCGTTAAAACGTTCCTGTAATTGAATCGCAATAAGAGTTCGTGGTAAGCCCCCAGTGCATTCTATTGAGACGTTTTACCTACTATATTATATTGATGATTTGTTTGTATGTTTGTTTGTTGAAAATAAACTCAACAAGTGACTCTATCAACACTTTCACAAATTTTATTAGTAGCATTGTTGTGGATTTGTAGTGACTATAGACAAGTATGAAGCCCTTTTATGGTGGCGACCACAGAGTAAAGACTAAAGAAAGAGGTGCCCTTATTAGATATATGTATGAAAAAAAAACGTGGTATTGTTTTTTCATTTTCATTGTACCGGTAAATAGTTGAACTACTCGCTTCGTTTTATGTCGATGTTAGTACTAGGCCGACCACTCGGCCGAGTTGCTTAGGGCCAGTCCCCTTAGTAATTGGTCCATGGTGGCGACACACTCCAACCAATAGTTATTTTTATTAATCATTCTTCTGTTAATGTCTTCTTAGTGTTTTTTATATTGTTTAGTTACGTGTTATCATACATTATCATGGGCTTGAATACATCCCTCGTCTAAACTAACACCCAGTATAGACGCGCCATTTTCCACAACAAAAACATTGAAGCCTTGTTTTTTGTATTGTTGTTATTCAAAATACAGGGTTATTTGTAAAACACTAACAACCTTGCAGGGGCGTATTACTGACTTTTTACAGAACAAAAAAAACACAAACGGACTTTCTAAAATATATGTTTTTTTTCTCATCTAGAGGAATGCCATGGTACGTGGTTCTATTCCACTTTCCCCTTAAGTACCTATACGGACCACGGCTATCCTCTAGATGAGCATATTTTCTTGTTTCATACATTTTGGAGTGTGATTTTTTGTTATTTTTTTTGTTTTGTAAAAAGTCATAGAACAAAAGTTGTTGTTTTTGATGTCAGTAATACGCCCCTGCAAGGTTGTTAGTGTTTTACCAATAGCCCTGTATAACATCTTCAACATTATGTATCTGCCATTCTACGAATGAAATCATTTTTGTCTATTTACATTCACAGTTTGATTCCAATTCAGAACCGAACATTTATTAAAATATTGACAGAAGTGATACCATAAGGTATTCTATTGGCTATTATATACGAAATACGAGACAAATACTATTAAAATATCTCAACTAGTTTAACCATCTGACACTTGCCTATCAAGTTACGTAAATACAACAATACAAGTATCAACGAAATAATGCAAAACTTCATTGTAGTTGGAAACGCTACCTAACTGTTCACTTCTCCCTAATCTGGTTTGTTCTACCATCTAAAGTAATACCAACGAGATGCGATATAAAACGTCATTTAACTAAAACACGACTTTATTATTATGGGTTATAATGGAGCCACAACCAAGTACTTCTTAAGAAATAATGATAATAATATTAGCCCTTTTAACGTCTCACTCCTAGGCACGGGCCTCCCCTCAATGCGAGGGGGATTCAGGCCATAATCCATCACGCTGGCCCAGTGCGGGTTGGTGATTTCACATGTATTTCGAAAATTTGTAAGATTTTATAAGACAAGCAGATTTCCGGAATTTTCCGCACGAAAAAAATACCAACAAATTTTAATTCTCCCAAAAAGTTTACCGAACCGGTTGTAACAAACCTAGCATTGGCTTTGGTTACATTTGGTATCGCTTCCAGTTGGCCTTACTTGACTTGATGCCACCGTAAGGCCGGTTCCACATGTCATAAATAAATAAAGGTGAAACACGATTATGTAAATGAAACGATCGGCACATTTTTGTTTTCTCACGAAGGCCGATCGGCGACATTTGGTCTGGTAGTAGTGTCATTGAACCCGGTGAAACTGGGTGTGCATAGTGTGAAGATTCTGTGAGATAAGAATGGAAAGTATCTTTGATTTATGTCGATGATTCGTTTTTTAATTCTTTTGTAGACACTGGGTTTGTATCGCAATTTTAGTGGCATTAGTGATGTGCCGTTTATATTGGGAATGTTCCCAATATTCCCCGTGCTGGTCTTATGCAAAATTCCCGATGCTCCTGAAATTATCGAAAGTACAATATTATGCTAAGGGCAACACTCAGTGTCTACGCGTCCCCACCACCGCGGCGACCAGTTGTAGTGCACTGAGAAAAAAAATTACGATCTCAAAATGGTTTTTGTAGTTCCTAGTAGTCTTTTTATTATCTTTTACTAAAAGTTTTGTATTTACAACAAATGTTTTATAAATGCGAGACATGACATAAAAAATTTGCTGTAAATACAAAACGTTTATTAAAAAATATTAAAAACACTACTAGGAATTACAAAAACCATTTTGCTGTCGTAAAATTTTTCTCAGTGTGGCGGTGTCGATACACTGAGTGTCTAGTGTCTGTATCGTCGTGTGTCCTTAGCATTAGTTATAATCTAAGACAAATAGAAATACGTTTATGTAAGTAATAATTATATGTTAAAGAACGGTTAAGTAGAAATCAAGACAGTAAATGATTTCTGAATCTAAAATCTATCAGCTTGTCCAGTATTTTCCCGTGAATATTACGACCATTTCATTCCAGCGTTTTTATTTTGAAACCGCCATTAGGAACCGTAGCCACAAAGGCCTGGCGGTAGTAATTAGCAAATGGCCGAAGATCCGAGCCGATACCGATGCCGATTTTATTTTTCCTTTCCCACCACTATTCGGTTAGATCCTTTGGTTTAGACGAAAAAAATGAAACTGGATATTCGGTCCGTTTGGACGTGGCGATGAGATTACGTAGGTGATGTTTCGGTGAAAGTTAGTCTTAAATGTGGTATTACGTAAATTTGATTAAGTATGGCCATGTGGTATTTATTATTTATTGTGCAGCTCCTAAAAAGTAAACCGAAACGATAAAACGACTGACATTTTTTTTTTTTTTTTTTTTTAAAGCTAGATGTGAAGATTTTTTTAAACACACAGAACACTGCACATTTTTTGATAAAATCTATTTTCCAATTTTCTCAATGGGAACTAATATAAAACCTTACTTGACAATAATTATCAGCTTCTGTGATGTTATTACCGCGAATCGTAAATTTCTAGTAACATAATACATTAAAGAAAACTATGTTAAGGTACCTATAAGACACTTAACCATTTTCCACAGACCTCCTGTGGCTGAATACATTTTAAGTTCCAGAGGTCTTGACTACTGGTTCTAGTCGTTATAGTATAAAAATAAAGTCCTATAAAACAAACTAACAAGCAATCAGAATGGATGGCAATCAACTTCGTTTAAGACTTACTTCGTAGCTTCGATATACTGAAAATGGGCAAGCACGAATCTTAAAAGAACACGTAGATGTCTAAGTGCAAAAAGTGCGAAATGCCGTAAATTTTAGTTTCCTGTTTAATTCCCGGGACTACTGAAAAAAAAAAAAGGAATATTCCCAAAATTCCCGAAATTCCCAACATTCCGGAAATTGGAAATATTTATTTATTTATTTATTTATAGCTAGGAAAAACAACAGCTTTTAAGTTCAGTAGTGGTAACAGTAATACAAATTACATGAGCCTTCTGTTTTCGCAGAAAGAGAGTAAGAATATGATTCAAAAGTTAACAAGAAAAGATCAAAAAAATTCACAAGATAAAATATAGAGTATATAAACAACACAATAACATACAAAAAAAGTTAATTAGATATCTATGTAGGCAAAGTCAATGGAATGGAATGGGTTGAGAAGAAAAGAACTGTTTGTTTAATAATGTTCTCAAATGCGGTTTCGTCAACTGAAAGAGATCCTATGATATTCCTTGGAACGTCACATCACTAATTCAGTTTTAATATTATTTTTTACCAACCCGCAACCTGCTCCACTATTACTTTTGTAAGCCATAGTAGGTTACTGTTAGGTACCTTTATAGGTATACCCATGGACCAATTACTAAGGGGACTGGCCCTAAGCAACTCCGCCGAGTGGTCGGCCTAGTACTAACATCGACATAAAATGAAGCCAGTAGTTCAACTATTTACCGGTAAATAGAACAATGAAAATGAAACAACAATGACCACGTTTTTTTTCATACATACGAGTATATCTAATAAGGGCACCTCTTTCTTTAGTCCTTACTCTGTGGGTATACCTATGCGAAGCCTCCCACACTCCCACTTCTAATTATGTGAAAAAGGTTTCCGTTTGGTAATGAATCTCATTTAAAATTACTCAATTATCATACGGAACCCTAAAATAACGGTTGTACCAAAAGAACTACTTCAATTTAATTTATTCAACAGGTTTTTATAGTTTTATGGTCCATTAATGCGGTAATTGTTGGGCTAACATATAGTGCCCATGTTTTATTGCGGAGCTTTGATACAATTCATGAATTTATTGGTGCCAATTAGAGGGAATGTCGACCTACCGGGTCACCGCCTACGAACCTATGTATAAGGTACATTATAAATTGGTTTGACGACCGCTTAGGGAGCATCCATAAATTACGTGAGGCATTTAGGGGGGAGGGGGGTCGAGCAAAAACTCACCAAATCCCACGTGGGGGAGAGGGGGGGGGTCGAGCAAAATCTCACGTAATATTTTTACCGCAAGAAACAGTGTAAAATTGCAAGAAAACTGGGATAAATCATGTAAATATGTTTGTCTTCTAGAATATAGCTTTTGAAAAATCTCACGTGAGATTAGAGGGGGAGGGAGGTGTTCGAGAAAAAGCTCACGACATCTCACCAAGGGGGAGAGGGGGGTCGAAAATTCTCAAAAATCACCTCACGTAATTTATGGACGCAGTGCAGGTTTGAGCGTAGGCCGCTCGGCTCACTGCATCGGGTGGCTGCGGGTTCGAGTCCCGCCAGAGGCAAATTTGGGATCGGCCTTTTCGTAATTTGCCCTGGCCTGTGTCACTGGGACCGCCGCCAGTCCATTGTACGGTATCCATAGTACAAGCGTTGCTTAGATTGGGACCATACTGTTGGTGTGTAAGTCTGGCGATATTTAAAAATCATACAGATACAGCGGTTTTTACTATTCAGACTTTCCCCGAAGTTATGATCGACTTGCAATTGCATTACAAATCACTTTTGTTCCTAGACATGCTTTTGATATCCATTGTAAACTGGCTAAAATCTCTATGAATTTGTGTGTAGGTATAAGCAGTACAATCTTTGAGAAAAATAATGATTTCAATATTTAAAAAAAAAAAAAGTATTGAGCGCTTGCACACATTATTAATTTAAGGAGCATTGAATGGTGTCTAGAATGTAAAAAAATATAACTCACCTTGTTCTAGCTCATTCCGGAAATCTGTTTTTTTCGCCTCATGAATTTTCAATACCTGCAACGAAACAGATTTTGTTTTAAATTCCATAGAAGATACATGTTTATTACTGCCCCCCTAGACAAGTGGCTGACGTCTCCACGCATTCCTTCAAATCGCTACGCTTCATGTATGGAAATGACATAAGTCACGTGATCTACATAGCGACTTGTAATGTCATTTCCATACATTGTGACGTCTACTCTATTCTATTCTATTCGATTAGCGATCATGGCACTTGTCTAGGTAAACAGGACAGGTAGTCAGCTACATGGACTTAAAAAGCTGTCTTAGAGCCAGATTAGTCTCGCCTGCATATTTTAGCTGCCAATCTATGGAAGTTTTGCTTGTCTCCACTCACCACGTCCTAAAAGCCTCTCGCTCATATTGGCCCACTTCTGAAGCAGCCTTAACAAGCGGCATAACAATCAAACAAGAATCCATTCATCTATCTTCCGCCACAGTAAAAACACAACAGTAATGCGAGCAAGTACTTCCACTCGCTCGAATTATCCTTTGAGATTTACCGTGTGAATTCTGATCGTGGTCTTGCTATGCCGCGATCGATTCCTACGGGAATAATTTTAAAAAGTGATTATAAAAAGATGGCGGAACAAAGGCGCCGCCCGCCAGTGAAATTCGCAGATTGCCGCGGCATCCGATAAACCAATAACGCGTGTAGTCACGCAGGTGTAGATTGGCCCGTGATTAGTTGTGTTAGCTTTTTTACTTTGTAATTGGATAATTTAATGCTGGCTCTGATGGTGTTGAGTTATAGCATGGAAGAAGGTTGATATCAATTCATTGCCAGTTTTTCAATTGTCGTTTAAAAAAGTAAATTGATAAATATGGCAAGTAAATTGTAGTTAATTGTTTAAGACATACATTCATTTTTTTTAAATTATTTTCCACACTTATTGCACATAAAAAAACCGACAGATTTTTATGTCAATAATCTGTCAGTTGAGTTAAATTCGTCCTTCGTCCTTCATTATAATGGAGGATATTTAACTATAAAAACTATGCCAATATATTTAATTACCAAAACAAAACAATATAAAATAAATAATCTTGCACTAACAGAATACAATGTATCTTAAACTCATAGCACCGAAGCATTCCAACAATTACGAATGTACATAGGCCAATTATAGCCGTCGTCACTGGACAGTTCGGATCAGGACAGTGTCTAGATGAAAGGGCCCGCCGACGATTGTCGCGGCATTGTAGCGTCACTCGTTAGCCGGCATTATCGTACAAAGATTTATTTTAACGATTAACTTATGTGGTCTAAAGTTGTGGAGAGAGCGGGGCAATATTATAGGTGGTATTGTCAAGCTGTAGCAAGCTGTGTGTGTGTCCTGTAGCTGTGTTGACTGCAGCTCATAAATGGGCAGGCTCGACCGGTAGAACCACTCTCTCACAGACGATAGGCGTAAAATAGCTATTACAGGTACGTTTCGTACGATGAGTGAGAGAGCCGGAAGCCCAATCAACAGTTCCCAGCAAGTATTTAAGGTGAAGCACTTTCCTACTATAATAATCGTATCTACAGGGTGTATTAGAAATACACATGATTCAGAATATTTAGGAATATTAATCAACAAATTAATTGATAAACATGTATTGCCCAGGTAAGGTATAACAGTTAACTGGTTTGCTTATATGCTTACTCGAGCAATATTTTGTATCAAAAGATTTTTTTATCTATTTTACCAAATATTCTGAATCATGTGTAGAGTCATAGTTTAACAGGATGCCTATGATTTCAAATTCATCCTGTATAATAATAAATAAGAAAAGTTATCAAATACAGTACCTTTAAAAAAAAACCACGAGCAAAGGCATAAGGAATAATAATTTTAACAAAACACAAAATAGTGAATATTTATAAATGATCCCGCTTCCGCTTATAACTCGCGACCGCGCTTCCAGCGATTAACGCTTATAGCTCCAGTCATTAAGCTACAATTGGTCTGTAGCACCTTCACAATTATTGTGGCATCGGCATTGTTTTAAATATAACAATGCCCATGGAAAATGGGAGGTCGCCATCAATTTAAACTATTTATAGTTTGAATTATTCCTATAAAATTTCATAGGTCTATAAAATAAAGAAAGTGTGGAAGATAACGGGAAGAATAAAGTATTCGAACGAACCAATGCATATACAGGGTGGTGACGACATCATGACAATAATTGAAACCACATACTGGGTATCACATTACACGTTCGCATATAAAATATTATTAAATTATATTCAAAGGTATTGCCACGGGATTGCTTTTTTATTTTGACTATTTTAACTTTACGCCTACAAAGATACCGCTAAAAACACTGACACCGAAGCGATGTTACCACGCTTGTATTTACAGGTCAGTCTATGAGGTCGGTAGACGTTTATAAAGGATGTTGTGTTTCATTTAGACTATTTCCGCATTTAATTAGTTTGAAAATTTGAAATTTTGGACTTTGATGTAATCCTAATTTTATAATTTTAATGTGTTGTGATTGACTAGGAGAGATCGTGTTTTAATTTATTATCACTATGTCGTCACCACCCTGTATATAGGCTGGCTCGCTGCTTGCTGGCTCGCCACGCTTTCACAGATGATCGGCATAAAGTAGCTATTACAGCTGCGTTTCGTACGATGAGTGAGAGAGACGGAAGAACAAACTCCCCATTCCCCTCCGTCTGTCCCACTCCTTTTCAGATCGGCAATGTGCGAGCGATGCCTTTGATATCGCAAGGGTCTATAGGCTACGTTAACTGCTTAACATTTGGTGGGCCGTACTACTGTTTCAAAAACAGGTACCAGTACCAGTTACTGGATTCAATAAGTTTTTATTTAATTACGGACATTTTAAAAACAATAATCTCCAGCTAATAAAACTCTCTATAACTGAGTTATAGCGCTATTGTTACGTATAAGGTGGCAAGTATTTTCAATTCAACATAGCCAATTGCTTCATTTATAACGGGAAGTACCAAAAAAGTACCCCCGTCACTTCTGTAGAACCACAAGATGTAGGTTAAATGTATTGTAAAATTTTACTGGCGTGTTTCGCTTCAATTATAGTAAACATTCTGAAGTTTTCTTGGTAAGCGGAATGTTGAATATTTTGATGACTTTATTGTATAGAAAAGATGTTAACACATTGCATGCTTGTACTTATACAATAGGTGTAAGGGACGTATGAAAATCTAATCAAACAAGCCACAGTCTAGATAAGATACGCAGACAGATAACTAAACGTAGAGTAGGCGGACAGCAGTCACTCCATTTAACGGCTTCAAAAAAAGTTCTTAATTCGAACCGTATGTTTTTTTAATGACTGCAATCAGCCAGAGCGGGTATACTGAAGTCAAGTGCGTTGGGAAAAGGTTTCATCTAAAAGGTTATTTTCAACCCAAAATAAACTCATCCAATAGGACGAAATGCATAAAAAATCTCATCCTGATATCCTTCAAACTTTTCCGCCATCACAAACCCTGTCAACAAAACAAAACGAGAGCAAATGTGATTTTTCCATTGATGGGAACTTTCAAAAATCTATTTCCTGTCTGGACTTGCATCCGGTCCGCAGTCGCACACACCCATCCCGCTTACAGAGGGCTATTATTTCCTAAAATTGAGGGTGTGAGGGCGTAAATGTCAGTGTATTTACAAAGGCATCGCTCGCACGTTGACCTGAAGGGGAGTGGGAAAGAGGGGGGGTTGGTCTTCCGGCTCTCTCACTCATCGTACGAAACGCAGCTGTAATAGCTACTTTACGCCGATCTCCTGTGAGAGGGTGGTACTACCCCGGTCGAGCCAGCCCGTAAATGTGCTGCAGTTGGCTACAGCTTAACTAAACCATCAATGTCTTGCGAATAATGCGAGACCACGACTGTTTTGTAATAACTATAAGTAAATCGGTACCTATGTTTTCGTTGAGCACGTCTACATCAGGTGCATGCCTCGCTCGAGCACTCAGTTTGACGTCAGAGCAATAATATCATAACTTGAGTGATCGGGCGAGGTCAGGCAACTGGTCGCACCAAACTGGTGCGTCACTTATGTTAAGACATTATGTCTATGTGCTCTGACGTCAAAACTGAGTGCTCGATCGAGGCATGCGCCTGATGTAGACGCGCCCAACGAAAACGTCTGTAATTCAGGTCATAAAAACGTATAGTCGTGCGTACGATACGATCATTTATTATAAATGGAAAAGCCTGAACATTGATTACACCTCGAAATATTCACGTGATCTTTAATCTATTTACGTTTTAAATTATTCAAATCCATGTCAAGTGTCTGCCAATAAATAAAAGATCTTTTCATCACTCATACGCGGAAAGTAGGTCGAAAGGTGCCTGAAGAGCCGACAGAAGGTGATACTTTTCTGATCGATTCGATCGATTACTAAATTATTTTATTATTACTTTCCTTGTACACGTGATGAACAGCACAGTGTTTCCCTTGGGTTAAAGTAACTTATTATTGGTTCCTCGAACTATTAGCGTCTCGCTACGCTCGGGCGCCAAACCCCGTCTCGGGACCAATAATAAGTGACTTTTCACCTCGGATAACAATGTACTATTACGCGTCAATAAAAAAGTTAACCACAGAATAACTTTGAAACAACTTCAAAACACGACCTCTACCCTCACATTCTTCTCTCACTTAATAACCTCATTAAACCACCAAAAACAACGTTAAGTAACCTAACTTAAAACTATTTGGTGCCTTCTAACTGACTAACAAGCAATTATTTGGAGTTCGGTACTAAATATAACTACGAAATTTACATACTCTAGTACCACCCGTTGACAACACACGTTACGTGAGAAAGGCGACAAATTACCTTATTATTACATCTCGTGATGAACTTCCTCGCCGACCAATATAGAAAGACCTATCTTCAATTCGTGAACGTACAAAAATTCAATTTTAATACAGATCAGGTAAAGTTTGTCGAAGGAAATGATATTTAAACAAATGAATAGTAAGCATTAGCTATAGGGGGTCTTTAATTAAATAATTTCTTTAGTTTACATACGCAATTGGTTGTGTGTTTTAACATACAAATCGTTGTAACTAATGGTAATAGAGTTTTGAGGTATGGTGGCCGGAACGACATGAAATCCGATATGGAAATAAACGAGTTGTTAGTTTGGTTTAATTTGAATATTTGGTTGTTTCGATCTTAGACTCGTTTGTATAACAATCTTATTAATAGGGAGATATTCTATAAGTTTGGTAGATATACCCGGGCATACACAAGGTGTATTTTCTTTCTAAAAGCGCCTAGATGCCCAAATCCTCAACTATAGGGAATAGCAAGCAATTAAAAGAATATCATGAGTTAAGGGCGGTAGAGCCAAGCTGTAGCCAATTGATTACAGCTCATATGTATGTACTATGTATATGGGCTGGCTTGACCGGGGTAGTACCACCCTCTCACAAAAGATTGGCGTAAAATAGCTATTACAGCTGCGATTCATGCGATGAGTGAAAGTCCCACTCCCGTTCAGGGTGGCAACTTGCGAACGATGCCTTTGACATTGCAGGTTACGGGAACTGCTTAACATTAGGCGGGCCGTGCGCTTGTTTGCCACTTAGTAACAAAAAAAATTAAATTTATTAAACAAAAAATATGTTATTGTTAAGTAAGGTACTTATACTTATTAATTTTAAGCTGTGTCCATGGCATTGTACGCGTGGAATTAAACAAAAATATTATTGTAATGTTTTCTAAAATAAAAGGAAGTAGTAAGTTACTCCTTCTAACATTAGCTGTCTGCCTGTTAAGGTCCCGTCAAAATCGGTCCATCCGTTACGGAGATTAGCTGTAACAAACAGACAGACAAAAATGTTAGAAAATACTTTTTTTTGTTAGAATACCACATATACATTAATATGCATTTAGTAAAAAGCTGTTATTTTGACATTACAAACAGACAGTTCAATTTTATTTATTTGTATAGATTAACGTAAAAAGGTTCAATATAGGCAGTTACGATCACTTTAAAATTCCACTACTGTAAAAATTTAATATTATCGAAATGACTAAAATTATGCATACATTTGCTTTGCCTCATATTAATTCTTTTATTAATATTTTAGTATTTTACGACCGCCATATATCACGGTAACAATAAACATTTACTGCTCATTTTATTATTGCTACTATATTTTATATCTTTTGCCTCATAGAAAACCTTTAATTCTCTTCACACGTACTTTTGTCAACACCAAAATCTTGTTTTTTTTTATTATGGTAGCATTGGCATTTTATATTGTAGGTATATAGGATTAGTGGGGCACCTAGTAGTTTATGAAAAATTGTAGGCTACAGTAAGACCATTCGTCCTCGGCAATATTCAAAAGAAACAAAACTGGTTAGTAATTTAAATTACTAACCTACCTAACCTAACCTAGGGAGCTAACGAGGCATGATTGGAGGAGATCAAGTTAGTGCGCTCTCGACCAATCCAGACGGCCAAAAAGCTCAGTTTTGATGTCGGAACGCATAGACATAATGACATCACATCATCACATGAGTGCTCGGGCGAGGCATGTGAGGCTAGTAACGCTACTCGCGCGTGGCTTATCCACGGAGCCACTCAAAAGCATTAGCTACGCAACTTTCCAAGCTCAGCACAAAAAAAAACAAAACACAGTCACTCAAGTACGCGGTGCAGAAAATTTTACCCAAAACCTGCTGGCCTACTCCGAAATACGAACCTAACGTTTCGGCTGACGGATTGTCGTGATTTGACATTTCTTCTTTCGTTTTTCTCTACGATTTGACATTGTTTTGATCGTAAATCGAATCCGTACTTCGGACGATCCGTCAGCGACGTATTTCGGAGTAACCCCCCAGTCGCACGCGACGGTGGCGCAGTGAATCGGGGCCGCTCGGCTCCCTGCATCGGGTGGTTGCGGGTTCGATTCCCGCCAGAGGCAAATTTTGGAAACGGCCTTTCCGTAACTTGGGACCATACAGTTTTGTGTCTGGCGATATTAATTTAATTATAAAATAACTAAAATAATATTTCCTAAATTTTCTCCCCACGGGAATCTAAAGGCATAAGCTCATAAGCTTTAAAACAATTTAAAATATGTATACAACCGTAAAGACCTCTGAACCTTCATTATAATACGTGTGGATATATTTTACTGCGTCCGTCCAAAGTACCACTTTATCACTGACACTTAATCCTATGTAAATTGAGTGTAAATTTTAAAATAAACCATTGTCAATGATAAATTTATTGTGCATCTTAAGTTTTATTGTTCGAATTAAGTATAGAAATAAATTGTTAGATCCGTTCCGTTTTAGGGTTCCACTAAGGCCAAACATCCTTACAACCATTTCAACGTTTATAAATCGTGAAATGTCACTTTGACAGTTCTCTCTACTTGTTTACAAGGGCGATGTCCAAGTTGAAACATCCTTGACTTTGACGTAAAAATAAGAGAATCAAACCCCTGTGTACGAAATAATGTTCATCTATTATGAACTTTTAAAATTCAAATGAAAGTTCTTTTTGAAAATAAAAATCATTCTCACGGTACCTACCAATAGACAAGTAACCCTTCTACTATCTGTACAAGTTTTGGTTGTCATTCAATCATTATATTGTACAATGCTTGAGGTCAGAACTAATAAGCTTTAAAATTCCTCTCACCATAATATGTAGAAATAGTAGTCGGTAGGTAATTGTTGTTTACAACTTTAAATGGGTATTAGCCCTTTTTCCATAAATATTATACAGAAACAAAATACAACCACATTTTTGTTATAGTTATTTGGTGCGTCTACAAGAATCCAGCCAACCAGTATTGTCGTCTGACCACGTAAGTGTAAAGTCATATGTGATTGCTCGGGTGGAACTGCTCGGTGCTTGTGGGCGCGGCTACACATCGTTATTCAATATAAAATAGAAATCGTATCAAATAACAAAAATAACATGGGTACAGAACCACAGTCCCGTGTTAAAGTTCTCGCCGCACTTCACAGGTCAAATACAAATAAATAAATTGTGAACATAAAAAATAACCGAATTCTAATAACAATAACCTGACAACGACCTCGATAATAAATTTTACGTAATATAGACAGGAGTTCATAGTAAACGACTGTGGACGTTGTAAATGGTTGAAATAATGAAATATTTGTCATTTTTGTGCGCTTAGATGTAGGCAGGGTTATTTATTAAGAAATATCATTAGCATAGTTTAGTAGGCGTAGCAGCAAACGAACTACCACCAGAAAATCAAACAATCGTTTACTACTAACGGACCGTTAGTGTGTTGGTGAACATGTTCCTTAGAATCTTTTTCTGTTAATAGCTGTTATACGTGCCACTCCTGGGCAAAGGCCTCCCATTTACATCTCCACATGTCTCTATTTTGGGCTATTTCCTGCCACGATGTTCCCGCAAAACATTGGGGACGTAACGTTAACGTTGGGTACTGACTATCAGGTGAAACGTGGGCTTTGAGTTGGTTAATACCTCCACAATGTGGTGGTGTATGGCCACTCAAGCCTCTGACTACCCCCGAATGGGGATAAAACTCGTGACGTTACACACATGTTCCCACAAAGGTGGTCAAGTCATCTCGCCATCTCTTCCGTGGTCGACCTCTTTGTCGGCGTCCTCCATCGGGAATCTTTTCGGAATGTCTTTCATCGTCGATAGCATGTATTATATCAACTTCTCGGGACAAACTCGGACTTCCTTTGGTGGGACTGGGTCGAGGGCCTCGCCTCACTCGGTAAACGGCCATTTATAAAATATATACCTATCGTAGTTTTCCATGTTTAGATGTAAACAAACGGTAGACCAACTATAATAAAGAATTTTCATTTGCATGAACAGTAGGCATCGTATTAAGGTTTCAATCGCCTATATAACACAAAAATCCCATAAAACCAACACAAACCCCATAAACCAAATGTCAAATTCATATTTACAGTTATAAATAACTATGAAACTTAATCGTACGTTAATATTTAAGTTCCCATTTACGGCCTATACTTTCTTAATATTATCATTATTAATTTAAATTAATTTATTATGCTGTAAAATAATTAGATACTTTGTAATAAAATTACGGCGCTGCTAATTCGACGCTGAATTATGAATTGTAAAATTATGGAATGGGTGGGCACCTACTGTTTTATAACGTCAGGTGCCATGTTATGATGCTGGTAACTGTATTACTTAAGCACGGTTTAGGGCCAAGTTCACCAACACACTAACGGACCGTTAAAGCAGTAACCCAATGTTTGATGTACTGACGTCAGTCCGTTTACTGCTCTAACGGTCTGTTAGTGTGTTGGTCAACTCGGCCCTTAGTAGTTCACCTACCGTCCTCTTGTATGTAGTAATGTCCACTAACCATACGATATAGGTTGATAGCCACAGAAATAAGACTGTTACAATTGATGGAAGGCCAGTTGTAAAGCAGCACTGATCGAAATTTGACTATCGAGACCATGGACCAGTTACTAAGGGGACTGGCCCTAAGCAAGTCGGCCGAGTGGTCGGCCTAGTACTAACGTCGACATAAAACGAAACGAGTAGTTCAACTATTTACCGGTAAATAGTAAAATGAAAATGAAAAAACAATGACCACGTTTTGTTTCATACAAATATCTAATAAGGGCACCTCTTTCTTTAGTCTTTACTCTGCGATTTGGACTTAGCTTTTCCCCGGGCGTCGAAGGTCAAACCTTGGCGTCATCGTTGGACACCATTGTCGATCCTGGCTTACAGGAGTAACAGTGGTGGAAGTGTGTGGCGGGCCTAGTCCCGTTTTTGTTTAACCATACGATAAGATTTTTTATTGCCTAGGATGCCTAGGAGGATTAGGAAGAAAACGCCGGACATCTGAAACTTAAGGGAGCAGACGCGGCGCATTTATATAAAATATAAAATCAGACACAAAAGCTTGTTTTGTATACACCTAAGTGTATACGACATGTCACGGGTTAACCACAGACTCAGATGTATAACAAATTAATACTAAGCTCCACAGAAACAGTCCAAAATCAATTTCTCACAGGTCACTGATCCACCATACTAAGGTCACAAGAGTTATGCATAAATACATACTCAACTAGTGAAGTTTTCTCAACTTACAACCACATTACTTATGCAGATGTATTAAGCTGTATCTTATGGGTGATAGGGTTCGATTTTGGCTGTGTAGTGCAAGTGTGAGATGGTAACTCGGTTATGGGCAGACAGACAGGCGCGGAATGAGTTTGTGAATATTTCAAATGCAATCTCAAGTCGTTGCCCACTGAAGTTCCTATTGTTCTCAGTTGTCGTGTTCTATCTGAAAGTTGCTCTACCAAGATTTATTTAAGACTTGTTTTGATAAGTTTTTATGTCAAAAGCAGGTTATCAAATAATGAGTTCAAAATGATTACAAAATTTAAAATCCAAGATCACGTAAAAATCAAAGGCAGTGATGTTTTATGTTTTAACCCCAGAAAGTTAAACAATTATAGAGAGGGACCCACCACTCATCCGCGGAATTGTCAACCTCCAAAATTATAAACCAAATGAATTGATCGATAATAGAAGAGGCCATCAAGACCTCTCCCTGTCAGTCGAGAGTATGTCTGTCATGAGTCATTGACCCTAACAATTAGCAATTCTCCGCTGATAAATCTCCTAGAAAGTTGATTACGATTAGGCCCCAAAACCTACCCCAAATTTATAGAGATTTTTTGCCAGTTTTACAATGCATTTATAGAAACAAAAGTGATAATCAGTGTAAATCCATGATAACTTTCTATTTTGGGGGCTAGAGTATAAGCTAGTGCCTTAGTGAAACCCAATCAGCAGATTTACAATCCGGCTAAGATTAAATCAATCCGAAAACATTATACGGTACGGTTAGCAACAAAAGCTGCTAAAAAGAAATGACACATTAATGAAATCGAACACTCGTTTACTCAAAGCTCCAATAGATTAAGTTTGCTATCTATTTATCTATTTTGAGGTGGTGACATACACAGCCAATATTATCGACAAACGACTCGTTAAGTAAGTTTCAGGATTTAGGTGCTTATTTTATGGTTAATAATAAATTTAACGATTTGTTCAACGACTTTAGATGCCAACGGTACCGTGTAATGTCCAGTATCGTTCTTAGGGCTGTCGGCCGCGATCCGTGTTTATTTAAACATGATTTGCTTGATCTGGAAGTTGATCTGAGTCTAATCAGCCGTTTAGCTGGCGTTGTAATTTATCGATCGCTTGTATTGTGCGGTGCAATTGCGATTGAGCACGGTAATAATGGGTTCTCGATGTTGGGTGACGAAATCAAAGCGTATACTACTGCTTAATGAAGTTTTCGTTGCGAATTTGCACGATAAAATCGTTTTAGAAACGGGTATTTTGGGTAACGGACTGCACGTTTCAAAACCGTTTTAATAATACTTGTCTTATGTAAATTATATTATGTGTTTAGCATCGATTTATTGGACAATTTCTTAAACTGTTGCTAAGTCATAACTTGCTCAGATTACTTTTACTTAGATACAAAATCTTAAGGAAACTTGCATGATGGTTTTATGAAAAAAATAAAAATGAAGTAAGTAGGCAGGTACTCAGTTTTCGAAAAGCATATAAAGTTAACCAACTCACGCTGAGTCAGCATGGTATGCCTTAATTCGCCTCACATTGATACCTAATAGGCTCGTATTATGTGATCAAGTGTGGGAAATTAAAACGTTCAAATATTATTAATGATATTTGCCATTTTGAATATTGTAGTAGAGCATCTTTCATGGCGTTGTTACCCCCCAAGTCAACAACTTGTCACCGCGTAGCGTTGTGGTTTGCTAAAAACAAACAACAATAGAGAGGCCTCTCTCCATACAATATCCTTTGTCAACCTTTTTATCAGGCCGACTGGACACAGAAAACTGTTGAGCTGATATTGCAACTATTGTTTTTTACAAAAAATTGTTTCGGTATAAAAAAGATTGTGGTGATATTCTGATCCAAATCCATTGAGTGCGTCTACATCAGACGCATGCCTCGCCCGAGTACTCATGTTATGACATTATGTCTATGCGTTTCGACGTCAAAATTGAGCGTACGGGCAGTCTTAAACCCCCAGTTCTCAATACAGACCGTATTTTTTTATATCTGATCACCTCTTCAGTTATTATGGTCGTAATAGTCCATGTTTCTGTCTCGGCACACATATACCGACATTTATCTCAAACAAAGACTAGCCAATAAATACAATCCATCACTGAACATATGATATATGAACAAATAATTGTAACAAACATTGGTGCCAAGGCTAACCGTATGTGAAGTGGCCATACATCGTGACAGGCCAATAGAAATCGCTCCTATTTGCATAATCTTTATTTAATTGTTTTATATACCTATTGAGGTTAATCTGATATATGATAAAAGTATTATGATTGTAGGTTTATGTAGCGTGGGAATTAGAAGTAGGTATGTCACCTCTTTCTTTATTGTATTGGTTGTTGAATTTGTTCTATATCATATTTGACACTGATAAAATACCTACAAGTTTTTTGAAGTGAAAACTTCTTTAGCGGCGTTGTGCACTTTTCTTGGGTAGGTAAAAAATGTTAAACTCGCGTCAGGACACGTGACCTGATCGAAAATTCGTAAGACGGAGTGTGCGTGTGTGTTTGTACTACATATAAATGGTCATGTTTGTGTACGATAGCGCAATAAATGAATATTGTATTTAACCACATAAATGATAGTACTTTTATACTGATAAATAAAGCAATTCGTGCGAAATTATTCCCTAACCATTCCAAAATATTTAAAAAAGCACAACGTTAATGTTTAAGTTTTCAATTCTTCCGGCACTCCCGGAGTGCAACCAGTTGTTTTGTTGTTTTTATAAAGGTGGCAAACAAGCGCAATACCCGCCTGATGCTGCAGTTACCGTAGCCTTTAGATGCTTGCCTTGAGAAAGGTATCAAATACATCGCTCGAATTAAATTTATGAGTCCATATTTTTAAAAGAAAAAAGAAGTAATAGGAAAGAAATCAACATTAAAAATCTATTTTAAATTATTTGTAGATACACTAATTGAATTTAACACTGACAATAGAACACACTAAAATGTCCAGCAATAAAATAAATTGTATACATAATGGCATATCAACGGATTTAGTCCCGCACTTCGCTTCGGAATCTGGCGCAAGCTTTGCAAGTGGACGCAAGTGCACATTGTTACATCCTATCCCTTAAAACAACGACGTAAGTACCATACCCCTAACACTGAAGTTAAAACTTTACGTCAACGACATAAAGTTAAGTATCAATCGCGCGAACAACTCTACTTGCGCCGTTTTTTCAACCGCTGTCTGAACAACTCACGGTAATCGAATTTCCATTTTATATCTTTACAAATAGAATTGAATATTGATTGTTAATGCCAGTAAATGCGTCGTTTTATCTAAACACATTGACCATTGTTGCGAAAAATTGATTTACGTACAACATCTGTTAAGAGCGTAGCTGTGCGATTTAGTGTTGTACGGACTTAGTATATTGTTCCAACATGTTCTGTGGCAATGTAGGTCGCACACAGGTGTTAAGCTATCCGAAAGTCTTGAAAGTAAGCTTAGGATTTAGTGGGAACGGATACGCTGTCGCAATGGACATGAATTGTTTCATTGATTTCACAATATTTTATAAGATCAAGACGTTTTAGTGCGTCTGAAACAGGTTTAAATACTTACCGAATCATCGATCCCCTAGTTGTCTTTTGTGTTATTTTTTAATGGACAATATGTTGCTGGCTAAAGTGGCCTTTACAACTTCACCCGGACTGTGGTGAGTGCAAAGCACAGAGTAAAGACTAAAGAAAGAGGTGCCCGTATTAGATATTTGTATGAAAAAAAACGTGGTCATTGTTTTTTCATTTTCATTTTACTATTTACCGGTAAATAGTTGAACTACTCGCTTCGTTTTATGTCGATGTTAGTACTAGGCCGACCACTCGGCCGACTTGCTTAGGGCCAGTCCCCTTGGTAACTGGTCCATGGAGCAAAGTGCGCTCCAACCAGAAGGGTAGGGGGACAGCACGCTCAAGGGCGCCACATAGGGCTCGGCCTCGGCTTGGCTGCTGTCTCTAGAGAGAGAGCGGAGGTAAAAACGAACACTGGATCGTAACGTACTAGTTATGTCATCTGATCTCTACTCCACCAAGCCAACTAGGAACTCGGATGGAATGCGGCTTCCCCGCCCGCATACTGCCCGCACACCCGCCACCGCCTGGGGCTTCGTGCCCGCCACAATTCCCGCACACCGCCACATCACATCACATCTAAATATATAAGAATCAAAGTCCTGATTGATTGACTGACTGACTGACTGACTGACTGACTGACTGACTGACTGACTGACTGACTGACTGACAGACAACGCACAGCCTAAACCGCTGATCGTAGAGACTTGAAATTTGGAGGGCGGGTTTGTCTTGATGTGTAGAGGTGTACTAAGAAAGGGTTTTTTGAAATTCAACCCCTAAGGGGGTAAAATAAGGGATGAAAGTTTGTATGGAAGTTCGTCATTTTTGAAGTTAGAATTATAAAAATTGCTGATTAGGTGTCTTTTGAAAAATAAAAAAATATGGGTTTCGGGGTTTTTGAAAATTCGACCCCTAAGGGGGTAAAGTAGGGGATAAAAGTTTGTACGGAAGTTCCGTCATTTTTGAAGTTAGAATTACTTAAATTGGTGATGAGGTGTCTTATCAAAAATAAAAAAGAGTAATTTCAGGGTTTTTGAAAATTCAACCCCTAAGGGGGTAAAATAGGGGAATGAAAGTTTGTGTTTAGATTTCTTTCGTGTTTTTGGAAATTCAACCCCTAAGGGGTGAAATGTGGAGTGAAAGTTTGTATAGGGGTGGTCGAGTTTTGTTATTTTGACGGGAAAGGGGAAAACGGGGTCAAGGGATGTTTTAATAAGTCATCCATATCTCGATATTGGTTATGATTGCTTATTTGAATTGATCAGACTGGGGTTTCCGTATTTTTAATCATTTTGACGAGAAAGGGGAGAGCGGGGTCAGCGCATGTTTAGTCATCCATATCTCAAAATTGGTTATGATTGTTCATTTTAAATAATCAGACTGGGGTTTCAGCGTTTTTAATATTTTGAAGGAAAAGGGGAGAGCGGGGTCAGCGAATGTTTAGTCATCCATATCTCGAGATTGGTTATGATTGTTCATTTTAAATAATCAGACTGGGGTTTCAGCGTTTTTAATATTTTAAAGGAAAAGGGGAGAGCGGGGTCAGCGAATTTTTAGTCATCCATATCTCGAAATTGGTTATGATTGTTCATTTTAAATAATCAGACTGGGGTTTCAGCGTTTTTAATATTTTGAAGGAAAAGGGGAGAGCGGGGTCAGCGAATGTTTAGTCATCCATATCTCGAAATTGGTTATGATTGTTCATTTTAAATAATCAGACTGGGGTTTCAGCGTTTTTAATATTTTGAAGGAAAAGGGGAGAGCGGGGTCAGCGAATGTTTAGTCATCCATATCTCGAAATTGGTTATGATTGTTCATTTTAAATAATCAAACTGGGGTTTCGGCGTTTTTAATATTTTGAAGGAAAAGGGGAGAGCGGGGTCAGCGAATTTTTAGTCATCCATATCTCGAAATTGGTTATGATTGTTCATTTTAAATAATCAGACTGGGGTTTCAGCATTTTTAATATTTTGAAGGAAAAGGGGAGAGCGGGGTCAGCGAATGTTTAGTCATCCATATCTCGAAATTGGTTATGATTGTTCATTTTAAATAATCAGACTGGGGTTTCAGCGTTTTTAATATTATGAAGGAAAAGGGGAGAGCGGGGTCAGCGAATGTTATTCATCCATATCTCGAGATTGGTTATGATTGTTAATTTTAAATAATCAGACTGGGGTTTCAGCGTTTTTAATATTTTGAAGGAAAAGGGGAGAGCGGGGTCAGCGAATGTTTAGTCATCCATATCTCGAGATTGGTTATGATTGTTCATTTGAAATAATCAGACTGGGGTTTCAGCGTTTTTAATATTTTGAAGGAAAAGGGGAGAGCGGGGTCAGCGAATGTTTAGTCATCCATATCTCGAAATTGGTTATGATTGTCCATTTTAAATAATCAGAATGGGGTTTCAGCGTTTTTAATATTTTGAAGGAAAAGGGGAGAGCGGGGTCAGCGAATTTTTAGTCATCCATATCTCGAAATTGGTTATGATTGTTCATTTTAAATAATCAAACTGGGGTTTCGGCGTTTTCAATATTTTGAAGGAAAAGGGGAGAGCGGGGTCAGCGAATGTTTAGTCATCCATATCTCGAAATTGGTTATGATTGTTCATTTTAAATAATCAGACTGGGGTTTCAGCGTTTTTAATATTTTGAAGGAAAAGGGGAGAGCGGGGTCTGCGAATGTTTAGTCATCCATATCTCGAGATTGGTTATGATTATTCATTTTAAATAATTGGGCGAGCTGAATATGGTAGGTACTACTTCAGTTTGATGCCATAAAAAATCATTTCGGAAATCAACACCCAAAAGGGGGAAACTAAAGGTAGAAAAGTACGGCAGAAAAATGTTTGTACCCGATTGACTTGAAACTTAGTATGCATAGGGTAGGTGAGGGAGGAAGGGGAAGAAGTAAGGTAGGGGGAAGTGGAAGGGGGAGGGGAAACGGAAAGGGAAATGGAGGGGGAGGGAGCAGAAGGAAGAGAGGGGAGGAAAAGGGTGGAGAAGGGGAGGGGGATTTGGGATTTTGGCTCTATATACCTACCTACCAAAACACGCATACACCGAATTAGGTACCGAGATAAAGTATGTATGGCTCCAATAAAAATCGTGAAATAAAATTATTTTTATAAAAAAGCAAATACTGACTTAAAAAACCCTGGCGCACTAAAAAGTACTAAAAAGTCTTAAGTCACTTGCCCGGTTTTTTTTTATTTTGAAGTCTACGCGGACGAAGTCGCGGGCAAAAGCTAGTTAGGTACTAAATTGCCGGACCCATAACACACGCGCGCTAGGCTGCTCAACCATATGCCTCGCGCGGCATGCCTGGTTGCCTCAGTCACATGCCGCGCGAGCCGCATGCCGCTACTAAATACTCGGTGATCGTACACTTTAGAGACTTAAGTGTCATAGGTACTATTATAACACGTCATAAAGAATGTGATTATTTTGGACTTTTTATGTTGACTGTACAATATTATCAATATTACCAACATGACTAACTCAAGGCCGCCATAATGACATTCCCAACCCTTTTGACCTTACAATGATGAATATAAAATTCCCCGGGACCAATGAACAAACAATTACAACACAACGAGCGATTGTGTACCGAGTACCGATTAATCGATACACGTCATACCGAGTGCGAGCCGATTAATCGATCACGGCTAGCGTTGTAGAGGCGCCGGACTGATCGATTGTTCTTTATAACCTGTGGATAAATTAAAATTGGGATTGTTATCTTTGGTTTATAATGATGTATCTGTTTCGAAGTGTCCGGTTTGATTTGATTTTTTTTAATCTTTAAATTAGGCAAAGGGCTGTCACTAAGTTAGAGGCTGATGTCACGGTGTGACGTCAGTCTTGTGTTAGGTTTGGTGCGTCCAGATGCCGCGCATGCCTCGCCCGAGCGCTATTGATTCTGACATTATGTCTATGCGTTTCAATGTTAAAACAGAATGCTCGGGCGCGGCATGCGCTTGATGTAGACGCAGCCAGTGACGTCAATATTTGAGTACAAAAAAAACACGTTCACATTTTTACCTTGACCATTGTCATAATATCATCGGTCAATGACCTAACAAGTTTCCTACTGATGTCATACATAGGTACTAAAAATCGACAAACGATCCAGAAACTTGACTTTGTAAACGACGCTTAACGTAACTATAGTATGTTTTTTTATACTTGTCCTATTTGGTGAGCAAAGATGGCGACTAGCGGGGCGATTGCGTAACTTTTTGTCAATGTTTCAATTGGTTTCGTATATAATTGACACAGGATGAACGAAACCAATTGAAACATTGACAAAAAAGTTACGCAATCGCCCCGCTGGACGACATCTTTGCTTACCAAATAGGACAAGTATAAAAAAACGTATTATAGGTTACATACTATATTACTATTGACAAAATTATTAAGACAGTTATTAGGAGTAGGGTTCCCATCAGTCCGACTTTAGCCGGATATTTAGGACTTTATAAGGCTTTGTCCGGCCGAATACCTATGTGAAAGTCCATTTTTCCAGAAAAAAATTAACTTCACGACTTTTATCCCCATTCGGGGGTAGCCAGAAGCTTGAGTGGCCATACACCACCACATTGTGGAGGTATTAACCAACTCAAAGCCCACGTTTCACCTGATAGTCAGAACCCATAGTGACAGGTGGTGAACCTTGTCGCCTTGTTTTTCCAGAAATTCTAAATAATCATCAATATTAGAGAATCTATCAAAACGGTGTTGTCAGACAGGTTTTTTGCATGGAATTTACTTAAAAACTAGTAATAATTTGTTTAAACATAAGGATGTAAGTGTCGATTGATTAAGGTTAATTTTGGACACTAAAATATGTATCCCGCGGTTTAAAATAATCTGATGGCAACCCTAATTAGGTATTTCCAAAAGCAACCGTCCTTGTTACGTATAAATGTAAAAATGTAACGTCACGACTTTTATCCCCACTCCGGGGTAGTCAGAGGCTTGAGTGGCCATACACCACCACATATAACGTCACGACTTTTATCCCCATTCGGGGGTAGTCAGAGGTTTGAGTGGCCATACACCACCACATTGTGGAGGTATTAACAACTCAAAGCCCACGTTTCACCAGATAGTCAGAACCCAACGTGACAGGTGGTGAACCTTGTCGCCGTGTATACAGGAACTGACTATTACCTGATCCCGAGGGATAGGTAGGTTTCCTCACGATGTTTTCCCTCACCGTCAGCGAACTGTAAATTATGCACATATATGAAAATTCATCCATGGGTGCATGCCCCACCGGGGATCGAACCTGGGACCTTCTGATTGCAAGCCCAACCTGTTCACCCCTAGGCTACAGTCGAGGCTTGTTACGTAGTTAGTATGAAATACACCTAATGCTTATACTGCTTTTATACGACTGTTGAGAAATATTCTGTTTTGCTATTTAGATTTTCTTGCGTTTCGTAACGACTACTCTAGTTCCCACAACATTGCTTAATATTTCAATATATATTAATTAAATTATTAATCAATTATAATTACAATGTAGTTATTATTACAAGCGGTTCTGGTTTAATTGTGTAATTAAGACACTTCAAAAACATAAATTAAATTAATTGCAAGCTACGGATACGATATAACTGCCAAGCTCCTATAGTGGCAAAAGTTAGAGAGATGAGCGGTGTATAAATGTTGCTATAAAACAAATAACAGTAACCTAAAAATGGGAGTGACAGCTGTCAAAAAATGGTCACATGACTTATTTCATTACCATACATTTTACAGAGTATGTGTAAATGTTAGCTAGCATTTTACATTAGAAGTTATTATTTACTAACTGTCAGTTTACATACTTGTTTTTAACCCTATTACTTAACATTACAAAACTTATACCACCCGTATACATTAATGCAGTTGTAAATGCGAACAGACCCGCGGGGCATGACTAATATTTATATATACAGTTATCTAATGCTATTTCACGCTACCGATATATTCTCACAATAAATTATATTATTATAAAGTAGAGCAACCTGTCTTGCGTTAGCGCTATGTTGAGCCACTTACAGTGCGAAACGACAATGTGACAACATAATTAACTTATCACTAAAATTAATTTTATTTGATAACGATCTCAGTTATTTGAGATTTAATTAATTTTCAAAAGTTGATTTGACAAAATCATTCTATTCTGATTGTTATTGTAATTGCTTTGTAAATAGAAGTGTTATTGCTCAAACTATACTTATGATAAAGCTCTGCTTAATCAGTGTGTATTGTATATTCATAAGATCAAACAATTAGTAGATTTGACACACAGATAAGTATGTATCTACTTAGTTTGTATATGAAGAATATAAATCTGCGTGTAGAGCCGACTGCACTTCTAATGTTACCTTACCAACATAAGTTGACTTCTCTTAATTAGAAGGGTCAATAATAAAAAGAGCTCAACTTATGCTGGACATTTTGTACTCTGCTCAAATTTGGGGATAATAATGCAAAATAATTACTACAAAAGTGTTTGAAACATAAATATAAAAGCGATGTATGCATAATATTATTCCCAAATATACTATTTAGGCATTCTTGCACGAGAACGCGCAAGACTGAGCTCAAGTTTGCCAATTAGCAATGTGTTATGTGCCACATATAGAGCACATATAGAGCACATATAGAGCACATAACCGATCTAAATTTTAATTTAACACTTTGATAGTACCTATGACGTAATCAAACACATAACGTTAACGTTTGTCCGCTGATGCTGCATCACAGATCACACTATCAACCCACATCTCGATCAGGAAAGTGGTATCTCCGTGTTTCATAACAGCATAACAATCGCGATCTGCGATATAACAGGTTTTTTGCCACAGAGCTAAGTGATGCTAGAACTGGCACGTTAGGTAATAGCGATGCTAAGATGGATCGGCAACTAATAAAACAGGAGAAAGCGAGTATGTAGGTATTTACTTACATCGATAATTGTTTTTTTGTGAGGTTGTTGATTTTGTGAAGTTATTTTGCGATAAGATTGATGTGATAAGATTAATGTGCGTAGCTTGAATGTGTTGAAGTTTCATTACGCTTTTAATAGTGAAAGCAATTTTTTTATTAATCTTGCATATTACAATAATACTCCTTCTAATCTTATGGTTGAACTTGGTAGGTAGGTAGGTACTTAAACTTATATTTAAGTATAAAAAAGCTGCACTTTATAAAAATATATAATAATATGCATAAGTATTTTTTCAAAAAAATAATTTTATTATTAAAAATCTTTTTAATTCAAGACATTTTAGCTGCGATGTTCTAAATCGTCGTAACTCTACACACTAAATCCGAAAGTATACCAATGCAGTCGTATCGCAATCTTCCTAATTGATTGTTATGATTACTAATATTTATTAGTCTGCTATTATCTACGTGTTATATTTAATACCAAGGATTTTGTGTATATGCCATTAATTTAAACCATGCATTAACCACTCCATGCGGTTTAAAATAACAGTTATATACTTACTTGAAAGTGAAATTAAGACTCTAATAAAGTCGAAATTAAGTTAGAAATTCATTGTATTGTGTGTATGACGGGCCCGTTAGCGTGGTTGGCGCGGAGGCGCCTTTCACGCTGCAGGTCGTAGGTTCGATTCCTACCCGGGACATGCATTTGTGTGCATAAACATGTATTTATGTCCGGAGTCTGGGTGTATATGTATATTAAGTATGTATTTACAAATAAAAAAGTAGTGTATGTAGTAACATCAGTTATCTGGTTTCCATAGTACAAGCTCTGCTTAGTTTGGGATCAGGTAACCGTGTGTACAAAAATGTCCCAGGATATTATTATATTATTATTATTGTGAGAGTTATTGCTGAGTTAGTTAAACCATCATACATTTGTATAAGGAGATCGGCAGCCTCAACCAAATTGACAAGTGGTCTGTCCCTAAGCTACATTAACACAGTAAAGACGAGAATATTTGACAGATTATGATCGTATTTGGTACTCAAATATGACCCAGTTCTATTAATTTATTACAATAATTTTAAAAAATATATGACCCTAAATTAGTATTATTCTACTCTTATTGGCTGCGTCTATATCAGGCGCATGCCGCGCCCAAGCACTCACTTTTGACGTTGGAACACAGATATAATGTCATAACATGAGAACTCGGGCGAGGCGTGCGAGGCACCAGGACGGACCAAGTGACAAATGTATAACCTTTGTCTCTATTATTGACTATCACTTGAATAAATAATTAAATCAACGTCAAGTACATTGTTAAGGTATGTACACAGCATACACAATGCTTAGGTAATCCTAATTAAACACCGGTGCCTCGCAGGCACACTTGCAGGCATCGTGACTAAAAATCATGACTATTAAAAATGTTAATAACATAATGAGCACCTAATATTTACCTGTTTACCGTGCTAACTTAGGGACCGTTCGGATTAAGCGCTTTGAACGCGCGAACGTGCGTCCGCAATATACTATTACAAAGACTTTTTGATATGACAGATATTATGATCAACAAGGATTTTTGCTTAGTGGAGAGTTCTAGAGCAAGGATGCGCATTTATGATCGATAATAATTACAACCATATCGCTACTTATACCTAAGCTTATAAAGTTATGAAGTTAAAGTATAAGTTTAATAATAATTTCAGAGGTTAATTTGTAAGTAAGTAGGTAACATAGATCAGTTCAATAAGTCACTCAATTATTAGAAATTAGCAAAAACACATTTGTGCTAGTAGCTCTGTGTAGTAAAGTAAATTTGGTATTAGTAATAACGAAGAGGAAACCCTATTATATATTTTTAATGACACATTCTCATTAAAAAGTACATTTAAGTACTACCTCTTACTATTATTTTTCGACATGACATATGCATTAAGTATTAAAGTGAGCATTCTGTATACATACCTTTACCTAATGTTTAGATTCGGTACACTTTTAAACAAATAATCAATACCCATTATTCACGCTCCTTGCCGCGCGCAACACGCTGAATCTGAGAACACCCTTATGTAAGCTATAATAGATGATCGCCAATGTCACGAGAACAATGAACGGACCTCTGATCCGGGATGCTTATTCCATCATACCTATCATATTGTGATAACGCAAAAACATATAATGTGGATAAAATGCTGCATGTAACGTTTTGACCAATTACTGATTTGAGTCTTATCATCAGCCTGTATTAGTCCACTGCTGGACATAGGCCAGTTTACGCCACGAAGGCCAGTCACTGTCAGGTATATATCGACGCTCTACTTAGTCGCTACAATAGGCCTAAACACCTACTGCTAAATAAATAAAGAGTTTTAGCCAGTTTACAAAGCAGTTCTAGGAACAAAAGTGATTTGTAATGCCAGTGTAGGTCCATCATAACTTTCTATAAATTTGGAGGCTAGTCATTTTTATACTGCGCCATTTTATATGTAGACATTTTTTAAATGCTACTGAAATGCCGGAAGCCCATCCTCCCTTCCCCACCATCTGTCCCACTCCCCTCAGGTCGGCAATGTGCAAGCGATACCGGTATTGCAAGCATTTATAGGCTATGGTAACTGTTTCACAAAACGCTTATAATTAATTTTAGCGTATAACAATATTTTTAAGCTTGAGCGCCATTTTAACACTTTCAACTTAACAATAAATATCAAACCTATTATTGTGATGTTATTAATTATTTTTACACATCAGTTATTTTAAAAATATTTAATGAGTTGACCGTTGTTGTACAAAAAGCAATGATGCTTTTAATTTATTTTTTATTTAATAATGAATTGTTATGAACATAATAATAGCATTAGAATCTCATATAGCTACCTATCAGTAAGTAGGGATACTTTTCATATTATATTGTAAAGGTAAACCTACCTCTTATTTAAAAAATTAATAGTCTGGCTACACTAATAATATGATTTCGTCAAGACAGTATCCATGTTACGTAATCTTTAAGTCCCACCTAGCTGTTTGAAACGTCGTTATACGTCGTTTTCTGTATGGCGCATCAAAGTTAAGCAGCTCTCATATTTGAGCTGCTATGCGTTCGAGTAGTTGGCGACGACTTACAATCTCATCCCACTAATATTATAAATGTGAAAGTTTGGATGGATGGATGGATGTTTGTTACTCTTTCACGCCAAAACGGCTGAACGGATCTGGATCAAATTTGGTACAGAGATAGATTATAGTCTGGAATAGCACATAGGCTTTTTATACCGATAGTATGTTCCCGTGGGACAAATGCGCGGACGAAGTCGCGGGTAAAAGCTAGTGCGTAAATAAAGAAGATTTTTTTGAGTTAGAATAGACCTACTTAAAAAATAAGTGCCTAAAATATCTGCCAATCATACTTACACAAAACCATTATAATTATTGTTTTTATTAACATCATGATCTAAAGCAAACATTGATGGCTTACATTGATAAAACAAGATCGCTATCAGTGATAATGGGATGCGCAAAAACATTATCTAATGGTTGTCAATTGTAAAAGCGTTTGGATATTTAAAAATAGTTAAGTATCATTTATATTCACGGACTAATTAGTCAAGACGCTGATTACGCGACGTGAAAAGTTAACGGGGTATCGGGGGGACGGCGAATTTCGATTGATCCGTTCAATTTGACGGGCCCGTTAGCGTGGTTGGCGCGGAGGCGACTTTCACGCTGCAGGTCGTAGGTTCGATTCCTACCCGTGACATGCATTTGTGTGCATGAACATGTCTGTATGTCCGGAGTCTGGGTGTATATGTATATTAAGTATGTATTTACAAATAAAAAAGTAGTATATGTAGTAATATCAGTTATCTGGTTTCCATAGTACAAGCTCTGCTTAGTTTGGGATCAGGTAGCCGTGTGTAAAAAATGTCCCAGGATATTATATTATTATATTATATTAAGGTCAAGCCGTGAAAGCACTAATTCTTCTTCTTATTGTGTGGTTAGTGGCCAACCCGGTGTTAGAGTTGTTCAGGCCGCCCGAAGGCCTCACAAGGCTTAACAACTGCTGCCTAGATGTCAATAACTGGGATCGACTTTTTACGTGCCCCCCGAAGCAAGGAGATGCTCAGTTCAAATGCCACTAAATGGTCACCCATCTCTGTCTGACCATGTCAAGCGTTGCTTAAAATCCGATCGTTTACTGATCAGTGATTGCAGCTGGCTACGAGCACCAATCAAAATGTCAGATGCGGTCTCACAATATGCAGTGGTCATGCATTATGTCAAGCGAGCGGGGGTCCCGGCTATGCAGCGTCTATTAGGTTTATTAGTCTGTGTTTACATTCAACTACTGAAATAAAATTTTATCATTAAAACGTCAATCAGTAATAGCAAGAAACTAATAACTGATGGTGATAGTATGAGTAGCCTATCACGAATCCTCACTTGATAATACTAGTTACTATAAAATGAATTTTATTCAAGAGTTATAAATACCTACACTTTCAGTTTGCTGTTTCTTGCTGTTCCATTTGAAATTAGCTCTTAAATTAGATCACTTTATATAAATTTAGTAGCGTGAGTTTGAGGTGCTCATAGCCCGCAGCATTGCAGCTGCAATCACTGATCGGTAAACGGTCGGAGGTTAAGCAACACTTGGCAAGGTCAGTTAGAGATGGGTGACCATTTAGTGGCATTTGAACTGAGGGTCTCGGTGCTTCGAAGGGCACTTAAGTGGTCGTGGTTGTTGCCATCTAGGCAGCAAAGCCTAACGGTTTGAACAACTCTGACACCAGGTTGGGCAAGAAAAAGAAGAAATATAACTTTTTATAACGTCTTCTCAAATAGGTACTACTTACTCTATTATCTAATCAGTCAGCTGCAATACATCCATAACAGTTCGGTGGACTTTAAATTTGGCCACTTACCAAGTGAGATAAGTACCTACTAGATATAGAAAGTATTGCTAATTTCGTAATAATATGTTAATTATACATTGTTTATTTATAATTTACTAGTTATTGTCAGCGGTTTCATTCACACAGAATTTAAAATAAAAATATAATAAGGACGTTTAAAATTACCCAAGGGATTAAACTTAATCCGTGGTAGACTAAAATTCGGGAAGACACCCCGTTCTTCCATACGAAGAAATGTAAAATTAATGTTTATTTTTCAAATGAACAATCATAACCAACCTCGAGATATGGATTGGTGTCCCAAGAATACACCATTCTATATACACAAACAAAAATTATTAAGCCGCTAACATCATAATTTGTAATCAAAGCCTTGTTTCACCTACGGGCCCAATTTCGCATACCGATTAGGGCGATTTTATAATCAAAATATCGTAATCTATTAGCAACGAGGCGTAGGCATATGTCGGCTAAGTGCCTAATTACCGACAAAGTCAATCAACGCCGCTAATTACATTGCAACTTGACAACGCGATGTTAACAAGCGGTTCATCACTTGACAGTTTGCAAAGAATAGTTACGAGCAAATTTTATAAATATGTTGGTATAAAAAATAAGTTGTTAGAGATTACTTCAATGCTTTCTAATAGATTTAATATCCGAGCCATTAGAATTTATAAAAAAGTTACGGTCAGGTTGCACCCCGGGAGTGCCGGCAGCAGTGAAAACTTGAACATTAACGTTTTGCATTTTTAAATATTTTGGAATGGTTAGGGCAAAAATGTAAAAAAATAACAACTTGGCCGTTTTTTTTTTGTTAAATAATCATATAACATAATGCAAATTAAAATAAAAAAATAAGAATCAAATAATTAATAATATATTAAATTCGAAAATAAAGTAAACATAGGATTCGAATCTACGCCCCATAGAGCACTCACCCAGATCCATTTACTTAGGCGCTAATAAGACGTTGACGTTGATAGCTAAATTATGAACTATATTCTTTTTACCCATCCCAAGATAGGACACATGACCTGTCGCTACGAATCTGTCGCATTTTATTGGCGCAAGCGCCCTGCGCAATTAGTCGAATTTTTCGATCAGGACACGTGACCCCTGTCGCGAGTTTATCATTTTTTACCCATCCCAAGAAGAGTGCAAAACGCCGCTAAAGAAGTTTTCACGCACGCACGTTGACACACGCTTATAGTAAGCGAAAATTGCGAAATGACGGCGATTTCCTTACAAATTTTCATTTATGTGATCCGGCCACCGCCAACCTACTATCCTACTAATATTATAAATGTGAATGTTTGTTACCACGTATCTCCATAGCTACTAAACCGATTATAATGAAATTTTAAATGTAGATAGTGTAGGCTCTGGAATAAGACGGCTAATTATTATTTTACACACCAATGAATTACCGTAACGAATTTAGTTGAAACTGCAGATTTATAGAGCTAAGGATTCTATAACATACAGCTCAATAATTTTTGGTCTACGACAAAAATTAACGAAGATACGACTAATTTCCTAACGAAGTTTCCTGACCGGGCCGCGCCGGCCGCCGCACTCGCTGTGACGTCACGCGGGCTGATACGCGCTCGGCTAGCGCTAGGGTTCGGTTGTCTTGTTCGCGCGCAGCGTGTTTTAAGCCTCAAAATGAGTTTACAGGAAAGTTTTCAACAAGCTAAGTCGGATAACCTGCCAAAAGTCGATACTTTTATGGTATTCGACTACTTAAACAATAATTTAAAATACACCAGCGCCGAGACACGTGGTTGGAAACGGAAAAGGTACACTTAGGTACCTTTTCACTTACCTTTTCTGTTATGAATACTATTTATACAAAGAAACCTATTATTTTACCACTAGGTTAAGCATGGAAAGGTTCGGTGTACCTACCCAAAGTACTATAAGATATATAAGATACCTAGGAAGGTAGGTAGTATCCTGTCATAAGTAGGTAGATTAGGTGTTTATCCTATTGAGTACTATTTTTATTCCTGTTTATTTTTGACGACCGCTTGGCGCTATAGTTTGAGCGTTGGCCGCTTGGCTCACTGCATCGGGTGGTTGTGGGTTCGATTCCCGCCAGAGGCAAATTTCGGAAATGGCCTTTTCGTAATCTACTCTGGTCTGGTTGTCACTGAGATCGCCCCCAGTCCATTGTATGGTAGCCAAGTATCAGCGGTGCTTAGGGGGCGTCCATAAATTACGTGAGGCATTTAGAGGGGGGGGGGGGGTCGAGCCAAAACTCACCAAATCTCACGTGGGGGAGAGGAGGGGTCTCTGCAAATCTCACGTAATTTTTTCTCCGCAAAAATTAGGGTGCGTTTCCATTGAAGCGGAGCTGGGCGGAGCGGACCGTGAACTGGCCAATCACAGTGCTCGAAATCTCCACTCCGCATCAGTGGAAAAAGTGTAAGCGGAGCGGAGCGGAGTTGAGTGGACTTTCGAATAAAACAAATGAACACGCGGCCCCGAGCCGGACAGAACGGAGTCGAGCAGGCTGTGGTGCCGAGTGGTGTGCACGAAGCGGAGCGGAGTGGAGCGGAGCGCAGCGGACCGGAGCTGAGTGGAGCGGAGCTGAGTGGAGCTGAGCGGATCTGACCGAAGCTGAGCGGAGCTGAGCGAAGCTGAGCGGAGCTGAGCGAAGCTGAGCGGAACTGAGCGGATCTAACCGAAGCTGAGCGGAGCTGAGCTGAGCGGACTTTCGAATACAGTATATGAACACGCGGCGGATAGCTTCCGAATTTTCATCTTCTAGTAGAGAAAGATGTAAAAGCGCTGTTCTTTTCTTAACCGATAACATGACGTATGATCACTCCATGAGATTGAATTTGACTCAAATTTGACTGATCGGAACACGGCTCAATGCAGCTCAGCTTGACTCCGCCCCGCTCCGCTCCGCCCCGCTCCACTCCGCCCCGCTCCGCTCCGCCCCGCTCTGCTCCACCCAGTTCCGCTTAAATGGAAAAAGTTGCCACTTTTCACTGCTCTTCTCCGCCCCGCTCCGCTTCAATGGAAACGCACCCTTAAACTGCGAGAAAACTGGGTTAAATTAAGTAAAACATGTTTCTCCACTAGAATATGGCTTTTGAAAAATCTCACCTAAGATTAGAGGGGGAGGGAGGGGGTCGAGCAAAATCTCACAACATCTTACTAAGGGGGATGGGGGAGGCAAAAATTCACAA
The DNA here is from genome assembly GCA_947859195.1 of Drymonia ruficornis. NCBI lineage: Eukaryota > Metazoa > Arthropoda > Insecta > Lepidoptera > Notodontidae > Drymonia > Drymonia ruficornis. The sequence goes on along the minus strand of OX401925.1, from coordinate 5,138,184 downwards.
AAATCACCTCACGTAATTTATGGACGCCCCCTTAGTTTGGGACCATACAGATGGCGTGTAAGTCTGGCGATATTTATTATTATTATTTATTATTCCTTTATAATCTATTATTAACATAATATTATATTACCCATCACCCTACCTAAAGATTCACTATCACTACATAGGGTAGGTACGCCAGTTTGGCGACCACGTCCAGTTTCCGACCTTTTAGATGGGTCTTTATATTCAAAGGCAAAAAATAGAAAACTTGACACTCAACCATTCATAAAAATATGTTTTAGTAGTACCCAAACGTCTTGACTACACACATGCATGGATATATCCTCACTTGCGAAAGCGATTGATTGGCAAAAAAATAGTTAATTCGTGGTACGCAACGAAGGGGTCCGCACCCGTCAATTCGTGCAAAAAAAATAGTGGCGCGCCGCAACTTTCACAGCAAGTTTTACTTAGTTTATTATTGTTTTTAGCTTTAGTTCTTCTTTGTAATCCTTATTTATGATCTTTAAACGATGGCTACACATGTTTTTTCTTTGATTTCATTATTATAATAGTAATATTAGGTGGTCGAGAACAAGACAAGCATTTTGTTAGAAAATCCAGTTTCCGACCGGGCGGTCGGAAATGAGCTTATCGTGGCTAAGTAGATTGATTCTCGTATTCAATTATGTATGAAAAGTAACGAAAACCATTTTATGACTTTGAACCTTATGGCTTCGTACATTTTAATAGCCAGTTTCCGTCCAAGTAAATCTGATTCTATTAAAAATTACAGATGTCTAAAATCGCTCGTGGTCGAAAATAAAACTAGTTGTGGAGCGTAGCCCTGTTCTCGACCATTTTTATTTCTTAGCTAAAGAATTGTAGCGAAAATTTTAAAAATAATTCACAACGTTAATCCCATTATACCCTCCAGATTACAATATTATATACAAATACATTTTCTTCCAAAATTAAGATGAGGGTTCGAAATTTGGTTGATTTTCTATTCTACTTTTTCTTTAAGTAAGTATGTGGACTAGGAATCTTATATTTAGATGTATGATTTTTGACTATATTATCATGAGTATCTTTAAATCCAAATCACGATTTGATGAAATTTTCTCGATAAAAAAAAAATATGAAATGAGCTCTAATTATTTACAATTTTCCTTGCTACCACGATGTTTTTACGATTTAGATCACGAAATTATTTCTAAAACATAGCAAATAATGATATCTAAACTACCCTTCAACCATATTTTAATTCATGAAGTAGTTTTTTTTTAATTCAAGAAAATGTGGTTTGGCGCTTACGTTGTTTATTTCCGAGCGCGCGCACAATATCGCCATCTCACATTTTAAGTACTTGAACTAACCATGTCTCTCTCTAACTTTGTATTGTCAGTGTCCAGTCGGACTTGTTCGACGTCGGACCTGTGAAGGATTTTTTAAAAAATATTACGAAAAAATATTACGGTCGTGCCACATTACAGGTACAGTACAGTATTTACAGTCCGCCGACGCCTATGATAAATAAATAAATATCCTTGGAAATTATTTTACACATGACTACCTGATCCCAAACTAAGCAGAGCTTGTACTATGGAAACCAGATAACTGATATTACTACATATACTACTTTTTGTTTGTAAATACAAACTAAATATACACTTAATTACACCTAGACTCGGGACATGCGGACATGTTCATGCACACAAATGCATGTCCTGGGCAGGAATCGAACCTACGACCTGCACTGCAGCGTGATTTTCGTTTGCTTTTCCTTGTCTTGTGTAATTTCTTTTCATCTCTTGTCATTTTGTGTCATCTCTTGTCATTTTGTGTCATCTCTTGTCATTTCATAGTTATTCGTGTCATTTCTGTAAAAACTCCCTATTTCGCTTACTGTTATATACTTGCAGCATGGTCTTGGGCCGACAGTGGGAATACATTGCTTGTCAAAACAATGGAGTCGCTTTATTGCGTTTGTTGTAGGTATGGATGGGCAAGTAATAAATATATCATACATCAATAAATTATCGTAAAAAATAACATTACAGATATGGATAGGGAAATGTTTGTCCGTCCTATTCAATCTATTATATTATAAACGAAAGTAACTCTGTCTGTTACCTTTTCACGGCTAAACCGCTGAACCAATGTTGATGAATTTTGGTATGGAGATAGACTGGGTCTTGGCGGAGAACATAGGCTACTTTTTAGGGTTCCAAAGGGTGCTAACGGGACCCTATTACTAGGCCTACGCTGTCCGTCTGTCTGTCTGTCCGTCTGTCAGCGCGGGCTGTATCTCACGAACCGTAACAGGTAGAGAGTTGAAATTTTCACTGAATGTGTATTTCTGTTGCCGGTGCAGAACAAATACTAAAAATATAATAACATTTAAAAATAAATATCAAGTCTCAAACTTGATATTTTTGATGTGTTTATTCTACGGTGGTACGGAACCCTTTATGTGCGAGTCCGACGCCTTCAGATCTTATGAATGTTTTCTTGAAATAAATATAGTGTATTTTAAGTAATTAACTGGCCAACCCTCAGGTCCTACCTACCATGTTAGGATCTTTTTCGTTCTAGCGGGTGTAAACCGTGATTTAACGAGTTAATGTGATAATTTTTTTTTTAATTTTTGTATTTATATTATTCAATTCAATGTATTTGTTTCAGACATAGTCCAATATTGATTATTAAAATTATTATAATTTCACAATAAATATAAAACAATAAATAAAAGTAAAATTAAATTAAAAAAATATATATATTTATTTTTATTTTTCATGTTTTATCATTAAAATACAATATAATATAACATAAATTAAAATAAAATACAATGATATAAAAACCTACCCCTAATTAAACAAATACCGTCCGCGTGGGATACTGGCTGCATGTCCTCCCTGTATTCAAGCTGTTCCTGTTGTCAAGCGAATTTTTTGAGCAAGGAAAGAGCCAGCCCTCTTGTCACCTGTGGCGGTAACCAGTCTAAGGGTGATTTTGATAGATAAAAAAATAAAGATAAAAAGATAAACAAAAAATAAATGCATGGTTAAATCAATAAAATTAATAAAAACTGAAAATTAAATTTAAAAAAATATTAAATATGGTAAAAAAAAATATTATGACACCGCTGATGACTTCATGATCGGCATCGAAGTTAAGTACCAAAGTATTCCTTTGCCTACGAAACATGAAAAAGATACTCATATCCGGCAGTCAGTCACTGACACAGAGTATGTACATTTTTACCCGACTACGGTGGGCGGAGGGTTATGATTTTGACCGATATGTATGTATGTTCATCTGCTCCCGTATAACGTCCAAACTATTTTTATCATAATAATTTGACTAATGAGATATCGTTGGACGCGTCTGGATCGTCCGCTGGTTATAGGCTATTATACGATCGAAATATTGTTATACGTATCTATCAGCATATTGTAGGTATCGTTTGTCTTCTTTTGACTTACTTTGTCTTCAGCAATAAAAACAACATAGAAATTAAATTATTTTTTTCAAATACACTCGACATAAAAATCCCATATAAAACGAAAAAAATATATTTGAATATTTTCATCCATTTCATCTATTTTAAAAGGTGCACTGGGACATATTATTTTAATTGTACGAATTAAACAATATTGTTCCTTCAAAAAATAACTATACTATAGTCTACTCCATAGCTGTTCTGTCCTAGCTAAGCGAGAGGGATATATCCTTCGGCAGCTCACGCGACGCTAGCCACACCCCGAAACTAAAATTCATTTTTTTCTTGTATCGTCTTAATTAAAATAAGTGGTCGGAAACTGGGTGTCTATAAAAAGCTCCGATTAGTTTTCGACCATTTGAAAAGCTATGTTTTGATAGCTATTTTTTAATATTATTATATGCTACTGCTGTAATTATTGATTTACATTATGTTGAGAAATGAAATTAAAATACACTGGCCTTCAAAACTTAGTACAACACTTTTAAAATTGCAATTTAATCTAACCTATAGAAGTTAAGAGTTTTGAAATAAAAAACATTTTATAGCAAATTTCAGGTACTTTCTTTGGAGTTATACATTATTAACTCTAAAAAGATAAAAACCAAAAAATTCCCATTTTTAACTTACTGGCCAAATACTCAACATTTATAAGTATATAATTGATGGAATCAGGCGTAACTTTGGCGACTGAGCCCAACCATCAGCTGTGCTCAGTCGCAGCCCAACCATCCTGAGGATGCCTCGTTTAGAGGCGAAACACGTGTCGAATTCATTTTAGATTCGCTTTTTCTGCTGAGAATTGCTAATTGTTAGGGTCCATGACTCAGGACCGACATACTCTCGAATGACAGGGAGTTCGGTCTTCTTGGCCTCTTGTATTATTATCGATCAATTCATTTGGTTTATAATTTTGGAGGTTGACAATTCCGAAGGTGAGTGGTGGGTCCCTCTCTAAAAATTGTTTATTTATAAGTATGTTTTAAGTACGTTTTATTTACATTATAATAACTGGCATTGCCCCCTTGGGCTCTGATTACAGCTTCGAGCTGATTTGGCCTACTGAAAATAAGGTTTCGGAGGCGATGTTGGGGAATATTCTACCATTCTTCCATTAAGGCCTGTTTGAGCGCCCTGAGGGTGGTAGGAGGTAATCTCCGGCTTCCGACCAACCTCCAGAGCTCATCCCAGGCCACTGGTCAAATCGCCATTTTCAGCTTTTTATGTGAATATAAAACAAACTGTAGGCATTAATATAAACATCTTTACTTTTTATGAAAATAGAGTATATCAGAAGTAGACTGAAATAGATTCTTTACCAAAAATGTTACTTGAACATTTTTGTTTCGCTTCCCGAACTTGACAACTCCACTAACTGGTCGAAAACTGGCGTACTTACCCTACCTAGTATAAAACAAAGTCGCTTCCCGCTTTCTGGCTGTCTGTCTCTATGTATGCTTAGATCTTTAAAACTACGCAGCGGATTTTGATGCGGTTTTTTTTAATAGATAGTGATTCAAGAGGAAGGTTTATTATGTATAATACATACTTAATATAGTAGAGAAACACTGATAATTTTAGAGGTTTCTAATGTGATGTCGTAAATAAATACATTTTTTTGCGCTTACATTGCAAACGCTGGCTGAATCCTACGAGATAGATCAAAATAATGTACTACAGTATTGTACACCATAAAAAGGTATACAAAAAGTCCGCGATGGTATTTATGTCTATCTCTTAGGGATAACCCACAATAACCATTTTTTATCCTTTACTTTTGCGAGAAATAATGGCTTATTTACGAAGCGATTTTAAGCAATACAGCATTAATCCTTATCCAATTAAGTACCTTAAATACATTGTGCATTTAATATAGATCAATATGGCCCTTTACAGCATGTAATTTAAATGAATAACACCTAAAATAGTGAATGGCGGCGCAAGCGGGAAACCGGGCACATCGCGAAATCAACGAGGCGAGTCCGGTGACGTCACGCGCGCTGGCCGCACTTACCGCCCGTCGATAAATTTTGGATACATAAAATGTGTTAGGAAATCGCAACCGATGGACCGATTTCGATGATTTAAAAACTATATTGATAAGAAAGCTTAGTTTTAACTGTTAGTGTTGGTTATGAGTTGATTTGTTGACCTATTACTGATCCTCATTACCACGCGGGCGAAACCGCGGGGCACAGCTAGTATGTTTATAAGGGGGTTGATTGCTGTCGTCTTGTGTTGATTGGTGTTACGGTGTACAATTTGCCATGGAAATGTTTAGTAGTCGCTACCGACTAGCGAGCGTATAATTCATGGTAGAGCTGCTGTTATGGCAATAGGTTGAGTACTCTTCAGACTATATCGTAAAAGTACCTACCTATTATAAATGCTAAATAAATCATTTTCACTAATAATCGGTTAAAGTTTAAAGTAACACGTTAAGTGCTAACCGCGTTCACTGAGCAATCAACGGCGGGTTAATTCGTCACCGTGATTGACAGCTGATGTTTCTATACAGCCTGCGCCGGCGCATTATATTAATCGTTCCTCGATATTGTACGGTTAGCAACGAACACTTTATTTAAATTAAGAATTTTTATTATTACTTTGTTTGGATTCTAAATTTGAAATATTCCAAGCATTGGGACGGTACAAGCCACTTTCTTTCGCCTAGCATGAACGATAAACACGATTTATAATACTTTCTCATTTACATATCGAGATGAAAACCCTTGGCAGTCTGTGTATCCTAGGAAAGTTAAATTATCAAACCCGCAAAAGTAATCCATAAAGATAATTAAAAATTTAAAAAACCCCCGACAAAAATAAATCCTTTAAAAAGATAAAAATAATACCTGAATATTTTCACCCAAGCGTCATCGTTGCGTCGGGGGACCGCTAAGTACATTACATTTAGAGTAACCTGTAGATTATAACGATGACCGGCGTACTTAGCGGTCCCCCGACGCAACGATGACGCTTGGGTGAAAATATTCAGGTATTATTTTTATCTTTTTAAAGGATTTATTTTTGTCGGGGGTTTTTTAAATTTTTAATTTAATTTTTATTTCATGCTTTTTTTAATTTATATTACCGGTGTACTAACTGCCCAGCTTGTATTAGCATGTACTCGTCAAAACGCATCGTATGAGCCCAAACACAAGGTAGATGCCGTACACCGTTGAGGAGTTCTTCTGATGATGCCTGCGCATCAGGTCAAGGTTGTCATACTTTGTAATATCATTGAGAAGTGACAGGATTTCAAATTTCGTATCGATCAGACCTGTGGAAGTTGTTTATATCTTTTCATCAACTAGAAAAGAGCTGATGGTCTTCAAACGGCTGAGCAGATTTTCTTGAAACATAGCTAAGAACACTCTCGATTAACTCACCTTTCAAACAAAAAAAAACTAAATCCAAATCGGTCCATCCGTTCAGACGCTATGATGCCACAGACAGACACACAGATCCACAGATCCACAGATACACAGATACACAGATACACAGATACACAGATACACACGTCAAACTTATAACACCCCTCGTTTTTCGTCGGGGGTTAAAAATAAACCAAATAGCTACTTATCCTCATGAACTGCATATTGCTTTGCAAGCAGGTACAAAAACAGTTTGTAGCTGTCTACCGTACTTAAAATAATAGTCACTCGTAAACTTTTTAATAATTTAAATTTATTCATAATCTTTTTCTGCTGACTATACCTACACCTGTGACGATCGTTCACATCGATAAATAAAACGGTACCTAAATTATGATTATGTTGTGAAGTTTTTTTTTTGCATAATAATAAAGAAAGCTGTATAGATAAATAGCTATGATAGAATCGTGGGAAATTACAAAAAAACTGCTATTTTTTGGTTGTCATGATAATTATATCAAAGTTGACGAATTACAAAACGGAACTTTAATTTTTTGGTTTCGTTTCCAGGTTGTCAAATCCGTGCAAATACACTACGGTACCTACGGTCCCCTTGATGAGCATAAATATTATTTTCTTGTTTTATACATTTTAGAGTGTGCTTTTTGTTAAATGTATTATTGTTTTGTAAAAAGTCATAGAACAAAAGTTGTTGTTCATGATGTCAGTAATACAGGGGGGTTACTCCGAAATACGTCGCTGACGGATCGTCCGAAGTACGGATTCGATTTACGATCAAAACAATGTCAAATCGTAGAGAAAAACGAAAGAAGAAATGTCAAATCACGACAATCCGTCAGCCGAAACGTTAGGTTCGTATTTCGGAGTAGGCCAGCTGGCCTGCAAGGTTTTTAGTGTTTTTCCAATAACCCTGTAGATGCTCCTGAGGTACACCTCTGTCTATCCCTTCGGGGCATATTAAGCGTGATAATCTATTACCTACTTTGTGCAGACTTTTTATCAATAACTGCTTGATGATTACAATATCAATTCGTTACTTCTGCGGAGGTCAAGTGATACTTGTTAGAACTTTTGGATGTGATCTTTAAATGTTTATCTTTCATTTTACATTCCGTCATACTAGGTGCTGGAGTGTCATTACCGTGATAGATAAATATGTAAATGTATGCCAGGTTTTAAAGTAGGTATTCATAACTACCTATATTTTTTATGGACTTTTAGAATATTTTCTGGTTGTTTTTATAACTTTTTCTTCAGTTTCTGTGAGAATATTAACAGGGTTTTGACGTAAATTATTTTTTAAAAGTTAATCTATTAATAATAATGCTACAATAAAAAAAACCTGAAGCACTAAAAAGCCTGAAATAATATATCTATTACCACCACTGCCTACCCCTTCGTGAAAATCAGGCTTGATGGTGTGTTATCGAGTATTTGGGGTCGGTGCCAATCTATCTTCTTACATTTATAGTATGTAAACTTGACATACTAGGATTGGCACCGACTCCAAATACTCGATAACACATCATCAAGCCTGATTTTCACTAAGGGGTAGGCAGTGGTGGTAATAGAAATATTATTTCAGGCTTTTTTTTTAGTGTTCCAGGTTTTTTTTGAAGTCGGTTTTTTTTTAATAAAAATAATTTTATTTCACGATTTTTAGTGGCGCCATACAATCTTTATCACCCATATTGAACCGTATGAAGAAAGCCCAACAAACGGTCTGCTGTAAATGGTTGAGGAATTCCCTCGACTGTCTATGGTCTCCATCATCAGCCCTGTAATGGCACTTATAACCCATATGGGTGCAAAGTTCTCATCAATAGAAATGAATTAAGTCCAAACACGAGGTAGCTACTGTAAAACGTTGAGGAGTTCCCTTGACTGTCCTTCGTCTTCATCATCAGACCCCTAATGACAGTCACAACCCATCTAGGTGTAAAGTTCTCATCAATACAAATTAATCAAGCCCAAACACCAGGTAATTGCTGTAAATCATTGAGGAGTTCCCTCGAATAACTTTCAGCTCCATCATCAGATCGACTCCAGACCTTCATTAAATAGTAGTGCTTTAAAATACTTAATGAAAAAATTAGGAAACGCACTAGTCGCCACTACGGTTTTCGAAGGTTCCCCTCGATTTCTCTGGGATGCCATCATCAGATCCTGGTGTCCTTATCATGGTACCACCCCTGGGATATCTCCTTTCCAACAAAAAAAGAATCATCAAAATCGGTTCATAAACGACGAAGTCATCCGCGCACAAACATAAAAAAAAATATACGGTCTAATTGAGAAACCTCCTCCTTTTTTGAAGTCGGTTAAAAATGGGAAACAATAAGTACTGTTTTTCTATCTGTAATTTAACCCCCAAATTTATAGAAAGTTAATTGACTTGCACTGTCATTGGAAATCACTTTTGTTCCTAGTAAATTTCTATAAATTTGGTGAGGGTATAAACTGAAAATTCCGATTCCAAGTAATAGGCATTTTTTTAAAACGAGGGTTGAAATTGAATTAAATTATTCAATGGTAGAATTTCGGCGTATCTATCTAGTATTAAACTTCAATCATCATTTATTGGAAACAAACAATTTCACCAACTTTGCCGTCCCACAATCATACCATATTCGGCACAACCGTAGGTGGCATTCGAAATAGTGCGTACTAAGTAAAGAACTCTACAATACTAAGTACCGACTGCCCCGTATTACGAAACAAAGTGCTTGGACGAACAAACAATTGCCCAAGTTGGAGGTTGGTGGTACCGTTGCAGTTGGCAAATATTGGGACATATGTTGGTTGGAAATTAGAAATTGTTTTGGGTATTGTTATTTGAAAGTAGGTACTCAAAAACTGAGTAGGTTAGGTAAGTCTTGACTTCGTATATTTTACGGGAATGTATTGTAATCATAACGGTATACTAAAGAGTAAAAAAATAAATAATTTAAAAAATTCAAAACACGACTGCCCTGCCAAAAAACGAACTAAAAAGTATAAAACAAGTGCAGTGTCATTGCAGTCGGGGGACCGTTCTGTGGAACATATTTAATCTAAGAGGGCCCCCGACTGCAATGACACTGCACTTGTTTTATACTTTTTAGTTCGTTTTTTGGCAGGGCAGTCGTGTTTTGAATTTTTTAAATTATTTATTTTTATTTTATGCATTTTAGTGATAGCAGCCAAAAATGATATATTTGTTTTGCATGTACACCCTACCTATGTTAAATGACGCCTATAAATTCTACAGTTTTGGAATGAGCTCATCAAGGCCTTCAATTTGATACCCATATTGTAATAATGGAAGAAAAAAAATTTTTTTTTCACATATTAAAGTTGAGCCATAATAAATTATAATAATTATTATTATTATTATTATAATGCCGCCATATTGATTTTTTTCAAAAATAATATACCCAGTGTTACCCGGAATGATGTAAGGATTCTAACGATACCCCATACATCGAAATCCGTTCAGGCATTTATAAGTTATGGTGGAATAAAGAATCTCACATACAAACATACAAACATATATACATACATGAACCCTAAACACATATACACTCTTTTTTTTTTGGGCAGTCGTGTAAAAAGAGATTTTTTTTTGTTTTATTTAGACTGTGTTGTGTCTTTCGTGCAGTGCCAAATAAATGTTTTCTTTCTTTTTCTTTAAATTTTTGAAAAATTTGTAGTTTTTCATAAATTCATGTTTCAAAACCTAGACTTAGGTAAGTTATAAGTAGGAAACAAGTACCTACTACACTTCATAAGTAGTACAGAAGTAAACCTGACGAGGGTAACCTGAAGGAGATTGGGCTTCCACTCATCATACGAAACGCGGATGTAATAGTTACTTTACACCGATCTTTTGTGAGAGGGTGGTACTACCCCGGTCGAGCAGCCCATATATGGGCTATAGAACCTAATTAACTTATCATCATAAAGCAACAATGCTTGATTAGGGTAAAGACCCCAAAAACTTTCCAAGCTGCTACGAGATCCATATCAACACATCACTTGTCTGTAGGGTAAACACAACAACTACCGGTCGCTAATCAAACAAGAAAACTCGGTGTGTGTCCCGCCCGGTGGTCCGACAATTGTACGGACCACCTCATTGTCGCATATTGTGCGCATGAGTTTGTTTTGTCGTCTTTTGTTTAAGCAACTTTCACAATTAACCAATGTACGCGAAAGGTTAGGAAAGGCCTACTTTTATTGGAAACAAAAGTGTTTACTTTGGATAAATCATTAACTTTTGTATAAAAGGTTTGTAACATCATCTTGTAATTGTGTTTGTGTGTATTGCTGTTATTTTTTGTGTAAAGAAAGTGACACGGTTTTACAATGATTGTGATTAATTATGGGGTATTACTACTTACCCACTTAGATATAATAGTGCTATTATGATCTCTCTATCCCAAAATAGTATAAAACATCAGTGGTAGAGCCAAGCTGTAGCCAATTGACTACAGTTCCTATACGGGCTGGTTCGACCGGGGTAGTACCATCCTCTCACAGAAGATCGGCGTAAAATACCTCGTGCGAAGAGTGAGAGAGCCGAAAGCTCACCACCTTACCCTCCATCTGTCCCACTCCCCTTCAGGTCAGGTATTGCAAGGATCTATCTATAGGCTACGGTAACTGCTTAAAATCTGGCGGGCCGTATTCCTGTTTAATAATAATAATATCCTGGGACATTTTAACACACGGCCACCTGATCCCAAACTAAGCACAGCTTGTACTATGGAAACCAGATAACTGATATTACTAAATATACTACTTTTTTATTTGTAAATACATACTTAATATACATATACACCCAGACTCGGGACATACAGACATGTTCATGCACACAAATGCATGTCCCGGGTAGGAATCGAACCTACGACCTGCAGCGTAAAAGGCGCCACTACGCCAACCACGCCAACGGGCCCGTCAAACGCCCGTTTGCCGCTTTAGCCATATAACCAACCTCTGTTCACCCTTAAAGTAACTAAGCTTGAAGATATTCTATTGTTTCGCAATTGATTCTTATCTACGCAAAACGAAAGTGCATTGTTTGAGTTATTCTTCACTGTCCATTCAATGTCCATTATCAGACAATGACGGAAAACGTCTATGAGCTCAACCGGAATTCGAACCCAGACCTTTGACCTCGAAAGCACATTATAGACAAGCCCTCAGGGCCATTACTTAATAATAATGGCTTGTGTGCGGTTGCGGAAGCTAACATCTTCAAGAAACTAATTATAAGAATTTTATCGTGTTAATAAATCAGTAAAAGGGTTGGTTCCGTAAATGGCCACTATCAGTAACTAGCCACTATGTATTTCAACTGTCTTTTTTATTTAAAAACATCATCTATAGGTAATAATCGGATGTCTGTGGGTACTCACTGACAGCGGCTAGTAGCAACTACACTGTTACTGTTAACTGTCAATAGACAGTGACTAGTTATTGACAGTGGCTAGTCACTGCCAGTGGCCAGTAATACCTAAGTTTTACTCTATGATAAAGTACTAATGTAATCAAAAGTAAGAGTAGCATGGGTTGGAAGATTATCCACTTCCTTCCGTTGCAAAGCAGGAGACAAAAATAACAGTAGAGGCTGATTACTAAAGAATCTAGTTTATTACAACCGAATAAAGACGGACATTTGTGGACCGCAGTGGCTAATAACTGGCCTCTGGCCGTCCCACTGGACGAACTCGCGTAGAAGCTCTGTTAGTAAGATTATTGCAAAGAAAATCCTTAAGATTTTTCCGTAGGTTAGGGGAACGGCCGAAAAACTAATTCATTTACAACAAAAGTGCTTAGTGATTGTAACTTTCTATAAATTCGAGGGTTATCTACGCCATACACGCTACGATCGAGATGTTACCTGCGCAGCCCCCTAGCCAAGTGGCTTCGTTTACGAGCGTTTCTACAAATCGCTACGCTACCTGCACAGGTAGAACTCTCCGGTTCACCGGAGCGTGTATGGCTAGCATTAGTGCTAACATCCTGGTGGGTTCATCTGCCAAACATTGTTCTGAAAGTCTTAAATCACGTCAATCTGCCTTTCATGCTTTTTACACTTCTGATTTGTTCATGTGAGTGATTAATTGCGTTTCTATGATTGCATCTGTTGATCACTGTTATCTTTGCAAATCTTTAGAATTAAAAAAAAGCAGTGAGATCATTTGTGATTATAAGTGAGATAGTGTTGTGCCTATACAACTTTATTTTATTGTCATAATAAAATAAATTATTACAATAAATTAAATTTCAACCACACCCTCTGAATGTGGGTTTAATCCAAAGGACCTCTGCTTACCCCGTCATCTTTACATCATTTCACAAGTCTTGGCTATATATACCATAACGACTTTCCAAACATTTGAAGCAACGTATCTCATTTAGAGCTGAAGACCGAGCTCAGTAGCGTGCATTAGGGGAGGTCTATGATGCAGTCACCGTAGCCTATAGATGCTTGCAATGTCAATGGCATTGCTCGCACGTTGCCGACCTAAAGGGAAGTGGGACAGGGGGAAGGGAAGGGCAAAGGGGCTTCCAGCTTTCTCACTCATCGTACGAAACACAGTTACTGCTTTACGCCGATCTTTTGTGAGAGTCGTACTACCCTGAACGAGCTAGCCCATTTATGAGCTGCAGTCAATTGACTACAGCTAAGTCGCTAAGAAATTGAGACCAAATGATGAGAGCGAATATTTATTTACACAAATTTATCATTATTGCGACGCACATCACTATTTGAACGCAACACGTATAGAAAAATAAACAATAATAAGTCAACGGGCACTCAGCGCGGCTGACGGGGTCAGGAGGCATTGTCTGCGGGCGGCAAAAAACGACCAGTCTTACAAGACACCTCGTTACGTTGCCGGCGAGATTTACTACGGTGGTCGTTGACGACCGCTTAGTGCAGTGGTTGGCCGCTCGGCTCATAGCATCGGGTGGTTGCGGATTCGATTCCCGCCAGAAGCAAATTTCGGAAACGGCCTTTTCGTAATTTGCCCTCATTTGGGTGTTACTGGGATCGCCCTCAGTCCATTGTATGGTGTCCATAGACCAAGTGTTGCTTAGTTTGGGACCATACAGATAGTGTGTAAGTCTGGCGAAACCTTTTATAATTTTGGAATGGAAATGGAATCTATTATTGAGATATTTTTGTGACAAATTTCATAAACTTCCGTTGATAATTGTAGAAGTTATGGCACTGTGACAGACTGGGACAGACAGACAGACAGACGGACGGACGGACGGACTGGATGATCTTATAAAGGTTCTTCGTAGGGACTACGGAACCCTAAAAATGAGTAATAAACTAACAATTAGTTAAACGTTTTTTGGTTAAACGGCAGTGAACCGTCTTGGCGATATTAATGTCTTACACTTTTCTCGGTGTCTGTACAAGTTATAAAATTATGAAACGGGATGAGTTGACCAATTCGAAATGTACATTAGGTCACCTTATACCGCGGGTGCAGTACGAGCGGGATCAGTTGACTAAAGAGCCCTTATTTATTTATTAAGGTAAGAAATAAGTAGGTATGCCAGTTTTTTACATATACTGCCGAATTTGAAGATCTAGCTATAAGCCTCGTATCCCCTAGGCAACAATTGACGCACAACACGTGACGCTCAACAAGAACGGCAACCTACACCTCTCGCGTGTTTCGGGCACATACGCATGTGCATAAAAACAAAAGAAAATCTATAGACTTTTTTTTGGACATTCCACGGGTTAAGTTCACTGTCGAGTGCGAATTCGATAACAGCTAGGCTATTCTGTAACGTCATACTCACTTCGCACGCGTGAATTTTCTCGTGAAATGTCAAATTTCAATACAAAATTTGACATATCACCTGCAAATTCACGCGTGCGAAGTGAGTTTGTCCTTACAGAATAGCCCAGCAGATGTGTGCTAAACACAAGTCTAGTGATTAAAGAGCTTATTACACCTTACTAAATTTAGGCTACTTAATTTAGTCGTGACTGAATTAAGGCAAGTGTAATCGCATTTAGCAAGTTAGAATCCTAAATAATCAGAAGCTATCTAAATTAGGTTCTAAATTTAGTGACTAAATTTAGGAAGGTGTAATAAGCTCTTTAGGTACCATATCTGCTAAAATAATACATCAATAGTACACACAAAGTAATTCCCATAACAAAAGGTGTTCCTAAACTGTAAGGTAAGATAATAAAAGCGCTGTTTATAATGGCTTAGAAACTTTAAATCCAGTGTCAAAGGTGAAGCATTATTTTATGTTAATGTACAGACCGGACCGGCGTAAATCAATTATGCGCTTTGACCCTACAGGTCGCGGGTTCGGTTCCCGGACCGCGCTTTTACACTTATTAGTGTTATGTAAGATTAGTATGCGAAATAGTTTTAGTACTTACCGTTTTAATAAGTACATTCAAATTTATTTTGAACTTAACTATTGGTATTGGTTTTGTTTTTTTGTAAGGCGGTAAACAAGCGTGCGGCCCTCTTGATGTTAAGCAGTAAGCGTAGCCTATAGATGCTTGCAATACCAAAGACATTGCTTGCACGGCTACAACCTGGGTGTGGGATAGAGGGAGAGGAAGGAAAGGAGGTTGTACTTCCGGCTTCCGGCGAACACTTATTATACGAAACACAGCTATAATAGAAACCTTCAAAGACTTCAAAAAAAGTAGAGTTTAAGTATTCGTCCGTTACTAACTTAATTTTAATCATCTTCAGTAGTTTGGTTAATGATTATTTGCAAGCGAAATCATCTGAAAACCGCGAATCAAAAAACTATTAACAATTATTGAAACTACGAAACTGTTTTTAAGACAGTAACCGTGTTTCATTAATTTAAACAAGGCGTTAGCTCCCAACTACATGCGTCGAGAAAAAACATGTGCAATCATCATGTCATTAGTCATGTGCCGAATGACGTCATAGCTTGTGATTGGTAATACTCTTAACTGGATTCTCCGGCTGGCCTCAAACTCTACCGACTCTATCAACTCTACCAGCTCTATCAACTCCTATTCTTCTTTTGATTATCGAGGGTCAAACCTCGGCTTCATCTTTGGATACCATTGTAGATTGGGCAAGCTAAAACCACCATTGAGCGCTCCGATTTATTTGTAGAGACGAAACATGTTATAGGACGACAATGTTAATGTTCTCCTACAGGGAAACCAATTAGTTAATAATCCTCAAACTAACTCTGCCAAGTCCTTCTAGTCTTTATTTTTATGACCCCTTGAAACCTCTTGGAACCCGCATGAATTTAATCCATATAAATAATAGGAGGACTTGGTGGAGTTGGTTTCAGGCCTCATTACTAATTGATTTCCGTAGTACCTACTATAACATGTTTCGTCTCTAACCGAATCAGAATGGATGGGGAGCCCAGCGTGCACTTCGTGGATTTACTCGAGCGTCGTCCAAACCTAGTAGATGCGGTAGATGAGATGATAGGAACAATACATTGTTCTAGATGTTTCCACTTTCAGCGGTGGGGCAAGCGTCTACATGACAATATCAATATTTTTTTTATAAAAAGCAATGACATGGAAATACTCAAACGTGTCAGATATTGGTACTTTTCATGCTCCAAAATGATAAATTGAAAAAAAAAAATACTCGAGCGCGCCAGATTTTGTTAGCATCTATAGGCTACGGTAACTGCTTAAAATCAGGCGGGCTGTATGCTTTTTTGCCACCGCAGTCCTATAAAAAAAAAAGATCTGAGGGGGTGAAAAAGTGAAACTTCCTAATGGTCCCATTTCTTAGACTGACGATCAAATTAGCAAAATTGACACCTTTGACACTTCTTAGCTAGTAATGAATCCCCCTTATCTTAATCTGAGGAGTTCGAGTATTTTAAGATGTTCTATTTTTTTTTTGGTTCCCCTGAGCGCACCCACCAATATTAAGGGCTCATACTTCTTGGAGGTTCTTATCAATATGTAAGCTATCTCCCTTATCTTAATCTGACGCGCTCGAGTAAATCCAGAAAATCCTTCTACGGCTCCCCATCTAGAACGCACATTGCTCGATTTAGCTCGCCCAATTGCAGTAAACAACGAATATACGCGAAGCGGGTCGACGAATATAGGTAGTAATTTTCATCTAGACCAGTACCTAAGAGAACATTTCTCGGAGTTGAGGCTCTGCCTTAGACTCTACTGACAATATGTAGGTACCGTAATTGTACTATGTACCTGTAGTCTAAAGTACTAAAGACACAAAAGAACTTCGTTTTATTCCGATGACTATGAAGATTTTGGTAGCCTACTGTACGGTCAACAAAACAGTCGGGCTACCGATTCTAAAAAGGAATTTTTATTGATGTACGGTGCGCATTAACAATAGAGTCGCGATGACTAAGCAATTTATAGTTGATAATCTAATTGTCAGATTGTATTCTGATTTGTTGATTGTATAGTGGCTGGTACCGACGGTAGCGTTAGCAAAAAACCGCAAAAGAAGACATGTATTTTTTTTATATTTAAAAAATATCATTTTTTTTTCGGTCGTATAGGTCACAACATGCTCGTTGATGTATATGTAGCTTGGTTTAGATCTAGAGCAACTATTGTTTAGAATGATCAGAAACTATCAATAGCATTTCAATATCCAAAACAATACCGACACTAAGAACTACTTGAGAAAGGTTACTAATAGCATTTTTGTATGTAAAAAAAGAAAATCGCTTACTTCAGACAATTAACTCCATGATCAGTGTGAAATAAGTTATTAAAGTTTAATAGATGATTATAATTCGTAGCAGCGGTCGTGGGTGTGTAATGAGAAATAATAATAGAGTTCTGTTTTATGAACACTTATATGACCACATAATAATATGCCTATTATCATGTGGGTAGATAAGTACACGGTTTTAAAATCGGTAATTAGAATTACAATAGGTGTTGCGATGGTCTATTTTTTTTGGTACAAATTGGTTCGTGAAAGTCGAAGAACCACAACAAAATTAGCAGGTATGTCCGCCTTTGCTCACCGCATGACGACGCTTATGAGTTTTAGCGTCTTTGTATGGATATATAGTTTACTGGAAACATACTAGATGGCATCACGAAAAAAACTAGGTTATAAAACTTATGAGATTGACAGCTGTCATGACCTCCAACTTCACTAGCGTCATCTGCTTTGAGCTTTTCTGATTAATCACCAATCGCCAGCTTATTTTAAATTTAGAATTTACTTCTAAAACATAATGTTTAGCACACACGAATAAAAAAAAGAGTTGACAGTTTACGTTTTAATATTTTGGTTATAAAAATAGCAATAAAATCAATCAAACAATGACCGCAGCATTAAGAGGGATTTCCAATTTGTTTTTTTTGAATATGGAACGTGAAATTAAATTAACAAACGATCAAAACTCAACCATAAAATAAATCACCTCACGCGTTTTTTTTATTAAACAAATTACCGTTCCTCCTGCTGTCGGTACACTGTCTATGAATGATTATTCATTTCTAAAACATCATCGCGTCGAATGTTTAACGAAACAAGAATAACTTATCGGTAATAACGTATTATTTGCCGGCAAACATGTCTGACTTATAATAATATTGTCATTAGTACCGGACAAATGGAAACCCGACTTTTTATTACTAATCCTTCATACAATAGGTTGTAGTAACATCTTTTTTTATTAATCATTAATGTACATTTAATATCGAAGGTTCGACGAACTTTTTACAATATCGCCTTTTGTTACTATGTATGTAACGATATTTTGATGATTTTGTTGTGCGTAGCGATTTTTTTGCTATCGCATTAAATCTATTAAGACATCGGAACTTTTGAATTTAATTTTGATATACACGATGTTCGATTTTTTACGGTTCGATTTATAAAAAGATTATTATTTTAATGTAAAAAACAGCTTCCTGTATCTACCTACTTGATTATAATAACCCTTATAATCATGATAAATAAGTATAGCTAGACTTACACACCAACTGTATGGTCCCAAACTAAGCAACGCGTGTACTATGGCTACCATACAATGGACTGGGGGCGATCCCAGTGACACCCAGGCTAGTGCAAATAATAATAATAATAATATCCTGGGACATTTTTGTACACACGGTTACCTGATCCCAAACTAAGCAGAGCTTGTACTATGGAAACCAGATAACTGATATTACTACATATACTACTTTTTTATTTGTATATACATACTTAATATACATATACACCCAGACTCCGGACACACAAATGCATGTCCCGGGTAGGAATCGAACTTACGACCTGCAGCGTGAAAGACGCCTCCGCGCCAACCACGCTAACGGGCCCGTCAAATAACGAAAAGATTGTTTCGAAAATTTGTCACAGTCAAGAATCGAACCCGCAACCATCCAATGCAGTGACTGCGCCACGTGGTCATCAATTTACTTATATTTCAAAATAATTAAAAAAAAAATACTTTCTAAATTAGAATATTTTTGATGAGGAGGTACCCACCAACTTATAATAATGTGTAATTTTTATATTTATATACCTATTTGGAATGAATCATGAAACTATATTTATCATCGCGATTGTAAAACACTAACCGACAAATAAAGATTTTTAGCCAGTTTACAATAGATACGTTTTACCAAGCATTTCTAGGAACAAAGGTGATTTTAATGCTATTGTAAGTCCGTCATAACTTTCTATTTTGGGGCCAAATAGTTAAATAAATAAGTATCCTGAGACATTCTATTACACACGGCTACCTGGGGCCCTACCACCACCTCTTATAGCAGTATTGTTTTAACGTTTCAGCGACTTTTTGTGCAATGACGTTTCTTATTGCCATGACAATAAGGTACGTCATTTCACAAAAAGTCGCTGAAACGTTAAAACAATACTGCTATAAGAGGTGGTGGTACTATGGAAACTGATATTACTACATATACTACTGATGTTTTGTTTGTAAATACATACTTAATATACATAATTACACCCAGACTGAAACTGACTGACTGTCTGATATAACTTTGTAAACATTTACTTCACAATTTTATCTCTACAATTTGGCGTAGACTTTTAGCGTAACGGGCAAAATGCTAAATTTGTTATCTATGACAAAACCTGGCATTTCCTATTACCAATAATAACTGTTATATAATATCTGGCTTTTGTAACAGGTTGATATCTACTTTTATTATTCTTAAACCAAATATCTTATTTTTTTCCATTCTCCTTACGTAATACAAGAACAATTGAACTATCCGACCAAATAAGGTGCAATATTCAGTGGTATATTAAACACGGTCTTAGTATGATTTTCAATATGTTAGCACAGTGATGTTTGATTTAATAGTATTGCTGCGCTGTTTACGGTCTGGGTACAAGTTATGGGATATAGCGGAGAGCGTAGCGAGAGCGGCAAAGAGATATAAGGTTTGTAAGTATTTAGTATTTATGTCTGTCTCTATAAAAAATAAGTAAGTTCCATTCTATTTGGTGACATCATTATGTCCAAATAGAAAACAGCTATTATAATTTAAAAAAACGCTATATGTAAAAAAAAAAAATTTTTTAATCATCATTTTACGGTGAAGGAAAACATCGTGAGGAAACCTACATGTCTTTAGACATGTGAAATCTACCAACCCGCACTGGGCCAGCGTGGTGGATTATGGCCTGAATCCCCCTCGCATTGAGGGGAGGCCCGTGCCCAGCAGTGGGACGTTAAAAGGGCTAAATTATTATTATTATTATTTATTTAATCATGCTAGAAATTTATGTTGACTGTGCCCAAAATGAAAATGGGTGTACAATATCTCAGTAAAACGTTATTTTTAGTCTAATCTAAATTTGAAAACAGTGAAAAATCTCTAGACCAATTAAAATTAATTAAAATGCGTTAGCATTTTGTCGACTTTATTAAATGCGGATATATTTATTTATATTTATTTTGGCGACAAGGTTCACCACCTGTCACGTTGGGTTCTGACTATCTGGTGCAACGTGGGCTTTGAGTTGGCTTAATACCTCCACAATGTGGTGGTGTATGGCCACTCAAGCCTCTGACTACCCCCCGAATGGGGAAAAAAGTCGTGACGTTATATATATATATATATATATATTAAATGCGGATCTTATAAACGCTGTCGGTACGGGTCCGACCGGTCGTGGCCACTTACACTGGTAGTAAGTATATTGGTTTTAAACGTCGTAACAGTGACAGGTTGCAACCCTATCGACTACGCCCATCGACGACCACTTTCACTAAGCAATACACAACTTGCTTGGATAGACAATCATATTTCCTTTGAAACTGCTTTTTAATTGGGGTAAATGAAAAGTTTTAATTGTATTTGAAGTAATTACAAGGAATAATATACCATAACACCTACTTGTAATTTCATTTATTGTTAGTAATTATAACTAATATTTGGTTAATGATTTGTTTTGTTTACCGATATAGGTAATAAGAAAAACTTTTTCCTATAGGTATGTTTTTTTTAACGTGACGAACTTACGTTACAGATGAGAATAAATTTAAACCTAGACATAAAAGGTAGTAAGTAGTAATGTTTAAAATTAGGCATCTCTTAATGAACTCAATCATCCCGAGGAACTGTTTTTTTAATATAAACATTATAACATAATATTATTATGAAAAAAAAAGGCAACTTAAAAAAAATACAGAACTTTATGATGTTTTGTTTCCAACCTTGTGTATAAATAAAATGATACGAAACTCGCTACCACCTCGTGCCTTGCATCCAAATGTGCCTGTCAGTTGCTCAGTGGGTCTACACATCAATCATATGAAACAATCGGCCGGGGTCAGGAGTTTCGTATCGATGACAGATTGTCAGTAAGCAACGGCTATTCCATGTAATGCTATTGTAATTTGGAACGTCACGCGGTGTTACACGTCAGCTTTAGAGTAGTTAGTAGAAAATATTAAAATGTGAGTTATGATCTTTTCGTTTCGAGTGACTTTAATGGCTGTGGGAAATTAGGTTTTTTGTGACACGTTTTTTAATTCTTGGGCTTATTTTGTATGGATTATAATAATTAATGTATTTTCTATGATTAGGTACAAAATATACCAAAGTTCCTTTAAATGTGGGTAGAATGTAGCAATATATACTTCACTAATCTCACAGAAGATCGGCGTAAAGAAGTTATTACAGCTGCGTTTCGTATGATATGTGAGAGAGCCGGAAGCCCAACACCTCCCATATCGCTCATTCTGTCCCACTCCCCTTTAGGTCAGCAACGTGCCAGACTGAAAACACACTTCACCCAATAGGATAAGGCTAGGAAGAAGACGGGCAATGGCACCCATAACCAACGCACCGTAGTGTGCTGAGCGATCTAACTCAAATTAATAGATCACGCCATCGTCAGATGTTAAAATTTTTCGAAATTCAATTTCAAATTTCGAAAAATAAGACATTGACAATCGCGCACTTCAATTTTGTAACAAGCATGAAAATAGTTTCGAAATTCAAAATTAGTAAACTATACATTTTATTATCACTTTCCAAATACAATAAATCATTGAGATACGTTAATATAGTGTCACACTCTCAAATTTCACTCTAAATCTTCGGCTAATGATATCTACAACCTGCCCACCGTTGGGTACAAAATACCAAACAAAATTTACAACTTTCCCAGCATTTTTATGACGAGGTCAAGGCCGAATGAGGTTGCTAATGATTTTAAATTCAAAATTAAACAGCCAATAACAGCTGTATAACGGAGCTTTGAATTATTATACTACCGACACGCCCGGCTTCGCACGCTTTTCTCTACTGTTTATAAATTTAATTAAAATTATATAGGACATAAGAATCTTACAAAGAAATTTTCTAAATGCTAAAGCCGCATTATTTATATGGCTAAGGTAGCAAACAAGCGTATGGCCCGCCTGCAATTATGTTTATAAGTTACCGTAGCAAAACCGTAGGTAAAGGTACCGTAGATGATTGCAAAACGAAATATTTGTCAAAATGTAGTCAATTGGCTACAGCCTGGCTGTTGATGCATAAATTACATCACACGTAAAGGGGGGGAGGGGGTCGACGAAATGTGACATTGTGTGACAAGGGGGTAGGAGGGGTCCTACGTTTTGTGACGTCACATTTAAAAATCTAATATCTAAGTATTAAAACCGAAACTTGAATTTTTAAAGAAATTTTTTGAAAAATTCTTAAAATTGTAAAAATATGTGACGTCACACAGGGAGGGGGAGTAACGCAAATGTGACCAGCTGTGACAAGGGGGGAGGGGTCTAAAAATGATGAAATTCGTGTGACGTAATTTATGGATGGTCCCTAGGATACGGTAACTGCTTAACATCACGCGGGCCGCACGCTTGGTTGCCACCTTAGTCACATAAAAAATCAATTCCACACGTATTATATGTCATCGTTTTTGTAACAAATGACCCATGAACATTATATAACTGCTAAGAGCGAAGTATTTAACCTCACCTCTATCATGTAGGTATATTACCATACGCGTTTTATAAATGTGAATAAATATAATAAAAACCAATAAATGACCACCGAAATAACAGATAAGTCATTTTTTATGATTTTACAGAACGATCATTAGCATAGAGTCGTGTTGTTATTAAATTAGAAAAAAAAGAACTGCGTTATGCAGCCCGGCGAGCAAAAGAGTTAAATAAGTAACTAAATATCGGTAGACCAACACAGATACCACCAAATTTATAGAGATTTTTAACTATTTTACAATGGTATTATAAAGCATTTCTAGGAACAAAAGTGATTTATAATGTCAGTTTAAGTCCATCATAACTTAAGTAATATGCCCAAATTAAGCAACGCTTGTACCACAGAGTAAAGACTAAAGAAAGAGGTGCCCTTATTAGATATATGTATGAAAAAAACGAGGTCATTGTTTTTTAATTTTCATTGTTCTATCTACCGGTAAATAGTTGACCTACTCGCTTCGTTTTATGTCGATGTTAGTACTAGGCCGACCACTCGGCCGAGTTGCTTAGGGCCAGTCCCCTTAGTAATTGGTCCATGGCTTGTACTACCTATGGGTACCGTAACAGACAAGGAGAGGCAATAAAAAAAATGTCTGTCTGTCTGGATGTTTAGTCCGGGTAATCTCCGAAACGGCTGAACCGATTTCGACGCAACTCTCACTGACTGATAGCTGATGTTATAAAGAGTAATATAGGCTATTTTTATTTTAGCAAAATAAATATGATTCGCGTAAAAAAAATAAAACCCCTTGCATTCCGCGAGTGCTTAAACGCGGGTAATAATCTTTTTCTACAATTCACGCGTACGAAGTCGCGGGCACAGCTAGTTATTAATAAATACCACGAAGAAAGTCTTACAAGCCATTATAATAAACGGAAAGCCATAATGAACATTATAGTAATCACGGCAACAATAACTGCGTCCATTGTCGGTACCAACATAACGTAAAGTATGGAACAACAGTTAGCTGCCTATATCCTTAATCGCCAATATATCTATTTACAAGTAACAGTAAAAGGAGCCACGCACAACATGTAGGGGCTACGAGGATCTAGACAACTGGATGTGCCATGCAAAAACTTACAAAAAGCGTGGTAGGAATTACATTTTTCTCACTGTTTTTATTTCTTGTGTCCATTTTTTTTATTCTATCAAGTTACTATATTTTACTACTGAGTAAATGTTAATATTAAAAAAATCGAATGGTTATATTAACAATACCTACGCGTCTACAAATTACAATAAAATCAAATTTGACGAAACTAAAAATATTGCTGCGTTGCTCATTACGACTTTGTAAAGGACAGCAACACATTGAGTTAAGCAAAGTTTACTCTGTAAACCAATCGAATCATCACCAATATCTACGTGCACATTATTTAGTAATGGTAGTACCTTACTGGTATATTAAACACACTTACACCTAGTTAACACTCACGCAATATTTTTTGTTTGTTTTTTTAATGGTTTCTATCATTGAGACCGCAATACTTGTATTGATTTATGCTTTTGTCCCATATTTTGAGCTGTCAAAAATATAGATAGCTACATAAACCACTGCAAGTATTTTTTAAACTGACGTAGCTATCGAATCGAAACGACAAGCAAATCTTCTTTGTAAAAATGTACTAAGTACGTTCGATGGGTCACATCTAGTGAGTGAAAGATCCTGGGCACACTCTTGCGCAGTTCACACAGCCACCTAATCAACGGGCAGCGGAGCCGGTCATGTGTGCGCGCTGTCATACTACTTTCTACATAATTTTTTACACGGCCTAGTCTATAGTGCCGTCTTTGAGAGTATTCATTTACTGTTACATTGTGTGTTTACGCTGTCAACACATTGTTTTGTGCGAAAATAATGTTATTGGGTATTGTGCGAAAATGATTTGGCATCGTTACTTATTTTATAAATCGCAAAAAAAGAGAAAATTCAAGATAATTATATTCATTACTTATCGTGATTTACTTTTTTTGTACTATGTAGGTATTGTGCTAGTTTTAATGATGGCTTGGAAAGTTATTCCAAGATAAGACTTTCCGTATAGGCGTTAGAACGCTTCAATAAACGATATTGAAACTAATTGATATTCTTTTATAGCTCTAAAAGTCAATGATAATAGAGGCTATATTAGTAGCTGCACGTCTGCCACAGAAATTGATTGGGAATTTTTAGGCAGCTTATTTACTTTATCGATTAATTTTAGTTGTAATCCATTAATCGTTTGTTGAAATGATTAATTTTTATCGAATTATTGGTAATAGGTAACTATCTACACATAGACTAGTAGTGTTATGTTAATTGATTATTTAGAGATGACTAAGCACTTGTCTAATTTATAGGTTTTATACTTTCTAATGTCAATACACCAAAAAATTATATTATAAATACCTTCTAATCCTTTTTTTATACAACGTAATTTTATAGCTTGAAAAATATTAGGTGGAAGCAATCAATCAAAAATACCTATAGATTTTTTTACCTATAAAATAAAATAAGTTCGCCTTTAAAAATTAAATAAAACATAATCTTAATCGGCTAAGCCAATTACAAACGGCGACAAAACATCACTAATCTTAATAAATTATTGTAATATTTTTTTGAATAATTAATATCCATTGTTATTCCAAGGCAAGACTATGAATAAATGTCACCTACACTGGTCCGGTCATCTGCTCCGTGTTTGCTTAGTATAGGTACTCTGCGTCGCGAGATAACATCGCGAGATACGTCCGAAGATAACTTTATATCTATTGTAATACCCCGCTTATTAACATGTTACTTCAAATACTGATAAATTAATTAGCTAGATAAAAGTATCGGTGAGATTTTTGAAGTTCAATTTGCTTATAGGGAAGTATTTTAATGTTTATAAGCAGTGATAGGCGATTGGTTAAGCACGCGTCTTGCGGGCTTAAGGTCCAGGGTTCAAACCCCGGCTCGCACCTCTGGATATTACGAAATCTATGTGCGAATCATAACTTTATTATGATACTTACGGTGAAGGAAAATATTGTGGAAAAACCTTAGAAAACCCGCACTGGGCCAGCGTGGTGGATTATGGTCTGAATCCTCCTCGCATTGGGAGGAGACCGTGCCCAGGAGTGAGTCATTAAAAGGGCTAAAATGTTTATGTAAGCGTAGTTAGGTATTAACATTGCATCCAAGTCCCATCCAGTTTTAGTAATTCTATATCATAGAATGATCATTTTATTAATGTTTACTGCCTGTGTCACATAAACGGTTTATTAACACGGAATTCGTTATAATAAAAGTTAATTAGACAATTTTGAAAATCAAAACATATCACAAAGTTGATGATGTCATAAAGATTATCACCTGACTAGCTGACACTTTCACCGAATTGATTTTTATTATATTTACGGAACCCGTGATGATTCTAAGCACCTATATACTTTAACGACCTCCGTATAAGAACATAAAACAGTTCAAAGGGCCCGCAACATGTACATTTACAATTAATTACTTTCCAAATTAATATGTAAATCGAACTATAAAAAACCGGCCAAGTGCGAGTCGGACTCGCGCACGAAGGGTTCCGTACCATTCTATAAAAACGGCAATCATGTCTGTTGTATGGGAACCCCACTTAAATATTTTTTTATTCTGTTTTAGTATTTGTTGTTACAGCGGCAACAGAAATACAAATTTTATTCTGACTTTTCGGATAGTTTTGATAAAATCTATTGCTCAATTCGAAATTGTATCCATAAAGGGCTAGGTAACTAAAGAGTGCACAGTATGTGCCAGCATTCAAGTCAATATTGATAAACACATTATCTATTTGAGTATAACCCGTTGTGGTAACAACACGAGGAAGTTTTGAATTTAAACCAATATGGTCAAAATATTTTTTTAAAGGTGCATTCTCATTAGATTCCAGTAAGTCTACATTAAAATCCCCGCACACTATAGTCGGAGGCAACGGGAGTATTCTGCCATCAAATATGACACTATGAAAGCAATACAACAATTTCCAATCGATCGAAACCTAGAGATAACGCAAAACTTGTCAATAGCAGGCGAATTTTGGTCGTGACTATATTGCGATCTGAAAAACGAAACCATAGCGCGATCTAGGAGCTCATCTAGCGTCATCTAGTGGTGCGTAGCGGTACTATTATTTTATATATTATGAGATTCTTATTTTATATTATCTTTGTTATAGCAACAATTATTTACTCTTTGCCACCTCACTCCCATAAAAAAAAACTGCTCAACATCAGGCGGGCTGTACGCTTTTTTGCCACCTCAGTCCCATAATTGTTAGTACACACCTGCAATAATAGGTACATAAAGTACACAAATAAATAAATACACATTCTGTGAAAAACTATTACAACGCTATCTATAGTTCTAATACTCTGTGCTTGAAACTCCGAATGCATTTGAAACTTGATTTACAAATATGTTTACGTACGTAAACAATGTATTTGCACAAATCAGTTTAGTGTTAACATTATTTTAATTTAAGCTGTGGGCGACAAAAAAAATGCGAATTACTCAAAAAAAAAAACAACTCGTAGTAAGATTCGAACCTAATACCCACATACACGTGGACTAACGCCTTAACCATACGGCTAAGATGATCTCTAGTATTGCACTCGAATTATTATACTACTTATGACACTGTAATGCCAATGATATCATAACAATGTTAGATGGCGCTACTTTGACTGGTACTATTAATTTAAAACTTATTTATGGGTCAAAAATGTAGTTTTACATTTCTTTTTTTTGTCAACAATTTATCTAAAATATGTCATAATGATCACTCATGGTTAAAATGTTAGTTTTCTCTTTATATATTGTTTAATTTATGAGTTATCAATAAAAACGCCAAAAATATCGAGTTTATTGTATGGGGACCCCCTTTATTTTTAAGTTTTATTTTATTTTTAGTATTTGTTGTTGTAGCGGCAACAGAAATACACATTCTGTGAAAATTTCATGTCTCTAGCTATTACCGTTTGTTAGATACAGCCCGCTGACAGACAGACGGACAGACAGACAGACAGACAGACAGACAGACAGACAGACAGACAGACAGACAGACGGACAGCGTAGGCTTAGTAATAGGGTCCCGTTGGCACCCTTTGGGTACGGAACCCTAAAAAAATGATGCGAAGACGATAGTGAGGAGAAACATCATTACTAATTCGAATAGTAACGTGCCTACTTTATACAAATGAGACGATATGTATCGGTACTCAATAACTCATTTTAATTGAATCATTCCAGCTAATAGTGCTTTCTAGACGTTTGACAGGCCAGTCATTAGTGATGTGATAGAGATACACAGGTAATGTCGATTAATAGGCGCTTCAGAAATATTTCGTATCGATACTAGTTTTGTAGATGTCTTTATCTTATTTTTAATGATTAGAATATTTTTATTGTCAAGATAAACAATGATAAATTAAGTGAACGTTACAAAATTATTTGGGTTAAGTTGGAATAGTCATCAAGGAATTAATGACTAAAATTTTAATTTTAACTTAACGCGTGGGTAAGGTTAGATTTCCAGTCCGGTTTAGAGATAAGCTGTGCTATTTTTTTCTCACTCGTAAAGCTATTTGTAATTACAATGTTATTGTTGTCCAACAAAACTAAGTTTGTCAAACATTTAATGATATACCTATTTATTATTACAAATTTAGTGAGATAGTTACAGTAATATATTTAGCTTTTCTATAAATGCTTTACGAAAAACCACCAGATTTCAATAACCACAGTAGTGCCGCGACAAATAAAGTGGCGATCTGGAGATGGTTATCTGCAGACAAATCGTCGTGTGTGTTGCGCACGCACACGCACGGAGCGGCGCGGTGAGAACCTTACGCACCTGTACCGGTCGGTGAGCCACTAGTGACGGATTTATTGACCGATTGGTCCATCGATATCGATGAATTTCATTGGCATTTATTGTCACAATAAAGAACTGTCATATAATTTTTACCTACGATCGGGATCAAGAGTAGAACTGAAAGAACCTCATTACATACTGATTGACAGGTTTGTGAAATAATTTTCTATAAACGTAAGTTGTATTATTTGAAGAATATATCTAGGCCTATTACGTAACTTTTTCGATCATTTTTCAATTGGTTTCGTTCATCCCGTGTTGTTATGCCATTTAAAATTGATTGAAATCTTGAAGACTGAAGTACTTCACTCTTTCCGATTTCAATCAATAGGTAAAGCAACATGGGATTGACAATACCAATTATGACATGGGCGAAAAGGCTACATAATAGCTGGTGTTAGTAAATTTTTGACCCAAATCATTTTTGTGAATTTTTAATTCTATGCCTGTAAAACTACAGGAATAAAAAAGTAATGGTAGAATGTTTAACTACATTACGACAAAAAACTTATTTCCACTTTCGATTTCGATAGTTACGGAAAATATCGATACGTAAACGAGTATCGATATCCGTTTCATCACTAGGTCTCACGCAGCGCGGTCCCAGCCCATCGTGGTCCGTTCGCTCGCGAGTAACATCATAAATCACGCACTAATAGCCAGTAAACTCATTCGCTAATCCGAATCGAACAACTGCGCAAGACGTGCGCGAACGTTGCGTCTACGCAGGTCGTTTTTTGCCAGGCCTATCGCTATTGGAGTTTCCTTGGATGGCGTAACGTTACTGTACTTCGATAATTTATATCGGAATCGATTGAGAACTAGTTTGTGGAATTTTGTAATAGGTTCAATTGTGACTTGGATTGGCAGTTTCCACAAGCCCCGAGCAAATCCAGTAATGCACCCGAGCAATCAGATATGACGGTATTTCTACGTGGTCAGGTCAGGTCAGATAATTATGACGTTATTTCAAGGTGGTAAGATCAGCAGGCCTATTGCGTAACTTTTTCGTCAATGTTTCAATTGGTTTCGAGCATCCCGTGTTGCTTTGCCGATTAAAAATCGGGAAGAGTGATGTCCAGACTCATCCCGATTTCAATCAATTTCAATTGGCAAAGAAACGCGGGATGAACGAAGCCAATTGAAACATTGACGAAAAATTTACGCAATAGGCCTACAGATATGTCGTTATGTCGACGTGGTTAAACGTCAGAACTGATTGCTCGGACGCGCCGCTCGGTTCCTATCGCCAGGTTGAGTCATCGATTCATCAGCTCGAAGACGTCTTTGGGCCTCCCCCAATGACTTCCACACGTCAGGGCCCGCCACTCGCATCACTCGGCTTTCCGGGACGCGTAGCGATGTCGTCTGTCCCACTTGATCGTGGCAGTACCACTCTCTCACAGAAGACCGGCGTAAAGTCGCTTAACTACATTTCGTACCATGAGTAAGGGTGCTAGAATAACAACTAACCCCCTCCCCCCTTCTCTCCCGACCGTTGCCTTTTGGTATTGCTTGCAATACCAAAACTGTTGGATACAATTATTTAAATGACGTGTGTTTAATTCAAGCTTGATAGTATTGTGACGAACGAGATCAAAGTTAAAAGTTTAAATGTTCCCAATGTGAATAACCATTTTAAACCACTTTGTCTGTTACCAATAATACTGGCAATTGAACTCAAATAGTGAGTTATAAGGTTCTAGTTTTCAAGTTGTCAAGATAAGTCCGTCCTGCACAGTGGGATGGACAGGTGCGACCGGTTCCTCTGCAGTTTAATGAAAATTCGCCACTGCACAGTGGGCAGAAGTGTTTAGTTTAGTTTGTTATTCACCACTATAGAGAAATGACACGAAGAAAATACGAGATTGACATTAAAATTGGACTTTCACTTATTTAAAGTAAGTTTTATGACAATTACAATCAGTTTCTGTTCTTCTCTTTGCGACCGTTTGGCGCAGTGTTTCGAGCGTTGGCCGATCGGCTCACTGCATCGGGTGGTTGCGGGTTCGATGCCCGTAAGTAATCCCCAAATTACGGAAACGGCCTTTTTATAATTTGCCCTGGTCTGGGTGTCACTCGGATCGCCCCCAGTCCATTGTATAGTAGCCATAGTACACGCGTTGCTTAGTTTGGGACTATTTAGTGTGTAAGTCAGGCGATAGTATCTATCTATCTATCTTCCTTCGCATAATCAAATTATTTCCTATTATCTCCAATAAAATGCTAGCAATTTTATTATTAGCCAATCAGGTAAAATAGTTAACCAATCCCAATTCATTCTCGTAATCTCCTTGGAATCACAATGGCTAAACAATCAAGAACAAATTAGTGGCTCCACCCGACGGATCGGCCGAAATCAAACAATCAAACCAATCCGTTTATTGACTATGGAAAATCGCAAACAACGTCAATAAAAGTGGATGAACCCCGTTTTTGTTTGGTAGGGTTGTCATGTCAGATGTTTTTTCGGGATATTGCAAAAAAATACCAGACATGTTTTCTGGAGCTAGCTAATAAAAAATTTAAGTTTTTTTAACAAGATTAAAACATATACTTACCATGTTTATATCTATTGATATATATTACACACTAACCGCCAAATTTATAGACAGTTATGATGAACTGACACTAGAATTACAAATCACTTTTGTTCTTAGAAATGCTTTGTAAAACCATTGTAAACTAGTTAAAAATCTCTATAAAGTCGGTATAAATGTAATAACTACTTCTTTAGGTAGCATCTATTAAAAAACTACTACAATCTAGGACGTAAAATATAAAATATTAAAGTCTGTAACAATAGGTCTGTTTTGTTCGTGCTTATTGAAACGAATTAAATGTTATATTATAAAACTAACTTCTATTTCTTATCGTATGGTAGTGGCCAACCTGGTGTCAGAGTTGTTCAAGGCCCGAAGGTCTCTGACAAAGCTTAACGACTGCTGCCTAGATGACAACAACCGGGACCGACTTTTTACGTGCCCTCCGAAGCACGGAGAAACTCAGTTCAAATGCCACTAAATGGTCACCCATCTCTGCCTGACCTTGCCTAGCGTTGCTTAACCTCCGTTCGTTTATTCATCAGTGATTGCAGCTGGATAATAACGCCTCGTATAGAACTATAATCTCGCTACTAATTTTACTGACAACCCTGCATCAAAATGGTGGTCGATTTCACAAACCTACAAATAAAACTCCGGTAATTTCCGATCAAAGTGCGCCTCGCACTAATGATAGTTTATAGCGTAACTGTACGCGTGCGCGCTGCGTGGATGCGCGGGCGCACCTCGACGGCGCAAACCACTCGAAACCACCAATTATAACCGGGGAAACAATTTTATATATTTTTTTTAAATAATGAACTTTGCGCTTCAGACTATAAAGTTAAAAGTTTAAATGGCAAAATGTGGTTGATTGGTTATTCCAAAACGATTCAATCATAATCGGGGAAGAAAATACAGGGTGTAAAGTTTAAATTGGACTTTATTGTTGACTTACTAAAGCCTCATTTCTAGTGCATGAGGGTTTATTTTTTTGTGTGAGTTAATTGGCTTACACGCGCACGGTTCGCTTGATATTAAGCAATTACCGTAGCCTATAGATGCTTGCAGTACTAAAAGCATTGCACGTAGCTGACCTGATGGGAGGGGGGTTTTGGGCTTCCGGCTCTCACACTCATCGTACGTAACGCAGCTGTAATAGCTGCTTTACGCTAATTCTGTGAGAGGATGGTACTACGGTTGAGCCAGCCCGTGTATGAGCTGCAGTTAATTGGCTACAGCTTGAGTCTACCACAAATAAACACGTTTCTGCGTAATAGTTCAATTATGATCGGGGAACGATTCAGTGGTAATTATTTTCGGATTTTTCGGATATTTCTCGGATTTGGGACGCGTGTCCGTTTTAATACGTCACGATTGTGGAAACCATTACTTTTTTAGATGTTATTTTTTAAATTGGTAAAGAGTGAGTTTTTAGGGAAATTGCGGAGATTTTATTGCGAAACGGTTTTGAGTTTTGATTGAAATAGACATTAATTTTCGTAGAGCGGTGAATTGCTATATTTAAATAATTAAATATAGATTTATAAACAATTAGATTAACTAGATTAATGAACATGATTTTTGGCATGCCTATTTCTATCTGCAAATATGAATTTTATTTAAAACATCTACCTATAGGTAAATACTATAAATACCTAAATAAATAGCGCCGGACTACACCAACTACTGCTAGGCTAATCTGTAACGTCATACTCACTACGCACGCGTGAATTTTCTCGTGAAATTTCAAATTTCAATACAAAATTTGACATATCACCTGCAAATTCACGCGTGCGAAGTGAGTTTGTCGTTACAGAATAGCCTAGCTGGTCCCAAATTAAGCAAAGCTTGTACCACAGTGGAATTACTTGGATTGTGCTTGTACTCTGGGTACCATACAATGGACTGGGGGCGATCCCAGTGTCACCCTGACTAGGGAAAATTACTAAAATGCCGTCTCCCTACCTACAACCCTATTTGCAGCTTAGAACAATCACTGATAGAGTCGTCGGGCGTAACATTTTTTATATTATCACCAACTAATTTTACAAATATGTAATTCACAAGAGTTCTTTCTACTTATGTATTCATATGGCCAAGCCTAAGGCCCGTACTAATAAATGCATCTCAAAGTTGACATTGATCTTAAGATACATTTTTGACGTTTAATGTATGGAACAACTGTCAAAAAACAGCATCTCAAATTCGATCTTAATCTTGAGATCGATTTATTAATACGGGCTTAAGAGGTGTCTAAGCGCTAACATACACGGACTGCATTTTGCAGTTTGGTTGCAGTCGACGGCACGCGACTGCACACGCACTGCATTTTGCAGTCGGAAGTGGCAGCTCTATTGCAGTTGGTTGCAGTCGACGGCACGCGACTGCACACGGACTGCAAAATGTCCGACTGCAAAATGCAGTCCGTGTATGGCGGCGCTTACTCAAATCAATTAAGTCTCAACCCTAAGAGCAGGTGATACTAGAGAACACGTTTACCGTAACATAGCTTCTACTTTTGATCAATAAAAGTAAATCCGTTACAATGTACCAAACGAGTCGAGAACTGGGTATATTGTATACAACAATGTTTTAAAGATACCGGTATGGAAGGTTGATGAAGATAGAAGTAAACATTGTATACTGCTTAGAGCTGTAGAAATTAAGGGCTATATCGCACGAGGACACCAGTGGTAGCGCAACCAGTCGCTCCACCAACAAAATATATAGAGCTGTATGGAGGGTATCGCACCTGGTGTCCGCTTGGTGCGCAACCAATTCGGTGTCGGCTACCGAATCACCCGCTGGTGGCGCAACCATGGTTGCCTCGTGCGATATCGCACTAATGACGAGTCCATTAGTATACAAAACTAAATGGCCGCGTCCAGATTCTCGCATGCCGCGCGAGGCAACTTTGCTTAGCTTAGTATGACGGAGCGCACCAGAGCCAAATGCTCTACCTGCCTCATTCAAGCGCTGTCATTTCCCTCGCCTAGGTTGACCTAGTCATGTTACAGAACGATAATGTACTGTCACTGGTTGCTCATCAATAGTACCCTTATCTGTCTCGAGTGTAGGTTGGCCTACTGCCCTTAAGTTATAGATTTCCTGAACGATGGTTGACACTTACCATCAGATGGACCGTTTGTACATGTGCCTTCCAAAGCAAAAAGTTAACAATGTCTCAAACAGTCAACTTTGACATTTAAGTATTTAGTATTCGACCATTACCTAACCATTTTGCAAGTCCATATCAACAAGAAAACAAGAATATGCTGTCCTATCTAGATAAGCCAGGGACCTTAATTGCCAAAACCCACGTCCATAAATTGAGTTGACAATGGGTGCGGTGCAAGTGAGCTGGAATGTAGTATGTACCGCACCAAACATTACCTTTACGACATGCGCACACTTCTAGCTTGTGTGGTATCCACGATCTACAGAATCTAGATACGTTAATCTATATCTATACTATCTATACTATACTATATAATATATAAAGAGGGAAATGCTGACTGACTGACTGACTGACTGACTGACTGACTGACTCATCAACGCCGAGCCGAAACTACTGAAGTTAGAGACATGAAATTTGGATAGTATATATATTTTGTGACGTAGGCAAGCAATAAGAAGCGATTTTGGAAAATTCAACCCCTAAGGGGGTTAAATAGGGGATGAAAGTTTGTATGCAAGTTCGTCATTTTTCAAGTTAGAATTATGAAAATTTGTGTTGAGGTGTCTTTTTAAAAATAAAAAATATGGTTTTCGGCGTTTTTGAATATTCAACCCCTAAGGTGGTAAAATAGGGGATGAAAGTTAGTTGAGAAGTTTGTATAGATGTTCGTCATTTTTGAAGTTAGAATTATGAAAATTGGTGTTTAGGTTCCTTTTTAAAAATAAAAAACTTGAATTGCTGCGTTTTTTAAAATTCAACCCCTAAGGGGGTAAAATAGGGGACGAAAGTTTGTATGGAAGTTCGTCATTTCTGAGGTTAGCATAATGAAAATTTGTGTTTAGGTTTCTTTTTACGCATTAAAAATAATAATTTCAGCTTTTTTGAAAATTTTAACCCTAAGGGATTAAAATAGGGGTTGAAAGTTTGTATGGAAGTTCGTCATTTTTTGAAGTTGGAATTATACAAATTGGTGATTAGGTGACTTTTAAAAGATCAACAATATTAATTTCAGGGTTTTTCAAAATACATCCCCTAAGGGGCTAAAATAGGGGATGAAAGTTTGAATGTAAGTTCGTCATTTTTGTAGTTAGAATTATGAACATTGGTGATTTGTGTCTTAAAAAAAAATGCGTTTTTGAAATTATACGTGGTATGGGATACGGGATACGCGGTATGGGATAAGGGATACGTGATACGGGATACGGGTTACGAGATACGGGATGTGGGATGCGGGATACGGGATACGGGATGTGGGATGCGTGATACGGGATACGGATACGGATAAGGGATGCGTGATACGGGATACGGATACATATACGGGATACGGATACAGATACGGGATACGGGATGTGCGATGCGTGATACGGGATACGGATGCGTGATACGGGATACGGATACGGGATACGGGATACGGGATACGGGATACGGGATACGGGATACGGGATACGGGATGTGGGATGTGGGATGCGTGATACGGGATACGGATACGGG
The DNA here is from genome assembly GCA_947859195.1 of Drymonia ruficornis. Taxonomy (NCBI): domain Eukaryota; kingdom Metazoa; phylum Arthropoda; class Insecta; order Lepidoptera; family Notodontidae; genus Drymonia; species Drymonia ruficornis. Next base: position 5,101,701 of record OX401925.1, on the reverse strand, counting down.
ATATGGGATGTGGGATGCGTGATACGGGATACGGGATACGGGATACTGGATACTGGATACTGGATATGGGATGTGGGATGCGGGATGCGTGATACGGGATACGGGATACGGGATACTGGATACTGGATACTGGATACGGGATACGAGATACGGGATACGGGATACGGGATACTGGATACGGGATACGGGATACGGGATAAGGGATAAGGGATACGGAATATGGGATACAGAATCAGGGATATGAGATACGGGTTCCGGGATATCCAGGATACGGGATTTGGGTTCCAGCAAACGGAAACGGAATTTTTTAAATTTTTATCCTGCGCGGACGAAGTCGCGGGCAAAAGCTAGTATGTTATAAATGTATTCATATGGTCACAGAGGGGCTAGCCAAGTGGCATGAACACTAATCGAATAGAACAGAATAGACTTCACAATGTATGGAAATGTCAAACGTCGCTATGTAGTTCAACAACTAGTTGCTATGTAGATCACGTGACTTATGTCATTTCCATATATGAAGCATAGCGATTTGAACGAACGCTTGTAGATCTTAGCCACTTAACTAGCCCTTCTGATTAGTCAAATATGATACCTACTAAACCTGTGCTCAACGCACCTACAGTTAAATTCAAGCATAATTTATTTGTGTCTTAAGTAAAAAAACATCTATTATACAGACTATTACTATTTAGCGATGATTTATCTGCAAATGCAGTGTAAATTTTTAAATAGTATGATTTGTAACCGATCCTTTATTCAAAATCATTATTTTGTATCTTTTATCTCAGTGTATCACATAGCAAAAGCAAATAAAAAATTTCACTGCCTGTGTCTTGCTTATAATTTAGCCACAACTTTTGTCGCTTCCAGTTTAATGTCCACATCTATGGTTGGTACTCAACAGTACTTGTATGACATCACGCTATTGTCCAACAGCAGTGGGCAGACAAAAGGTAAGTGTGCGAGTACATATTGACCTGCGCTGGAGTGTGTACAGACCGCACGATTATTTAGATATTGCGTGTATAAGTACTGATGATTATTGATATGTATTGCCGTATTGCCGACCGCTTGGCGTATTGGTTCAAGCGTAGGCCGTTCGGCTCACGGCATCGGGTGGTTGCGGGTTCGATTCCCGCCAGAGACAAGTTTTGGAAACGACCTTTATAATTTGCCCTGATCTGGATGTCACTTGGATCACCTCTAGTCCATTGTATGGCAGTCATAGTACAAGCGTTGCTTGGTTTGGGATCAATACAGTTGGTGTGTTAGTCTAACGATCTTCATTTATATCCACTGGGTGAAATCGAAATCGTCGGCAATATTTTAACCAGTGATTCTACCATGGACCAATTACTAAGGGGACTGGCCATAAGCAAGTCGGCCGAGTGGTCGGCCTAGTACTAACGTGGATATAAAACGAAGCGAGTAGTTCAACTATTTGCCGGTAGATAGAACAATGAAAATGAAAAAACAATGACGACGTTTTTTTTCATACATATATCTAATAAGGGCACCTCTTTCTTTAGTCTTTACTCTGTGGATTCTATACATGATTCAATTTTTTTTTAAACAAATAATAAAATCAATTGATAAAAAAATATTGATCGGGTAAGCAAATAAGCAAACCATTTAACTGTTATACCTTACCTGGGTAATAAATTTTTATCAATTGATTTGTTGATTAATATTTCCTAAATATTCTAAATCATGTGTAGAATCACCGGTTAAAATATTGCCGACGATTTCGATTTCACCCAGTATATTATTATAAACCTGTTGGAAGAAATATAAACACTGACCTAGTGCGGATTTTCGTTTCGATATGTTCAAAGTCATAATATTATTATGTAGAGTCGTAGTTAAAAACATTGCCAACCATTTCTAAATCATCCTGTAGATGTATAGCATATTACGATGCGTTATAATAATGGTATTACGTTGTTGATATTCTCACCACAACCGCAAACCCCTACGTAACGACGTAACACCTTTGCATAAAACACTTTTGTGCTTACAACTCCGCTATTGTCTATTTTATAGGCTAGACATAAACGAACATTAATAACATTATTGAAAAATTTCAGCATGTTCATATATTATCAGCTATCGTATCGTATATGTAGTTTAATTATTATTTCGATATATTAATTATGTTTATCAATAGTACAGAAAGGTCGGGCAAAACCGAGGCGGGTCGCTAGTCCTGTAATAATGTACTACTAACATAGATTTATAAAAGTTCCGCGCGTGCGCTTTCGCGGACACTAGTAGTAATCTATGACTTCTAAGTTCAAGTTCAGACCCGTACCCACCCAACTTGAGCACATACGTGGGCACACAACAAAAGTCGCGCCATAAAATTTATTGCGCACATATTGTTACTTAAGTGTCAAACGCATAACTTATATTATTATTTGTTTGAAGAGCCTTGTGCAATAAATCTTATGCTTGACTTTATGTGCGTTTTGATGGATATTTTTTTAGGTAATCTGTCAGTTGTCTGACAGTAACATTGGACCTTCTGTCAAGCTTATTTTTAGAAGGAACAAAACTAATACAGTACTCGCTTAAGCTCAGCTGTTTTAAACTTTTAGAGCGCGATTGTGTGCTTAATTTAGCAACATGAATGCAAGGTAATTGCCCGACATTTACTTAGTCACGCACCACGCAGCGACGCCGCGGCTGCACGGCTGCCGCGCGTGAGCGCGACGATTATTATGACAACGTTACAATATAATATATTCAGCTCAAGTCTGGGGTATATGGTTTGCAGTCAATATGTAGGTTTAGATTTATTATGTGTTTTTAGAGTAAGTACTAATATTAGTAGATATATGTTAGGTCTAAATATAGTATCTAGCAGTAAATACTAGACGTCTCTACTACGAAATCTAGAGAGAGATAATCGGCAAGCCTCGGCTTTATGGAGCGTCATCTATGAGTGACAGAGACGACGTTATACGAAGCCTTTTATCATTTTCTAAAGCAAGATGTGTAATATTTATTGCCGTGTGTACTGTGTTTACTGCATTAGAAACCGGCCTTAATACCATTTAACTAATTTCTAAATCGTCTATTTCAAAGAATCTTAGATGAAAATGATATTATATCACGGACATAAAACACTAAACATTGAATACTGACAATTAATTGTAACCCGAATCTACAGTTCGTAGGGTAATAACTATAAAAAATGCCAAAGATAACAAAAGGAACGCTCATAACCATAGTGTATGTTTATCGGTGACATTCCTTAACTGACTGTGAAGATGAAGGCACATTACATACAGTATACGGTCCTATTAAGGCGCTATTACAAGAGATGCACCAATGGATGAATTTTCATCTATGTGCATAATTTACAGTTCGCTGACGGTGAGGGAAAACATCGTGAGGAAACCTACCTATCCCTCGGGATTAGGTAATAGTCAGTTCCTGTATACACGGCGACAAGGTTCACCACCTGTCACGTTGGGTTCTGACTATCTGGTGAAATGTGGGCTTTGAGCTGGCTTAATACCCCCACAATGTGGTGGTGTATGGCCACTCAAGCATCTGACTACCCCCGAATGGGGATAAAAGTCGTGACGTTGCATTTTTTTTTTTTTCATTTTACAAGAGATAGCGTAATTTTATGATGGTGACGAGGCAACACCGAATATTTAACTAAATGGCTGGTACTGTGCTAATGGTGCTTAACATCAGGCGGGCCGTACGCTCGTTTGCCACTTCACTCACAAACAAAAGTAAAACATCTGAAAATCGGGAAGTAATCTTTCTGTCATCATGACCATATGGTATTTGAATTCATTATAATAAAATAATAATAATTTAGCCCTTTTAACGTCCCACTGCTGGGCACGGGCCTCCCCTCAATGCGAGGGGGATTCAGGCCATAATCCACCACGCTGGCCCAGTGCGGGTTGGTGGATTTGAATTCATTAATTTTTATTTTTATTTTTTTTTTCAATAAATATTTTAGTTTAACTATACCATACCGACTAAAGTTTTATGCAATGTATTTTTATAATTTTGTATTTTTTTTATAAAACAGTTATTAGATGATTATTGGATTACGTTATCTTTGCCTTAACACACTGTGAATGGTACCATTAATCGGAGGTCCCATTAAAATCCCAGTTGTCATTTATTTTGATTGGAATCTATGATAAGTGGTCCACGTGATTGTATGGCATGGGACCTGTTCAAATTGTATTTTTTAAAATTTTCAGTCATCTTACAGGCAAATACTGAAACGTTACTCAAATATTGAAGTACCACTTATCGGTTTTATTATCACGTCGCGTCGTTACTCTATGTTTTGTATGGCGCCTCAAAATTAAGCTCTCAAAGGATATGGCCGAAACTTGTATGGCGCTCTAAACTACCAAGTTTCCATATTTCTAGGCATTTTTGGCAACGTTCTAGCGAAAGGTAATTGTGACTATACATTTCTATTTATTTTAACAGTCATGTTCACATATTAATAGGTACATTAATGTAAGTATTTTGAATTTATTTTGAGGGCAGCATTCGGCCATGTCCCTTTTGGTTGTCAGTAACATGGACCAATTACTAAGGGGACTGGCCCTAAGCAACTCGGCCGAGTGGTCGGCCTAGTACTAACATCGACATAAAACGAAGCGAGTAGTTCAACTATTTACCGGTAGATAGAACAATGAAAATAAAAAAACAATGACCACGTTTTTTTTCATACATATATCTAATAAGGGCACCTCTTTCTTTAGTCTTTACTCTGTGGTCAGTAACTACCAATAAAAGTATTGAAACATAAATGTATAAATTGCATAATAAGAAGAACATACAATGCACCTTTTGTATGCAAATCCCGAGCTGATAAGGTCGGCGATAGTATCGTCAAGGCTCGCAATAGATCAATATGTCAATAACCAATGACTTTGCATAATCGTTACGCGTACGACCTTGGAGCATCAGCTCATATGAATTTATTTTATATTGAACATCCGGTTGCCTTTGCATCACTTCCCAAGTTTTTTATCTGGGGTGATACGAGTCATTTGGGGTAGGTATATGCCAATTTGACAACCTTCATAGTTGAGTCTAAAACATTATGCCAAGAGCTCTGAAAAAGTGGCTTGGGTCTACATTGAGAGGTCTATCAAAATTGTCTACAATACCACAGTATAGACAATACCTAATTGCCTGCATTTACAGGAAGCGAGCGAGGCGTCCGAGCTTTTTTTTAAGGACTCGACCCGCCACACACTCCCCCCACTGTTACTCCTGTAAGCCTGGATCGAAAATTCTGGCTTACAGGACACACTGGAGACATACTAGACTATAAAGAAAAAATATTGGCAAGAGCGTTGGCAATACAGTTTAGTTAAATTTAGCACCAACATAATTACCACTATTATCTCTTTCTAAATCACTGTCATGTCGTACTACCACCTATTCTATTCAAGCCAGCCATAATTCTGATATAACATGACGTTTGATAGTTATCGGGATGCAAAAAAAGTTGCGAAGCTCCCGCAAACAAATCAACCACCATACTTCCCTGAACTTTTTTCGTTGTGTGTACCGTATTATCTTGAAACGTATCAATTTATGAATGCGTTAATCTTGACGTGTGTCAAGCGACAAGTGGGCAGAACAGGTGCTCGCATTGTTAATGATTAGATGGTCAGATGCGATGCTGTAATCTAACAGAGACATTTGTTCTAATGATGTGACCAGTTCGCCGGAGATTTGTGAGACAATACAGGACCTGTTTTGATGGGTCATTGACGCTTTTGCATTTTATAGGTATAAAATTGTTTGTATTTACTTTTAATTAATAAAATAAAAGTTATGGACTTTACAGTTCTATTTTTAAAAGTTTTGTTTTCTTTATCAAATATAAGTGTATTGAAAAGTATTTGTTAAATAAAGGTTTTGTAAACCTAAACATGTTTGTCTGCATCGTGGTCCACCTGTCATAATTTCACTTTATTCATTAATTCTGTCTATTAATAGCTCGATTCGAGAGAGTCCTGTTCCATAAACAAATCTCAGTAGTACCTACCTAGTGAAGTGTGTGTGGAGAGCAACGTCAAATAAATATAAAGAAATAAATATTACATAAAGTTGTCCTTAAAATTCCATTTCTATATTGCACTGCAGAAAACTCAAGAAATCGTACGAAAAATGATCCCCAAAATTTATATCAAACTCAAACTCATTTTTTTTATTCATGTAAGCTATATGTAGCGTTTATAAATCGTCAAAAACATAACAAGTTATGATGGTCTTCCTCTGGCATTACAATTCACTTTTGTTCCTAAAAATGCTTTGTAAAACCATTGTAAACTGCCTAACAATCTCAATAAATTTAGCGGTATAACTTCACCATAAAACAACTCGTCCCTTAATGTTGGTACAATATCCACAATTTGCCGGAATCCTGGCCACTGCAGTGGCGACCTCCTTACTACAAGATTTATCTCTCGTTTCGAACAATGCAGGTGGACTGCACGGATATCGTCGTGTTGTTTAGAATTATGTTTTAATAACCATGGTGGTCTCGTAACGGGGTCAGCCTGCAAATTGCTTTGTATAAATCAATTGGAATATGTGGAGTTTTTAGATCAGTTTCATAGATATAAGATTTAATTGGGTGTATTGATATTGAAGCTAATGGTGGAGACAGACTTTAGGTCCACGCAAAATAATCGAATATTCAAATGTTTCCTGATTTCTTTCAATATTCGTTGTTTAGCTGTCTGCTACCACCATAGGGTCAGTTCAGACGGAGCGGAAAATGCGCGAGCTGACTTTAGGCTATGTTAATACGGTCCTATTTTTAATGGAGCCAGTAAATTGCTCGCGCATTTTTCCACTCTGACTGAACTGTCGCATAATAGGTAAAGATTTAGCACAAGACTATTTTTTAAAATTAAATAAGTATGTACATTTATAGAAAAAAATAACATAATAGGAATAATCAACCTAACTCACCTAGTTACTACTTTTTAATAAGTTTTAATTTAGATAGGTAATAATAATAATGACATATTTTTTATAGAAAAGGATCAATTAAAAAATAATACACCATTACACCCGTATTCCCTGAAGGGGTAGACAGTGAGTGTTAGCCCATTCTTAAATGCATTTCCGTTTTATCAATATCCATAAATCTTTCTATGTACATTATATTATTGAATGCCCAGCATCTTACTATCGAACCACAATAAATTATTCATCTCTCGATTTATCAATTTAAATGAAGTGAAATCAAAGGTACAGTATAAAATATTGATCAATTAAAAAATAATTAAAGCAACTAACACTTCTATCGATTACATTTCAATATGAATCGATAATCGTAATTAAAAATTGTAATACCACTACCGAATTTGAGATTTCACGACTTCTGTTACGTAAATCGATTTGAACGCGCAAGTTAGGTATCGATTGGTGAATCGAATTGTAGTCGTAAATCGAATGGGACCCGCTACTAAAGTGTAATATCGAAGGGTCGGCGTATATTGTGCTATGTTTAGTCATTAACGTGTTTTTGGAGTTTAAATCACTAAACTACTAAAACTGATTCATCAAAATGATTCAAGCACAGAATAAGTAGCAAATTCGATTTAAGAAAATAAATAATAGTTTCTCTAGACTCGTTTAGACCTAAAAATTAAAGACCAACTTCACGTATAAATATACTCCACTTTCGATCTATGCTTCGTTCAGATCGGTTACTAATCAATGGCACGCACAATGCGTGCTTTCTACCGCGCTGTGGACAAAAGTAATTTCACCTCGATTGGGTTATTTATACCGGCTGGCCGGACAGGTGTTGTCTTATACAGGTTGTGGCGACTTTAATATCATTTTATTTTGATCAAAGCATGAGTCGTAAAAGTACTGTTTTGTATTGAAATCATTAATAGGTTTGTGTCGTTACTTTTTATTGCTACACAAGAATTTACTTCTGTAAATGAGCTCAATTACACACTTCAATAAAACTTTTAATGGTTTAAATACTTTGACTGACACAATTTGATCGTTAAAATAAATAAGTGAAAACAAAAAAAAACTTAAATTAGTTATTTTTATTTCCTCCAAAAGCAGACACAATAGATAAATCTATTGTTTGATTTACCCCCTATAGTATAAATACAACGAAACACGGGTAAATTATACTTTCAGATTATGTATATTATATTTAAGAACCTATTTTCACCTCACCTCGACTTGACCAATATGTATCTATAAGCGCGCATACTCCGAACACCATGTATAATTGGAAGATGGGCCGTTGCCTAGAGGAGCGTTATTAATTCGGAATTTGTTACAGCCTATACTTAAGCCACTCGATATCGCCGTTAAGGCCTCCACGCATAAATATGAATACATCACACACACACACACGCTTGGAAACAGTATCGGTGTGGGTATACTCACAAATCTTTTATTTACGAGATTTTACGGTGTCTTTTAATAGAGATTAGATGATGATTATCACCTTACTATGATATTCAAGCTATGTCCATCAGTCAGGTCTGGGTTTCATTCCCGGGTCATCTAGTGTTTCTTTAATTATTACCTACTGACTTTAGTAACTTGTCGCTACTAAGTACTAAAGTCTGATTTACTCAGACAAAGTGAACTGAGGCGTGTTAACTAATCGAATTCACAGAAAAGTGACATTTCATGCTGCCTTCTTTAGTATGAAAATTGTTTTCGCATATTTGTATCAAAATACATATCTAATTAGTCATACATTGTTTTCAAAAAACCCTTTGTTTACTCACTCGACTCTTGTTTTTTTTTATACATGTTAAGTCAAGGTGAACCGCCATAAACCTTTGATACAGGATGCCATTTTGTTTCCTTTTTATATCACAGACAATAGCTTTTTTTTTCATAAGGTCAACGATCGAAGTTTGCCAGTTTTTAGAAGGAAAACGGTCGAGATAAAGAGTCGTAACATGAGATACTCAGAAGTCAGTGTGAATGTCTAGTTAGTCACTGGTCACTCATTGTTGTGGTATTTATAATGGGCGATTCTTGGGAAATGTTATGTCCCCGTTTTAAAAATACCTCGAAGTCATCTATCGTAGACGATTACTTAAGCAATTTCAATATATTTTGATTATAAAGTGTGTTTAATGAAATAAACATTTTTAGATACAACAATAGGTGTTCATCGCAATATGTTGCTCACTTGTTGCATAACCTTTGTCATTTACCGTTATTCTGCTTAGCGGATAGTATTTACTTGCCCGATCTGACGATTTAGTAGTAGTAAACGAAGCTTCAAACTTTCAAACAATAGAAGTGAAACTTTATTGTTTGGTCAAGATCTAGAAATCTACTAAACTCAATAACTATTGTTCTTATTCTGAAGTTATAGATACTCATAGCCTAGATATTAGATGGTTTCGTTTTGACTATTTAAAACTCAAACATTTAACATAATATTATTAAACTTATAAACGCTTACTGATTATCCAACTTACAATAGTATAACTATACTAAAACCACAATTTTCCTTTTACTTCACACTTTCCCAACACATAAATTAAAACCACGTAATTCCCAATGATTCATGGCGATTAACAAACTACCTGTCTCAGAATATCCACAAAGATTCTAGTCGCCAACTACTGGTTTAAGAAAAATCTCGTTCTTAAGTGTCGTAATCACAAAGGAAATGGTATAAGCCGGGTTTGCGCAAACGCGTAACTCGGATGTTGGCGATTACTGCGCTTGCGCACCGCCTCGGGCATTCGCGGAGCTAGTTACTGGAAGGATAGTTGCGTTAAACGAGGCATTGTTGCACAGTAGTTGTCTAATGTAGAGTAAATATTTGCGCGTTTGTTACTTCTTATTTATAATTATGTATCTTATAATAGTAATTACGCACTTTGGGAAGTAATTACGAAAATATTGACATATTTCAAAACCTTGTTTTAATTGGTCGTTTAGCGAGAAACGACCAATTAAATAGTTTGAAAGCAACATTTCTTCACTAATATCTATGATATCAAACAACTAGACACACCCAGTACTACAAAGTGTGGTTATTTCCAAACAGTCACCAGTAATAAAATTCTAATTAATTCGTTACTCCGTCTCTAGACACAACTCTCAAAGATAATGCGGTACTACAATGTACCTGTAAGTGCGTCGAGTCAAGTGGTTTGGCGAGTAAACTGGAACGGTGTGAACGGAGCTCCGTGAAAGTGGTTAGCGAGGTGGCTTGGATAATTTCTATGAAAATGTGATCTTAGTGCGTACGTACATATACGTATACAATTGAGAAAATTGCCGGTTGAAATTGAATCTCACGTTCTATAAATAGCTTGTTTCGTTTCGTTTGTTGGCGCTTTTACCTGAAACAAAAAGGAAATACATATTGTCAGATAAATAATCGTTTTTATTGATTGGAAATTGGAAGTTTTCACTTTCACATAGATTTTGTTTTATTTTTAAATTTATTGTTGTATTTCTCCTCATCGTAGTTAGCATGGGTGACTTGATAAAAGAAACAAAACGGCGTACGAGACATTTTTTAAATTAAAAAAAAACAATATAGCAAATACTACATTGTACTTTCTCTAATCCAAATAGAAGTAAATAAAATGTAACTGCACCTAAAGTATTACGATTTCACATCACCAATATCACTACACGTCCATAGTTAATTCATTACGTATGACAATAAAAACGAGAGAACCGGGCCAGCACAGAACCGGCCATTCATATGTGTCGTAAAAAGAGAACATTATAAGTATTATCTATATAAAAAACACTGTCTAGCTAGCGGTAAAGATTGACATCTGTCCGTTTTAACCGCTGCTTACGCTCGGTTGGGCAAAATCGGGTATTACAATTAAATTAAAAATCATTCACGTGTAGTACAATCGATCTTTTGTAGGGTTGAGAAAAAAGGCATTACTACTTTTTTGAAAATGTTGTAAACGGCTAGTTCTTCAACTCGTTAAGTTTTTTTGTAGTTTGGTAGAAAAATATTTTGTTTATTCATTTTGTACATCTAATGCCAATTCACACTCGCTCACTGCATCGGGTAGTTGCGGGTTCGATTCCTACCAGATGAAAATTTCGAAAACGGCCTTTTCGTAATTTGCTCTAGTCTGAGTGTCACTGGGATCACCCCCAGCCCATTGTACGATAGCCATACCCTAATACAAGCGTTACTTAGTTTGGGATTATATAGCTGGGCTGTAAAAAGATTTCTTAGACAATAGGTATAAAAAACCCATTAAATTTGATATTTCCTGTACCTATCTAATTCCACGGAAAAGGATGTTTAGATTACTAGAGTCATAGGTACTTGTGCGTTTTTATTCACACCGTTTTATTACCATTTTGCGACTTAATACAAACATAAATCAAGGCTGCGATTTTTACGATGATTACTAATGATTTTGTGCTCACGGTATTATCCTATTTTAGATGTTATACAATTTTATTTTAAGTAATACATTGATGGGAGGGATTACTTTATTCGTTTGAGGAATTTTGAGACGTAAAATAGGTATATAATAATAATAATATGAGCCATCTTAATGTCCCACTTCTGGGCACGGGCGTCCCCACAATGCACTGGCCCAGTGCGGGTTGGTGGATTTCACAGGTGTTTCGAAAAAAAAAAATATTTTCTAAGAGATACGGGTTTCCTCACCATGTTTTTCTAAGTAATTGATTCGCACATAGATTTTGGAAATTCCAGAGGTGTGAGCTGGGGTTTAAACCCTTTGGCGCTTATGCCAGCAAGAAGCGGGCTTAACCAATGGGCTATTGCTGCTATACCAAGTGATGTATTTACGTTATTTTGTGCAATTTTCTTTAGTCATTTAGACTAGATGTCTGTGTTTGTTATGCAGACGAGACAAGTTATGGCGACCGGTTCCCCGTTGACGTCATTTAGGAATTCCCTACATTGTAAGTTGTATAGTAGTAACGTCAAGTTTTGCATCGTGTCAACGACACAATTTAAAAATAAAGTTTCTTAAATATTTTATTTTATCTTTATTTTTTAGTAGCGAAAGTGTGGTGTATTATAAATATATCTATCAAATAAAATCTTGTTCTTTTTCCACACATAAATACAATACGAACGCCGTTCGGCTCACTACATCGGGTGGTCGCGAGTTTGATTCCCGCCAGAGGCAAATTACGGAAACTGCCTTTTCGTAATTTGCCCGGGGGGCTTACCACGAACTGTTATTGCGATTCAATTACAGGATCGTTTTAACGTTTCAGCGACTTTTTGTGTAATGACGTACCTTATTGTCATGACAATAAGAAACGTCATTGTCACGTCATTAAAACGTTCCTATAATTGAATCGCGATAAGAGGTCGTGGTAAGCCCCCTGATCTGGATGTCACTGCGATCGCCCGTCCTTATACGGTACCCATAGTACAAGCTTTGCTTAGTCTGGACCGTACAGTGGGTGTGTTTTTCTGGCGATATTAAAAAAAAATGTGTTAAACATTTATCTGCTCACCGTACAAACAGAATGCGACATAATTAATGGTAGAATGATCCGGTCGAATCCGCGGTATGCGTTCATTTCCACTCATTGTGGTCGTGGACACTTTCTATAACTACCACCGGTCCACACTACACAAGGTGTCGCATTGCCCAACACACGTCACCATTAGTAAAAAAAAAAAACACACGTTACCAGTCTTATTGATAGGTAATGACAGATCTGAGTATACTTGGAGTATACTGACGCAAAAAAAATACAATGTTTCAATGTCGTTAATGACGTTATGATAACTTTGTAAAGTACCGGTTATTTCAGTAGTTATACGCGCTTTTGTGATAACCAGTTTGCGCACTTAAAATACGGTATTAATGTGTACATGCATCGCTACGCATATTGGTTTGCACAGGTAGGTTCTGCAAGCGCAAGAGAACGCTTGAGAGATGTAGTTTTAGAAGTAATGAAATGTACTACTCTACCAAGCCAACTAGGAACCTGTCAAATGTGACGTCACCCGTGCAAGAAGGCGGTGGCGGTGTGCGGAAGGTGTGGCGGGCGGGAAGCCGCAGGCGGCGGCGGGTGTGCGGGTGTTCCACCCGAGTTCCTAGTTGGCTTGGTGGAGTAGTATTTATCAATCAGTACAAAAGTATCTCTCCTTCTTGCATTGTGTGTCTTATGTATGCCAGAATCCAATTAACATTAGAAAATAATTAATTCATTGAATTTCAAAAATAAATTACATTTTTGAAATATAACGCACAAATACATCCCTGCATCGATAGAACAGTGACGAACTGAGATATATGTAGTACCTTACATAGAATTTTAATTAGTAAGAGAGTAAATTTCGTAACACACCTGTATTTCTCTATCTTTGTCCCACTCACACACACATAAGTTGTATATCTCTGTCATAACTTAATTAACGTCAAAACACGATCCCCAATCAGTGGTTCCATTTTATTGCCACGGGAGAAATTGTAACACCATAAACAATGTTTCTTTTTAATTTTATGACTCGGGGCCCCGTCAGTCAGTCAACGCGGTGCTATTAAATCAATACCTCACAATATATAATTTAAGTTATTCAAATACTTTCACAAAATCATTCCCACAGGCTATTGCCAATCGATAGTCATGGGAAGTTTTATTCGATTAGGTATTCGAATAAAGAAGGAAATAATTTCGGATACCGGTAATGATATCAAGTAATATCGGAATATCGATAGACGATAATCCGGCAATCAACAATTTTTATTAACCTAATATTTTTTATATTCAGAATGCGGCTGGCATACTTATATACCTAAGTACTATAAACGATAGGTACTTATAGGCATCGATAGGCACCAAAGTAGGTACTTTTACTTATAATTAGAAATTATAATTATGTATTTACAATATTGCAAATTTCAATTAAAATTATAGAGAAAAATAGCGTCTGGGAACAATATTAATCAAATAGTTTTTTTTTCGGTCGGTTGCACAACACTAATAAATACCGTTGTTCCTAATCACTGACGCTGTGAAGGCTATAATTTCGCAAATGGGCGAGTATATCGAAATAACTTCATAGGTAGCGGACATTGTGAAATTAATTACACACCTAAAATATTGTTCCATATTGCTATAGAACAATAAGGAAATTAAATTAAGATTATGATTATCATACAAAGAGGTTATAAATTAAAATTAATTAAACTTTTCTTAACTATAGGCCACTGTACTTTGTGCCGCCCCTCCCTACCTACCTTTATTAATGAAATGCCTTCGGTAATCTGCCGCCCCTGGGCCAGTACCGCCTCTAGGCCGCGGTTTATACAAATCCGGCACTGTTTAATACTTTGTCGAAATGATATTTAATAACAAAAATGCCATATATTTTCACAGTTATTTCTTAATCTACCAAACTGGGCGCGTACACTTTTACTCCGCCAATTATTTATTAAACAAAAGGTCAGTGAAAGCTTCACAAAAATACCACATGATTAATAACATAAAGTAAAACTTAATATCAAGTAACGTAATAGTCGAGTAACACAACAGAGGCGGACCGCGCATAACTTTATGCTCGGGGGCCTAATCCGTGTTTATTGAAATTTTATAGTGAACTAGCTATTGTCTGTGGATTTACCTGCTTTTGAATATTATACTACGCACGCAATAACTTTTCGGGTAATAACAATATGTGGTGATGGATGTATTATAATAATCATCTCTCGACGATCGCTTGGCGCAGTGGTTCGAGCGTAGGTCGCTCGGCTCACTGCATCGGGTGGTTGCGGGTTCGATTCCCGCCAGAGGCAAATGCATTGGTCAGGGTGTCACTGGAATCACCCCTGGTCCATTGTACGGTACCCATAGTACGAGCTTTTCTTAGTTTGGGACCATAGGTACAGTTGGTGTGTCTGGTGATATTTATCTATACTTCTATACTAATACTAATATAATATTATAAAGAGAAGATTTGTATGTATGTTTGTAATGAGTAAACTCAAAAACTACTCGACCGATTTCAACAATTCTTTCACCATTAGAATGCTACATTATCCCTGAGTAACATAGGCTATATTTTTGGGATCTGGGATACGGGATACGGGATACGGGATCCGGGATCAGAGATCCGATTTTTTTAAATTTAAATTCTACGCGTTCGAAGTCGCGGGGAAAAGCTAGTTTATTTATATGTCTCCCAAATAAAGTCTTGTTATACGCTTTCGAAGACTTTTGAAGGATATTAACTGATATTCGATCAACATAATATTTTGGTCGAAAACACAAAGAATTGAGCTTTATAGATTGAACATAAAAATTATATTAGTAAAATAGTTTTATTATACACATTTAATTTCTGTCTCTACTTTTGCGAAACTAAAATGTCATTCATTATTTGATTAGTTATTTTTGTCTTATATTTATTCTGTTTTATTTAATATTATTGGTTATTTCAGTAAGCTAAAGTGATAAATATCAAACTGAACCACCAATTAAGGAATATACTCCAATTTAATTCGTTACAAGCGACTGTAGCCTAGGGGTGAACAGGTTGGGCTAGCAATCAGAAGGTCCCAGGTTCGATCCCCGGTGGGGCATGCACCAATGGATGAATTTTCATCTATGTGCATAATTTACAGTTCGCTGACGGTGAGGGAAAACATCGTGAGGAAACCTACCTATCCCTCGGGATTAGGTAATAGTCAGTTCCTGTATACACGGCGACAAGGTTCACCACCTGTCACGTTGGGTTCTGACTATCTGGTGAAACGTGGGCTTTGAGTTGGCTTAATACCTTCACAATGTGGTGGTGGATGGCCACTCAAACCTCTGACTACCCCCGAATGGGGATAAAAGTCGTGATGTTGTATTTTATTTATTTAATTCGTTAACTTTTTAAAGTTTAATTGTAAATTAATTACAAACAGACATACCATCTTGCTTTTATAATACACAACTAATAACTACACAATAGAAAGTTTATCCTAAATCACGATGGCCCGATACAGTAATTTGGGCGTCACATGAATATATTTAATTCTCTATTTCTAATTGAAACAATACGAATTGGGCCATAAATCTAAAAAAATGCCGATAGCTTTAATAATGTAGGCTCTATCAGCGTCGGTGGTCTGGAGATAGATAATTTTGATACGATTTATATTACTAAACAGTTTTTTAATTTGAATCACACGTGTGTATTAACTTTCTCTAAAGTATTTGTAACTCTCGCTTGATATTTAATAATTAGTAGTAATAAAGAATGAGGGGCTAAAATAGTAATTCTGCAACCGCAATTCATTTTTATGATTTTCTAGCAGAATCCTTCGCTGTTGCGTAAAATGGTCACGAATGGCGTAAAATGTGTGACTGTTTTATGGAAAATTCCTAAGAATTCTACTAGAAAATGAGAAAAATGAATTGATTTTGCAGAATTACTATTTCAGCCCCTCATTATTTATTACTACTAATTATTACATTTTGATGTTCTAGCACAATCCTTCGCTATTCCGTAAAATGGTCACAAATGTCGTAAAATGTGTGACTGTTTTATGGAAAATTAGCGGAATTCCTAAGAATTCTACTAGAAAATAAGAAAAAGGAATTAATTTGCAGAATTACTATGTGACTTGTGTGTGCTGCAGAAAGTATACTATTAAAAAATCTTGTTGAACAACAAATAATTGCTCCCAATTATCAAAGTCGCAATCCCGTCACAACAGGAACCCATCAATCAATTACATCAGTAATGCCAATAAAAGTTTCCACGGACATGTGCGAAAAATACGCAACTTTACTTAACGTATAACACTTACCTACGCGCACAAAATAATTGGCAAAAAAGCCTGCATCCTTGCTTATTGTCCACGGTAGCGGTATGATAATGCTGACCTAACAATTTAGAAAATGCGCCGACTTTGTTTTTTCAAAGTGGGCGGTCGCGTTTTGTGTAAATTTTTTTGGTATCGTTATTATTGTGGTATTGTTGATGCTTTCTATGACTAGATACTGGTGAAATACCTATTAACCTGGTTGGGCCATATTTTTAAAGATAAAAAGATGAATTGTTTGCTTGGGCGAGGCTGTTTGGGGTTCGTGGACGCATCTAATAGTGGCAAATGCGCATATTACGCTGCGCCTACATTACCGTAATATTACCCCTTAACCGTGTCATCAACGGTAGTCAGTATTGGTAATGTGGACGGAATTTGACACGTAGTGACAGCACAGTTACGGTGCAATGTTATGGACACAGTATTACACGCGCGTATTTTCCGCGCATGTAAGTGAAAGCATCGCAACATGCCTTCATTAAACTTTTACCAAACGTCAGTAACAGTTACTGACGATCGCCGACGTCACACGTCGAATTAATCCCCAACAAGTAGCTATGTACCATTTGTGGCTATGATTGATACTAATCCCTTTAATCCGTGTGTCTGTCTTAAAAAGTTACTGTTGTTGCGCCCGCGCCTCGTGATTTGTGGCACAATGGATGCGGCATTAAATGTTTAAGGCGTGTTTTATAAAAGTCCGCAGACAGGTTTATTATGGGCAGTTAAGTTTTAAATAGTTTGGAGAAGATTAATTTTCCAATTTACACTAATCCAAAGATTTTTTAAGCTTACCCACTCCAGTCACAGTGCCGTTAGCTCAACCAACTAGGGTTCTCTTTATTGGTAAAATAGCCGGATTGGGGATCGAATCCGGTACCTATCGGCCTCTCTAGACCTTTAGGGCCATAACACACTAGGTAGCCATGGTGACGTCACCAGCCACCGTAGCCAATGAAATGTATGGCTGGCGACGGAGGTGACGACGCCATTCCGTCGCCAGTTGTGTTACCTGTCATACATTTCAATACGAATTAGTTGGCTACGGTGGCTGGCGACGTCGCGTCGCCTGGCGTCCCGGTGTGTTATGACTCTTAAACTGTTGGCAATTAAATTGAATTTCACAAAAAGTTAACTTTCAATCAGCTTAATTCATCATTATGATTATAGAATGTGAAAATGTTCGTTAGTTTGAGGATTATGCGAACTGATTTCAAATTTGTTCAAAGATAACAGCACTATAGTATATCATAATAATGAATGCTTTTCATCCTAAATTAATAAGTAGGTGGTAAAGTAGTCTTAAGAAATACTTTAATAAAAAATGAATTTAAATTATGATCATCGTCGCCGAGGCAGGCCCAGGAAACGTTGGCGTGACGACCTAGATGCATTTTTCAATAATTGGCCAGAAATGGCCAATGACAGAGAGGAGTGGAGTGTTGTGGGGGAGACCTTTGCCCAGCAGTGGGACGATGTGGGTTAAAAAAAAATTGCATATCCAAATACAAGTTTTATCATTCCACGGTCCCAATCGCAGTAATTATAAGGACAATAATTAATGTCAGTACTAACACAAGGTGTGCGCCATATCTCTTCATTTATTCAAATTATAATATTAATCTTACATGCAGAAAATATTTAAATTTGCGGTATGGCTGCCAATTATATTTTTTAATAATAATTGTCTGAATAAAAGAGGTAAGGTTGCCACTCTACCAACCCAAATAGGTGCGGTTACATGCGCCGAGCAGTGCCTGAGCAATCACATAAGACGTCAGACCACGTAGACATAACGTCGTATCTGATGGATCGAGCGTGGTTATTCAGGGATTGTGTACGCTGCCAATAATTTATCAAAACTGTATTAGTTAGTTAGTAGTGCTTGATTGGACGGAATAAGCCTTAAAGATTATTTTCTATATTTCATTTTCTAATTATTATTTATTACTATATACCTATATTATTTATTGTTAAACAGTTGCTAAATATTATCATAAAATATTTTAGAGCGTCTAGATTAAATTTTGACACGTAATTTTATAATTATGACCATGCAAATTGACACAGTGCTGTAACCTAATATTTTTTTATGATGTCGAATGTTATAATACTACTTTTTAAGTCTGTGTGAAGAGTGAGGCAATAATGTATGTGTTATTTATGTATTGTATACCATACAATTCCAATAAATCATGTAAACTAACAAAACTATGTAAACAAAACCCTGAAAAGCGATACTCTTGTATAATTTAATCGTCCCTTGTCCATTAAAAACCCTTAAGCATCAATCTTCAAATCGATACATGCAGGAATCGATGTATAATCGAGAGGCCATTCGTCTTTATATAGTGTCATTCGATTTTTATCTCGGTGAGATAATGTTGACGACATTATTTTTTAACTTGACGGTGACATTTGACCGGGGTCCTTTGAAAAAAGAACTATGAAAAAGGCAACGGTAATGGCTGCGTTCAAAAGTCCCGAGGAGTCTTGACAGGGTTAGCAATCAGACATGATGTTATGTCTACGTGATCAGTAGACTGATCGTGCCGCTCCTAATTATATTTGTAATCTAATAAAACACTTGAGAATTTAGTTTTTAGTTTAAAGTATTGTTTGAATTAAACTTATGTAAAATACCAATACACTCTAAAGATGACAATGCTTTGAAATTTTACATTTTAATTAATATAATTTATAATTTAGACACTAATACATTTTTACTACACCATAATTTCAAAACATAAATTGATGAAAGCGTTTAGATTACAACATAACTTCTCAAAATAAAAATCAATGGATGAGAAGGTGTCCAACCAAACTCATTTCCACATTTCAGACCAAATCACGTATCAAAATATATGCAAAATACAAATTAAACGCCCCAAAACCAATCAATAGACAAGATTATTGATATAAGTATATCAGATTATGAGCCCAATGAAGTTTTATACGAGATGTATTCAGTTTCCCAGGCTGTGGTTATAAATATTTGAGATATAGCCGATTATGTAGAGAACGTATCGCTTTTCAACAATACTGCGGCTAGATAGAGACATTTATTCGGCGATTTTGGGTTACATTATTGAATAAATTAAGCCGTTTTCCCACAGGTGTAGGAATGTGGATAGAGACGGGTATTGTTCGGATTGTAGAGTTTCGTATTCTTGTCGAATCGAGATGACTTGTAGAGTGAAATACGAGCGTTGTAAACAGAGAAAGTTTTGACAAATATTTAAATAAAGTTTGAAAGATGATGAGATTGTCTCTACACGTAAAGTTATGCACCCATGATAACCAAATTCAAGCATATACCTATATCTACAATTTTCAAAATGACTTTATCTAGAATTTTGATTAGGTAGGTATAAAAAGCAGTGGTAGCCGATTGGTTAAGCACGCGTCTTGCGGGCTTAATTAAGGTGATGGGTTCCAACCCTGGCTCACACCTCTGGATTTTTCTAAATCTATGTGTGAATCATAACTTTAATATGATTATCACTTGCTTACGGTGAAGGAAAACATCGTGAGGAAACCTGCATGTCTTTAGACATGTGAAATCCACCAACCCGCACTGGGCCAGCGTGGTGGATTATGGCCTGAATCCCCCTCGCACTGAGGGGAGGCCCGTGCCCAGCAGTGGGACGTTAAAAGGGCTAAATTATTATTATTATATGTATAATCTGATCCTACTTATTTATCAACACAAACATAGAACCTATATTCAATATTTTTTCAAACATATCAACATCGTGGTTAAAATTTAAGGCTGTTCAAAAGTTGCTCTAACTCTACCAGTTATGCAATTAAAATTATAAACTCCTTATACCTAGTTTCCACACATACTTTATCTATCAACTACCAAGATATCTGGACCTTCTTCATAAACAAACTAAAAGGTCCCTATAGGTCACAAATGAGCGGTAATTAAAAACCATGCGAACATGGTCTCTAGTTCAAATGAGCTATTATAAATCGAGGGGTCATTGTTTACAGGTCCGGAGTACCGCAAGGAGTAATGTTATGCACTAACGTTAACTCTTGGTTTATAACTGAATCTTCATTTACAGTGGGCAGTTGATGTTCTAGGCCGCACGCAATGGTGTATAGTGAACTTGTGACTTCATATTTAAATACATAGCTATCGATTTTTTTATTCAAGATATGTAGAAAACAGGGATAGCTAAATAAATTTAAAAAAGTGGCTAGTAAAATAATGAATTACCTGCCTAATGATTACGACTCTTCCAGCCGTTTGCTTCATAGAGCATGCAAAAGTACTTTGTAGACCACTGTATTTTGTTTTGTTTTTTGAAGAAAATGTTAGTGGATATTTCAGAACAACTAACAAATATGTGCGTACACATGCCTCGAGCTGCCGCGCCCGAGTCATCAGTTATGGCTTTACTTTGGCTTTGCTTTGCTTTGCTTTGGCTTTGTTTTGGCTTTTCCATTCGTGTTCTGACGTCAAAACTGACTACTCAAGCGCACTCGCCACTTATAGACGCAGCTAATATTATTTACATACACATACAAGCGGTGAAATTAATTAATGGTCCCAAATTAATGGTATTTTCCAGGAAGGTCAAGTCCGTAGCACCCTCAACCGATGGCAATGCATGAGAAGATGTATGAATGTGGATGAAGCCAAAGAGGTGTGTCAGAATCGTAGCATATGGCAATCAATAGTCTCTGCCTACCCCTGTGGGATACAGGCGTGAGTATATGTATGTCCCACAACTTTGCCACATGGAGGGGAAGTATCTTAAATACTGTAGATAGAAAATTTTACTGAATGAAGACTTCATTTTTATTTTTAAAATATACGAACTGCATCCAAAGATTTTCGAAAACTCGCTTGCCACAGAAATTTGGTCCTTACGATTGATCCTATCGATTGATGCTATAAAAGTACGGGATGTTATTTTTTCGGATTTTAGCCGGTTCGATTCCCGAGTGTGGCAAGCGAATTTTCGAAATGAAAGGAAAACCATAAACTAATTCGTTGCTCGAAATTAGCTCCATTTTGTTGGATAAACTTTTATCTTTGAATTCTTGAATTTATAAGTTTAGATGTCATGGTTTTCCTTTTATTTAATTAACTAAATTAATAAAAGGACAGGGTGTTATTTTCTCGGATTTTAGCCGGTTCGATTACCGAGTGTGGCAAGCGAGTTTTCGAAAATCTTTGAATGTAGTTCGTATTGTTTTCAAAATAAAAATGAAGTCTTCATTCATTAAAATTCTCTATCTACAGTATTTAAGGTACTTCCCCTCCATGTGGCAAAGTCGTGGGACACCCTATATATACAAGCGTTTCTAAAAACGCTTGCAGAGCAAGCCACTTGGCAAGATGGGCTGGTCACTCACCATAACCTACTCCAATTACCCCTAACTGTACCTTAATTACATTCATCGAATAATGATCCTTCTAAGCCACATTCATCATAATCAAATCTGGGAACGAAGTGGAGAAACAATTTGCATGATCATGCAGCTCAAAATTGCCTGGTTCACAAGCACCTGCTTGCTACCGGCCGCCATTACCATTGTAAATGGTCCAACAATTTTCTTACTTCCTAGTCTCTCTGAACTCATTACGCATGTAAGTAGTATTCTGTTGGTTTGTGTAAAGCCGGAAACCCACCGCGGCGCACGGAGAGGCCACGCACGTGGGTCAAGCTTCGCTTGGCTAGAAAATGTATGCAATCGTGTCCACCGCGGCGCTCGGAGAGGCTACGCACGAAATGACGTCATACATTTTCTTGCAAAGCGAGGCGTGGCCCGTGTGCGTGGCCTCTCCGTGCGCCGCGGTGGGTTTCCGGCTTAAAGAAGTGGTGATTAGGAAGATGTAAGGTCGGTATAAAACTGGGAAACGGAAACGGCTTTTTCGTAGTTTTCCTTTATTATGTGACTAAATGGGGCAAACAAGCGTACGGCCCGCCTGGTATTAAGCAGATTCCCTAGCCTATAGATACTTGCAATACCAAAGGCATCGCTCACATGTTGTCGATCTGAAGGGGAGTGGGACAGAGGGAAGGGGGGGTGGGCTTCTGGCTCTCTCACTCATCCTACGAAACGCAGCTGTAATAGCTACTTTACGCCGAGCTTCTGTGAGAGGGTGGTACTACCTCGGTTGAGTCAGCTCGTATATGAGCTGCAGTCATTGGCTACATCTTGGCTCTACCACCAATAAACCGTCTCTATCCTACTGACCCTAGTCTGGGTGTTCCTGGTTAGCTAGTTAGGTTGCAAAACCTGGATTTGGAAAGGCCCCAAGAATTGACGGGCTGACGGGCCCATTAGCGTGGTTGGCGCGGAGGCGCCTTTCACGCTGCAGGTCGTAGATTCGATTCTTATCCGGGACATGCATTTGTGTGCATGATCATGTCTGTATGTCCCGAGTCTGGGTGTATATGTTTATTAAGTATGTATTTACAAATAAAAAAGTAGTATATGTAGTTATATCAGTTATCTGGTTTCCATAGTACAAGCCCTGCTTAGTTTGGGATCAGGTAGCCGTGTGTACATAAATGTCCCAGGATATTATGTCCCAGGATATTATGTCCCAGGATATTATGTCCCAGGATATTAATCCTGTATTAAGAATGGTATAATATAGGTTCTATACCGTAACCTCCTTTTATCCACTATTTCTGTTTCATAGAGCCAATAGGTACATTAACTTGAACCATAACCGTATTGTTATGAGCTAGTTAACTGCCGCAATTTACTTGTTTACCATAGATTCGTAATCAATATTTCTATTACCCGTATCCGCTTGTGAGAGTCCTCTTTATTAACTCTACATCCTGTATAGAGCTTATATTAGACTATTGTACAGTCTCTACAATTTCTCGGTAAATACGAAATTATCTTTTGTTTTTCGAATTTGTCGAAATCGTGGGCAATATTTTAAACAGTGATTCTACACATGATTCAGAATATTTAGGGAATATAAATCAACAAATCAATTGATAAAAATGTATTACCCAGGTAAGGTATAACAGTTAAATGGTTTGCTTATTTGCTTACCCGAGCAATATTTTTTTATCAATAGATTTTTTTATTTGTTTTCCCAAATTATTCTGAATCATGTGTTGAGTCATATTCTAAAATATTGCCCACGATTTTGATTTCACCCTGTATAACTTTAGTTTACAGAGTTAAAATAACATTAGCAATTTAAATTGTCACCTATTTTCCCTTCGCTATATAATTTATTACTAATTACAAAACCCAATTATCTAAATCAATATTTTAAATCTCGTTTTGTCCCCATTAAATAGCAATTTAAATTAAATGCTTATAAAATTATAGAATCTATAATATAATTATTATACCAATTATTATACAATTATACAACCACTACAAAGGAAACCGAAACCTGTATAGATAATGACAATATGTATAACACTGTTCCCACAGTCAAATTGTTTGATTCGACCACAAACAAATAAGCCGTAGACACCTAACATATGCATTACCATTGCATAATATGTGTGACCGCATATGTTCAAGGTTTGACCTTGAAATGACCAATCAAAATTCCCACCCCGTCAACTTTTGACGACGCATTCTCATACAATAATGGACGTGGCGTCTTGTATTATTAGTCTGTGGAATGTACATTTATTTGCTGCGTCTACATTAGGCGAATGCCGCGCCCGAGCACTCAGTATTGCCGTCGGAACGCATACACATCATTATGTGTATGCCTCGCGTGAGCACTCATGTTATGACATTTCATAACATGAGTGCTCACGCGAGGCATCTGGACGCACCGATTCGTTAGTAGAGTTCTGATTACTTTTCAGACCTATTGACAACTTCCCAACAATATTTCAGCCATTAAAAATGCATACGTAGCAATAAAATCGAAAGGATCGTATAAAAATTTATTGTAACTGTGGTTTAAGTTGTTACTGCTTTGAAACCTATTATGAAAATAATCTGACAAGATACAGAACCGATTTCATCAACATCAAATAAGTATATCGCTAAACTAAAACCGCTTGTACTATGGCTACCATACAATAGACTGGTGGCGATCTCAGTGTCACCCAAATCAGAGTATATTACGAAAAGGCCGTTTCTGAAATTTTCCTCGAGCGAAAATCGACCCGCAACCACCCCAGTGAGCCGAGCGGCCAACGTTCGAACACTGCGCCAAGCGGCCATCAAATTTGTCAACCTCTATCGATGGCCACATCACTAGTCCCAACCAGTTGCTTTAACAAATAAAAAGGCCCTTCGCGGCGTCTCTTAAGCGCCCACGCACACCGTTTGACAGTTGTCGTTTGTTAAATACGTCTCAGTCTAATACCTTTTCTTACGCCACTTAGCGGTATGACAGAGTAATAATACTTTTGATGTTATGTTTGATTGAGTAGATAGTGACGTCACAGTTGATATGTCAATTGGTAGGTTTAAGCCGGCGGATTAGTTTCATTGGTTCGGAGGCAGAGGATTAATACAAAAAGTAGTGTACAAGTGTCTTATTGTAAATTGTGACTGTAAGTAGTCGTTTCCTGTAAGCTTCTTGGATGAGTGAAGTTGGTACTTATGCAAAGCATTTTTTGTTGTTTAAGAACTCCCGCCAACTTCTAGAAGAAATTTAAGTCACACTTTTAAAAACTTAACTATGTTTTTATAAGATGGGACATTTCACGAAATTTACCTTTGACATAACGAACCTATTACGTTTGTCCCAAGATAAGCCTTCGACTGAGCTACAGTCATATTCTTTAACATCTTTATATGCGTATCTAAACTCTACCACCGGAACGTAAACTGTTATAACCCATAAAATGTAGATTTATTTTTTCTAACAAATTCTATGGCACCATCCTAACCAATATATTCTTATTTTATGCACATATATAATAATGTACATGAATTGCGCAAGAAATAAAAAGGTTCGATTTCTTTTGATTTTTAAAATGATTTTTTTATTAACTTGATTGGTGTAACGTATTATTTTTATGGGAATATTGCATAAATCGCTGCTGAACTTATATTCAGATAAAATAGGTTGTAAATAACATTTTTCATGTAGATGTTTCATGCCACACAACACTTAAATTGGGCTGCCGAAAACCTTTATTAATCGGAAGACACCCAATAATTCATTAACAAGCATCCATAGATACAGCTTTGTTAAAAAAAACATCTATCTTGTCAGTACTGTTTTCATAAAGGGGTAAGCAGTGCACTGCGGGCCTAAAAAGGCCGCATAGCAATTCTGCAACAGCTATTCATTTTCCTGATTTTCTATCTGATTTTTTAGCAATTCTGCTAAATTTTCATAAAATTGTCACGATCGGCTCAAAATGTGTGATCCTTTGATTGTACTGTACTACTTGATTGCTAAGTAGTACTAGCTAGGTCAGAATGTCTCTAACGGCTCGCCCTCTATTCACGTTTAGCGACCATATTTCTTAACGTAGGCTTTCAGTAAAAAAAAAATACACTGATCATCACTGGGCTATCATGACAATACCTCGCCACAATGTCACAATATAAAATTAAGCATTCACACTTCGCAAGTAACACGAAAATAAAGACATAAAGTGTTATCGTTCGAAAGTATAATATTTGTATAAATAAGGCGGCAGTTAACGTGTGGTAAACCACCGATACCGTCACCCACGCCCCTTGAAACAATAGCTCCATAAGTACAACACCGCGTGACATTTCACGGTGTATGTTCCGAATTATATTCGGCCTACACGATGACTTTATTAAAAAAATATGAAGGTTTTTAACTCTGATTCGAATTTTGAATGTTTTAGCAAAGCATTCCATATTTACTTTTGATTGGACAAGGACGATAGATTTGACTGAATGCTCCTCGCACCGACGGGAGATCTTTTCTTATCAGTGACAGATCAAAGCAAATTATCATAATTAAAACGCAAACACTCTTCTGCTATACAAAAAAAGTAAATTAGTAAATTACACACTAAAAGGTTTTTTCTGAGATATGACATTTTTGATGTAGGTTACCAGAAATTATTTTCTTGTTATTTTTAAAAATGGAATGTAGAATCTAGGTAGAACTAAACCACAATTAACTTACCTACAAAACAGTAATGTAGAAGTTTAAACTTAACTTAACCCATAATACCTAACAGACAGTTTGTTGGCCTTTGTCGACCATTTTCACATCTCGTCCTACCCACGCAGACTAACAGACAATTACTAGTTACTTCTGGACACTCGATATCTCTGACTTCTACTTTTACTTTCTAACCTTAGTTAACGGACACTAGACAAGTTTAATCTCCGTTTTAATCAAGGGTTTGTAGTCTATACATCAACTATGGCCAAATTTGCATAATTTGTATGACAATTAAATTAGATATAAATAAATATCGCCAGAATTTCACACCAACTGTGTCCATGGACACCGTTTAGTAGGACAAACTATTTCTTATTATTTTATTTTAGGCGCTCATAGCTAACTGCAATCACTGTTCGATAAACGATCGGAGGTTAAGTAAGGTCAGGCGGAGATGGGTGACCATTTAGTGGCATTTGAACTGGGCGTCACCGTGTTTCGGAGGTCACGTAAAAAATCGGTCCCGGTTGTTGTCATCTAGGCAGCAGTCGTTAAGCCTTGTCAGAGGCCTTCGGGCGGCTTGAACAACTCTAACACTAGGTTGGCCACTACCATACGATAAGAAGAAGAGGAGAATTATATTTTATACCTATTATTTATTATTTATTATTTTATTTCTTATCTTTGTATTCAATAGTTTTATTCTATATCAAGTTACATTAGTGTTTGTAACCTCACAATCATTGTAAAGTCAGATTCAATTTATTCACCTCAGATTTTTTGGTCTAATTGATCATAAAATAATTAACATTGAACACTACATCCTTTTGTTCAATTGGAACCGTATGTCGTTGGTGATAATGTTGACTTTTGTTAATCAGGTTTACAACCCAATTAATCATACAATTAAAAGCATATGACATGTAATCAGTCACACGTAGGCGCGGCGAAACCATTTCTTTAATAAAAAGTAAATGTTGTAAAACTTTGGGGCGAGCAGACGAGATACATTTTTTGACCACAATTTATGAACGGCACTAATGACATCCAGGATTTTTTGCAACACGGTTCACATTGGAGCGAGTTGATACTGACACTTGCTTGACATTTCTAACAGTATTTTTTTCTCTCACGTGACGATAATCATGGCACTGACAATAGTAAAGTGGCAGATAGCGTCGGCACGCATCCAATTAAGCAATATCTGGGATGTTGAATATTTTTTTGCCCTCTTTAAAAAATGAAAAGTTTTGGAATGCAGAAACGTATTCGCAATGGCTAATTATTAATAATATTATGTCTATTAATGTAATTTCATCTTTATCAGATCAAGTATGCAAGAGCATTCTCTTTCTTTATTGGATCTTGTGTTTTGTCTAAGGAAGTTTCCTTAAGGCGGTTTAGGTTCAGCATGCTATTACTACGATTGAAAGACCATTGTATGGTACCTATACCTGCTTAGTTTAGGACCAAGCGATTTTATACCACAAAAAGTAGCGCAACATTTTTGTTGCCTCATTGTCGTCGGTCTGTATTCGTAAAACTTGATTATTCATTCAACAATAAAATAACTCGGTCAATTCCGCCCACGTTTTCTCCTATTGGATAAGACATTGTGCTAGTATAACTATATTTCTACTAGAAACGTGTAAATAGAGTCATAAAGTATATATATTAATATGGTTTTTATTTATATTATTGCTATTATGCCTTATATAGCTGTAAGTGTATTATTGTTGACTCAATCTTGTTAGAATTCAAATTATAATCATTAAATACATTGTATTAGTGAGACAATAATGTTGGTATGTTTTAATATGGTTATAATAAAGACGTTGCATAAATTCAAAGTTTTTTAATGCATGGGCGATATTTAGATATTTAGAAGATAAAGGAAAACAAAATGGGAGATAAATAGAGAAGAGTATACAACTATTTTCTAAGCTTATTAACTGCCTAACAGACAACGCACAGGCGTTGGGTCTCGAAGTTGCACATTATTTCTCTATGTAAAAAAAAATGTAACGTCACGACTTTTATCCCCATTCGGGGGTAGTCAGAGGTTTGAGTGGTGGCCATACACCACCACATTGTGGAGGTATTAACCAACTCAAAGCCCACGTTTCACCAGATAGTCGACGTATTTCTTTATGTAGTAGGTAAAACTGACGAAGAATTTTCCCGTAAGGGGTTAAATTGGGGATAAATGTTTGCATAGATAACCCATGGTTTAACGGTTTAACCACACTTTAAACTGCGCACTAGGAATAACTTGCATCAAAGTAATTCCTAAAAAGTAGGTGGCGGGAGCGGAGGCAGCGCCATTGTGATTGGTCAGAAGCGGTATGGCAACGCATTGTAGGTCGATCGTAAATCTTAAACTCCTTATAAGCGAATGTTTTTCGGAAACTTTAGTCCTGGAGTGCGGAGTATAAAGGTTTGTTAGTCCGCTAGAAATTTTATCCAGGACACGGCTAGTTCTCTTATAAATCAACGGCCGGAATCCTGCGGTCCAAATAATGTTGTACCTTAAAAAATGTGTGCCTTAAAATGTAGGTATTTTACTGAATAGTCAGAACTAAATTATGCAATCGTGTGAACCCTAAAGTCCAAAGTGCTAGTCCCGATTGATCGGCGCTAATGCGATGAGCATTGTTTTTGACGGCGCCCGCGCAGCGGTGAAGTGTTGAGACGCGCCTGTACTCACTGATATTATGACGGACAGATGATTCGAAAACTACCAAGGGAACTCGATATCACTTCTAGATTTTGAAAATATAAATGTTAAAAATATCTTAGTTTTTATTTTAAGATGTAAAGATCTTGCTACGAAGACGGCATATTTTAATAACGCATAGTGCTCGCTTCTTAAGTAACGGATTGGCTTAAAAAAATGTTCAAATTAAAATAAAAATATTTTACGGAAAGTAACACATCGACTTGCCTACAGAACTCCAATACTACTTTATTTTTTGAGTATAAAACTCGAATCAAAATGGCTTTAATAAAACAATTCTTGGAATAGCGAGCCAATGGTAGGGGCGCGCACGGGATGAGTCGACAGGTGCGTATGCGCATGATTGAGCTATTGTTTCCCACGACCTGGTGATTGCTCGTGTTAGGGACCTGCCGTGGTTCCGGTGATTATATTCGATTATATTTAAAGTTCTATAGAAGCAGATAAAATTTGCCAAAGATAATAAAACTGACATAGTAAAGCCTAGAATAAAGTGGAGTGGGGGAAGGGGAGGGAGGTCTTTGCCCAAAAAGTAAAAACCAATCTTACTACTTTTTAAATTTGGAACTAGGCCCGCCACACACTTCCTTTGTTACTCCTGTAAGCCAGGATCGAAAATGGTGTCCATCGATGATGCCAAGGTTTGATCCTCGACGAGTCCCGAGGAAAACCTAAGTTGTCTTGAAATCCGCACGAATTTAATCAAAAGAATGGATAGGAGGAGTTGCAAGAAGAATGTTACTATTTACGAAGTGTGTAACGTCACGACTTTTATCCCCATTCGGGGGTAGTCAGAGGCTTGAGTGGCCATACACCACCACATTGTGGAGGTATTAACCAACACAAAGCCCACGTTTCACCAGATAGACAGAGCCCAACGTGACAGGTGGTGAACCTTGTCACCATGTATACAGGAACTGACTATTACCTAATCCCGAGGGATAGGTAGGTTTCCTCACGATGTTTTCCCTCACCGCCAGCGAACTGTAAATTATGCACATAGATGAAAATTCATCCATTGGTGCATGCCCCACCGGGGATCGAACCTGGGACCTTCTGATTGCTAGCCCAACCTGTTCACCCCTAGGCTACAGTCGCTTTACGAAGTACTGCGTATATTAAACAAAGCAATGCTTGTACTATGGGTACCGTAAAATGGACGGCGGCCGATACCAATGACACCCAGATCAAGGCAATTTACGAAATTTACCTCTGGTGGGAATCGAACCGGCTATCACCCGATGCAGTGAGCCGAGTCGCCTACGCTCGAATCACTGCGCAAAGCGGTCGTCATATACGCCGATCTTCCGTAAGAGAGTGGTACTTAGGTACTACCCTGGTCGAGCCAGCCATTTATGAGCTGCGGTCAATTGGCTACAGCTTGGCTCTCCCACCAGTATTCTAGTCCAAGTATGACTGACATTGTATTGACTACTTCACCAAGCGTTCTAGGAACTCGGATGGAATGAGGCTTCCCCGCCCGCACTGCCCGTACACCCGCCACCGCCTGCGGCTCCCCGCCCGCCACACCTCCCGCACACCGCCACTTTTTGTGCGGGTGACGTCACATTTGACAGGTTCCTAGTTAGCTTGGTGGAGTAGTATGTGCAAACATTTTCAGCGCCATTTTTACGCGGGCTATGATAATTATAAAACCATAGTTTCTTCATCTCATCAGTATAACAAATATTATGTTACGAGAACTGGTCCATTACATCATGTTATATTAATTGTTGCGCTGGCGCCCTACTGCGTGTAATATAACGTCAGTCAGCGTGTCAGTGATGAACTTTGCACTCTCCACTCCGAAGCCACGTTTTGTTTACTGTGCCTTTGTTGCCTGCTAGATCGTAGTATACTATTCAGGGCGCCTACTCGCTTACAAACGAAAACGATATTGCGGACGAAATTCGCGTATTTCCTACTACGTTTCTCATTGATTCCGACATTTCTTACGAACGAAAATTGTTTGGCGTCTTCATCGTCGTCGAATCTAAACGTTAAACAATTTTCGTTCGTAAGAAATGTCGGAATCAATGAGAAACGTAGTAGGAAATACGCGAATTTCGTCCGAAATTTCGTTTTCGTTTGTAAGCGAGTAGGCCCCCTGTATAGTTTGTAGAAAACTAAGGCTCGTATTAGTAAATTCATCTCAAAGTTAATATCGATCTTAAGATGCGGTTTTGAGGTTTAATGTATAGAACATCTGTCAAAAACAGCATCTTAATTGATCTTAACTTTGAGATGCATATTCATACGAGCCTTATGGCCGAATACTCGTACGCAACTTAAATTTGAGAGCTGCTTAACTTTGACGCGCCATACAATAAATGACAGATAACGACGTCTCAAACTGCTAATTGGCGGCGTCTTCATCAGGCGCATGCCTCGCGTGAGCACTCAGTTTTGAGGTCGGAACGCATAGACGTAATGTCATAATATGAGTGCTCGGGTGAGGCATGCGCGCCATATGGACACATCTATTGGGACTTAAATATTTAAGTAGCCTTTGAGTATTCGGCCGTTAGTATCTGACGGATTATGTACGTGCATCGGGAGCATTCCTTCAACGCACGTTGTAGAATGAATTTCCTTCCTGAAGTCTTTGAAGGCGTCCATAAATTACGTGAGGCATTTAGGGGGGGAGGGGGTCGAGCAATATCTCACCAAATCTCACGTGGGGGAGAGGGGGCGGGTCTCGGCAAATCTCACGTGATATTTTTTTACTGCAAGAAACAGTATAAAATTGCAAGAAATCTGGGTTAAATTAAGTAATACATGTTTTTCATGTAAAATATAGCTTTTTAAAAATCTCACGTGAGATTAGAGGGGGAGGGAGGGGGTCGAGCAAAATTCACACATCAGAAGGGCTGACGTCAACGAGCGTTCGTGCAAAACGCTTCGCTTCATGTATGGAAATGACATAAGTCACGTGATCTACATAGCAACTTGTTGTTGATCTACATAGCGATGTTTGACATTTCCATACATTGTGAAGTCTATTCTATTCTATTCGATTAGCGTTCATGCCACTTGGCTAGCCCCTCTGTTACCGCACTCGCAATTCGACAATTAACTAACTACATACACAAGAAGGCTTTATAAACCAGAGGATGAACCCTATTGCCATTATTTATATGTTTTCAAAATCATAATCCGCGAACGACTGCATAGTACTATGCCCATGGACTCCGTTCAGTTGGGCAAACTATTTTGAACAGTCACATTTGTCTCCCTCCTTGTTGTCTTGGCTTCCTAAGCAATAAATACAATAAGTCTAAAATGCCGTTTTAGCACCGAGGAAAAACCGTAGCGTATCATGACAGAACCAACAGGAAACCACGACAATAGTTTTGATGCGTTCTAGTTTGTAAGCTGAGCTCTGTTATTAGCGGGTGTCAATAATAAACAGAGCTCAGATTATGTTGGTAATGTTACAAACACCTAAACGTACGTTACCGTATTGTAAACATCCTTGAAGATTGAAACAATGCGAATCTATGATTGGCAGTATAGAGATGACATGACTAAAAGTTGCTCATCAATGCACCAATAGGAGGCCTGCATTATGACGTGATCGAAAAAATGATGCGACAATGGAGCGATCTAATTGGATAATCTTTTACTTAGCGTTGAGACACGTGCAACAATAACCTTTTGCGTATTTCTATAAAATAAATGCGCAGATTATATTGATTGTAAGATAAACACGTACATTTTCCTCTTTGTAGTCAATACAATGGGCTATTATGGACGATTATAAGACGGAATCTCGGCTCTATTAATATTCCCGGAATGAGTAATAACAAATAGTCACGATTAGGTCAATGTGGTGTTGCTTTTGTAGGCTTTCGTATATATACACCCATATATACACCCATGTGTATATTTAGCAATAGATCACCAAGGTATTATCAATAATAAATAAATATCGCCAGACTTACACACCAACCGTATGATAGATAGATAGATAGATAGATAACTCTTTATTAATCCACCACTAGAAAAATAATCATTTATAAATAATTACACAATTTACACAGAAAGTGGTCACAATGTGTCACAGAAAGTGGACAGTATGGGCCCAAATTAGGCAACGCTTGTACTATGGCTACGATACAATGGACTGAGGGCGATCCCAGTGACACCCAAACCAGGGCAAAGTAAGAAAAGGCCGTGTCCGAAATTTGCCTCTGGCGGGAATCGAACTCGCAACCACCTGATGCCGAGCCGAGCGGCAACTCAAACTACAGAGCCAAGCGGTTGGTGGCTTATGGTCAAAATCCCAATGGCAACGTCCAGATGTCTCACATGCCGCGCGAGGCAAATTGCCTCACGAGGCAAATGCGCGTTCTGCCTCACCTGAGCGCTGTCATTTGCCTCGCCTAGTGTGGCATAGTCATGAGACAGAACGATGTCAAACGTGTCAAACTGATTGCTCGGGTATACCCTTCTCTGTCTAGACAAACGTCGTCTGTCTGCGACTGAGGCAAACGTCGTGCTTCGCGAGGCATGTGGGTGAGCAGCCTCGCGCGGCATGTGCATGTTGTAGACACGCCTATTAATGTATTACAAAACTTTATTTTCATCGCTTTTATATCTTATATCGCTTATCCTACCAGTGGCTAGACATCATTAGGTCGGCATAGATGACACGCACACGTAAAAGCGTCGATTGGAAGGAAATGAGAAACATTGCGATGGGTGAAAGGGTGAAAGGTCTATCTAGGAAACAATATTGTGCTGGGAATTTATTGTAATAGGCTTTACGCGACTCAGATATGATGCTACAGGTTTCTATTGAGCTTTAAACCTGTATTACACTAATACAGGTTTTAGAAAATTAAACGTCAGGTGTTGCAGTTAATTAAAATCAAACCGCCAAATTTATAGAGATTTCTAGCCAGTTTACAATGGTTTTACAAAGCATTTCTAGGAACAAAAGTGTTTTGTAATGCCAGTGTAAGACCACTATAAGTTTCTATATACACTGGAGCGCATAGAAAAAGGGTCGGTTAGAAAATCTTCAATATCTTCAAAAGTACCTGATTTAGGTTTATGAAATAAAGACATTAAAGAATATTGTAATGTGCATAAATGAAAATTTAAAAAAAGAATTCAAGTTTATTATTTTTATTAAATGTAAAATTAATAAAAATGCGATTAAAGATATTGAAGATTTTCTAACCGATCCTTTTTCTTTGCGGTCCAGTGTATTTGGGGGTATATAATTTATACCTAGAAATATATTATATTTCTTTTTACTAGCTCTACAGCGGCTTCATTTGTGTAGGTTCTGGAGATAAGGCCATCAACTCAGGGCTAACGGAACTAAAGTAGATTTTTTATAGAGACGAAGTAAATTGACAATTAGAAATGTCACTTTTCTGAGAATATCCGACCAAGTGTCTCCTCAAACCATTGACCTAAAATATACTAGCCAATGTCTAAAATACTGTTGTTGTGCAAAATTAACGATTAAATAAGATTGCAGCCTGTTTTTCTAAAAGTTAAGTGATGTGAACCCTTTTCTTCTATTGCTATCAAAATTACATTAGCACCTGTTAGAATATTTCATCTAATCATTTAAAAAAACATGACTTTATATCCCCTAGAGGGCGCAATATGCAACTTAATGTGACGTCATATAGCCTATAATCAGCGGACTATCAAGACGCTTCCAACGATACCTAAGTTGTCGAATTATGATAAGTAGTTTGGAAGTTATGCGGGAACAGATGAACATACATACCGGTCAAAATCATAACCCTCCGCCGTAGTCGGGTAAAAAATACATTAATAAAATTGATAATCTTATACTGCTAGTATTATCTAAAAAATACTACTCGACTCTTAAAAACTCTAAAACTAGACAGGTGTTCTAAGAATTGTTAGTTCACAAATAATAGACATTAAATAAGATTTGGACACATTCTATCTAACCCGCCACGTTTATTGATCAATTGAAGAGATTATAAGAAAATTATGTGCCATATTTGCATTTTAAAATAACTTTAAGATTATAATACTTAAATATGTAGGATTAGTATGCTTACCAGGTGTTAATATTCGATTTCGAACTTTCATAGTAGCGTCGAAGAAATATTGGGTATTGGAAAATTGAGAAGCTAAATAGAAATTAACATCACGTTTTTATATAAAATAAATAGGTTATCGCCTCCAATGCTTTTGCATATTTTAATTGTTGATTTATATTTATGATTATACATTTTGTTTTTTGGATACACACAATAAAATGAGCACTTGGCAAAGTGATTCAAGTGTAGGCCACACCGCTCACTGCATCGTGTGGTTGCGGGTTCGATTCCCGTCAGAGGCAAATTTCATAAACGGCTTTTTCGTAATTCACCCTGGTCTGGGTGTCACTGCTATCATCCCCAGTCGAATGTATAAGCGTTATTTAGATATGGTTCATAAAGTTGATATGTTATTCTGGCGATATTTATTCATTGAAGTATTATCTAGATTCTATGTGATTAATACCAGACAAAATCTAATAAATTTTCAATTAAAAGGCACATTATTTTAACCCGATCAATTCCCTATAAAGTCTATAAACATTTCGGTGGCGGCATCATACTCATGGACCAGTTACTAAGGGGACTGGCCCTAAGCAAGTCGGCCGAGTGGTCGGCCTAGTACTAACATCGACATAAAACGAAGCGAGTAGTTCAACTATTTACCGGTAAATAGTAAAATGAATATGAAAAAACAATGACCACGTTTTTTTTCATACAAATATCTAATAAGGGCACCTCTTTCTTTAGTCTTTACTCTGTGATCATACTATAAGCGAAAATTTCTATAAAAATCGCCGTCGCGTCGCAATCGCCTCACCGTTGCAGATAGTAATGTAAAAACCTAGACATTGCTTGCAGTCTTATAGAAATAAGTTGTATGTAATGAATGACAAACGCTTCCTCTCACTCAATATAATCTAATGCAAGCCTAGCAGCGAGATATTTAAAGTACTACTTATTAAAAAATCCATCTAATGCTAAATAAATAAATTAATAAATTATTTATAAATAAAATAATCGTATAAAAAAAAAATAACACAGCTGGCTGTACAGTTATACATGAAAAGAGAACAATTAAAGATGAAACAAAAGTATAAACAGGAGCGGGGCTTGCGTGCGCGCATCGCGTTCCGTTTGCGCGGGATTCGTGCACTTTTTGTTGACGGCCCGGTAATCGAACGCGTAAATTGAAACCTTCGATAGCACTGATTATAGTGTATATAATGTCTTAGCTTTGTTTGTTTTAATTCATAGTTGTTACTCGTGACGTGCGCGCAAAACAAAAAAAAAACAGCTTTATTATTATCATAAGTTAGAAGGCTTTATAATACCAAAGACTGAGTAGCATAGGTAATAATATTTTCTTTATTATTGAAAACAGATGAAAATCAACAGCAAATTACTTTGCCCGATTTAAATAGTTATGAAATGGTATGAAGTTTTTTCGTTAAGCGTTGAAAGTGACTAGTAAAGTTGTAATACCATAATATAAATAAAAATGAGCTTGCAAACTGAGTTCTTAATGACTATTAGTTTAACTGAGTAAATGTTTCACAAAATAAAAAACCGACATAACCGCTTATAATTCCCCTTATAACATTTTCATACAAAGTTTTTTCCTGTTATTCAGCGACATAATTCTATCGTACAAATGTGTAATGTGTATTTCAACAAATTGAATTTAATTTATACATGTCTCTATTAATATTAATAGCGTATACATTATGTATGTAAGTACAAATAGAGTGATAATAGCTCGTTTATTAATAAATAGAGCAAAAAGTGTGAAAATTGTAGAGAGCGATTCGACGGTAGTCTGGCCGTAGAGTTTAAACTACGCCCTTATGAAAGACTTCAACGAGATGCATTTGCTTAATTTTTTTTTTTAATTCAGTTTGTTTTTGTTATGGAATTATTTATAGGAAACCACTCCCTCTCCCCCCTCTAGTTTCATTCTCCGTGAGCATACGAAGAGATGTAGATTTTTTTAAATAAACTATCTAACTACTAAACGCATGCCTTAACCAATACCTATCGAGATATGGATGGCTTAGTAAAACCTCCCCTGACCCCACTCTCCTTTTTCCCGAAACGTCTCTAATAAAATCTCCAACATAATAGGTGTTATTACAAACGTTAAACTCGTTTTGAACTCGTGTCTAGTCAATTTGCCCTAGTAAATTTTGATATAACTCGTTTTTATCTCTTTTTTATCATAACAAGGAAAGAGTATAACCGTTTTAATAGAGTTAGCTCTAGCTCTGGCTAGAAGTAGGTACATTTGTAAGTAGGTTGCATTCGTATGGTGGATTTCATCTGATACCTTTGTATCGGTTGCCATGGTTACGGAACAGCCACGGTCCAGCGAGCCGGCTACCGACAGGTTGTAACAAAAGCCAGAAGCATTTGTTTATTTATAGATATGACAAGTGAGATGGTAGAGTTTTATGGATTAAAAGTGGGTATACACTTAAATTGTATTATTGGGTTTGGAATTACTTATACCGCGCTTTCCTTCCTCTCCTTTTCCCCTCCCTTGTTAGACTTAGTATTTTTACCTAAGTATTCAATAACACGATTAAGGGCCACCGCAGACTTGCTACTTTTAGCATCGGCGATCGGCGATTTTGATGCTGTGACTCGCTCGTTCGCGCTCGAAGAAACGGGATGCAGCATCGATACGTCACAAAATCGCACGTTGAAGATGCTAAAAGTAGCAAGTCTGCGGAGGCCCTAATGGTTAGCTATCGCAGATTAACTACCATTCACTAATATCTAATTAACTACTTCAAATACGTGACTTTCTACCGTTGTTCTTCATTAATAGACGTGTCTACAACATGCACATGCCGCGCGAGGCTGCTCACCCACATGCCTCGCGAAGCACGACGTTTGCCTCAGTCGCATGCCGCGCGAGGCAAATGGCGAGGCAACTGACACTCTAGACAGGGAAAGGTAATACCCGATCAATCAGTTTGACACGTTTGACATCGTTCTGTCTCACGACTGCCAAACTAGGCGAGGCAAATGTGAGTGCTCAGGTGAGGCAGGGCGCGCATTTGCCTCACGTGAGGCAAGTCAAACACCGCGAGGAAAATTTTCCTCGCGCGGCATGTTGCGCGACACTTCTGGATGCGCGACACTTCTGGACGTAGCTATTGAATCAGTTTTACAACAAACCCACATATTATTATGATGTGAAACTTCTACTTGCGTATTCTGTATCTCTATAATAATGTAGAGTTCTTCAGCATAACTGTCAAATGATAAGATAACTTAATAGACTGCAAGTAACAGTGATTGTTACTGTGATTATTAAGAAGATGAGGAAACTAAGTGCTTGTTTTTTATTCTTACAAAGCTGGTAGCAGATCTATTTTAGATTTCAAAAATGGACGGTCACCCGAATTGATTTCTTATGTTATTTTTTGTTTTAATTAAGTTTAAGAACTAGAAAAAACCAGTTGCTAGTTGTTGCTTGACACTGGCGAAAGACCTATTATTCTGGGTGCGGCAAGGTTTTTAAGTGGTCATTAAAATATAGAAACTTAACTAAACTAAAGTTAAGAGAAGTTAAATAAAGTGTGATTGAAAGTGTTTTATTGAAGAGAAAGAAATATTTTGTTTTAAAACACGTTGACGCGTTAACGGGTTGTTAACTTTGTAATAAAATATAAACCTACTCTACCATACCCTTAATAATAATTAATAATTTTTAATTTTAGCCCTTTTAACGTCCCACTGCTGGGCACGGGCCTCCCCTCAATGCGAGGGGTATTCAGGCCATAATCCACCACGCTGGCCCAGTGCGGGTTGGTGGATTTCACATGTCTAAAGACATGCAGGTTTCCTCACGATGTTTTTCCTTCACCGTAAGCAAGTGATAATCATATTAAAGTTATGATTCACACATCGATTTCGAAAAATCCAGAGGTGTGAGCCAGGGTTTGAACCCAGGACCTTAAGCCCGCAAGACGCGTGCTTAACCGATCGGCTACCACGGTTACCTTTAAAAATATTATATTTCATAGTAGCTGGATATCCTTTACTGAACAATATTATACTATTTTGTGTTCACTTTGATTCATCCAATAACAATTTCTTATAAGATAAGATTTCCATTTACAGTAGGTAAAGTCAACGTTGTGGCTAGCCTTAGGCTGAATCATGCTAAAAGCCGTTTAAGATTATATAACTTAGCCTCAATATGTCATAATCTGGATTATTTGAGTCCTTTAATATTGATAAAGGATAACATACCTTATATTCCTCTTATTAAAGCTTTCACTCCACCCAAGTTTAATAACACAAGACACATTAGTAAATACATACACTCTGACACTTCCACAAATCTCTGATTATGTCAATTCACTTTGTTTCATAAAAACAATAGTTTCATTTTGTTTTACACAGTTTTTGTTTGATACCTGACACGATACTTTACCTAAATTGTTCGACATTCAAATTGTTTTTCAGTGCGCATTCCGCGCATTTTTTACGGGATCGCGACGCTTTTAAGGGCTCGTTGAAACGCGAGTACGCGTAACAACCTGGCTACAAGCTTGCGTAGACGCAACTGAAATCACCTTGCAAGGCCCACTATCGCCGTCTCGGTCTAAACATGTAGCTGTCTCTCTCCAGCGGGCATTGTGCTCGGACCAGCAAGTGGTCTCAACTTGACAATAAATTACGTATAGGAATCTAATCAGTTCAAATAGGTGTGTGATTTTTTAAAATTCTGATCGCTTAGGAGGGACAATAGGACTATATATTGTACTGTACTGTAAAAACTGTTTGTGTAGTTTGAGAAAATAAGGTGTCATTAAGGATATACCTCAAGGTCTATAAGTATTACAGCTTTTGCGTTTTAAATGAGTGAGCTTATTGAACA
The DNA here is from genome assembly GCA_947859195.1 of Drymonia ruficornis. Taxonomy (NCBI): domain Eukaryota; kingdom Metazoa; phylum Arthropoda; class Insecta; order Lepidoptera; family Notodontidae; genus Drymonia; species Drymonia ruficornis. The sequence goes on along the minus strand of OX401925.1, from coordinate 5,061,140 downwards.
CTAATTGAAGCTGATTATCTTCCGTGTATTTTCAGAGTCTGCAGCGAAAATGTCTGTAATATTAAGGACTCTTTTTGTGACCTAAATGCCTTTTAATTTTCTCTTTTTTGTCGGTAAGTTTCTTAAAAATGTTAAGGCTTCAGGAAAAGATTATGGATTCAATTTCGGAAAACATTTTTTGGAAAACATTTTAAATCTTACCCAAGGAACAAAGAGCATTATTTGCAATAAATCGCTCCATCTGTAGAAAAAGAATTTACTGCATTTCTTTAAACATTTTACACTCCAATATTACCATAACAACGTGCAGTCATTAGCGTATGTAAGTACCTAATTAGCACGCTATAAACAAACAAGCACCGTATAAAGGGAATATTACAATTTGTAATACAATGCCCGTGCTCATCCGTCGGCGTACGCGCAACAAAAAGCGGGCACTACCGAATTGGTAGGCGCAATCGACTCCAGGCTCCCGCCTTACCTTTCCTGTGTCTCTGGTATCGTTATTCAATGTTTTGCGCAGTGTTAGTAACTGAGTGATACTTTTTATAAGTAGCACTTAAGGACAATACGGAACATTTGCGGTGGAGCAGGTATGGTTCTGTTTTTCTTCGGGAAATAGTTTGTGCTACTCGTCATTCGAACGGAAAATAAGCTACGATTTTTCATTCTCGTCTAAGCTCTGTATAGCCAATACAATGACTATAGGCCTATGGACAGCGGTAGGCTAAACAATGTATAATATCATCTTACTCAAGAAATCTCGCCATAGCCATAGCCGCTTATAGCCAGCTGCAATCACTGATCGGGAAACGATCGGAGGTTAAGCAACGCTTGGCAAGGTCGGACAAAGGAGGGTGACCATTTGCTCGCATTAGAACTGAGCGCCTTCGTGCTTCGGAGGGCACGTAAAAAGTCAGTCCCGGGTATTGACATCTAGGCAGCGGTCGTTAAGAATTGTCAGAGGCCTTCAGGCGGCTTGAACACCTTTGACTAGTGTCAAAGTTGGCCAGTACCATAAGATAAAAAGAAAAATACTCAAGTAATCAAACTTAAAAATATTTTCAGAACTTGCACCCCATAATTTTGGCTATCCATTGCATTAATACTGAAAACAAATTACTTTAATAAAAAAATATTCTGTAGGCTTGTTTGTAACTCAGCGGAATTCACTTGTCATCTATTTACACAGATCTGTGTCATGAATATAATTATAAATATGTAATTTCAGTGAGGCTTTACCTACAGAGTAAAGAAAGAGGTGCCCTTATTAGATATATGTATGAAGAAAAACGTGGTCATTGTTTTTCATTTTCATTGTTCTATCTACCGGCAAATAGTTGAACTACTCGCTTCGTTTTATGTCGATGTTAGTACTAGGCCGACCACTCGGCCGAGTTGCTTAGGGCCAGATACAGATACAGGGCCCCTTAGTAATTGGTCCATGGCTTTACCGCACAAACGAGAGAGACTTAGAACGAAACGGCCATATCTGAAAGCCCGGACGGAAATCGAACCTACAACCTTTTGACGGGCCCGTTAGCGTGGTTGGCGCGGAGGCGCCTTTCACGCTGCAGGTCGTAGGTTCGATTCCTACCCGGGACATGCATTTGTGTGCATGAACATGTCTGTATGTCCGGAGTCTGGGTGTATATGTATATTAAGTATGTATTTACAAATAAAAAAGTAGTATATGTAGTAATATCAGTTATCTGGTTTCCATAGTACAAGCTCTGCTTAGTTTGGGATCAGGTAACCGTGTGTACAAAAATGTCCCCGGATATTATTATTAACCACTCAGTATAGTCAACCCAGCGATCTCCAAAACACTATGAATACAGTAGAAGTAGTATTATGAGAATTCTTATACTCTTTCGCCTCAATTTATATATCAGGTAGTATAGATTTATCTATGTTTTGCATAGTTATGCTTTGAGATTTCGTTGTAGTGGAAAACGCCTATATTTGAACAGAGCTTATATTGGAACAACCTGTTTCGTGCAGGTCGAATTGTATCGACAATTTTTACCTTAAACTTGAACGCAAATTACCGGTAGTAAGGACGTAGTTACAATGTGATACGGTAATTTTATGAAAGTATTTCAATACCTTCTAAAGTTATGTCTATATGTTTAGAATGTAGCTAGCTCCCGTTATAATCAATTAACAATAGGATTACAAAGCGTTTTATTTCGGAAAAGTACTTTGCTAACCAAAGTTAGTAAATTAAGTAATGTTATAGAAACTTTGTTTTCTTTTAAGTCCATCTAGAATAATCTAGATTTTAAACAAATGTCTGCTACAAAAACTAACGACTGAACTAAATATTACACATCTAAAATTATTTCTGTCTTGCTCATAAGTTACTATTACGATAAGGATGGCAATACGGTTAGTTTAGTCAAATTTAGTGCCGAGCCAACATAGTCAGGATTATTAGAAAGATTATAACGTCAATTGTATATATTTGGGTTACCTTCAAAGACGCGTAAAGTTTCACAAATTATCAGTAAAAAATAACTGACCACATTAAACGCCGCCCATTACAGTACCGTTAACCGTTACCGAAACACCGAAACAATAAAATTGCCCGCCCCACCCACTGACCAGCGCGCGCGCATAAATCAACACAAAACACAATTATAAGAAATTACCGACGCTCTTATAATTAAAAAATGGTTATATTTCATTAATACGTCAATATTAACAAATAATATTAGACCACCTAGATGTAGAGTCGTTCTTTTATACGTATCATCTACTTTGTGTTTTTTTTTTCAATTTGCGTATTCTTTTCAATTAAGTTTAATGAAAGTTGATTGATTAATTTTCCATACGCCTATAGGTATTTTATGGGATACTATAGAACCGGTACCGGCAGTAATACTTGCTAAAACTTAACAATGGTCGCATATGACATGGCTGAATACTGTTTTCATATATCGAAACCGTTACTTTTCTTTAGGAGAAACGTTCATTAACGCTAATGACCACTTACATCTAAGCTTTAATAACGTGTACTTTACCTACGTCAAATTACATTAGTATTTCAGTTAGGGCACAGCTCCATACAAATTTCAGACATGTCCTTTACTTGTACAATAATAAAACATTTAAAAATTATCAACGCATTTTTAATGTATAAAATTCCTACTTATTAGCTGTTTATATTCTTAGCTTGATTGTCTACTTATATACTTATGGACTATAGTTTGGACTATAGATATTGTATTGTATCGTCCACCTTACACCCCAAGTGTATGGTACCAAACTAATATAAATAACAAATCTTGTACTATGGGTACCGTACAATGGACTGGGTGCAATACTAGTAACAGCTAGACCAGGGCAAATTACGAAAAGGCCGTTTCCAATATTTGCCTCTGGCGGGAATTGAACCCGCAATCACCCGATGCGCTAAGCGGAGCTGCCTACGCTCGAACCACTGCGCCAATCTGTCATCATAGAGAGTTAGAATGGATGCTCATTATTCATTAGGTACCACGTAATAATATTAAAGATTTAATTATAATTTTTTCTTCTAATTTTATATTACAACATATCAGTAGATAAATTACTATCATATAATTGGTTTTCATCATAGCTCGTGGCAAATAATTAATTATTAGGAAATATAGGTACCTATGATCAATGATGTTTCACAAACAATTTCATAAATCAAAATTCAGAAGCGTTATTTTTAAAAAAGTCATTATCACTTATCAACATGTAGATTCAAAATCGTTAATTCTCTTTGGCGGCTTTAAAAATAGGTTTCAGTTAACATATTAAGGTTGCCGACTATTATGGCTCAATGGCGTGTATTTTGCTAGCACACAAAGTTAACTAAATAAACTATACACATCAAAAAGTCTAAGCAACAAGGGTATTAGTGTTTATTTTAAATTCAATAGTTTTTTGTTTAAGATGTTATACGTCAATAGAAGCGTAATTTAATGCTAATTTTAATTTAGTAATTTAATAAAAAGCTTGCTAGTGAACACTTATTTTATATTAGTGTTTATTTTAAATTCAATAGTTTTTTGTTTTAGATGTTATACGTCAATAGAAGCGTAATTTAATGCTAATTTTAATTTAGTAATTTAATAAAAAGCTTGCTAGTGAACACATATTTTATATTAGTATTTATTTTAAATTCAATAGTTTTTTGTTTTAGATGTTATCGTCAATAGAAGCGTAATTTAATGCTAATTTTAATTTAGTAATTTAATAAAAAGCTTGCTAGTGAAACAATATTTTTTATTATGAAAAACTAAAATATTGCTGAAACCGAAAAAAAACAAGTTCCTGTAAAAATGTTTATCGACACCAATAATAATAATATGAAGACTTTAAAGCGAACTATAATTATTATATTATTATTTATTTATTTGCTCTACCAGCAAGTTTTGGTGGGGAAGACATTGGAGGAGGTTTCCAAAAATCTTCAAATTTATCTCATACCAGAAATTCTGAATGTTTGCCTTTAGATTGCGAGTGTTTACTTATTAAGCACTTTAAATAAAGTTGTTTCTTAATAACGGAGCATTACGGCAGAGTTTTATGATGTTTTTATTGGTAAATTTTACGGCAGCGATAAAAACAATTTCACCGGTGGCTCTTTGTACGAGTAAATACTCAGATTTTATTCAACTAACGTGTACGTCACCATTTTAATAATATAAATTAGGAATTTCGAAGCGTTTTCTAGTGATGTCCCATCGAAGTTTCGGCGTCGCAAGAAAATTGGTAGAAACTAAGATGCAACCAAAACTTTGTTCGGCACCTCGTGATAATATTTATTTTCTATGGACAAAAACGTTTATGTAATAATGCCTTTTTAATCTAAACGGATACTGCAGCTAGTTACAATCAACAGAAACGCAGATTTAAGAAACTCCGTTTAATAAACAAAATAAATAAAATGCGTTTATATTAGACATCGCACTCTACATGGGAATGGTAAAAATAAAGACTTATGGAAATAGTGTTAGTAAAACATTTAATAAAATAAATAAAATTTAGTAAGAAGTTACCATTTAAGAATATTTCAGTTTCGGCCAAAACTGATTAAGAAGCCGAAACTAAGTTTCGGTTTCGGCCAAAATGATTCAGAAGCCGAAATTAAATTCAGTTTCGTATAACTGATTCAGAAGCCAAAATTAAGTTTCGGCTTCGGCTGTGAAAGCCATTTTCGGTCGGACACAATTTACTAGCGACACACACGATAAGTGCAGCGAGTGGATTAAAAACAGAAGACTTGAAAAGTGCCGGCTCGTCCCAAACTCAATTATCTATACGACCAATTGTCCGGAGCGCGGATCAATAAAATTAATCTGAACACAACCGACGCTATTACGTACGGGACGGTATTAATCTGAGCGTTGATTAGTAAAACTATAAAAGCGGAAGTATCACAAGAATGCGGTTAATGAGAGGCTGAAACCCGATTTTATAGTTGATCGTTAAAGCGGCCGACAATTGTCTAATTGTTGCCTACTAAACAACTGGCATCGTGGGAAGACGACGCTTCAGTGACGGTGAAAGTCAAACGTTGACGGTTTTATGGCGACAACCGAATTCTACATTCGAATTCGAACAGGTACATTGGATTGCTTTTAACTCAGGTTTTCGACGAACGTCTATTGGTGCATCCAGATGCCTCGCCCGAGCACTCATGTTATGACATTATTTCTATGCGTTCAGACGTCAAAACTGAGTACTCAGACGCCGCATGCGCCTGATGTAGACGCAGCCATTTCGTAGTTTTCGACCCCAGCAACTTAAGCTTAAGTTCACTTGCATCAAAGCATAATCTAACCACACATCGACATCGGCAACATTCAAAGTGGCGGTAACATTTTTCCCTTACATTCAATGGGACGGATACAATACGTCGGCGACGCGTCGCCGACAAGTCGTGCGGACGTCGGACGCCTGTTTAGTTTAGTTTAATTGGACGTGTTGGACATTGGACTATTGAGGGTGAATGAAGATTTGTTGGCGGTTTGTACTTCTTTTCATGTTGAATTGGAAAATAGACAACCCTATACTATTTTGTTTTTTTTAGTAGGCATGTCATGCTAATCTCCTTTTAGGGCCACCGCAGACTTGCTACTTTTTGCATCGGCGATCGGCGATTTAGTCGCTTTTAGTATCGGAGCAGTCGTTGCGTCCGACCGCAGAGAGTCGCCAAAACGCGCTGCAGTCGCAAAAGCGCCGATCGCGCATGCAAAAAGTAGCAAGTCTGCGGTGGCCCTAAGACCAAGTACTGACAGTATGGAGTAACGTAGATTTTTTTACTATCGGGAGACGAACCCAGGAGCCCCAATAGCTGATAGCTGACACTATTAAAGCAAAGACCCATGTTAAAGTTATTAGCCAGTAAACATTAAATAACATCTTTCACGGCCGAGTACTCAAAGGCTATCTACTCAAATATTTTTAAGTCCTACTTAGTAGTTTGAGACGTCGTTATCCGTCAGTTGGCGTACGAGTATTCAGCGGTTCGAAATATTTCCACCAAGATTTTCCTCATTACACTGAAAACAAACACTGATTCATACAAAACTAATTCCATATAAACCAATTACGGGAACGTGCAATCAATTACATTACACATGAAAACGCATAAAAAAGCTATGTCAGCACAATAGCAAAACATAATTACCTACACCGTGAACATTTAATTCATCGGCCAAGCCATTGATGTATTTTAGTGGATATGGTACCTTGTGACAACGCTATCACTAAACTCTTGATCAGCGAAACTCACATATCTGTTATGGAACTCGCAAATGGACAATTAACTCATTAAACACATAAGGAATTGCTCACCGGAAGATGAGCCCTATTGGCAATACTGACATGTTTTCAGCGTTATTTTCCTTGAGGGAGTGAGTAGGTACTACTGCTTTTTTATTTTACTAAGGTGATGTAAATCACTTACCATAGCCTATAGATCCAAAGCCAAAGGCATAGCTCGCACGTTGCCAAGGTTACCGGCCTGAAAGGGAGTGTGATAGGGGGAGGCGAAGGAGAGTTGAGGGGGGAGGGTTGAGGGTTGGCTTCCGGCTCTCTCACTCCTCGTACAAAACGCAACTGTAGTAGCTAATTTACGCCGCTCTTCTGTGAGCGGGTCATACTACCCCGGTCGAGCCAGCCCGTATATGAGCTGCAGTCTATTGGCTACAGCTTGGTTTTACCACCAATAAAGTGTACTGCTCTATGTCCGTGGATTCCGTTTAGTAGGACAGACTATTTTGGACTGTCACGTATCTCCCTCTCTTTGGTAATGTCTTTGGGCCGAGCTCACCCAAGTGTTTTTATCCACCAATCATTACACTATTACATGCCCTGGTAACCCTGTAATTGTTTCTATAAAAAAGCTAAGCACGTGCTGAACGTGCAATCTTGCACGCTTTACACAATATTACCATTTCCACCCAACCCACAAACGCTATTCAATTCCATACTCTATTTTCTAAGCGATAAGGTTTGCGTATTTTTTCGTGACAGCAAACAGCTGTGCATCGATGCGTTAAGTTTCTGATTTTGGTATGGAACGCGTTAGGGCGGGAAGTTAATTGGCCTTAAATTTAATACACTTAACGCCTATTTTACTTTGTTTTTATGTGTTTCTGGGGAATGTAGGCAGTACTCATTACCCGTGTCAGGTATTTGTTAACTAGAAATTGTTTTCATGAAAACATTGATGTATTATTTTAGCAGATATGACACCTTCTTACATTGAAATCACTAAACTTGTGCTCAATGCTCTAAATACAGCGAAATTAACACATCTGTTATCGCACTCGCAATACGATAATTAACTATAAATATTGCCAAAAAACACCAACTATATGGTCCGAAAGTAAGCAAAGAATATACTATGGGTACCGTACAATGGACTGGGGGCGATCCCAGTGATACCCAAACCAGGGCAAATTACGAAAAGGCCGTTTCCGAAATCCTCTAGCGGGAATCGAACGCGGAAAATACATAAATACATAAGAAGTTATTAGTCAGCAGAAGATAAGCCATATTAGCAATACTCAAAAAATAGAAATTAAATATCAAAAAAAAACAAAAAATATAAAAGAGAAAATATGACGTATATAAATTAAAACCCCTTAATGTATAGAAAGTTGTGATGGACTTACACTGGCATTAAAAATCACCTTTTGCTAAAAATGCTTTGTAAAACCATTGTAAACTGACTCAAAAATCTCTATAAAGGAGGACTTCAGAAAGTGGACTAGGCACTTGTAACAAAGGCCGTTACACCAAAATATATTGGCAATCACAATTATAAATAATTGATAACGGTATGTTATTACGTGTTGTAAAAGTAATTGTCGGCACGCGTTGCTTCTCGACGTATAATTACGAGTGATACCTGGATATTACACTAGTATTGAAAGGTGTTTGATTTTATGTTATTTCGATCTGCCTGGAGGCTTTTCATCGAAACGTTGCTTAACGGTATGAATATTGTTAGAAGGCCTATTACTCGATGTTTTTCGATCAAACAATGGTGCAATTTCTGCGGGCTAATCAGTTTAATAGATATATTGATAGGTTGTTTGGAAATAATAAAAATATATTATGAGTAATACTAGTAGAATATAGTAATTCACGATTGTAAAACGTGACAACTAATAATAGATAAGTAGATACTGACATTAAATTGAAATTATGATTATAATTTACTACCATATTATTACTTGAACAATTATTAAATTTATAAGAATTTAACACGCTTTATGAATACAAAATTATTCAAATCCCCATTAGAATTATTTATTGTTAATTACATACGAATATAATTATGTATATTATCTATAAATTAATGACAAGATTAGATATCATTAACCACACCGTATATTCTAATAAAATATGTAATGATCATACACTTATGACAATTTCGCGCGCGCCTTAGGTACTTAGAAAAATCACAAAAAAAATGCGGCAACTTATTATCGTTGCGGCACGTCAGTTTCACATATTGGATGCTGTCAGATGTACCCACAGAGTAAAGACTAAAGAAAGAGGTGCCCTTATTAGATATTTGTATGAAAAAAAAACGTGGTCATTGTTTTTTCATTTTCATTGTTCTATCTACCGGTAAATAGTTGAACTACTCGCTTCGTTTTATGTCGATGTTAGTACTAGGCCGACCACACGGCCGACTTGCTTAGGCCCAGTCCCCTTAGTAATTGGTCCATGGATGTACCTACCAGCTGAAGTATGCTGTCTTCGACGTAGTGTCATTTTCCCCATTTAATTAGTTCGCATGCTCTATCTACATAGTTGAAGCGCCCCAGCGGAAACAAAAATTAATCTATCCACACACACCTCACACCATAGTCACACATTTTACACCATTTATGGACATTTTACAGACATTTAGATGAATTGCTAAAGATTCTGCTTTAAATGCTAGAATTGCTTTATGACGTTTTAGCCCACCACGAACCATTCCAAACATGAACCAAGAATTACAAATATTACTTATAAACAATCCATAAAACTATCAACTCCTTATTTCACAACACAAATGCAGACTTATTAAATCACAAACGGTATACAAAATCAACCATCACTTAAAAACAACCTTGCTAACGCGAATCGCGCGGTTTTCGCTAAATGGGCGCGCGGGCGCCGACACCAGCCATTGTCGGTCGCACAGACGGACGGATCAATGGACGAAGCTAACTAGCTGAAGCTGTGAAATGGTACAAATAGGCCCACTGACATCGGAATGCTGCTGAAAGGTATTTGAAGGCTTGTTAGCGATCCTAGCGAGAGAGGAGAAATTAGTTGGGTGTTGAAATTTGTGTATTGTGTCTATGATGCTTTTTTTTTTATTAAATATGGGCTTGTCCTAACCTCAATCTTGCCACAGATGAGGTCGACGGTGGAGCGAGCGCACCCAGAAGATGCCTGGGTGGTTACTTTGAAAAATAATAATAATAATAATATCCTAGGACATTTTTGTACACACGGTTACCTGATCCCAAACTAAGCAGAGCTTGTACTATGGAAACCAGATAACTGATATTACTACATATACTACTTTTTTATTTGTAAATACATACTTAATATACATATACACCCAGACTCGGGACATACAGACATGTTCATGCACACAAATGCATGTCCCGGGTAGGAATCGAACCTACGACCTGCAGCGTGAAAGGTGCCTCCGCGCCAACCACGCTAACGGGCCCGTCGAAATGAAACGAAAGCTTCGGCTGTCGGATCGGGCGATTTCCTATTCCGAAAGTGTTACGGATCCGAAGTACGGATTCGATTTACAAACGCTGAAATCGTAAATGTCATATAACTTTCAGAGTAGGATCCACGAAAGAAGAAACGTCAAATCACGATCATCGAATCCGTACTTCGGACGATCCGTCAGCTGAAGCTTTCGTTTCGTTTTCAAAGTAACCTACCTGTTCATCCTACTTTTGAAGAGATTTGGGGTGTACGCACTTGGAAATACAGACGCATGCAGGGAGTTCCACTCCTTGGCTGTGTGCATTATGAATGATGATTTGAAGCGCTGCGTGCGAATAGGTATATAGGTAGGTATATAGGTAGGTATATAGGTAGGTATATAGGTAGGTGTGGAATATCAACCAGGCATCCAGTTAAGATGTGCTCGTACGGCTAGCCTGATGTAAAGCAGCTGCCGTAGCCGTAGTTATGCTAGCCAATTGGACGACCGGCGAAGTGGTCCAATTGTAGGCCGCTGGTTTCTCTGTTCCGGGTGTTTGCGGGTTCGATTCCCGCCGGAGACTTTCGGAAACGGCCTTGTCGTAATTTTTCCTGGTCTGGGTATGACTGGGATAGCCCTCAGTACATTTTACGGGAGTCATCGAACAAGCATTGCTTCGTTTGGGACCATACATTTGGTGTATAAGTCTGGCGATATTTATTTATTTATTGTTTTATACAGACAGCAGTACAAACGGATAAAGATTGGAATTACAGTTGATAAAATAAAATAATCATTATGTCCATATAGTCTGGGAATTCGAACTATCAACGCTTACTATCTTTCGCATAAAAATCTTACATGAACATGCCGAGGTATAAAATTTCGATACGCATATCCATTAAATATATTCCATTATCCAAACCTATAATATATGTACATAGTACTTAAAGTGTTTCTTTTTGTTTATCAATTTGTATTTGTCCCCACATTATCAGCTACACACGGTCGGCGTACTTCACAGGCCTACCATCTATATAGAGGTGTTAAAACATTAAAAATGAAAAGTCAATTCTGAATTGATTTCGTCATTACCATAATACAATTTTTATTCTCACATAAACTTATATTGTATTTGAATAAATGTGTTTAAATACACATTTTTGTTTGTTATTTGACATCCTATTTCAAACGAATTACTAACTATTGACCCCGGAAAATGTTGCTACACACAGAGTACATTTTATGAGCTTAGATAGAGGTACACGCAAATTCTTGGCGGTCGACACGTTAGCTATCTGTTAGCAGTCTTCTGGCCGACAACATGTCAACCACCTAGCATTTACGATTTATAATTAAGAATTTACGAAGCTAAGAATAGAGACCAGCACTTTTAGTACAGCCGACCGTGACAAGACAAAACGCGAGATAAATCGATTTTGTCTCATTCTCTCCTATGCATTATGAAAGAGACAGAGCCACTCGGTGCGACATAATGCGTGACAAAAGTCTTGTCTTGGCATGGCTAGCCCCCACAGTAGTTTCGCAATGGACAATGGTTAAGAGACTGACTGCTTGGACGCGCCACTCGCTTCTTGTAGTGTGTTTTATATAGTATGTTAATATCATTATATAATTCACTATACATATGCCATGTGAGGAGGGAGGTGAGGGAAAACATCGTGAGGAAACCAACCTATCCCTCGGGATTAGGTAATAGTAAGTTCCTGTATACACGGCGCCAAGGTTCACCACCTGTCACGTTGGGTTCTGACTATCTGGTGAAACGTGGGCTTTGAGTTGACTTAATACCTCCACAATGTGGTGGTGTATGGAAACTCAAGCCTCTGACTAACCCCGAATGGGGATAAAAGTCGTGACGTTACACACATATGCCATTTTATAATTCGAATCAATATAATTATGACAATATTACTGACCGGTATTATCAACTTCATAAATTCTACCTTAACCCGCCGACATTTCTCATATAGGTTACTACCGTCGAGGTTCATCGCTCGTTTTATTGGGCGACGTTTGTTACCCAGATAAACCTTTGTATTAGCTTTTATAATACTATCTTTGGACTATATTTCGTGGCCGCTAAGAAGTTTAATGATTAAAACGCCATTTTATTTATGGTTATGTAAATTATTTTGTGCTTATTTGTGTTTTAAGTGTTCGTTTGATAATTTGTTGCGAGACTGTATGATGCCGGTCACTTAGGGGCATGTTAAACAACACACTAACGGACCGTTAGAGCAATAACCGCCTCTGGTAACAGTCCATCTGTAACGTTCCGTCAGTGATTTGGTAAACTCAGCCCAAGATGAACATACTTTAGCATCTTCAATGGCGGTAACCGAACACACAAACGGACTGTTAAAGCATTAACCGACTGTTTAGTAACAGTCCGTTTACAGTTGTAACGATCCATCAGTGACTTGGTAAACTCAGCCCAAGATGAACATAGTTAAGTATCTTAAATGGTGGTAATAGACTCAAGTCTTCTTCTTCTTATCGTATGGTTTGTGACCAACTTGGTGTCAGAGCTGTTCAAGCCGCCCGAAGGCCTCTGACAAGGCTTAACGACTGCTGCCTAGATGATAACATCCGGGACCGACTTTTTGCGTGCCCTTCGTAGCACTGACACGCTAAGTTCAAACGCCACTAAATGGTCACCCATCTCTGACTGACCTTGCCAAGCGTTGCTTATCCTTCGATCGTTTACCGATCAGCCCCCCTAGACAGTATCTTTGTATAAAAGCGTTTCTATAAATCGCTACGCTTCATGTATGGTAATTACATAAGTCACGTGATCTACTTATCGACCTGCAATGTCATTTCCATACATTTAAGCGTAGCGTTTTGTAGAAACGCTTGTAGAAGAAGCCACTTGTCAAGCGGGCAGTGCAGCTGGCTATGAGCGCCTCACTACCATTTGTTTCTGCAACTGCCTTTTGTTATAAGATAAAATCGACTTATAGTGACGTTAACGATAGTATTATTAGTGCTATTAACATGTTCGTTTCTCGATCATATAAACTTACGGAGATAGAACGTAATCTCTGAACGTATGTTATTGTTAAGAGAGTCTTCGGAATGAGATATATTTTTACTCTGTATTGCAACATATTCATTTATTATTAGGACAAAAATCTGATTAAAATAACTTATAGGTACCCAGGTACCTATCTTACCTACTTTTTTATGTAACTAAGGCATTAAACAAGCGTACGTCCCGCTAATGTTAAGCAGTTACCGTAGCCTATAGATGATTTGCCAAAGGCACGCTTGCACGTTGCCGACCGGAAGAGGAATGGGACAGACGGAACTGATGGGCTTCCGGCTCTCTCAGTCATCGTACGAAACGCAGCAATAGCTACTTTACGCCGATCTTCTGTGATTGGATGATACTAGTCCAGTCAAGCTAGCCCATATTTGAGTCAATTACCACCGGTTATCTCAGGAGACATCATTGATTTTCCATTATGACTGCAATGCTTTCGGGTGTAAAGTTATCATCTAGATAGCGCTAGATAATGCAACATCCACAAGAAAACGGCGCCAGCCACATCAATGGAAAATCCATCTATGTCCACACAATAAAATACTCAATGCGCACTGACATTTAGTATAAAAAGAGTCACCACTCTTAATGAGTCGCAGGAAGATAAAAACGCCGGCGCGGCGTCGCACAAAGGCTCGCCAGAGCAAATAAACGATCGCCGACGATGTGAAAAGGTTTGCGCATTGTTTTATATTAAAGTGAAATAACAATAGGTAGCTCCTTTCAATGGGTAATGCCGCCACAATGAGAGCTGTTAGCGTTGGCACACATGGCGATGAGAAAATGTTCCGATTCGCTACATACATTTTTATCTGGGTCCTAAATGAAAGAAATAGACGTATACATATGTTGTATAGCTCTGTTATGCTTAATAAGATGTTATAGGGGTGTGTTACACCCATGGACTAATTACTAAAGGGACTGGCCCTAAGCAACTCGGCCGAGTGGTCGGCCTAGTACTAACACCGACATAAAATGAAGGGAGTAGTTTACCGGTAGATAGAACAATGAAAATGAAAAAACAATGTCCACGTTTTTTTTCATACATATATCTAATAAGGGCATCTCTTTCTTTAGTCTTTACTCTATGGTTACACCATACACGCTACAGCCATCACACAATAAAAAATGTTATTCTAGTATTATTAGTTGGTAGCAAATGGGTGTGGCAATATGAGGCGATTTTCCACTCCATTTTTCTTCTGAGTCTTTCTAGAATGTTTATTATAAAGGTGTCATATGAGATGGCTTATAATCTTTTCTGTTCTTTTATGGATTGCTACTATTAATTGTCTTATTTATTGTACTCCCTTGAGTAGATCGTCATTTGTCGCTATTTCTGACATACCCTCTAACAACACATTTTAGATGCCTCAAACATCTCATGTCTCCTAGCTGTTGTTTCCATGTTATTAGTTGGTTAATATCCCTTCATATCGAACGCTATTATCTGTTGTTGGCGGTCACTGGTGACCGGGGACGCGTTCAGAGCCCACAATCTGATCGCCATGTAATCCGCCGCGATCTCGATACCGAACATAAGTGGACAATAGCGGACAACGTTCAACTTGTGAACATAATGTTAATGTGAAATACAACATCACATTGTTCCGTCACCTGGGCGAACGCAGACGTCTGCCGTCGCCTGCGCATTTTTATGTGCTTTGTATGTATGTGTATCATTTACGCTATTCTGGCCAAGCTGTAGCCAATTGACTTCAGCTTATACTGGGTGAAATCGAAATCGTGGGCAATATTTTGAACGGTGATTCTACACATGATTCAGAATATTTAGGAAATATTAATCAACAAATCAATTGATACAAAATTATTGCTCAGGTAAGGTATAATAACAGTTATATGATCTGCTTATTTGCTTACCAGAGCAATATATTTTGTCAATAGATTTTTTATTTATTTTCCCAAAATATTCTGAATCATATGTAGAGTCATAGTTTAAAATATTGCCCACGATTTCGATTTCACCCTGTATACGGGCTGGCTCGACTGCGGTAGTACTACCCTCTCACAGAAGATCGGCGTTAAGTAGCTATTACAGCTGCGTTTCGCACGATGAGTGGTAGAGACAAAATTCTAACATTATTTTTCTAAAGATGTGCAGGTTTTCTTACGATGTAAGTATTTCTTCACCGTTAAGCAAGTGACAATTTGGTGTCATTATTTTCGTATTAGAGAAAAGTGGATAATTTTTTCCTTTTCCTCCTATTCTTTCTTTTTGATTAGGGCCTCCGCAGACTTGCTACTTTTAGCATCGGCGACCGGCGATTTTGTGACGTATTGATGCTGTGCTGCGTTTCTTCGAGCGCGATCGTTCGCGCGAGGCGCAGCATCAAAATCACCGATCGCCGATGCTTAAAGTAGCAAGTCTGCGGTGTCCCTTAGATTCATGCGGGATCCAAGACAATTTATATTTTTCTTGGGACTTGTCAAGGGTCAAACTTTGCCGTTATCATTGGAGACATGCAGCCGCTCTTACCTTACAGGAGTAACAGTGGTGGGAGTGTGACACGTCTTGTCCCAAAACCACATTTATTTTGTAACCCGCCCCTGCTTGTACCTTCAACCAACCCCAAAGTTCATTTTACAACTTCGATAAGTGACCGACAGCGGTAATTACCGCTAATGGTTTCGATTGCACATGACAAATGAACAAACTGATGTGTCCGCGAAAAGGCTCCGCGGCGTTGTTAAACGAGCAGTATTTATTGAAGGGCCTTTTTTCAAGTAGCACTTCAGAGTAGCACGGGAGGGTTATCAATTAATTTAGCAATGAATTATGACTTAGCGTTTATTGTCTTAGAACGTATGTACTTAAATGTAGAGATAGTATTGATAGAGATACCTACCTACTCCGTGTCTTAACATATTGTTAAGATTTTTTTGGTATTTTTTTACAATAAGATCTTATTTGAATAATGCCCTTCAGGTCGGCAATGTGCGAGCAATGCCTTTGGTATTGTAAGCATCTATAGGCTACGGTAACTGCTTAACATCAGGCGGGCCGTAAGCTTTTTTTCCACCATAGTCCTATAAAAAAAAAATATGCACGATATTTTGCATGGTTTCCAAGTTAGTAAGATGATGTGTCTACCAAAACAAAAAACAAAACAATTTTACATTATTTTTTACCTACAAGTTTCGCCATACTAATTTAATATCGGGCACTATTAAACAGTCCTGTTAATAAAATTACTGTAGGGGGCGCCCTATTATACATTGGAACCAATATACTATATTATATCGTTAAGCACACCAGTGCACTTCTGCCTACCTGAGTAAAAATATTCTTTAGTCTGAATTCTAATGTAAAAATTATCCCATGCAAAGTTTCATTAAACTCAATTGATGCGCGTAGCCATGAACATACATATACGTCGTTAAATATAAAATGTTTGATCTGTAAGGGGCCATCCATAAATTACGTCACACGAATTTCATGATTTTTAGACCCCTCCCCCCTTGTCACAGCTGGTCACATTTTCGAGACTCTCCCCCCTCCCTGTGTACCGTCACATAATTTTTACAATATTCAGAAATTTTCAACATTTTTCGTTAACAATGAGGATCAGTAATAGGTCAACAAATCAACTCATAACCAACACTAACAGTTAAAACTAAGCTTTCTTATCAATATAGTGTTTAAATCATCGAAATCGGTCCATCCTTAGCGATTTTCTAACACATTTTAAATATCCAAAATTTATCGACGGGCGGCTAGTGTGGCCAACGCGCGTGACGTCACCGGGTCGCGTCGTTGAATTCGCGCTGTGCCCGGTGTCCCGCTCGCGCCGCCATTCACTATTTTATGTGTTATTATCTCGTTTATGTGGTTAAATTAATTTAAAATAATGTCGTGTAAGTATTGTATTGTTCCTAAATGTACTAACACTTCAATAAAAACACCCGAGAAACTATTTTTTCAAGTGCCGCGTGATCGAAGAATCCGCAAAAAATGGTGTGTTATAATGAAACGGGTCAATACTCAACTTTCGTCACAAACTAACAGATATTGCTGTGAAGATCATTTCGATGTAAGGTACCTATACCTACCTACCTACCTAAACACTTTAACACAACAATACTTACTTATCTTATGACATGACCTAGGTACTACTTATTTAACTAGTAGGTAGCGAAGTACGAATATGATTAGAATGATTATATACCTACCTAGTAGGCTTACTAGCAGGTACCTAAGGTACCAAGGTAGTACCCAAGGTGGTAGAGCCAAGCTGTAGCCAAACTGCAGCTCAAAAACGGGCTGGCTCGACCGGGGTAGTACCACCCTCTCATAGAAGATCGGCGTAAAGCAGCTATTACAGCTGCGTTTCGTACGATGAGTGAGAGAGCCGTAAGCCCACCCCCCTTCCCCCATCCCACTCCCCTTCAGGTCTGCAATGTGCCAACAATGCCTTTGGTATTGTAAGCATCTATAGGCTACGGTAGGTAACTGCTTAACATCATGCGGACCGTACGCTTTTTTTCCACCGAACCTAACGATAGTTTTTTTGCGGTCTTAAGGAGTCCCAACTTAAATCACGTAGGTAGTGATAGGTACCTATGCTGGAAACTTTTCCGTATGTTTACCATTGATCATCGTGTTAGCATCGTTATAAAAATTGAATATTTAGATTATTATTATTATTTTATTTCCGGGCGTACGTGGCAACAATGGCGACGGCGATTCGAGAGGCACCCCATGGGTGAACCGCAGCAGGGTCGTACTCAAACTAAAATAATTAATCTAAAGTATTGATCATTCACTCTGATGTTAAGTAGATGCAATATTTTTACGTAGCGTAATATTAAAAGGTTTTCTATAACTTGCAATGTATGTAAATGGTATGTATGTACCTATGTATGTAAAGTGGAATCATGCAACTCAATTTTGAAGCAGATATCTTCAACCGATTAAGCTGAAATTGTGTATATACGTTAAGTTTGGATGACAATGCATGGTTAGCTGTGTAACGTCATTCTAAATCCAACATGGTGGAACACCCAAGATGGCGGACTAGATTTTTTTAATGCACTGAATATGGGTATCAAATGAAAGGGCTTGCTAAGAATAACAAAATAAATAAAGTGACGTCACTCTAAATCCAATATGGCGGACTTCTAAAGATGGCGAACTAAGTTTTTTGTGCTTTCATACAATATGGGCAGGTATCAAATGAAAGGACTTGCTGAAAATACGGAGCTAAAAAGTAAAAAAAAAAATTAAATAAAAAAAAAACTTTAAAAAAAAATAATAATTTAAAAAATTAAAAACACGACAGCCCTACCAAAAAACGAACCAAAAAGTTTAAAGCAAGTGCAGTTTCATTGCAGTCGGGGGACCGTTCTGTGGAACAAATTTAATCTAAGAGTCCCCCGACTGCAATGAAACTACACTTGTTTTAAACTTTTTGGTTCGTTTTTTGGTAGGGCAGTCGTGTTTTTAATTTTTTAAATTATTTATTTTTATTTTATGCATTTTAGTGACAGCAGCCAAAAATGAAATGTTTGTTTTGCATGTAAACCCTACCTATGTTAAATGATTCCTATAAATTCAACAGTTTTGGAATGTGCTCATCGAGACCTTCAATTTGAAATTTTTCAATTTCAATTTTCACTTTTCACTATTCCTCATACTTTCGGATTTGGCCATCCACGCCCACTTGAAAAATTCACCCTGTATACCTATTACCTGTTGGAATTTCGAACAAAAATACCTATAAGTATAATAATAACACAAAATACCTATCAACTTAATTCCAAAAAGACCAAAAAGAAGTTAATTCGTTCACAGTGCTTTTTTCATTTAAAGTTAATAATGTCCGAGTACGTCCCTGTTAAGATTTTCGTTCGTACGCCTGCGCGCCTGGTTCAAACACAACTTCTACTTACATTTTATTCCTTAGGTAGGTTGATGGGTAATATAATATTATGTTAATATAATGTTAATAGTACACGTAGTAGTAGTACCTATGAACGAATAATAAATATCGCCAACCAACACACCAACTCCAAACTAAGCAACGCTTGTACTATGGCTACAATACAATGGACTGGGGACGATCCCAGTGACAACCAGACTAATGCAGATTACGTTAAGGCCTTTTCCGGAATTTGCCTTTCACGGGAATCGAACTCACAACCACACGATGCAGTGAGCCGAGCGGTCAAAACGCTCTAACCACAGCGCCAAGCGGTCGTCAAAAATAAACAGGAATAAAAATAATAGTCAATAGGATAAACACCTAATCTACCTATTCATGACAGGATACCTACTTCCTAGGTATATCTACTAGTACTTTGGGTAGGTACTTATTACACTTAAGATACACCGAACCTTCCCTTGTGGTAAAATAATGGGTTTGTTTGTATAAGTAGTATTGTTAACAACACACTTACCTTTTCAGTTTCCAACCACGTATCTCGGCGCTGGTGTATTTTAGATTATTGCTGAGGAAGTCGAATACCATAAAAGTATCGACTTTTGGCAGGTTATCCGACTTAGCTTGTTGAAAACCGTCCTGTAAACTCATTTTGAGGCTTAAAACACGCTGCGCGCGAACAAGACAACCGAACCCTAGCGGTAGCCGAGCGCGTGTCAGCCCGCGTGACGTCACAGCAAGTGCGCCGGCCGGCGCGGCCCGGTCAAGAAACCAGTTAGCGATTAGTCGTATAGCTTCGTTAATTTTTGTCGTAGACCAAAAATTTTTGCGCTGTATGTTATAGATTCCTTAGCTCTATAAATCTGCAGTCTCACCTAAATTCGTTACGGTAATTCATTCAAATTCCGGTTTTAATACTGATGTATTAGATTTTAAATGTGACGTCACAAAACTTAGGACCCCTCCCACCCCCTTGTCACACAATGTCACATTTCGTCGACCCCCTCCTTCTTCCTTTACATGTGACGTAATTTATGGATGGCCCCTAATAGGTATCTCATGTATACTACAACCACAGAGTAAAGACTAAAGAAAGAGGTGCCCTTATTAGATATATGTATGAAAAAAAACCGTGGTCATTGTTTTTTCATTTTCATTGTTCTATCTACCGGTAAATAGTTAAACTACTCGCTTCGTTTTATGTCGATGTTAGTACTAGGCCGACCACTCGGCCGAGTTGCTTAGGGCCAGTCCCCTTAGTAATTGGTCCATGACTACAACCGATATAATATCGCAGACCTATACAACCCTGCAGTTTTGTAGAAGTCGGTGTATAAAATTGTCCCTTCAACAAAACGTTCTCGCTATCAAAACAAAAGTAACATTACATTGCCTCAAAAAAAAAAACATGAACATTAAATAAAAACTCTTAAAGCGAGAAACGGCTTCGAATCCGGGAATCCGGGATTATTCCGTATTTTTGTTTCTTTTTACACGGCGGTCAGTGTTGTTTAGTGAACTCAATATGTGGTTGCTCATTTAGTGGCTGGGATTAACAATAAAAACGAAATTTGATCATTGTGACCGACGCGGCTGTGGAAGGGTTAAGGCGTAGCTTGACGTTTGGATTTTAATAATTTATATTGATACGGTTTTACTATCTATAATAACATTGCCTATTTGTCTGTGAGATCGTAAAGTAGGCAATGTTCCATTTTTCTGTCCTTATTTTTATTTACTTAAAAAAAAAAAAGTTCTTATCTATAGGCAGTGACTTGTGAGCGCATGCGCTCGACCAAAATATATCTATGACTATAGGTATCAACGTTCACTAATATTTTTTTTAAAATTTTCACATTGTTATTCATCTTCATTCTTTTGAAATATCAAAGTGTCAAAAAAATTAATTCCATTTTCAAAAACTCTGAACCTGACCTTAACTGGGCATTTGCCGCGTTATCAGATCATCGTCGGAGCCGTCCAACGTAAATAAATCCAATACTTTACGGCCAAGCCATTGTTATTCTCATTAACCCTTTGTCTCATTAGACCCCTGAGTTCATATTCTACGTTATTTTTGTTCTCGATGACAGTTCAGATTAGACCTCCTTTTTACTCTTTTTCGAAATTCAAAAACTTTTGTCCGCATTCCTTTTTCAAATATAAAATTTCAACCAGTCTTATAATGTTATAGTGTTTATTGCTTTGTTTTTTTATGCATTCGTAACTTTTTTATTATATTTTTGTGATTACAACTTTGTTGTAAAGCCTAAGTTTTATTGTGAGATTGTTTATGACATTGAGTTCATTAAAATCATGGTTTCTATTTTAGAGTGTAGCTTTTAATGTTATGGTAACACTCGTTTATGACCAGTATGAACACCTACTTAGTTAATGTTTTGAATATATCGCTAGGAGGCCAAATAATAAACTTTGAGAAAACCCTTACATATTTTTATACTGAAGTAATTTTTGCCGCTTTAGTATGAAATAATATTTCGACAGTCACATGTCCCTCTTTCTTGGAAATGTCTTTAGCATCAATGCTTTTTTTATAGTACTGCAAAAAAACGTACGGCCCGCCTGATGTTAAGCAGTTACCGTAGCCTTTAGATGCTTATAATACCAAAGTCATTGCTCGCATATTGCCGACCTGAAGGGGAGAGGGATAAAGGGAGGGGGGTTGGGCTTTCGGCTCTCAACAATCTCATGCTATTAACAATTTAGCATCATCCATTTTAATCCACCATTTTTTCTACATGTCAAATTAAATCTGGCTGTCAACATAACTTTATTAAAATAATCGAGCCACAGATTAGATATTTGTCCGCAACTGAGAGGTCGTTCACACGTCCCTTTTGTCCCATGCGCCGGCGCAGGCCGTGATCAGTCACGGGACAGATATGGATGTCATGTGTTATACAGGGATGCCGGGTATGCTTTAATTGATTAGACTGTTCTGTAATGGTATGGAGACGATATTGATTCGACATTTATTGTTAGTAATTATGAATTTTATAAAAGCAGGATTTAATATTGATACTTGCCTTAAAAGCTGGTGTTGATTCATGGTTTGAACCACAATTTATTTTAAAGTATTATACCTAATACCATTATTAACTAAACAAAAACCAAACAACTTACGTAAGTAAAGGTAGCTTACACTATCGTCTATAGGCACCGACTATGAAAAAATAAATCTTAATTTAGTCTTCAAAATTGTATTTGAAGTCACTAGAATTTGGAAAGCGTGTCTTAAATTATTAAAAGACTTAACTTAGTCAAGATTTAAAAATGTAAGCACAGATAAGACATTCTATTTTTTAGTTAAGAGCCACTCCATAGGTTTTATGTCCATCGACAAAGTTTGACAATCAAAGCGGCGAACGCAAAGGGCTGACGAACAGGTGTAGTTGCGCCCAAGGAAGGCTCTTTCTTGCGCTTGCGCACCGCCGTTAACAGTGTAAAGGACAAGAGATATAAATTGTAATATTGGACACCATTCCTTTTATGTAATTTTGTATAAATTGAATAAGTATTTTGGAACTAAGAACATACCTCTTAAGTCAGATTTCTTATTACACGAAGTAAATTGACAGGTACTAATTTCACTGTTCGATAGAAATAGAACAAATAAAGGCCATGACACACCGGGTAGCCATGGCGACGTCGCCAGCCACCGTAGCCAACTATTCGTATTGAAATGTATGGGAGGTAACACACCTGGCGACGGTCTGGCGACGTCGCCAGTCAATACAAATTGTTTGGATACGTGGCTGGCGACGTCGCCTGGCGTCTCGGTGTGTTAGAGCTCTTAGGTTCAAATTAATAACGATCTCCGGTACAACTTGGTCAATAATAATGACATTATTTTTCAATGAATCTAAAATAAGAGGAGGTTCACTTCGACCCGTACCTTCGTTTCGTTTTTTAACTCGAGAATGTAATTCGAGGATGCCTATCCGTCATAACTAAATAGGAATACTACTAGAGAATTAGACTTCTCTACCTACGTATACAATACAATTCTATTCACTTCAGTAAATATAATAGGTACAAATGTATTTGCATTACATAGATATTAGTACCTAAATAAAAAAAAATAACTCTACACCAGTATTTTCCCAATCCTCAGACGAAGAGTCGTCTAAGACCCAACCCTACCTCACGACCCTCCAATCGCTACCTCTTAAAACTCATCCCAAGCCCTTATCGCCGCGGCTTCTCAGTTAAAGCTTACTCGAAGCAATAGTGCCAATTTGTTGCATATTATCTACTGCACAGAGGGACAGATAAACTGACAGATTGGCATGTACTTAGTGCACGGTGGGAGGCTGGGAAAAATGCTACTTAAGCTTAGAATGCTCTTCATTGAAGCTGTTATGTCTAATTAGCTACAAGGGATTTGAACGTGGGATGAAATTGGTGTCCCATCTTTTTGACATCTAATCAGGGTGTTTTTACGCCTAAATCACAGTAGTATGTTTATTCTGTGCCTAAACTTGGCCCATTAAAATAAGATTATAATGTACTACATACTGCTTGTCACAACATCATCATTAATCAGATATAAAATATAATGGTCCTTTTAATTTACGATGGCAAACGGCACTTTTTAATTTTGGCACTAAAAATAACGCAGATGAAGATTTCAGATTTTGATGTCAAAATTTTATAACGCTGTAAAAATATTTAATTTTATTACCACACTTTCATTAGTTTTTACCTGTATGGAATTATGGACTCTGTTCCTTTGCTTTGTTGGAGAACTGATTAGGTACAGGTAAATAGATTATAATCTAAGTAAGTAGGGCCTAGGTAAGCCTAGGTTTCGTGAGGATTCCAGTAAGAGACCGGCGTAACCCGCACGTCTTACTCAGATTGTATATATGTCTAGCGTATGTTGGATGGATGGCTTATAAGAGTATAAACAAATTAGGACGAGTCAAGATAAAAATAATTAAAAATCTATTCCACCGTATGCACAAACAAAACTGGAAAGATTATTGAGGACATACCTTTGTTATAGTCTTGATAAGCCATCAATTGAAAGTTAGCAACTGATGTCAAATTAGATTTTCGTCTCTTTGACAAAGACTTGATACTCTAAGGGTAAATAAAACATTAGGTAATTAGGTGCCTACATAAAATAAAATTACGTAAGAAATAAAAAGAAACCTGCAGAAATTTCGTACGACACCTAAGTATAAGAATGGACCTATTACGTGCTGTAAAATGAGCGAACTCCACCGCGTCCCAATCGATACCAGCCAGTTCAGGAGGTCGTAATTGTGATATGGGCCGTGAGAATATTCAATTACTCGGGTGAACTTAATTGCAACTTGATAAAGTTGGCTCTAAGTGAACTATCTTCGGAACTAAGTTAGCTGACCATTATCTTTGCCTTTGTGCCGTGCTGGCTCCGTGCTCGCCTAATTGGGGGTGGTAGGACGAAAGGAGCGTATGGATGGGACCATCAATTAGAAATAAATAGTTAATGACCAGAAAAAATATTATGATGAGGGTGCCACTGGTCGTCGACGTCATTAAGCTAGTTGCGCCCTACTAGAAATTAGTAACTTAAGTACATGAATTTCAATTAATCTTATTTATCTCATCGAATAAATTAAATATTTTTTGCAATATGATTTTGTCTTCGATACGTACTTGAGTATTAAAGATAAGACCAAGTTTGGAGGAATAGCAAATTTGACTGAAAGAAAACGGGCTCGATTATTAGGTATGATCAAAATAAATAATAACACTTTTTTGTTTTGATAATATGACTTGCTTGAGCACGGAATCGATCATGGTCAAATTTAAAAAACAAATCCTGTATTTTATAATCCCGATTGAAAGGGTAAATCATAAAGGATCAATTTGTTCCTTTTTTTTTCGCATATTTTACACAGCTACGTAAAGATTTTCCAATTATTCTGGTCACATCCATACTAGTCTTCACGTGTCCACGTCCGGTGTCCGTCCGGGTCCCTAATCGAGTTATTGTGTGCGGCACAATGCGGCAATCAGGCGAGCTGCCGATGCCGCAGCGCTGCCGCAACCACTGCCCGCACTTAACAGGTACCGTACTCTTGTAGCTGGTAGCGTTCAGCAAGCAGCAGTGGCGCTGCTGTTTGCTGCTTATCAAGCCGCCCTTGGTATGGAAATTTTTGCGTTTTTAGAAATGTGCCCAAGTTTTAGGTATAAAGCTTGATTTTACTTTGGCAAGATATTATAATTATTCGGTCATTCTTTACACGCCTAACAGTTGAAGCCTTTTAGAACGTAAATAAACATATAAGTAGGTATGATGTACTTACCTAAGAAATAAAAAAGTACCTAATCGAGATTACTTTTGGTATTCGCGAAACAGGTCCGAAACGTTAATAATTCTATGCCTCTCGCGTTGTTTCAGAATTCAGGCATCTATCGATACGTGTGATATCTAATTCTATTGGCATCTTAACCAAACTAAATGTATTGACGCTATTCTTAAAAAATGTGCAGGGTGGATTTTTTCCTGTATAAAATATTGTTAGTAGGCAGTAGAATTATTGTGACCGTAATGTCGCAAAAACTAGTTCAATTGGTAATATTAATGAGTCATCTATTCGCGACTGTCATCGAATTGCAATAAAAATATGAAATTTTACTTGCAAACATAACTTCTTATGTCAACTGTTAAAAACATCGCATTCATTGTCAAGAAATAAATAAATAACATGTATACCAATACAAAATACATTTTACTGGCAACATTAACTTTCAAATTGATTCACGAGTGACGCCGTAATAAGAAATATAACGACTGTATTATTGCCAGCGTAAAAAACAATTTGCGGCAAAATTCATAAGTGCTACTTTGTTTTAATTGTAAAAATGTTTTTATGAGCTCATAACAATGAAAGAATAATCATTATCATTTCATGGAATGAACAACATGTATATACAGGAGGATTAAATTCTTCATCTTCTTGTTATCGTATGGTAAGAGGCCAACATGTTGTCAGAGCTGTTCAAGCCGCCCGAAGGCCTCTGACTAGGCTTAATGACTGCTGCCTAGATGACAACAACTTTTTACGTAACCTCCGAAGCACAGAGACGCTCAGTTCAAATGCTACTAAATGGTCACCCATCTCTGACTGACCTTGTCGGTCGTTTACCCAGCAGAAGGGCTAGACAAGTGGCTGACGTCTACAAGCGTTCCTTCAAATCGCTACGCTTCATGTATGGAAATGACATAAGTCACGTGATTTACATAGCAACTAGTTGTTGATCTACATAGCGACGTTTGACATTTCCATACATTGTAAAGTCTATTCTATTCGATTAGCGTTCATGCCACTTGGCTAGCCCCTCAGAAGGGCTAGACAAGTAGCTGACGTCTACAAGCGTTCCTTCAAATCGCTGCGCTTCATGTATGGAAATGACATAAGTCACATGATCTACATAGCAACTAGTTGTTGATCTACATAGCGACGTTTGACATTTCCATACATTGTGAAGTCCATTCTATTCTATTCGATTAGCGTTCATGCCACTTGTCTAGGGGGGCAGTGATTGCAGCTGGCTATAAGCGCCTGACACAATGAAATTAATAATGACAAGGATAAACACAAAGAATTTCGCCGGTACGCAGTCGCGAGCAAAAACTAGTTACAATATTAACACGCCACCGGCCGTTGGCCACCTCACGCAATAAACAAACAATAAAACAAAAACAAAACAACAAAAACAAAACAAAAATACCGGTCGCAAAACAATGCCCGCGCCGCGGGCCCGCTTGACGTTTTTATCATTTCATGCGGAGAACAAAAGCTGAAGGCTTCCTGTTGATGCTGCATCACCATTCCTGTGAGGCGACTTGCGATGGACACACGGACGCGAAATTAAGGCAACATTTGCAAAAAAGCATTTTGGAAACGTTGCAAATTTTGAAATAAGATCGCCTTACGATTGGTACGAAAAGTATGTAAAATGGGAGTAGTATTTATAAATACAAGCTGATCATGTTTTTTTTTTGCATGACTAAAGCAAACAAGCGTTCGGCCCGTCTAATAATAAGCGGTTACTGGAGCTTATGGACACTTGCAATACCAGAGGTAAAGAGAAAGAGGAGGATCTTTAGAGCTGTAGCTCCTACTATGAGCTGGATGCTCGCTTGCTAGCAACGGTCTAGTGGCTAGCATAAGTATAATATGCATCTCACGCTACTACACGTAACATTGGATTGTTATGTATTATATATATTATGTTTGTTCCATGGGTGTCTGATATGGGTGCTGTAGGTACAATATGCTGTTGCAATAATTTATTACTTCAACGCTAGCGACTAAAAAACTTAAAAGTTATAGTTAAGCTAGGTACCAGTTTTTTATGTTCTTCATACAAAATCATAATATTCTAAATTTTATTACTAATTAAAATAAAATAGAAAGCAAAATAAAATAGCATGTTTTGTTGTAACATTTTGGTCATGGCAAACCAAGAGTAATATCAACACGTCCTTGTGTATAAGACAAATAAAACTTCTGGTTTCTTTCCAATATCGGCGTCTTGTTTGAGAAGAATAGAAGAACTTATACCTACCCATCGCACCTACAAAATTGTTAGCCAAACTAGGTGTTCGTGTGTAAAACGAACTCTTGTCCCGATACATTAACGTACAATAGAGGTGGACGATCTATTCATCGGCGCCATCGCGATCTGATCGTTCGATCAGCCGCTGATCGCACGTGATCGCACTCGCGATCATATGCTAATGATAATGTGATGTCTCTACCGAACGTGAAAATAGCGGATATTTTACGAGCGATCATGATTTTTAAGGATTTATAAGAATCTATAGTATGACAGTCTTTGCGTAATGAAAAACCTATGTTCCAAGATCTATAGGCTATGGGCGATTTTCAAAGTCAAATTCTAAGTCGAAATATTTTTCTTCATGTAGGCTAAAGAAAGCACTCATGAACAGTCAACGTAAATACTATAGTGTGACCATCGCTTCGAAGGCCCAAAATGGCACTCTCAAAAAGTTCACTTTGTCCTATTTTCCTTGAGGATACTTTACACAGAACTGATTTTCCCCTATATAAAGAATATACCTACTAGTACTACCTACTTAAATAAATAAAACCTTTTAAATAATTGCATTGTATTTACACGGCTAGCACGTCAATTAGCGCGCTAGTTAGCGCGGGCTAGCGGCCGCGACACACCGGGGTCGCGGCTGCGATTTGTCGCCGGTAACGAGCAACAATGCGCGTGTTTCGGCCGCGGCGCGGCGTCGCGGGCGCGGCGCCCCACAGAGAGGCATTTGTAAACCAGCGCGCACAGTCGCGCGAGCTGATAAGTGACACACTGGGGTATTTATCTATAGTTCAGTATGATTAAAATAATTGGTATCAATACCTAGTAGGTCGTTTTTCTTTATGTTGCTAATCGCGGTGGTAAACTTGAGTCAAATACGAGCAAAAAAAATTAAAAACATTTGGCAACCGGGTAAATAAATTTATTGATGGTAGAGCCAAGCTGTAGCCAATTACCTGCAGCTCATAATATGGGCTGGCTCGACCGTGGTAAAGTACCACCCTCTCACAGAAGATCGGCGTAAAGTAGCTATTACAGCTGAATTACTCCCCACTCCCCACTTCCCCTCCCTCTCTCCCACTTCCCTTCAGGTCGGCAACGTGCGAACAATGCCTTTGGTATTTCAAGCATCGATAAGCTACAGTAACTGCTTAACATCAGGCGGGCCGTACGCTTGTTTGCCACCTTAGCCTGGCTGGAAAATCTTCAATTTTCCGCTAAATCAATTTGATGATTTAGCTCTAAATCCGCTTCACTTTGGCTCATAAACTTCCCGAACTCTCCTCTCAGTGCGCCCCGAACTCTACCGCGGTCCAGCCACGTACGGTCGTTACAGCTAACTAACTAACACCATCGGTTATCCATAACAGTTATTGTGTACCAAATTGACAAATGTCTACGAACGCGCCTCGTTAATATAGAGCCGGAGTGGTACTAGAGCCATTTGTCTTTGGTTATTGTTTTATTATTAGCGTCAGGTATTGTTTGAATAAATCGTGTGGATTTGTTTTTGGTTGGAATTGAATTTTAAAATACGCTTGAGTTGAAGGAAAGGAGCTATACCAAGGATTCATAAATAGTCTCTTTACTAAGTGACAAGTCCCCCCTTAACTTAAGTATACATTTTCTAAACTTGTCTCCAGGTTGATAGGTAAGAAAACTGGGTAGGTACTAAAGGATAGGTACTAGCATTTTCCTAACAGGTCATAATTTAGATCAGATTATAATCAGGATTACTTGATGGAAATAGGCAAGGTGATTCAGTAAAAACTAATAAATAAATTTCTTATAGATTAAATAACTAAAAATATCATAAGTATCTTTTACAAATAAATTTATACGTACAAAAGCAGTGTGATTGTGTGAAAACATTGTTGTTATAATAAAGTAAGTCTATATAAGCATCCAATTTTACATACCACGCCAAAACCCTGCCCTGGAATCGAACCTTATCGTAAAATAAAAGCTCTAATTATGTCATTTGAATTCAACCCGCAACGTCGGCCAGCAAATTCGCCGAATTAAAAATAAAAATTTCAAAAAAAATTGAATGTCGAAAAAAGAACGATAACTTTTTAAAATCGCATTCCAGAAAACAATGTCCGGTGAACTGACGCTTCGGCCTGAAGGCATCGAATGCATTAACGGAGTACACCTTCTTTGATATTAAGTGTATTATTTTTTACTCCATTTTTATAGGGTTCAGTGTGGTGGCCGTAGCGGGATAATTATTTTTTCCGCTGGTAATTAGTTAGGGACTATGGTGCAGGTTTACTAATTGGGTGCGTAGTAAACACTAATAGGTGTTATTAATTAAAGGCATTAAACATTTATGAAAGCAGCAAACATTTATAAAAAAATAAGATTCAATTACTTATAAATAAGTTTAGTAGTTTATAGATACTTACTTACTTAACTTAAAGTTTATTATAAAATTTTAAACTATGCGGAAAATCGAACATTCCTTTGTAAATATAAAACTACTTTTTTTAAATGAACATCAAAACGTCCAAAGTTTTCCATTTGTCCAAATGTCAAAACTAGTGTCCGACCGAAGATTCGGTTTCGGTTTCGGTTTCGGCCAGTTTCGGCTCAAAAATCTAGTTTCGGCACCAGTTTCGGTTTCGGCAGAAAACCCACCGAACCTTTCGGCCGCGCCGAAACTCTGCGTTCGTGAATTATCGCGCGTCACTCGGTTGATTTCGGGAGAGTTTGTGTATCGCGTTGCATCCGCCATCGTCAGCTGTCAGATCGCCGGCCGGTCGGGCGTGATTGTTTTGTGAGTTTTGTGTTATTTCTCGCTTTATTGGCCTTTATTAAGCATTGAAGTTCTTTCCGTTGAGTTTTTCACTCGGATTTATGAATGATGAGAATAAAGTATAGTATATTATAATAAGGTTATATTATATTCTATTTGATTGACACATTCATCATTTATTTATTACTTATCTTACGTACGGTACATTTGTTTGAGGTTATTGTTGTTGGATGAGGTTTTAAATTACCCAAACAACTACCAGCTATGATTTAGCTGTACATATTTTTTATTGGTAAAATAATTTGCTGTTGTCCGTATATTTTTGAGAATCGATCTGAACGTGACATACCTATTTACTTAAGTAGAAAATGAAAACGGGGGTTTAATATATTACAATTACGATTGCCACCCTAAATTATAAAAAAATATGTATATCCCACAAAAACCCTAAATTACCAACTGCAATTAAAATTTAAAATCTCAATCTCTCAATCTCAATTAATGTTAAATATATTCTTAAACATGTTGTGATTATAAACGCAATCGAAGTACTCAAATAATGAGGTTCTTTTTTATAATGTAAGTGTTGATTATTGACAAATTTTTGTTCCAAGAAGTGTTAACATGATTGTTATTTTGTGTTTATTTTAATCAGAGCAGTATAATTTAAAAAAAAATATTATAATACAATAATATTATTATTAATAATTATATTTTCACATACTTCAATTATTGTTTTTTATTTCATTTAACACTTTCTAACATTTCTAACTGTCAATATAAGGGTATAAAGTAAGCTAAATTTCAGTAAACAAAAGATTTTTAACTTATCTGAAAAAGGTTCGGTTTCGGTTTCGGTTTCGGCCGAACCTAAAACAGATGCCGAAGATTCGGTTTCGGTTTCGGTTTCGGCAGAAAATCCCGTTTCGGTCGGACACTAGTCAAAACGTCCAAATTGTTCCCATCGACGAAATGTCAAAAATGTATAAACAAACATTAGTTAATAAATAGCAGTATACGGAACTCGTGCGCATCTCACAGGCCCCACTTACCTTCTTTTTTGTTTTTAGCTCTTTGTATCACACTGGTAGCCGGCCGAGTCGCCTCCAGCAAATCGCTGTGTATCGCGCGCCGCGCAGTAATTTATTATTGCATTTTTTTGCATTATCAATAGCCTATACTTTTTTGCCATGTTTTAATAGCTATTGTTTATGAAAAATCGCACCGGCCCTGATGCTATCGCGTGCGCTTCAATCAGACGCTTTTGTTTGTGCAAATAAGCTGCTGTGAATTGCCCCTGTTGTTCAGTATTAAGCATAATTGTAGACTACTTGTGTGGTATAAATAACACCAATCTAGACATTAATAACTACTATAAAACTCGTAATATTTATAACTGAGCCAGTGTTGGGCACGGACTATCATTAAATGTCAGGTTCAGGCAAAGTCAATCATTTGGGCCCAAATCAGAAAAATAGCCACATTTTATTAGTTCCATGTTTTAGCATCTTGGCCATTGTTGGGCACGAGCTATCACCAAATGATAGGTTTCGGTAAATCATTTTGGCCTATTACAGGTTTGTATATTTTACTCAAAAATGCTTATAATGTTGTCATTATTTTGCAAATTTTCTTCTAGCAAAGTCGACGTTGCTGCGCTGCAAATAAAGGCGCCATCAAATTTGTATGAGATTTCATATCGTATTGAGGAGCTCCTCGCTGTGCCAGCTCGCGAACTGGTGCGCGTGTTCTGGCGCCATCAAAAAAATTGCTGGACGGGATTTTGCCGCCAGCAATTTTTTGATGTGTGCACCCGCGCGGGAGCTGGCACAGCGAGGAGCTCCTCACTCTGCCGGCCCCCGCGCTGGTGCGACAAACAGTCGTGTTTTTAAATTAAGATAAGATGAGATGACATCATGATCATGTGATAACATGTAAGGTCATTTTTGAGTAAAGCACTATACAAGCCTTGGTCCGCAATGACTGTACTGCTGGCCACGCTATGATGGCTTCAAGCTAAGCTTAGCTATGCTCTCGACCTTCAACACCGCTGCCAGCAATACACTCATTACAGACCGCGGCAGTAATGTACTATTACATCTTTCTAAAATTAGTTAGACTATATTTATCAAAAAAGATTTGGTACTTATGACTTACTTACCTAACATAAAAATATACCTGCTTTTAATATTAGAAAATTAGCACATTGAGGAATGTAGGTATATTATTAATTTATATAGTAATTTGTGCTCATAAATATAATAGTAGATTAATTACAGCCAATTTAAATCGCCGTCGAATCATAATGAAATTCCAACCCGCACGCATCGCACCCGGCTCTCCACAATTTTCTCAATTTGCCACAGAGTAAAAAAATATAACAACAACGTGACGAATTGTTCCCTTCTACCTTATTTGGCGACCGCAAAGGGCTTACAAAAGACGTCCTGACTACTGGTGTTCGTTTAAGTGACTTTTTATAAAAGTTTGTTGCCAGCCAGTATTTTTGTACCCTTTGAGCTGTGGAAATTATTTGGTTTCTGTTAAATAGTAATTAAATTAGGCCCATAACCTATGTAAAGTATTTTTGCTAATAAAATGTAAAAGAGTAAAAAATATGTTTTTTTTTAAATACATAAGTACGTAATAAAAAAACAGGTGTCATTGTCCTCTGCCGACATTTTTAAACTAACAACACTCAACTCTCGCATGACTTAACTGGCCTAATTTGGCTTCTTAAAAAAGAAAAAAATAAATAATAATAAAGTGCCCGCGAAAAGCTGACCATTGTCCATTCCAAATTCAAAATGAGGAAGACTCTGGAATAATGGCGCAGGTTCTTGAAACAGGAACGTCGAGTTTTTAAAAAGGGAATCGTTTAAACGGAGGCCGTTCGCAGGTAATCACAGGCGACGTGCACCGAACGTTAAGGTGAGTGCAGACGAAAGGAAAAATCTTATCATAATTATTATTGTTACATTAAATTGTAATTATTATGAGAAATAATGTTTAAGGTCAATAAGATCACTTATCACTGGTCTCTATAATGTAGAGTTTTAGGATTCACCATCGCAGTCCATTTTATGGTATCCCTACCAGTGTTACCTTATTCTAAAACCATACAATTACCCCCAAAGTTTCAGTATGGAATTACAATGGCATTACAAATCACTTTTCTTCCTAGAAATGCTTTGTAAAATTGAAATTGAAAACCATTGTAAAATTACTAAACATCTCTATAAATTTTGCGATGAGTGATATTTTATTTATAAAAACACCATCATACCTACCTACCTGTATTCTTTCGAGGAGGAGTTTACCGTAGTGTACCCACATTTTCCCAAGTCTTTTTGGTCCCAATATTATAGGAGGCGAGATTATTGCCATTGTATCAGGCACATTTCTTTACGCAAAAATTCGGGCCAATCCACCACGCTGGCCCAATGTGGATTGAAAAATCACATGTACTTTAAAAGGTTTATAAAAAAAATACTAAACAAAAATACCCAGAGAGGCCATTCTTCTCGCTCGGATTATTTAAAAATAGTTTAAAATTACAGCTGCGTTTTGTACGATGAGTGGGAGGACCGGCAGCCCAACTCACCCTTCCCTTTCTTTCTCCCCCCCCTTCGTTCCACTCCCCTTCAGGTCGGCAACGTCCGAGCAATGCCTTTGGTATTGCAAGCATCTATAGGCTACGGTATCTGCTTAACATCAGGCGGGTCGTACGCTAGTTTGCCACATCAGTCCCCTAAAAAAATCTTACCTTAGCTTTTATTATAAAATCACCGCTGGTCTGTCCTCGGCCTAACATCGCGTGCACTGCAGTACAGGTGCGCACGCGGCCCGGAGCGACGCCCGCGCAAACTTCATTCATTGTTACTGCGAGCTCCGACCAACCTTGTTGCGGCGTAATGCAGCCTGCCAAATTAACCGTTGTAATTTATCTCATAGTTGCTATTATTTCGGGATTTAAATTATTGTTAAAATTATATATAAAATATTCTAAAAGTCAAAGTGATCCTTGTAACATCTATAGATTAGCCCCCAAATTGAAAGAAAGTTATGATCGCCTTGCACTGGTATTACAAATCACTATTATTCCTACAAATGCTTAGTAAAACTATTGTAAACTGGCCAAAGATCTCTATAAATTTGGCGGTAGAGATTCAAATTTTATTGCAGATATTTCTAGTATCAAAAACATAGTTTTAATTTTTTTATAATTACTGGAAGTCAAACGAATTTAGATTAAGATATAAGTAGTTACTCACCCTTATAACGGGCAAACATATTAGGTAATTACCATTATTTCTTTTAAATTCCTATTTAAAAAACCTTAAAAAATCGAACGTCGCACTACCAACTTAAGAAAATAAATACCAACCCTGTTTCCCGCCCATCTCATCTGCTGGTAACGTTGGTACCTTAACGGCAATCAAACTGCCATCACAGGGTTCCGCAATGTCGCGGCTGTAAAGGAAGCTATTTGTATCATAAATATAATAATTACAACGTTCAACCCTGTCGGATGTGTGTGGATGTCCGCTATCCGTCACAGTCGAATAAGGCGATTAGGCCGGCGATACATGGTTCTAATGGAGAGATCAGTAGTTAATAACGAGTTATAACTGTAGAAGTCCAACTTTCAATATGTAGGAAGCCTTAACTATATGTAAAAGAAGTGTTTATGAAGTGGCTACTTATGAGCAAATAAACTGTTTGTAGAATTTCGGAATTAGTCCTTCTATCGGGTGGTTGTGGGTTTGATTCCCACCAAAGTTTACCGATGTGTAGGTAATATATCTACCAACTAAATCAGTATAAAAAAATGTAGCGTGGTTTTATTTGAAAGTTGGTATTGTTAAGCTAGCTACGTTTGATGAAAATTGCTTTTCCTGCCGTTTTAATAAACACGCATAGGATTTTTTTTAAATGTATATTTTTTATCAAAATTTCAACATGTGCGTACCTACGATACAAAACTATTCTCTATGCTTATAAAACAACATCAGAAATTAATTTCAAAACCGTCAGTAATAATAATTTGTGCATAATATTAATTACAATGGCAGGCTAGCTCAATTCAACCGATACACGCAAGAACGTACTAACCCCTACCCCATGTTTTCTAATTTAAACTTTGATAAAGCCAATTAAAGCTTAATATACCAGTAAAGCTTTATAAAGTTAGTGTAGTTTTGCTAAACGTTTTTCAAATTAACGTAGCTGGGCACGTAGCGAATGGATCAGATATAAGTTGAAATTGAATTGTCAATAATTGCGGGCCCGCTGAGGTCAGGACAGGGCGTATGCCCTTCTATATAGGTGCCTAGGTACCTATGACACAATACTAGTATCCGGAAAGCGGAACCAGGTATTTTTAGGTATGTACTTTGATTGCTGCAAACTTTGATTTTTTTCACAATGTCAAATATTAAACTAAGAAAGGATGTTTAAAATTCATCTTCAAAATCTAAAGGGGGTTAATTAAATAAGGGATGAAAGTGCAAGATCGTAATTTTTGAAGTTAGAAGTTTGAAAATTGGTTTTATAGGTACTTAAAAAATAAAATGTAGCTAATTTATTCTTCCAAAACTAAAATAGATGTCCATCAATTCATCAAATCTAAAGCTAATAGCTAAAACTAAACACCACCAATATTAATCACCTCACATACTTACTTTTACCTAATAACGTCACGGTATTATTAAATCATTAAAATGCGTATTTAGCCCGCCACTAGCTGCGCTCAATCAGACTCACGCATGATGCGCGTATAATCTCTCGCGCATGTTCCCACGTGCGCGGGCGCATGGATATTAAATAAAAGATGGCTGCGGTTCATCCGCACATCTAGCAGTAGGGTTGGCGAAATGTAAAAGTGTTATTCTTTAATACAATTATAATTTATCTAATGGCATCTCTTCCAGCTCTCTCACTCATCGTACGAAACGCAGCTATAGGTAATATACTTTACGCCGAACTTCTGTGAGAGGATGGTACTAGGTCGGTCGAGCTAGCCCGAAAGTATATGAGCTGCAGTCAATTGGCTACAGCTTGGCTCTACGACCAATAAACTGCACCGAAATCGTTTCCAAACTGCAATTTTGTAGACGGGTTGCAGGCATGCAGCTCGTATGGATAGTATACTAACCCTTTAACCGTAGATAACTTAGGGCCTCCACAGACTAGCTACTTTTAGCATCGGCGACCGGCGATTTTGTGACGTATCGATGCTGCGACGCGTTTCTTCGAGCGCGAACGAGCGAGACGCAGCATCAAAATCGCCGATCGCCGATGCTAAAAGTAGTTAGTCTGCGGAGGCCCTTAATCCCCATGTCGAGGGCACACCATTATCAAACCATCCACATTCAAACACTTCCATCAGCTGCAGATGCTTAAGACTTTACTTTTGGTAGCAACTCCATAATATCCCATTATAAAAAAATTCATTTGTAGATTTTTGCCAACCCTGCGCGATGCTAATGCTCAGAGCTGTTGCATGATATATTGACAGCAACAGACGGACAGGTACGATAGCTACACTACACGGTGCGCGCGCGCCGGTGTGCGCACAGCTATGGTACCGTGTTATTGTCTCATATTTGCATAAAACAGACACTAAGTAGTTTTTAAAGAGTAGTCCGCGGTACACGATAATACCCTTATTAAATGCAATAAATTTCAGTGTGCTTGCACACGTCGAACTAGAGAAGCGAGATTGTAAGCGAACCTGCTATGGGTGCGTCTTCATGAGCCGAGCGGCGCCCGAGCCATCAGTGTTTATGTTACTATATTAGCGGCACGTTACGAAGGCCGGTTTGACATGTGCGGGGGGGAAGAAAATGAACCTTATTATAACGAAATAAGACTGGCCGTTTTAAAAAATATGAATGTCAAAATATGATTGCGAAAATGAATCTTATTCCGTTATTATAAGGTTCATCCTTTCCCCCTCACACATGTCAAACTGGCCTTCATAACGTGCCGCTACTTTAAGGTAGCAAACAAGCGTACGGCCCGCCTGATGCTAAGCAGTTACGGTAGCCTATAGATGCTTTCTATACCAAAGGCATCGCTCGCACGTTGCTAATCTGAAGGGGAGTGGGACAGAACGTGGGGAAGGGGAAATGCAGCTATAATAGCTACTTTACGCCGATCTTCTGTGAGAGGATGGTAATATCCAGGCGAGCCAGCCCGTATACCTATGAGCTAGTCAATTGGCTCAGTTATAACAATATGTCTATTACTTCAGGCAACAAATCTAATTGCTCAGGCGCGCCGCTTGCCTCTTCTAGATGCACCCATTAGCTTACAATATTTCTATTTGTAATTAAATTAAGAAACTCAACGCCATATTTGCATATATAGATTATAGTCAGTTTAAAATGGGTTTAAAACGCATTTCTAGGAACAAAATTGATTTGTAATGCCAGTGCAAGTCGATCATAACTTTCTACTTTAGTATTGAGGTTCAATCGAGGTGGCGTTATGATCCGATGGTAGCTTTTATAAAATGATAATTTATAAGTACGCCTGTAGGCCTAAACAAATAAAAGAATTCAAGGTGTTAGAGACAAACTGTAACCAATTGACTGTAGCTCATAAACGGACTGGCTTGACCGGGGTAGTACCACCCTCTCACAGAAGATCGGCGTAAAGCAGCTATTACGGCTGTGTTTCGTACGATTAGTGAGAGAGCCGAAAGGCCACCCCCCTCCCCCTCCCTCCATCCCACTCCCCTTCAGGTCGGCAATGTGCGAGCAATGCCTTTGGTATTGTAAGCATCTATAGGCTACGGTAACTGCTTAACATCAGGCGGGCCATACGCTTTTTTGCCACCGCAGTCCTATAAAAAAAACCTTACTTTCAAGTTTCAATTAAGTAGAGCTTAGCTCATAAATAGTCTGTCTGTATATGATTGAATGTAGCGCAGGAACATATTCTAGGTAGAGTTTAAAGTGACTCATCGGTCATCCATTGCATTGACATCATTTAGTTTCTCTTCATAATAAATGTAGGTATGAAATATACAGGGTGAAATCGAAATCGTGGGCAATATTTTAAAATATGACTCAACACATGATTCAGAATATTTTGGGAAAACAAATAAAAAAATCGATTGATAAAAATATTGCTCGGGTAAGCAAATAAGGAAACCATTTAACAGTTATCCGTTACCTGGGTAATAAATTTTTATCAATTGATTTGTTGATTAATATTCCCTAAATATTCCGAATCATGTGTAGAATCACCGTTTAAAATATTGCCCACGGTTTCGATTTCACCCAGTATACTATTAAACTGTTCATTGACAATTAAATAACAGGTTTGAATAAACCTATTATTGCTGCCATTACTAATTTATTCCACAATAAGCCTTGTCAAGCCAATCGGCCAGCCATCATTATTTCGCATTCATTTCGTCTCAACCAATCACAATTCAGTACGCGCCTCCTATAGTTCTCTCGGCCAATCGCGTGTGTCCATTTGAAAAACAATAGAACATAAAAAATTCCGTCACGCTCTTCTGCGCACGAGTTGGAGTTCTAATTCGTGGTAATTCAACTTGCTTGCCGTTACGTTATTTGTCAATGCTTATCTGTGAAATCGTTTCTTTGAATGGTAATTACTCGTACTTATAACTATAATTATTTATGAATTATTTAGGTACCTACTCATTATAATGTAGACTCAATTGTCATATTAATATTAAAACCCAATTATTAAGCCCCCCCACTTCACCTACCTATGTACCACTCCCCTTAGGTCGGCAACGTGCGAGCA
This sequence comes from Drymonia ruficornis, assembly GCA_947859195.1. NCBI lineage: Eukaryota > Metazoa > Arthropoda > Insecta > Lepidoptera > Notodontidae > Drymonia > Drymonia ruficornis. The sequence goes on along the minus strand of OX401925.1, from coordinate 5,021,811 downwards.
ATGCGAGCATCTATAGGCTACGGTAACTGCTTAACATCAGACAGGCCGTACGCTTATTAGCCACCTTAGTTACATAAAAAACCTGTTGGAATTTTAAAACCTACTTTACATACCTACTAATACATAAGTTACTTTCTAGCGATTATTTCGCTTGCTTGCTTAACCTCACTGACCCTACAGTTACAAAATTAACTAAAATAATCCGAGTTAATTCAACAAAGGCATTTTCCTAATTCGTTCCAGAATAGAATTGGAACAGGGATTCCAACACCTAAGTACTCCTAATTAGGGATGGGAACGACACCTACGAGACCCCGGGTTCTAACGCCTAGGCGTTAAATAATTTAGGGTTGGCAGTAATATCCTGTATTTTAGTAAAAATATTATTTTAAGTTTTTTTTAAATGTACAGGCATTCCTGGGAACCTGTGGAGGATTGATAGTTTCAAACTTGTTTTAATTTCGAGATATAATATTTCAATTAGCATTCCCGCGTATTGGCAAGTTAATTGCAAGATAATTTGAATTGATTGGAAAGCACTGTAAGATATTGCAGGAAAGCGTATTTCATAAGCGTACCTTTTAAGCTTAAGCTTTTACCTGACGTTGATCTTTTAAGCGTACCTTTTGATTTTTCAAGTAATGATGAAATTAGAAAAGTATTTCTGTTCACGCAATTTTTAATACAATCTTTAAATTTAACAAACAGAACATCACTCTAATATTTTTTTTAAGATCTCAACGGAATACGGGACCTAACACGGACACTTAGCTACTTATCTAAGATTCTCATTAGTCGGTCTATCTTTATCGGCTCCTACTTATTTATTATCCTAACCTCTGTCCTAGTGCTTATCTCCTAGTAGAATATACCTTGCATCGAATTTGCATATAACATTTTACGAACTTATCAACTTAAGTTACAAATACAATACCTACTATAAAATGATATTTAAGCAATGTTATCTAATTTATTTAACACTAGCGGCCTCGCGGTTTCACTCGCACAGAAAAAAACTGAACTATTTCACTATAGGATTACACTTCTAATCAGTGACAGAATTTTCAGAATTGAAGCAATAAGTATTCCAGACATTACTCCTACACACAAATTTACAAACAAACACGTTTATATCTTACTATAAGTTTTCCACGCACTGTAAAAATAAACATCATAGTATTTTGCCTCAATCAAGGTGGTGTGTTATATAAAATTCTTAGTGGCGACCCTAAACAATTGGAAGGCGTTGCGTGTAATTAGAGATTGTATACATTATCGAGTACAAATAAAGCACAATGCGGCAAGCAGCGCCCGGCGCGAACATTAGTCTTGCCAGGGGTCGACGAAGATTTACCCTCGGCGTTCCCAGGCCGATTGCACCGTTGGCACAATCGCGTATTAACGACGAATTAACTAATAATTATTTTCATCAGGCGTAGTAATAATCAAAGTTTAATTAAGACAATTGAATTAACTACCTTATTGTAGAATGCTAAGATTACTTACAAAATATTATGTCAAAATATCTTAATATAAAGTAGTAGGTATTTTACATGTGAAAACTTACACAAAAATAAAATAAAATCGTATGATAGATAAAAACAGATATTATGATTTAAAATGCCTTACCATCTCACATATTTGTATACCCACAAAAGATATAAAAAGTGTTATAATAACTCCCAATCACGATATCGTAAAATCGAATTCTCTATTTTTATTATGGTATCTAAAAACTTATTTTAACATAATTATCTAAGTTCTCGAATTAATAATCATGATAACATGTGTTGTTCTAGCCATTTGTATGATAATTAATTACACATTTTAATATACTCTCCCGAATTCTAGTATTCGAATGAAAAACTAGATGCATAAATTTTGAATCCAAATAACTTGATCTTAACTTATGAATAAAATACAAATTACACTGTTGAATTTATATTATAATATGCAGTATTTCGACTGCAATTTAGCTTTAAAATACCTTTATATTTATTCAATTAGAATAAAATATTGAAGTAATAACTTCGTAATATTTGCAATAATTATTGACTACTATTTTCCGTTTCATAAAAAAAACTTGCGTGACGTGAGCAAATAAAACCTTCCTAAATAATGTTAAAACGTTTCGTCGGTCGGTCTGGTGTTAAATTAACTTATTAATAATTATTACACCTAGTAATATGTTATATAATTACTACGAAATATTTTATAATCCTACACTACAAAACTTTACTTTAACAGTTAGTTAGCACACTAAACAAATTTAAAAGAAATTCCAAATTATCTTTGCCCCAACCATCTAACCAAAGCAGTTTTGGGTAAAGCAACGCCTTATTCAATTAATAATCTAAAAAATTCGACATTCAGTTACATGGCAAACTTTCCCACGGTTCGGGTGTCGATCAATAAACCTAAGATTAAGCACAATGTGCAACCGGCCGTCTTCGGTAGTGGCATGGGCCACTCTAATTAACATAAACACCCAGACCGCAGTTATTTATAGCCATTGCCAATATAAAATATAATTGCTAGATTTTACACGTGGCATCGCCTGTATTCTTGAGCCATACTTCAACGTAACTCAAACGTCTTATGATGCGGCATGCAAGAATATTTGTTGCACAGAGAGTTAAAAAAAACTGAAATAAACATTTATGATTGACCATATTAATTTTAGATAGTCACACTATTTCTATGGATGTGACCCGCATTTCCTAAATATATTAAATCTCTTTTCCTAATCGGGAAGTTTTCTATAGGGAGTAATACGCCATCACTGCTGTTTATATTTGATCCTGAAGGAATATACAGAGGTGCACTGGAGTACGCCCAAAATTCTATAGTATTTCTTTTTATGTGACGACTACTGTGGCAAACATGCTTATGGCCCGCCTGATGTTAAGCAGTTACCGTAGCCTATAGATGCTTGCAAATACCAAAGGCATTGCTCGGACGTTGCCGACCTGAAGGGAAGTGAGGGAGAGTAAGGGGGGTTTGGGCTTCCGACTGTCTCACTCATCGTACGAAACGCAGCCGTAACGCAGTAGTATTATGGTCTCAATGTATAACAGTCCGTTTACTGATTTAACGGTTCGTTAGTGAGTGGTGAACTCGACTCTTAATACCACGAACAAAACAATAAATTTTCATTGGAAAACATCTGAAAACGGAAAAAATCTTTATAAGGCTCTTAGCAGCTCATGCTCGTGACGACCATAAGAATTCACGTCGTGCTTCTCATATTTCTAATATCAAACTTCTCAAACCACACACAAATCCCTAACACCAAACCACATAAATAAACGCACCCTCATAACACAATCATAAAGAGTAATGTGTGACTGTAGAACAAAACAACGTGCGCACACGCAACACCGTGGCTCCATCTACAACATAAATGGACACATTTTTCATATAAATAAATTTAAATATGCCGATGTGGTCGTGTAAATCTCTATGGTACGGTAGCGAGGTGTATCACGCGAACTAATTAATATGGAGTAAGCAGATTTATTGGCGGTCGAGATGGAGTTACGCGTTGTTCTAGCGCGGGATTCAAGGGTGGGGAATAAGGCGAGCATGTTGGTGAACAAGTTCGGTGCAGGTATTGCGAGAAATATTGTTGGATGCATTAAAACTTTTGAAAGGGCATAATTCAAGAGAGACTGAATAGTAGCTCTACGGTGAGCTTTATGCGTGATATTCTCTGGTCGTTAAAAAACGGAAAATGTCTATGAGAAAATGTAGCGAAGCTTGTTGTTAGATACTATAGCAACTATACTTGCGGCACGTTATGATCGCCGGTTTGACATGTGGGGGGGGAAAGGATGAAACTTATAATGGAATAAAATTCATTTTCGCATTCATTTTTTGACATTCTTATTTTTTAAAACGGCCAGTCTTATTCCTTTATAATACGGTTCATTTTCTTCCGCCCCTCCCACATGTCAAACCGGCCATCGTAAAATTCCGCTACTGTAGTTCCTAGAGAACGTAAACGATTGATAGAGCTACTGTAATAGTATCAACGTTGAAGCGACGTCAGATTGATTACTGATATTTACACGCAGCGATTGTCATCTGTTTTAATTTCGAATATCGTACCTTTTTTAGGTCCATAGTTACGAATAATCTTACCATTCATATTTTATTGCTCGCCCAACTAACTATCCCTGAATACCGTCAATAAACCATAACCCGTCTCAAATTACAGCGTTGTCCACACAGGCCATACACTACCTAGTGTACAAACATAGATCTCACCAGATACCATCGGCCGGTAGTCCTTGTTCGTAACAGATACTTTTCGGTAATGATAACTTCTTAGATACTATGGTGCCCTGGTACTTGGGCTTCGAATAGTTTTGAGTGTGGGCGCTTAAGAAGCATTTGAATTTGGTTTGGTATTTTTAAGTCGGTAATTTAGATTTCATATCGGGTAGGATTTCCTAGAAGAAGAAGAAAACTTAGTCATTTGTGGTAATACCTATTGCATTTTATCAGATCTTTGAATGTTCAGCGACCGATTTGAAATTATATTAATATTACCAATTTAAAATATCTGCTCACAAAAAATCCGTGTTAAAAGTTTAAAATAATAAGTTATTAAGTATTTGCAATTTTCTCACATAAAAATCTAGAATGACGACATAACTTATTTTCTTAAGTTTGTGATAACATCTATACAAATTATGTGCTCACTTATTCGTGAATTCTCATAATTATAAAAAAATAACAAATGTGTGTTTTACTAAATTTATGTAAAACTTGTTAGTGTTAACTTAGTACACCTAAAAATAAACAATAGTACTCATTATGTTGGCATACAACTGAATAATAGTATCGCCATCTTTCTCATAATCGTAACATATGAGCGAAATAAAATAGGTACTAACTTTTAAACGTGTCAAATTTATTTAAGTCGTATATTTTTGGCAATATAATAAGCGCCCATATATTATTATAATTATATTTTCATTTCTTGTATATTTTTATGCAAAAAAGATATTCGCAGAGAGGGTATCAAATTAAATTGGACGCCTCACGCCTGTGGTGTACATTTCTTGAATATATTGGTCTCTGGGTGCAGAATATGATCGCTACGCGAGCTTGTTAGAATTTTTATTTATGATTTTTAAAATAAATGTAGAGCATATTCTATCTCTAAATAATGATGCTGAAATTAAAAATTATACACCGATCACTTCAAATTAGATTGGGGAGCATCCAGATTAAGGTAAGTTTAAGATAACGTAAGGTAGTTGGTTAGTTGGTTGGGCTTCCGGCTCTATCACTTATCGTACGAAACACCGCTGTAATCTCTACTTTACGCCGATCTTCTGTGTACTACCCCGGTCAAGCCAGCCCATATATGAGCTGCAGTCAATTGGCTACAGCTTGGCTCTACCGCCAATAAACGTCAACGTCTTACGCAACAGCGAAATAGCTGATTTAGTGCTTAATCCGATCACTGAAAACATGAAATTAAAACTAAAGTTAAAATAGGTACCTACAGTACAGAGTTCCATCAAACCTCATCTTGGTAATTGCTTCTAAGATCCAGTGGCAGGTATCAAAGAGCCAAAATGGGGCTTTGGATATTAATAAAAATAAGAGTATACTAATAGATGAAGTTATTGAGAGACTCCAAGTCAGCTGCATTTTCTTAAAGGAACCAAGAAAATGATGTCCGATCAGACGACGGATTAGTGAGGATACGCTTGGCAATTTTTCCGATATACACAGAAAAAAAAAATTGTCAAGCGGCTTGGGCCCTAAGTCTCTTAGCCATTGTCGCGCCACTGTGGCGGTAGGCTAATAGTGATCGACCCGGATTTGTCGGTTGATTCTGACTGACCAATCAGAGGCCGATCAGCCGGTCGGCCGACCAATCAGAGGGTCGATCACTATAGCAGCTCAATGACAATGGCAAAACGACTTAGAGCCCAGTACCAAGTCCAAAGTAACCTCGATAAGGCAAGCGAGCTTACGGTCTGCCTGATGTTAAACAGTGAACTGTGGCTTATAGATGCTTGCAATACCAAAGGCATTGTTCGCACGTTGCCGTTTTGAAGGGAAGCGGGACAGAGGGAGGAGACTCAACACATGGTGAAACCGAAACCCAACCCCCCCCCCCCCCCCTTGGGTTGGGTTTCGGTTTTACCATGTGTTGAGTTGCTTCAATATTTTTTCAACTTGCCAACCATAATACTCTGAGTCGTATCCACATTATATGTTCCGGCAGAAGTTCATAACGGCACCGTCGGATAAAATTGCACGTAGCATAAAGGAAAGCGGGCGGATATAGAAAATCTCTCAATACCACCCGTCGGATTTGAGCTCAAAGCCGGCGCCAGCGCCGCGGACACTGTATTAACTCTCAGATACTAGTACTTGTTTGATGAGCTACATCATAATCTTTACTCAGGTCGAGTTGGTAATTTGAATTTTATTATGGAAAGTGACACGGATTTTATAAGAGCAATACATATACCTATGTATTTACTCAAAAATGCTAAATACTACAAATTTATTTCAGCTTGTCCATCAAGGGCTGCAATGCTGACCGCGCTGTAGAGGCCTGGAGCTGCGCTGCGCCGCGCTCTCGGCCATCAACACCGCGGTCAGCAATACACTCATTACAGACCGTGGCAGTAATGTACTATTATTACCGCTTATTTTCAACAGTTCAGAATAATAATAACACACACAATCAAATTCCATTCACGAATTATCTTCTTCTTGATGCGAGTTGAACTTATTGGTGGTAGAGCCAAGCGGTAGTCAATCGACTGCAGCTCATATACGGGCTGGCTCGACCGGGGTAATACCACCTTCTCACAGAAGATTGGCGTAAAGTAGCTATTAGGTACAGCTGCGTTTCGTACGATGTGTGCGAGAGCCGGAAGCCCAACTGCCCCCGCCATGCGTCCCCTCCCTTCAGGTCGGCAACGTGAGAGCAACGCCTTTAGTATTGCTAGCATCTATAGGCTACGGTAATTGCTTAACATTAGTCGGGCCGTACGCTTGTTTGCCACCTTAGTCCCATAAAAAAAACTTTACACAAAAATTAGAGACAACATTTTAATAGGATTTGGATAAACATGATAATGGTGCTAATTATGATGGTACATTAAATAAACTAGACTTTACTTAACTTTGCCCCAATTCAATAATAAAAAGCATCAAATCCTTCCACGAATTCGGAAAACATAAATAATAGGAGAAAAATAACCAAACAATCAATTACAAAGAAAAACTGTCGAAGCGCGGTCTCGGGAGAGCAGGTAAAACGCAAAAAAAGTTGCCTCACAATCCCGCAACGGGAACAAAACATTGATTAATGACGAAATGCACTCGAAAACAAACTGTCGAACTTCTTCAAATTCGCGATACAAATGCCTTCGGTATAACCCCTCGAAAATAATGGTTTCCTTTATGGGGGCACTTACCCTAACCACCTTTATCGACACATTTGATTATCAACCTTAATTCTTTGTAATTAATGTTCAAAATTGATTGCCGAAAAAATATAGGGTAGAAGTGCTAAAAGTCGTCTCAAGATTTTCTTTTGCGAACACGGTTTTGTTACTTTTTTTGTTGTCGCAAGGAAACGGAAGTGGCGTGTAGGGACGTGTGTTTCCTCCTTTTTTGTTGAGAAATTGTTTCGGTGCCATTAAGCCGTTGACAGATCGCCTTCGGTGAATAATGTCCTTGAATTGTTTGCGTTGATCGTTGAGGGTGAATAGGCATTTGTGTGACAATAGGGGGATGTTTAGGGAAGTACCTACTATTAATTCCTTACTTATTGCAAATACTAATACTTTGGCGGTAGAACTAAGCTGTAGTTAATTGACTGCAGCTTATATATGAGCTGGTTCTACCGGGGTAGTACCACTCTCTAACGGAAAATCGGCGTAAAGTAGCAATTAGAGCTGCGTTTCGTACGACGAGTTAGAGAGCCCTAAGCCTAACCCCCTCCCCTCTCCCTTTCCCACTCGCTTTTATGTCGGCAACTTGCAACGTTCTTTTGGTATTGCAAATATCTATAGGCTACGGTAACTGCCTACTAAACGGAGGCCACGGGCACAGTACGACTCAGTCGTTTATGGAAGACATTGTTGAAAATAATGTGTCGGCATTGCTGATACGGCTCATCCTCTGGTAATAGATGGGGAGGCGAGCGTGCAATTCGTGGATTTGCACGAGCGTCGTCCAAACCTAGTAGATTCGGTAGATGAGATGATAGGAAGAATACATTGTTCTAGATGTTTCCACTTTCAGCGGTGGGGGAAGCGCATACATGAAAAAAAAAATTTTTTTGTACAAAAAGCAATGACATAAAAATACTCAAGCGTGTCAGATATTGATACTTTTCATGCTCCAACATGATAAATTGAAAAAAAATAATTACTCGAACGCGCCAGAATTTGTAAGCATCTATAGGCTACGGTAAGTGCTTAAAATCAGGCGGGCCGCACGGTTTTTTGCCACCGCAGACCTATATTAAAAAAAAAACTGAGGAGGTGAAAAAGTGAAACTTCCAGATGCTCCCATTTTTTAGACTGACGATCAAATTAGCAAAATTGACACTTTTGACAATTCTTAGCTAGTAATGAATCCCCCTTATCTTAATCTGACGAGTTCGAGTATTTTAAGATGGTCTATATTTTTTTTGGTTCCACTGAGCAAAGCCACCAATATTAAGGGCTCATAATTTTTTGAGGTTCTTATCAATATGTAAGGTATCTCCCTTATCTTAATCTGACGCGCTCGTGCAAATCCAGAAACCCCTTCTACGGCTCCCCATCTATAACTAACACTCATCACAATGCCTTTAAATTGCGACTGCGATAACAGATGTGGAAATTTCGTTGCATATAGTAAGATGAGCACAAGTCTAGTGATTGTAATGTTCTGATAAAACATTAAATTGTACTGAATAAAAATAATTGATAACACATAATCTAAAGATAGTACAGTATTTATAAAACGTTCACATACATTTAGGCAGCCCCATAAATTTTGTCACAACACGACAATAATTCAGTGGAGCATGCTCTTAGAGTTTCTAAATCATTTGAATTACAATAAATTTCGAATAAAATCAATTTTCCCACGTGAGCACCTGTAATAAAATCAAAGGCGCCATATATCAGGCGACTGACAAGCGCCGACCTTCAATCCCATAACTCTACAAGCGTTTTAACACTGACATAAGGTAGAGCTTCTATTAGTATACCTACCTGTATTCTCCAAACGGGTAGGCACACCAGTTCTGCAGTCCGACCGTAAGACCTCTACCTTAAGTAAAATAAAAAGCTGTTTTAAGTCTTTTTAAACGACTGCCCCGGAAGGAGGATTATTTTAGGACTCATTCTCCATTTTCCGATGGTATTTTGGTCTCATATCCCTTTATTCTCTGTCTGTTTGTCTGTCTGCCTATCTGTTCGTCTGTTAAGGGCCTCCGCAGACTAGCTACTTTTAGCAACGGCGACCGGCGATTTTGTGACATATCGAGTCTGCGTCGCGTTTCTTCGAGCGCGAAAGAGAGAGACGCAGCATAAAAATCGCCGATCGCCGATGCTAAAAGTAGCTAGTCTGCGGAGGCCCTAAGATGTCCACAGCCCAAGGTACCTTTATAGTGTAGAAGAAGAGCATAGGAAGGATATTGGAAATTTCCACCCTTAAGGGGGTAAACATTTGTATAGGGGTCCCATATTTCTGAAGTTCAAGCTTCAGAAATATGGGATCCCCATACAATTTGTAATACAATTTACATGAAAATTACGGACGCACTTGTCCGGTGTTTGTTTTAGATTTATATAAGAGAATTACAGAATTACGAACATTATTAATTACTTTACGTTCATGTTATGTACTAGGAAAGCATGTCTTACATGACTTATATCGCTTCTCGCTCCGCTTTTCACAGCCCTCAATCTAAGGTCAGGAGTCATCACAAGTACGTCACAAGCGGGATTTTATCTCAATTGTTATCGGATTTAATGACGGCTCTAATGCCTCTCTGGATATATTGCCGGATTGATATCAATATTTTAATGCGTTTCCAGTAATTTACTATTGCTCAAACTTAACGCTTACTCGCATCGCGCATTCAATTTGTTAATATCTCCAGATCGTATACACCTCTAGTTGTATAGCTTGTAGAGTGGCCTACTTTGCTTTGGCCTATCTTGACTATTTATAAACGCTTTATTGAGCTTACATGAATAAAAAACTTTTGATTTGATTTGATTTGATTTGATTTACTACTACCTAAGAATGGACTCGCAAAAGTGTGCAAGTCGCGTCAAGGATGGTCGCTGACGTTTTGGCCGACTGAGGAGTATATTTCCCATAGGCCCCGACTTGGGTTTTTTGCGGCCAGTTTTACCTGCAAAGGTGACCAAATCGTTACGTATTTTCCCGTCAGTCTGAACGTCTTTGACGGGACTTGCCCACTTTTGGGAGTCTATTCGAGCCTACTCTAATTCAACTTTACCGTTTATTTATTATTTATTTATTAACCAACTTATACTAACATAATTATATACATATAAGTTATAGGTTACAGTATAGTTATACTACATAAAAATAAAATTGAAAAATAATAAATGAGAATAAAATTACAGCATAGTGCATACCTACCTATTGACATACTATTGTGCTGGAAGTGTCAATGGACTCCAAATTGTGTCGTTGTTTCGCTCACGTCAATGAAGTATTGCTTATTTGTTATCAGTGGCTTTGTTTGTATTTGGAAGCTCAGAAGCGCCTCCATCGTAATGGAGTCATAGAAGTAGAACTCCTATCATCTATACTAATATATAAAGAGGGAAATGCTGACTGACTGACTGACTGACTGACTGACTGACTGACTCATCAACGCCGAGCCGAAACTACTGAAGTTAGAGACATGAAATTTAGACAGTAGATATATTTTGTGACGTAGGCAAGCAATAAGAAGCGATTTTAGAAAATTCAACCCCTAAGGGGGTTAAATAGGGGATGAAAGTTTGTATGCAAGTTCGTCATTTTTCAAGTTAGAATTATAAAAATTGGTGTGGAGGTGAAGTTTTAAAAATAAAAAATATGGTTTTCAGCTTTTTGAAAAATTCAACCCCTAAGGTGGTAAAATAGGGGATGAAAGTTAGTTGGGAAGTGAGTATAGATGTTCGTCATTTTTGATGATAGAATTATGAAAATTGGTGTATAGGTTCCTTTTTATAAATAAAAAATTTGGTGGCTTTTTTGGTACCGCAGTCCTATAAAAATAATATAGATTGATGCTTTAAGGAAAAAATATATATAGTAAGCATCAATAGGCTACGGTAACTGCTTAACATCAGGCGGGCCTTACGCTTTTTTGCCACCGCATTCCTATAATAAAAAATATAGGTTGATACTTCAAAGAGAATATTTATATAGTAAGCATCTATAGGCTACGGTAACTGCTTAACATCAGGCGGGCCGTACGCTTTTTTGCCACCGCAGTCCTATAATAAAAAAATATAGGTCGATACTTTAAGGAGAATATTTATATAGTAAGCATCTATAGGCTACGGTAACCGCTTAACGTCAGGCGGGCCGTAAGCATTTTTGCAACCGCAGTCCTATAATAAAAAAATCTGGTTAATACTTTAAGGAAAATATTTATATAGTAAGCATCTATAGGCTACGGTAACTGCTTAACATCAGGCGGGCCGCACGATTTTTTGCCACCGCAGTCCTATAATAAAAAAATATAGGTCGATACTTTAAGGAGAATATTTATATACTAAGCATCTATAGGCTACGGTAACCGCTTAACGTCAGGCGGGCCGTACGTATTTTTGCAACCGCAGTCCTATAATAAAAAAAATCTGGTTATACTTTAAGGAAAATATTTATATAGTAAGCATCTATAGGCTACGGTAACTGCTTAACATCAGGCGGGCCGTACGCTTTTTGCCACCGCAGTCCTATAATAAAAAAATATCCGGGATCCGGCAAACGGAAGCTGGGATCTGAAAAAACGGGATCCGGGATTAAGAAAATGAGATCCGGGATACGGGATCCGGGATAGGAAATCTGGGGTAAGAAATCCGGGATATGGGATACGGGACCCGTGATATCCGGGATACGGGAACCGGGATCTGGCAAACGGAATCTGGGATCCGGGAAACGAGATCTGGGATACGGAACCCGGGAAACAAGATCCAGGATATTTGATATGAGATTCGTGATATCAGGGATACGGAATCCGGGTAACGAGTTCCGGGATACGGGATCCAGGAAACGAGATCCGGGATATGGGATACGAGATACGGGATCCGTGATATCCGGGATACGGGATCCGGGATTTAGCTAACGGAATCTGGGAACGGGATCCGGGATATTCGGTATACGGGATTCGGGATCCGGAAAACGGGATCCAGGATCCGGAAAACGGGATCCAGGATCCGGGCAACGGAACCTGAGTAACGAGATCCGGGATACAAAATCCGGGTCCGGGAAACGGGATCCGGGGTCCGATTTTTTTTAATTTCAATTCTGCGCGGACGATGTCGCGGGCAAAAGCTATTTTAAATAATTGGGTATAAGCTGAGCTGAATATGGTAGGTACTACTTCAGTTTGATCCCATAAAAAATCATTTCGTAAATCAACACCCAAAAGGGGGAAACTAAAGGTAGAAAAGTACGGCAGAAAAATATGTTTGTACCCGATTGACTTGAAACTTAGTATGCATAGGGTAGGTGAGGGAGGAAGGGGAAGACGTAAGGTAGGGGGATATGGAAGGGGGAGGGGAAAGGGAAAGGGAAATGGAGGGGGAGGGAGCAGAAGGAAGAGAGGGGAGGAAAAGGGGTGGAGAAGGGGAGGGGGATTAGGGATTTTGGCTCTATATTGGCCTACCTACCAAAACACGCATTCACCGAATTAGGTACCGTGATAAAGTTTGTATGGCTCCAATAAAAATCATGAAATAAAATTATTTTTATAAAAAAGCAAATACTGACTTAAAAAACCCTGGCGCACTAAAAAGTGCTAAAAAGTCTTAAGTCACTTGCCCGGTTTTTTTTTATTTTGAAGTCTACGCGGACGAAGTCGCGGGCAAAAGCTAGTAGTTTATATTTTTATAGGACTGAGGTGGCGGGGAAGGGACTCAGTAGCTGTTCAAGTTCAGTTTCTTTTACATGCTCTGTGGTTATGAAATCAAAGACTTCCATTACACGACTATCTAGGAATTTAATTTAATTGATTCAATCAAGCTGTCCTCAGACAGGTGGGAGACGACCTGATTCTGTAAGGACATTGCACCGCGTTCAGTGGTAGCGTGGGTTTATACGGAACTGATTGGCTACTGGAACGGATGAGGTATTATGAAAATTGTACTGAAACTAGTTTAGTGAAGGGAAAATATAAAGGAACGGGAGACATGTAACCTCTGTCTTATTATTCCTTTGCAGAAACACTTGGGGTCTCAAAAATACTTGTAAATAAATAAATATCGCGAGACGAACACACAACTGTATGGTGCTAAACTAAGGTATTTGTTTGCCACAAAAAAATACAATAAGTAGATCTTCTTTTTTTTAATGCACATGCATAGGTGCCCGTGACACGCGATCGGTTAATAGTGCGCAATATAGATTGTAAAAGTTACCTTGTCTTGCATAGACGCAGCTACTCTAAAAATTCGTAACTTTTTAATTTCCCACGATACAAAAAAAATATTATGATCAATTTCGCACCATAAACTATTCAATTACCGCTCCACTTTAAATGGCAATTTCCTCAATATCGTGCTACACAACTCATTAACTTACATTAGAACTCACGAATTCGACTCATAATAGTACTGGCGACAAAAAAATGACGAAATAGGGTTGCCAACTGAACGTTAGACGCGTGATGGCTAGTAATTGGCATCCACTGATGGATGGGACGTCCCGCTTCTCATTACCAACACGCAAACATAATATTAACAGTTTTAAAAACAAATTACAACCGTACATGAAAGGGATAGAGGTTATTGATGTTGTAGATTTATTTTTGTAATAGTGTAGACAGACAGTAATTATTGGCAGCCCTGTGGTTTTTGGATCTAGTTAATGTTATATTGTGGAATATTGTTATATGAAAACTATTAGGAAAGATGGATTGATGGTAGAATCCGGTTATAGCGACGGCCAAGGGACCGGTGATATTACGTCGTGCTAACCGGAAGTCGTACTAAACGAACTGACAATTTTATTTTTTGTTAATATTAAAATAATCACATACGTAATGTAGATACATATTTACTTATTAATGTTGATAATAGAAATAGTCACTAAATTTTGCGCGCACATTAGGCCAAACTTTGGTTTGCCACTCGGTCACATCGCTCTGTTCAAGGGACATAGACGTCATAGACTCTCCAGCAATTTCTCTGGCGAAAATAATGTGTCTACTCTTGAAACGGTTGAACGGTTCGGTCGCCAAACAATCAAAACTAAGAATGTTTTTCGTTTTGTAGAAGCCATTTTCACCACCACATCACCCGCACGTGTCAAACAAGACAATTTTGTGTGCAATTCCGTCGTTAAAAGCGATCGGTCATTGTAAACGGAGTCGTAATAAACGGATGTACTTTCATAGTGGCTTATATGAAAACCAAACATATGTCTATACTTTCGTCGCTAAAAGCGGTTGGTTGTTATATGCGAAGTCGTACTAAACGGATTCTAATGTATTATTTTTAGTAATTACCCGACTACGGCGGAGGGTTATGATTTTGACCGGTATGTATGTATGTATGTATGTATGTATGTATGTATGTATGTATGTATGTATGTATGTATGTATGTATGTATGTATGTATGTATGTATGTATGTATGTATGTGCATCTGTTACCACCTAACTTCCAAACGACTTGTCGTAATTTGACAAATGAGGTATCGTTAGAAGCGGCTTAATGGCGCGCTGGTTATAGGCTATGTGACGTCACATAAAATTGCATATGGCGCCCTCTAGAGGACATAATGTCCTGAACTAAAAAAAAAACTTTTTTTAATGAAACCGTGTGGGGTATCAAATGAAAGAGCTTGATGAGCACATTTCAAAAATATATATATTGTTACCTATAACTCCAAAATAATTAAATAAAAAGTAAGTTTAAAAACTAAAACCCGACTACTGAAAAATCGCGCTCTAAAAAGTATGAAACAAGAAAATATTCTCATCTAGAAGATAGCCGTGGTCCGTGTTCATATACCATTTGGCCCTAAAGGACCTACACGGACCACGGCTATCCTCTAGATGAGAATATTTTCTTGTTTCATGCTTTTTAGAGCGCGATTTTTCAGTAGTCGGGTTTTAGTTTTTACCCGACTACGGCGGAGGGTTATTTAAACTTACTTTTTATATATGGTACATCTTAACATTGCAATGGCTGCATCCAGAACGGGCGCATGAACGCATAGCAATAATGTCATAACATAAGTGCTCGGGCGAGGAATGCGTGGCATCTGGACTTACCATTTCACTTGACTTGTGCTCAGCGCACCACATCATCAAAATTCACACATCTGCCCCCCTAGACAAGTGGCATGAACGCTAATCGAATAGACTAGACTTCACAATGTATGGAAATGACATTACAAGTCGCTATGTAGATCACGTGGCTTATGTCATTTCCATACATGAAGCGTAGCGATTTGAAAGAACGCTTGTAGACGTCAGCCACTTGTCTAGGGGGGCTGTTCTCGTACTCGCAATACAACAATCAACTTATTAAAGGCATTTTGATGCGTATTATTCATTAGAAGATGAGCCGTATTAGCAATACCGACATGTTTCCAACATTATTTTCGGCAAACGACTGACTTGTACTGTGTTTCCATGGATACCGATTTTTTATAGTCTCATGCCCTCTTACTTGGAAATGTTTTTTTTTTTTTTTTTATAGGTCTGCGGTGGCAAAAAAGCGTACGGCCCGCCTGATGTTAAGCAGTTACCGTAGCCTATAGCTGCTTACAATACCAAAGGTATTGCTCGCACATTGCCGACCTGAAGAGGAGTGGGATGGAGGGAGGGGGAGGGGGGGTGTGCTTACGGCTCTCTCACTCATTGTACGAAACGCAGCTGTAATAGCTGCTTTACGCCGATCTTCTGTGAGAGGGTGGTACTACCCCGGTCGAGCCAGCCCGTTTATGAGCTGCAGTCAATTGGCTATAGCTTGGCTCTACCACCTTCGAAACCACCTTTGTATTTGGCAAGAGGGATTTTTGAAAGGTTTATGGATGAGGAAATACATAAGACCAGCGTGGACATACTATATTAAGGTAAATACTACATACACCTTAGAATAGTGACACAGACGTTTTAATTTTTAGTTCAGACACATTCCATTCTAAATGTTATTCCCATATAGGTTTAAATAATTGTCTATTCATAGTGTCCTTATACACCGTTCACCAAGCATAATATTTGATCAATGATTAAGAGCCCATTCACACTACGCGGTTACTAGCGGTGCGGCTAGCCGTCCGATCCGGGTATGATTGCAAATTGCAAAAGACGGTTGAACGCGCAAGTATTCGTATTCCATAACATTAGTGTCCGATCTGTCCGATTAAATAGGACGTTCTAATAATAAATAACTACTCCTATAATTATGCTACCAGGACATTCAGTCCTTATTGTGGTAAGTAGCGAACACACTTGTGCACTTCTCTTGCGCAGATGGCTAGTCTCCGTTGAGATTGGCCGCCGTGGTCAAACGAAATTTGTCACTATGATTATTATTACTAGAAATTACAAGTTGTTTTGCTAATAGGCCGTAATTGGTCATGTAATTCTGCGATTAGGTCAATTTTGCGTTAATAATCTTATGATACGAAGGTGTAATGTCTACAAAAATGCTCACAGTAAGTCTACAAAAAAGCAATTTGTCAGAAAACGGAACCTCGTTGGAGGGTTTAACGGAACGACTAGTACGTGAACTAGTATCTTTATACGATAAACCGGACGGCTAGCCGCATCGCCGTAGCCGCGTAGTGAGTATGGACCCTAATACGATATTTGGCAACTGTATGCCTAAATAACGAATACTTACCAAATAGATCTCGATTTACACATTGTTATAGACAATTTTATTCAAAAAACCAACCGGTATACTCTTATAAAGCGTACGAAGGAAGCTGAGCCTAGATATGTACATAATTAGCATTTAATGTAGGCAATACTGGACGTAATGGGCTTTAAATAAGGTGTGGTTTGGATTGTGAATACGGTTGGCAATTATGTTCAATTTTTTTGTTTGACAATTGATTAAATATTACTTAAGTAGTTACACCAATTTGTGGCTTTGAGTAACAGGTATTTGCTAATTAGAAAAGCCCTATTAAAAGTTTTAAATGGAATTATTTTATATACTTACTTACCAATGATACCATATGAGTCGCTCCTAGCTCATCGGTAAACGATTGGAGGCTAAGCAACGCTTGAAAGGTCAGTCAGACATGGGTGACCGTTTAGTGGCATCTCTGAGTGTCTCCGTGCTTTTTGAGGGAGTCACGGTGAGCACACAAAAATGATGCTCCTATAATGAACACACTCAATCATGGTTGTAGCCAGTGCCTAAATAATGCCTATGTAGGCTATTCAGGCTAATAAAAGCTACCAAACACTTACATAACCCCTACAAAAGTGTATTAACTTTATTTCGAAACGTTAGACTATGTAAGTACATTATAATGATGAAATTATCAATCTTCAGATCACTTGTCCACTAAATTCAAGCCTTTATGCAACTTTGTGCACCAAACGGTCATAGAACGACGCGATTCGAATTCCAAATGATTTGAAATTCAGCGAGCCGATTGGTCGGCGGCGAGTGACGGTGGACAAACTGCGCTGTAATTGGTGATTGACATGTGAGCGTTTCCTGATTGGTTGCGTATGCTGTAAATGTTGTTGGACTATAAACGCATAGAACTGATAGCTCAGGCTTAATGTAACCGGTATTTATCAATGTTTATTATATCTTTAAGAACATAGCAGGTGTGGAGTACAGGCGCCAACATTAAACACCTATAGCTTCCTATTATTATTATTATTTTCTAATAAAATTATCTATCCCTTTGTGTTTTTAGCATTCATTTTAGTATGTTATCGACCTTATTTATCTTCTTATAGTATTCTTCATTTCTGAAGGTCATGTCACTCCTGAAATGCCTTGCCAGAGACGTTGACCAACTGTTTCCATTTCACTCTATCTTTGGTTTAGCTCAGAGCATAAGCAACTGCTGCTTTGATCACCTTATTTGGTTTAGATTTTGGAGGGTAACAGGCCGCGGGTGAGTGGATGTCCTTCTACCAAAGAATTTTACTATAGATTTTTGCAAAGTAACGCAGGAGTGTGGTAGAGCCAAGCTGTAGCCAATTGACTGCAGCTCATTTATGGTCTGGCTCAACGGGGGTAGTACCCTCTATCGTATGTTTGAATTTTAAAATACACTGCCACCTCTATCCATTCCACAGCCCACGAAACGTTCCATACTAAAACGGTTGTATCATTATATTCAGTCGGCTAAGGCATCCAGGTCTATGTATGGCGAAATAATAGTAAACTGCACCGAAACAGACCGCGGTAATCAGCTTGGGACCGTGATGGATGACTCTGTTCGGAGACCTAGCCGGGGAATAAATTTAGGCTGGTCTAAAAGGATATTTGGGGCGCCTACCAGTACCATTGATGTATTATTTTAGCAGATATGGTATGGTAAACATGTGCTCAGCACACCACTACTGCTCAACCAAGCCAATTAGACGCTTGGATGGAATGCCGCTTCCCCGCCCGTATACCGCCCGCACAACCGCCACCGCTTGCGGGTTCCCGCCCGCCACACCTCCCCACCGCCATCGCCTTTTTGTGCGGCAGACGTCACATTTGATAGGTGTCTAGTTGGCTTGGTGGAGTACTTAGTACTTACATATAGTAAAATTCATACATCTGTTATCGGATTCGCAATTTGTCAATGAACTGGTAACTGGTGGATTGGTGGCAGAGCCAAGCTGTAGCCAATTGTCTGCAGCTCATATACGGGCTGGCTCGACCGTGGTAGTACCACCGTCTCACAGAAGTTCGGCGTAAAGTAGCTACCTTTTTTCGTACGATAAGTGAGAGAACCGGAAGCCCAAAACCCCCCTTCCCCTCCCTCTGTCCCACTCCTCTTCAGGTCGGCAACTTGCGAGAGATGCCTTTGGTATTACAAGCGTCTACTCTATAGGCCTAGCTCTATGGGTATCTATAGGCTCTATAGGTCTAGCGTTGTACTGGTAACTGCTTAACATAAGAAAACTGTCACGTTGGCTTCTGACTATCTGGTGAAACGTGGGCTTTGAGTTGGCTTAATACCTCCACAATGTGGTGGTGTATGGCCACTCAAGCCTCTGACTACCCCCGAATGGGAATAAAAGTCGTGACATTATATATATATATATATATATATATATATATATATATATATATATATAAGAAAACTGGGTACCTAACTGGTTTCAAGGTGCTAGAGCCAAGCTGTAGCCAATTGACTGCAGCTCACGGGCTGGCTCGACCGGGGTAGTCCCACCCTCTCACATAAGATCGCCGTAAAGCAGCTATTACAGCTGCGTTTCGTACGATGAGTGAGAGAGCCGTAAACCCCCCCCCCCCTCTCCCCCTCCCTCCATCCCACTCCCCTTCAGGTCGGCAATGTGCGAGCAATGCCTTTGGTATTGTAAGCATCTATAGGCTACGGTAACTGCTTATCATCAGGCGGGCCTTACGCTTTATTGCCATCGCAGTCCTATAAAAAAAACTATGCTACATTTTCTACGTTTAGTTATAGCTGCTGTGGTCAATTCCAATTAAGGGTTTCTGTAATAGTAAAGCAAATCTTTTTTTTATGGAATAAACAATATAAGTACCATTTGTCGTCTACATGACACATTTATAAATAATTTGAGTTGCTAAGATTTCAAACATTTACAATCGAATTAAATCGGCGTAGCACATGGCAAAAGGCGAGTCATCTATCAAGGGATTTATCTCGCTAATACCCGTTCAGAAAACAACTCTATCTCTACACTATTGGAGTTTATTTTCGATATGTCTTATGGCCACCCTTCGTTAATGAAATGCATTATTAAACAACGATTCTGTGACCCCATTTGAAAAGCATTAGATAGGGAATTATGTCTAATTTGCTTGTTTTAATTCAGTTTTGATTATAACAAAGTGTACTATTTAATTATTCAATAAAAGCTTCATTTTAGATCAAGGAGAGATAACATGATAGCAATATAAAGCCGACTAATGCTTGGTAGCGCTGGTTGAGAGCAGACCGCTCGGCTTGTGCACAGGTTGGTTGCGGGTTCGATTCCCGTCAGGGTAAATTTCGGAAATGGCATATTTGTAACTTGCCCTAGTCTGGGGGTCGCCCCCCCCCCGGTCTATTGTACAGTAACCATTGGTCAATCGTTGCTTGGTTTGAGACCACACAGTGGCGATATTCATTTATTGGTGGCGTCCAGAAGCAACGAGCGGCACGCTCGAGCAGTCTTTGTGACAGACTAGATATAATGTTATAACTGATTTTTCGGGCATGGCTACTCAGGGTTTTTCGATACACCTAATCAGCTATATAAAATTAAAAGTGTTGCCGTATTTTAGGCCGTCCCCGCACCGATAAAGCGATTGCGCCGCGACGGCATTTTTTTTTTTTCACTTTGATGCGGCGGAAATATTTTTAGTTATGACAAATTTAGTTAAATCTTAGTTTTAAGATAGCAGAATTAGCATAGGACTAGTTTAAATATAATTGAGATGAATCGAAGTAAAACACAAAAATGTAATAAACATCCGTCAGCCCCGCCCAGTGGTCGTCCCGCCAGGCCATTAAGCGGATGGGAGGCAGTTAGCGTAATCACCACAAACGTTTAACCACTGCTCATCAATAAGTCTAGGACCTAGGACATGTTATGTTAGTACAGTGGGTGGACAAAATCAGTTATGGATATAGTTTGCGTTCGACTGTATTGGCATAAGTCACGAGATTGACATAATAATAATAATTATTATTATTTATTTCGGAAGAATTCCATATCGTGTTAGTAACAATTTTTATCTTAAGTTATTGTTAGTAGATAATTATAATTATAATGGCGTCGGTAAGTTTATATAAGCATCTACTTTTGGATTCTGGGAAAACGTTTAGGGTCAAAAGTATTCCTTGTTTTTATTATCTAAACTAGCTGTGCCCGCGACTCCGTCCGCGTCCAGTCGGTGAAGCCCTTAAATATAATTTTGTCTATCGTCTAATCTGTATTACGTCAGTCTGCATCAGTCTGAGTTCGTCCGTCCGTGGCTGTCTATCTGTACCAGTCTATACCAGTAAGGTGGTAGAGTCTGACCAGTAAGGTGGAGATCGGCATTCAAGTAGCTAATTTACCTTCGTTTCGTATGATGAGGGAGAGAGCCGGAAGCGCAACCCAGCCACCTCCCCGTCCCCTCCCACTAACCCCACTCCCCTTCAGGTTGGAAACGTGCTACCGATGCCTTTGGCTGCAAGCATCTATAGGGTACGGTAACTGCTTAACAACAGGTGGGCCGTACGCTTGCCTGGCGCCTTAGTTGTATAACAAAAGTTTGACTTTATTTGTCTGTGTGTATCAGTTTAGCTGTAAGTATCTGTCTGTCTGAATCGGTATGTCTGTAATCTATCGGTAGGTGAGTATCTCTGTCTGTACCAGTCTATCTGTATCCGTCTATCTATATCTGTAGTTACTCACAGTATCACGACTGAGCGGTTGGACTCCAGAGCTCAATGTTTAAGTTTGTACTTGATGCCCATGTTCCTTATTTAAAATGAGTGAGTGCTCCAGACTCACGGCTTAGGTAAGAGTCACTTCGCAACATCGTGCTTAAAAAGTTAGAGTCCGGAGTTTATCGTCTAAGTCAATAGTCAAAGCGTTTATTATGCTAAGGCCTAGGAGGGCACTTACAAGTAGTCCTTTTACATGTTTTCCTTAAATTCTAGCGCCGGATCGGAAACGCGACCTCGCCTGAGAAGTCTCTACTTGATACCCACATTGCTAATTCAAAGTTAGCAGGTCCTCCAGATTTATGGTGTAAGCAGGCAGTTACCCAGCAGCATCATTCCTGAGGGGTTGGAGTTCAGAGTTCAATGTCTATGTTTCTATTACTACTTAATTCAAAATCAGCAGGTCCTCTAGACTTACTTCTTAGGTAAGTAGCTTCCCTACGGCATTAGTACTGTGGATATGAATTCCAGAGTTAACGTCTAAGATTCCGCGTGATACAAAGACCCGCTTAATGTTTTATATACGTAATTAGGAATAAAAAAACTAAATTTCTTGAAGCAAGGAAGATATTAAATTTTGACATGTGGTGCAAGGCAGGTATTGTCTGATTTTAAGTATAGCGACATCTAGTTAAGAAAAACGAAACTTAAGATGGTAGAACGCAGCAATAAAATATTTATTATTATTATTAAAATTAAGATTATGTATTCCAAATAGTGTCGGATCACACACAACGTAGGGCTCCGTAGGGCTCCGCTCTAAATAGACGTATTTCAATAACTAAAACTTATTTTTGGCTAGAATTTCTGTGTGGTCATAAAAATTTACAATCTAATATTTTAGAAAAAAATATCCTAGATGTTAAGTTGGACTATTAGTCATATCCATGCCAAATTTCATTGAAATCAATCCATTGGATTCGAAGTTGTGCGTGTTCGAATATTTAGGTAGTTTTTGAATGTTTTGTGGCAACCCTAAACTTTACCGAAAAAAAAAATATGCTAGATGTTAAGTTAGACTATTAGTCATATCCATGCCAAATTTCATTGAAATTAATCCGGTGGATTCAAAGTTGTGCTCTTTCAAACATTTAGAATTTTTAAGTAGTTTTTTGAATTTTCTGTGGCAACCCTAAATATTTTCGAAAAAAAAAGTATCCTAGATGTTAAGTTAGACTATTAGTCATATCCTTGCCAAATTTCATTGAAATCCATCCGGTGGATTCGAAGTTGTGCTCTTTCGAAAATCTGAGCAAACATACAAACATACACACAGACAAAAATTCAAAAAATGATAAAAATGAATTTTGCTGGTCCATCTAAGTCCCCCCCACTATTTTTTTTCCAAATATTTCGAATGTACAGACGCGACCAATTTTACATTCTTATTATATGTATAGATACACTTCTCATCAAAAAAAACGAAAGATCTACTTTCATTTATTGGATGCAAATTCTAAAATTTAAATTCAAATTTGGAATTGTTGTACACCATTGTGTAGACTAAACTGCCAGCTATTTATTGGTGTTATTTTATAATGATATCAATCATTTTTTTTAATTTAAATGCCTGACTAGTAGTTGCAGTACTGTTTAGATTTTTTTTTATGAGAAGTGTATATTACAAAATATTAAAAAGAAAACTAAAATGTGTATAATTTAGATTCATCTATCAGGTGGACTGATTTAGCTTGTCCCAGGAGTGTCCACGGAACGTCGAAATTCAGTTCACCGAATGGCCGTTTTTCGATTACACGGCACGGCACCGGCGACGGCATGGCGGCAGCTTTTTCATTGGTCAGTGACCCGTTGTCATTGATTACTGACCAATGAGAACCCCGCAAATAGCTGTCACTGTGCCGTCGCCGGTGCCGTGCCGTGTAATCGAAAAACGGCCAATCACGTTTCATCGAAAAACATAGCACAATAATAGTTTATGAAGAATTAACTCCTGGTCGCTTATTGCAAAATTTACCCTTGGTCTGTTCAAGTTTCGTCAAAGATATAGATGCCATCGACAAAGGCCGCACACGGAAAAGCCGCGTATTATTCCCATACACTCTCTTTGCGTTAATTCATTCGGTTAACTTTTTATCCATAACGCAGTGTAAAAGTGGCTCACACAATAAAAAATCATGATTGTTTTTCATCTAAATACCGTCACATGAATCCATTACCAACCCTCTGCTCGCGTATTTGTCAAAACAAACGTCACATTGCCCCGCCCGCTGTCGAGGGCTTAACCCTTCGCTGCGATATCAATTAATCGGCTCAATTTATGAATTATTGCGTGGAAACAACCCCCGATTGATATACGGAATATGTAATGAGTTGGGTGCATAATGTATTTGTGTTATGTTTAATGGAATTTGATGGTGATTTAATTACTTCATACATGTTTTGAGATTTAAAATGTGTTATGAAGCTTTGAAACATGTGAAAGTAGTGTAAGTGCCTATGTAATAATCATATTGTTTATTTTATTCTGTAGTTTGAGTTGAAACTGCCGGAATTAGAAGAGGAAAACTCAATTTCCACCCAGAAAAAAAAAATATCGTCTGTTAAACACGCCAACTTCGCATAGTGCTTGAAAATGACAAGGTCGCAAATGACAAGCTCGGAGAAGACAAGATAATAAATTAGATGGTCGTAGCCTCCATTTTGGTTTTTTAAAGTGGATGGTTACATATGTAATTTTATTTATTTGCATCTTTGTTACTGTGTGTTTTGTTTTTGCTATTTGTTACTTGACTCTGGGGAAATACTTATTATCCTAAGTGGGCCATATTTGTAAAGAAAAGAATACATGGTCGTAAATGACAAGGTCGTAAATGACATTAGGTCGCAAAATGAGAAGGTTACTATACAATGGACTGAAATCGCAGTAACACCCAGACTAGATAATATGAACAGGTAGGTATTTATTTAACTTCTATTATTTTCCTTAATCTTTGTCAAAGTTTCCTGTCAAAGTGTTGTCAAGTCCTTAATAGTACTTAATACAAACTCTATTTTTGTCAACAATTCTTTTATAATACAAGTGCTATACTTGAAATAAACAACTTCTAACCTTATTCCAATAAAATATTACCTATTTCACCATAAGGGTATTCTATTGTATCTTAAACACCGGGAGCGATAAACATTTGCATACAAATAGTTGATGCAAATAAATCACGTGGGACAGTAATCTGCGGCCATTTTGATGTACGGCAGCGCCATCTGTGTCAACTGAATGAGTTATTATACGACTATTTTAGGGTTGGACCGGACAAGGTCGGCGGACAATAAATTTTATACGTGTTTAGTTTTGTCACAAATGGCTTTTCAGTTAGGTTATGTAATTTGACGTTATACTTGACCGGACACTGAATACCTTATTATACCTAGCTACTAGTGTAAGTAGTATCTGTATTTTTTTTTAATTTTAGAGTTACTTGTTTTTTTATCTAAAAACTTATGGAAGTTGTTTTTATAAAAGTTATGTTTTTTAATGAACAGGTATTAACAATTAATGTTAATATTTTTTATTTACTAACATCAACTTAATGCAAAGTCAAACATTGTTTTTTTGCAAAAAAATGCAAGTTCCATTTTATTTTCTCTGGTTGCCAACCCTAACATATCTAAACGTAACATGATTTATAGGGCAACCCCTTAGAAGATTAACCCTTTATCCGGGGTCAAATGACGCACGGGGTCGGGAAGGCCTCGACACTCATAACTTCATTATTTATTGTGTTCCGTCTCGCTATTTCAGTTCTACGACATGCTAGTGTTTCAATTTTGATTTATGTTTAAATACTAATTAGTAATGGTGGATTGGTGTAGTCGAAATATAATGACAAGGAATATTTTAACATAAACATGTATAAGTGGAACATACTTAGATAATGTTTAGGGGTTTTATATACCCCATAGTTTAAAAGGGTTGACTCTTCCTCTTGGTATCACCACAGTGGAAAAAGTCTTTTCCAAACTTAATGTATAGTGCACTTTTGAAATATTAAATCCAAATATTTGACCAATAATGATTGGATTTATTGTTTTTATTCCGAAATTGGACAATAATTATAAACATTATATTGAAAATTATTTAATTAAGTTTTACAATTTAAAAAATCATACAAATTAAACAATAAACTAAGAATTATACCACTATTTATTTGAACATTATTCTCTTTGATTACTTCTAATTTTGGTCAAAACCTTAGACAATTTCCAAAATAAGTCCAATTATTACACAAAATGAGAATATACCCTAATGAACCTACTATATTATTTATTAATAATACAGGTGTAATTCCATTAAGGCCATAAACAAACATCTCCGTTTAATACCCTTTTCGCATGTTACGTTAAGACGAGGGTTCGAAATTTGGTTGATTTTCTATTCTACTTTTTCTTTAAGTAAGTATGTGGACTAGGAATCTTATATTTAGATGTATGATTTTTGACTATATTATCTTGAGTATCTTTAAATCCAAATCACGATTTGACGAAATTTTCTCGATAAAAAAAAATTATGAAATGAGCTCTAATTATTTACAATTTTCCTTGCTACCACGATGTTTTTACGATTTAGATCACGAAATTATTTCTAAAACATAGCAAATAATGATATCTAAACTACCCTTCAACCATATTTTAATTCATGAAGTAGTTTTTTTTTAATTCAAGAAAATGTGGTTTGGCGCTTACGTTGTTTATTTCCGAGCGCGCGCACAATATCGCCATCTCACATTTTAAGTACTTGAACTAACCATGTCTCTCTCTAACTTTGTATTGTCAGTGTCCGCTCGGACTTGTTCGACGTCGGACCTGTGAAGGATTTTTTAAAAAATATTACGAAAAAATATTACGGTCGTGCCACATTACAGGTACAGTACAGTATTTACAGTCCGCCGACGCCTATGATAAATAAATAAATATCCTTGGAAATTCTTTTACACATGACTACCTGATCCCAAACTAAGCAGAGCTTGTACTATGGAAACCAGATAACTGATATTACTACATATACTACTTTTTGTTTGTAAATACAAACGAAATATACACTTAATTACACCTAAACTCGGGACATGCGGACATGTTCATGCACACAACTGCATGTCCTGGGCAGGAATCGAACCTATGACCTGCACTGCAGCGTGATTTTCGTTTGCTTTTCCTTGTCTTGTGTAATTTCTTTTCATCTCTTGTCATTTTGTGTCATCTCTTGTCATTTTGTGTCATCTCTTGTCATTTCATAGTTATTCGTGTCATTTCTGTAAAAACTCCCTATTTCGCTTACTGTTATATACTTGCAGCATGGTCTTGGGCCGACAGTGGGAATACATTGCTTGTCAAAACAATGGAGTCGCTTTATTGCGTTTGTTGTAGGTATGGATGGGCAAGTAATAAATATATCATACATCAATAAATTATCGTAAAAAATAACATTACAGATATGGATAGGAAAATGTTTGTCCGTCCTATTCAATCTATTATATTATAAACGAAAGTAACTCTGTCTGTTACCTTTTCACGGCTAAACCGCTGAACCAATGTTGATGAATTTTGGTATGGAGATAGACTGGGTCTTGGCGGAGAACATAGGCTACTTTTTAGGGTTCCAAAGGGTGCTAACGGGACCCTACTACTAGGCCTACGCTGTCCGTCTGTCTGTCTGTCCGTCTGTCAGCGCGGGCTGTATCTCACGAACCGTAACAGGTAGAGAGTTGAAATTTTCACTGAATGTGTATTTCTGTTGCCGGTGCAGAACAAATACTAAAAATATAATAACATTTAAAAATAAATATCAAGTCTCAAACTTGATATTTTTGATGTGTTTATTCTACGGTGGTACGGAACCCTTTATGTGCGAGTCCGACGCCTTCAGATCTTATGAATGTTTTCTTGAAATAAATATAGTGTATTTTAAGTAATTAACTGGCCAACCCTCAGGTCCTACCTACCATGTTAGGATCTTTTTCGTTCTAGCGGGTGTAAACCGTGATTTAACGAGTTAATGTGATAATTTTTGTATTTAAATTATTCAATTCAATGTATTTGTTTCAGACATAGTCCAATATTGATTATTAAAATTATTATAATTTCACAAATATAAAACAATAAATAAAAGTAAAATTAAATTTAAAAAAAAATATATATTTATTTTTGATTTTTCATGTTTTATCATTAAAATACAATATAATATAACATAAATTAAAATAAAATACAATAAAATAAAAACCTACCCCTAATTAAACAAATACCGTCCGCGTAGGATACTGGCTGCATGTCCTCCCTGTATTCAAGCTGTTCCTGTTGTCAAGCGAATTTTTTGAGCAAGGAAAGAGCCAGCCCTCTTGTCACCTGTGGCGGTAACCAGTCTAAGGGTGATTTTGATAGATAAAAAAATAAAGATAAAAAGATAAACAAAAAATAAATGCATGGTTAAATCAATAAAATTAATAAAAACTGTAAATTAAATTAAAAAATAAATTAAATTTGGTAAAAAAAAATATTATGACACCGCTGATGACTTCATGATCGGCATCGAAGTTAAGTACCAAAGTATTCCTTTGCCTACGAAACATGAAAAAGATACTCATATCCGGCAGTCAGTCACTGACACAGAGTATGTACATTTTTACCCGACTACGGTGGGCGGAGGGTTATGATTTTGACCGATATGACCGGTATGTATGTTCATCTGCTCCCGTATAACGTCCAAACTATTTTTATATCATAATAATTTGACTAATGAGATATCGTTGGACGCGTCTGGATCGTCCGCTGGTTATAGGCTATTATACGATCGAAATATTGTTATACGTATCTATCAGCATATTGTAGGTATCGTTTGTCTTCTTTTGACTTACTTTGTCTTCAGCAATAAAAACAACATAGATTTTTTTTTTTTTTCAAATACACTCGACATAAAAATCCCATATAAAACGAAAAAAATATATTTGAATATTTTCATCCATTTCATCTATTTTAAAAGGTGCACTGGGACATATTATTTTAATTGTACGAATTAAACAATATTGTTCCTTCAAAAAATAACTATACATAGTCTACTCCATAGCTGTTCTGTCCTAGCTAAGCGAGAGGGATATATCCTTCGGCAGCTCACGCGACGCCAGTCACACCCCGAAACTAAAATTCATTTTTTTCTTGTATCGTCTTAATGCGTAATTACGCGAAATCCACATTACGAGGTACTTATTCGACGGGTGAAACAAGAAGGTATATCTGCCGATGCCCCGGGGATAAGCCGTGAAGATGTACTCTTTTAATAACCGTTTC
This sequence comes from Drymonia ruficornis, assembly GCA_947859195.1. Classification (NCBI taxonomy): domain Eukaryota; kingdom Metazoa; phylum Arthropoda; class Insecta; order Lepidoptera; family Notodontidae; genus Drymonia; species Drymonia ruficornis. Next base: position 4,992,677 of record OX401925.1, on the reverse strand, counting down.
CACTCACCGCAGTACACAAATAGCTAAAAAGATTAGACGGACGGTAAGGATAGCAGAAAAAAAACATTATTGCAAAAAAAACATTAAAATCGAATTTACGTCAATATTCGCGTAAAAATGTGAAGAAAAAAACTATGTATTACGATTTTATTATGTAAAATATCGGCTAAAAATGAAGAATATACCAACTTTAATATCTAGATCCAAAGTAGAGCACATCATCAAACTAAGGGATGAGTTCGCCCACGCTCTAACGGACCGTTAGATCAGTAAACGACTGTTACCTGTACCAAACAATTGGTCACTGCAGTAACGGTCCGTTAAAGTGCCGGTGAACTCGGTCCTAAAGGCTTTAAACATAATAATTAATCTCCTTGGTATACTCGAAGTCCTCTCAAAGGGAATATTTTACTTGTTCTAATTGTGGTTATAAAGAAAGTTTGTGTTCTAGAGAGGCTGATGGGAACAATTTTCGAAGTGTTTAGTTATTCCTAACATTTTACCCGAGTTTGTAGGTATCGTTTGTAGACGTTTTAAGAAAGTTTCCAAAGATTAAGATGAGAATTATCTAATTTAAGTTTTAATTTATATCTATTACAGAAATTATGCTTTTTATAATTTGACGCTTTATGTATTAGTAAGCTCTATTACTTGATGATGTCATAGCGCTATATTATCAGACCAACAAATAAGTTAAATAAATAATAAATAATGTATGTATCAGTATTTTATAAGTATTAAATAAAACTTCAGTACAGGTTTTTTTGAAATCAGAATAAAACTTGGAATTTTAAAAAAGAGGTCACAATTTTAAACTTCGAATTTTAAAATAATAGGTACAGTTAAAGAAACTCCAATTCCGATGTAAAATAAATGTAATGTAGACTACTATTATAAAAACTTACATACTATCTACAACTTCACTTTATTTTGAACGTGAAACAATTACATATTTTACTATTTTGCAACTTTTCTGCGAACGCTACGTCATAATGTTGCTATACGGCTGCGCGGGCGCATCTCAGGTAGTCTGATTTACTGCTGTCTTAATGAAACCTGTTATATAACTGGAATTATTTATTATTTTGTCCCAGGCACAGGTCTGAGCTGCAGCTTCTGTCTTAGATAATAATTAACTTTCTATGACTGTACTTAGTTGGGTACAGTTGGCAAAATAAACGCATGCACTTTTGTGAATATTTTATTGAATGTGGCTAATAAATGTGCCACGTCGTAAATATTTATGTCGTAAAATTATATACTGCATAAACGTAATAAGAATAAACTGAAACAGACAATAAAAAAGGTGGTAATTATTTGTATCTTCTGAGAGGTTATTGCGTAACTTTTTCAATGTTTCCATTGGTTTCGTTCATCCCATTTAGCTTTGTCGCTTAAAATTCATTGAAATCGGAAAGAGTAAAGTCCAGAGCCGTCCCGATTTCAATGAATTTCAATTGATAAAGCACCACGGGGTGAACGAAACCAATTGAAACGTTAATAATAATAATAAGGGTCAGATCCAGAAGGCAGTCCTTCTCGAAACGGCTCGCATTGTGAGGAAGTTCCTCTGGAGCCTTGACCACCGGTAACTAGGACCCTGTTCCCAATACCGGTGAGGATCTATTTTTTATATTTTTAAAATATTATTATATCTCCTAAAATGTAAATTTTAGGAGATATAATGAATAAATGGAATAATAATATCCTGGGACATTCTTTTACACACGGCTACCTGATCCCAAACAAAGCAGAGCTTGTACTGTGGAAACCAGATAACTGATATTACTACATATACTACTTTTTTATTTGTAAATACATCCTTAATATACATATACACCCAGACTCGGGACATACAGACATGTTCATGCACACAAATGCATGTCCCGGATAGGAATCGAACCTACGACCTGCAGCGTGATAGGCGGAATCTTACCAACCACGCCAACGGGCCCGTCACTGTCGTCATTGTCGAAAAAGTTACGCAATAGGCCTACTGATATTTAATTACCTAGATTACCAAGATAGCTACGATGAACGGCGTGCTTGAGTAAACAACCAATTACGAAACAATAAAACATATATTTAAATAATTTACTATGATGTAAACTCTCTCAAACAATATTTAATCACATTCCCCGTATCCAAAATTCCTAATTTCCTAATACAAGTGCATATTTTACCAATAACAACCGTGACAATATTAATAACGCCTCCATTGTGTGAGTAATCGTATTATAATCAGGGGTCCATCTAAACTGGACGGCTGTGTAACTTTAATTATGTTATTAAAAGGAAAAAAATGTGTTTTCTATTGGCATTTCATCGGCTAAGCGTCTTATAGCTACCATTAAGAACACGTATCTAAATATCTTAAGATATCTACGGCACGCTCTGTGGAGACGATAATTAATTTCTTTGGAAACATTTTAAGGAAAAATGTGTGGCATTCGCAAGCAGTGTGTTAGGCCGTGATTATTTATATAGAGCTGTAGCTACACTCAGATTTTGTATTTCGTTAAACTGAATTTAATAAAAATATCGTTTTTACGGACAACTCACACATGGCCAAAGAAAAATTGATTTCATCAGAAATTACGTCGTAATGGTTTCTAAGACAATCCCTGTATCTCATATGGTTTCAGATTTCCCCATACTGTCCCAATAAAAAAATAATACGATGCATACCACGAACCAAGATTATAGCTTCGTTTCGTTCGATAAGTGAGAGAGCCGGCAGCCCAAACCTCCCATCCCCCATTCCCCTCCCTCTGTCCCATTCCCCTTTAGGTCGGCAACGGTATTGCAAGCATCTATAGGCTACGGTAACTGCTTAGTAACAGGCGGGCCGTACGCCTGTTTGCCACATTAGTCATGAAACAAATCTAATCAACAGCTCTGTACAATCCGCCCAAAAACGCATTGTTTCACCGTGTACCCCTGAATCCATGTCGTGGCAGTAATGATCATTTCCAACAGATCGCATCTCACATCGGTGTTTATTTATTAAACGTTTACGTTTCCACATACCGACTTACGTTTATTAAAGGGGCAATTTATTAATGAAACGATTATTTAGCCGTTATCAGCGGCATCGGGGCGCGCCGAAAGTATTTACGAATAATTACTGTAGGTGGAGAGATCTTTGTTCATTTACTGTTACTGAATACACTGTGACTGTGACCATGTGACTGTTCAAAATGGTACGTCCTTTTAGGTGGAGTCTGTGGACACAGTACGACTCAGGCGTATCTTTCGTTTTTTCGAAGTGAAAACTTCTTTAGCGGCGTTGTGCACTTTTCTTGGGATGGGTAAAAAATTATAAACTCGCGTCAGGGTTCACGTATCCTGATCGCAAAATGCGACAGATTCGTAGCGACAGATCACGTGTCATATCTTGGGGATGGGTAAAAAGTATATAGTTCATAATTTCGCATTCAACGTCAACGTCTTATGAGCGCCTAAGTGAATGGATCTGGGTGAGTGCTCTATGGGGCGTAGGTTCGAATCCTATGTTTACTATATTTTCGAATTTAATATATTAAATAATAATAATAATAATTTAGCCCTTTTAACGTCCCACTGCTGGGCACGGGCCTCCCCTCAATGCGAGGGGGATTCAGGCCATAATCCACCACGCTGGCCCAGTGCGGGTTGGTGGATTTCACATGTCTAAAGACATGCAGGTTTCCTCACGATGTTTTCCTTCACCGTAAGCAAGTGATAATCATATTAAAGTTATGATTCACACATAGATTTCGAAAAATCCAGAGGTGTGAGCCAGGGTTTGAACCCATGACCTTAAGCCCACAAGACGCGTGCTTAACCAATCGGCTACCACTGCTGCACTGCAATTTAATATATTATTATTTATTTAATTCTTATTAGTTTTTATTATAATTTGTATTATTTTATATGATTATTTAACAAAAAAATAACGGCCAGGTTTTTTTTGTACATTTTTTCCCTCACCATTCCAAAATATTTAAAAATGCACAACGTTAATGTTCAAGTTTTCACTTCTGCCGGCACTCCCAGAGTGCAATCTGGCCGTTTTTTTATGGACTATAGGTTGGCGTTGGCTATAGGGCCTCTACAATTTCACCGGGCAGAGGGCGAACGCAAAGTGCTCAGTGCTCATTTTTTGGTGAATAATGTCTTCGACGAATTGCGAGTGTGATAATAAAATGTGTCAATTTTGCTGCGATGAGCACAATTTTAGTGATTGCAAGGTTAGGTGGTAATATCTGCTAAAATAATACATCAATGGGAACAATCAAAACAATATCAAAACATGGCTAAGTAAATCTGCGTTCAGCAAAAGTCAAATAAACAAGAATACTAACAATTTTTGTAGTACAAAACCGAATTAAGTGGATTTAGAACAAAAACTGTATGTCGTCGGCCACCGGCGGGCTGTATTCAAAACAAGTTGAGAAGATCTCGCTCAGGACATTCCCACATCTAGCCGACTTTAGTGTCGGATACCATTTGTTCCGACATATTTTTGAACATAAGTATTTACGACATGGTTACCAAAATTAAAAATAACTACATAAGTAGGTAGGTAATAGATGCTAAGACTTATTGCAAACACCATAATGTTGTATAACCAAGAAACCAAGATAATCATTGTTTGTTTACGGTAGAAATATTTGTCTTTAAACTTTACTTTTGGAGGAGTGGAGGAAGGAAAGGGAGACCTTTGCCCAGCAGTGGGACGACACAGGTTGACAAAAAAAAAAAACTTTACTTTTATCTCAAAACTGATTTCGGGTGATTGCTTTTCACAGTATAACGACGTGCTCATGAAGTTTATACATATTATTTTAAAGGTCTCTTGGCTGTAAATACTTGTCAAAATAAGTGCCTTATTCTTTCCACTACTACCCCAGTCATAAGGGTTTGAGACCCAATAGTAAAATTTGAGTGTACAAATATCTACCTGTCTTTTCCTCCAAGAATACCTACCAATAATAAATAACGTACGATTTATTTATTTAAAAAGTCGGAATTTCGCCGTGTTTCCGACATTATGTCGGCGCCAATGGTACAACGCCATGTCGTGCCCTACCTCAGTATCGGACATCGTCTGAGATCGATGTATGTAGATCTGTCCCACTATTTACATATGCCACGTCTATTATTTTACGAATTTAGCATGCAACGGTAATGTCAGGCCGGGTCCCGACTCACGTGTACTGTGTACATTGTACATCGTGAGTGTACCTTGTACAATTGTGAATGATGTATCAAGTCGTTTGATGTACCCCTAACGATATACAGCATATGGCTGTATTCAGCGCTACTAATTGAGACGTATAAACGCTCATAGCCAGCTGCAATCACTGATCCGTACGATCGGAGGTTAAGTAACGCTTGGCAAGGTCAGTCAAAGATGGGTGACCATTTAGTGGAATTTTAATTGAGCGTTTCCGTGCTTCAAAGGGCACGTAAAAAGGCGGTCCCGGTTGTTGTCATCTAGGCAGCAGTCGTTAAGCCTTGTCAAAGGCCTTCGGACTGCTTGAACATCTCTGACACCAGGTTGGCCACTAACCATACGAAAATACGATGATATAAAAAGATCCCACGCCCTCTCCAAGCCCTTTAATCCTTTCTATGTAGGTATTAGCAGGAAACGGACGTCATTGCATACATGACTAATGGTGTGATAAGTGTGGACATGACTTCCGGTCGCGGCTAGTTGCGACTCTCGTATTGGGAGTTATTGCAGTGCGCTTGCGCACACATTAGTTCGGACTTTCGATAGTAGAGTGTAATGAACTTCTCAGTATTACACCCGGTAGTGTGTTAAAAATTTGAGATGCGTTATAGTTTTTATAAAATGGCTGGCATGACAAAAAGGCGCTCATAGCCTTTTTGTCATAATGCACCATCACGCCTTTATTATTATTTTTATACGACTGGCTGCTTCTTACGCCGATCGTCTGTGAGAGGGTGGTACTACCCCGTTCGAGCCAGCTCATATATGAGCTGCAGTCAATTGGCTACAGCTTGGCTCTAGCACCAATAAAGGGGTAAGGGGTAGGAACCGGTGCACTGAGGTGCAGAGATGTGCATACGAACTCTATCAATAGAACTTATGTATGTCCCAATATGTAGGTATACAGGATGTTAGGTAAGTCGAGCGACGAATTGAAGGAGGGGTATTCAGTATTCGATTCTCATTCCAAATAACGGGCCCGTTAGCGAGGTTAGCGCGGAGGCGCCTTTCACGCTGCAGTTCGTAGGTTCGATTCCTACCCGAGACATGCATTTGTGTGCATGAACATGTCTGTATGTCCGGAGTCTGGGTGTATATGTATATTAAGTATGTATTTACAAATAAAAAAGTAGTATATGTAGTAATATCAGTTATCTGGTTTCCATAGTACAAGCTCTGCTTAGTTTGGGATCCGTGATGGAACCGTGTGTACAAAAATGTCCCAGGATATTATTATTATTATAAATAGGTACCTATGTGAAAAAATCAGGCCTTAGTTTTTGACCAAATTATCCAATATATATTTTTTTTCCAATTCCATTTTCAACTTCCATTAAAATATAAAAAAAAATGTTGAATACATCTTTGTCCAACCTATGTCATTAGCAAATTAAATACAACAATCTATCTTGCCTAATCTAGTTCAATGCATCATAAGAAAACAGGGCGAAGCAGGAAAATGAAACATGTAAATAATTTTCTCTGGCCACACCTCGCCGATTCGATCGTTAGCGTAACAGGCGTTTAAAAGGATATATCGTTCATACGCAGTTCAAGTAACTCGGGTTATTAACGTGTAGGTAGAATGTGGAGTGGGGTTGCCATGTGTCACGGATTATGTGGGACAGTCCATATTTTTTTAGTTATTTTCGTCAGCCTACTTAATTTTGCTGTCAAGTAACTTATACATACTGAAAATAATCGAAAGTTAGCTACAGCGCTGTTTTTCATTTATTTTAAAATAAACCAGTACAAATCGCCTAAATCCGGACCAGAAGTCCATTCGGTAAATTTATATTTTTTAAATAATATTTATAGTGTTAGGTATTGCCAGCCACCATTATTATTATTCAAATGTTACTTACATAAGTATATTCCAATAAAAATAAAAATACTTCCGAAAACCTGTCACAATATTATAACAATTTTAATTGTATTTACATATATTTTGCCAAAAATATTTAAACCGCTTAAAAAAACAGAATCCCAGCGAATGCAGTAGGTATATCCTGCATATTATATAATTCTCATTGCTACAGCGAAATAAAATCACGATACTAGCTTTTCTCTACAAATAATGGCGGGGCCAGTCCGTCCATCACCATAAAGCATGGCCACACTATCGAATAACGTGTCACACAATCTAGTTTTCTATTTAAATGATACACTTTCGAAACGCCTCATTTGTCTGCTGGCTTGCCGATGGATTTCCAATTGTGAACCGTGCGAAAGAATGGTGGGAAAATCGAGAGGAAAAACTGTGGACTGGTCTGAATTAAATGGTCAAGATGGACAAGAAGTTTATGGGCTTGTTACTTTGTAGCGATTAAAGAAAACCCATCTTATGATGGTCATGGAAAATTGGTCACCATTTTCGGAAGATCCGTTTTCACAACCTTATTCGAATTTTTATGTTCTTCTAGTAGGCATACAGTTATTTATATTTTGGTGTACACAAATAACGCTATTTATATAACACTTTATATGTTGGAGATTCAATATAGGGTTGCAATTTGGTTGCACTAGTTTGTTATATAACATTTTACAACTGCAATATAACGAGAACTATTCCAATCGCTTTGCTTTTTAGGTAAGCAAGTAGGTAAGTACCTCCGTTTTATGATATATAAAAAAGTATATAAAAAATCCTTTCATAAATAAGATTATCCAAAGTACCTATAAACCAAACCAATCAATAGGCACGTCCACATGTGCCGAGCGGGCGCCCATTATCAGTCTTTAGGTGCGGCTGCATGCTAGGAACCATGTGGATGCGCCGAATCATAAAACACTACGAGAACGCATTGGTTAAGCGATTGCGACGCGAACGCGATTTCTATACAAATCATCGCTTAGGTATTTGATACGGCCACCATATGTTTATAGGGGTTTGATCGTTGTCGCGTCACAGTCGCGTTGCAATCGTGGATACCAGATTAAAAAACTGTCACAAATCAAACACCTGCCTACAATAACCTTACAATAAACTCCTTTTGCCACTAACTAATGAATACCCACAACACTATTAAAACGCATTCGCTTAACAACATGATAAATTCAATTGACAATCGTACATACAAAACAAGTCTTAAGCGTCGTTCACAATTGCTAGCACTAATTTAGGTGGCGGGCCATAGACATTACCAAAAAGAGGGAGACATGTGACCGTCCAAAGTCCATGGACTCAGTACGACTCAGTTGCTCGCGGAAAATAATGTTGAAAACATGTTCGTATTGCCAATATAGTCGAAAAGCCTTCTTATGTATTTAATAAGGTAATTGTCGAATTCCGAGTGCGATAACAGATGTGTAAATTTTGCTGCATGTAGTGGTGAGCACAAGTTTATTGTTTGCGATGTTAGGGCCACCGCAGACATGCTACTTTTAGCATTGGCGATCGGCGATTTTGATGCTGCGTCTCGCTCGTTCTCGCTCGAAGAAACCCGACGCAGCATCGATACAGTCGCAAAATCGCCGATCGCCGATGCTAAAAGTAGCATGTCTGCGATGGCCCTTAATAAGACAAACCAAGGTCACCGACATAGCCCTGCGAATTAGTAGGCTGAACGCGGGGCACATAGCCCGAAAAATAAATATTATAATAAATATTTTACTATCTGTGGAGACTTGTAAATGGCTTTGTATTGTTATTCTTCTCTATCTACTGTATCTTTTTAGCTGTTAGTCTTCCTTAAAACTAAATAAATAAATAAATAAAACTGACCGACGATCTAGTGAAAGTCGCGAGAAACCGCTGGATGCACATGGCACATGACCGGTCGTTGTGGTAAACTTTTGGGGAGGCCTATGTCCAGCAGTGAACATCTTTTGACTGAAATGATGATGATGATGATGATGTAAGAAGGTGCCATATCTGCTGAAATAATACATCAATGATGGCGGTCCCTTATACAGAGAAGCGTACAAGCGTACAAGTAAGAATGTCCGCTTCACCGCTTGATCGGCGTTTGTATGTGTGGCGGTGTGACGGAGAGGACGGATCCAAATAGGGTTGGCGGTGTACTGAAAAATTTGCTCTTCAACCCCCCTTAATTGGGTGTCGCGTTGTTTTACACGACGGGAGACACGATGTTGGAGATCGGCGAGCTAATTTGTTGGGTGTTATTTTGAATTTGTTTTGAATTTTTATACAAGCTTTAAAAATGAAATGTGCGTTGGTGGTAGAGCCAGGCTGTAGTCAATTGCCTGCAGCTTGGCTGCTACTCGACCGGGGAAGTAGTACCACCCTCACACAGAAGATCGGCGTAAATTAGCTATTAAAGCTACGTTTCGTACGATGAGTGAGAGAGCCGGAAGAACACACCCTTCCCCTCCCTCTGTCCCTCTCCCCTTTGGTATTGCAAGCGTCTATAGGCTACGGTATCTGATTAACATCAGGCGGGCGGTACGCTTGTTTGCCACCTAAAAAAAACAATACTTTTATACAATTTGTCCAACAAATTCTCTGCCGCTATGTTCGCTACACTAACACAGGGTTGTCACTGATTTGTTGTGGAGACGTTTCTTTTAACGTTGATGCGGCGCTGATTGGGATGTATGAGGTGTTTGTGCGCACATTTTTGTATTCTTTTGACGCTAATGATCACTCGTTAGGGTTGTCGAAGGATTTCCAAGAGACGCCAGGTGCTTTATTATCCTCAAGGTGTGAATGAGACTTATGTTTTCTTATTCTAAAGTCGATTCTAGAGTCTACGGTCGAGTCGATTCTATTTCTTAAGGTGCGATTCCGCGTGACGCTGTAGACAGCAGACGTCAGTCGGTCTTATACAAAAGTAATGCCTTCTGCCGTCGCGACACAAGTTATCGCCCGTCTGACTATACGGTCTGCTGTGTGCCGCGTCCCGAGAAATCGCACCTTTAGTGTTTAAATTGTAGATGTTTATAGACTAACCTATTGTATTCAGGGTATCAACCACCATCTGAATAAGTTGAAAATTTTTATCTCCCTTTTCGGTGTTTTCGAGTACAGAGTGAGACAGCCCTAAATTGGATTAAGCATCTTTCTTAACTCAATTATGAAAGCCTATCAAATGTTTGGTATCGTGTGAAGCCAGCACGGGAAAACCCAGTACAGTTCCATACCTATTTTTAATTGGCCAACAATTGGCCAGAAAATGGTCCACTGCATTAAGAATGCTTTTAATACAAGAGCTAGTTAATATTGTAGTTAATAAACTACCTGCCATCGCACAGATAACAAACTTACTTCTATATGAATAGAGATTAAAATTACCTGTATATGTACGGAAGTATTCGATGTAAATTGTAACAGGGTGATCTAATCGGCGACATTAAACGTAATCCAGTGAAATGGCCAAGAACTGGATCCTATTCTGGATTATGATCCCTATAAATAGATAGCTAGGGGAATTAATTGGTTGACGATTTTCCATTACATTATCACGTATAAGTACGTTTTTTTATACTTGTCCTATTTGATAAGCAAACATGGCGTCCAGCGGGGCGATTGCGTAACTTTTTGTCAATGTTTCAATTGGTTTCGTATATAATTGACACAGGATGAACGAAACCAATTGAAACATTGACAAAAAAGGTTACGCAATCGCCCCGCTAGACGCCATCTTTGCTTACCAAATAGGACAAGTATAAAAAAACGTTATAGATAGCTTTTTTTATGAGGTGGCAAACCAGCCTACAGCCCGCCTGATGTTAAGCAGTTACCGTAGACTATAAATGCTTGCAATACCAAAAGCATTGCTCGCACTTTGCCGACCTGAAGGGCAGTGGGACGGAGGGAAGGGAAGGGGGGAGGGGTTGGGCTTCCGGCTCTCTCACTCATCGTACGAAACGCAGCTGTAATAGCTGCTTCACGCCGATCTTCTCTGAGCAGGTGGTACTACCCCGGTCGAGCCAGCCCGTTTATGAGCTGCAGTCAATTGGCTACAGCTTGCCTCTACCACCACAAAAAATGGCTACATTGTGCCGAGGTTACTTTGGTCCTTATGCAATAAGAGGCAAGTCTATTATAACATTGGGGAAAGGCTCGCTACACACATCCACATTTATTATTTTTGTTTTGTACTTGAATCGCAAAAATAAATAGGTACCTATAGTTAGCGACAGGTCGAGATGACATTCGGGTTATGAGCTTTTTGCAGAATAAAATCCGAATCAAAATTAGCAGGACCCGATAAACAATTAAAATCGCCCACAACATTATTAAATTAAATTATTCTATTGCGTCCTGCTAATTTTGATTCGGATTTTATTCTGCAAAAAGCTCATAACCCGAATGTCATCTCGACCTGTCGCGAACTATACCTACCTAGAAGTAATAAAGTCACAGTCACACGGTGTAAACAAGCTACTAAATGGAGCCGCGTTGACGCGAACAAATTGACGGGCTGTATCGCACCATTCGCACCTCTATATCGGGACTAAACAATTTTGATATGATGAAAAATAGGTCACGTTTTTTAACTCCGTTATTTTTTTTGTACCTAAGTGGTTGGGCTTTGATGACCGCTTGGCGCAGTGGTTCGAGCGTAGGCCGCTCAGCTCATTGTGGGTGCTTGCGGGTTCGATTCCGGCCAGAGGCAAATTTCGGAAACAGCCTTATCGCAATTTGCCCTGGTTTGGGTGACACAGGGATTACCCTCATTCCATTGTACAGAACCCATAGTACCAGCTTTGCTTAGTTTGGGACCATACAGTTGGTGTGTAAATCTGCCGATATTTATTTAACTAAAATTACTACAATAATAACACACCTTAATAGATTCTCCCTACAATAGATTACATGAGCACAATCGACATTTCATCTCGACGACCGAGGTCCGTATTTATATAACAGCAAGTGTTATTATGCGCATACAACAATAACACTCGTAAATAACGCGTCAAGGAAACGTCCCAGTGATTGATGGCCATTTGTCGTGGATGTTTTCAATAACGTTTTGTTAGTTGAGAATTTCCGTAAATAAATGTTTTCGAGCGTTGGAAAGTAATTGAATGTAAATGCCTCGATACAGGCAATGTAAGAGTTTTTAAGTTAAGACCAATATTACCATGAAAGAGACACGTGACTATCCAAGATAGCATCCTACTAAACGGAGTCCATGGACACAGTCGTTCGCAGGAGATAATTGCTGATAAGGCTTGCATTTTAATCGTATTGCGAGTGCGATAATAGACGTGTGGATTTCGCTGCAAGTATAGTGATTGCAATGTTAAGAGGTACCATATCTGCTAAAATAATACATCAATGGTTATGAACGAATTTTCTCTCAGTATCGGTAGGTATCGGCCTTTCGTAAATTTTCGCTCAAAGTATAGTGATGTTTTAAGTTAGCGTTCAAGCCGCCCGAAGGCCTCTGACAAGGCTTAACGACTGCTGTCACTAGGTTGGCTACTAACCATACGATGAGAAGAGAAGTTAGCGTTTTTTACCAAAGATTTTTATCAAGTATCAAAACACATTGCAAAGTCTATAGATATCAAGTGCGGAAACAATAGAGGGGATCAAGTTTACAAGCGGCTCAATTGGCCGGTTGTAATTTCGTCCCATTGTCTCTATTCGCCCCACGTTCCCATCCGACCCCGGTCCCCTCCCGGGGGACGTCGTTACTGTTGTATTAACATATTTACGACGAAGGAAAATGATGATTATTGTTGCTAATTCGGAGGGTGGCCTCTTGAAGAAGTATTGAGTTTGAGTGAACGTGATTGTAAGATTTTGATGGAAATTTGGTATAAATAAAAAAATAAATAAATAAATATAACGTCACGATTTTTTTTTTTTATCCCCATTCGGGGGTAGTCAGAGACTTAAGTGGCCATACACCACCACATTGTGGTGGTATTAACCAACTCAAAGCCCACGTTTCAGCAGATAGTCAGAACCCAACGTGACAGGTGGTGAACCTTGTCGCCGTGTATACAGGAACTGACCATTACCTAATCCCGAGGGATAAGTAGGTTTTCTCACGATGATTTCCCTTACCGTCAGCGAACTGTAAATTATGCACATAGATGAAAATTCATCCATTGGTGCATGCCCCACCGGGGATCGAACCTGGGACCCTCGACGAGTCCCGGGGAAAAGCTAAGTTGTCTTGGAACCCCTACGAATTTAATCAGAAGAAAGGATAGGAGGAGTTGGAAGAAAATTATCCACTTCCCTCCATAACAAAGCGGGAGACAATATTAACAGTATAGGCTGGCAGCCACAGAAATAAGACTGTTACAACTAGTGGAAGACCTGTTGTAACGCACCACGGACAGTAATTTGACTATTTGGACCTAAACTCGTGAGATATTTATACTAGCTCACGAGGTATTGTTATGTTTGTAAGTAGTAAGCTAGATTTTTTTACTGAATTTACAAGCACATAAAAGTCATATTAGCATGTACAATCGTATTTAAAAACGAAACGAACACTGAGTGTAGATATCTTCTATTCCAGGAGTCAGTAGTATATTAAACTCCTGAACATATACATTGGTGTCTTTTTTATGGGACAGATGGCAAACAACCCTACGGCCCACCTGATGTTAAGCAGCCCGTATATGAGCTGCAGTCGATTGGCTACAGCTTGGCTCTACCACCATGTGCCTGGGCTACAATTCATTTGAAATTCAAGGTATGTAAATGAATTCACATATTCGCATTCTTGACAGTGACAAATCCATACAAGCGACGGCTCTTAGCAACAAGCAATGAAAAAAGTCCTGCGGCTAAAATACCAACAGTAGGGATGCGAATTTAATATATAAAATAATACAATATAAGGGATGAAATTGAATACATGGGTCAAACTTCGATAAGTGAAAGAAATACCAAAGAAATTAGAGCATATGAATTATTATCAATCACATTATCAAGTACTAATTAAAAAATAAGCCCTTTAATAATACTAAATCAATTAAAATTAACGTATCAAATACATTACTCCACGTAAGTACCATGTTTTTATTGGGTACGGAGATATTGCGTAGAAATAATACATTTTATTAATAAATAACAAAATAAAACGATTAAGAACGTGTATTAAAAACGATCTGTTTAATACAGCGCATAATTTAAGGGAAAAATAGTTTAGCAGATGAGATTTTCCAAAAAAACCGTCGTCGTATTTTAATCGCTGCCCATCACTACACAAGACAAAAGGTTTACCATCCAAGTGAGTTACTAATGGTACTTCGAGATCTCGCGTGATCTCGCCTCAAGTAATTAAACGTTGCGAGAACGACCGCCACCGGACGATCGGAATAATCGCTGGCGATTTAACACTTTCCTACCAGAGATAAGCGATAACGGCCTTGTTACGGTCCGAGATCGAGTCGGCGACTGACGTATTTATTTTGATAGCGCTAATGAAGTGAGGTGATTAGGAATTCTATGGTTGGGGTGGACAGTCGACATTGTTTTGTTTTCACAAATAATTGTCTGCGGAGTTTCAGGGTTAAGTGTGGCTTTTTAGTTCCTTTAGAAAACTTTGACGGGCCCGTTAGCGTGGTTGGCGCGGAGGCGACATTCACGCTGCAGGTCATAGGTTCGATTCCTACCCGTGACATGCATTTGTGTGCATGAACATGTCTGTATGTCCGGAGTCTGGGTGCATATGTATATTAAGTATGTATTTACAAATAAAAAAGTAGTATATGTAGTAATATCAGTTATCTGGTTTCCATAGTACAAGCTCTGCTTAGTTTGGGATCAGGTAGCCGTGTGTAAAAAATGTCCCAGGATATTATTATTATTATTAACTACTTTGCATCAGAATGGAAAGTATACAAACGTATTTTTTTAAAAGTTACGTCAAATTTTGCACATAAAATATAAGCAGCATACTAGAATTTAAAAAAAAACTGCAAATGGAAAAGACGAAAAGCCATGTGCTTTATTACTAATGCATCTAAGGTCGTGGTCGCACCGGTTAAGCGATTGCGATGCGATGGATATTTCTGGGATCTGAGGCTCTAATTATTTCAGAAAAAAGTCACGGATTTTTCAACTTAGTCTTTGCCCTTGAAACCAGAGAGAATTTTGAAAGTGACATCTCATGGATATATTAACGTTGATTGAACTCATAGTTGTAAAGATAGCTGTACTTTTCGCTGATGTGTTGCGGCTACTGCCATTTGTGTGCCAGCGGGTGATTCGGTAGCCGACACCGAATTGGTTGCGCTACCAAGCGGACACCAGGCGCGATACCCTCCATACAGCTCTATACATGTTGTTAATGGAGCGACTGGTTGCGCTACCACTGGTGAACTCGTGCAATATAGCCCTAGAGGGTTTTAATCGCTGTCGCGTCGCTATCGCCTTACCGATGTGGCACCAGCCTAAGATGTCATAAGTGTGATAATAAGTCAGTGCTACAAACGGGAACATACATATGAAACAGCGATAATCTAAAAGGAATCTGTGGACTGACTACTATGCTAATACTCAAGTTTTTTCTGATACCTGATAAAGTTGTAGTCTAATCGAAATGAAACTCTAAACAGTTGTGTATTACGTGCATTATGTGCTAGCAAGTGTTAGACAATAAAATAATGCAAAGAGCTTGAGTGAGTGGACTGCTACTCTTGTGTGTCAGATGTCAACTGGTTTCACTGTATTTCTCAATAAATTATTGGCAATACATGTTAAAATATATTGTCATCTATTTTATTTTTCGATAAATTTATTAAAAGAAAGATAATTCCAATAATTTAGTTAAGGGCTGTATCACACTTCGCCACGGGATTGGCGACCGTCGCCAAGTAGAGTCGTGTCATATTTTGACATAATTCAATACGAATTATTGGCGACGGTAGCCAGACACGTCGCCGGCCACGTATCCAAACAATTGGTATTACCTGTCAAATTTAATACGAATTCGTTAGCGACGGTGGCTGGCGACGCGCTTGGCGTCCCGGTGAGAGGAGCCCTAAATATCGCCAGACTTATACACCAACTGCATTATGGTCCCAAACTAAGCAAAACTTGTATTATGGATATGGGTACGATATAATGGACTGGGGGTGATCTCAATGACACCCAGACCAGGAAAAATTACGAAAAGGCCATTTCCGAAATTTTTCTCTGGTGGGAATCGAACCCGCAACTACCCGATACAGTGTGCCGTGCCTACGCTCGAACCACTGCGCCAAGCGGTCGTCAAATGACGGAATATAGTTGTGATTTAATTAAAAAAAAAAGAATCATCAAAATCGGTTCATAAACGACGAAGTTATCCGCGAACACCTTAGACCTTCATCCATGGCGAACACACATTAAAAAAAAATACGGTCGAATTGAGAAACCTCCTCTTTTTTTGAAGTCGGTTTAAAAATAGAAAGAAAAGAAAAGAAGAAAGAAAAACTTTATTACGGAAAGTAAAATCAGTGACATATAGGTAAAATAATGTAGAATAGAAATAAAAAATCATACAAAGAATAATTACTTATGGAATGTCGAGATTGTTATTTGAAAATCAATAATAAAAGAAAAAGGTAAATAAAATGGGCCGAGCATTATTACTTTGTTACTTTGTTTTATTACTTTGTCATAGAAACAATGTCACATATGTACTTTATTACTTTGTCATAGAAACAATGTCACATATTTACTTTATTACTTTGTCATAGAAACAATGTCACATATTTACTTTATTACTTTGTCATACAAACAATGTCACAAAACCCACTTCACATTACAACACAAATAGGTACAATCATAGATGGGGAGCCGTAGAAGGGGTTTCTGGATTTGCACGAGCGCGTCAGATTAAGATAAGGGAGATATCTTACATATTGATAAGAACCTTAAAAAATTATGAGCCCTTAATATTGGTGGGTTTGCTCAGGGGAACCAAAAAAAAATAGACCATCTTGAAAAATACTCGAACTCATCAGATTAAGATAAGGGGGATTCATTACTAGCTAAGAAGTGTCAAAAGTGTCAATTTTGCTAATTTGATCGTCAGTCTAAGAAATGGGAGAATCTGGAAGTTTCACTTTTTCACCACGTCAGATTTTTTTTTAAATATTTGACTGCGGTGGCAAAAAAACGTACGGCCCGCCTGATTTTAAGCAGTTACCGTAGCCTATAGATGCTTACAAATTCTGACGCGCTCGAGTTTTTTTTTTTTCAATTTATCATGTTGGAGCATGAAAAGTATCAATATCCGCCACGCTTGAGTATATTTATGACATTGCTACGCTTCCCCCACCGCTGAAAGTGGAAACATCTAGAACAATGTATTCTTCCTATCATGTCATCTACCGAATCTACTAGGTTTGGACGACGCTCGTGCAAATCCACGAATTGCACGCTCGCCTCCCCATCTAATCAAGGTCCCATAATCTATACCAGAAATATAAAATCGTCTTTTGATATTTCGCTTAATTTTCCTGTCCGCAACAGTTCAATTAACGAAAACTATTAAAACTCGAAGCAACATTGTATGACAATGCCGGTTCGCAATCGCTTCGAATAAATTTCGAATAAAAATATAGTAAACATGTTAGAGAAAATCGGTAAGAATAACCAGTTGGGATGTGTTCACAATGTAAAATGGACTTAAATATTTAAGTAGCCTTTGAGTATTCGGCCGTAAGACTGATAATCGGGATAAAAAGTAACAAACGCCTTTTTTTAATTTAAACCGGGTATTAGGTTAGTCGAGGGACGTATTCAAACAATAGTTCATGCTTAATATTTGGCCACCGAATAGCAGTTTTTGGCCGAAAAATTTAAACCCTTGAAACTATTTTAATGGGCTTATCGCATCGCCCACATCAAACCACGTCGAATGGCGGTTGTAGTTTTCCGAAATATCGAAATGACTTTTTGAGTTTTTCGGCCTCCGAATAGCAGTTTTTGGCCGAAAATTTTTAACGCTTTGAAACTATTTTTAATGTGCCTATCGCATCGCCCACATCAAACCACGTCGAATGGCGGTTATACTATTCCGAAATATCGAAATGACTTTTTGAGTTTTTCAGCCTTCGAATAGCAGTTTTTGGGCGAAAATTTTAAACGCTTTGAAACTATTTTTAATGTGCTTATCGCATCGCCCACATCAATCCACGTCCAATGGTGATTTTCAATCCGGCCCGCCTGATGTTAAGCAGTTACCGTAGCTTATAGATGTTTGCAAAGGCATCGCTCGCGCACTTTGTCGACCTAAAGGGGAGGGGAATGGTTGTGCTTCCGGCTCCCTCACTCATCGTACGAAACAAAGCTGTAGGTAAGCTACTTTACGCCGATCTTCTGTGAGAGGTTGGTAGGTACTACCAGCCACTCCATATATGAGCTGCAATCAATTGCCATTATGAATACAGCCTAATCGTCCGGTAGCCGAAAATGCAAATCCCGTTTCGCATCAGCGCGAAACACTTACGCAATCTTATTATATGTATTCAAAGTGCCTTTATTTTTTTAAACTTACTTTTTAAACACGCTTTTTATTTTTAAAAGATCGCCTTTATTTATCTTTTAGGGCCCATCCCAGTGTCGTGACCGCTGATTGCTTTCGTGAGCACCAAACAGATATTTTGCTTTTAAGAGTTGCCGCTTGATTGAAAGCTCTTAAAAGTAATGCTTTCAACTGCATTGTCCAGGTTGCATTGTTTTAGTATCGTGATGAGAGATTGTTGTTACAAAATGGGTTGTTAGTGAATTAATTTATTAACACAGTGACCATCAGTTTGAAGAAAGATATAAATAAATTAATATCTAGGTACTTGGTATAAAATACAAGCTTGATTTAAATTTGACCGGACTACTTACCACAAAAAATTGGTCAGTCTCCTTTTAATTGACATACCAACTCTAGTGATTCATAGACCACATTTTATACGAATGTGCCCGTTCACCTTTGATATACTTAACCGAAATAAATTGCGCTTGTAAAATCTAATCGTTTTAAGTAAGTGCGCATTTATTTATTTGTCTAACATACATAACAATTATATTATTAAAATGTTATTATTATTAAAATTTAACAGATCTAGATCTCACGTCTTCTGCAATTAGATTCGCATTGGTAGTGAAATGTCGCGTATTGCCAAACGCGCGTTGCGGTGCAACGACCCGCATACCGGCAACCTGCTCTCTGTGATGACAGAGTACTTGTTAGTTGTTTAGTTGCTTGCCACAAGGTATAGCTTGCAACACCACCTAGTAAGATGCACTAAGTGCACCTGAGAGAGAACAGGATATATGTAGGGTTCTCATTTTCCCTTTTGGATGAGTGAACTCTCTGAAAAACCAACGGCATTGTCTCGCATCAAAAATATATCACCCTCCTTTATTTGGTGTAGTCAAGTTAAAGTGAAATATCCTTACATCATAATAAACTGAAAATTGATAATGAAACTTAATTGAGGCCTTCCAGGGGTCTCACTATAAAACCTAACTATTTAGTGCCTATGCCAGACAGTATTGTGAAAATTTCAGTTCGACTGGTACAATGGTCTGGTATAATAGTGTAGCCTTGCTGTGGTAGGTACTATTCTAGTTCTGGAGCCTAATATTATATTAATAATGATGCTAAGTACTTTAATGTTCCTAATACTCTATTTATCAAGCAGGTTTTCAAGCACTTGCTTTGATTTTAGTGTTTATAACCTTTACGCTCCTATTTAAGATTTCTATCACATTTCCTAAATCTATTTCCCCACAAAAAGCTCATAAATTGGTCCACACAATAACCAGTAGCGCAGAACAGCAAAGTAATACACGCAACGCAAAAATAGTTTCAATCGCACGCTATTTGAGACCAGCAGCGTGCAAGTATTCAAACGGGATGAATTGTTATCCCGGTGATATGATTGACGCCGCTTGTCAGTGCTCGTCAGCGCTTGTTAAGTGACACAAGACAATGGATGGGTTGGGATGAAAAGGATTATCAATTTCATGTCATTAGATTTCGCCAGCGGATAGCTGGCTTGCTAAATAAATTATATACCAAGGAGAACTTGAGTTCATTATCATAAAAAAAAACGCTAAAATATATTATAAACTCTATAAAATGGCTAGAGAAACAGATTTGCATAGCACCATCAATTTAACACAACAAGCATAATAAAACTAATATTTTAATCAAATGTATTATTATTATCTTAATTACAAATCGGCGTGGAGTTCATTGACATTAACTTTATGTGTAACATAAAAACAACACCATACATTTGTGGGCTATATAAAAGACATTAAAAGTACATCTCAACAGTGGAGCGTCACGAAATATAGGTATATTGTGACGTCATAATAGCAGAAGGATGATGATAATAATACAATGCACTCGCATTAGACTTCTGATATGATTTTGACAAGAGCCTGCTATTGCCATCTAGTGGAGAAAACTTGAACTTTTTAGGTACGTAGTGAAAATTTACATTTTCGTAGAACGAAAAATGGCTATACTCTGCTTTAAGATTCATTTTTGTCATTTTTTCATAAGCATTTTGTTTTTAGCAGACGGCTAAAAGTGTTACGCTTTTATTGAAATAACCGCTCAAAATGCGCAATTTATTATTTTGAGTTTACAAGTACCTTATCCGTCCTTTCTTCCTTATTTACCTTGCGTCGTAAATAAGGAAGAATAAAGGACACTGGGGGAAAGTATCTGTAGACCAATAGACCAAATATGTATATCAAAATATGACACGGGGTAGCTTCAAACAAAATAATACGTTAAAATTTTGTTGGATTTATTATTCATTATTATTTTCTCAAAACTTTTTAGTCAGACTTTGATGCACCCTGCAACACAAGGTATTCCAACATAAATACCACACATTTTAATGTGTTATCATTTGTTCTTAGACCACTTTTCATACTATTTGCCCAGTCTTCTTTGGGATGCCTAATGTGTCACAAACGGAGTGTTTAGTTCTAATGATGTGATTGAAAATCTAATAAATTTTTATTCGAATCTTCAATATTTAATATCTGTATACGGAAGATGATTTTTAAGATAATTTCCCCACAAAAACGCCGGTGATTTATATCCATCATTTACCAGCTACCTGCAGTAATTAGCGCCAACAAAACGAACACGAGCGGACCCGCGGGGAATGTTTATACGATGCATAAACAATAAATCACTCGTTTCACTTTCCTAAATTGATATTGTAATACGTTGTTGCTGTTTTGTTCTTGTTTCATATTGAATAAATGAAGACGTTCCGATGCCGGTTCGTTAAATTGCTATCTCTTCGCTCTTTGATGGGGTGGAGTAGTGTTGGCGTTATATTTTTTGAAATATATTTTTTTATTGTTTTTTCACATACTTAGATGATGATAAAAACATTCACAATTTGCCTTAAAGTGTTAGTGTTAGTTTCTTTAATATTTATTACACAAGGAGCTCTTTATAAAATACTAATAGTGATATCTGCGAGGCTATCATTTACATTTTACATAAAATAATATTAAACTATTATTTGTGTAAAAATTCTCTTGTAGAAATTTTTTATTCCGTCGTACTTTAAAATAAAATTAAACCATTCAGTCCTAATTGAGAGCCTTTTCCCTTTTAAAACTTGGTATAAAATATGCATTTCAGTGAACGTTTCTGTGGCAGTGGCACTCAAAGATTCTCTATTTCTGTCTTCTTTTTTACGTTGATTACTTCATCATAACTTTCGCGTGTATTTTCTACTCAATAAAAACCACATTTTTCAGACCACTAAAATTATTTGAATTTCACTACTATTCCGCTCCATGCCATCCGGAACCCCACTTATCGCACACTCCGGTACAAAATGGAGAACCACGATGTACAGAAGCCGCTGAGTTATGTCCCCGTGCCTCCGCCGTGATATGTTCATCTCAACAATAAATATTGGTGGCCAATTAAACGCGGGCTACCGTCTAACCCCTCGCGTCGAAGCGTCGCGATATTATTTCTTTCATATGCTAATCGAATATGATGCCCATTCTCCTTTTTTTTCTATAGCAGCTAAGAAGTTAATCTATTTCAGATAATGTATTATTATTTTTTTGGGGATCTTAAGGCAAATTTCACAGAGTGAGTAAGATTCTAAACAAGCAAATGCCAAGTACAAGCTTTAGAAGGAAAAAATCGTATTATTAATCAGATTTTTGGCGAGGAAATCATTATTTTCTTCGGGTTGCCAAAGAAGTCTAATAATTTGTCAGTAAAATATCCACTTTAGTGATAGAGTTTGGGAGTGAGGGGTATCTTAGACCTAGGCTAGCCAAAGGCCTCCAAGTGCTTATTGCATAAAATATTTTTTTTTTAACTTGACACTGGCTAAATGCAAAAACCAAAGCCATAGTGACGACTGCTTGGTGCAGTGGCTCGAGCGTGGGTCGCTCGGCTCACTGAAGCGGGTGGTTGTTCGATTCCTGCCAGAGGCAAATTTTGGAAACGCCCTTTTCGTAATTTGCCCCGGTCTGGGTGTCACTGGGATCACCCCCACTCCATTGTACGGTACCCATAGTAAAAGTTTTGCTTGGTTTGGGACCATGCAGTTGGTTTGTAAATCTGGAGATATTTATATTTTTATTTATATGTAACGAAATAAAAGTGTGATTTATTTTTAACACTCAACAACACTTGATAAATACCCGTATCAAGTTGGTTTTCTGACTATGCCTTAGAGAATCAAGATTGCATGATTTAAAAAATAAACAATCACGCACATATCATCACATACCAATCTTCTCTACGATATCTAAATGCAAGAAACTCATCTGCAACGTCTCTCGATTAAATTGTTTTACCGAATCGATTAAGTTCGATCTCGTAGCGATTCTAGATCGATATTTTTTCTTCGGCCGTTGCCTTTTCATGTGCCGCCACTCGATGTCTTTATTAAATCGATTGGAATATAAGAAATGAATTTAACAAAAGGGTTTTGCATTCTTATTAATAGCTGCTACTGTGTACGTACATCCATTGCAAGTACTTAGTAATGTTTTAGTAGTAATGGTATATTTACTTATAAGTACTTTATGTCAATAAGGCATCGAGTTTTAGAAAGAGATAATTGCCTATCTTCGGCTTCGTGGAGGGCCATCTTAGAGTGAAAGAGAAAACGCGAAACGAGATACTTACGACTATTTCAATTAGATTTTTGCATACAAAAGTTCGCATTTTGTCTTAAAGCAATATATCTACCTAAAAGGAATTGAAAATTAATTCCACGTATGGTATGGTTTATTTAACAAAATAAATTGTAAACCAATCTATAAGTAGTTTGTAAAAATTAACAAAAAAAGGCATATTATTTTACTCTCCATAGAATAACAAAAAAAAAAAATAGCAAATAATTTATCAAAACTTATTTTTAATATTGAGCTTGCTCTATGGTGGTAAGCGGATAAACAAATTATAAAATGTTAATGGAAAGAAACCTTTGACTCTCCGCAACAATACATCATTGTCAGTTCGCTGTGCGCAAGCGATTAAGGTGCGCTGTACAATGTGAGACGCGTTTAACCGACTTTTGATGTGGGAAGTTATGTTTTTAATAGATTTAAAAATTAATATAGGTACTTAGTGCCTAACGTTACGTTTCATAACATTATTGAAGTTATTTATTTTGTTTTCTCTTTCTTTTTACCTACCCATTGAGTAGGTAAGTAGGTACATCGTTTTTTTTTTTTTTTTTAATTTATCGATAGGTACACTAATCTTTGGAAGTCGTTTTTTAATGTGTGGAATTGTAATTTATTTTTCGTCTGTGCCCATTCTCCTTTTAAACCTCAAGGTATGATGTTCACATGGGCCAATTACTAAGGGGATTGGGTCTAAGCAACTCGGCCGAGTGGTCGACCGAGTACTAACATCGACATAAAACGAAGCGAGTAGTTCAGCTATTTACCGGTAGATAGATGCCACGCATCCCGGGAAAATGACCACGCGTTGTTTCATAGAGATACAAGAACTAAGACGTCTCTTCTAATTAAAATCTCTATGGTTGTTCAACACACGTGGTTCAGTGTGCGCCTCCTATTATATTTCTATTACCATCTTCGACTGGCTGTTCCCACATTACAATGAGACATCATGCTGTCGGCAAACTAAAGTCGTTTCCAAAATCACTCGGCCTTGCTGATAGCTTAGAGTTTATGCAATGTTTGGTACAGAATTATACTTACTAAAGATTTGATGATACTAGTTTTGCTTATACAATGTGTGAGCTTATTAAAGTAGGTATTATATAAATATAAAGGTGATTACCTAAATTATAAACAATGATTTTAAATATATCGTACCTGATAAAATTAATCAAAAATAATTGTAAGTAGCAAAAATAAATTTAAAAAACTTAGGTACGTCATACAACACTATTTTCATAGGGCTGTCAATATTTTCAGTTTTTCACTAATAATACTGTGCACGTACTAGGTAGTTAGGTACCTACCTCCATTCCAATCAACTCCTCATATTTTCATCAGTAAGTTATCAAACTGCATATTAATTGCTGCTACTGAATTCCAAGCGCCGTTCCCATGTCTCTGGTCCATATCTCATTGAGATGTTAAATAATATTTATTACCACATCCCGCGGGCATGGGAAAATGGGCGAAATTAGTGATGAGCCACTTGGCGAGTCGGGACATAGAATAAATAAAATACAATACAGACTAGACACTAAAAACATAGACTTGATTTTAAAAAAACTTACGTTAGGCGTATAATGTACGTAAAATGTTGTAGGTACCTTAACCGACAAATTTGAAAGTCCAATTACTTCTGGTTTTCGAAGCAAACCGATTATTTATTTTAAAAAGTACTAGGTCTCCAGAAATTTTAAGTGGTAGTCATAGTCTCAGCTTTTTCCATCTACTTTATCTCTCTGATCCGGAAAATTAACTCAAAAAGATGTCCCTAATACGGACTCAGACCATCTGTATCGTTCATTTGTGATTTTTATGCTAAATAGACGTGTCTACAACATGCACATGCCGCGCGAGGCTGCTCACCCACATGCCTCGCGAAGCACGACGTTTTCCTCAGTCGCATGCCGCGCGAGGCAAATGGCGAGGCAACTGACACTCTAGACAGGGAAAGGTATACCCGATCAATCAGTTTGACACGTTTGACATCGTTCTGTCTCACGACTGCCAAACTAGGCGAGACAAATGTGAGTGCTCAGGTGAGGCAGGGCGCGCATTTGCCTCACGTGAGGCAAGTCAAACTTGGCGAGGAAAATTTTCCTCGCGCGGCATGTGACACTTCTGGACGTAGCTAATAGATGTGTCCATATGGCGCGCATGCCTCGCGCGAGCACTCAGTTTTGACGTTAAAACGTATAGACACAATGTCATAATATGAGTGCTCGGGTGAGGCATACGCGACATTTGGACGCACCTAATTACTAAGGAAATGTGTCAAAATTCTAAATTCGAAGCTCGTACGAAACGAATCATTGCTTCCGTACCGGGTTCCTGATAGGAGCCCTGGGTAGCTATTCTATAACGACAAACTTATATCTCACCCACTTTGCTGATCAAATACAAAATTTGACATTTTGACAGTTGTTACAGAATAGCTACCTAGATCCCCAAAAAAACAAGGTACTTAAAAAGCAGTAATACTTACGTCACGTTATTTACATAACAGCAGTTACTATTGCCATTCGAATAATCGATTCAAACTCGACTAACAAATCGATTGGTCCATCTCTATACCCGACTATGATTAATACAGTAATTAGTCTATTTGTACGCTACCTATTGAGATTTTAATACGTACATTTGTAAGCATCTCTGATTAGTTATGGTACATAAGAGTTTACTACTTACATTCATTTGTTACTTTTAATGATACCAAGTTGCATAATTATTGGTTGAGCTGTTAATATGCATAAACAAGTATTTAATTGTCTGTCTTACAGGTAATTTTTATTATTTAATACGGATTATTTTTATGTTTTTCCATATCTTTAATGTACCTCTACCGAAACCGATGTGCCGCGCTTTAGGTATGCGCGGGGAGGTGGAACGGTGGGACGGCGAGAGCGATGACGGGTGGCGGAGTGGGACGGCGAGAGCGATGAGCCCCACGTCTCGCCGCTAGCGTACCTAAGGCGCGGTACAGCGCTTGCGGCATACCGAACTTATTTCTAACGAAAAAGAAGCCATGCAATACTGTTACCTATGGACTAGTGGCGATTCGGATAATATCCCTCGTGAAATTACAAAAATATGAACATAAATAATTATCTGAAAGATAATCAAATTAAGGCAATGGTAATTATTTAAAAAATGTATACGTAATGAAATATTTAAAATTATTCTTTTTAAATACCTAACAATAAGAAGGACATAGAAATAATCTGCCTTAAAGGCTTGTTTGAGTATATCTTTTTCTTCCACTTAGCGGAAGCCGGGTGTTAAGCTAGTTACACTCACTTTCTCGTGAAAACTTGTTTCGCCATTCATTAAACTAAACGAGAATAGTCTTGTTTTAAAATGCTAATTATAATAATACTAGACGCTTAGTCCAGCGTCAAGAAAAGTAAAGCATATCCATGCTAACAAGCATGTATAGTGCTACATATGGTCCGGTGGCCAAAATAGGAACTAATATTTTAAAAAGAAAAATGTAATATTTTGACAGTCCTTTATCGACACTAGCGACGCTCTCAGCGGGCGAGATAAGTTTGCGAGACTGTAGGTAGGTTTATTGGTGGTAAAGCCAAGCTGTACCCAATCAACTGCAGCTACCGACCGGGGTAGTACTACCCTCTCACACAAAATCGGCGTAAATTAGCGATTACAGCGGCGTTTCGTACGATGAGTGGGAGAGCCGGAAGGCTACTTTTATTTTAGCAAACATGAACAAACATGTTTTGTTAAATTCCACGCGTACAAAGTCGCGGGCACTGCTAGTTTAAAATAAAATAAACAGACACACTTCAGACCTAAAGGTCTCATTGTATCGTTGTAGTGATGACTCAATAAGTCAGTTTCAGTGAGTCAGTTATAAAACGTTTTATTACAAATCGCGCACTAAATGAGGCAAGAGTAATAAAATCAGAGTGCTAGCTCTCATGTACAAATAGTCAGATAATACGGTGCGGTCCGGTGTTGCGATTATTCGCGCCTCTGTCGAGGCGAGGCGCGCGAGGCAAGCGAAGCATCGCCGAGGGCGAGCCGCCACTCTTTATAATTTGATCACATTTGTACCGCGCACAATGCCTGCCTAAAGCGCGGGACGACAGATCAACAGAGAAATGAGTGGAGCTGACTTTGAAGCTAAATTTTTTTGCATAAAGTATTTAGGTACAGGGAAAAAATCGCAGTCGAATCAACTTTATCATAAAGTAATTGTCACATTTTCGTTGTGAGTTTTATTATAGAATTAAACACACCTATCTGACACCTAATTACAATGGTGATTGTCTTTTTTTTACGCTACAGATAGTTTATCCTGTGTGTAATGTCCTGTGGCCTTTTAGTAAAATCACAGTGGATTTAATACCAATCTCAGTGAAACTTGGAAAAATGCTAGAAAGATGAATTAGAAAATAGAACCTGAAGTTAGGAAATGATAGCTACAAATTAGAATATTTTTTCTTACTCTACTAGCCTCAAGATGAAAATACTAGTTGAATGTCAAAGTTTGGCGTTTTCGTTGGACACCATTGTCGATCCTGACTTATAGGAGAGACGGTGGTGAGACTGAGTGACGGGCCAAGGCCTCAATATTACTATAATAGCATCCCACAAAGTGAACAATTGATACCCGATTGGTTTACTGACGATAGAAAAAAACAACATCAACAAATTATCAGCGAATATTTTATCACAAAGAAAAACAATAAAAATCCAAGAAACTCCACACATGTCTTATGCCGACATCTTACGGAGGCAACTCCTTCAGTGGTGTAGCCTGCGGCGGCCACAATGGCCGCTACTTTTTCCCGGCCATAATAAACATTTGTATTCGGCACACACTCCGGCCGACCGCCGACCGCGCCTGTGGCCACGTAAGCATTATTGTAGATTATTGCTGCCAATTTCGGCCTTTGCAAAACTGATGGCGAGGAAAAAATGGGGACAATTTGGCTGTTCTTAAACAGTTTAGTTTTTTTTATTATTATTTTTGATGATTAAGAAAAAAGTAGTACCAACTCTCCTCAGCTAAAACAAGATGTTTCTACAATAACACACGTTTCACAATTTAAAAGCCGCTAATAATCATACATCTACAAAATTCCAGCATATTACTCCATAAGAAATTCCATTAATAGGACTCCATCATTCAAGTAAACCACATAACAATAAATAATTCAGTCAAAAAATTCCAAAAACCGAATATTACCGCGACTGTTGACTGCACCACATAAGATATCATAAAACCCATTATAAGAAGATTTCATTACGGGAATCCCTGTATTAATACCCCATCACTAGTCTATGTTGCAGACACGTTGATCGATCCGACCTTTCAAAAACCTTCTGATTGATTTATTTCAAAAAAGATTTAACCCCCCGAATATTATTCAATTTGAAAATGGATTTGAAATTAATAGATTATTTAGTTCCAATTAATATGATATAATAAAATCTTTGGGTGAATATAAACATATTATTGTTTATGCAAATATTACCGAACACGCTCAATTAATTGTGTACCTTTTCTACGAATGATTATATTTATAAACCATATAATAGGTATATGACTTGATAAATGTATTCTGGGAAACTAATATAAAACAAAATAAATTAGTTCGTGTCAAAGGTATATAAATAACTTAAAATTAAAATGCATAGATTATAGAAATGTGATCACATTATTTGACCAGACGACAGATTCGTATTTCAAACCTGTCGTCGATCATGACGACGTCGAGATGATATTTTAATTTTGTTTTAAAAATCTAAGTGACAGTCCGCAGTCTATATCCCGATAAATAAGAATAAGCTCATTCATCATTAAATTTTTATAGAAATTTAACCAAAATCCCAATTTCTCAATACACCCGCAACACGCACGTTTCTTTACGATATTGTTTTATAATTGCAATTTATGTCCAAAATGGCCTAACAGGTGATCGCCATAGATTAGTGATAGTAATTATTGTTATTTAGTGGGCACTTATCAAGTTAATTTCGGCTCAGATTGTTTAATTGTATGCGTGATGTTGATGATGAGTAACGTGGAGTAATTCCACCTCTTGCATCGTAGTAAGCCGGTAATTTAGTAATAGTAATTATGAATTATTTAGACACAATGAATATTTTAATAATGATGATTAAAACGAAAGTCGTGTTTTATGTATGAGTATAAAAAGTAATTGAAGCTTCATTATAAAAAAAATATATATTTTAAGTTTGATGTTCCTAATATGCTTATTCTACTAAGCATTATCTATAGATATTTTTATTTACTTATTTATAAATTGTCTAAGATCGTCTACCTATACGCCTATAGGTACGCGTGGACGCACAAACGGGAGGTCTTTGACTAGTAGTGCGAAATACATAGGCTATACCTATATATAAAAAAACAAAAACAAATGAGTTTAATCTGTAATTAATAAATTTGATTTTCATACGTTTCTCTGAATCTATCTGGTTCTAATATCTCAGCTAATAAATTTAAAACATTAACATAACACTGAAGTGCGAAAGTCATTCTTTAGACATTCTTCAGAATACATTCTAGTAAATCTCCGTGTGACTTTAGCAAGCTTATAATACTCTAGAGGCCACATTAACCCTTAAATCGGAACAATAAAGTGTTAATAACGTTACATTGCCCGTATAATATCAAAATTATTACTCTAATAGCCCGTTTAAGATGAAACAAATTATCGTTACATTCGGAAGATACTGTAATCACAGCTTACATGCATTGTTTCATAAAGCAGCGCACATAATCGATGAGATTCGATCAGTTAAATGGCTGCGTAAAAATAAGGGTTCGTTCACACTGTCTTGTAAGCCACCGAGCGCTTGAGTGGTGGTTTGCGTAATAATGATGCCATATGTCGTCTAATCTCCATTACACTAAAGTCAAGTATAAAAATAATTTTGTTTAGCTTTTACGTTACCGCCATGCAATGTATAGCAAGCAAGTAGTTTGAGTACCAACAGCATTTGCATGATGTTTACATTTAATTTTGTATTTGGAAATTAAATGTCGTGTTTCGTTATCATAAAAATACGCTCCGTCACTTGTTTTCCTGTGAGTATCAACATTCTCAATTCAAATATTAAAACAGAAAATAATTGCCAGTCACTAAAAAGGTCTTATCGAAGTAACTGGTTTAAAATTAAAAAATTTTCACGTTACAACCAAGTTACCACGTACCCTAACGACCGCTATAGACGTTACCAAAAGTAATGGTGTTTTAAATTCGGCCGCCGGCGCACCGTTCATTACGCCGAGACAAAAGGGCGATCAGCTGAATAAATTTGCTAAATTATTGTTATTTTGAACCAAGTCCTGGAGGCGATTGCCCCAAAATATTTCGAGGGCTACCATTGGTTTGCGAACAATTGGTCCGATTGGTAAATCAAGAAATAAGCTACATGACCCAGATAAAAAGGACGGTTTCATTTTGTATAAGGAAGAGAAAGAGACTGCCTTTGATAGAGAAAGATGGTTAGAGCTCCATGAGCTACACTGACAAGGATGTTAGGACTCATGAATAAGAAGAAAACCATTAGTTATAGAAATTATGTTATGTCAATTTAAAATTTGGTGTTAAAAATGAGTGATATTTTATTTGTCAATAAACGATTAAGTATAATATAACGCGATGGGGTTTACATACTCTGGAATAAATTAGGTACATAAATAGGTATTAAGTGAATGAGAAAACTATATTTCACTGTTACAATAAAAAAAAAACAGGTTCATTAATCAAATGAAACGATACAGTACAGATTAAGCTTTTGAAGTGGGAAATATATTATCAATTCGGCTTGTGCGAAAAGAAGTAGAAATGATTATATATTTTTTATTAACTGTATGTTTTAAGATGTAGGTGATTTCTTTTCGAGTTTCCATAGTAGCGCCATATAAATTACCTATCCACAATGTAATGCACTCATTCTGGCACGGTTTAAAATACAGGTGCTTGTCGGGTTTGTTTCGACAAGTAATTGCGAATAATACCTTCGATTATGGTTACTGATCGAACTCGCAATTTAAATACAAAAACGTTATTGTAACGGTACTGCTAATTGGAGGAAATTAAACGGGGAAAAGAATCACAATGCCACGATTGGCAGAGGTGTTGTACACGCAAATTTTACGTAAGGAGCACGATTGGTAGACTGTACGTACGATCTGAGACCAACGAGGTAGTATGAGACCATCTTCTGCAATAATAGCTACTTTATCCCCCTCGCATTGAGGGGAGGCCCGTGCCCAGCAGTGGGACGTTAAAAGGGCTAAATTATTATTATTATTATTATACACAAACAACGTACTATCATACTACCAACAATAAAATAAAACTCAATAAAAACCTACTATAAAACGAGCGTTTTTTATGTAACTAGGGCATACAAACGTACAGTCTGCCTGTTGTTGAGCAGTTACCGCAGCCTATAGATGTTTGAAACATGAAAGGCATCGCTCGCACGTGACCTGAAGGTGAGAATGGCAGAGGGAGGGAACGGGAGAGGAGGAAGGTTGGGCTTCCGGCTTTCTAACTTCATACGATACTCAACTAAAATACTTAGCTAATTTACGCCGATCTCCTGTGAGAGGGTGGTACTACCCTGGTCGAGCCAGCTTGTACATGAGCTACAGTCAATTGGCTAAAGCTTGGCTCTACCGTTATCGCGCCGTTAGAGCTTCCGCTATTTTATTGTCTAACTTAATAACAATGTTGCCCGAATTTACGAGAATCGATTTGAAACAAGAACAATAATAATAGCAGTAAAGATAAAAGATAAAACGCTACTGTTGATAAAATTACGTTACGTTTTCCATTAAAATAATCCGTTTAGAGATTTATTTTGTGACATCACTTACTGTGTTCGACCGTCTGACCCAAACCTCAGCAGTTTAATATAGGCAATGGTACTACTCCACCAAGCCAACTAGGAACCTGTCAAATGTGACGTCACCCGCACAACAAGGCGGTGGCGGTGTGCGGGAGGTGTGGCGGGCGGGAATCCGCAGGCGGTGACGGGTGTGCGGGCGGGGAAGCCGCATTCCACCCGAGTTCCTAGTTGGCTTGGTAGAATAGTAAGCACTTAACATCAGGCGGTCCGTACGCTTACGCTAAAAATAGATCGCAAGACTTGTGAGATGCTCATACATTTTAGCGTAACATCTAATCGGCCATAAAAACATGAAACGATAAAACAAGTCAGTTACTATTACTTTTATAGCATAGCAACAGCAAGTACATAGTAAATCACTAAGGATCACCGCAAACACGCTACTTTTAGCATCGGCGATCGGCGATTTAGTCGCCTTTAGCATCGGAGCAGTCGCTGCGTCCGAACGCAGAAAGTGGCCCCAATCGCGAAACAGCATCGACACAGTCGCAAAGTCGCCGATCGCCAATGCAAAAAGTAGCATGTCTGCGGTGTCCCTAAGCGAACGAAATCCGTAAAATCATAATCTAGCCAGATCGTAACTTACAGTAAATATATGTGAAAGTTACAACAAAGCGTTTTGAGTGTAAAACTAATGCCACATAAATTGGCGTCCCTTCAAAGACATTGCCAAGACGAGAGAAACGCGTGAACGTCCAAAATAGTTTGTCAAACTAAACGGAGTCCATGAACACAGCACGATACAGTCACTCGTGGAAAAGAATTTTAAAAACATATCGGTATTGCCAATTCGGCTCATCTTCTGGTAAATAATGTCTTCTTATGTATTTTATAATTTCGAGTAGGTAACAGATGTGTGAATTTCGCTGCGTGTAGTGGTGCGCTGAGCACAAGTTTTGTGATTGTCATGTTAGGAAGTTCCATATCTGCTGAAATAATACAGCAATGCGTCCTCTACTCTTACTAAACGATGCCCCGAGCAACTAACACTACAACCAGTTTTGTGCTTGTCTTCTCTTGTGACGTTTTCAATCATTGCAAAGTTATCTTTAGCATCAGCGTTATTGAGTTCACCTTCTACTGTTATCATTGCATATATACCATTTTACACAATTGTTTTATTTCTATCGTCTATGGCTATTTCTTATCATAAGGCGACAGCTAGACGTAAAGTAAAAACTGTGGTCCGTCATTATTTATCAAAAACCGTGGTCCAAACTGATCGTGTAGGCTAGTGTACTGATGGATGACAGTATTTACCAGGAAATTCAATTCCAGAATGATAATTTGTGGTAAATACTTACATCCATCAGTACACTAGCCTACACGATCAGTTTGGACCACGGTTTTTGATAAATAATGACGGAATCGTGTCATTACATCAGGCGGGCCGTACGATTTTTTGCCACCGCAGTCCTATTAAAAAAAAAAAAAAATACGCGTCGCGAAAGCAATAGAGTGGACATGTCTTCTGAGATTGCGGATTAAACCAAGCGCTAAGATAATATCCATACAAGCTTTCGTGTTTCATTTGACATCTGCACTGTACGAACTACGTCACGATACTGACGGAATAAATACTGAACGTGTAGCCTGCCTGTTTATTCCGTCGATGGAATGACATCCATAATTATTTAACATACTGACGGACCACAGTATATACTTTACGTCTAGCCTTCGCCTAAAGTTCTTTCATACTTCGATTGTTTTTTACGCCTTTTGTTTTCACGGTCTTGTGGATTTATTTCTACAATGGAATCAACTCGAAATGGTTGCATAGCCCGAAGGAGGATCGTTGATTTATTGGCTGGTAGCATTACTCGCTCGGAATCGCTCACTATCTCACCATCTGGTTTCACTTTGACGTGCTTTACAACCAGGTTACTGATTTTCTTTAATGACGCAAGATATATGAGGTCTTATGAGGAATTTGTTTCTTGTATCTTGATGAGTGATATTTAATATTGGCTTCATCCGGTTTCGGAGTTAATTGCATGTTTATTGATATGATACATCTACTTTCATACA
The DNA here is from genome assembly GCA_947859195.1 of Drymonia ruficornis. Taxonomy (NCBI): domain Eukaryota; kingdom Metazoa; phylum Arthropoda; class Insecta; order Lepidoptera; family Notodontidae; genus Drymonia; species Drymonia ruficornis. Next base: position 4,958,436 of record OX401925.1, on the reverse strand, counting down.
ATCAGCTGGTAACTGTTAATGATCAATGTCATTAGTATAACAATCAGCTTCGATTTTGGATTTAGGTTGATTGTATTCGTATGCAGCACCTTGATAATTAAGAAGAATGGTCAATGATAGATTCTGGCCGTCATAAAATGTTTGTACCGTTTTGATACGATGCATTATAAAAAATCAAATCTGAAATATTTTTTTTTCTCTACTCGATTTTCTTTGTGAAACTGCTTTAAGTGGACTTTGTCTCAGTTAAACCAACGATTAAATACTCAACTTTTATTCTTGTCCAGGGAGTTTTTTTTTATTTTTTATTCAGGAATAGGCAAGCATTTGACCAAGAACTCACCTGATGGTAAGTGACGATGTGGTCTACGATGGAGCATACTTGCCTAGACAGTACCTGTTCACTCTCGACTTGAAAACACCCAGATTGTAGTCCACGGGAACAAAGACGCCGGCAAGGAGTTCCATTCCTTAGCAGTTCGCATGATGAAGGTAGAAGCAAAACGCTTGGTACGAACCAAAGGAATGTCTACAGTGTACGGATGTGTTGTACCCGTGCGTCTAGTCGTCCGATGGTAGAATGGGGATGGGGGAATTAACTCGCGTAAGAGAGATTATTTTGGTCCACGTTCTTGTCATATACAAAAAATCTGTGTGTGTAATCTTCTTCTTCTTCATAGAGGAAGGCCTATGTCCAACAGTAGACGTCTTCTGGCTGAAATGATGATGAATCATCTTTTTTACCGTATCTTTATGACGTGATTTTGGTGTGTAGCCTGTGCCACCATCTCTCTCCAGATCTCTCTATCTTGTGCCATTCGTATGGTTGTTTACAAGGTGGCCCCTATTGCCTCTTGAGTGGTGTGTGTCCATCGCGTAAGTGAGCGTTACCTGTCTCTCTTTGCTTCGACACAGACAGTGATTCCCACAGTAGACTTCATAGTAAATACTAATCTATATTCAGTGTTGAAATCTTTAATTACAAAATAGGACAGCTCTATGTCTTCCTGTGTATCCAACAAAGGCGCTTGCGCAACAGATTGATCTGCATAGCGCTTAGATCTCACTATTTCAAAGGATATTGCGACAGTTCTCCGGGGCGTGTAGCCGGTTGTTACAGATATAATTTATATTGAATTGTGATTAAAATGTTACTTAAGTATTGTTTAATGTAGGTTTCGACATTTACGGACACATTATTTTGAATAGGTAGGTAATAAAAGTTTCAAACCAAAACTCACACGCCTCTGTCTGGAATCTATATATATAAAAATGAATCCCTATTTCATGTCATTACTTGACGCGAGAACGGCTGGACCAATTTAGATGATTTTTTTTTTAGATTATTCCGTGAAGCTCAAGGAAGGTTCATACATTAAAAAACATTGGAAAAATTGCCCGAAAAGCGCTAAAAACCCATATTTTACGTATGATTCAAATTACTTTCAATAGATGGCGTAATGAACGCCGGTGTCAGATGGCGGATGGCGACTATAAATTCTTGCAAATTTATTTCATGGGCAATTCATCACTAGAAATAGATCCGCGTTGTGCACATAAAGCCGAAAACCCACCGCGGCGCACGGAGAGGCCACGCATACGCTACGCACGTGGGTCAAGCTTCGCTTTGCACGAAAATGTATGTAACCGTGTCCACCGCGGCGCACGGAGAATGACGTCATCCATACATTTTCTTGCAGAACGTAGCCGTGGCCGTGTGCGTGGCCTCTCCGTGCACCGAGGTGGGTTTCCGGCTTAACAGTTCAGTGTCGAAAAATAAAGGGATAAATCGCTAAATTTGTTGCTAAGCGCAAAACTCGAGAACGGCTGGACCATTTTTTTCTTAATAACCTACTGTATCCCACTGCTGGGCAAAGGTCTCTCCCATCTTCTTCCATCCATCGCGGTCATGGGCTCTTTCATACCACCCGTCTAGATGAGCGTCGAGGTCATCGTGCCACCGTTTTTGGTTCTACGTCGGCGATGACGGTCGTGCTTTGGGACCCCACTCGGTGATCGCTTTGGCCCACCTTTCTGAGCACATTCGGCTCAGGTGACCCGCCCAGGTCCACTTAAGTGTAGCTGTTTTCGCTCCTGCGATAAGGGTTATGGAACGCAGCAAGGTGTTCCGCACCCTATCAGTGTGTTTTACACCCAAAATGCTGCGCTCCAATGCTCTATGGTAAACCTTCAGTTTGGACTTCTGAGCGTCGATTACTGACCATGTCTGGGCGCCGTAGGTAAGAACGGGCAGGATACACATGTCGATGGGTCAGTGGAAGGTTGTCCTTCATGATGGACTCTATTACTAAGCCTACGCTGTCCATCCGTCATCCATGTCTGTTAGCGGGCTGTATCTCACGAACCGTAATAGCTATAGTTGAAATTTTCACCGAACGTATATTTCTGTTGGCACTACAACAACAAATACTAAGAATAAAAAATAAATATAAAATTAAGGGGAGGGGGGACTCTATTACTAAGCCTACACTGTCCGTCCGTCTGTCATCGGGCTGTGTGGCGAACCGTAATAGGTAGAGTTAAATTTTTCACAGAACGTGTATTTTTGTTGCCGCTGCAACAACAAATACTTACTAAAAATAAAATTGAAAACAAAGGGGTCCCCATACAAGAAACTTGATAATTTTGACGTTTTTATTCTACGGTGGTACGGAACCCTTTATTTGCGGGAAAGGAGAAGAACAGACGACGAACGAGGAAACGGGGGCGGGGGGTTAGTTATTTTTCGGACAACATTAATTCTGTGGCGGTACGAAGTTCGCCGGGACAGCTAGTCAAGGATATTTACAAGATTATTTTCGTTATGGCTTCGTTTTTCACATATAGCGTATGTTGTTTCACATATGTATCAAGTAAAATATGTATTTACACGTTATTTAATGTGTGAAGCACATGAAAACCTAGGCCTAAAATACCCCCACCAAAGTATATCAATAAGTGGGTACATATACATTACAATACATTACTGACAAATTACTTGACTTCTTGGGAACCCGAAAATCATGTTTCACCACTTCCGATTGCCCACACACACATGTATAAGAACATGTAATGGTTAATATTCTACCAACATTTCACATTATAATTAAAAGAAACACAAGTTGTGTGAATTAAAACAAAAATGACAACATTACTTTTCCACATCCCGCCAAAAGTCCAATTTGCTATTCTCATTTTGATAATAGAACGGCTTTTTTTTTTCTTTTGTTTTAAATAGTTTCTATTACTTCTTTTTTATTTGCATGCCAGTATTTTCTGAGTTTAACACGACGTAGTTTACTATCAACAGTTAACCGTGCCGACGTAACTAGTGTGCAGTAAATCACGACCATTACTTACCGGCGTGGCTTCTGGCTGTTTTAACGCCTCAACATATTTACTGGCTATTAACATGAATCTTATTTATGAACCAATAGTTATCAATAAGGCTATTAGGATTTATTTATGCACTTTGCATGTGTTTGAAAAATAATATCTTGCAGATTAAAGGGATGTTCCAGAATCGCCAAACTTTTATTCACCAATAAATATAGCGATTTGATAGTTTTTCTATCAATATCTGTCAAAATGCTCTAATTATTTGGTAGATAAAAGTTATCTGATGATTTTGAAACAGGCCCTAAATGTAATAACAATCGGTGAAATACGAGTTCCTCCATCTTAGGGCCGAGTTTGCCAACAGATTAACGATCTTATCTAACCGTCCGTTAATGTATGGTGGACTCGGGCCTTAGACTTTCGGGGTTAATAAAGCTATACCTGCCATCTACTTACCAATACCATCAAGCGTAGGCCGTTTGGTGCTTTGTCCCAGGTGATTACAGGTTTGATTCTCGTCTAAGAATATTTCACAAACTGGTTTTTTCACATGTCCTGGCCTGGGTGTCACTGAGCTCTCTCCCATCCAATCATGGTACGTTAATATCCGTTTTAGTTTGGGACCATACATTACCCTGGCGATATTTACTATTTAAACCTACCTGTTATTAAATAGATAACCGTTAGTCGATTTATTAAAACGGTCCAGATTCCCTCATTATCATTCATAATTGCATATCGCGTCTATTATTACGCTATAAGATGATAATAGAACGTCTCACATTGATGGTCGTCCGGCATCCGACGGTTATTATCTATAGGGAACCTGAATTACGTCTAACTACTCAGTATACGGTAGAGATTGCTTTAATCTCATGCATAGAAGGCTCTACGTCAAAGAAATTGTAATAAAAAGGTGCTCTACTACAGGGTTATTGGTAAAATACTAACAACCTTGCAGAGGCGGAATACTGACATCAAAAACAACAACTTTTGTTCTATGACGTTTTACAAAACAAAAAAAAATATCAAAAAATCGCTTTCAAAAATGTATGAAAAAATTTTTTTTTCTCCTCTTGAGCAAAACCATGGTACGTGGTTGTATTCCACTTTGCCCTAAAGTACCTAAACGGACCACGGCTATCCTCTAGATGAGCATATTTTCTTGTTTCATACATTTTAGAGTGTGATTTTAAAAAAGTCATAGAACAAAAGTTGTTGTTTTTGATGGCAGTAATACGCCCCTGCAAGGTTGTTAGTGTTTTACCAATAACCCTGTATACTCTACATAGTAATGAAGATGATTATATTGATCGCAGATTCGCCTTTGTTTTTTTTTCCTTTAGAATTTGTTTCGTAGATAGCTTTGGTCTGTTCACTAGACCAACAGATTCAAAGTTTTTTTTTTTTTTATTGGCGTACGTCGGATCTATTTTATTCTATCAAGAGTATATTACGCAGGTTGTATTTTTCAGACGGGACAATAAGGACAGGTACCTTAACCGTTATAGCTACAGGAAAATGTTCTTAGGAGACTGTCTTTAACTTTTGGAGACGTTGTCACCTGCATTCATAGATTTTGAAAAAAATAAATCTTACAATAAGCAAGAAATGGTAAATTTTCACGAAAACTTTTTTGATGCCAATAGATCCTGTTTCATATAAGGGTCAAATCACTTTATTATACCAACTGAGGTTAGGGTACTAAAAATGCCAGAAATCGGAAAAATAAAAAGCTTCTCCCATAAGTTTTACCTAACCCTCTCAAACATAGTTACATAATAAAACAGTGATAAATCCACACAAAAACCGCATACCCAAGTACATAACAGGACACTTATGTGCTAATCTAAGGCGCAGTTAATACATACATACATAATAAGCGTGATTACCTAAGCCGGGCGCCCCGAGCAACGGTAGCCGAGATGTGCCAATCTTTTCCTTATTGTGCTGGGCTTACATGCCGGGGATACTAGGATTAGTGCCATGTTCGCCCCACTTTTTCGCTTTACATTCCAAAAGTTTCTTTATTCGCTCCATAAGAAATTCATTTCTTGTCTCGCCTCACTTTCAGATAAAGAAAACTGCTTACCAACGTCCCCCTATAAACAATATGTTATTTTTTAAAATTTATTTTATTCTGAATGACTAATTTGGGGTTTTCAAAAATTGATTAATGTGAGCTCAGCTCGCAAGTTCATATCAGAATAATACACGTTGCAAGTTTTTTTTTTTTGACAAATACCTCTACGTAGGCGTAGGTTATATTTAAGACGTTTGTACGACTAGAAAAAATCCAAATAACTTATCTTTTGCCTTACTTTTATGTAATTTGTTTGACAGATGCAAAGCCTGTTCCATTTTGCGAAGAAATCCTGATTCGTTTCACTAGTTTCACATATAATTTGTTCCATGGAACTAGTGAGATTTTTGTTTCTATTTCCATGGACCTTTGTAGTGGGAAAACGTACCTCCATGTGAACCGTCCATTGACCAGCGAGTTCGCAATGTACTATTAAAAGGAGTCAACGCACCCGCGTATGTAGGTATGTGGCATGTAATAACAACAGCTACTGTTCACTCCCGCAACCGGCTGACCGCGCGACAACCTGCAACGCGGAAACTGCACGAGATGATAATACCACACAAAAAAAATACATATACGCCTTCCTTCCTTCCTCCTTCTTCGTTCGCTTTGTTTTCTTCTGAAATAGGTAAACATAGGTTTAAAATCTATGCTGTTTTCAACCTAAATTGTTAATTCTCTACACAACGGCTCGCAGATACATATTATGTGAAATTTATACCAAAATAATACTTCAGACATATTTAAACTTTGTATTTGTCAGATTTGGACATTAGTTATTTAATAAAAATCTAAAATTGTCTATAATCGTCGTCGCTTTTTCAATAGGTACAGTAGCTATCATCAACCGCATGTACCCTTTTACAACCCATGCATATTCTCTATAGTACTGCAGTAGGTTCATTTTGCCGGTATTTTGGTCCCAATACTATTTTCATATTTTCCCTTAAGTTATGCTCGTTTTATCAGGCATTATATCTTATTAAAGGCACAATTAGAAACGCAACATCATTAGCTAGCACAACATTATACACGAACATTATCGACGTTATCATTTTACAAGCTTGCGTGAGTTTAATAACCTACTAAATAATAAGCCATTGCCTTCGATACGTTAGTAATTTCATAGTTTAATATATGCAAAAAAACTTTTCGCCCAAAGACATTACCAAGAAAGCGGGAAACATTTGACTGCCCAAAATAGTATGTCCAACTAAACAGAGTCTATAGACTCAGTCCTTCACGGAAAACAATGTTGAAAACATATCGATATTGCCAATACAACTCATTTTCTGGTGAATAAAAAAATAAAAATATATATATAATGTTACGTCACGACTTTTATCCCCATTCGGGGGTAGTCAGAGGCTTGAGTGACCATACACCACCACATTGTCGAGGTATTAAGCCAACTCAAAGCCCACGTTTCACTATATAGTCAAGTGATAGTCTGGTGAATAATACGCAACAATTTGATAAGCAATACAAACAGAGTGATGAATTGCAGTTTCAAATGGAGCTGTGATAATCTCCATGTCAGAGTCAGAGACCGTTGCGGGCGCCAGCCCTTCCTGTTGCGCCCAAGAATTGTAATTGTATGCGACAGTTCGCCGAGTAACTGTATAGAGTTGATAATACCGTGCTTGGGAATTGAATGGACTATTTTAAGAAATGTTTTTTGTTATTTATTTATTGAATAAAAAAACATTATATTAATATAAGTAAGAACAGGTTTAATTTAAGTACAATCTAGCAAATGTTTTTTTAAATAATAGTTTAACCCCCAAATTAATAAAAAGTTATGATGGACACTTTTGTGCCTAGAAATTCTTTGTAAAACTATTGTGAACAGGCTTAAATTCTCTTCTCTTTTTTGTTTTTTTCTACCTTGCAAAAATCTAGGTACCCACTCGAAATAACGAAAATATTTGTATATCATCAAAATGTAAAGATAGGTATAGCAAAAAAATTTTTGCAGCATACAACATTACACTGACATCGTTACTTTTTTATCTTTACCAATGATTAAATAAATTCGCAACCAGTTTCTACGTTAATGGTGTAACTGCATAAAGAGGCATGACCGGCCTATTATGCCGTGATTAAATTTACATTAATTCATTAGGAACGGTACTCGGGCGTGTTTTGTTACCTAGAATAAAGAGAAATTTTCTTATAATCACAAATTGCAAACGCAAGATCAGAAATAAGTCTTCTTATCTTTATTAAACGTTAAAACATTCTAGAAAGATGAAGTCTTTTTTTTATTTCTCAAATCCAAAAATGAATGCATATAAAAAATGTGTACGTACGTTTCTCATTGATTCCGACATTTCTTACGAACGAAAATTGTTTGACGTTTAGATTCGACGACGACGAAGACGTCAAACAATTTTCGTTCGTAATAAATGTCGGAATCAATGAGAAACGTAGTAGGAAATACGCGAATTTCGTCCGAAATTTCGTTATCGTTTGAAACAGAGTAGGCCTTCAGATACATCTAACCATTACCGCAACAATATCGTCAAATAGTTGTCCTCTATTTCTACTTTTTTTTTTTGTAAATTATTTTACATTCCAACCTTGTAACTCCTTCAAAATGACTTCAATTTACATGTAACAAAGTACGAAGACAAATTACACGGCATCTACCGTGTACCCATCACAGTGATTCCCTCACAACGCGCGGTTTGTATGGAAAATAATAAATTGCGTAACAACAGGATCCTGTTTATTTGTCAGTTGTCCGGCGACCGGTCGCACAATAATCGTTCGCGTGTACATTGTAAACAATTTTTGATGTTTATGGAGTGGTTAGTGCTTCTGCTGAAGCACTTTTGTATCTTTTGATAACATGTTATGATTTACTCTGGTGAAATATTTTTATTTTTGATAATTTTAATGATAAGCTTTTTCTTATGTTTATTTATACGAATAATGGATGAATTTACTGAGCTGTATACTAGGGATTTAGTGGCTATAACGAGAATAAAATTCCAAGTAAAATATTGTATTTTTTTCTACACATAAAATTTACATTAATAAATGTCAAGATAGACCTATGTAGTAATCAAAATTGTTATAATGTAGATACTGATACAAAAATACATTTCAAAAATAGAATCGTTATATCAAACAAAAATATAATTCAATCAATCACTTTCCGCAAGAAAAAGTGGTATAATCATCTCTACATACATAATCGATTGCAATTAGATTGTCAATGGACAAGTGTCGCGAACCCGTTTCATTCCGGAGCGGTTAAGAAACGCTAGTTACCGCAATAAACAACGTCTGGGCCATACATAAGTGCACCCGCCAATTATCTCGAGTTTTCTTGTATACTTTCTTTTGGTACCATTTTCATGTTGCCATGTTGCGTAAAGATAATTAAGGTTCATAATCGTGGTAGAAATTAATATTTTATAAAGCACATAGCACGCCATATAGCAATTCTGTAAAAGCAGTAAATTTTTCTGATTATCAGCAGAATCCTTACTAAAATTCCCTAATAAAGTCATACATTTTACGCCATTCCTGACCCCATTGCAGGTACCGAAATTTTGCGGAATTACTAAGGATTCTGCTAGAAAATCAGGAATATAAATCTCTTTCGCAGAATTGATATGTGGCGGTTTAAGCTACCTGTCCAAAAATCTTATGTAAAATGGAAAATTATTAAAATTTCTATAAATCTGATGTTATTTACTTTAGACTGTAGGTAGACCCTTCAAATTTGAATTACAAAAAGCTATAAAAAGTTACGTAAACAAATAATACTACTGACCACACATATCGGCGCGTATCAAAGCTAATATTAGTGCGTATCGGAGATGATGGCGGTGCGTATCGGAGCTAATCTCAATAATCGGCGCACGCGCACGTGACGCGGCGACCGGCTATTGTCTCTGGTGCGCACCTGCCGATGATTGTATGTTTGCGAGCTCTCTACCGCTCAGATACTGAATTACGCACTTGCTAAAGAATTATATGGATAAGACCCTTATAAATTTAATATTTATTTATTTATTCACACCCATAGGTCCATTATAATCAAACTATTTGGCATGTCCAGATTCTTCGCATGTCTCGCCCGAGTACCCAGGTTATGACATTATTTCTGCGTTCCGTCATCACAGAAGATCGGCGATAAGCAGCTATTACAGCTGCGTTTCGTACGATGAGTGAGAGAGCCAAAAGCCCACCCTCCCTCCATCCCACTCCTCTTCAGGTCGGCAATGTGCGAGCAATGCCTTTGGTATTGTAAGCATCTATAGGCTACGGTAACTGCTTAATATCAGGCGGGCCGTAGGCTTTTTTGCCACGGCAGTCCTATAAAAAAAATGCGTGCTCAAGCACGGCATGCGCCTGATAAAGATGCACCCAATGATATTCTTGCCGGCTCTCACGGGAAGCAGCATTACGAACCGGTGTACTCGTACGCAAGCTACGAATATTTGTTTCATAAAAAAATATTTTTTATGAAAATAGAAAACCAACGTGTCCACATTATGACAGTCCTTATCGAAAGCGATCATTAGCTTGTCATTGGACCGCTGGCGGGCACTTCCAGTACTCCGGCGCACAAACCATCAGTTCAACAATAAATCCTAACATTACCCGCATACAGAAAATGCTCTCATTTCTTTACAACAGGTTTTGCACAATAGATTACATTTATTTATTGTTAACCGATGGCCGATGGGGTCGAAATGTTGAGTGGCGACCACGTACCGGAAGACGCAGCGTGGGTAGGCCCTCCACAAGTTGGAACGACGACCTAGGACGCGGGAAACCGCTGGATGCAAGCACAGACCGGTCGTTGTGGAAAACATTGGGGAGGTCCATGGACCAATTACTAAGGGGACTGGCCCTAAGCAACTCGGCCGAGTGGTCGGCCTAGTACTAACATCGACATAAAACGAAGCGAGTAGTTCAACTATTTACCGGTAGATAGAACAATGAAAATGAAAAAACAATGATTTTTTCATACATATATCTAATAAGGGCACCTCTTTCTTTAGTCTTTACTCTGTGGGGAGGTCTATGTCCAACAGTGGACGTATTTTGGCTGACATGATGATGATGATTTATTGTAAAATCAAAACTGTTCCTTTATACTAACAAACATATCAGTGGTTCACAATTTGAATGACGACAAAAGTTAACGACACTTCTCCCTGGGTAAAGTCTCATTTTCCCGCCCATACATATGCAAATGGCCGCCATTGCTCACTAAATCGATTCCATTCGGTCATCCATTCGTTCCTTCGGTCATCAATCACTGAAGAAGATTGAGCGGGTATCTTCCCGCGATATTACTTAGGATTTTTTATCTCGTAACGTAGTATTTACACTTTTTATGTGACTTTATACTTGCTACTTAATATTAGCTTTGGGTTTGGCTATTGATAGGTAGGCTATTAGCGAAGCGAGTTGCCACCATAGATACACAGGGTGTAAGGCAGAAATTAATTACAATTAATTATATTTTGCCCATCTCTAGTGTAAGGTTAGTTTAGGTTCATGATCTCAGCCGAAAGACGTCCACTGCTGAACATAGGCCTCCCCAAGTTTCGCTACAATGGACGGTCCTTCACCAGGTCGTCGGTCCACCTTATAGGAGGCCTACCCTCGCTACGCTTTCTGGTGCGCGGCCGCCTCTCGAGAACTCTTCGGCCCCATCGGCCATTCGTTCTACGAGCAATGTGCCCTGCACACTGCTAATTAAGTTTGGCAATCCTGCGAGCTATGTCGGTTACCTTGGTCCTTCTGCGTATCTCCTCATTCCTGAGTAGATCTCGCAGGGAAACTCCGAGCATATTCCTCTCCATTGCTCTTTGAGTGACTGAGCTTTCTTATGAGGCCCATTGTGAGGTTAAGTTAGTTAAAAATATTGTCCACTAAATCGAAACCGGCCCTTAAGCATTTAATCCCTGATTGGCTTTATTTTTAGCATCAACAATATAATACACCAACAGAATACGTAATTTAATATTAATAACCCCATAGTCATAAAACGACGTGTTAACTGGTATTTTTAACCAACTCACGCAAAGCCTCTTAAGTAGCGAATAAACCGCCTATAGACAGCCTATTATTATAGTTTAATGTTATGTTAATCCGTGCATCAGCGGGATAACTTTCCCACGTGTGTAACAGGCATAATGTAAATGATAATTAAACATAAATGTTCTCAGTTAAAAGCCTATTGGAGAACAATGTTAACGTGACGTGATTTAAATATTGTAGAGTCTGGATACATTAGAAGAATAGTCGACAGTTATAGGGACACGGAAAAGTATCGATAATTTGTGGTATCGATACTTTTCCGTGTCCCTATCAGCGGTGATTGGCTGTTGTTAATACATAGGGACACGGAAAAGTACTCAATCCCACAAGGGACACGGAAAAGTACTCGATCCCACAAGGTATCGATACTTTTCCGTGTTCCTATTAGGACACGAAAAAGAACTCGATACCACAAAGTATCGATACTTTTCCGTGTCCTTATTAATGCAGCTGTTTATTGGTGGTAGAGCCAAACTATAAGCTCATAGGTACATGGGCTGAATTATCAAAATTTTTGGTAAACATTGTCAAAACCAAACATGAACAAAGTGTCTGAATTTGGTTTTATGAAGAAAAATTATGGATTTGATGCAACACAAAAGTGCGCAAGCGATTTGAAAAACTGAGAATGATCTGCGACTTATGTTGCTGACTGTACCTTTTTATTACTTATAAGATTTAAAAAATGTGTAACTATAGAATGCAATTGTGTAATTAGAAAAATATCTTCTACGTTAGTAATTACCTGACTGGACATAATTTGAATTCTTATCACGACATTGATAAACTTAACACAGTAAGGTATTTCGTGATATCGTTAAAAAAACATATTTTCTCTGAATGTGTAAATTAATTTCACAAAAATCTCTTATCTTATCAGCTAACACAAAAATGTCGTCCCCTTAAAAAATCTCAGAACCCAGAATATATTTAACATTTTTCAAGCACCATGAAAATAGTTTAAATAATTTTCTGCTTTCACTGTGATTATCATTTAAATTAACCGTATTATTTCGAATTCATCTTAGACCATTTGTCTGTTAACTACATTGCTGCTTTTACTTAGTATTAAACAAAAAATCCCGAACAAAATAGGGATTGAAATAAAAATATCGATATCTACTTCAAATCGATGCAAAGGTGTCTCGAATACATTCCGATTTAAATTAAGATTATAATGCCTTAAGATCGGGCCGTCGTACGGTGCGTCTGACAAAAGCAAAGACATTACCAAGAAAGAGGGATACATGTGACGGTCCAAAATAGTATATAGACGCAGAAAATAATGTTGAAAACATATCAATATTACCGATACGACTCATCTTCTGGCGAAAAATGCCTTTTTATGTAATTATAATAATTTAAATATCGAATTGCGAGTGCGATATCAGATGTGTGAACTCGCTGCATGTATTGGTGTCTCAAGCATTAGCACAGTTGAGTGAATGCAATGTAAGAAGATACCATATCTTCTAAAATAGTACATCAATGGATAAGAGATTAGATTTCATTGGTAGCAGACAGGTGTGATAATAATGAACTTTTTATACAATGTGCTTTCTTTTGACCATTGACTTTTTTACGGCGTAATTCCTTAGAGTAGTTTACGCGTATAATATTGATTTCAACGTTCTGAAACTCGATATAAATTGTATTCTACAGTGGACATTAACAATACGAGTTCTAATCTCAGTTTAAATCGACGGAGCAATGAATTTAAGATAATAATGAGACTGGAGTACATTATTGTGCGGAGATTTGGTCTATTACAAGACGTATCCGAATATTTGTTGTTTAAACTGTTATGTGATAGTAGTTCTCTACAAATAATATTAGATTTCAACAAAAACTTTAAAATGCCCTTAGATAGGTAGGTATCTTCGCCGTGGTCTGCCAGAAGGGCTAGCCAAGTGGCATGAACGCTAATCGAATAGAATAGAATAAACTTCACAATGTATGGAAATGTCAAACGTCGCTATGTAAATTAACAACAAGTCGCTATGAAGATCACACTTGAGATCACGTGACTTATGTCATTTCCATAGATGAAGCGTAGCGATTTGAATGAACGCTTGTAGATGTCAGCCACTTGTCTAGCCCTTCAGGACGTCGGTGACCATCTTTGTTTAATATACAAAAATACCAAGCAATGAAGATGACTATGGCATTGATAACAGGTATTTACAAATAAGATATAAAGCTGTTACATGTTCTGTAAGATAAGTTTACAACCAGTAGGCCCAACGATACACCGCACGAGCCTAGCTAGTTAGATATTTGCAATTATAATACACATAAAACTTATTCTACTAAATACAAGCGTTCAAAGCTTTCACAATAACAAGTCGCAACTTACAGAAAACATCTCAATAAATTCCAAAACCAAATCACATTTGCAGTTCAAAAAATACCTATGAACTTTAAAATCATAACTGTAAGATATAATTCGCATACAATACCACTTCTCTACCCGCAAACCTATGTTGGCATATCAAATCTAACAGTGCCACCTTCCACCCTTTGTCCACATTTTGATTGAATATCGAATGCATAATCGTAAACTCGAATCGATTCTTACGAATACGAAGAATCGATATTGAAATCGGCAAGCACTAAGGTCCTGCATGAATAAATGCACTTAGAACCAGCAGTAGAGGAAATCGTAAATGTTCTATTTACAATATTAAATTTGAGATGCAACTTTAATGATAGAATATTTTATAGCACCATTTTAAATATTATCTCCCATAACCTTATAGCTATTACGCCCTACGTTTTCCCATTATCTGAGGTCGGAACAGGGTATGTCTGTTTCTTCCATCCATGGTGCTTTTTTATGTTACTGAGGTGGCAAACAAGCGTACGGCCCGCGTGATGTTAAGCAGTTACCGTAGCCTATAGATGCGTGCAGTGCTCGCATCTATAGGCTACGGCTATCAAAGGCATTGCTCGCACGTTACTGACCTGAAAGGGAGTGGATCGGAGGAAGAAGAGTTTGGGCTTCCGGCTCTCTCATTCCACGTACGAAACACAGCTGTAATAGCTACTTTACGCCGATCTTTTGTGAGAGGTTGTTACTACCCCATTCGAGCCAATCTCCCATGATCAATGACTACAATATTCGAATTTGGAACCCCAGTTTGTTTCACGAAGAATCTAAATCGTCCCAGCATATCGCACGCTGAGTATTTCTAAGGAATATTGGTACAAATTATGCGACCGCGGATTCTTTCACTCGAGATAATGTATTCGATTCCGTACCGAGTCGATGGCATCGTTCACGCGAGCTTTGGATGTTAGCGGACGACGGTACCACGGTTTGTCGAACGGTCGTTACGTTCGAATTTTAAAAGTGATAATGAATTTGATACGGAGTGGACATGATGACGGCAACGGACGCCGAGGTAGGCTTTGAATACGCTGGAGTGGTGATCTAGATTTTGATAAAGGCTGGCAAAGCAGGTATAAGTAAGAGAGGTATGGGACCTTTGTCCAGTAGTGGGATAGTAGGTAGGTATAGGCAAAACAATCACGGATCGGATTCGAGTATTTTAGTATTCACATGCATTATCGAAAACAGTGCAGACACAGAAATAGTTCAGACTATCTCGTCAAAAATGTTCCCAATGTCTTTTTTTTGTTTGGTTCTCTATCAAATATCATTAAATGATATCACGGAGTATCCTTATTTTAAAAAAAACGATTTTATTCCCAAGTTTATTAGAAAGTTATTTACAATCTAGCACTTAGGTAAAAATATATTCGGGTTATTATTTTTATCGAATTAATAGATAGATAGATATTAATATTAACTCTACCAAACCATTTATTTTAAAAGTTCATAAATAAACCATGAGTTACTTTCGAGAACAAATGGTACGAGACAAGATTCGCACTCGATATTCGGAATATTCGCGCGATTGTATCGCTACACGAAGTCGAATATTTTGCGCTTTGAACGAAACGTGTCACCGGCAGACGCCGACTGTGTAAAATGCCGATTTCGTACTTTGCATGCGACTCAAATATTTTTATTTAATTGCTTGAATAATTGTTTCGCTTCGTTCTGTTTTCGGCAAAGATGTTTCCGAAAAATAATGAAGAATAATTGTTTTTAACAAACCTCACACGAAGGTACTTTTTGTTAATAAAATTATAAGTTAAAATAAAATGTTAGTGTTCTTCCGGCTCAAACCGTGTAGATTACCACATTTTTCCATAGATATGTACATTATGACAGATTAATATCTGTTCGTTACCGTTAATACTAATACCGATCAAATTTATAAAACAATCGTTATAGTATGTTCAACTGTTTTCAAAGTTTGTTCTAAGCTCTATAATAACAGCGCTCTACATTCTCAGTCGTCTCTCTCATGGCGCCACATTGTGGCTTTCGAATTAAAACAATTAACCTTGTGATGTGGTCAAAGTCACCACAAATAAAAGCCGCTGGTGATAGCCGACTAATTAGTTGTTAGACCGCCGATCTGCGGCACTGAAATACCCACAAATGTGGCACTAGTGAGGGGACACGATGATCGATAGCCGGAAATATTTATCGAGTGTCGATAGAACATAGAAATTAGTACGAATTTTTATTCAATTCAATTTGATTGCAGGCGAAAGCTTTCTATGTATTGGTACGTCCAGATGTTTCGCATGCCTCGCCCGAGAACTCAGTTTTGACGTCAGAACGCATAGATATAATGTCATAACATGAGTGCTCGGTCGAGGCATGCGTCTGATGTAGACGTAGACAGTGAAATCAATTGAAAGCTATTTATGTTATAACATGTCATAATTGATGCATAGTATAACATTTTAACACATCCTCCAATAAATATTGATGATATCGATAACAAATCAGCGAACATGCACGTCACTTGACAAACGAGCGTTGAGCTTGCAAGCGGGATGCGAGCAGCCACTGCCAGTGCAGTAATTGGTTAGCTCGTCCACAGATTTTTATCTACAATTATTGAGTTTTCACGCCAATTAAATATTATCGAGTTTCCGGTGGAAGCCGCAATGTCGATACAATCGGTCGCGTTTCTAGAAATGGCACAACACTAATAGATTGTAAAACGTTAGTTGAATAAATGATTTAATTATATGAGAAGCCGCTTCCTACTGATATTATGTAGATAAGGGGATAATACAAAATAATGTACTTACTTAATTAAAATTAACTCCTAAAAGGCTAGTCACAAACATTCCAAACAGTTGATCAGATTTATAGAAGATCGCTTTTCACGAAATGAGATAATACAATGCTCGGTTCACACGATAAAAGATGGCAAGTTGACAAGTAGCAAGTGAAGTTGAAATCAATTTGCAAACTATTGCAGTAATGTTGCTGAAATTGACAATTTCAAATTGTTTGATTGGTATTATAAAAAAACAGCTGCATTTTCTTCTTATCTTACAGTTAGAAGCCAACCTGGTGTCCAACCGTACCCTGACATGGTTTAATGACTGCTGTCTGAATAACTGATTTTTCATGTGCCCTCCGAAGCCTCAGCTTGAAATGCCACTAAATAGTCACCCAAGCCATTTCTGACCGACCTTGCCATGCGTTACTGAACCTCCGACAGTTTTCCGATTAGTGATAACAGCTGGCTAAGAGCTCTTCTAAACTGCATGAAAAGTGGAAATGCAGTGAAGTGAGCCTCCTGCAATAATGCACTCCTGTCAAACATAAAATAATTTCGACCACGGCGGCCAATCTCAACGGAGACTAGCCTGCTGCATAGAAGATAATTATTATACACACAACACAAGTGTACTCTCTCTTCCCTCACTCTCATAGATCTTTCAGACAGCAATCCGACACGACTGCAACAAATAAAATATAAATAATATAAAGTACCATTCCATTTCCACACAACAATTTAAATAAAAACATCACCCAGAACTACACAGAAATCCAATAACAGTACCGTGTACGTTAACTAATGTCTTGAACTAACCACAATACCGTTTACTCAAGTTACATTAGATTTCATTCATAAATCGTGAACTTACACCGCCTGGACTAACATTTATCTTAGATGCTATCTGAATTCTATTACGCTCCCATCCGGGGCCCTACACAAATAAGTACTTAAAAGGTCAACTTTCCCACTATTAACTTGTTGGGTCTGTACAATGTTGTTTAGTATAACATTATGCGTGCGTATCGGTAGGTACATCTTACCGGTTACCGTCATAAGGGTTATTTAAACCTTTCAGTGCAGTGGTAGGCAACTTAAGGCGAATGTTGCAATAATTATAGTTTTCAAAGGATTGTTTTATTTGGACAACTGCGACTGTAGCCTAGGGGTGAACAGGTTGGGCTAACAATCAGAAGGTTCCAGGTTCGATCCCCGGTGGGGCATGCACCAATGGATGAATTTTCATCTATGCGCATAATTTACAGTTCGCTGACGGTGAGGGAAACATCGTGAGGAAACCTACCTATCCCTTGGGATTAGGTAATAGTCAGTTCCTGTATACACGGCGACACGGTTCACCACCTGTCACGTTGGGTTCTGACTATCTAGTGAAACGTGGGCTTTGAGTTGGTTAATACCTCCACAATGTGGTGGTGTATGGCCACTCAAGCCTCTGACTACCCCCGAACAGGGATAAAAGTCGTGACGTTACATTACATTTTTTTTATTTTTTTTATTTGGAATATAGTGTACATTTGGAGTCTGAAAAATATATACCGATATTCTAGTCTTTTAGCCAAGTTAATACGTCGATGCTCTCATCTAAAGTCACCAGTTGTTAACACGCTTTCTTTAACTTGGTATGTCAAAAACTTCGACATAGACATTAATCATACTTTTTCTAATATTTGCAACAAATATTGTGATATGAAATAAATCTAAAATTTATATCGACTTGGACGCTCGCGCCTTAATGCCAAAGCGTATGTTAAGGTCTGAAAGAAAAGGCATCCGAGGGGCTAGCCAAATGGCATGAACGCTAATCGAATAGAATAGAATAGACTTCACAATGTATGGAAATGTCAAACGTCGCTATGTAGATCAACAACTAGTTGCTATGTAGATCACGTGACTTATGTCATTTCCATATATGAAGCGTAGCGATTTCAACGAACGCTTGTAGACGTCAGCCACTTGTCTAGCCCTTCTGACAAGTCTGTGCCGTGCTTGTCAAATTAGATTATAAGCTCTTATTAACTGCTCTATAATACCTAATTCATGTCGCCCAACAATTTAACCCAGAACATGGATGTAACAGCGATGTAAAGGCATTGTTCTGCAGGTCCGGTGTTCGTTATAAATAAAGTATTATCTGCAATAATAACTTGCTCGATTGAACGGAACAATACACCGGACGGTCGAGTGGGAGGCGGCCACTATCGACCTATTGGTAGGAAGTGCATAGAGCTGTTGATGTGTGCTAAAGGCAAGTGGGCAAATTGTATGGGAATATGTCCACTGGCTTTAAAAAAAGAATGGTTTAGCCCCGCTACACACTCCCACCACTGTTACTCCTGTACAGAGTTGGGCAAAATTTAATTGCGATTAATTAATTGCAAATTGCAGGTGATGTCACAATTAACAATTAATTGTGATTTGTTCGCGATTGGCAAACAAATCAAAATTAATTGTTAATTGTGACATCACATGCAATTAGTAATTAATTAATTGCAATTAAATTTTGCCCAACTCTGCTCCTGTAAGCCAGGATCGACAATGGTGTCCAACGATGACGCCAAGGTTTGATGACGATGACCCCCGACAAATCCCGGGGAAAAGCTTAACTTGGCACAGTTGGTACAGTTGCTTTAGTGTACGATGATGGGTCGCATTTTTGTGGGTTGCTGGAATATTTGAATATTTACTACTAGAAAGAAATACTTTCTTGTTTAATTTTTAACCCAATTGATTTTGGATAAAATAACGAATAGGGAAATTATACTCTTCCCTTGAAAATCATTTAAATTTAAGTCTGTCACCGGGTCGGATTTTGCCCTGTGACCTTTATTAATATGGTATGTTACCCGGATCTACATTTTTTTATCATATTCAACTCTCTAGTATGTTGTAGACTGATGGTAAACCGACGATTGAGGCTGGGGAAGTCAAGTTGAGCGTAAAGCATTACCGCTAAATTTAAAGAGATTTTCAGTCAGTTTACAATGGTTTTAAAAAGCATTTCTAAGAACAAAAGTGATTTGTAATGCCAGTGTAAGTCTACGTATGTTTGGGAGTTAGGTACTAGATGGCGCTTACGTTACCTCTATTTGATGTAAACGCCAAAATAAATTAACGCAAAAACGGTTTCATCAACTCTATGAAGGTCATTTAAGGCACTCATTGTTGGCGCTCCGTCTGATTTAATTGTGCTCAGCGTTAATTGGCCATTGTCCAGCATATTGCGCTGCCCTCGCCCCACGCTGCCCGATTGTTCCTGCAACCCCTTTGTCGCAGATAACGTAATAATACGGCTATTTGTTTACCGGTAACGAATTGACTTGTTTTTGAGGTCTTTGTAAAATACTTAGATTTTTTTATTTGCCCATATTTGCTACCAACTTTTACACGTATTACGGAACTAAGTAACGATTGAATACTTAAACGTAACTTAAATTTTTAAGTCCCTCTTTGCTATTTGAAACGATGTTATTTGTATTTTTGTATAGCCCGTCAAAATAAAATTAAGCTGCTCTGTTTGAGTTCGAGTTTAAGTAGATACTTGGTGGTAGGCGTCAGTAAGGTTGACATTGGTCTTACATGATTGTGTAGGTAAATTACTACTAAGTAACTTAACATAATCACCCATTATTTATCTTCAGTTTTCTTGTCCCATGTTTGTATTATTCTGAAAAGATTTGTAGATAAACAATTCGTCGTATAACAAAAATAATGTACACCAGTCTCTTAAAAAAAAAACTTTCAGTCACAAACCAGAGATGTTGCACCCTATTACACTAAAAAGTTACAATCCTAAGAAAAAAATTACGAAAGAAAACTGCATTTTTTCCGAGAGATATTTTGCATAATCTTAACAACAGTGGATCTCAGAGATCGCACCGATTACTCACTATTACAGGACTGGCCACTCGGAAAAGCGGGTTGCACCACAAAAATGACTTAACTGCTTCCAACTACCCACAAAGGCGCTTACGCCACTGTTCCTTGAAACACATAATCATAATAATTAAATGTCGCCTTATCAAGCGGACGGGATGTGATGCCTTGACCATTCCACATCACTTAAATGCCAACCCTGAGCGACAATACCAAACTACCAACAATCCATTGACGAGTTTCTTTGAGGAATTTATTTGTGATCTGAAACTGCGTCGTCAGTGTATGCTGCACATAGTGTTGTAGTCGTGATTGGTAGGGTTGTTTGGTACGTTTAACGTGTCAGGCAGAACCAGTTAGGCAAATCTGCAAAGAATCAGTGGCTCCACCTGCCGTTCTGGACTTCTTTTATTTATTTGTGTATTTCGTGTGCGTGTAAGTGCCAATGCATTGTTGGATTAAGAATTTTACAATCGTTTGTTTTTAATGTTGGTCTAATATTAGCAGGGGCTAAAAACGGCACAAAGCAATTCTGCAAGCGCAATTCATGTTTCTGATTTTCTAGCAGAATCCAGAATAAGGCGTTTTTAGCCCCCCTGGTGTCCGCTAGACAGATAAGAGTTGAATATAAAGTCTTTTCCCCTTATTCATAGAGATTTTAGCCAGTTTACAATGGGTTTGAAAAGCATTTTTAGGAACAAATGTGATTTGTAATTCCACTGCAGGTCGATCATAACTTTCTATGAATAAGGGGGTCAAATTATTACTCCACCAAGCCAACTAGGAACTCGGATGGAATGTCGTGGTCAAGGTGGTAGAGCCAATTGACTGCAGCTCATAAACGGGCTGTCTCGACCGGGGTAGTACTACCCTCTCACAGAAGATCGGCCTTAAGCAGCTATTACAGCTGCGTTTCGTACGATGAGTGAGAGAGCCGTAAGCCCACCCCCCTCCCCCTCCCTCCATCCCACTCCCCTTCAGGTCGGCAATGTGCGAGCAATGCTTTTGGTATTGTAAGCATATATAGGCTACGGTAACTGCTTAAAATCAGGCGGGCTGTACGCTTTTTTGCCACCGCAGTCCAATAAAAATAAAACAAAAATGCGGCTTCCCCGCCCGCATACCGCTCGCACACCCGCCACCGCCTGCGGGTTCCCGCCCGCCACACCTCCCGCGTTTTTGTGCGGGTGACGTCACATTTGACAGGTCCCTAGTTGGCTTGGTAGTCAGAAACAGTCTATAATGTTTGCATGAAGCCTCAGTAAATGCTAAAGATACCTAACTACCACAAAATCATGACTTTTTTACTTTCGTCAATTATCTATTAGTTAGTAGGCAGATGTAACTGAGTAAAGTAAGTAAAGATAGGCAATGGTCAGCTTTAAAGTAATGGGTGTAGTTTTCCCGCACTCATTGATAGGTAACAAATCTTATTAACAGTAAGTACCTTCTTTTAATAAGATTATTTTCGACTACCTACTTACTAGTAGGTATTTTAGCAAACATTAACAAACATTTTTTGTTAAATTCGTCGCGTACAAAGTCACGGGCACAGCTAGTTTCATTATAAGAACAAAAACACTTTAACAAAACAAAACACTTTTAAAATAAGACTGAGGTGGCAAACAAGCCTGATATTAAGCAGTTACCGTAGCCTATAGATGCTTGCAATACCAAAGGCATTGCTCGCACGTTGCCGACCAGAAAGGTAGTGGGACGGAGGATAGGAAAGGGGTTTGGGCTTCCGGTTCTCTCACTCATCGTACGAAACGCAGCTGTAATAGCTGCTTTAAGCCGATCTTCCGTGAGAGGGTGGTACTACCCCGGTCGAGCCAGCCCGTATATGAGCTGCAGTCAATTGGCTACAGCTTGGCTCTACAACCAATAAACAAAACAAACAATATTTAACGCTGCTTAAACATTGAAGATTTTTCAATCAACGACTCAGCGTGGTACCTAATTAAATGTATAATGATCCTCCTATTATGGTATGTTAAAATACAAAGCGTATAATATTAATATTGTGATATTTGAATAATAAATCAGTAATTGTGGTTATAAAAAGTATTTCCATAAAAAAGGTTAGATGTTGATTAGATTTTTGTGCGTGGCAATGATTACAGTATAATTAATAATGAAACAAGGTTTAATATACCTAATAATGAATGAACAATTAAAAATAAATCAACAAAATAATATACCATAACAGTAAAGGTATAGTACGTTTTTTATACTTGTCCTATTTGGTAAGCAAAGATGGTGTCCAGCGGGGCGTTTGCGTAACTTTTTTGTCAATGTTTCAATTGGTTTCGTTCATCCTGTGTCAATTATATACGAAACCAATTGAAACATTGACAAAAAGTTACGCAATCGCCCCGCTGGACGCCATCTTTGCTTACCAAATAGGACAAGTATAAAAAAACGTACTATAGAGTCTATCGTTATTACTAAAACAAACACAAAACATGCGCAGTCGCATCTGAAATGATAATAAAACGGGCCAAATGAAATCGCACACTTAGCCGTATCTTTGTGATGTGGACAGACAAAGTGGGGGATTAAAGGGAGGACACAAGGATGAGGTGAATGGAGACAAATAATATTATTAAAACGTTTTGATTAGGGCATTGATGTATTATTTTAGCAGATATAGTACTAGAAGGTACGCTGCTCGGGGCTTGTGGACACATCTATTCAGGTGTATTCGAGGTGCGCGTGATGCAGTCCTTCAGACAGAGTGGATCGCATAAAACCATATCCCGTTTTATCCAAATAACACCGATATTAATATCAGGGTATATTCGTGATATTAATAATGTTAACTTAGATTTATAGAGACTTTATAATAGGTAAGGATGTTTTTATATTGGGATATATTCACGATATTAACGATACTGTCATTGTTAACTTAGATCTAGAGACTGCATAGTAGTTAAGGATGTTTTTATATCGGGATATATTGACGATATTAATAATACTGTCATTGTTAACTTAGATCTAGGGACTGCATAGTAGTTTAGGATGTCTTTATATCGGGATATATTGACGATATTAATAATACTGTCATTGTTAACTTAGATCTAGGGACTGCATAGTAGTTTAGGATGTCTTTATATCGGGATATATTGACGATATTAATAATACTGTCATTGTTAACTTAGATCTAGGGACTGCATAGTAGTTTAGGATGTCTTTATATCGGGATATATTGACGATATTAATAATACTGTCATTGTTAACTTAGATCTAGGGACTGCATAGTAGTTTAGGATGTCTTTATATCGGGATATATTGACGATATTAATAATACTGTCATTGTTAACTTAGATCTAGGGACTGCATAGTAGTTTAGGATGTCTTTATATCGGGATATATTGACGATATTAATAATACTGTCATTGTTAACTTAGATCTAGGGACTGCATAGTAGTTTAGGATGTCTTTATATCGGGATATATTGACGATATTAATAATACTGTCATTGTTAACTTAGATCTAGGGACTGCATAGTAGTTTAGGATGTCTTTATATCGGGAGGGTTATTGGTTAAGTCGACCTATTCCAGTTAAGGGCGCGTAGTTTACACCGTTTCCGACTGATTTGACTATGAAACGCCCTATCCTAAATCCTAATTTTCGCGATATTTGAATTTAATTGATTTTTATAAAAATACCCGATTTCGGCTATCACGGCTATCGCGGCTGATAGCCGAAAGTTTGGATTTTTTTTATAAAAAAACAATTAAATTCAAATATCACGAAAACGGTTACATTTAGGATAGGGTGTTTCATAGTCAAATCAGTCAGAAACGATGTAAACTACACGCCATTAACGGGAATAGGTCGACTTAACCAATAACCCTGTATTCACGATATTAATGATACTGTCATTGTTAACTTAGATCTAGAGACTGCATGGTAAGGATGTCTCTATATCGGGATATATTCACGATATTAATGATACTGTCATTATTAACTCGGGTCTAGATACTGCATGGTAAGCATATAGAACAATTTATTAATCTCCCATCCATATTAATTCCTTAAATGGAATCTTAGCGTTCCCGCGGTTGTGCACCGGCCCACAAACTATGAAAGCTAAGAGCGGGCAGTATCGTAATATTCGCGGATTATCCGCAAACAGGTAATACTATACCGCGACCGGGAACACTGAGAACTCGGAGATAAAGAAAATATCAAGACTATTATAGCCCGTCGCACGCACGTCGCTCTCGCGTCGACTTTATGTGGACACGCTTTTATACTTTTTACTTTACTTTTTTTTACTTTTACTTACTTACTTTTGAGGCTTTTATACCCAGCTGACGCACTGATCGGTAAACGATCACAGGTTAAGCAATGCTTGGGAAGGTCGGACGGAGATGGGTGACCATTTAGGTGGCATTTGCACTGGGCGTCTCCGTGCATCGCAGAGCATGTCAAAAGTCGGTCCCGGTTGTAATCTAGGCAGCAGTCGTTCAGCCTTGTCAGAGGCCTTCGGACAGCTTGAATAACTCACACCAGATGTCATTCTAAAATCTACCATCAAAATTCAAAATTATCGGGAGAGTCAGAAGTCGAAAAAAATACAGGCTTTTCAGCCTTTAGATTACTGCTAAATCTCGGCATGCAGAAGGCAGTTTCGTGGTAATAAAACAGCCAAATAAGACTTCCAGCAACCTAATGGATTAAAAAAACTTAACCCTTCGACAAAACAAAAAAAAACGCTATGAAAAAAGTTATTCGTCATGTCCACATTAAGCCAACATATCATTCGACTATATCTTTTGTAGTTTCGCATGGAGCGGGCTGTCATACCGCGGGTCTTGGCGAATTAACACCGGAGTTAACTTGCATTATGTGCACTGCCTTTTGCAACGCCGCGCCTTTGAGTGTACGGAACAACGATACAGGTATACCGTAGAAGGTAAACTCTACAACGCAACTGAGATGGCAAATGAACTATATAAATTTTATTTTGTAATTTTATTATTTACGTAAGTATTTACTTACTTAAAATGAGTGCTCCTACAATGTTATTTTGAGATTAAGTTCAAAAATTAATGGCTGCGTGCACAAGCACCGAGCCGCCGAGCCCGAACCATCATTTATGATCAACTAACTGTCCAGGCGGCGCGCTGCTCGCCTTTTGCAGACGCACCTATGTTTCGTATTTTTCTTTACTTATGTCTCAAAATAGAAGTGGTAGGTAATTATAAGTTAATATAAAAAATATACTCAATTGGCCTGTAGCCTAGGGGGTTAACAGGTTGGGCTAGCAATCAGAATGTCCCAGGTTCGATCCCCGGTGGGGCATGCACCAATGGATGAATTTTCATCTATGTGCATAAATTACAGTTCGCTGACGGTGAGGGGAAACATCGTGAGGAAACCTACCTATCCCTCGGGATTAGGTAATAGTCAGTTCCTGTATACACGGCGACAAGGTTCACCACCTGTCACGTTGGGTTCTGACTATCCGGTGAAACGTGGGCTTTGAGTTGGTTAATACCTCCACAATGTGGTGGTGTATGGCCACTCAAGCCTCTGACTACCCCCGAATGGGGATAAAAGTCGTGACGTTACATTTACATTTTACTCAATTGGATATGACGATTATCTCTTTTTGCAAATAAAAACGCAAGCAACACTTCTGTTCTTCATCTTCTTACTCCCGTTATGTTGGTAGTGTTATCGATGTGGTGTTGTTATGTTGTACACGATGTTAAATGTTAATTACATACGAACTGATTTGTAGGCGAGTCGATCCCAGACTGGGCATAGGCTACGATTTCCGGCTAGGTTCATATACTAGTTATATACTTGATATAGGAAACGTTCTGAATATTTATTAAAGGTTTAGTACATAGGAACCGTTCACATAACAGTAGATATAAATAGATAATAGTCGCAGTAGTAGCAATTGTAATAACTTCACAGTCGTCTATAAAATAATTGACCCGATCAAATCACCCTTAAAAAAATAGTAATCAAAATTGATTCATCCGTTTCGAAGCTACGATGGCACAGACACACAAACACATACATTAAACTTATAGCACCCTTCTGTTTACGTCGGGGGCTTGTCAGAGGCCTTTGAGCGGCTTGAACGACTCTGGGTGCCTACTCCGAAATACGGAACGAAATGCTTCGGCTGACGAATCGTACGTTTTCCCACTCTAAGTGTTTCGGATCCGAAGTTTATATTATGTAAATAAATAACACACACACATACGTCACGACTATTATCCCCATTCGGGGGTAGTCAGAGGCTTGAGTGGCCATACACCACCACATTGTGGAGGTATTAACCAACTCAAAGCCCACGTTTCACCAGATAGTCGGAACCCAACGTGACAGGTGGTGAACCTTGCCGCCGTGTATACAGGAACTGACTATTACCTAATCCCGAGGGATAGGTAGGTTTCCTCACGATGTTTTCCCTCACAGTCAGCGAACTGTAAATTATGCACATAGATGAAATTTCATCCATTGGTGCATACCCCACCGGGGATCGAACCTGGGACCTTTCAATCGCTAGCCCAACCTGTTCACCCCTAGGCTACAGTCGCTTTTTTTTTGTAAATAAATAAATAGTCGTGAATTGATGTTTTTTCTTTTGTGGGCTCTCCACTCCGAAAGAATCCGGAACACAAGAAGAAGCCACATTCCAAGATGTCTTTGCCGTTAAAACGACGCCTTTCATCTCTGTGAGGAGGTCTGAAATATCAATTATACATTACGAAAATAAAATAATTAAGTATATGTAAAACATTTATGTAAATGGACATACAACACCAATATACGATACTTAATTAAAATTCATATCCGTTCACCTCTTAATTAAGTTAACAAGTACCTACTTAAATCATCAAAATTAAATAACACAAGTTAATTATGTACAAACTAAACTAAACTAAATGTGTTGTTGTAATTCTCACGGTCGTTATGCGTGAGCGAGGCAGCAATATTTTATTCCCGTCATATACATGGTGTCTTAAAGTCTGAAATAACAATTTACGCTATAAGAAACATATAGGTATTTTACCGATGTAGATGTTTAGTGAAGACAGATAATAATCATATTTTTGAGACTGGCCTTTGAATATTTGTCACAACCTGCTACCTATATAATTAACATTATTTAAAAAAACACATTTATATAGTTTAGTTTTTTATGTTTAGTTTTTGTACCAATATAATCAACACCTTTAATTTATTGCCAAGTTCTAAGCTTAAGCGGTTAACATACGATTAATTGTGAGCCGGCTACCAATTAAAATAAAGGGATCATTAAGGGCAGATACAATTCTTCAATCCGTCCATTAATTAGTCAATTAAAAGGGCACTGTCTTCCTTATTTTACCTAGTTGGGTATTCTACGCAAATGGCCATCATAAATAACTGAACAATCGTATTTGAGTTGAGGTACCTCACTGGAGTTTAGTTTCGAGGGTTAAGCGATTAGCGTTATAAATACGCTTATAATGGACCTGAAATACGGGCTGGCTCGACCGGGGTGGTACCACCCTCTCACAGTAGATCGGCGTAAAGTAGTTCTTACAGCTGCATTGCTACGATGAGTGAGCGAGCAGGAAGACAGACCCCCCTTCCCCTCCCTCTGCCCCACTCCCCTTTAGGTTGACAACGTGCGAGCGATGCCTTTGGTATTGCAAATATCTAGGTACATAATTATAAGCTTTTGGCACCTTAGTCGCATAAAAAACTTTGCCTAATGAGGATTCCAAAAGGTGGTTAGTCCGTGGCTCTCAGATATGATCTCCATTTCGTAATTATTAATTTATGCAAACGTATCGGCGGTTGTACGTACATTGTAACAGCTTTGTAACTTACGCAATTTTATTGGATTGCAAAGCCCAGGATAATGTGTATTATCATGTAAATATCGTAGGTATCGGCAAAGATCGACTCGAGTTTGCATCAAAGAATGAAGCTTGGTATCGAGATGCTAAAATGGAATTGTTATGCGTTTTGTATTTAAATGTGATGTCAATCCAATGGGACAATGGCGACTGGTCAGGGCCTCCAGTCTCTTAGCAATTGTCCATTGCGAAACAACCGGGCTCTAATATTATCTTCTTATCTTCGTGAATTCCTCATTATAAAGGTTGGCACTCATCTATCAACTCCGCACCCGACCAGCCCCCGTAGACAAGTGGCATGAACGCTAATCGAATAGAATATAAAATAGACTTCACAATGTTTGGAAATGTCAAACGTCGCTATGTAAATCAACTGAAATCAACAACAAGTCGCTATGTAGATCACGTGACTTATGTCATTTCCATACATGACATACAGCGTGGCGATTTGAAGGAACGCTTGTAGACGTCAGCCACTTGTCTAGCCCTTCTGCACCGCCTCGTCGGTCGGCATCCACTAAATGAACTGGAAATAAGTGGACCACGCGCTGACCACGCGGCGAACACTCGTTGAACACGCGCGGTCCACTGGTTGATCACGTGACGTTGTAAAAGCAGCGTCCGCCCGCGGACCACCTGTCGACAACGAGTGGACGACGAGCGGCGCGCCGCTCGGCGAGGCGGTGCTGGTCGGGTGCCGAGTTGATAGGTGAGTGCCAACCTTTAAATCGTAAATTCTTGGCGGTCATCCGTTAGCAGTCCTTAGGGTGACAACATGCCGACCGATGAAGAATTCACAACGATATATTAGAGATCAGTGGTTTTGCAATGGACAAATGTTACGAGACTCGAGCCCCAGGGTTGTCTGATGTACTAAAGTTTATTACTTGGTATAAGGTGGATAATTCCTAGGTTTACTTTATTTAATTTGATTGGACGAGATCAAGTTACAATTTACTTGTTCCCGATGGGATTCTTTATAAAAACTTTCATCCCCTTTTACCCTTAGGGGATGAATTTCTAAATCGCTGATACACCTGACTTTTATTTATAAACAGAAGCCTGAACACTAATGGCCATACTTCTAACTTCAAAAAAATATTTAATCCTCTTAAGGGATGAATTAAGGAGGTTCAATAACGCTTGGCAAGGTCAGTCAGGGATGGATGACCATTAAGTGCCATTTCGAACTTAGCGTCTCCGTGCTTCGGAGGTCACGTGAAAAATCAGTCCCGATTAGTGATGGGATGTTCTCGAGAACATTCTCACCCTCGGAAACTTACTCGTGAGATTTTTTTATTTTGGGTGACGTTATCCTAACTTTCAATCTTAAAAACAATTAAAACCACCATACTTGCATGTTTAATGAGGTTTATGCCAAGTTTAACATGCTTCAGAAGATAAATTCTCGAAAATTCTCACGAGTAAGTTTCCCTAAGTTTCCGAAAGTGAGAATGTTCTCGAGAACATCCCATCACTAGTCCCGATTGTTCTCATCTCAGCAGCAGTTAGCCTAAGCCTTGTCAGAGGCCTTCGGGCGGCTTGAACAACTCTGACACCAGGTTGGCCACTAACCATACGATAAGAAGAATATTAAGTTTATTGTTCAAAGTAGCACTGATGATATAATAATAATAATAATATCCGGGGACATTTTTGTACACACGGTTACCTGATCCCAAACTAAGCAGAGCTTGTACTATGGAAACCAGATAACTGATATTACTACATATACCTACTACTTTTTTATTTGTAAATACATACTTAATATACATATACACCCAGACTCCGGACATACAGACATGTTCATGTACACAAATGCATGTCCCGGGTAGGAATCGAACCTACGACCTGCAGCGTGAAAGGCGCCTCCGCGCCAACCACGCTAACGGGCCCGTCAAATATCCATTTAATCTACGCAAAAACAAACAAAACATATCGACATAATTCCAGTGTGGATTGAACCCGAGGCGAATCGTCCCATTAACGTTAGCGACGATAAAATTGTACATTAAAAGGTAGATTCTATTGATACTATAAAATAATAATGGCGGTTTAATTACCAGGTAGCTTTAGGTTTTTTTAAACTTGCAGAAGTTGTCTTCCACTCAGAGTTGGGCAAAATTTAATTGCAATTAATTAATTACTAATTGCATGTGGTGTCACAATTAACAATTAATTTTGATTTGTTTGTCAATCGCGAACAAATCACAATTAATTCTTAATTGTAACAGCATCTGCAATTTGCAATTAATTAATCGCAATTAAATTTTGCCCAACTCTGCTTCCACTATTGATATCGAAGATTTCCGCAAGCAATTTCTCCTACTAAAATTAGTTTTCTACGATTATATACACGGTAGGAATTGCTAGTAGAAGTCGACTTCGCAATGTTTTTTTTTAACTGGTCTAAACTTAGCTTTAGATTAGGAACAAAATAGCTTCAGCAAAATCTGGCTACACTTCAGTGTATTTCTGCCTCCTCCTTGAAGGAATATAGGTGTTATGATGGCGAGTTGAAAAATGTATATTTCGTTGTTACATACATATAGATACTCACGCCTGTATCCCACGGGGGTAGGCAGAGACATTGACATCCACATGTTTCGATTTTGACACAGCTGATTTGCCTCATCCACATTCATACATCTCATGCACTGGCGTCGGTTGAGGGTGCTACGGACCTGACCTTTCTGGAAAAGACCATTGATCTGGTCGTGAAAAGTTCTCCTCATCCGTCGCTTTATAACTTTCGCACCGTTTACCTCTTTCGTCAGTCGACTTTCAATCATCCTCTCTCCGTAAACCATCTTAGCATACTCTTCTCAATCTTATTCACGACATCATCCTTCAGCTATTTCGTTTATCTATCCTACATCCTACTTAATATTATAAAAGCGACAGTTTGTGCGTGTGAATATTTGTTACCACGTATCTCCATAGCTACTAAACCGATTTGAATAAAATTTGAAACGTAGATAGTGTAGGCTCCGGCCAAGACATAGGCTAATTACACATCAATTTCCACGTGGGCGAAGCCGCGGGGCACAACTAGTGTTCTAATATAAAAATAACCTAAATAGCGAGGTCTGAGACGGAACTCTTGTGCTAAGAACAGTTAGGCTGGCTGGCCAGGTACCAGCAGCCCGTCCACAATGGCATCCGGCATCGTATAAAAATATCGAGTCGCCTCACAGTGCCTTATATGCAGCACAATGGCCGACGTGCTTTGCGGGACACTTGACGTAGAACGTAAAGTTGTGCGATTGAGATTTTATAAAATACTGTGTCTACCAGCAAAGTCGTTTGGGTAAACTTTGGGTTAGAAGTAGCTTCTTAAGCGTCGATGATTCTGTTCATTACCGACATCGACCATAGGCCGTAGTTTCACTGTTTCTAATAAATTTGAATGGATTTTCTATCGGCATCCATTAAATCAATATTAATTCAGAGATTGAAGTTCAGTGCGCTCTTTTTTGCTTAGCTTTTTGCATATCGCCACAGGTAGGCCTCAAATACCCCAAAAACTATCAATAAAGTGGCGGATACATTACTGACAAATTACCAAACTTCTTGGGGAACCCGAAAATCATGTTCACCACTTTTGTTCCGCTTGCCCACACTCTCGCACATTTATGAACATAATTATGATGTTTAATATATGTACCACCAAAACTACACATTATAATTCAAATTATTATTATAATTGTATGTATGTATGTATATTAAGTATGTATTTACAAATAAAAAAGTAGTATATGTAGTAATATCAGTTATCTGGTTTCCATAGTACAAGCTCTGCTTAGTTTGGGATCAGGTAGCCGTGTGTAATAAATGTCCCAGGATATTATTATTAAGTTCAAAGTAGCACAAGTTTTGGAAAATTAAACAAAAATGACAACATCACCTTTCCACTTCCCGCCAAAAAAGCTAGTGCGGTCTTGAGACGTAATTTGTAATAGAATGACAAATTGATTTACTAATACCAGTCCAAACGTGAACCTAAACCAGTTACATTCTATCTCTATGCGTGTCCGCGAAGAAATGCGAAAATCACTATTTATTGTCTATGTGACGAGCTATAAATCCAGCAAGCTACCAGGGACCATTGTGATGCATTGTAGTTTTACGGCAGGCCTTATTGAATCCGCCCCACTCCATTGTGGGGGGTGAACATTGCTTTATTATTGTGTTACTTTGTTTCACATTTATTGGTGGTAGAGCTCATATACGGCCTGGCTCGACCGGGGTAGTATCACCCTCTCACAGATCGGCGTAAAGGAAATTACAGCTGCGTTTCGTACAGTGAGTGAGACAGCGCTATTTTTGTTTTAAATTTATGACAACAGAATTGGCACTCATGGTGATCAACATTTTCAAAACAGGTTTTTGGTTTAATCAAAATCATTGTTCTTAAATAATTATATTATAATTTACGTAGGATATATTTATTTACATTTCATTTCTAGTTTTAAGTCTAATGTAAATAATAACAGCGGCTAATTACGATTCTATACAAATTTTCTTCGAATCGTAAACTTTATGTTTTGTGCATAAAAGTTTTAGCAAGACTAACTAACAATATATTCTTCATAGACCAGGAGCTGGGTTATAAAAATACCTCCAATTATTATAGACAGTTTTGATGGACTTACACAGTACACTGGCATTACAGATCAGTTTTGTTCCTAGAAATGCTTTGTAAAACCATTTTAAACTGGCTAACAATCTCTATTAATTTGGAGGATATACCGTAAATCAGTTAATTATAATTATTGGTCACAACTTGCAATAAATCCACATTAGAATATGTATGGTCATTGAAACAAAAACTAAAGTCAGCTATCTGCACACAAAACGCTATAAAACTAAAAATAGTTGCCTAAGGCGGTTATCTTTGAGTACATCCCAAGCTTAATCGTCCGCCATAACCGCATAACAGTTCTACTGACAAATAAAATGAGTTTGAAACGACTCATAGTTTAATAAGAAAAGAGGTAGACAGGTTATCTAGCCTACAAAGTGTTTACAAATGGCGCAAATACCACGCACACACTCAGTCAGCGGCCGCGGACTGAAGCATGTTTGCTTGCATTCATTATAATCCCACCAATATTATAAATGTGAAAGTTTGGATGGATGGATGGATGTTTGTTACTCAATCACGCCAGAACGTCTGAACGGATCTGGATGAAATTTGGCACAGAAATAGATTATAGTCTGGAATAGCACATAGGCTACTTTTTATACCGGCAAAATGTATAGTTCCCGTGGGATATTTTAAATTCCCGAATTTTTTAAATTCATATTCTGCGCGGACGAAGTCGCGGGAAAAAGCTAGAATTATATAAAGTATGTGTTAAAATGAAAATGTACGTAAAAATGTGAAAATAACAACACTATCAATAATGCGAGACCACAAGACTGCGCTCAGGTTTGCCAATTATCTAAGTTTTATGTGCCATTTCCGGAGCGCGGCGAACCTATCTACATTTTTATTTAATATCTTGGCCAACGAGTTATGTCGGCGATATCGAACCGTTGTTATTTTATTCCGATTGTAATTTTTATAGTGCATTTTCTATTATACGCGGAGTATTTAGTTTTATTCGTATCTTTAATGGATCCGTTTTTATGTTAGATCTGGATCTTGGGTATTTTGCTCGCTGTTTCATGTTTGTTAAAGATTATTATAATATTTTTGTACTTTTATTATTGAAGCAGTCGTAAAATATTGTGATAAAGTGTATACTTTTGTGGTCAAGTTCTATAAGTAACTCACAAGATAAATTTTAATGTTCGCAGTTCACAATGGTCCTGTGCCCTAAGTCGCTAAGTCGTTGTGGTGCCACTGTTGGGTTTTGCTATAGTGATCGACTCTCTGACGATTGATTGAATAGCTCTGAATTGTCGAATCGTTTCAGCTCAAAAGGCACACAGTTCAGTCATCATTAGGATTTATGTTGTATACCTACTACTCTTCTCGCACTATATTTCGACTTTTAATTGTGTTCAGTAACTTGACAGTAAAAGGGATACCAGTTTTTGACAAAAAAAAAAGATAGGTGGTGTAAGAATGAACGAAATTGAATAAACTTAAATAATGAACTTATATAACACTTATACACTATTAAAAGTTGTAGAGTTCTTATTCGCCATGTCTTCTACGTATGAAATATTTAAAAAAAAAAAAAAATTACACGATATTTATTTTTAATTCGTTTCTATTTGAAGAAAATTATAAAAGCAAATAACTGTTATTAATTATTCTTATATTGCACGTCTTACATACGAATTTTCATTAATTAAACCATTTTTATCATTCGTTCTTTGCGCATAATCGTTCACTACCGCAACACTATTAGT
Source organism: Drymonia ruficornis (assembly GCA_947859195.1). Taxonomy (NCBI): domain Eukaryota; kingdom Metazoa; phylum Arthropoda; class Insecta; order Lepidoptera; family Notodontidae; genus Drymonia; species Drymonia ruficornis. The sequence continues at coordinate 4,923,641 of OX401925.1, read as the reverse complement.
TTTAGTATGGTAACATTATTTCTCTTTGAGCTGTCAAGTTACTGAATACAATTATTTGTCGAAGTATAGAAAGGGATTTTACCATCAGTTAGTCATAGTTGGAATTTGCAAAGACTGCATTCTAGCCCTACTCTACAACTAAGTTTAATATCGCGGGAAATTAAAATTCCTTACAGAATTTACAATAACATTAAGATAATTGCAGCTTTAATCTCTCATGAACAATTAACGTCTATCACGTCAGTGCCTTAGGCGTGTTCGGGCGAGATCGGGCGCGGTCGGCCGTTCTCGGTAATTGCCCTGCGCGTACGCTGCGCCGCGAGCGACTGCCCGCGCTACCGTCTCTACCGTCTCTACCAACCTCTAGTGAAAACAATTTGTTTTTGTAAATAGAAAAATGATTTGTAATGTTGTCTCATTATCCTATTAGTAAATTGGACTCTGAGTGTTGGTAATTAGTGTGGGTTTGTCTTGGTGTAACGTTGATTGATTGATTGAGACGTGTCAACGGCAAAGGCACCGCGGTGAGGAATGGACGGTTGATGATAAATTAGCAATTAATGTGTTTGTTGATAAGTAGGTTGATATTTGGACAGTGGCTATGACAAAGGAAAATTTTGAATTTTATTAAACATTGTCTTTTATGAAACCAATGGCATTTAGTCATTGGTTTTGATAATTTGGTAATTGATAACGCTCAGCAAACCGATGGGTTTAAAAGAAACTTTGCACAGGAGTTCCTAGTAAGTGAGCACTACGAAATGATTTTGGAAAATTCATCCCATAAGGTCGTTAAATAGGGTTTAAAGTTTGTATGGAAATCCCACCAAACACCAGGCTTGTTTTAAAAAAATGCAACTGTGTTCTGCATTTAAAATTATTCATGACCAAATACAGGGTGAAATCGAAATCGTGGGCAATATTTAAAATATGACTCAACACATGATTCAGAATATAATGGGAAAACAAATAAAAAATCTATTGATAAAAATAATAATCGGGTAATTAATAAATTTTTATCAATTTATTTTTTGATTAATATTCCCTAAATATTCTGAATCATGTGTAGAATCACCATTTAAAATATCGCCCACGATTTCGATTTCACCCAGTATATTGGGAGAGCGATCCTCCACTCACACTCGATCAATTTTGCTTTTGATTTCGACAAAATAACGATGCAATCAATCAATTATTTACTTGATAATCACCGTATATATCACCCCTGAAATCAGTTCCTAAACCTTATTATTAACAAAGATAGGCTATTTCACATAACGGTCACTAATTTATTCATAGACTTTCAAAGTGTCCTAGCGTGCAACTTCTGTCCGACACTCGCCTTAGGCGCCCGTCTCGCCCCCAATTACGTCATAACACGTCCAGATATATGATTTGTTGGGAATTTTAATGAATCTCTATGTATATAGAGGTCTGGCAACCTGTTTTTATATCATTTACGGTACAATAATCGGTGTGATCCGATTGTGAACGAGTTTCGGCGTCGGCCTCGCTTTGTGAATAGATAGGATTTGATGATAATGAATGCTTAATTAGGTAGGCATGGTTAATTGACTTCGTAAGTTTTCGCAATAGAATATTAATTAAAGTATCACCCGACGAACGCACTGGTCTGGACTGGTGCCAAACGAAGTAACACTGGTATGGTTGGCATCACGTCTTAGGGACCATTGCTAGCATAGCTCTGTTTATTAATATCACACGATTAAGAGAGTACATTGGGCGGTGATATCCATAACACCAAGATCAGGGTAAATTATTGAGGATAGAAACTTGGCATGATTGCTTTGTATATTGAGTAGGTGATGATGAATCTACCTATAAGTAACCAATGTATGTACTAGTCACGCGACCTCTCTTGTGTCACATGATCGGTAAGGTCTGATTAAAAAAAAAAAAACATTTTTCGCGAACGTTTAAGTCATACTGTGTGCATAGGCTCTGTTTGGTAGGACATACTATTATAGATGGGGAGCCGTAGAAGGGTTTTCTGGATTTACTCGAGCGCGCCAGATTAAGATAAGGCGGATTCATTACTAGCTAAGAAGTGTCAAAAGTGTCAATTATGCTAATTTGATCGTCAGTCAAAGAAATGGGAGCATCTGTATGTTTCACTGAACACCCCCTCTGAAAATGTTTTTTTTATAGGACTGCGGTGGCAAAAAAGCATACGGCCCGCTTGATGTTAAGCAGTTACCGTAGCCTATAGATGCTTACAAAATCTGACGCGCTCGAGTAATTTTTATTTTTTCAATTTATCATGTTGGAGCATGAAAGTATCAATATCTGACACCCTTGAGTATTTCCGTGTCATTGCATTTGTTTTAAAATTTTGAAATTATCATGTAGATGCTTCCCCACCGCTTAAAGTGAAAACATCTAGAACAATGTATTCTTCCTATCATCTAATCTACCGAATCTAATAGGTTTGGGCGACGCCGGAGTAAATCCACAATTAGCACGATGGGCTCCCGGTCCATTATTGAAAGTCACATATTACCCTCTTTCATTGTAAAGTCTTTCCGCTATACGTAAAACACTGTAGGCACAAGCTAACTGTAAAATAAAACATGAGCCACCCTTGCGTTCTCGTTAATTTTTGTAAACATTTTTGTCCATCATTCCCCTCAAGCAATGGAAGGTCAAGTGTCGAGAACCGTACAATACCCGCCCTAATTACCTTAAGTGTACCATTGAACTTTCAAAAACACGTAAAGTATATCATTATTTGCCGAAAAAAGGGCGAAACAAAACTTTAATTAAACACAAAGCTGGGCGGCTTTATCTGCAAAACAATGGGACCAGAATTACAATCAAGTGCCCAGTGAGCCGAGTTACGGGACTTGTCGGAAAAAAAACACGTCGAAAACGCGACCCAAATTGGCTTTTTTGCTCGGTACCGATAATGGTCGAAATTTGCCGAAAGCGAACCGTTTTTTTCGGGTCAATTTGATTTATGTATGTTTTGATACAGATTCGCGTGTCCAGTTTTTATTTTTTTTGGACAATGTGACTTGTATTGATGATTTTTAATATTAATGTCGTGTGAGGTGCAAAATTTGGACAAAGGTCTGGTTGGACCATTGTATGTTACGTAATAATCCATTGTTGTCATTTTTTCAAGTTTAAATTATTTAAGTACCAATATTATATAATACAATCCTTATTTTTCCATCATCTGCAGTACCTACAGAAGATGTCTTTGAAGTATTTAGTTAGTTTTTAACCTCATTAAAATTACTGTAAAACGTCAATAATAATTACGAAATTAGCGTGAAATGTGGTCTCCAACAGGTGATGAATTCCGTTTTTCTTACGGCCCTTTACAATTTATTTTTACACTTTTTTTCTAACGTAGATCAATTTCGCACAGTGGGCTTTAGCGGTAAAATCAAATACCAATATTTTTTTTTTATATTTCCTAGGGTGGACGTATTGCCTAGAGTTTCCTGAAAAACTAAATTGCGATAACGTGATAGATATCCGGCCCAGAATAATAAATCATTTGAATAAACATTATAACAGATAATGAAATTTATATTTTCTAAATTATTGTCAAGTAATATTATAAAGCTTGATTGGATCGCGTGATGTGATATGTAAATTATTATTTGTTCGTTACACTCGAATATTTTTACATTTAAACAAAAACTGGGAAACGTCTATTATTCATTTCAATTCATTTAATTAATTATTTGATTAAGCACGATATTTTTTTAATCGCGATTGGTCAATGGTATTTTTATAAGCACTATAAGGTTTTGATCTTTCCGTAAATATTCATATTTGATTGTATAAAACTAATAACAAAATCCAATGTAATCATAGACGTAAGACGTAAGCCGTAAGGAGAAGCGGCCAAAGTATAAAAATAAGTCTATGACGTAGGTGTACTGTCTAGGGATGGGAAATGAGATTTCTGATCCATTTTTTTTTATTGGAATAAAATTTTGAGTACCTTCCAAAGTTTTTTTGGATTTTGTTACGGCCGGACGATAATTGTTCTATATTTCGTATTTTTTCTTGTATACTTGATGATGTAAAACCCCCAAAGCATGCTTTATTAGGACGCATTCACAAACAGTCACGTCAATCATTGCATCAATCAGGAAGAAATAGAAAATATTGCCAATTTCCCCTCCAACCCCTGTTTCGGCAATTCTATTGCGGATATTAGGGGAGTGATTGTTGAAAAATGCGTTTGATACATGCTTACTAAGTTTTGTAAAAAAAAAACCACGATACAAACTTTGTACCAATTTAAAATTAATACTGAGTGTTTGTATTATTAAGTGCCCTGCAGGCAATTGTCTAACTTGAGTTGCAATCATTTTTGACTGACACATAAAATTCGGCGATTTTGCGAATGCCTATGCACCGTTTGACAACTAAAATTTATAATTACGTGAGTTGCAACTGAAACCGTGTTTGATATTTAAAATATCTATCGATTCATTTATTTTCTATGAAATAGCGATGACGTAACTTACGTCCGTGAAGTTACGCACTCACAATTTATCGATAGAGATGGATTTCAGTTTCAAACAGTGAATGATTGATGCTAAGTTTCAATAAAGTTACGCAATCGACCTGCAGAAAGGGTGTTTTAAAAGTTTAATAGAACAAATGGCTGCGTCTACAAGAGGCGAGCGGTGCGCCCGAACATTCAATTTTGACGGCTGAACGAGTACACATAATATCGTAAGTGATGGCCCCAGCGCGGCGGCGCACTGTGGGCGGAAAAACGGGGTTCCCTTTCATAGGATTTTTGAAAAATGAAATGTGTTTTTTGGTAAATTTGAGTATACAGTCTCGTTGGTAACATCGTAACATTAAATTATCTAGTAGTCACGGATTTTTTGTAGCTAATAACACCATGAAATATGGATTTGTAGATTCCAAATGTATGGAAATGGAATTTGTTTTCCTCATAACTTTTTTGTGTTTCGAGTTGTAAAGCTGAAACTTTTACTTATTGTTACTGAATTAGTAATTAAGCCATATGACCTTTGACCTTGACCCCGAACGATCCCGTTTACGAGATATGATTTTTAAAAAAATGTTCGTTTGGGTGACATTTATAAAGGCAATTTACGTTCAAACAATGAGTGTAATAACTCTTCTGATGTGAATTATTGTTGCCAGGTCAACCTGACTACAACTAGATTGACCTTGACCAAGAAAATCTGCGCTAAAAATATACAAATAAAATAAAAACCAGATTTTTATTACTAATATTCAGTATTAATATTGAGTTACACATAACTCGTACAAATCCTATACATTTTGACTAGCTAGTACTACCTATCTAGTCAAAATTACCTACAATAACAACACAATTATTAGTCAATCCTTAATACCTCTAATTAGTGAAACAAACAATTGACAATGGGGGCAGGTAGTGACTTGCCCCCTTAGTCTATTTGTTTGTTTCACTAATAAGGGGTATTAAGGATTTTCTAATTATTGTGTTGTTATTGTAGGTGTGTGTTTGTCATACAAGATTCCTGGAAATCACATAGGGTTTCGAAATGAAAGCAGTAGGAATGCCGAGAGTACCTTTATTCATCTCACTTATTACTACTTAATTACTACTTCGTACCCTCAACGTTCTCCTAAATTAATTTTAACTTGTTGTTGGTGTTGTGTTTGCTGTTGTGTTTTTGTGGTTTTGTTGTTTGTTGTTGTTGACGTGTTTCAGTATGGAAAGTCTGGTTTCAAATCTTGCTGTTTTTGTGTTCATGAAACAAAATTCTTTTGAAACGAACACATTGATTCAAAAAGTGTTAACTTCTATAAATCCTGCATTATTGCCTGAAGAAGAAAAGACCAAACTTAACTTGTTTTACGCAACATATATTATTATATGAGTACCTAATCTGCTAATAGCACTAGATAAAAATTTTCAAAGAAGTTTGCTGACTGGTTGAATTCGGAAATCAAATGGCCCGAGTTTATCCAAATACACATTGTTTTATCTTGTATGACAGACACTCACCTACAATAATTAGACAATCCTTAATCCTTAATATATAATAATTGTGTTGTTATTGTAGGTGATTTTGACTAGGTAGGTAGTCATAGCTAGTCAAAATGTATAGGATTTGTACGAGTTATGTGTAACTCAATATAATACTGAATATTAGTAATAAAAAATCAGTTTTTTATTTTATTTTTATGTTTTTAGCGGGGATTTTCTTGGTCAAGGTCAATCTAGTTGTAGTCAGGTTGATCTGGTAACAACAATTCACATTAGAAGGTTTATTACACTCATTGTTTTAACGTAAATTGCCTCTATGAATGTCACCCAAACGGTCATTTTTCAAAAATTCATATCTCCTAAACGGGATCGTTCGGGGTCAAGGTCAAAGGTCATATGGCTTTATTACTAACTCAGTAACAATAAGTAAAAGTTTCAGCTTTACAACTCGAAACACAAAAAAGTTATGAGGAAAACAAATTCCATTTCCATACATTTGGAATCTACAAATCCATATTTCATGGTGTTATTAGCTACAAAAAATCCGTGACTACCAGTTAATTTAATGTTACGATGTTACCAACAAGACTGTATACCCAAATTTACCAAAAAACACATTTCATTTTTCAAAAATCCTATGAAAGGGAACCCCGTTTTTCCGCCCACAGTGCGGCGCCGGCCGCGCGGTTGTTTACCCAACAAGTGATGTCTAAAACTCAAAAATTCACCGACTATCTAACTGAATTTTTTTTTTTACAGCAAACAGCTCCTTGATGACCTCTTTACACTGTGTGTCAATTAGCAGTATTTTTATGTCCCTAAGGCCCTAGACCCTACACACGACCTGATCTGATGTCCAACTCAGAAGGACAAGGCTATGAGAAGAAATAAAGACACGACAGCTTACCGTCTCTCTTAATCAGGTGCAGACCAAATCAGGCCGAATATAGCGCGTTTGAGGAGGTGAATATTTTTTTGACCGCAAACATGTCTAAAGTAAAATAATAAAACATCCATCCAGCAAATCACTTATCGCAAAAGCTGTTAGTGAACATGTCAAAACACACATTTACAGTTAAATCACAAATGTAGGAAGCAGCGAGCATAAGCCGATTTGCTAACGTAAGTCAGGACACTTGTACAACAGTGCATTAGCTTAACAATAACTTAAGCTCTCCACATCATTGGCCGGCTTACTTATTGCGTGCTACGTTTAGATCCGCTTGCTACTTGAACGGTCACTTGATTTATTAGACGGACACGATTTTATGGGCCGCGTTTAGCGATACATTAAGAAGCTGTTGTAGCAGTAAATTGGTTTTTAAATTATATATTTACTCCATTTTCAGTATTTTAGGAGTTAAAGCATGAAGATATAATAGAAAATCTCTAAAAAACTCGCCAATCCTAAAACTGGTTAACGGTCTAAGCTCAGTCGCAGCCGAGCTGACGAGCTTTCCTGAGGATGCCTCGTTTAGAGGCGAAACACGTGTCGAATTTATTAAAGATTCGCTTTGTCTGCGGAGAATTGCTAATTGTTAGGGTCCATGACTCATGACAGACATACTCTCGACTGACAGGGAGTTAGGCTGCGTTTCCATTGAAGCGGAGCGGGGCGGAGCGGGGCGGAGAAGAGCAGTGAAAAGTGGCAACTGTTTCCATTGAAGCGGTGCGGGGCGGAGCGGAGCGGGGCGGAGCGGGGCGGAACTGGGCGGAGTGGAGCGGGGAAGAGCAGTGAAAAGTGGCAAATGTTTTCATTGAAGTGGAGCGGGGCGGAGCGGGGTTGAGCGGGGTGGAGCGGAGCGGTGCTGGGCGGAGTGGAGCGGAGAATAGCAGTGAGAAGTGGCAAATGTTTCCATTGAAGCGGAGCGGGGCGGAACGCGGCGAAGCGGAGCGGGGTGGAGCGGGGCAGCGTGTTCATATATTGTATTCGAAAGTCCGCTCAGCTCCGCTCAGCTCCTCTCAGCTCTGCTCAGCTCCGCTCTGCTCCTCTTTTCTCCACTCTGGTCCTCTTTTCTCCACTCTGCTCCTCTTTTCTCCACTCTGCTCCGCTCAGCGCCGCTCAGCTCCGCTCTGCTCCACTTTTCTCCACTCTGCTCCTCTTTTCTCCACTCTGCTCCGCTCTGCTCCGCTCAGCGCCGCTCAGCTCCGCTCAGCTCCACTCAGCTCCGCACAGTTCCGCTTCGTGCCCACCACTCGGCACCACAGCCTGCTCGACTCCGTTCTGTCCGGCTCGGGGCCACGTGTTCATTTGTTTTATTCGAAAGTAGGCTCAACTCCGCTCCGCTCCGATCCTCTCCGCTCCGCCCCTCTCCTCTCCTCTCCGCTCCGCTTCGTGCCCACCACTCGGCACCACAGCCTGCTCGACTCCGCTCTGTCCGGCTCGGGGCCGCGTGTTCATTTGTTTTATTCGAAAGTCCACTCATCTCCGCTCCGCCCCGCTTACAATGTTTCCACTGATGCGGAGTGGAGATTTCGAGCACTGTGATTGGCCAATTCATGGTCCGCTCGGCCCCGCTCCGCCCCGCTCCGCTTCAATCGAAACGCACCCTTAGGTCTTGTTGGCCTCTTCTATTATCGATCAATTCATTTGGTTTATAATTTTGGAGGTTGACAATTCCGAGGGTGAGTGGTGGGTCCCTCTCTATAATTGTTTAACAATGGATTTCCGCAAAGTTACGCCTGATTCCGTCAATTATCTCAATGACCTAGGTAACTTCACAATAAGTTACCTACCAACCATGAGGTCTTGTGTGCGATTCCCGGGAGTGGCTAAGTCTAGCTTAAATTATTATTGAGAAACCAAAGATTTGCCTCTTTTAATTTGACCATCGGAAATAAAAAAAATATTGTGTAGTATGTACTCAATCAAAACATAGGTATTACAAGTGCCATGTCAAATCTGTGTCATTACTAATGATTAGAAACTTGTTCTTCAAGTACCATATAAGTTAAGCGCACTATTCGATTTAATTTACCCATCTAAACGAAGCACAGTGTTTTGCAAAAGCCGTTATCCCATCGGCAAGCAGTCTCCACTGATTTATTCCGTCAGGGGGCAAAACTTATTGTAGTTATTGTTCGAGTTAAGTTATTATAAGTTGAACGGGTCATAAACACTGAAGAATGTCAGTTTCATATAGAGTAACTTGTAAATTAATGAATTCGTTATGGTACAGTAGTGGATTAGGTCAAAACTAAGTGCTCGAGCGCGGCATGCGCCTGATGTAGACGCATCTATTGAGTTGTTGTACGCTGAGTATTCAAAAATTCCATTGGCCACTACTATAAATCTTGGATTAAGTTAGAGTTTATATTATGGCAAAGTCTCATATAGAAAGGTAATTTCATTTCAAGCCTGTACTGTCCCACTGCAGGGACTGCAGGGGTTCACTGCAGGGAAGTGAGCGCGCCGTACAGCTCCGGTACCATTCTGGAGAAATGGTAGTCGGCTTCTCTGGCGTCCCCAGCGGGGATTGAACCGTTAGCATTCTATGGAGTGCGGGTGGTGAGCGACTCACGGCTCCGGTACCATTCTGGATAAATGGTAGTGAGTGATCACGGTGCAACTCACACGTTGAGTACTAGAGTGGATGCTCTGGCGGCAGGACCTACCGTAGGTGGTCCCTGACGCCTCGTAAGGGGTTGCCAGGTATAGTGTGCCTCTTTCTTGTAACCTCACGGTTGGTAAGGGGGCCACTATAATAAATCTCTTAACAGGTATGGGTGTTGTCCCATTGCAGGGCAAAGGCCTCACCTCCCTATTTTCACTTGCTCCGGTCTATCGCTACCCGGGACCAATGCGTCAAGTAGGAATCCAACTCATACCGCCTCTTTTTCTTTTTAAGAAAAAGGTCATTTTGAAAAAAATAAAACCAACAAGTAAGTAAAAGTAACAATCCGTTACTTACTACAAAAAAATACGGCTAAATGTACCTTCAATTCTGAATCCCTTCAGACAAAACGTGCCTGAACGCAGTTAACAGTTAATTTCCACTTTGGCTGTCAATCACAGAGAGTCGGAAATTCTTTGATCGATGTTTGATTGTGGCGGCACAAGGAAATGATCTTTGCTCGGTTCCCCGGCTCCCGCGACAATCGAGGCATTTAGGGGTTGCTATTAAGGGTTGTATGCTAGTAACTAACTTACTGGTGATTGCGATATTCTGCTTATCATATAGTTAGTGGATAATCTGGTGTCAGACTTGTTCAAAACGCCCGAAGGCCTTGGCTTAATGATTGCTGTCCGGAAGATAACAACTGGGACCCATCGCCCATCTCTGACTGACCTGGCCAATCGTTGCTTAACCTCAGATCGTTTACAGATCAGTGAATAAAATTGCAACTTAATGATTAAATGATTTTCGTTGCGATTACCATTATTTTATTATTATAAGTGTAAGTTTGATTGAAAAAACAGCTAAACTACTTATAGTAGTTATTTGATAACCTCAAATATATTTTTTAAATTACACTTAATAAGAAATCCACCAACCCGCACTGGGCCAGCGTGGTGGATTATGGCCTAAATCCCCCTCGCATTGAGGGGAGGCCCGTGCCCATTAGTTTTATATTTCCTTATAAAAAAATTGCATTCCACATCGATACAAAGATAAAGCTTCTTGCACACTGCAGCGTGTGTAATTCGTATTCGCATTTGCACTGTGCATGTAAAAATAAACCTATGTTACCATCGATAAGTAACAATGGACAGACAGACAGAAGTATTTGCGACCGAACCACGTGTCATAATTTAAACTTCAACACATTTTGCATACAACGCCTCTACATGTAGAGTTAGGAAGATATAGAGTTATTATATAATGGGTGTTTTAATAATTTCTATCCTCTTTTCTCATTACGAAATAATATGCAATAATTGTTTTTATACAGAGTGGTGACGACATTACGACAATAACTGAAACCACATACTGGGTATCACGTGAGTAGTTCGTACATAAAAAAAATACCTAAATATATTCAAAGGGATGGCTTTTTTACTTCTACCATTTTAACTTTAAGTAGACGATTATAAAGGATGTAGTGTTACGTTTAGATTATTTCCGCGTTTAATTTGTGTGAAATTTTAGATTTTACAATTTGGATGTAAACCTATTTTGACAATTTTAAAGTATTGTGATTGACTTGTAGGGATCGTGTTTAAATTTATTGTCGTAATGTCGTCACCACCCTGTATACTTTTAGCGGATATTTTAATTTTGTTAGACAACCTTTGTTCATTTGTAGAGATGCGACAGGCTCTAGCTAGAGTCACATCTTTACGGCTCTAGCTAATCACACACAAAAATAATCGATGATATTAAAAAAAGTGGTGACATTGACAAATTAAAAATAAATGGCATTAGGCGTGCCCCGAAGAGCCACGCCCGAGTAATCAATTATGACTTTATGCCTACGTGTTGAGACGTCATAACTGATTACCCGAACGTGCCGCTCGGCACATGTGGACGCGTTTAACGAGTCACAAAAATACCTCCCATGAATTTCGTATCAAAAATATCGATTGCCCTGTCTATAACTTTCTGCAGACTACTTATTGATTTAGGGTGTGGGCCCACTGTTGTGGTGTCGTAATTTTGTCTTGTTATCGCCATCGTTACGCTTATTTATCGCCGTTAAAACAAACACTCGTTACTGGTTGGTTTTTAATACACTTTTAGTTTATGCGATGCTCCGGGGTTTGACTGAACTAAATACTTCGTGTGAATCGGTGAAGAGTGATGATGAGTTTTTTTTAGGGGGTGATGAGTTTGAGAAGTGAAGAAAATATTGGTTTATAATAGAAGTTTGTAGGGAAGATACTATAGATGATAATAGACACGACTTTTATCCCCGTTCGGGGGTAGTCAGAGGCTTGAGTGGCCATACACCACCACATTGTGGAGGTATTAACCAACTCAAAGCAAACGTTTCACCAGATAGTCAGAACCCAACGTGACAGGTGGTGAACCTTGTCGCCGTGCATACAGGAACTGACTATTACCTAATCCCGAGGGATAGGTAGGTTTCCTCACCATGTTTTCCCTCACCGTCAGCAAACTGTAAATTATGCACATAGATGAAAATTCAATGAATAATGTCTCTCTGAAATATTCTGAACAGCACTATACGGAATCTTTCAGATGTTTTTTACCAAAATTTGGTAAAGGTGCTCATATCCCCATCTTAATAAAGAAGTAACGGATAGTCCAACAACGAAAATATACGCTAAAGAATCTGGCGGCTTCCACAAGCGCCGAGTGGTGCGCCCAAACAGTCAGTGGGTGCGTCTAGAAAAAGTGAGCAGCGCGCCCGAGCGGTCAGTTTTGACGTTTGAACGCATAAAAATAATAAGACGCATCTAGTTTTGACGTCTAACGTCATAACTGATTTGCTCGGGCGTGGCGGCTCGGAGCTTGTGGACGCACCTATTCACATAGGTAGGATACACAACTAGCAACTTAAAAAAAATTTAAATTCTCGCTTTCATTCTCATATTTATTATCTTTTACATTATTAAAATAAAAATATGTAAACTAATTATTTCTGATTATATTATTGCACATTCTTCTCTATTGTTGTTTAAAGCTCCAAGTGACAATTACATCAATTTATACCAACAATTGGCGCATCTACCTCACGTTATTTATCGTAGAGCCGCTACCATTTGTCGGAGGCGTTGATTCGCTACAAACCGCGCTAATTATTGCCAAGTGCCTATAAACGTCGCGTAAACACGAAATAAATCGCACACAATATAATTTATAATGAAGCGAAATTCGTGAGTTTAAACCGTGTACTCGTTAATTAAATGTCGTTTTAAATGATTAACAGTGACAAATATAACGTTGTTTAATTGATTTAACTGTAGATAAATTTGAGATGCCTATCTACATGACCTTTTTTTTGTTTAAATGCTTTATAATTTTATGTTTTAAAATATGCTTACTTATTTTTATCTAGCCATGTTTCCGATGGGATTTTCTATTACAAAGAATTTTCAAAAATCCTTCTTTACTTACTACGTTCTTATGACGTTCTTGTAATAATATGCAACTACTGTGCAAAATGTCATGCTACTTGATACACCACTTTAGGCTGTGTGTTATCTGTCAGTCAGTCAGTCAGTGAGTTATTTTCTGAACAATTTTACTGGGTACACTGGGTGCCTGCACGACTATGGTAACAACTATTAACCACAACCTAAAAATGCTTTGTAAAACCATTGTAAACTGGCTAATAATCTCTAGAAATTTTGCGGACTCTATCGGAAAATCTTCATAAATGAATGATAGTACTTATTATTACAGTAGCCTGAATACAGATTCCTGAAATTTCGCACCAAACACTTTATTAGATGCGTCTACATCAGGTGCATACCGTACCCAACCACTCAGTTTTGACATCGGATCGCATAGTGTCATAATAGGAGTACTCGGGCGAGGCATGCGCGGTATCTGGACGCACCAATTTACGGACTCTCGGGAACATTAATACCATAAATAGAAACAATTTACCATGTTTTACCGTTACCGGCGACCGGTAAGGGGTCCCACAGACTCACGTATTTTATGAAGTGATTATTTAAACGCACCTACACATTGTAAGCTTTAAATTAACAACACCTGTTTCATTAAGAATGTGTAAAGCTATAGAAGTTAAAATATATTTGATAGCTTCGCAAATTCTTTGTAGATTCTTTTGCACATTTATGAAGGGAAGTACGCGGCAGTAAATATACACATTAAGTTCTAGAAAGCGATAATTGGCTTTGCAGTGCATCGTCTCCCTCACTCATAGGTGACAATCTATATAGCCAAAGCTTGACGTAAGCTCGATGGTGGTAATATTTACTGCCTTTCGCGAGGTAGCAGCGCAGCGTTGCGACGCTTTCTGACAGATTGGTAGGTACGCTTTTATAGCAGCAGCGTCGCAACTATAACTTAGCGACATCGTGACGCTTTCATAGTGGTACCAAAAGAAATAATATCACTTATAGCTTTGCCTGGATGTGCAGCTTATTGACCACCCGATTGTGTTTCTTCATAAATATTTTCCTCGAGATGATTTATATGTCGGGCAGGTCTAATTATTTGGGTCATGCCTTTTCGAGATCAACTTTTTTCTCTCTCGATTCTCGATACGAAACGCTGTCTTTGTTTTAAAGATTTTTAATCGACTTTTATTTTTAGGAATCGGAAAGTTGTTTGCAGCTTATATTTTTAATAATATAGACATTAAGTGCTTAAGTAGGTACTGCACGAAACGCAGCTGTAATAGATTCTTTACGCAATCACCCTCGCAGATCTTCTGCGAGAGGATGGATATATGAGCTGCAGTCAATTGGCTACAGTTTTCTACTTTCTTTAATCCATGCCCGCAACAGGAGCATTCAAAATATATTTTTTACAACAAATTACCTAAAGACATTAAAGAAGCAATATCAATTATTACTACGTTAAAAAAAATACTGAAACACTTTCTCATAAATAACAAGATGGACCTTAGTACATGACACTTCCAGCTGCGCTTGATCCGTGCAAATTTCGCTTCCTTGTTCAATAGCTACGTCCAGATGTGTCACATGCCGCGCGAGGCAAATTGCCTCACGAAGTTTGACTTGCCTCGCGCGAGGCAAATGCGCGTCCTGCCTCACCTGAGCGCTGTCAATTGCCTCGCCTAGTTTGGCATAGTCACCAGACAGAACGATGTCAAACATGTCAAACTGATTGCTCGGCTATACCTTTCTCTGTCTAGTGTCAGTTGCCTCGCCATTTGCCTCGCGCGGCATGCGACTGAGGCAAACGTCGTGCTTCGCGAGGCATGTTGGTGAGCAGCCTCGCGCGGCATGTGTATGTTGTAGACACGTCTAATGCGCATAACAACTAATGACTGTGTAGTGATATTGGGTTGGAGTTTTTATTTTTATTTTGTAACTACCCCACATAATTTTTTTTTTTTGTTTGCACTCGCGAACCTACCTGTACGTCAAAACATCTTACTATTTAATCATACATTTCTCATGTAAGTGAATTGTTATATTCTTATGGGAAATAAATGTATCTCTAACCTCATTTTTTTACCATAGAGCTGTAGGTATACAAATAGACAAACCACTGATACTCAAAATTAGTTTTTTTTTTCAAGGTACAATGTCAAGTTGTTTCTATAACATGGCTATTACACTATCTATGTGTGTAGACAACCCAATGCTATTATACCGCGGTTCACGTCTCAATCTAAAGGTTAACTGTGTGTCTGTTACTGTCAGAGATCGCACCCCGCTGAGCTGTGCTTGCGCATCGTCTCCTTACTGCGGCGCGAGTTACGAGAGCGAGCGAGAGCGAGCTGGTAGCGTTTGATGACGGCCAAAAAGACATTTAGGGTGCGTTTTCTTTGATGCGGAGCTGGGCGGAGCGGTGGACTGTGATTAGCCAACTGTGATGGGCCAAGAGTGGAGTGGAGATTTCGAGCACTGTGATTGGCCAATTCACGGTCCGCTCCGCTCCGCGTGAGTGGAAACGCACCCTTAATACTTTGGACAGGACAATGCGTATTACATACATACATATAGGTACTCAAGCCTGTATCCCACGGGGTTAGGCAGAGACTATTGATTGTCACATGCTACGATTTTGACACACCTCTTTTGCTTTATCCACATTCGAACATCTTCTCATACACTGTCGTCGGTTGAGGGTGCTACGGACTTGTCCTTTCTGGAAAAGACCGTTAATATAAGATAAGATAAAATTAATTATCCAGTAATATGGTAATAAAAAGTTCTCCATGGGCGACGCATCCACTTACTTTCGTTCCGTAAGTATATCACTCTCTTCAGTCGACTTTCACTCATCCTCTCTACATGAACAAACTTCTCACCACATCCTCCTTCAGCACCTTTTAGTTATTAGCGCTACAAATCATCATTCTTAATGCGCACAGCCAAGGAGTGGAACTCCCTGCCTGCGTCTGTATTTCCGAGTGCGTACAACCCAAATCTCTTTAAAAGTAGGATGAACAGGCATCTTCTGGGTGCGCTCGCTCCACCGTCGACCTCATCTCTGCCCCTACGGCAAGATTGTGGTCAAGAGCAAGCCCATTTTTAATTTAAAAAAAAAATCGCTGTAAGGCTCCAACTTGGCCCACACGTAATAATTTGTTCTACTAAATTGTCTGTAAAACTCACGCTTAGAACTTCATGTTTAATAACTCATGTTGTATCACGGTGCGGTCGCTTTTGATACACACAGAATAAATACAATTAATTATTAGTAGTCTGACCTGGGTTCGATTCCCAGCTAGTGCAAAGCTCTAAGATTTCCGTAGCTCTCGTAGTTTTATGGCGTTGTGTCACTTGTAATGAGTTTTTTTTAGTTGGTTTAAGTTGTTTTTTTTTTTTTGTCAGTGACATGTATGACCCACTGAGGAGGGTTTGGCTGAAAATCAGCGCTGGGGGAGTCTCGTTCCTCTCCAGCACATGCAGAGCCAATACCTTTTCGGCACAGTTCGCGCTGACCCTTTTATTTCTATCACCTATGTTTATGTTTTGTTTCTTGTTGCGATTAGTGTCGAATAAATGTATTTTCTTTCTTTTCTTTCTTTCTTTCTAGTTTTGACGGTCAGCTGGTCCTTAGCAAAATCCAATGTATGCTACCCATAGTACAATCGTTGCTTAGTTTGGGCCCATATAGTTGGGCCCAAACACTTGTCAAATGAACAACACTGGACCGGCCATATCTGCACATGCCGAACACCAATTGGGCCTTCAACTAGCTAAACGGCATCGCGGCAGGCTCAGAAGGAGATAACGGATGAGTTGGACTTCTACATGAAGAATTGGCCCACTATAGCCATAAGCAAGGAGGAGAGGATGAGTTAAAGGGAGACCATTGCCCAGAGGTATGACGTAGATTGAAAAAAAAACAGGCTTAAGTATAGGTAATCCAGTTATAAAACACTTCTAAACTATTTCGTAATATAATAAGCGGTCACGTAGCGTATGCATTCGCGACCGTCGTCTGCTGTAATGACGTGAGATGTATGGTGCCCAGCTATTGCGCGAAAGGGACGGATAACAGTGTGCGACACGAGGACACCACAATCATTACCGTAACTAGATCGGATTCGTATCGATATTATGATGGTAGAGTTCATGAGATAGTGAGCAAGTCGCTGAATATTTTTTTAGCTTAGCTTGATTTAACCTGTTTTTTTATTGCCTAGGATGGCACACCAACCTATACCCGAGCCCTTAGTCGCTTAGCCATTGAACTGCCATTGCCATTGAACTGCTAAGCTCAATGCAGGATATCTGCAACTTACCTATGGGGAACAGACGCGGCGCCGCCGACCCTTTAGGACCTTTTTTCTGATCCCCATGTTGTAATGACCTACCGCTTAATACCAGCAATTCATAACAAAATAGGAATAAAGTCTAGGGCAAACCTAAGAATTTTCTAAATCATTTTGTTAGATTTTTGCAGTGTCAGTTCAGACAATATTTCAAACAAAGTTATATATACTAGATTCTGTAACTTTCCTGATTACGGCATAATACAAACTGCGTGTTCCTAAAATTAGTAATTGCCTATTATTTTATTTCTAATTTATGCGGTGTTTTTAACAGTGGCGGATACAGAAAAAACTCAAAGAGGGGGTGCTAAAAGTATATGAAAGCTTTATGAGCTACCTTTACTTTTATGGTAATAAAATAATTCCAGTCACATGCAAAGTTTAAGAAAGTTTTATTTAAACAATGCCATATTATGATATAAAAAGTTACAATTGTGGTTCTCTTCCTTAAATGATGAATTCTGTGCGCCTATTCTACCTGGCAAATGTGCGCCCCCCATATGTATCCGCCACAGGTTCTTAATAATGCCAATGTTTTGTCTAACGTGTGAATCTCACATTTATCTTACCACATAGGGTCATACAGCAACTACACTTAATTCCTAGAAAGTGACTGGTTACTTATTGCACACACTCGTCCAACATGACAAGCGGAGACAAAATCAGAAAATTACGGCGAGTGTGCGCGATACGGAATTATTGTCAGCCGCATAATGGCAAGTGACGCTTTCTCATACCCGTACAATATGCGGCAGTACACTTGCTGGACAAATAAATGGGCGCATGGGATGCCACAAATATTATAAATGTGAAAGTTTCGATGGATGGATGTTTGTTACTCAATCACGCCAGAACGGCTGAACTGATCTGGATGAAATTTGGCACAGAGATAGATTATAGTCTGGAATAGCACATAGGCTACTTTTTATCCCGGTAAAATGTATGGTTCCCGTGGGATAAATTATGTGCGGACGAAGTACCGTAGTAAGTATACCTTGACGATGGATTGACCGGAATTGTAATGTGACATTCACTTATTTGAACTTATATAAATTAATAAATAACATTATAATCACATTTTACATTGAAATTAATAATTCCAATTGTCATTTATAATTTAATTTTTATTATTACTTAATAATATTGTACGCCTTTGAGGCTGGTCATAGCTGGACGAAAAGCATTACTAACCTAACCTAACCTGTGTACCACAATAAATGATTTTGAATTTGAATTTGAATTTGAAGTCGCGGGCAGAAGCTATTGTCTGATTTTTAATTAGACGAAGCAAACTGACAGCTAAAAATGTCACTGTTCTATGAATTTGAACCTTATTTGTTCTATTTATATCGAAAAGTGACATTATCACCTATCAGTTTACTTCGTCTAATTAAAAATCAGACTATAGTAACTAATAAATATCGCCTGACAAACACTAGCCAACGCCCGACCGCTTGGCGCAGTGGTTCGAGCGTAGGCCGTGCGGCTCGCTGCATCAGGTTTGATTACCACCAGAGGCAAATTTCTGAAACGGCCTTTTCGTAATTTGCTGGTCTGGTCTGGGTGTCACTGGGATGGGCACCGAGTCCATTGTACGGTACCCATAGTACAGGCGTTGCTTAGTTTAGGACCATACAGTTGGTGTGTTAGTCTGGCGATATTGTAAACTGGCTAAAAATCTCTATTAATTTGGCGGTTAGTCGTTTGTAAAATGGAAATAGGAGTGGCCACTTTTTTCTACCACCACGTGCAATACTAGAACCGAACGTCACGTGCAAGCCAATCACAGGCATTATTGCTCCGTGACGTCATCACGGCCGTTCCCAACAGCAACTTAGCTCGTATCTGATTTGTCAAACGATGGCAACATGAATCATGGGAACATTTCCTATAATATTGCCATACCTTTGGCAATACAGGATAGATTAAATTGTAGATGAGAATGGCGTGACTTGTACCTAAGTACCTACTTTCCCAAAGATCATACTTAATGTAGGTGTGGGTACCTATAAATCCACCACGGTGGGCGGGGTAGTACCACCTGTTCACAGAAGATCGGCGTAAAGTAGTTAAGTAGGTATTGCAGCTGCGTTTCGTACGATTAGTGAGAGCCGGAAGACGTCTATTTTTACGTGCCGTTGAAGCATGGAGACGGTCATTTCAAATACCACTAAATGCTCACCCATCTCAGACTGACCTTGCCCAGGCTTGCTTAACCTCCGATCAATTACCGATCAGTGATTCAGACTTCTGAAACGAACACTATACCCTCAGGCTTCTACAGGTCATTTTCTTAAAAATACCACATAGGTAAGTAGGTATCTATCTACGTAGTTACGGCCTGGCCACGACCTTGTCGCTATCAGCGACAGCTTAGCGCGGAGGTACTAAAATGTTGCATCACGCCACGAGCTGCGGCTCTCGTCGCAACGCGCGCGCTGCAACATTTTAGTACCCCCGCGCTAAGCTGTCCCTGATAGCGACAAGGTCGTGGCCGGGCCGTTAAGTAGATAGGAAGTACCTATCTAAATAATACATCATCCATTGCAAATACAGAATAGAGGATATGAATAGGTATGATGGTGCATATTATTATCTCGCGGTATCAGGGCTGGCACTGGCAGGCTGGCAGTTTATCTGCGGGATGGCGGGACGTCACTCGGACTAAGATGGAGTGCCGCGCTAGGGATTTTAATAAGAAACGGCCGTGTGAATGTGGGATTAATATACGTACCTACTACGCGACCAAGCCAACTAGACACTCGGGTATAAATATCAAATGATAATAAGTCAATGATTCCGCGGTCCGTCCACAACGTAGTGAGCCTGGACCAACGCCTGGGCAGTAGCTCCCACTACGTGGTGGAAGGACCGCGGAATCATTGACTTATTGTCATTTGATAATACCTGAGTGCCTATGTTGGCTTGGTGAAGTAGTACTGAGGTACGTACGGTCGCCTGCACGTCTAAGGTAACATTTCTTCTTTTATTTCTGCTACAGGATTCTTCATGGAGCCATTGACGCACCAAATCTACATGAGCTGTTTGTAGTCGTAGATTTTTTTTTCAGTGTAAATGGTTATGTTTACCGCCGCTCTAATCCTACTTCCTACTCCTACTAATATTATAAATGCGAAAGTAAGTGTGTGTGTGTGTGAATGTTTGTTACCCCGTATCTTCATAACTACTAAACCAATTTTAATGAAATTTGAAACGTAGATAGTGTAGGCCCTGGAATAAGACATAGGCTAATCTAATTTCCACGCGGGCGAAGCCGCGGGGCACAGCTACTTATAAATAAGTATACTAAAATTATTTAAAAAAAAACATATCCTGAGCTCTCTTTAGACACCCAGTGACCATTACGAGCTTTTATTACAAAGATAATAAGTTCCTACCAAGAAAGGCGGAGACATGTGATTGATAAATACCTAGTAGGTATGTCCTTCTAAACGGAGTTCATGGACAAGATACGGCTCGGTCTTTACATGTCGGTATTGCCAATACGCGTCTAATTTCGAGTGCAATAACATATACTTAATATATATTAACATATATTACTTCACACGAATTTCATGATTTTTAGACCCCACCCCCCACTTGTCACAGCTGGTTACATTTGCGAGACTCCCCCCTCCCTGTGTGACGTCACATATTTATTACAATTTTCAAAATATTTCGCAAACAATTCAAATTTCGGTTTTAATACTTAGATATATTAGATTTTTAAATGTGACGTCACAAAACTTAGGACCCCCCCCCCCTTGTCATACAATGTCACATTTCGTCGACCCCCTCCCCCCCTTTACGTGTGACGTAATCTATGGATAGCCCCTTATGTGTGAATTTCGCTGCGTGTAGGTAGTGTTGCTGCGCTGAGAACCTATAGTACCTACATGTCTAGTGATTGCATTGTTAGGAGGTACCTACCTACCATATCTGCTAAAATAATATATCAGTGGTTCCTAATAGCATTTTTGTGTCGCATAGTAGGTACGCCAGATAAATGCAGCTACATTAACCAGGCCGTGTTTAAAGAGTAAAGAAACCTTAAAATTAGTTTGAAGCGTCTTGTAATTTGTTTATTAAAAAATAATTGCGCCATCTGTGAGTTTCTGTTAAAACTACAATCTATATGAGCAGCATGCACTGCATGTTAATAGTTCAAATTTACACTAATAGATGGCAATAGTTCAAAGTAAGTTAGTGAACGAGAACAGAAACTAGTATTTAGGAAATCCAAAAGATGGCGCTTTATTACCGAGTGTAATTCGAAGTACAATGAATTGGTAATAGATGGCGCTAAATAAAATATTCACTTACCCAGATAATAAGGAGGAGACCCCACCGCGGCGGACGGAGAGGCCACGCACACGCTACGCACGTGGGTCAAGCTTCGCTTTGCACGAAAATGTATGTCACCGTGTCCACCGCGGCGCACGGAGAGGCTCCGCACGAAATGACGTCATCTATACATTTTCTTGCAAAACGTAGCCGTGGCCGTGTGCGTGGCCTCTCCGTGCACCGCGGTGGGTTTCCGGCTGCCGGAAACCCTTTGTTGCAATACCTATGTGTTTGTAAGTATAATTTTATCATTCATTTATGTTGAAGAAACCATCTCTGTTGCACGCGAACAAAGTTTACAGTGAATATTAAGTTTATACGTACCTATTAAAATAAGATATACCTACAGTACAGTAAGTACCTATTAAGTTTAATACCTATATGATAACTTTGATAACCTTTGAAGCTTTGTAATCTTGAGTGTAGTTTATAAATCGTCGTTTATTTGAGACTGGAATTATTGTACCTAGATGTAAATGACCTAAGTAATACTTTTAGCAACCGACTTGACTGATGCCCCGAGTTCTTTACCTTAAGAGATATATATACATTAGGCGCGAGGCAAAAAGTCAAAGAGGCAAAAGTTATCAAAAAAACACTAATAACCTTGCAGGACTGTATTACCTGACATCATAAACAACAACTTTTGTTCTATGACTTTTTACAACAATAAAAACTAAAACCCGACTACTGAAAAATCGCGCTCCAAAAAGTATGAAACAAGAAAATATTCTCATCTAGAGGATAGCCGTGGTCCGTGTAGGTAGTGTTTACAGGTCCCTAAAAGGTCGGCGCCGCGTCTGCTCCCCTTAAGTTGCAGATGTCCTGGGCGGCGGCTTCCACTTACCATCAGGTGGACCGTCTGCCAGTGTGCCATCCTTGGCTATAAAAAAAAAAAAAAAAAAAAAAAAGGTCCTTTAGGGTCAAATGGCATATGAACACGGACCACGGCTATCCTCTAGATGAGAATATTTTCTTGTTTCATACTTTTTGGAGCGCGATTTTTCAGTAGTCGGGTTTTAGTTTTTAAACTTACTTTTTATTTAATTATTTTGGAGTTATAGGTAACAATATATATATTTTTGGAATGTGCTCATCAAGCTTTTTCATTTGATACCCCACACGGTTTTATTAAAAAATGTTTTTTTTTTAGTTCATGACATTAGGTCCTCTAGAGGGCGCCATATACAATTTTATGTGACGTCACATAGCCTATAACCAGCGCGCCATTAAGCCGCTTCTAACGATACCTCATTTGTCAAATTACGACAAGTAGTTTGGAAGTTAGGTGGGAACAGACGCACATACATACATACATACATACATACATACATACCGGTCAAAATCATAACCCTCCGCCGTAGTCGGGTAAAAAAGAAATACATTTAACAAAAATCACACTCAAAAATGTTTGAAACAAGAAAATATTCTCATCTATAGGATAACCGTGGGTACGAATTATGTTCCACTTTTCCCTAAAGTACTTCAACGGATCTCGGCTATCCTCTAAATGAGAATGTTTTCTCGTTTCATACAATTTTAGAGTGTGATTTTTTTGTTAAATTTACCTATTATGTTTTGCAAGAAGGCCTGCAAGGCTCTTAGTGTTTTCCCAATAACCCTGTATAAAGGATTCTGAAACGATCGCTCAACTTTTTAAATGTTTGTAACAATTTCAGAAATGAAGTACCGAGGTATAGCCACGATTTTAATTTTACTAGCAGCAGCTGAAGCAAAGCCAATATGCACAACGAACGACGATAATGATATAATTTGTACTCCTGCTGGAAAGAGAAATTACAGGCTTGTTAGAGGACTTGTGTCAGATAATGACGTAACTACTCGAGTAACTCTCAGAGCATGCAGAATAATAAGCGTGGCATATGAATCATTTAGCGACCTCGATGCATTAAAATATCTAGATCTGTCTCAGAATAAAATTACAGAACTCAAACGGGGCGTTTTAAGTGAACCTCAACAGCTCACCTCATTAAATCTATCACATAACTTACTCGAGGGGTTCTCACTAGACCTATTTCTTCAGACTACAAATATTGTTCAACTGGATTTAAAAGGAAACAGAATTAATAAGCTAGATGTGGGATTCTTCGATCCGTTACCAAAACTCGAATATCTTGATCTATCAAGCAATGCTCTTTTGGGCAGAGATATCTCCCCTTACATATTTGATCAAAACCCGAGGATTAAATTCCTGGATTTTTCAAGAAACGACATGGACGAAACTCCTGACAATTTACTGAGCGCTTTTCAAGCTTTAGAAATATTAAACTTGGACCGATGTCAGCTGCGAAAAGTCCCTGAATTCGCAATAAAATACAACTTGAGGACTATAAAGCGTTTAATACTGTCTGACAACCAGATATCGAAGTTGGACAATGCAAACCTCTTCATAAATCTAGATGCCTTAGAAATATTAGATTTCACATATAATAACATTAATTCTATTTATGGACGTATTCTATCACCGTTAAAAAGACTACAGAAGATTATGCTTGAAGGCAACATGCTGACAAGTATCCCGGAGGGTCTATTTCAAAACATGCCAAAGTTAAATACAATTATAATGTCGGGAAACCAAATTTCAGATGTGCCTGTAAATGCATTCAGAGGTACTCCTGTAAACACACTGAAACTTTCATACAATAAGATTACGTATCTCCCTGACAATTTCTGTTTGGAGCTGAAGAATTCTGGGGCGAATTTGAAGAAGTTCTTTTTCGATCACAATACTTGGCAGTGTGCCTGTCTCAACGATATACTGAGCGAAGTCAAACGATTGGGTATAGTGTATGATGGATGTGACTATATTGGAATTGAACCGGTTTGTGTGACCACACATGAGTTCAATTGTAAGAGGCAACAGAGTTCCAATCAGTTTTATGTTGATTTGTATTTTGATGTAGTTAACGGAAGAACGTAACTGTATATATGTATGAATTTGAAATCATGGGCATCCTTGAAACCAGGGTTGTTATGAAAAAAATAGCTTGTTTTAAACACCGTGTTTAAAACATGTTTTAAACATTTAATATATGTTTTAAACACGGTGATTTATTCGTTCTGTTTTAAATCAATTGTTTAAACAATGATTTAAACAGATTTCATTTTAAATTTCCTGGTTTTTTGCAACTCTGCTTGAAACTATGACTCTACACATGATTCTGAATATTTTTGGAAAATAAATAAAACAATCGATTGATGAAAAAATATTGCTCGAGTAAGCAAATAAGCAAACCCGTTAATTGTTTTTCCTTACCTAGGCAATAATGTTTTATCTGTTGATTTGTTGATTAATATTCCCTAAGTATTCTGAATCATGTGTAGAATCTCCCTTTGAAAGGATGCACATGATTTCAATTTCACCCAGTATATGTCACCGGATAAATGTACGAACCGTAGTTTATAAATTTACCTATTTCAGAACGTGCCATTTTCGTTAAGTAAGTAGCGTGGGTAGGCCCCCCACAAGGTGGACTGACGACCTAGTGAAGGTCGCGTGAAACCGCTGGATGCAAGTGGCACAGGACCGGTCGTTGTGGAAATCCTTGGGGGAGGCATATGTCCAACAGTGGACGTCTTTTGGCTGAAATGACGATGATGATGATGAAGTAGCATACTTATTCTATGTATTTTAATACCTATGTTAAATGATAAGTTTATAAGCCTCTTGTGTGTTCTCTATAAGTGGATTTGTTATTCTTTTGAGAAAATAAATATCTTTAACCGGAAATAATCATAATCATTATGTTAATACGTGAAGCAAAAAGTTTCGACCCCTTTTTACGAAAATTACGCGGATGGAGGAGTATGTTTGGCACAATTAACGTTTACATCGAGAAGGAGTGCACAAAGCCCATTTTTTATGCAAAATGCATTATAATAGCGGCACGCTATGATGGCCGTTTTGACATGTGGGGGGGAAGAAAGTGAACCTTATTATAAAGGAATAAGACTGGCCGTTTAAAAAAATAAGAATGTCAAAAATTGAATGCGAAAATGAATCATAATCCGTTATAATAAGGTTCATCCTCTCCCCCTCCCACGTGTCAAACCGGCCATCATAGGGTGCCACTATTATGGAAAGGCAAAAAATTATTAAAAGAAAACATTACACACACTACATTCCTTTCACATACACACACATATATTAAGTATATACTGACATAGATTATATTTTGCTTTTTGGTATTTTGACACTTTGTCAGTTTGTTTTTAAAGGCCTTCCTCCCAGTACTTTTTGTTAATAAAAGAAGTACCTACTCAAACTTCAAATTTAAATTAATTCTGGTCAAATTTCGACCACGGTCGACCACTAGTTGCAGATAGATAGGTAACCTACTTGGTAACCTGTGGTAATACCTAGGTACTACCTACTTACAAGTGCTTCTAAACAGGTTGGTAGATATATTGGCACGCAGACAGACATGTGGATGGATGGAATTTCAATCAAATCACACAGTTCCCTGTCAAAGACATTCCCCTGACTCTCGGTTTCCCTTGTATCGAAGCGTTAACATCTTAACTTTCCTTTATTAAGTAGACCTACGTACAGTGGCCTGCACCACGCAGGGAACTATCTAGCATAAGCTGAGCTCTGTTTATCAACGGTGTCAATAATAAAGACAGATCAGCTTTGCTAGAATTGGGTGTGGAAGGGAGGGATCGCTGCTTTACGCCGGTCTTCTGTGAGAGGGTGGGACTACTCGGTTGAGCCAGCCCATATATGAGCTGCAGTCAATTGGATACAGCTTGGCTCTACCACCAGTAAATACCTACACGTACATTTTATCATCATCCCTGATAATATTTTTCTTACAACCACGAAGATCAGCTCGGGATTAGGTAATAGTCAGTTCCTGATACACGGCGACAAGGTTCACCACCTGTCACGTTGGGTTCTGACTATCTGGTGAAACGTGGGCTTTGAGTTGGTTAATACCTCCGCAATGTGGTGGTGTATGGCCACTCAAGCCTCAGACTACCCCCGAATGGGGATAAAAGTCGTGACGTTACATTTCATTTTTCAACCACGTAGAGAACACTCAGCCGATCTTGAATCATTCGAGTGGGCTCGGGAAATAAATGAGCAGAGCACTTAGACGTTATAACAAACCACTTCACTGCATGCTGGATTAAATCCAACTTGGAATTCCAGTAAGGAAATATAGAGAGTCCACCATTAACGTATTATTTTAACAGATACGGTACCTTAGTACCAACCACAGAGTAAAGACTAAAGAAAGAGGTGCCCTTATTAGATATTTGTATGAAACAAAACGTGGTCATTGTTTTTTCATTTTCATTTTACTATTTACCGGTAAATAGTTGAACTACTCGCTTTATGTCGATGTTAGTACTAAGCCGACCACTCGGCCTACTTGCTTAGGGCCAGTCCCCTTAGTAACTGGTCCATGGTATCAACCGTCTTACATCGCAATCACCTTGGGCGTATTTCTCTATAGGCCAAGCAGGCCCCGGCCTAGAGCGGCAAAATTTCGGGGGCGGCAGGACTTGGTGAAATTCACAAAACTCACGGTATGCATCAGTATCTAAAGACACTGATTGAGATAATTTTATCATTGAGAGACTTTTGTTATTTTTTAATTTTAATTCTTATACACTGTCATTAAATTTTTCGCGCTTTACAGGGAGTAGGGGGCGGCAATCTTCCATAGGCCTAGGGCAGCCAGCGAATTAAATCCGCCCCTGGCAATCACTAAACTTGTACTAAGAACACCACTACATACAGTGAATTTAACGCACCTGCTATCACACTCGCAATTCGACAATTAGGTATAATTCACCAGAAGATAAGCCATATTGACAATATCGACATGTTTTCAACATTATTTTCCGCAAGCAACTGAGTCGTACTGTCTCCTCTTTCTTGGTAATGTCTATGGAGCCTACAACGAGTCTACAACTCATGGTATGTTTAGTGGCTAATCTTGTTGAGTTGGGAGCATAGTACTTACTTGAAATTTTATAACAAAAGTTTTGTAAAATTGACAAGGAACATCACTACTCATTTGCCGCCAACGCCCCAAGAGCGTCCTTTTGACGTACTTACCGCATTTAAAAATAAATAAGATACTAACATTGCCGTTGGTAGGGAATGAACATAAAAAGTTTATTCTTGTAGGTATAAAGAATAATATTAAAATTAAGAATATTAATTTTTCCATCAAAACACGCAGTCGAAAATTCTTCTACATTGCAATGACCTATCAGAGTTCAAAGGAGGTCACTCGCACTAAATATTCGTGACACTGGATTAAAAAAATACCACGAAAAAAAATAAACACAATTCAAATCAAGAACGCGATTGTCATAGAAACAAAAATAACGCTTCCGAAAAACAGACTGTTTTGACATTTGTAACGCTCAAGTTGTTTTTTGTCTTGAAATAATTGAATATTGCTAAAAATAAATGATGTTTTCCGATGAGGAAATAAAAGAAATGCCGGAGGGCGGATACATGAGGCAGGGAGATGAGATAATAATGTTCGATCTTCGTTTATTTTTCGATATAATTGAACCGCGGCCATGTTGATTTGTTTTACGTTTGTTTTTAATATTGTTTTTGTTTGCAGCAGTGTGAGGGAAGTGTGTTTCAGTGATAAACCTGATAAGAAGGATTTGGCGTTTCATAACGATACACTGCTTTCAAGTTCGACGAGGAATGATGTATGTAATCATTATTTTTAAGCAGTCATTACTATTTTACCAACTTCTTAGTGTATTAGGCTATTTCACTGATTTCGCACCAAACACATGTCCGGTAGCAAATAAAAAAAAGTATCGATATTTTCGGAGATCCAATAACTGTTGTCGGCTTGTAATACATTTATCTAGTTGTGCCCTAAAATTCAAAAGCATAAGTGTAGGAACAAAAAAAATATTTACAACTTTTATGCCTAAATGTCACTACCATCAGTGTCTTTCACACATGTCCCGAAGAATATCGTATTAAATTTCAAAGAAGTCGTCGTCTGATGTAACTGTAATTAGTCCCTTGTGTTATGCCAATTATTAGGAGAAACTAATTTCATTTTTACACATACGAAACGGTTAGTTAACTTTTTAAAAATAAAATTAACTTTGTCATCAAAAAAAGGTCATCACCGTAAGCTGAGGTGGTAATGCAAATATCTCTTTAAGTGTACATGCTACTCTCATACCCCTCACCCCGCACGCTTCTTCAAAACACTGCAAGCAAAAAACTTAAAAATAAGAATATACTATACTACTATACTACCTATATGTTGTACATATATTCTGAAACGATATTTTGTTTTTATTTTCAGTGTATAACAATATTATTTCATTAATTTCCATAAAATCTTAGAGTTAATTTCATAAAAGATTTTTTTCATATTTACTTAGAGTTTTTCTAATATATATATTTTTTTAAATTAAACCCAGTTAAATTTTATAATTATATTTGCACGGATATCTAAATCGGCTCTAAATGTCAATTTATATTTTAGCTAAATCTATTTTTTATAAGTCATCTTGTTTATTTTATTCTTTAGTAAATAAAATTGAATTAATTTGAACCAGAATCATAAAACAACATAATTCATGATGAACAGATCAAATTAATTTTACGTTTGATATAAAAAGCTGTCATTTTAGTAAGTAAACCTCACACGAATGTCATTACCATAAGACGAAATATCATTACCGTCACATATATAAAATTTAGAGAGCTATATCTCCGATATTTATTGGTGCAATTAAGAAAAAAATAATACCTGTCAATTATTTTTAGTCATATTTTGATTCTACATCAAAATTTTCAAAATCTAAAATTTCTCTCAATTTTTCCGAATCGTGGCGAAATCAGAGAACTGCCCATATTAACTTCAATGAATACTAAATAACAAAAGTTTATTTTAAGTTTAAACTAAGACCTTTGTATTTATTAAGCAATTACCGACCAAGTATTAAATTAAAAACTTGTTCTGAAATCTCCAAGTGTCAGTACAAAACCCCAAAGGCCTGTTTAGATATACGAATATAGAAACCCGGAACGAATGCCGCTTATATCGAAACGAACCTGTAGAGTATCTTGTCCACTGTTGAACAATCCTCCCCAATGCCTCCCTCCCAATGCCCTCCATTGAGCTTGATCTTAAGCTTGCGCCCTGTTTTCCGGATCAGGTCGCTCTAAACTAGGGTTAAGTAACATTTAGTGGAGAGAAAATCACGAAATGTCCAACTCACGAAATTAAGCCCGTAATACACGCTCCTACGCTCCAAATGGTCAAATGGCCAAACGGCCAAACGGCCAAACGGCTAGACAGCCCACTCTCAAACCACGCGCTTTTCCTTCTTCAATTCTCTCGT
Source organism: Drymonia ruficornis (assembly GCA_947859195.1). Classification (NCBI taxonomy): domain Eukaryota; kingdom Metazoa; phylum Arthropoda; class Insecta; order Lepidoptera; family Notodontidae; genus Drymonia; species Drymonia ruficornis. The sequence goes on along the minus strand of OX401925.1, from coordinate 4,893,568 downwards.
AGCTGGACGTTCCTCGCTCACTGTTCCGCGACGGCTTCTTCCCCGAGGGTCTGGAGCCGCAGCAAGCGCGGTTCGCGTGGACAGAGGAGGACGGCAACATTGCCTCTCTCGTCTCCGAACCAGGGTTCGGGACTACTGGTCAGACCACCTTCGGCAAGGACCTGGACGCGGCGCTTAAGAGCGAAATGAAGGTACTCACGGGTAGAGTCATAAACATCTCATGGTGGTAGAGTAGTACCGCCCTCTCACAGAAGATCGGCGTAAAGTGGATATTACAGCTGCGTTTCGTAAGATGAGTGCGAGAGCGGAAGCCGAACCCCTCCCCTTCCCCCCTCCTCTTCAAATCGGCAACGTGTGATGCCTTTGGTATTGCAAGCATCTATAGGCATCTATAGGCTACGGTAACTGCTTAGCATCAGGCGCGCCGTAAGCTTGCTTGCTACCTTAGTAACATAAAAAAAACATTAGTTATGACGGTCAAAATGATCACAACAGTGTATAAATTCTTTCCTCTTCCTTCTACTTTTATTCATGCGGGTTTCTAAACAAAGAAAGAAAGAAAAAAGAAAGAAGCAAGAAAAAACATTTATTCGACACTAAGACCGAAAAAAAAGGGTCAGCGCGAACTGTGCCGAAAAGGTATTGGCTCAGCATGTGCTGGAGAGGAACGAGACTTCCCCAGCGCTGATTTTCAGCCAAACCCTCCTCAGTGGGTCATACGTAAACAATTTAGCTTCCTCCCGTGAATAACATAGCGCTAGCATAGGGGGAAAATATCGGTGTCTTTGTTGGAGACCACAGAGGAATTATATACATAGATAATATGGACGATTTGGATACAGAAAGAAGCCAGAATAATTACAAAAGAAGAACAATAGTAGGAAATGTGGACGTTTAGCTCACTTTTTCTTAATTTATGCTCTCTCCTCTCACGATAGCTCAATCTTAGGTCCATAGCTACCCCGAGAAGACTTTGAACTCGTCTACAGTCAAGTTTTCTTTCGTTGCATCCAGGAAGCCGACACGTCAAGTGCAGTGTTGCAGCCAACGAACAGAAACGGTCTTACGTTCACCAGAAAACCTATGTTTGAGTCGCAACATGTTTCTTCCACATCCACTGGGAATCCTGGATCAAGTAACTCAATCATATCTATATAAATCTATATATTTTATAGCCTGTTAAATGTCCCACTGCTGGGCAAAGGCCTCCCCTTTCTCCACAGCTGAGCTTGTAGTGGCCACGTTTAACACGCAAATTTTCGCACCAGCATGCGCTGAGCTGACTAGGCTACTCATATTGCCTTTTATGTTGGCTTTACGCTTTTTGTATCTTCTACTATATGATCTCATATCTGACAGGGTTATAAAACCTACCTAGCAAATCAATACACGACAGCTGCTTTGTCCAAAATTTGTAGTAGTACCTATCTTTATACTTAGCTTTTGTATTAGAGAACCGGTGACCAACATGTTAGCCAACATTTTAGGCCATTAATTTGTTGGTGAACAATTTGGTGGTTTAATATTTTTTTCATTTTCGTTTTATATCTGTCGTCAATAGGTCTAGAAAGAACTAAAACCGGCTCAAATACTTGCAAAGTGGACAAGGCGGATCCTCGCTCCAGGTTCCACTACGTGAAGTATGTCAAGAGACATGGACGCACCATCAAACTATGGGAGTGTGGCATCTGTTAGTACTCACATCTTAGTAATAGAATAGTTGGATGGATTAATCCATCAGCTTACTTCATAATACTCATGGATAGTAATACCTAAAAAATCTATCGTTTTGCTGAACGCAGACTATCGAGTCAGCGTGCTATCACTGTCATTCTTATTTAAGAAATCTGTTTACTGAGTGAGACAAAACATGTTTACGCTGACGTAATTCTACGTAAAACTATTGTGCTTGAAATGAATATCTGAATAGCTCATTTGATTCTTAGGCCGACCTCAAGTCTGGGCGATCTTGAAAATGTCATGCTCTAGTACCAGTACAAAATTACATGTCAGAAGAGTACTTAAGATAGCTCTTAGACTTGAGATCCAGGTGTAGAGTTTACTATCGCCGCACCTACAAAACGTAATTAAGTAACTATTTCCAATACAGGTAGCCGTGAGTTCCAACATCAGTACACCTTGATGCGACACTTGCCCACACACACTGACGAGAGGAACTTCCACTGCGACGCTTGCGGGAAGAGCTTTAGACAGCTCTCTACCCTGAGTCAGCATAGAGCTATACATTCTGCTGAACGACCGTATGCTTGCGAGGTAAGGACAGTAGCAATAGACATCGCGGTTGTAGAGTATTCCTACGTCGTGAGCTGCCAAACTATACATATACTTACGTTGCATAGTAGCTTGCGCAAGTAATAGGGAGAGACCCCACCGCGGCGCACGTGGGTCAAGCTTCGCTTTGCACGAAAATGTATGTCACCATGTCCACCGCGGCGCACGGAGAGCCTACCCACGAAATGACGTCATCCATACATTTTCTTCCAAAACGTAGCCGTGGCCGTGTGCGTGGCCTCTCCGTAAACCGCGGCGGGTTTCCGGCTATACTCGCACTATACTTGAAATTTTATAGTGCGAACGCTTTTTGCTTAATAAACGAGCGAGTGAGAGTGAATGTGAGTGCTGGGTGCCAGTTACTTTGCATCGTCACAGTATCCCTTGCATATTGCATTGAGAGTTAAATATCGCATCCCTAAGTACCTAACTGGGTTCCTACCATTTGCCTTTATCCGGTTCCATCATTCTCAAATCCGCAATAAACTTTGCAATAGAATCAGACTGCTTGGCGCAGTCGTTCGAGCGTAAGCCGCTCGGCTCACTGCATCGGGAGGTTTCGGGTTCGATTCCCGCCAGAGGCAAATTTCGGAAACGTCTTTTTCGTAATTTGCCCTGGTCTGGGTGTCACTGGTATCGCCCCCAGTCCATCGTATGGGGCACATAGTCAAGGGTTGCTTAGTTTGGGACCATACAGTTGGTTTGTGTGTCTGGCGATTATTTATTCAGTAGCCACATTGTTCAACAGGGTCCTGGCATTGTCCTAAAAATGACGTTCCGATTTTTTATTGCGGCTTATAGAATTTGAAATCTCTCAAAGTCTTCAAGTATTTCGTCGATTATTCTAACTAGCCATAAAAATACAGGTATGCAATAAGACGTTCAACCGCGTGTCAACCCTGATCTCCCACCGGAAGACCCACTCCGACGAGAAACCTTATAAATGCCATATCTGTCCAAAGGGCTTCCACCAAAAAGGTTATCCTGCTTTCCTTATCCTACTTTCTCTTCTCCTGACCATTTTAACTAGGTATACCTATCCAAAATGAATAGAAAATACTGCAAAGTGCCTTAATACCATCTCTAAAACCAGCTCCTAGCTTTCTAGAGGAGTATCTGGTGTAAGTGTACCCAAATTTAACCCCTGGTAATTTGGTGCCATTATAATGGGTAGCCTATTTCCACTATACCGGCCATCCCCCTCAATGCGAAGGGGATTCAGGCCATAGTCCACCATGGCAGCCACGTTCGAGTTGGCGAACTTCACACGTGTAGACTAAGACGTACAATTTCATCAATGTTTTCTTCACCGTTAGAATTACTCTTTAAAGAATTAGTTATTCACGAAAGTAATTACTTACAGGCAACTTACGCAACCATCTGTTCACTCATACCAACGAGCGTCCTTATAGATGTAACATTTGCTTGAAGGGATTCAACCAACAGTCCAATCTTGTCTGCCATAAGAACAAGGTACCAAACATCATTATTTATAGGAGATGAATATCATGTGACTAAAAAAGTGCTGAATTTGAATGTGGAAGGATACAAAGCGAGAGGAAGACCCAAGAAAAGACGGATGAATTGTATAAAGAATAGAATATGACTGAGGTTGGAGTGGATATATGTATGACAGCAAAGCGCGATGAATAGAAGAATATGACATACTGCGCCGACCCCAGATGATGGGATAAAGTAAAGCAGACGATAATGTGTAGCTATCATTAATAAAGTACAGTATATTGAGATGTTGTCGCCTTAGGAGGTTTATGAAGATTGGTCATGAAGAAAAAAGCTACTAGATCCGACAGTTCTCGAGGGAGATGATGATTATTTACTGCCATGTTATTTGCGTTATGTTATAGGCACATCCAGATGATAACTGCCCGATTCCGGGACCTGTTAGAGGTAGAAGCACTCCTCGGCTGACGCGATCAGCGACTGAAACTCAACCAGATTCCACAAGGTAGGCGCTGAGAGGCAATCGCTCCATCTGAAGAAGTTTTTATTCATAAACTATTACAGCTTCTACTTACTTTGGGATTTCCATTGCCGAGATGTTATTGTTATAGAGAAACAGAGTAACATTTGTTTTTATTAACTAGACTAACATATTGGGTTTGTAGTTTTATACTTAGAAGCACTTACGGGATTAGTAAAACGGGACTGTTCCCAGGGCAAGTTATGAAAATACCGTTTCTTTAATGGTTACTGACGGGAATTGCATCCGAAATTATCCGTTGCAATGTGCCTACTTTTAAACTTTAGACCTTGCAAGTCGTCATATTAAATAGTGTACCCGCCATATTTATAGGTTTTTAGCAAGTTTAAAATGGTTTTACAAAGCATTTCTAGGAGCAAAAGTGATTTGTAATTCCATTGTAAGTCCATCACCAAAAATTTTCTCTCGTCAATAATGACCATTATTTCAGAATACAAAGCGATCATTGCGAAGTATCATCATCAGTTGGTCCTTACCTAACTTCGGTAGACGGTCCCTCTTCATCCAACTGGACTCCCAAACAGGAACCTTGGGATTTCTCCAAGCCCTTCCCTGAATCTGGTGACATATGGAACGACAGTCCATGGGGTTCAATGGGCGGGGGTGTGATCGTGGACTGCATTAAGACTTACCATATGGGAGTAGCTTTGGCCACGAAACAGACGCCGTTTGCGTTGCTGAAGCCTGATAATAGCCCTCCTGTGTTGGTGAAGGTAGTGGATACGAAGTTGCCGGGTGGGAAGCAGGTTTGTAGAAGTTAATTTTACTTCAGGCTGCCCCTTTTTTGGGACTAGGTCCGTAACACTCTCAATACTATTACTCCCGTTAACCAGGATATGTGTCTAACGAAGACGCCGAAGTTTGACCCTCGACGAGTCTTGGGGGAAAGTTCTTAGATTTGACACGACTTTAATCGAAAGTGAGAAAAGGAATAGTTGGAAGGGACATACCACATAGTCCAGTAGCGTCTGTCTCAGCGATATAGTCGTTGATAGCCTTTTCGTATTACAAAAAGTCTATCAACGACTATATCGCTGAGACATCGTTACGGTTTTGGTTACGTGAATCGGGCCACTGCTTGTCATACGAGACTCCTCGCTAAGCGAACTGTGGTTGCTTCTATTTTTTTATGTTTTTCAGATTTCTTGATGGAATGCTTTTACCAATAACCTGGCAGAAACTAATTTTATAATTTATCACTAAACATAAATATTTCAAACGATTATTTCGTTTCAAAGTTTGAGATTCCGCCTCTTCAATGTATCCAAAACTAAATTTCTCATGTAGCCAATGTTTCATAAACTACAGGATTGATGCTAAACGGATGCTTCTGTGATGAAAAACGGTTTCATTGCAGATGTTGGTACCGGCGACAGCTGAAGATCTGAGGGTTGGTGGCAGAATCGTCGTGAACAACGAAGGAGACGATAATACATCCCGGGTAACTATTTCTTTAATCTTCTTCTGTATCCCATGTTGCTGGACCGTTAGATTGAACGAAGCTTTAGGTAGACCCGATGCATTAGCATCATGCACTTCATCATCTACATTTTTTCGCTTTGAACTTTTCTTAGACCCTAGCACGCGTTATCTTACATACAGCAAAGTCAGTCAAAGTGATTTTTTTTTTATTAATGTAAGCTATTAATAGCAGCTTTTACAGCTGCGTTTCGTACGATGAGTGAGAGAGCCGTAAGCCCACCCCACCTCCCCCTCCCTCCATCCCACTCCCCTTCAAGTCGGCAATATGCGAGCAATACATTTGGTATTGTAAGGATCTATAGGCTACGGTAACTGTTTAACATCAGGCGGGCCATACGCATTTTTGCCACCGCCACCGCAGTCCTATGAAAAAAGCACTTATAAATCGCCAAATTAGCGAAAATATTTTAGCGTTACTACCGGTTCGTATTGTTGCTTCCATTGAGAAGAGCCGGCAAGAAACTGCCTGCCGCAGGGCTGATCTAAGGAGCACTGAGTAAGAGCATGCTCTCCTGTGCTCCCTAGATGGCCCCTGTGGCAAGCGTGTGCCTAGTGTGGGTGCCAGAATTCCGTGTGTCGACAATTGCTCTGTTTATTTATGCCTGCCTGGTACTTCGTGTAACTTTCCATGTAATGTAATGTAAATGTAATGTAATGTAATGTAAAATGTAATGTAACGTCACGACTTTTATCCCCGTTCGGGGGTAGTCAGAGGCTTGAGTGGCCGTACACCACCACATTGGGGAGGTATTAACCAACTCAAAGCCCACGTTTCACCAGATAGTCAGAACCCAACGTGACAGGTGGTGAACCGTGTCGCCGTGTATACAGGAACTGACTATTACCTAATCCCGAGGGATAGGTAGGTTTCCTCACGATGTTTTCCCTCACCGTCTAACTTTCCATCAACTGTGTATACTCCAGGATAGGAGCATGGCGGGTGGTGTCGAGGCGGGTGGTGGCGCGGTGCAGATCCGCGTGCCGGTGGTGGCGACCGTGGTGCCGCGGCTGCGCGCCGGCGGCCGCCTGCACCTCGCGGTGGAGGAGCCGCACCACGCGTACCACACCGCGCTCTCCGCTGACGGTAACATACTAAGCCCGTCACACACTCCCCCCACTAACTTCTTCTTATAAGAAAAGAAAGAAAGAAAGAAACATTTATTCGACACACTCGCAACACATAGACAGAGGAAACAGAAAAAAAAGGGGTCAGCGCGAACTGTGCCGAAAAGGTATCGTTTGGTTAGTGTAGTGTATGTGTAGTGTCTTACCGTATGGTTAGTGGCCAACCTGGTATCAGAGTTGTTCAAGACACCCGAAAGTCTTTGACAAGACACGATAGCTGCCTGAGGACAACAACCGGATCGACTTTTTACGTGCCCTCCGAAGCACGGAGACGCTCAGTTCAAATCCCACTAAACGGTCACCCATCTCTGACTGACATTGCCAAGCGTTGCTTAATCTCCGATCGTTTACCGATCAGTGATTTCAGCTGGATGAGCCCAACATGTCCCCCTGTCTCTCCCTCTCTCCCACTTTCCTTCAAGTCCGCAATGTGCGACCGATGACTGTGGAATTGCAAGCATCTATAGGCTACGGTAACTGCTTAGTATCAGGCGGGCTTGTCACCGTAGTCACATAAAAAATCCTACAGGATTGGGGGATTTTATTCTTGCTTTTTACTAGTGGGTGAGGTGAACGTGGAACCTTGCACCAATAGAGTGGAGCCTCGTCCTGGACCTTCCAATCCTTTGCCGAGACCAGAGCCGCGACATCTAGAGCCCTGCAACAATTTCGAAGACGGATTACGATCAGGTATTAAGACTATACGAAAATTATGAGGATGCACTTTACCCTGTACTTTCTATGGAATTTATTTACGAGATCGAATAAGAAATGAGGAGATAGGTACGTAGATAAGCCAAGGTCACCCTGGTCCCACCCTCCAGGGTGAGATCAGGGTGACCTTGGTTTATCTCGGCCTACAGCTGTGTACATACATCTTTTGGCTGTAAATGATGATGGCTAGGTGATGGAACCGTTCTGCAGGTCTTGTCTGCTTTCCCTCATCCTTCTTTCTCTCTGCTAGGTGCTCGAATATCTTCCACTTGCACGTTGCCGCCACCAGCCCCATCTCCTCCACTGGACCTCATCTCCATGGATCTATTTGAACCTATGGAATGTATACCTTTAGGTAAGCAATTGTTATTATTAATTTTGGATACTTAACATCAGTATACTAACTTCAGTCATTGTTGTTTGATACCAAACCAAGCAACCTATGTAGTATGGGACCATTAAAATAGACTTGGGGCAATACCGATGCTACCCAGACTAGGGCAAATTACAAAAATATTATTATAAAAAAAAACCGACTTCAAAAAAACCTGGATCACTAAAAAGCCTGAAATAATATTTCTATTACCACCTCTGCCTACCCCTTTGGGAAAACCAGACGTGATGGTGTGTTATCGAGTATTTGGGGTCGGTGCCAATCTATCTTCTTACTTTTATAGTCGGTATACTTGGCATACCAAGATTGGCACCGACTCCAAATACTCGATAACACACCATCACGTCTGGTTTTCCCAAAGGGGTAGGCAGAGGTGGTAATAGAAATATTATTTCAGGCTTTTTAGTGATCCAGGTTTTTTTGAAGTCGGTTTTTTTTTTTTATAAAAATAATTTTATTTCACGATTTTTAGTGGCGCCATACCAATGAACATTTTGGCATATTGAACCGTATGAAGTAAGCCCAACAAAAGGTAACTGCTGTAAATCTTTGAGGAATTCCCTCGACTGTCTATGGTCTCCATCATTAGACCTGTAATGGTACTTATAACCCATATGGGTGCAAAGTTCTCTCCAATACAAATTAATCAAGCCCAAACACCAGGTAATTGCTGTAAATCGTTGAGGAGTTCTCTCGACTGTCTTTTGACTCCATCATCAGACCCCTAATGACAGTCACAACCCATCTAGGTGTAAAGTTCTCATCAATACTAATTAATCAAGCCCAAACACAAGGTAGCTACTGTAAAACGTTGAGGAGTTCCCTTGACTGTCCCTCGTCTTCATCATCAGTCCCCTAATGGCAGTCACAACCCATATAGGTGTAAAGTTCTCATCAATACTAATTAATCAAGCGCAAACACAAGGTAGCTACTGTAAAACGTTGAGGAGTTCCCTTGACTGTCCTTCGTCTTCATCATCAGATCCCTAATGACAGTCACAACCCATCAAGGTGTAAAGCTCTCATCAATAGAAATGAATTAAGTCCAAACACAAGGTAGCTACTGTAAAACGTTGAGGAGTTCCCTTGACTGTCCTTCGTCTTCATCATCAGACCCATAATGACAGTCACAACCCATCTAGGTGTAAAGTTCTCATCAATACAAATTAATCAAGCCCAAACACCAGGTAATTGCTGTAAATCGTTGAAGAGTTCCCTCGACTGTCTTTCGGCTCCATCATCAGATCGACTCCAGACCTTCATAAAATAGTAGTGCTTTAAAATACTTAATGAAAAAAATTACAAACGCACTAGTCGCCCCCACGATTTTCGAAGATTCCCCTCGATTTCTTAGGGATGCCATCATCAGATCCTGGTTTCCTTATCATGGTACCACCCCCGGAAAATCTCCTTTCCAACAAAAAAAGAATCATTAAAATCGGTTCATAAACGACGAAGTTATCCGCGAACACACATAAAAAAATATATATATATGTCGGAGAAGGAAAGATGGGGTCCGTCGCTTTCTCATATTGTGGGCGTTCAGTGGGTATAAAGATGACTAATAAGATCTCAAAATGGCACGAAGACAGTTTCCAATCGCATGTCTCGCTCGACCGCTCGGCGCGGCGGTGCAAATCGTACTATGCTCCCCGCCAGTGCCGGCCAACGCAAGTGGACTCTGTCCAACGCCTACAGATGGCGCTGTCGTACCATTTCGATCGTTTCAATACTCTTTCAATGTTGCCATCTCCGACACGGCCATCCTGCGAATCACACGTCCTCGTGTGTCTATTGGCATCGCAAAACATTCATAATCTAACCGCTCGGTCACTCCTGACCTAAGTTCCAATCCAAAATCATCCAATACCATGGTTACCGTAATCGTTACTGTGATAGTTACCGTAATAGTTTCTGCGATAGTCACCCTGATCGGCACCTTATTCGTCACTTTAATCGTCACCTTAATCGTCACCTTAATCGTCACCTTAATCGTCACCTTAATCGTCACCTTAATCGTCACCTTAATCGTCACCTTAATCGTCACCTTAATCGTCACCTTAATCGTCACTTTAATCGTCACCAAGATCACTGCCATTACCTAATCACAATTTGACCACAACTCTGTCAGAACTCCCTCCAGAACCCCCTCCTTCGGAACCCTCCATCGGAAACCTCCATCGGAACTCTCCATCGGAACCCTCCATCGGAATCCTCCATCGGAACCCTCCATCGGAACTCTTATCAGAACTCTTATCAGAACTCCTTCAGAACTCTCCTGGACCGCGCAAAGATAGTAACACGTAGTAAGTGAAGTTAGGCTCCGGGCTGCAAACCGCCGTTTATCATCCAAACAGCCACCTCGCCGTTTATCATCCCAACAGCCACCTCGCCGTTTATCATCCAAACAGCCACCTCGCCGTTTATCATCCAAACAGCCACCTCGCCGTTTATCATCCAAACAGCCACCTCGCCGTTTATCATCCAAACAGCCACCTCACCGTTTATCATCCAAACAGCCACCTCGCCGTTTATCATCCAAACAGCCACCTTGGGTGACCTCCATCGAGTACCCAGTTCCACACAACAACAACAACAACTCATTGCCACCATCCGGCAATTCCAACAGCGACTGCTTACATCTCCAAGCCAAACGCACGCCACACGCCTTTCGTGGCCGCACTGAGACGGGTAATTAGACCCGGTTTTACGCCTACGTTTGGGAATGGCAGGAAGGTGTATTCGGTCTAAGTGTCTGCATACTACTTAAGGCACTAAATACAACAAAAAGTCCAATCCCTTCATCAGTGTCCATTTTTCTCGTCAGTCTTACTAGAGCAATAATTGGTTAAATGGCTAACAGTAGTTGGTTAACTGGAGAATCGGAATTCATCGATCGGAACGTTATTGATAATTTTCGAACACAACTTCATTATTTGAGAACACCATCGGGTAAGTAAGTTACACTTCACTGTTGCACCTATGGCCAACCACTAAAACACTCGTTTATCCAAAGGGCACCGCTGAGACGTCGCGTTTAGGGTGTTTTTACCTTGCTAAATGTTTTGACGCGTTCGGTTAGGTTAGGTTAGGTTAGAACAGTGACCACAACGTAGCCAGAGCCAAATAGTACCCATTTGGTTATTAGTAAAAACTTCGAGGTGTTGGTCCATGACCTTGGGATCAAAGATCGTTCAAGGTCACAGTCAAACTTCAAGTTTATTCGAGAGCAAATAACATTCGATGTCAAAGGTTACTCGAGGTCAAAGGTAATTCGGGGTTAAAGGTCATTCGAGGTCAAAGTCGACCCATTTCCTTTCCGCCACCTGTATACTCAAACCTAAACGTAAACCTAAACATAAACCTAAACCTAAACCTAATGGCGCCCCTAAGGATACACATTACACACTGACCGACGTCACGCAAATTATAGTCCTTTACACAAAGCTTCTAAAAACTTAACTCCGTCGTAATAAAATTAAGAACTACGATCCAACTTTGATCACATTGGCAAAATAGTCCGGCTGCAATCGTAAAATAATATCCGCAACAAAACAAAATCACATAGCAACGACCAGAGTAAATAGACGGTAGGCAGAAAACGACCAGAGTAAATTGAGGATAGGCAGAAAACAGTTAAATCTCGTCCACCCTCCAATCCAAATAGCAACATCACGCACACCCGCACTTTCTTTGTCAATGTTATAGCATGTACCGCGTGTACCCTCTCTTTAGAGAACACGTGTACCAAATAAACATGGTTCGACTCACCGGATTCTGCTTCATGCAAACCTGCCACCACCATCGCCGTCCCGATGCTGCTCCGCGCCGTCGGCAGCCACACCGTCTGTCGATACTCGCATCGCAGCCATCCGCTTGCACACAGCACCGAATTACCACACAAAACAATTAAAACGACACTATTAACACTTCACACACAATAATTCAAACGTCCGTTGCGACTTAGCAAATCGCATAATGTTCTTTGTGCACCGCCATTTTTATTTTTTTTCATTGTTCAAACACGTGACACCTTTAATTTTTAAAATCAACGAGAATTAACACTACGACTTGGAAACTGTGAAGTAACTGCCAATAGTTAAATTTCTACGCGATCATCAACGTTTTTAGCCATCGTTCGATCTCACTTCTGATGTCGGAGAAGGAAAGATGGGGTCCGTCGCTTTCTCATATTGTGGGCGTTCAGTGGGTATAAAGATGACTAATAAGATCTCAAAATGGCACGAAGACAGTTTCCAATCGCATGTCTCGCTCGACCGCTCGGCGCGGCGGTGCAAATCGTACTATGCTCCCCGCCAGTGCCGGCCAACGCAAGTGGACTCTGTCCAACGCCTACAGATGGCGCTGTCGTACCATTTCGATCGTTTCAATACTCTTTCAATGTTGCCATCTCCGACATATATATATATATACGGTCGAATTGAGAAACCTCCTCCTTTTTTGAAGTCGGTTTAAAAAGGTTATCTCCAAAATTGGTACAACCAGAATTGACCAAGCAACTGCCACTCAAGCCACTGGTCCTATTACGTGCCGGACCACCTGTTACGTTGGTTCGAGATTTTCTCAATTTACGATAGAAATTTGTCCAAATTCTAAATTCGTAACCCAAAGGAAACAGATTATTGCTTGCGTACGGGGTTCGTAAAAACAGACTGTAGCTATACCATCACCTCTTATAGCAGTATTATTTTAACCTTACAGCGACTTTTTGTAATTTGACCTCGCTTATTGTCATGACATTACAAAAAGTCGCTGTAAGGTTAAAATAATACTGCTATAAGAGGTGGTGGTAAGGCCCCTTTGTCTTTGGAGTCACAGCACGCGTCATCGTGAAATGAAATATTAGATGATAATGATTTTTAAAAAAATATTATTTATTTATTTATATTCTGCAGGTCCTCAAATAACGGCTGTGGACAACATCGACCAGCCACCCCCATCAGATGACTCGGACATTTTCATCGGGGAATTTGAAGTTAGTGTTAATTCTTCTCTTCTAGCAATGACTTAGGTCTATTCAGAGAGTTCAGTAGAACTGCATCTGGACTGCAAGTCAGCTACAAAATATCAGTTTGGATGCGGTTTTGTTGTAGTTGATATACCTATATAGTTCGCGACAGGTCGAGATGACATTCGGATTATGAATCGATTATGATTCGATTATGATTCGAAATCCGAATCAATTAACAGGACCCGCAACGCAAAAGCATAATTTAATTTAATAATTATGTGGGCGATTTTAATTTTTTATCGGGTCCTGTTATTTTGATTCGGATTTTATTCTGCAAAAAGCTCATAACCCGAATGTCATCTCGACCTGTCGCGAACTTATAACTGCATCAGAACTGTCGAACGCAAGCTGCTTGCTTAAGTACGCCATACACGCTGCGGTCTACCGTAGATGTTAGGTCTGTGCAGGTTTACCTGCGCAGGTCGGTAGCGTGTATGGTGACGTTCCGGATACCGGAGCGGTCTTTAGTTCTTATCGCGATGGCATCGATTGAGGACGATGACGCACTGACATTGATAGGCCTTGTAGGACTAGAAAACAACTGACGTGACTTGCGCAGGCGACCGGAAAACATGCACACACGTACAGGTACATCGCACGGTGTCACTCAAAAGAATTGATTTTCGATCTTGCTCCGGTCGCCTGCGCAGGTTAAAAAAACTGCACAGGTATATTTTCACACACGCTGCGGTCTACCTGCGCAGGCATACTAGCACAGGTAGACCTCTCCGGTACACCGTAGCGTGTATGGCCAGCATTACAGGTTAACTGTAGACGCACTACCCTACTAGTTCATAGACTATTTCGTGGACAATGGTCCATGAAGGTCCGCTTAGTCTATTTCAGCCCTAGTTATCTTATTAATTCTTATCCAACTTATTTCAGGAGAGCATCCCGCTATCCGACTCGGACTGAAGCGTTGTTTATTTTTACTTTATTTTGTTTTTTTATTTGGTTTTGTTCGCGCACGTCAAAGGATGAAGTTGTTTTGATTTAGTGTTTTAAGCGAAAATGAGTTATGTTTACTAATAGTATATTATATTTTATTGTGCATGCAACAGTTTGTTATTCTAGCTAGATCATCCCCCCTCTCCCCTCCCTCTGTCCCACTCCCCTTCAGACTGGCAACGCGCTAACGATGCCATTGGGAGGTATTGGTATAGGCTACGGTAACTGCTTAACATCAGGCGGGCCTTACGCTTGTTTGCCAACTTAGTAACAAAAAAAAAACTACTAAATTATTTATGTCCAGCAAGCAGTAGCCGTCTTCCGGCTGATAGATGGTTTTTTTCCTTTCGTTGACTCCATTTCTATTTCCCATAACTAAATTATCTATCAAAGTCATCATCAAAATGTCTGTACGATCGGCTGGCCCTAAAAAGGCAATTTCCTGTCGTCAATGTAAATAATCCGGGGCATTATGACGTAGCTATGACGTCGCTATTGTATCGTTTCGACATCGTTGTCGTATCGTATTGTTGTCGGCACGTGGACGGAAATAGACCCTTTGGTACAGCCCTACTTGGGTTTAGTTCGGGATTGTGATACTAGATGGCAGTAGTTGTTGGGAAATGGCAAGTATTTCAAGTTTTAACTCTCAATAGGGTACGCAGTTTCAATTCAGGCTAAGATATTAAATAGCATTATTATAGTGATATTTTTATTAGTTGTGGCAGAATCATCTGTTGGTACTTATTTACCTACCTACTTCTTAAATACTTAAGTATCTAGGACATAACATTCACTTACTCGGGTAAGGAAGTAAGCCTCATCTTGTACTTAGTGTTTTTATGAATAGATATCTTTTTCTATTATTTGGGGTCTTTTGAATTAGTATCGTTGCTAGGGTCAGTTTTTTAAATAAAAAAGTGCTATACTGAACTCTACTTAGTTTTATTTTGTAGGCGTTAGATGTCGCTACTTACCTCGGTTGCAAATTGTAAGAATTAGAATTTGTAAAGTAAAATTCTTATAGTACCTAAACTTGTCAGATTTACTTATTTATCAATTTCTATTGGATTGCAAATTCACTAATTTATTATTAGGAATATTTGAGTAGATAGGGAAACTAACAAAAATACAAACAGCATGGAAAATGATGCTAGATGGCGCTACCTATCCTATATCAGTTGCAATAATTTACAAAAGTGAATTTATCCTTATTGACAGTAATGTTTTTCAAGCTATTTTTTATTACCTACAATTTTTAATTTTTCCACGTTACTATCAAAAAAGAAAACTTACTTAGCTACTAACTACTAGGTAGGTACCTAACACAAATAGTCCAAATTAATAAATAAGTCGTCCAATTTAAATTTCATTCATAATTCAACTCATCCTATAATCGTACCAGTAAAACGACTAATGACCAACCAACCAACGTCCGACCACAAAAAAATTGCACAGTGGTATTTAGTGACTTTTTTCGTACAAAATAACGGCATAACATTTAACAAGAAGAATGCGACAATAAAACGCGAATTACGCTCGTCCAGTTTTTTACCAAAGCGCTACACGTGACCGACACGTGACCCGAAATATTAAAACTGGTGTTAGATCTGACACGCGGCCTTTCCCACCAATAAATAGAGAATTGTACTGACAACCCTGTAATAAAAAATTATCCAACTCTGCAATCAAATTTCAACCTTAACTCAAAGCTCTTTAGTCTAAATTCTTATAACAAAATAACCGTCGATTAATCAAACTAATCTATTCGAAATTCGAACTTATTTTTCTGTTCCAAAGTTGAAATTTGTTTGTATAACTGGCCAGTAAATTTAGGGTTGTCCCTAATACCGCCCCCGACAGTTATCGAATAATGCTCGAACACGTGGCGTTGTGCGTTTTTTATCGAATATTTGCGTCGTGCGAACGCAAAAGTGGCGTCTGGTGTGGACTGGCCGCACAATGGGTTGCATTGTGTGGGAAAACCGATGGGCAAAAATTCTGAAATAAAAAAAATCAAGAAAACGTTAACGCGAAAACTCTTTTTAGTTCTAATATAGATATAATCTAGAGAGTAAAGTTATAATATTTAATAATTATCGTGTGATTTTTTCTCATAAGGTTCTCACGAGACAGTGAATGTTTTCTATCGGTACAATAGCATTTTTAAATATAAAATCTAGGCTATCAATAATATCTAATACAGATTGGTACACGCTACATAATACCTATGCATTGTTAATTGTTCTCGAATTAATATCATTATGCTATTGATATTATATGTAGGTACATAGTATTAAATGTTTCGAAAACCAACAATAATTATAATCCATTCATAAAACCTACAATAAACTATCAATTTCATGAAATATCATTAAAAACAAACAAACACGGGGACGAAATCCCTCTCAAGGGTCCAATCGACCCCACAAATATCATTTCATATTTTGATTATGATATCAGTGTCACCCACGAGCAATCGCGGGGTTTTTTATGTCCTTTGTCCGTTAATACACATATTAACCCATTAAAAGTCGCGTGCCAACATAATATAATATTTCATACGTATAATAAAACTATTGTTGTTATAAATGTTGGGCTTTTTTATGAAAGAAATTGTGATACCTATAGGTATATGTATTCGATACTTAGGTACATGATAGTCAAATGTTAAAAAGTTAAAGTTAACAAATATTAGCTCAAAAAGTTAGTCTTTGCTGTTTGAGTTGTAGTTATCTACCATTTTTTGTACGACGCATATTAAGCAGCTCTCAAATTTCTATTGCGTTTGAGTATTTGGCGCCCTATATCAACCAAGTGTGGCCTCAAATACTGTTGTTGGCAAAATCATTGATTAATGACAATGGAAGGTATTTTTTCTATTCAGAAAGTGAGTATTTCGTAGTAAGAGAGTTTTATATGGATAATTTAGTCTTGGCTTGGCTTTTCTGCGCTGGCGTCCTCTAGATATTTTAAATTCCTTTCTAGACTAGTTATGTTAATATTGCTCTACACCTAAAACGCTAACTAATAATACAACATTATTAGCAACAAGTTTTCTACTCTCCAAATCTTTATTCGCTATAATTAACGATGTTCACCCGTCGGCGGCAGACGCGCGACTGACGTGACACGTGCATCACACGCGCCGCGGATTAACGCGATTGGTCACGAGAATGCGTCCGCGCAGCGTTGACGACTCAATCGGGATTTGTTGCTAAGTTTATGTAATGAGGTATGACATTGCTTTATTTTGTCTATTGCTGGGAATATAATATAATTGATTGATCGTTTTATTCGTTCACATAATTTTGTGTCTGTCCCACTTTGCACTGTAGCCAGTAGGTAGACATACCTACTAGCAAGAAGATACAGATTAAAATCTATAAATTCTAAGATAACATAAATAGTGTCTGATTGCGCTTCCCTGTCAGGCCTTTTGCGGCTTAACTATACTGATTATAAAGTACATTCCGCATGCGATTTTTTTTAAATACAATTTTTTAATTAGGTGTTCCGCTTTTTCAGTCTAAAGAGATAATATATGACCAATTAAAATAGTGACAAACAGAAACTATTGCCTCTTAAAACGTTTTGTATTTAGACATGTTTTATACGTACTTAAATAAAATTATCTGGCCATTGCCAGTAGTGCTTCTACATATTCTTACAAGTAGGAATGCTGAAAATTTCAGCTTTTAGGAAGCTATTTATTAGTGTTAACCTACCCATAATTACCATTATTATTTACTTACCTAATCTTCATCATATGCTAGCTATTATTATTCGTTTACACTAGCTTTCTATATGCGGTAGCTTCTAGTTTTACAAACTGTTATTACTTTGTATTAATGCTGTAAGCTATCCAAATAAAATAAAATAAGAAACCACCTATTACCTGTATTTTTTTTTATTACCTTAAGAAAAGATAGGAAAATAACTCTATAACACATTTGTCTAATCTTTAAACTAACGACTAACAAATAAAACTAAAAAATCTAAAAATACAGCTCTAGGTAGAGCAGATTTTAATACCTAAACAAAACGGTTACACAGAAAACCTTTCAACATCGATGCTTTGAACTGAAATCGACATTGGAATTGTACAGCCGGCCGGCAGATTACTCAGCATATACCACGCATCGGCGGAGAGGCAAATTGTTCACTAACCTGATTACAACTAGTTCCACATTGTCTTTACCACCCTGCCTGCCTGTGGGGGAGGATCATGTGGTTATAGAAGAACTGGAAGCACTACTTAGGTAATTATTTTTTTTCATTGAACGAATTATGTGACTGGAAATGATGGTAACTTCGATCAGAGGTTCGATCAACAAAAATCGATCGATCAAATTTAAGGAATTTGTATGTACCTATGAAAGTAGAGACCAAAGTAGACTTGCAACCAAATAGTCCCAAAGTAACGTATTGTGTTATGGGGGCTATGGAATTCCAATCACTCTATGATGCGTGCGAGTGATACCGCTGGTATTGCAAGCATCTATAGGCTACAGTAACTGCTTAACATCAGACGGACAGTGTACTTGCTTGCTGCCTTAGTTATATAAAAATGATCAGGGGCTTACCACGACCTCTTATCGCGATTCAATTATAGGAACGTTTTAACGTTTCAGCGACTTTTTGTGCAATGACGTACCTTATTGTCATGACAATGAGAAACGTCATTACACAAAAAGTCACTGAAACGTTAAAACAATACTGCTATAAGAGGTGGTGGTAGGGCCCCTGAACAGTTTAAGAATGTATCACTAAAACAATTTAGGTTTAAGAATGAAAGAAATCTAAATGTTTCAGTGATCACTGATGGATTGATCTATACCTTAGCGTTCAAGTATATTATCTCCTCCCTCTATCCCTTTCTCTTTCTGGTTGGCAACGTGCGAGCGATGTCATTGGTATTGCAAGCATCTATAGGCTACGGGAACTGCTTAACATCGGGCCGTAGGTACGCTTATTTGCCACCCCAGTTATACCTATGTGCCTATTTGGTTGTAGGATATTTTTTATTACAAAATTCTTTTGATCCAATTTGTAGACAGTTCTAGTGTTAATATTTCCATGTCGAAACCCATAAACCATCAAATTTGTGTATAAATTCATTATATTTCAATGAGGGCCGCAGCCCGCGATGCGTTTTCTGTAATGCAATTTCTGCGGTTAAAGTCGAACAATGATTTCGCTTTTTATGAACATCAGTGTATGGGGTGCAGTTAATATGATTAAGTTTTAGTGTATTATATTGGAATTAATGGAAATATGAATTGCAATAATGATATACGAGAAAATAGTATGAAAATTGGTGATAAGATCAAAATCTGAAAATTGAATAAGTATCATATGTATTTCGTGCGCAGATCGCGAAACAAAGAAAGTGTTTCATCTTAAATCCTGAAGAAATTATGAACACTTTATACACACAATACAGAGACTTTACTTGTAGCTTTTCCATGAGTTTATATGGTAGTTATAAAGCATAATTTGTAAATCGTGTTCGGCAACGCCGCTGTAGAATTCATACGAATATTTTACTATCTAGAGTATATTATCGAGAGTAAAATCATGATAGGTAGAGCCAATTCCTTTTGTTATACGAATAAAACAAAGTGAAATGCATAGATTTACTAGATACCGCCCTACTAAGAAAAATCATTTCCAGAAATGAGGCAACTTATTTTCGACGCGGCCTGTCAGTTTCATACAATGGTTGCTGTCAGATGTACTGAAGTACTCAAAAATTTGAGCATTATCAGTTGCCGCATTTTATTAGTGCGCATGCTCCATCTAGTTGGAGCGCCGCGGAAACTAAAATTAATCTATGGTGAAATGATATGAAGTAAAGTCACGTGAAGTGGATGGAGTAGAGCGAAGAGAAGTGAGTGAAATATATCCGTTATTCTAACATAGGTACCGTACCGGCCGTTCCCATAGTCTGTCTAGAATTTTCATTCCATAATACCACTGGATGGTTTGCCTTTCTATAACAAAATAAGATTGCAAAATCATAAAAGAAGTAAATAAAGTATTGTAACTTGCAATTGTTGCAATACAATCCTGTTTAAACTGATATTTACAAAGTACAGCAAACACGGCAATACAGGCGATTATAATTAGAGCCACCCCACACTAACTCGATGAGGGCTGCCCAGGGGCGGCTTTATGCAATAACTGGGTCTGTGTAATTTGATTTTTATTTGGATCCCGTTTGTTAGGCACTTGATTGCCTTGGGCGGGCAAGAATTACTTGACTTGTTACTTGTTACATGAAATGATATTTTATGGTAATGATGATTTACAATTTGACAACATTATTATGTATAAATTATGTAGGTACCTACTTACTTATCTACTCTGTTTTACTCTGTTTAACAAATTGACCTTCTTTGAGGAATTCAAATTCTTTAACAACATTTTGGCACTTCTGCTAAAAAAATATTGTCTTATTCATTAGCCACTTCCAGATGCGTCACATGCCGCGCGAGGCAAATTGCCTCACGAAGTTTGACTTGCCTCTCGCGAGGCAAATGCGCGTCCTGCTTCACCTGAGCGCTGTCATTTGCCTCGCCTAATTTCGATGTCATACGATGTCATACGTGTCAAACTGATTGCTCGGGTATACCTTTCTCTGTCTAGAGTGTAGGTTGCCTTGCCATGCCTCGCGTGGCATGCGACTGAGGCAAACGTCGTGCTTCGCGAGGCGAGGGAGCAGCCTTGCGCTGCATGTGCATGTTGTAGACACGCCTATTTTAAAAGTTCGTCTCGGTATTTTTTTTATATCAATAAAACAAGTCTAGACTAAAGTAGGAAGAAAGTGTAGTCTTAAAGGGGAATGGTTAGGTTCTGCTAGAATCTAGAACGATAATAACTCTATTCCTACCCGTCTCCCTATGTAAGTATTGTTACCTCCACAAAACTCCATCTAAATTAATGATGATAAAACACAAAGGGACAACTCTTCACACACGAGTGTGTAGGCAAAAAATTAAAATTCGTGAAGCAACAATCGCAATAGAACACACTGACAACATACTCTTTGATCTCCAGCCTTTGACAGACTCTCAAACGTACAGACCTCATTTAAATGTGAAAACAATGATTTGAAATGTACAAAAAAATTACTACTCTAAAGTTGATACGTTAAAATTGCTTTTTCAGTGATAAAATGAGTATTGTTTAATATAATGAAATATAAGCAAATTAATTTGGTTTACGTGCAATGAGAATTGAAGTGTTTTGTTTTCGTTGCATTGGCTGCGCCTAAGCACTCAGTTTTGATCTCGGAATGCATAGACATAATACTGTGACGTAACATGAGTGCTCGGGCGAGGCATGCGAGGGATGTGGACACACCAAATTGAAGAAGTCATGAAGTAATGTTATGTAGGTACATTCTTCTACACATTATGTAAGCCTGGTAGAGTTCATTACAATAAATTAATAAATAATGTTGTGGTAAGGGGGCGTCCATAAATTACGTGAGGCATTTAGGGGGGAGTGGGTCGAGAAAAATCTCACCAATTCTCACGTGGGCGAGAGGGGGGTCTCGGCAAATCTCACGTAATTTCACCCAGGGGGGAGGGGGGTCGAAAAATATCAAAAATCACCTCACGTTAGTTATGGACGCCCCCTAAGTAGGTACCTACCTATAAACGATAACATCCTCATAAGTAGGTACTTACTATTTTGTGTATTTATTTAGTAATTATTTTTATTTATCGTCGTCCTCTCTACAATACCTATAATAATTGTGCTGAAGATATTTAAAACTTACCTTATAATTAGGTACGGTCAGCAACGAAAGTCGCTGAACATTCTCAGATTTTCAAATAGCTTGCACACTTTTGTTTTGCATCAAATCCATAATTTTTCTTTATCGAAACAAAATGTAGACATGTTGCTAATGTTTGGTTTTATAAAGGTTTACCAAAGTTTGTAGAATAAAGAGTATAACCGATTTGAAAAATTCAGAATGTTCAGCGACTTTTGTTGCTGACTGTACTAGATAATGTACCAAACTCCCTCAGAATCTGCTTCCCATCACGCAAATATAATCAAACAAAAATTTTCGAACTCTACAAAATAATTTCAATATTCATGAGTTTCAACAAAACAAATCAGAGCCACTATTCCGCCGCGAGTCGTCAAACAAATCGGATTCTCGAATCAATTTGTCTACAGCCTGCACAGAACAAATATTCAGGTGAAATCCTGAAAGGATTACAAAGAATGAAAACACGTAGATGCGATAGTCTTCAAAACCTGAAAGTATTGTCTTCACCACAGAGGAAAGACTAAAGAAAGAGGAGCCCTTATTAGATATATGTATGAAAAAAACGTGGTCATTGTTTTTTCATTTTCATTGTTCTATCTATCGGTAAATAGTTGAACTACTCGCTTCGTTTTATGTCGATGTTAGTACTAGACCGACCACTCGGCCGAGTTGCTTAGGGCCAGTCCCCTTAGTAATTGGTCCATGGTCTTCACTTATTGCACAAGTAACCAGCATAAGCTGAGCTCTTTTTATCACGGATATCAATAATAAACAAGGCTCAGCTTATGTTGGAAATTTTCCCTGAGATGTGCAGGAGACCGTACTTACTATAGGTGAGTAGGTAATTTGGTTGTCAGTAAAGGAATCTTAAGAGCTCAATTTGTAAATGTAATGTAATGTAACGTCACGACTTTTATCCCCGTTCGGGGGTAGTCAGAGGCTTGAGTGGCCATACACCACCACATTGTGGAGGTATTAACCAACTCAAAGCCCACGTTTCACCAGATAGTCAGAACCCAACGTGACAGGTGGTGAACCGTGTCGCCGTGTATACAGGAACTGACTATTACCTAATCCCGAGGGATAGGTAGGTTTCCTCAAGATGTTTTCCCTCACCATCAGCGAACTGTAAATTATGCACATAGATGAAAATTCATCCATTGGTGCATGCCCCACCGGGGATCGAACCTGGGACCTTCTGATTGTTAGCCCAACCTGTTCACCCCTAGGCTACAGTCGCTTTTTTTTTTTTTTCCCTCAATTTGTGCCCTGTAAATTACACCCTTAAGGACTTGGGACCTTTTTGGACCCTTAAGGTAAATATTTCAGGATATTCAAAAGATATATAATGGATATATAATGGGATATAATGGATATTCAAATTTTTATTAAACCAGCAGAAAAAAACCCACTGCTGGCGTAACTGACTCACTTCTGTTTACCTCTTCAGAAAATACATTATACATGTAACTCTAGAGGTACTTTAGCCATTATGGTCATATAATCCTTTTCAAAACCTTAATAGGACAAAAGTATAGGCTGTTTTACCTTATTTCTTATTGTGAAAAAAGTTTAAGTCTTATTCTTTGGCAGCGAACGCCGTCTGGGACCACCGTTGAATCAGTTCAAGCCTAGATTTAGTAAATTTACTATATTTAAAGTCTGTTGGTTTCTTGGGGCGTGCTATGCAAATTTGATCTACGCACATGTTTATTCTATCGCTGCGATTTCGTAAGTCGAAATATTTTTATCTGATTTTAAATCTTAGACGAGCAAATTTTTTTTATATGTGGGATTATTAAGTTTGGCCTTATCCGTGCCTAGGTTGGTAGAGTCTACCAGGTAGACCCATGTCTACCATCCTGGCTCAAAGGAACTGTATTTTGGGCATATGTCGAAACGAGTCTTAAAAAAACTTAATATTTTTAAATTAGATTCTTCTTTCGACTTGTTTTTTTTAATATTATTAAGGTAAACAAGCGTACGGCCCGTCTGATGCTAAGCAGTTACCGTAGCCTATAGATGCTTGCAATAACAAAGGCATCGCTCGTAATTTTCCGACCTAAAGGGGAGCGGGAAAGAGGGAATTATAATGTCCGATCTTTTTTTGAATTTAGAATGTCGCGTTCTAAATTCAAATGGTATTTGTGAATTTGTTGCAAAAACGCTACGTTTCTCTGGCACAGTGCGTATTGCTGCCATCGTAGGGCACCAACTGAATTCCCAATGAGGATGTCACGTTTCATCCGGTGACATCCGGGCGCCGACTTGTTTGGACAAAAGGGTTTTTGCCTCCGAAGAGTAAACTCAACAGATTTGACGCTTCGAGTTCCGCGATTTTCTTTATTAGATTATTTTGGTCGGTACGAATTTGAATTTTGAACGGATTGTGAAATTAATAAAGAAAATCTTATTAAGATGGAGCTTAATTTATTCAACAATAAGATAAATCGTCGCCTAGTACGAATATACCTTCCTACTTAATGGTAGAATCGATTTCCGTCAAACAGCAGGACTATTTGACTGTATGAGCATAGCAAACTAGTAGAACTATTTATTCAGATGGACTGACAAGACCTCAAACTTAAGTTAACCTCTTAATATTTTATCTGAGATGTTTATGTGTTTACGTTGATTATTATAAGAAAGTAATGAAATAAGTAAGTTGATACCCAAGAACATCTGATTAGTTGTTTTTGAATAGCGAATAAAAAAGCCATAGTAATAATAATGCGGTTCTAAATTTTTTATCATTTTCAATCCTAGCCCGAAGCGTTTTCAACCGCACGTCATCACCAATCAGAACATATGAACCACCAAACCCTAAAATTGTAACAATAAAAAATAAAATTCACACATTCTAATTTCGAATCATCGAATTGTAAAATGGCGGGCATTGTGCTCGAACATTTGCCGCGCACAATACGCGCCCCGCGTACCTATTCTGTAAAATTAAAAACGCAATTCGCATCGAAATCGTCGCGGATTCCGCACGAGTGGCCGGCGAAAATGGAAACTTAACAACCGCTGTAAATAACCACAAATCACAGCTTCCTAACGCCCGGGGCGAGACTTAAATTCACGCGCGAATGTAGCCATTGGGTTTTGGTGGTATGTTTCCATTGGCCATTTAAGATTTAATTTAAACTGACTGTTTGGTGTGACTTTATGAAATGTTATTACTTACCTCAAATAAATGAAGGTCCAATACCAAGAAATACATTAGCTAAGATATATTTTTTTTATTCTAACATAAAATGTACCAACCTACGCTATGGCATTATTTAGGTAGGCTATTTTCGGAGACGGTCTTTTTGTAATTTGTCCAGGTCCGAGTGCGCCCCGAGTGCACTACGGTAGGCATAGTTACTGGACGTTTAATAAGAAAGAGACTGACCTTCTTGATGGATGACTGCCTAAGTCCCCAAAAACGTACCTATAGGTACCTAAAATTACATTAACTTTCGCTAATAATAACATGTCCTATGGCATTTCTCAATTTGCAACCACACGATGCACTGAGCCGAGCGGCCTACGCTCGAACCACTGCGCTAAGCGGTAGTAGAGTACTTACACTTATTTTTATCGTGTCGGGCTTAGCTGTGGAAAGCAACACCCACATTACCTACCTACCCATCAAAATCAACATACGACCGTGACGCACCTCACGCAACACTGAACCCAAAAGACATAGGGACTGTACGATGACGTATTATTATTTTTAAATTCATACACTGTTCTAAAACCAAAATCAATTTTACAACCATATCAAAAAAATAACAACCTTACTCTCACCACAATAAGGATATTTTGAAGTGATTTTTTTATTGTTTCAAAACCAAAGTAGATTTGTAATAATTTTAGAAAACTTTCAACCATATCAGTGTAACAATAAGGATATGTGAAGTGTAAATGTTATAGGGCTTTATGACGTCATTTTGCACTTGCCGTGGGTGCAACGCGATCGGTGCGTTTCGAATTCGCGGTTTTTACAATACACCATAATGAATGGAACTATTCGATATCCATGACGGATTGCGAAGGATATGTATTGTTGAAGTTGTCGAATAGAATAGTAAGGTTTTACGGTTTTGTGGGCGATGACAATTTTGTATGTACGAGTTTGTTAATGATTGTCATCATTATTTTGAAAATGTGTTATTTCTCGATTGGATTTTTGTTTTTCATTTAATAATCATATAATATAATAATATTAGTCCTTTTATCGTCCCACTCCTGGGCACGGGCCTCCCCTCAATGCGAGGGGGATTCAGGATATAATCCACCACGCTGGCCCAGTGCGGGTTGGTGGATTTCACAGGTCTTTCGAAAATTTGTTAGAATTTCTAAGATATGCAGGTTTCCTCACGATGTTTTTCTTCACCCCAAGCAAGTGATAATCATATATAATTATTATTAAAGTTATGATTCGCATATAGATCGGGGTTTGAACCCTAGATTTTAAGCCCGCAAGACGCGGCTATCACTGCTGTTGTCTGTACCTTCACAAATAATGGTAATGCATTTATTCCATTTTACATCAGGTTCGTAGGACCACGACCTCCTGCAGCTCCAGCGATATCGCAAGACGGAAGTGACGTCACGGCGCACAATAGATGGCCCCCGGCATCCGGCGCGCGCGCACCACTTCCGGTGGAACTAATGTCGCGGATATATCCGTATGCAATTTGGCGGGTATTTGGAAAATATAGCGGTTAATGACTGCGGTTAATCGAGTGTTTAGGTGCGATTAGTGAGTTTAAGTGATGGCGGTAGATGTCGCTAGGAGTTGTGTTATGGCGGAGACGGACTAACCGCCAAATTTGTAGTTTTCAGCCAGTTGGTTTACAATGGTTTTACAAAGCATTTCTAGGAATAAAAGTGATTTGTAATGCCAGTGTAAGTCCGTCAAAACTTTATATTGGGGGTTACATTCTACTGCTGACGTTAGTCAATACCTACACTTATTAAAGTATCTTGATTTCCAGACGTGTTTCATTTAAAATTCTCATATTGTAATGTCTTGGTGAAAAGTTGATATTCCATAGGTTTTGATAACCCTGCCTTAGACTTTTTTATCTTTATGGTTCCAAATCTGTTTAAGGGCCATAACACACCTGGAAGCCATGGCGACGTCGCCGGCTACGTCAATTTGTCAAGTATTGATGGCGACGTGGCCAGTCCGTCGCCAGGTATGTTACCTGTCATACATTTCAATACGAATCAGTTGGCTACGGTGGCTGGCGACGTCGCCATGGCGTCTTGGTGTGTTATGGCCCTAACTGTTTGAAATGTCGCTGACCAGTCGACAATTTTTAAATACTCCACAGGGGATGATATAATAAAAAGATCACCACATGTCTGTTTATCCAACTTGTCATTTGTACAAAGGTTTTTCTGTACATCTGTACATGTCATGTATCAGCTAATAACGGGATGAACACGTCTCATCCATGGACCCCGCGGCAGTTCATTAGGCAACAGTTTAAGATGTTAAATAAACATAGAGCAATATTATTGAATAAATGGATGACTGTATGCGAGATGGAGACAGTAAAAATATACGCAGCGAAATTTTTCGATTTACAAAAGCGTCGAAATATTTTTTTATATAAAAATAAAACTTAGTAATTATTATAAATTATAATTAAGCGCTTATAATAATCGATTTCTGAATCCGAAACAGCTTCGTCAAGGTTTGAGAGACCATCCTTGTCAAGGTATTCTCATTTGAAGGACACCACTTAATAGTAAGTTTAGAAAAAATATAGGTACCTAGATCGGTATTATAAAATTTTGAACTGACAAAGTAATGACACTTTATAACACTATGACATAATACCATTCTAACATCCCCCATAGATTAAGGACGCTAATCAGCGAGGGTGCAAACTACCCCAAGTTACACCCCACGCAAGCGGGGGTGAAGTGTTAAAAATACAATAAGATATAATACACAATCACCACACTAGATTTCTATCCTAAAAATGGGCATACCTTTAAAAATGACCTTTATTATTTTAGAGATATGCACTTCAGTGTTTTTTCGATGGTAAAAATATGTTTGTAGATATAAACTATAATAATTCGCAACGCCTTCAAAGTGTCATATCAGTCATAGTGATACAAAATACATATTTTCAGATATGCCATTATGCAATACGGAGGGTGCATTTTGTTAAAGTTTTTATTGCATTTTAAAGTGCTATAAATATTAATGTTATACACTAAAACGTGTTAATAGTGTGTTTATTTACACCTGTACTTGATTTAATTTAATTTAATGTATTAACAGGTTTTTCAAATAACTATTTTAATGCAATAATCTTAGTTTATTGAAAATGTTGTGATTTTTGGATCCTGTTCACATTTTTTAATATAAATTCGACGTTTTGAAGGATATTCTATAGAATAACTGTCAATACATCATATTTACGGAGAATGCACGTTACCTGACGATTTCGTGAGTGGCCTGTTAGAAACTAATAGTTGCAGTGAAACGAAAATGTAAGTATATCCATAAAGGATGTTTTTTTTGTCTGTTCTTCCTACATAATATTAACAGGATTATTTTAATGCGCTACATTCATTCTCATTTGTATAGGTATCTACATCATATCTAAAGCGTAAACATTCGAAATACATAAAATCAACAGTGATTATTATTTAAATATTCCGTGGCGAAGTGTCGGGATGTGTCGGCTGTATTTAAATGACAATAGACGAGGCCCATTCGGATGTGGACCGGGACCCAAGCACCCTACTTTGCCGATTTATATTCAACTTTAAACATTTTTACGTCCCCAACTTTCGCGCATAAGATTTTTTTATTATTACAAAGATGGCATTTTTTGATTGCCTTCATCTTGCATGCTGCCGTCCAAATGCTTTTACATTGTTCTTGGTTTTACAAAATCATCAACATCAATTCAGTTCCGTTATTCAATTCGAAATATTGATACTTGTTACGTTGCATTCACATCATGAAGACTGAAACGTTTTTTCTATAGGTAAGTTATTGACAGAAAATGCCTATATTCGCCACCCGTATGTCATAAAATGTATGGAGAGCGTGGTGTCGTCTTCATAATGTGAATGACCACTAACTGTTTCTATGAATGACATGAATGTGTAAGATTAGTTTATGTCTTATTCCAGAGCCTACACTATCTACGTTTAAAATTTCATTAAAATCGGTTTAGTAGTTACTTATGTTTAGTAGTTATGGTAACAAACATTACACACACATACACACTTACTTTCGCATTTATAATATTAGTAGGAGGTACTTAGTACCTACATCATTATTGACCCTATGAACTTTAGATTGTAGAGTACGATAGTACCGTATAATAGATGGCGTCCGTCCGTTAGTGCGGGTTCGTTTCCGAGCCGGCACGTGTCAGCTTTAAAATATTTTATACGGTAATTTATGCATATAATTTCAAAAAGGGGGCGTAAAAATGTCACATCAATTTTATTAGTTACCTACTATTTAAGTTTAAAGTTTTATCTGGGCCTCGAGTATCTTAACAATTGCCCTTTGCGAAATCATTAATCTCTAATGTTATCTTATATTATATTTTTATATATTAATAGCCCTTTTAACGTCCCTCTGCTGGGCACGAGCCTCCCCTCAATGCGAGGGGGATTCAGGCCATAATCCACCACGCTGGCCAAGTGCGGGTTGGTGGATTTCACATGTCTAAGTATGCAGGTTTCCTCACGAGTTTTCCTTCAAGTGATAATCACATTATTAAAGTTATGATTCACACATAGATTTCGAAAAATCCAGAGATGTGAGCCAGGGTTTGAACCCAGGACCTTAAGCCCGCAAGACGCGTGCTTAACCAATCGGTTACCAGTGCTTTTGGCTTGCTGACAATAATATTATCTTATCTTGTGGTTTCTTCATTTTAAATCGCAAATACTTGGCGGTCAGCATGTTATCGGCCTTAGGCCTGCTAATAGATGGCCGATAACATATCGACCGCAATTCACAAAGATACTATTAAAGACCAGTTTCCGGGGGGAAGGGGTTGGGCTTCCGGCCCTCTCACTCATCGTACGAAACCCAGCGAGAGGTAGGTACAACCCCGGTCAAGCCAGCCCGTATATGAGCTGCAGTCAATTGGCTACAGCTTGGCTCTACCTGGTAGAGTCTACCATGTATGTGTTACTAATATTAAAATTATGTAAGGTCCCAGGTTCGATCCCCGGTGGGGCATGCACCAATGGATGAATTTTCATCTATGTGCATATTTTACAGTTCGCTTACGGTGAGGGAAAACATCGTGAGGAAACCTACCTATCCCTCGAGATTAGGTAATAGTCAGTTCCTGTATACACGGCGACAAGGTTCACCACCTCTCACGGTGGGTTCTGACTATCTGGTGAAACGTGGGCTTTGATCCACAATTTGGTGGTGTATGGCCACTGAAGCCTCTGACTACCCCCGAATGGGGATAAAAAGTCGTGACGTATACGCATGGACCAATTACTAAGGGGACTGGCCCTAAGCAAAACGAAGCGACTCGTTCATATATTTACCGGTAGATAGAACAATGAAAATGAAAATACAATGACCACGTTTTTTTTTCATACATACATATATCTAATAAGGGCACCTCTTTCTTTAGTCTTTACTCTGTGCGTATACGTATTAAAATTCTTATGAACATTTCCCAATTACGGAACCCATGTCGTCATTTACTTCAATTTTAATGACAATACGAAGGGTCTGCAACACAATGCTCGCCGCCCGGCGTCGCTCGCTCCAGTGGCTTTCAATCGCATCGCGTCTCGCGTTTTTACCCCCATTCAGGATCCAACGTTGAACTGGGAAATGAAAAGATTCAGTACAATTATTTTCTCAGATTGTACAGATTAGACTTGAGGTTGGAGACAGAGGACTTTTTTTTATAGGACTGCGGTGGCAAAAAAGCGTACGGCCCGCTTAATGTTAAGCAGTTACCTAGCCTATAGATGCTTGAAATACCAAAGGTATTGCACATTGCTGACCTGAAGGGGAGTGGAATGGAGGGAGGGGCGGTTGGGCTTTCGGCTCTCTCACTCATCGTACGAAACGCAGCTGTAATAATAGCTGCTTTACGCCGATCTTCTGTGAGAGGGTGGTACTATCCCGGTCGAGCCAGCCCGTATATGCGCTGCAGTCAATTGGCTACCGCTTGGCTTTACCACCTTAAACCCTGATTGCTTAGTTTGAGACCATCCTAATATTAATAAACCAATACCAACACACATGTTGGCACCAATCTCTATTGATACCAACATGTATAGAGATCTATACCAATAATTGCGTTGGCGTGTTTAACGAAGTGTGGCGCAAATCGCATCAGGCCAACGTTGTGTGCTGCACATCTGCTCAGCGGCTTATCAACTTGATGCATGTGCCTACCCATAGATGTAGGGTAGAGTCATTTAATAATTGAACCTATAGTGCGTCACTATATTGGTACACAAAGTGTAATGTTAAAGATACACGACGACACTTGAGTGTATACATCGAGTGTCTACGTGTGTCCATCACAGCAACACCAGAAGGGCTAGACAAGTGGCTGACATCTACAAATTAACAGCGACGTTTGACATTTCCTACATTGTGAAGTTTATTCTATTTCTATTCGATTAGCGTTCATGCCACTTGGCTAGCCCTTCTGCCCCCCTAGATAAGTGGCATGAACGCTAATCGAATAGAATAGAATAGACTTAACAATGTATGGAAATGTCAAACGTCGCTATGTAGATCACGGGACTTATGTCATTTCCATACATGAAGCGTAGCGATTTGAAGGAACGCTTGTAGATGTCAGCCACTTGTCTAGCCCTTCTTGTTACAGTAGTAGTGGCGGTGTCGACACACTGAGTGTCTAGTGTCGCCGTTTATCCCGAGCTTAAAAGAGTAAGGATAAATTTTATTGTCCATGCCAGCATACTAAATGGATGGTAGAGTCCTCATAATATGACTTTTTGTCAAGTTTCAAGTAAGTACCTACTGTAATGATCTATCTACCTAAAGAATAAAAAAAGTCTGTGGCAGGTCACTTTGAACGCAGAAAAAAATACTTGGTTAACGCCAACGATTCTACGGATGCATTGACGACCTAGAAGGATTAAGCAAGAAAAGGCCTCGTAATGTAAAGAATGAAGCCGTGCTTAAGTTATTCAACATGTTTAAGCAATTATATTAAAGTTGGTTATACATTTGCCAGATTCATTTGTCTGAAAATATTGAAACGAGTATCTCTCACACTGAAAGCCCTGTGACCTTTGATAGTCCAGAAACCGACTGTTTATTGCAATCTGTTTGTATACAACAATACACTCTACTTATTCCAATTAGCAGAAAGTATGAAACCTTTACAGAAACTATAAGAATACTGCACCTAGAATCTCTACATCCATTCAGACATTACCGTTTGCAATTACCCTAAAACGTAGCCCAGAAACCAGACGAATCCAAGAAACTTGCGCCCGCCATTCTTACGAAAATACCATCTGCATAGCAATCTTGGAAATGCATTTCCATGGTAGGCGTGGTCTGAATCAGCCAATGTGCAGTCAGGCGATATATAGACCAACCATTCCAGCCTGACCTTCCTCGCCTCCCTGGAATCATATAAAACAGACCAGTAAAGATCATTGCCACGAATTTTCATAGGTCAACGGAAACTGGTCTAGTTGTAAGCTCCGCCCATCGGCGCGCTTGGCTGGTTTTCCATACGCGTTAGAGAAGTGTAGAGTGTAAATTAGAGAGAGATAGCTGCGAATTTTCTTAAAGATAGTTGGTATTACATAAGAGGACATTGTCGAGGTATATAAGGAGATCTAACAAAGTGTTCTTATGTAAATGAATCGGTTATTTATGATTGGATGTGGACTTACAAATTGACGTCGCGATGTGAATATATGTGGAAACTTAACGTTGTTGCTTTTTGATATTGAAATAGCTTTCTGGATTTATTTATGTGCCAATTATACACTTGCTGAGCTTTACCTCTTATGTACAGTCAGCAACATAAGTCGCTGAACATTCATGATCAATATTTGAATTTACAAACGTTGGTGAACATTGGTGAAACTAAATATAAGCAATATATCTAAATGTTCTTTAGATCAAGAAAAATAACGGAATTGATGCTAAACAATTTGATGTTCAGCAACTTATGTTGCTGACTGTACACACTACGCTCATGATGATAATAAATATGTGAATTAAAATCAACATGAAATCTATAACACTCCTTATACGTTCATTTTGAAAGTTAATTAGGAAAATTGTTAACAATTTGCTAGTTTAATTACGGACATAAAGATATAATAGTCAATGCCCTAATTAGTAAAACAAGTTGTATCGGGCCAAGGCGTACCTAACTGGCCTAACTACATATTTTAACCGTTTAACGGCTGCTTAATCGTACGTAACTTAAATTTCAGAGCTATTTAACTTTGACTCGCCATACAAAAAACTGTCAGCGACATCTCAAACTGCTAAGTGGGACTTAAATATTTAAGTAGCCTTTGAGTATTCGGCCCACAGAGTAAAGACTAAAGAAAGAGGTGCCCTTATTAGATATTTGTATGAAACAAAACGTGGTCATTATTTTTTCATTTTCATTTTACTATTTATCGGTAAATAGTTGAACTACTCGCTTCGTTTTATGTCGATGTTAGTACTAGGCCGACCACTCGGCCGACTTGCTTAGGGCCAGTCCCCTTAGTAACTGGTCCATGATTCGGCCCTAAGAGTGTTAATGAAAACCCGCCATCTTTATGTAATAGCTGGTTATCATTATCTATTGTAGGCTTTTCGTTCTAGCCCGAATCTTCCTCGAATTGACAGTATGCTTAGTAAAATAAAAATAAGCTCCTTTTTTGCTAACCTATTTCGTCTCACTACTAGACAAGGGTCTCTCCCATCCTCCTCCACTGATATCATCAGCGACTCTTTACCAGTTCTTCTCGAAGGCGTCAAGTTCGTCGCGCCAAGCCTCTATCAGCCCAAAATAACATCGGCCAAATGGCTAATGACAGCAGAGCACATTTGCACTACATTTGCCTCTGCCTATCACTTACGGAAAATGGGCGATGCTTTTTTACAGGACTGAGGTGGCAAACAAGCGCCTGATGTTAAACAGTTACCGTAGCCTATAGATGCTTGCAATACCAAAAGCATGGCTCGCACGTTGCCAACCTGAAGGGGAGTGGAACGAAGGGGGGGAAGAAGGCTCTAACCATTACATACTTTAAACCAGGAAAATAAAACTCCCATAATTCAAGAAGTAGGTACACTAAGAATCCAACTTACATTCTTTATAACGATCGTAAAAGGGGGTGAGTAGCGAGGGTTGTGGGGTGATTTGCATGCTGGGTGTGTGGGGATTAATTCACAACTATTGGGGCGGGGGTGGAAACCTTATATGATAGAGTATCGATATTGAGTTAAATTTTGTATTTACAAAATAAAACTTCATACGACATTTTCTTTCAAATATCGTAAGAATCACATGCCAACTGTACCTATAGTGCTAAATTTGTGTTTAGTAGTTAGTAGTAAATCCTAGTGGCGTAAGGTAGGTATTGTTGCAATAAGGTATATTTTATGCTTATTCAACTATATTTATTTTAGTTTCTGAAAAGAAAACCTGACTACGTTATTGGTAAGTTCTTTGCTAATTCTTGTCAAGATCTACCTAAGTGGTCGTCGATCTACGTAAGCTCCGCTAGGTATATAACCATCAGATAATTTAAAAAAAATGTATTTTTTTAGAAAGTATAAAATTAGACAAAATGTCATAAAATTATTGCTCGGGCGCACATTATTTACAATTTTAGTAAGTAAGAACTTACTTACCTATCTAATTATCTTTCATACTTTTCTAGCTCGCTATCAAAATAAGTACCTTTAAATTTGTATTGATAATAGGTAGTGGTCTACAGAATAGAAAGTTATGATGGACTTACAATGGCATTACAAATCACTTTTGTTCCTAGAAATGCTTTGTAAAATCATTGTAAAATGGCTCAAAACCCTCCCTAACCAAAGGTACTCAGAATATCTTATTATAATACTTTTGCGGACAAAATGTTTCTTAGTCTTTACGACGCTTATGAAATACGGTTATGGGCAGAGTTGGGCAACTCTCCCCAGGCCGGGGGAGGGGGGAGGGTTCAACCCGTATGGAGATTTGAACCCTCTTAAATCCTATTGTTTTGGAAGTTGTATTTTTAGTGTAGTTAAGTAGTTTAGAAATTTCCTGAATTTAGTTACCTAGCTTAGGATGGCTTATGTATTGTAGTTATATCTTATAAGTACCAAATAGACAGGTACACTTGCCCCCGAATTAAGATAAAGCAATTTTACTAGGTAGGTACAATGCAATTCACTTACAATGGCTTTACAAGACATTCTTTAAAAGCAAATTGATCGTAACTTTTTAGATATTTTTTTGTTTTGTTTTTAATTATATTATTATGTAGTTTCTAAAAAGGTAATAAAAATAAATGTATTCAAAGCAAAGCAAAGTTTGTTTGGAGCGTATCTTTTGGACGAAAAAGTATTTAAGTAACTATATCCAAATGATAAATATATTTCACGTATACAGTACCTATATACCTATTATGAACACATAGGTACACAGCAAATCAATTACAATAATAGCCCCGCATCCAGGTTGAATGTGAACTCATTACCAGTAATGGCCACCGCGTTGTGTGCTGTTGCAATTCTCCACTATACAACTGCAGGCTAATAGCTGCTTTGTTCGGAGAGTACCTATTGACATATTGTTCACATGTAAACTTTAAGTTTTAGGTGTTTGTTGTTAAAGTGGTGTATCAATATCAAGTCTAAGAGGTCAGAGTTCAATTTACAATTACTAGAACTAACAAATAAACGGGTGGAAAGCAAAACTTCACACTGAGAGCGAAGTATTAGGACTAGGGTATCATAACTTTGCAAGAGGTTATATTAAACAAATAAAAAACACTAGCGACACTTACCTAATTCAAAAGAAAACAAAAATTCGGGTCAGGCGCATCTCGTTCGGGATCAAAAATAATTTTCAGATTGATTTTGTTTTTCATATAAAATGGGCATAAACCGTGCCTATTTTTTTAAAGTATAGATCATGCTTCTGGTTCTACACATTATCTCCTATGTCTACTACTATGAGATCTCTTAAATCTTTTGTTCTTAATAGCGTTTATTAATTATATTGATTTTACTGTAAAAATTTCATCTGTTTCTACTTCTAGAGGTATAGGTACTAGAGCCTAGCCCACTCAATAGTCGCTGTACACATTTAACCCTTTCTATTCCAAATCTTCATATCTGCTAACAATGCACCCGCGATATGCAAGTAGTGTTATACACATGGCGCAGTACATACGAGTAACCGCACTAAGCCTGACGGCGCGCGGATCAGCCATTACTGCTAATGACTTCGCCACGCTGCCTGACTCGCACGCAGCAGGGTTGTCGACCAGGAGAAATATGAAATGTCGCTAGACAATCATATCCATGTGTAGTTCAAAACTATAACCCGGGTATGGGATGATCTGATGGGAGATAAAGCTACGCAAGGAAATAAGATGCTCTTTCGTCTAGCGCCTTATATCGTCTAGCGGTGTCAAATGGAGCGGGCTGTTATCAAGAGCACCATACAATTTTAATGAGAGCCATCTCGATAATACTCAGACAAGAGTAAAAACCCATTGGATAATTTTATTGGTCCGTATAATCATACAAAAAGCGGATAAATATAGCCTTACTAATTATAATATAATTGTCACTGGTCCGGATGTTACTGGGATGACTACCTATTCATAGATAGATAGATAGATATATAACTCTTTATTAATCCACCACTAGAAAAATAAACATTTATAAATAATTACACAATTTACACATAAAGTGGAAAATGGGCGGCCTTATCACTAATAGTGATAATCATAGTATGGTCAAACCACTGGTACCTATGTTTGTCTGGATTATGCTTATCTTTGGGACCATTTGGATACATTTTAGATAATGACTATTTTTTTATATGCAACTTGAAATGTCACTGCCAACCCTAACCGTCCGAGTGCTGCGCCGCTGCACAGCACATACGTACAAACACGCGGCTCGCCGGCTGCCGGCATAAACATCGGCAGGTCTCCGAGACCCACTGATTGGATTTATGTATGCGCGCTGACGGGTTGGATCCGACATGTTGCATGATCTCTGAATATTCAGTATTGGGCCCGAATTATACGGGTATCTGTGTTCACGTTGTTAGGACAAGTTTGACATGAAATTTTGTAGCTATATCACCTTGCAATCAACCATACGAATGGCGCAAGATAGAGTGATGTTGGCACAGGCTACACACCAAAATCACGTCCCTCAGTCATGAGGCTACGATAAATAAGAAGTAGCAAGTAACAAAGCTCAAAGAATGTACAAATTTGAATGTCATCGACCTATGGCAACGATTTAGGAAGTGGATGATATAAGAGAGACGGCGATCTAAGCAGTGGACTGTTTAGGATAGTGGATGATACTTGGCGTAAGATAGAGAGATGGTGGCACAAGCTACACACCAAAATCACGTCCCTCAGTCATGAGGCTACGATAAATAAGAAGTAGCAAGTAACAAAGCTCAAAGAATGTACAAATTTGAATGTCATCGACCTATGGCAACGATTTAGGAAGTGGATGATCTAGGAGAGACGGCGATCTAAGCAGTGGACTGTTTAGGATAGTGGATGATACTATAGGCGACTCTACATTCGTTAAGTGCGTACTCCTCAAGTCTAGTCAAGTATGGTCTCAAACTAAGCAACGGTTGTACAATGGACTAAGGACGATCTCAGTGACACCCAGGTCAGGGCAAATTACGAAAAAGCCGTTTCCAAAATTTGCTTCTAGCGGGAATTGAACCCGCAACCATCCAATGAGTTGGGCAAGCCTACGCTTGAACCACTGCACCAAGCGATCATTATATCTCTATCTTAATAACCTAGTCTAAAAAAACTCTGTCGATGTCAACGGCCGAGCAAAGGGCGTGTACACATAGGCCTAATATGCGTAAAGTGCAAAATTGTCTAGTTGAGTGCGTTACTGACACTGGCCGGGCACTGGGTATGGCCAGCCAGTGGGAAAATTATTAACAGGAAACGTCTATAATTAGCCATATGACAATAACTGAACCGAACCATGAGAAAAGCAACAAATCTTGTTTTTTTAATTTAAAGAATAATTAAGGCGGAAAACAAACGCACTACTCGCCTGATGTTAAGTAGTTGCCGTAGCCTATAGAGGCCCGAATAACAAAGTCATCGCTCGCTCGTTGCTAACCTGAAGGAGTGTGGGACACGGTCGTACGCTTGTTTACCGCCTTATAAAAAATACCGTGTTTAACAAAAAAGTTAGACACAAGATAAACATGAGTTAGATCGAAATTAACAAGGTAAATTTAACTAGGTACGCGTTGAAAACGAGTTTAACATTAACAATCTAATTAAACACAACTTATGCATTGACTTCATACGTCAATTTCCACATAAAGCGCGGTCCACACGACCGGAAAACGCGCTGTTATTAATAAAGCCAACCATGGGCGCGTCCAATCTTTGTCATAGTCCTAACCATCGGCGCGTATTCGACTTGCCAGCCCGATGCATGCACAAAACCGCATAGTGTGAAAACACACTAAAAACATCCTAACACATTGAAATTTAAACTTTGATTTCAAAGATGTAGAGTTGAATTTTATGTGTGTGATATTGAGATATAAGGTGTGGGTCACACAGTTCGCTTCTGTCCTGCGCTTGACAATAATGCATGGCTGGGCTAATGTTTGCTTTGTAGCAGGCTGCACTAGTTATGTCGCCCACGGTCCGCTCGGGGCGTGCATGTATAATTTGACCCGTGCTACTCCAGAATGACCAATTAAAGAGGTTCATGAATGTTGTATGTTATGATTTGGTAATTTGAAGTTATTGTTATGGTTATAAACTTGATTTTGCAATGCTGGCCCGGCTGCTAAAAGAGATACTAATACCTATTGTTATGTTTTCAGGGGCGGATTTGATACGCTGGCTGTTCTAGGCCTATGGAAAATTGCCGAACTCCCTGTAAAGCACAAAAAATTTAATGATAATGCATATAAATTAAAATAAAAAATAACGAAAGTTTGTAAATAATGAAAAAACGTCCATCGATACCGTTTTTTTTTATAGTTTTGTAAATTTCGTCAAGTTCTGTCGCCCTAGACCCGGGCCTAATCGGTCTATAGAGAAATGCGCCCCAGAATGTTTTGACTGTCTTGTGTCGATACTAGTGACGCTCTCAGTAGGTCAGATAAGCTATACTGAAAAGTCTGCGCGCACGCAGTCATTGAGAACAAAACAGTATTTTATATGTCAACTCCAAATGTTAGGTAACATTGTATAGGTAGATGCCAACTGTTACTAAATAGTAGGCCTGTAAAAATTATGTTTTCATTTTGACCTAGGTACTAAAAGTAAAAAAAAAGTGTCAACATTTTTATGTAATTATAAACAAGTACAGTCAGCGTCAAAAGATAATGGTCATTTTTGAAACGCCTATCCTTATATATTTCCATCTATACTATTAACAGCAGTTTTAAGAATATTTCTCAAACGTTTTGATTACTCGGACTTATAAGCCGTCGCATCTAGAGGCCACTGAATAAAAGCCCTCCACCTCTAAAGCCAGGAGTCCACACAATAGGCCTCTTGTGAACGCAGAGCACCACGAAACACGTGTCTGCGGTCAATGGATTGCTTTTAGAACGAAATATCTCATAGAACTGACATCAATGTTAAATACAAACTATAGTCTGTTTTTAATTAGACCAAGTAAACTGACAGGTGCTAAGGTCACTTTGATACAAATAGAACAAAAGGTTCAAATTCATAGAACAGTGACATTTTCAGCTGTCAGTTTACTTCGTCTAATTTAAAATCAGACTATAACATACCTAGCAATTAGAGCGGACTTTTTAAAATAATAATTTGTGCGTTATTTGGACGGTGTGGCAATACTTTGGGTTGTTATGTTATAGTACTACACTTTAATTTGGTACTTATTTTGGGGATAAAAATTACTCCGCCCACATATAAATAATTAAAACAATGATAGTTCTTCAGACAGTCTAATTGACTTTGTATTCAATTTATTATTATTATTTATTTTCTGATAAATTTTGTAGATTAACTCGTGGTTTCCAAATACCTATCCAAATTTTTACTTATACCAACTTACACCAACGCCAACTTATAAACTAAATAATTTCACATTTATTATTATTTACGGCATGGAAAACCTGCCGAATGTCCAGTCTGTACAGCGTGTATGTCTGTGCTCATCTGCAGTGATTCATTCGGCAGGCGATGCACGAGGCACGAGGCACGGCAGCGCCTCGCCGTGGCTAGTGGCCAGTGCACCACCCTGTCTACACCCCGCTTAGAATGGAAATGCACTGATATACGTGTACACTATTTACGACATGGGACCAGATCTATAGGTAGCTATAGTTAGGTAGGTAGATTTCACAAGGTTCTAATAAGTAATTAGTGGTATTTTTTTTAATAACCCGAATACGGAAAAGAACAACAGACTCGAAAGAACTCGGGAGACCTACATAAAAATATGTTCCCTGGACAGAATGGTTCCCCGACTGCGGCATGAAGTCATAGCAAACAAAATTTCTCGACCTTGTTTTTGGCTTTTCAGACAATTTTCCCATAAAGTTAAAGTTTTTTAAACTTTTATTTTTATTTGGTCTTCTCGTTTTTACCTTTGTATTGTGTCTTTGAGCACTCAAGCTTATCAAATACAGACTGAGATAAACATATTGAAATGAGCAGCACTAGATAAAACATTCAAAAATAAAATAGCAAAAAAAATATATAATTGTGATTGTACTGAAATTTAATGAAATTTTTCTCGTTACTAAGTTAAAATTCGAAGCATTCTATTATCTTAAAACATGTCAGTAAAAAAACTTATGATATAATTTTGGCCAAAAAAAAATTTACCTACTTATCCATTTTTCTATTCCAAATAAAACTACAATTTTAAAATAC
Source organism: Drymonia ruficornis (assembly GCA_947859195.1). Lineage (NCBI taxonomy): Eukaryota > Metazoa > Arthropoda > Insecta > Lepidoptera > Notodontidae > Drymonia > Drymonia ruficornis. Next base: position 4,852,671 of record OX401925.1, on the reverse strand, counting down.
ACCGTCGGAACCCTCTCGAGCCCTTTAAAAATATCCCTGCATCGCGTACTACGGTACGTATGTAACACGTAACTGGTTGAGCATGATTTTCACGCTAGCTGCCTCGCAGCCGGGGTATAAAATACCCCGGTTTATGTTTGAAAATATTTTTTCTAACGATTGAAAATATTTTTTATACTGTGAGAATCAATATGGGCTAGTGGCAGTTGATTTTCGTTGTAGAAGTAAGTGTCAAATTCAAATAGTTTATTTCGTTTACGCCTTCGGGCGGCTTGAACAACTCTGACACCAGAAGGGCTAGCCAAGTGGCATGAACGCTAATCGAATAGAAATAGAATAAACTTCACAATGTACGGAAATGTCAAACGTCGCTATGTAAATCAACAACAAGTCGCTATGAAGATCACGCTTGAGATCACGTGACTTATGTCATTTCCATAGATGAAGCGTAGCGAATTTGTAGACGTCAGCCACTTGTCTAGCCCTTCAGCTTGGCCACTAACTATACGATAAGAAGAAGATTTCGTTTAGGCCTACAGCTACTTACAATTTGTCTTTTTTACATCCACAATAATGAGAAGATCCGGCAAGAAATCTACAAAGATTTACAACAATGATTAATGGTTGTTTTTTTTTTTCGCCAGTGTTTTTGGTAAATATAATAAGCTCCAGTGACCCTCCGAAATAACTAAGAATCAAATAAGGTAGTATGTTAAGTAGGTAAATAAAAGTTGGTAATATTTTTTTTAACTTCCTTAAGGTATTATTTTATTTTACGGTGGTACGGTACGGTCATGGTATAATACGGTCTACTGGGTAAAGTCCTTATGCAGTGCGAGTAGGTACCTACATTGATTGCTTGGCGAGTGCCCAAACTATTACCCGGTACATCGGCGTCCCTCCATTGTTCACTACTGATGCTGATTTTCTGATAATATTGTTCATATTAATTGTCTTTCATACTGTGAACAATTTCACCACGAGTGAAACGACGTATTATCTCCACCATATACACCGAGACCCACATTCATAGAAAGTTAATATGATCGACTTGCAGTGGATTTACAAATCACATTTGTTCCTAAAAATGCTTTTCAAAACCATTGTAAACTGGCTAAATTCTCTATGAATTTGGGGAGTACGTTTTAGATTTAAAATTAGTTGCATAATAATTATAAAAAACCGGCCAAGTGCGTGCAGACTCGCACATAAAGGGTTCCGTACCACCGTAGAACATAAACGTCAAAATTATCAAGTTTTTCTTGCCCCTTTTTATTAAATGTTATTTAATTTTTAGTATTTGTTGTTGTAGCGGCAACAGAAATACACATTTTGTGAAAATGTCTGCTCTCTACGGACTCAACCTATTACGGTTCGTGAGATACAGCCCGCTGATAGACGGACGGACGGACGGACAGACAGACGGACAACGTAGGCTTAGTAATAGGGTTCCGTTGGCACCCTTTGGGTATGGAACCCTAAAAAGTATAATTTATGGATGTATTGAAAGTGGACATACTGATGTACTCAGAATTGAAAATCTTCTAACATTCTATAAGTCTGTAGGTTTGTCGTATTGTGCGCTTGAGCGACTCAAGTCATATAAGTTTGTGTTCATATGAACATAGTTTTACCGCATTCGCGTACTGTAGAATCTTCGCGGGGTGGATTACACCACTATTACTTAAAGTTAATATTTGTTAATCTGTTGTTAACTAAACATACATAGTTGCCTTCAATAAAAGCCTAACGTCGAACATGTAGCTCGTAACACATGAAAATGCTAATGTCCTAATTCATTGGAGAGAACAAGAATTTAGAACCGCGGCATGACAGTATTTCCGTAGATTCAATAAAAGGCGACTGAAGGATTAACCACCCACAGATAATTTTAATAGATTTGATACTTGTGGAGAAAGACTTACCACTTCATGTTGTGTGCAGATCTTCTACATCTAGGTAAGTTTGAAAAATCTTTGACTATATTCTCTTTCTGAGATGTTGAGGAATGTAAAAAATACGTTATTTAATTACTTACAAGTCTCTTAAGTCTTAAGAGTGCGGTTATTCGAGATATTACCTATAAGAATACGCTGTTATTGTTCCTACTTTGGGTGTAATAGCGTTAAAATTTCGTCATAAAGTCTGATTAAGTAGTGGATTTAAACCGAGATTACCACGATGGTGCGACTCACCCTTCCACGATATTATGAGGTATACGCCAAATAGTAAGTCGCCATCTTTGATCACGGTGGTACGGCAAATTGGCGGTTTGCGGTATAGTGACGTCACGATCCCGCCGTGTGTTTACGTGTTGATAATGAAAATGTATTTTGTCTCTTTCATATAGGTACACTAGGTAATATTCTATAGTGTATAGAAGGTTTCATCTGTGCTCCATGGGCCGGTATCACTAAATCATTCTCAAGTATAAAAGCGAACTTAGATCCCATTGCAGTCGGCATGCGGTCCGGTTGCAGTCGGCATGCAGTCCGGTTGCAGTCGGCGTGCGGTCCGCTTGCAATCGGAGTGCAGTCCCGTTGCAGCCGGCGAGCGATCCGCTTGCAATTGGCGTGCAGTCCGCTTGCAGTTTTGATGCAGTTATATCAACTGCAATTTTTTTATTCGGCTAGTAATCCATATGCAGCTCCAACCAGCCCCGTTACAGCGCGCGTTGCCGCCGAGAGCGGCAGCTCGTGGCGTCATGCAACATTTTAGCAAAAAACGCTGTCGCCCGTCGCCGTCACGCGAATTTGTGGCCGGGCCGTTATTGTTTTAATAAAGCGACTAATTTATCCTCATTTACTTCACTTATGTATTACCCCAGTTTAGATCTATTTATTCCCTCTAATGTACCAAATAGTCCCATCATTGCCCTTCAAAAACCCAGATCCCATTACGGTTAACCCCCAACTGTCAAGCCAAGCAGTCGCATTCCAGCTCTCACGGAGTACGGATCGCTTTTTAAACCGCTCCGCGCAGTAAAATCGCAAAAATTGTGAAAAGTATACAGAAAACTGTGAAAAGTATTCCATTCGACTGCGCACGGAAGGACCTACCCAAAAAGTGTTTTTTCACTGAGATCGAGCTCCCAGGAGAGGAGTTCTCTCGCGAAGAGCATTTTTGGGAATAGTTTTTCGCCAATATCTCCGGCGGACGATCGACGACAGTGCCTTTTTAAAGTGCTATTCTGTGCCCCGGACCGTTCCCTACAGTTGGACATATTACACGGATTTTTAAGGTGGGTTCACACCGAGCAATAACACTATACGGGAAAACGGTCCGACGTCTGAACCGGACACAAGTTGCTCGTGGAGCCTGGACACTACCACGGCTATAAAGCCACGCTCCAGGCCTCCCCAAAACTGAAAAAATTTTTCGTGTAACATTCATAGCGACCGAGAAATCACCTGAAAAACAACATTTCTTGTGATTTTTCAACTTTCCGTGACTTCGTGATCAAATAACTTTTGAACCAAAGCATTGACACAAACCCTTTTTGGTGCTATCCTACAGAGGAGTGACCGCTCTACAGGACCCGACCAACAATTCAATTGTAGCTATAACACCCACCGAGCAGCGCTCCATTTGCAGTCGAATTTTGGGTTCTTAAAAGTGTCCCCCCCCTTTTGGGACTGAAATAGGACCCACACCCCCCCACAATCATAAATGGTACATGGAGTAGTGTACCAGCTACAATACAAGCCAGTTCTCACAATTTTCCCGAGCAGGACCTCAAAGCGCCAGCCAAATAACAAAGTTCATTTTACCAACCAAACCGCAAAATAAGACCTCAGAACGTGGTAAAAATTACGTAAAGTTGGAAAGTGACTTTGTTATTTCGGCCTATTACTAAGATCTCTTGGGTGGAGTCATAGGAGGACTCCCCAAAACCATTTCCTGCAGCGTGAGACCCGGATTATTGCAGTCACTATTGGAGATATAGGTCTCCAAAGTCCCGAAAACATCAAATAACTGGCGCCATCTAGCATCCAGGGGAAAAAATATAGAAGAACCATCCAAAACATCAACAGTGTGTGCGTGCACGCAACGCAGCGCCCCCTGACGACGGAGAGCGACAACTAGGCTTAAGGTAATTTTAAGTTTTATTTAAGTTTCGACTCACGGCTATAGCAGCCCTATGCTATATCATAATTGACAGACAAATTGACAGATTTCGGGCGGCGCCCTCAGAGTAAAAGTGTGCGACTCTGCCGTGAGTTCTCTATCTATTGTTCCGCTTTTCGACACTGGGTCACCACCGGTACCATAAAATAATTTTAATTTATTATCATTAATATATATACATACTACCTACACAGTTGCCACCACAGGTACGACCCTCTTCTTATAATAAGAAGAAGACCTGTATTTAAGAACTGTAAGTCGCTTTCGACTCTGGCGACCCCACCAAAAATATTGTAATCAGCTATTTGACACGGGCGGCGCCACTAGTAGGATAACATATTTTATTAATTTAGTTATTAATAAAAACAACCCCGGCTTATTGGCCGTAGATATTTATAATTGTTACCTATTTTTAAGCTATTGCATGTAAAGACGAGATATAACAAAAATAAAAGAAAGAAAATAAAAGAAAGGAAAAGAAAGGAAAAGACATAAAAAGAAAGGAAAAGAAAGACCTTTTACATACCTTTAAATTGTAAGTTCACCACTATTAAGTAATTGTAAGTTTTAAAATTGTATAATTTGGTTTTATTTAGTTTTAAGTACAATTAAGATTTTATAAGACTTTTACGGTCAGTATTTATATTTTACATCCACTATTTTATTTTTACAATTTCATTTTATCTACAATTTATATACACTTATATACACCTCTTATACACTTTTTTATACACATTTACACTATTACAAAATTTCTTAACGGTCCAAGCACCGTCTGATTAAAAACCATCGGTTGGGTTCGATTAGGTTAGACACACTTTTATATACACACTTCTTTACATCTATTTTACACTTCTATATAAACAGCTTTAAAAATGTTTGGCCTGCGTACGCCCGTCAAAAAGACCGCCGAGACGAACGGCACAAACTTAACGCACGCCGAGCCAGTTCCCGAGGAGGTGCTTCCAGTAAGTCCGACAACTACCGAGGTGAGCAAGACGACACAGGCTCGGCTTAGCGCCGAGTCCTGGATCGTCTCGCCGAGCTCCCTCAGGAAGGTGTACGGAACGGTGAAGCCGAAGGCGAGGAACTGGCAAGGCCCTAGCCTGGACAAGGCCGCCAAGCCGGAACCACCACCGTCCAAATCCCAAAACCCCTCCAGCGAACCCTCCACCAAGACATTGACGACCACCAAACAAAAACCTGACAGCAAGGCTGCACCAGGCAGGTCGTCGACAGACGCTCCACAGAGCACACCACCACCACCACAAACGAAAAGCATACAATCTAGAGTTGCTGAGGCTAGAGCACACCTGAACAAGGCCAAGCAAAGCCTCAGCAGCTCTAGAAATACGAAAACCGAAATCAAAAATGAGGTGTTTGCCGCTGTGGAGCGTCTGTATCAACTGGTTAAGGAGGCTGAGTTGGAGAGAGAAGGAGGAAAGGGAAGGGGGAAGGAAACATCAAGACAGGTCGTGGAGGTGGGAGCTAGGCGGGAAGACCCCGGAAAGAATAAAGAAATAGACATAGAAAGACTAAAACAAAAATTAGACGAAAATAGTAGGCTACTGGCAGAGAACACAAGATTACAAAAGGAGGCTAGAGAGACACACAGAAGGGCGGTAGAAGATCTCAAACAAGCACAGGGGAACGCAGGGACCGAAAGGCACGAGCAACTGATGACGGAGGTGTTGGGCATAAAAGCAGTCGCCGAAGTCATCAGCGAGCAGATCCCGGAGCTCAAAAGGAACGCCCCCTCCTACGCTGAAACGCTAGCCGCGCCCGCCGCTGCGCACACACGACCTGCTACCCCGCCGAGCAACCACTCCATCATCGTGTCCTCCCGCGAGGAGATGGACACGAGCGAGGAGGTGCTCGGCAAGCTCCGCAAAGCGCTTGACGCGAAGACGAGCGGGTTCCAAGTCCAGCGCGTCCGCAAGGTCAAAGACCAGAAAGTGGTCTTGAGCTGTTCCAGCAAGGAAGAGCTGGCCCGAATGGCAGCGAGGCTCAAGACCACGGGCGACCTTGCGGTTGAGGAAGCGCAGAACAAAAACCCGCTCGTCATCATCAGAGATGTCCTCTCCTATAATACGGATGAGGACATCATCGCGTCCCTGCGGTCCCAGAACGCGAGTCGTCTGGCCGGCCTCACCGACGCGGACTTCAGCGCCATCGTGGTGAGATACCGGAGGAGAGCGAGGAACCCGCTGGAGAACCACGTCATCCTCCAGGTGTCTCCCAGGATGTGGCGGAGTCTGACGTCGGTGGGGAAGGTTTACATCGACCTGCAGAGCTTGGCGGTTGAGGATCAGTCCCCATTGGTGCAGTGCACACGATGTCTGGGTTACGGGCACGGCCGCAGAAGCTGCAAGGACTCTATTGATCTGTGCAGCTTCTGTGGCAGCCCGCACCTGCGCGCAGACTGCCCGCGTTACATCGCGGGCGAAACGCCCAGCTGCAGGAACTGCAAAGTAACTAAGTGCAAAGACATCGGGCACACTGCTTTCAGTGGGGATTGCCCCATCCGGAAAAAGTGGGACCATATAGCGCGGTCGAGCGTCGCGTATTGTTAAGGTCGCCGCGGGCGTGCAACGGGCATCATACACGCACAGCGAACTCGACAAACACGACACAAACCCAAAACACACACATACGCAAATACATACACAACATAACTCACAAATCATAGTCAAGTACGACCTGGAAACCATAACAAACTCGTCTTTTGTCCTCCACATTCTGTGCAATGTTGGTCTGGAGCGTCTCCAGGCCGTACTTGATCAACAAAACACAACAAACTTAAATAGACGCGGCAACACTGATGTGTGGCCAAATCTCATTTACGCACACACACACTCCACACACAAACACACACCCACACTTCTCAATAACACACCCCAAACATGTCAATACATCTTTACACTATGCTCGCAGCTTCGTCATCAATAAAGTGACATCAAAGAATACTCATTGAATATTTTTAAACATGAACTCAAACTGAACGAAGCAGCGAAAAAAAAAAAAAAAAAAAAAAAAAAAAATACACAAACCCGTCGTGTTTGTCGAGCACGTATCAGAAACGGTGGAAACAAACTGCCATCAAAATGATTACACATCCACATAAACTAACCCATCTCACAAACATCCCTTACGAACCTTAATACTAATTATAAATTACTGTGCAGTTGAAATTACAACACAACAAATATGCAATTCTAATATACAAATCTAAAATTTGCAAATTTACAATATTCAAACCTTACCGACAAGCTCAAAACTTATTAAATAAATTCAATACAAATTATATATAACGTAATAAAATATATAGTAAAATAAACTCTCTTCAAAACTAGAAACTCCTTCTTTAATAATAAATTAATTACACACACGTAACCTTTACTCAAATTTTAAAAAACATATAAATTCCACCAAAACAAGGTTCCTGACCCCCATGTCAGGAGAGAAATAGACGATTGTGTCTCCTGACACAATCACAAAAAAAAAAAAAAAAAAAAAAAAAACCCCCAACTGTCATCCGACGCTGCGTCGTGAACACGCGAGCATTGCGTTTGACGCGGATGCGTGGCGTGTTAACGCGTCAACGGGCACCGCCGGCTATATGATTTTTTGGTTAAATATTTGGATATTGGTTTTATTCAATTTTGGTGAAAGTTGTTATTGATTTTAGTAAGCTCTTGCTTTGACTAACCGTTGTATAGGTTAGACAGAAAATCTGGTCCTAAACATTTGAATAAGTTTATGCGATATATACGGTATTGATGGGGTGTTTATTCCTTACGAATCTAACCTTAGTAGATAATAATTAGTTAATACCAGCTAATCAAGGATTAATTAATTTAAAGGCAAATGTCGGTATGTAAACCATTTTTAGAAAAAAAAAATAGAAACTAAATAAGTAGTCTCACAAAGTCGCTATCAGCGTCTGTATGTCTGCTTGGTTCTTCTAAACTTTACAACGGATTTTAACGCGGTTTTAATTATATAGTTTCCTTCCAGAGGGTTAATAGGTATAATAATACTTAATAATTCTTATTTATTTTTTAAAATTATAGAAAAATGCTGTGCGAATGTGGTATAGTTTAGTTTATAAGTATACTAGCTTTTGCCCGCGACTTCGTCCGCGCATTTGTCCCACGGGAACATACTATCAGGATAAAAAGTAGCCTATGTGCTATTCCAGACTATAATCTATCTCTGTGCCAAATTTTATCCAGATCTGTTCAGCCGTTTTGGCGTGAAAGAGTAACAGACATCCATCCATCCATCCAAACTTTCACATTTATAATATTATTGGGATGGGATGGGATTATCTCTATTCTAAAACGAAAAAAAACTTACTTAGTAAGTACTACTTGGTACCTACAAATTCATCCAATTTTCAGCAACTATCCCTCCCAGTATCCGTCGTAACCAATCAATAGTCGATTAATCAGTCGCAGCGTGCGCGGGCGCAGTCGCGCGGAAAATCTTACAAAAAATCGCGCGGGTGCGGGGTAGGGGGGGGGGGCCTCACGCACTAGTGGACATTGTGAGTTACGTGACCGGGGGCATGGAGTCGATAGATTGGGGTTGCTACTATATTTTTTTGTAAGTAGTGGTTCATGTGAAGCTATAAGTAAGTGGAACTTTAATTTTAAAACCAAATTTCTTTGCTCGCTTTAGACTTTTATTTGATTTTAAACTTAATCAAACCGTAGTTGTAAAGAGAACATAATTATTGTGATAATTAGAAACCTAAATGTTGGTAATCCTCAAACATTGTTTTATGAGGCAGATTGTGATAATTCTTTAAAATGCAATTTTTAACTGAACAAAGCAAAATGATACCTATCACATTACGCAGATACTTTAATAATTACCCTGTGTAATAATATGTTTAGATGTTCCTTGTGAGATGGTGTTGTGAACCCATGTCTAGTAAAAGTTTATCAAGGGAAATTCTACGAAACACGCGTTCAAACATGTTCGATCATTTTGTAGTAACACCCTGAACATTATTTACACATCAATCTACTTTCAACTAGGTACATACTATAGTCGCGCCTGACACAAGTTTTACAATCCATATTACCATATTTCCCCACCGAAAATCGATTTGACACTACACTACACTACAATTTTCCCGATTGAGAGAACACGGTCGACTCCACGCCATTGTGTTCGGATCGTCGATTGACGGGAGAAGGGTAGCCGCCTGCGGAGTGTCGATAGCAGATCGCTATAAATCATTGCGTACCAAACTACGTGTCGTTGGGTGCAGGCGATTTGCCTGCCCCGCCCCCGCCTAGGGCCTCGAGTCTCTAAACAAACCACTATCAGAATCAAAGTTAGTTACAGACAAAAACTGCATAGAATCAATCAATCAATCAATTTTAAGTGTGGTAGAGCCAAGCTGTAGCCAATTGACTGCAGCTCATATGCGGGCTGGCTCGACCGGGGTAGTACCCTCTCACAGAAGATCGGCGTAAAGCAGCTATTACAGCCGCGTTTCGTACGATGAGTGAGAGAGCCGAAAGCCCAACCCGTCTCTCCATCCCACTCCCCTTCAGGTCGGCTATGTGTGAGCAATGGCTTTGTTATTGCAAGCATCTATAGGCTACGGTAACTGCTTAACGTCAGGCGGGCCGTACGCTTTTGTGCCACCGCAGTCGTATAAAAAAAAACCGCCGTTAAACAAAATATATCCGACACACGTTAACATCTGGGCCTCAAGTCACTTAACAATTGTCCATTGTGAAACCACTGGTTAGCTAGCCCCTCTGGTCTGCGATCGCTCCCAGTCCATTGTATGGTAGCCATAGTACAAGCATTGCTTAGTTTAGGACCATACAGTTGGTGTATAGGTCTGGCGATATTTATTTATTTATTTAAGAGACCAGTGGTTTCGCTATGGACAATTGTTAGGAGACTCGAGGACCAAATGTCAACGCGTGTCGGACACATTGGATAACGAGCTAATTTTGTGTAACAGCGGTTGATTTATTCTATTCAGTTTTTGCTTGTAAATAGCTTTGATTCTGATTGTGAACTTAAATTTATACAAATAAAAGTTGAAGTTACAACTCTGTGAGAGAATTAAGTTATATTTTAGTGCACTCGCACGTTATCGCCGGACTTACACACCAACTGTATGGTCCCAAACTAAGCAACGTACTATGGCTACCATACAATGGACTGGGGGCGATCCCAGTGACACCCAGACCAGGACAATTTACTAAAAGGCCGTTTCAAAAATTTTACTCTGGCGGGAATCAAACCAGCAACCACCCGGTATAGTGAGCCGAGTGGCCTCGCCAAGCGGTCGTCCGCCGGAATACTTGCCCTAATCTTAATGTAGGTAGGTACTTTAAATAAAAATACTTAGAAACATTAGGTATATTGACGGTCCCGTTAGCGTGGTTGGCGCGGAGGCGACTTTCACGCTGCAGGTCGCAGGTTCGATTCCTACCCGTGACATGCATTTGTGTGCATGAACATGTCTGTATGTCCGGAGTCTGGGTGTATATGTATATTAAGTATGTATTTACAAATAAAAAAGTAGTATATGTAGTAATATCAGTTATCTGGTTTCCATAGTACAAGCTCTGCTTAGTTTGGGATCAGGTAGCCGTGTGTAAAAAATGTCCGAGGATATTATTATTATTATTTCTCAATTTCACCAGGGCGGGTTTCCAATATTCTCACTACACACTATCTACAGCAATTTATATTAAAATCCTAAGACATAACCCGATTCCTCTCGACGTGTCTGAATAATTTAATATGTTGCGAGCTGACGTCACGCGTGTGGGTATGTCTGTGCGCGCGAACCTCGTAAATCCTCACGCCCTGTTGGTCCGTTTAATTAATTCCCAAATATGTGAATTCGCTACGTGTTTTGACCTACCTACCTTATATTAAATTGGGGAAATTTGATATAAACACGAGAAATACGGTTATTTTATGTAAATTTGTGATATTTAATACCAGATTGAAGTTGTTTCTAGTCTAGGTACAGATTCGATCGCGAGTTTACATGAAGAGAGAGAAGCAGCAGTGTTGCTAACGTACAAAATATTATATAGTTTTATGTTGTTGCCAACAGTTAGATAAAATATATTATAAACACTCATTACCAGAGCAGGTAAACAAAATGTATCCCGTGGCATGCAATTTTATTTTTTTACCGTAAAAAAAAACGGCTTATCATAAGCACTTAGATTAATGATTGGTTTCCGCGAAAGCTCGCCGCGGAACATTCATAAATCTATGCATACGCAGAACGTTAAAAAAAACTGTTTTTCAGATGTATTTTCAGTGATAATAGTTGTGTTTGTCGTCTCTTTCTGCCACTCCCACATTCAAGTCAAAATTATTTTAAACAATACACAAGATTTTATGCATATACTAAAAATATTTAAAAAGTAAGGCCTTCTTTTGTCTGTTTCTTGCAAGAACTCATACCATGTCATTCGTAGTTTGATATACTTATCTATATTAACATGAATGGAAGGGCGGGCGGTCCTTATCCTTCAATTTACAAGGTATTCCGTTAAAAGGGAACGCCAATTTGCGTTAAGGGCACCGTCAAATTGTCTCATATTGGGGATTTCGGCATGCTCGATTCAATTATGTGTTTGTTGCCCGTTATTTGTGCCTTTTAATCAATTGTAAATGTGTGTTATTTGTGTGTTATTATTTCTACGTGAAGTGCATTTTGAACCAATCTAGGACTGTGTCGCAACGTGGAATGAATCTCTCGTGCTAGCACATAGCCATGCTAGCACTTAAGACCGAAGACCTGGGTAGCTATCCTATAAGGACAAAGTCATATTCTCACTCGTAAATTTATTTGACATTTTACCAGAAAATTAACGAACACAACACACACACAGAATTCCATTTTTCGTTAGGTACAGAATAAAGGGTTGTTGGAGAGAAATTGCCATTTTCGATTAAAAAAATCAGATACTGCACAAACCTCCCTTCGGCCTTCTAAACATAAGTTAAAAGTACGACACTTTACATAAATACCTACTGAAACCTACCGAATAATGCTATATGTTTATAAAAATACTAGGTATATTAGTATTAAAATACTCTGATAAAACACATAAATCCTGTATATTGCAGGGCAAAAGGAAACAAAGGTAGGTACAGATCGGGAGAAATATCCTTCGCGTAGTTTTTTTACACTCATTACTAGAGCGGTTTCCTGCTTTTTTTGCCCTTTTTCCGGCAAAAGAGATAAAAAATGAAGATGAACTGCCGAGGTGCAGAGTAAATACGGGGCGGGCGGGTAGGGTTGGGGTAGTGACATTTTTAAATTATCGATATTATGCAATAAGTATTTAGAAAATGTTTAAATAAAGAATCTGTTGTGCAAAATTCAGTGTTATTATTATTAGTAAAAGTAAATAAAATAATTATTAGTGTATTAATGAATTTAAAATACTTAAGCACCATTACTATGGTAAATCTTTAGAAATCGACGCTTAGAATATGTGCTCGATGAAAAGTGGTATAGGATACTCATCATCCTGAAATCTCAACGTTCCTACTGGATAGGTAAAAAACCACATCTCAAATTCCTATGGATAAAATTTATGCTTAAAAAATATCAATTTTCTAAGAGCTACCGAGAATCATGCGGGTAAGTATACTTCGGGTAAAGGAGTTCCTTCAAACCGCGATGCAACTAACTAAATTCTCTACCATAGCTGGCAATAATATTGCTTCATAATTTATCAATTAATAATATTGTTTTATCGATAATATTTTTCCATGACCCGAACTTTCCCATGCCTAGCCCGTCGGCCGCAGACCGCACGGGCCGGTAGGCACGAAAAGTCGCTCCCAGCTCAAATATATTAGAATATACATTACCCTACGTGACTCTGGCGAAATGAATAGCCATCCACCTCTGTCCCACGCAATCCGAGCCCAACCCAATCCTATCTACCTACATTTATATAAAGGTATTGAAACTTTATGCAAATTGAAATAGGAAGGTTTTTTATTAGAGGATTGGATATTAATTTAGAATGGATTAGGTTCTTTTGCGTATTACTTACGTTACTGAGAATGTAAAGCTAGGTAAAGACTATAAAAATGTATGGGTTATGTTGTTTTTGATCAAGATTAGGTGTGGTTACAAGCCTCGAAAAGCCTTCTTCATTCTTAAAACATATAGGTAGTCCATCTAGGTTAATAGGTATTGCAAACAGCTTTAACAAAAAAAACATTAATAACGATACAAGACAAAAATATGTCCATCCACTTCGGAAAACCATAATGGAGAAACCCCCCCCCCCCCCCGACCAACCGCGCCCGGCAATCAGTTATGACATTATGTCGGACATAAAAATTGTTCGACGCTTGTGGACGCTACCTTTTGCTTCTGGTAACGCTGAGGTCAGACGCCAGAGGTTTGTTCAGTCACATTCTGACACTTTTAAAATGATGACCAACTGTAAACCCTGAGAAATATGAACTTTACAATCAATTTCCATTGAATCAAAAACTCAAAAGTTCCTTAAAATCACAATACTGTACTACTACTATACTATATTATACTGGAATAAATATTAACGGTGCTATTATGAGAAAGTTAAACTTGTTTTGAACGCATGTCTTCTTAGTAATTTACCTTAAGTTCAAAATGTGTTTAACGCTTTTGTTATAACACTATTCGTCTCTATTTCTGGAGTAGTTTGATTTGATTATTAAATAACTCTAGTCTGATCTAAGTTAAGTAACTCACTTTACTCCGATTATTGATCAATCTTGATACACTCCATGATCAACATTTTCCATTCTATATCAACACTTCAAACACTTAACTACACTTCCCCAAACCTCACATCCCCTGACACTACCCACCAAACATCACGAGAACATAGAACTGAAACCAGTTGGCTCCGAACCTCCCTTATATACTGAACGAACCTTATTGTCACTGAAGCTGAAACTGGCAGTCGAGCTGAAACCTCGGTGCGCCTGAGTTCAAATCATGCGGTCTTGTGCCCATGACGGGACTTGTTGAAAGTTAGAGACCTTATTAAAGAAAAATTTTGAGATTTCGTTTGCCTTTTACTGCCTAGGAAGGCACAGATAGACGGTCCACCTGATGGTAAGTGGAAACCGCCGTCCAAGATATCTGCAACTTAAGCGGAGCGGATGCGGTGCCGACGTTTTAGGGACCTGTAAACATGCTTGAAGAACCCTATATTGTAATGCAGAGGAAATACTTCAGGAGGCGACTTCCATTACATTTTATTAGCTGAAGCGTTAATATATAATTTACGTTTGTCAGAAGTTGCTATACTCGTTAGTGTAAAAATGTCAAGTTATAATGCTGTAGAATTCGGTATAAAAAATATTTCACGTATCTAGTTGCTACGTGTATAACATGGTAGAACTATTATTATATTTATGCTACAATATTATCATACTTAACAGAATAGCGATATTTACGTAAATAGCAAGTTATCGGTGGGTTCCGTTGGCACCCCTTGGGTACGGAACCCTAAAAAAATGTATATCCCCAACCCATAACAACATACTGACTGTCCTAAATCCCCCTTGAATTGAGTAGAGGTTCGTGTTAGCAGAGGCAAAAGGACTAGTTTATAAATCATAATTTTAATTAGCTTGTTTAGTTCGTACTTAAGTATCAGCTGCTTTGGTTCCAAACATAGTGGTTGGATGATTAGAAATAACAATCTTCAATAGAATCTCTATCCAAATTTTTAGAAGCAAATATGGTTTATTTTCCATTATGTATATCATTTATAAAATACAACAAATCTGTTATATACAACATCCTGTAATATCGACAAGGTTTGTAAGTTCCGGACCCACCAAGAAGCCATCAAAGTGCAGTTCGTAAATAGTTGGGCAGTTAGGGCGCATTACGCGCGGGCGGGCGCCGCCCTCCAGAACCGACGCCAACCAACTTTGCCTCTTGCGAGTTTCAGATGCTATTAT
Organism: Drymonia ruficornis; assembly: GCA_947859195.1. Taxonomy (NCBI): domain Eukaryota; kingdom Metazoa; phylum Arthropoda; class Insecta; order Lepidoptera; family Notodontidae; genus Drymonia; species Drymonia ruficornis. Next base: position 4,837,554 of record OX401925.1, on the reverse strand, counting down.
TCTAACACTCGATACTGAAATATCGTATGCGTTATAGTAATTAATAAATATCGCTAGACTTACATACCAACTGTATGGTGCCAAACTATTCAACGCTTGTACTATGGGTACCGTACAATGAACTGGGGGCGATCCCAGTGTCACCCAGACCAGGGCAAATTACGAAAACGGCCCTTTCGTAATTTGCCTTGGTCTGGGTGTCATGATGATCTTTACCGAGATATCGGTAAAGATCTTTTACTATGGGCGGCGGATTTATGTTGAAGATAGAGTTACTTATATAGAGGAAAATAAGATAGACATGTGCCCCGTTGCTTACTTTTCAATTCTACTTCAATTTGTTTTAATTATAAAAGTCTCTCGAGTTCAATAATAGTTTGCAGATTCCTTGGTCGCGTCTCTTGGCAGCCCGGGGGCAATGCACCAATAGTCTACAAACTAACACTGCATATGCATGACTTACGACTATCTAAAATTACTAGATCTTATTTAAAAAAAACTTCGTACAAAAACGCACCACGATATAACTCATATTGTGTTACTTTAATAATATTACGTAACACAATTTTGTATAAAACCGCAAAGATTACCCGTTAAATCTGTTTTTTCGGTCGTCACTTATCATCGAAGATTAAATTTTCACCTTCAGCTAACTGAAAAAATCCATTACTTCCGCCAGATGTCACTGAAATCAAATGTCGCTGGCACAGGAGTGGAGCGGAGAGGCACAATCACACAATATTTTTTATTTCCTAAACAAGTTTGACTAAAAAACTTGTAGAATTGTAACCGGAAATATTTTTATAAATATGTAGTCTCAATATACTTACACTTAAATGTGCTCTGGGGTACTAACATTAAGTATGGCGATATTCTGTTTTATTTTGTCATATATTTTTGTATATTATGTATGTAAATAACTCAAAACTATTTTGTTTATATTCGAAAAATATACCTAAAGCTATATTTCATCCATTTTCTGACGAAAAATGGTTCCTCTCCACAGCTTTCTGTAACCCTCGGCTGTACCACTGAAACACAAAGTTTTTTTTAATCGTCGGACAGACAGACAGACATTAATCAACGTCGATCACGAGCAGACTTCGGAACAGATTGGATGGTAGACGTGCGGGGAACCGATGAGGGTGTAAAGTCATGGGTCTTTTGTTCTATGCTCTATGGTGATTCGGATTTTGATTGGTTAATAATTGAGTGGCCGATATTGGAGGGTTAAAGGTAAAATTTAATATGATTTTTAAACAAAAAACCTTTCAAATATTTGTTTGATTCGAATTATATGACAGCAAAAATCTAACATAGACTAGATAGACGACGTACAACCTAAAACTGTGGTTCTAGAAAACGTAAGTATATGGAATCTGTGGCATAGGTAAGCATTGAGAATGGTTCTAAGGTCGCAACACGGAAGTTATCACAAATATTCAAAGGCCCATAACTCAGAATTATTATAGTTACGTTAATCTGCCTTCATTAGGCATCTGCATATCAGTAAGTTACATAATATATAGTTCAATTATTATTTCATCCTTTTGAAACACTCTGTATAGAGAAGAGAGTCTATCAAAACGGGATTGTCAAACAAGTTTTTTAAAATTAGAATTTACTCCAGAATATGTAATGACTTGTTTGTACATAAGGGTGTAAGGGCCTCCGCAGACTTGCTACTTTTAGCATCGGCGACCGGCGATTTTGTGACGTATCGATGCTGCGTCGCATTTCTTCGAGCGCGAACGAGCGAGACGCAGCATCAAAATCGCCGATGCTAAAAGTAGCAAGTCTGTGGAGGCCCAAAGCCTGTGTTCCTTAAATCCGTTGCTTAAGTCATATTAAAATTATTGTCTTAACAAAATTCAAATTGTATTATCACACAAGGAATATGGAAGAGTCCAATCTGACTTTATAATTATCTCCGCTGTGGGATCGGGTGAAAGCAGACAACTTTGCATATTTCGCTATTAATAATTAGGAACTCTGTATTGCGGAGAAAATACGATTTATTCCGATTTTCGGTGTCAAACTCCTTGTTGCTCGGTTATTGTGAAGCTGGATAGTTTGGGGTTCGATTCCGTTCATACTTCTAGTACATTTTAAATTTTAGGATAGGGGTGCACTGTGAAGAATTAACTAAAACTATTTTAATTTATCAAGTACAAGATCCTTCAAAGATAACTAAATATTGGTATGTCTCACGTAGATTATATTTGTATGTATAGCCAGTACAAACTTGGTACCTAGTCTGAATTAAAACATTCGCTTAATACTTCCTATGTATCAAAAATTATATTCACCAAATATAATATCCGTTAAAATTTTACGAATAAATTCAAAGTGAAGCTACGCGACATGGCTACGCGGCTACGACGCTACGTTGCTACGACGCTACGTATTCGGTATTTCTCGGTCGAGCGGGTTGACTCCGCGACTCGGCGCCGCACGCTCCACTGCGCGCGCGCACCCCGCATAGATCGCATTAAAGGATTTGTTGAAGGATTGCGGGGATTTTCTTAAGTCTACGTCTTTAACTGTAATGTTGTTAAGTAATTTGGGAGTATTGTATTGTTTTGATGGTCTCGTTGACTTGATAAGTCTACTCTAAGTCGGCTTCTAGTCTAGTACAAACACGCATGATGCTTTGTGAGTATGTGACATACATTTTATTGGTGGTAGAGCCAAGCAAATACGGTTAACTCGACAGGTGTAGTACCACCCTCTCACAGAATATCTGCGTTAAGTAGAGAGTGAGAGAGCCGGAAGCCCAACCCCCCCTCCTTCCTCTGTCCTACTCCCTTTCAGTTCAGCAACGTGGGAGCAATGCCTTTGGTATTACAAGAATCTACATATAAGCGACGATAACTGCTAAACGTCAGATGACAAAAAAACATACCGATGAGTTTAACCAATCAGTTGTGACCTACGTTTTCTTGAATCTCTTAATGTACGTATAGCATAGTATGACAAATTAATATGAGCATCGATCCCCACAACCCCGCAGTGCGTGGGCACATATGAGCCGCGCCGCCGAGATGCTCATTCGCGCGTTAAAGAACTGAACTGACATCCGCTTGATACCGCGCGCTCCTGGGCGGAATACTTCATGCGACACTGTATGGAGATGATAATACACCCCACAATTTGGTATCGGCTGTTCTACTATACAAAAAAAACTAAATGTTTGTTTGTAATATCAAAATAACGCAACATTTGACTTACTGCATATGAAAGTAAATACGATACTTATCTTAAAAAAATAAAAATTGTGTCTGTGTGTCTGGATGTTTGTTCCGGCTTATCTCCAAAACAGCTAGAGCGATTTTGACAGGGAATTCAAGTAACTTAGGCTACTTTTATTCTTATATTCCACGCGTACGAAATCGCAGTCACAGCTAGTCTTAAATAAAAAGGAATGTTCTTGAAAATTTGCTAAAGATATACCTTTGTCTGCATAGCTATAGTTACCTAAGGAAGGCAAACAATGTTGCAGTTCGGCACTACTTTAGGCCATTTGGTGTTATAAATCTACAATGAATTATGTAACCACAGTTAAAATCTCTGGATTCTTATGCTAAAAAGTTTTGCATTAGTTTCTATTGCGTATTTAATTCTATTTGTGTATTAGCATCTCTATATCTACATGTGTGGAATCAAATCCCATAAGCGCCGTGACGCGTGTGAGGCGGGAACGTGACGACTTCCGCGGCGACTGTCGCCCGTCACTTGATTTACATCTTCACGGGGTCTTGTGGGAACTTAGATGTACACTTGGTTACTAGGTAGGTACAGATTTTTTGTCTCCAGCGCCGCAATGAAGCACATACAATATGTTATGATATTCTTACTTATGACTTTGATTACTTATACAAGGCGGAAAAACCGAACGAGTTATGGAGGGGAAATTACTTGAGTTAGCAAAATTTTTTTTTTTTTTTTTTTTTTTTTTTTCAAAAATGAGTAAAACTGCTTTCAAAGATGTTTGATTTATCACCTGCTTGAGCCGGGAATTGAAATGTGAAATAAATAGTCTGTATTTTTTTTGGTTACCTATCGGAAGGTTCAATAATAAGGATTAATTTCTTCTAAATAACATAGTTAAAATAAACGAAGACGATATATCTCTATATAAAATCTCTCAACAGTATGAAACAAGTCGTATCCGCGTTTGTCTGTCTGCTTGGTTCTTCTAAACTGCGCAACGGAGTTTGATACAGTTTTCACTAGGTATCCATTAAATACTTTTATCTGAAAGAATCGGGACAGGCCAATAGTTTTTTATTTATTTACTTTGTTAGGTATTTAGGTAGGTATATACTATAGCAGACCCCTGGACGATTTAGTAGTCTCATATTATTATACAACATAATAGAAAAATGGATTTCTATGGGTGAATATAAGGAATAATCCCGGTAGGTGAAGGGAATTGTGAACAAATCAACCGTCCACACCGAATCAGAACCTTATTCCTTCTTAACCAGCCCTTCAGAGATACCGCGTATACTGCGAACTTGGGTATAACCACAGAGTAAAGACTAAAGAAAGAGGTGCCCTTATTAAATATATGTATGTAAAAAAACGTGGTCATTGTTTTTTCATTTTCATTGTTCTATCTACCGGTAAATAGTTGAACTACTGGCTTCGTTTTGTGTCGGTGTTAGTACTAGGCCGACCACTCGGCCGACTTGCTTAGGGCCAGTCCCCTTAGTAATTGGTCCATGGGTATAACTAAACTATTATAGGTACTTATCAACTGAATATATCTTTCTTCTTGTGTATCTTTCAAATTGTGTTTAACATATTCGTAGACCGGTAATTTAGTCAATATGGACTCTACCACCCGTATCAATCAAGTCAATTGGTGCGTCCAGAATAACCAGATGCCGCGCATGCCTCGCTCGAGCACTTATGTTATGACATTATGTCTATGCGTTCAGACGTCAAAACTCAGGTGCGGCATGCGCCTGATGTAGATGCAGCTAATACTTATTTCTAAGTAAATGCTAAACAATAAAACTCTGTTTAACAATTCCATTTCGACAGATTCTTTACAGAATATTGTCATAACCTATGATAAATCTGTCTTTACATTTAGTGTGTTTATAGTTAACTTCTTAAATAATCATTCAATTCAAGCTACTTACAGCTGTTGATCACCATTAGAAAATCAATGTCTGAAAATTATTCCAAGACTTAATTGTCCTAAGTTTAGAGTTTTGGTGGTAATAAAACAATTTTCCTTGGCAGCGATATCTGTTGTGTTCGGAGATATAATTTAATCCGTGCACAATGGCCGTGCCGGGAGGCTGCGCCACAGGACGAAGGATTCTTTCTTAAATAAAGAATGACAATAAGAAGTGGTTCGGTAAAAACTGGTTCGTATAAGAAAATTTCAAGACGTGGCTAATTTAACTGAACTGGGTACTAATAACATATCTATCATATATTTATTTTCAAACGTTTTTGTTATAATTTTAAATAATTTTCAAGTAAGGCGTCATCACTGCTGGCGTAACAGACTCCATCCCCAAATTTATAGAAAGTTATAATGGACTAACTGGCATTACAAATCACTTTGTTCCTAGAAATGCATTTTAAATCCATTGCAAACTGGCTAAACTGCAACTGTACTATACATACACATATACATACATTTGGGGTAAGTCTTTTCCATGTGAATATAACTTTACCAATGACAATTATTTCAATTAAAGCACCACGATGACTAAGAAATCGTAAAAGTATGTTTTCATCTTGATTTTCCAATAACAATCACAAGAAGCAGTAGAATTTCTAATAAAAAATATGATAGCGAATGACTTCCTGTCTTTGACAGGTATCCTCTTAAAATACCTGTAAAACTGTAAGTTTTTTTTATAATCCGAAGCAGGGAGGTACTGGGTTCTGAAAACTTCAGTAGTAACGGGGTGTGGGTCGCGGACCGACGGAGGCAATCCGCAATAAGATCTGAATTCTGAAATGACCGTGGTTTGTATTCTGCGGAGTCGCTAGACCACGCCGCCAACTATCATAACACAGAGCTGGATATGAAATAAACACTTTTATTTTTGAAAAGGAAATATTGTTTTATAAAAGTTATTACGAGTACCTATTCAAATTTCAAGATAGCATTCCTATGGGAAATGAGGTTACAGGAACTTAATGAATGGTTGCGTCTACATCAGGCGCATGCCGCACCCGAGCACTCAGTTTTGACGTCGGAACGCATAAATATACTGGCATAATATGAGTTTTCGGGCGAGGCATGCGTAAAACATATCCGTACTACTTTTTTGCTTTTAGATAACTTATAGTGGGTAAATTTTATAAAGGTTTACTTTTTTTAATACAGCACAGTCGAATTTACTTATCTATTTAAGATTTCATATAGATACGTACTTATTTTTGAGAATAAGCGGCCCCATATTCACATCCCGCTCAAAGTTTTCTTCAGAAACCTACCTTACCTTAACTTAATAGGATAGAGGGGAACATCTGAACTTAAGGTTATCCTACTTTATTTAATTATCATTATCACAATATTCCACTTTGATTTACATTTTACAAACTGGCATAACTTATAAAATATCTTAGCAAGCTCATTCTCAGCCAAATGCACTCTCGCATTTCAAACTTTAATAACTACGTACTTACGCCTTTTACAACCTTATCCATGACCAACAAATCCTAGTAAAATGAGAAGAATGGGGGACCGTGCGGCTGTCACGCGGTATTGGACACGTATCCAGTAGCTTCCGATGTTATGTACTATATAATGTACATAATCTGTCTCTTATGTGATTTGGAGTCCGTTCAGTATTGTATTGTTAGGATTTTATAGAAATATTTCATGGGTATTTTCTTAAATATAAATCTGAGGTATGTATTGTAAAGAGTTCAAACAAAATGTAGGTATGTCGTACCTATAAGGTACGATCTAAGTAACTATACCACAAGCACTACCCGATATGTAGGGCCTCATATCAAGGGTCCCTAAATCTTTAATTCTTAGGGCCTCCGCAGACTAGCTACTTTTAGCATCGGCGACCGGCGATTTTGTGACGTATCGATTCTGCGTCGCGTTTCTTCGAGCGCGAACGAGCGAGACACAGCATCAAAATCGCCGATCGCCGATGCTTAAAGTAGCTAGTCTGCGGAGGCCCTAAAAAAGCGTCGTATATCGTATATCTTAATGACGTGTCTTAATCTCGTTATCATAATGATATAGCTCTTCTGCCTTTTTTCTATTTTGCCCAAAACTACTTATCAAAACTCTACTATTCCACGTAAAAAGTGTTTAAAATGAACTCTACAAACCCGAAATGGCTGACAAACATACATATATAATTACGACACGTAACCCTAAGTAGGTAATACAATTTCCAAGATATAAAGTCAAAGCGTCACCCCTCCCCGGGTCACCCCCACCGAGTGGAGGGGAGGGGAGGGGAGTGTGGCAATAAACTTAATTACAGTAATACCAACCTCAATACGTGACGCTTATAATGTAGGGTGAATATGAATTTCGTACTTGTTAATTAAGAGAATCATAGTCGTAACGTGTTGCATATACCCCCGGTTGTATATACCTAGTACAATCGATTATTTATTATCTGCTTATGGTCCTTCGTTAAGTTTATTAGGTAGGGCTTGTCTGGTTTATAAATATATTGCCCGACTAACACAACAACAGTATGGTCCCAAACTAAGCAACGCATGTATTATGGGTACCCAAGAAATCATAATAATAAATGGGTGCCGAACAACGGACTGGGGGCGATCCCAATGACACCCAGACAAAATAGAGGCAACATAACTTAGACTTCAAGTAACATAGTATTAGTTACCTATCCAAAATTCCTATGAACGTCTGTTTTAGAAACTTCAGTTCTAATTTAGGCAGAAAAACTAAAAGTAATAACTCTGTAAAGTCTTTTCAGAGTTATTTAATTTCAATGCAGCTACTTTTAGCTGCATTGAAATTATAGCAAAATCTAAATCACGAATAGTAAATGTAATTTTCCGGAATACTTTTCTACAATTCCTACATAATTTTGCGCGACATGTCGACAGCAGCAGGTAATTACGTGCTAATTACGCGACGCAAGGTACCGTGCGTAATTAAGAGGAGGGTTCGAAATTTGGTTGATTTTCTATTCTACTTTTTCTTTAAATAAGTATGTGGACTAGGAATCTTATATTTAGATGTATGATTTTTGACTATATTATCTTGAGTATCTTTAAATCCAAATCACGATTTGATGAAATTTTCTCGATAAAAAAAATTTATGAAATGAGCTCTAATTATTTACAATTTTCCTTGCTACCACGATGTTTTTACGATTTAGATCACGAAATTATTTCTAAAACATAGCAAATAATGATATCTAAACTACCCTTCAACCATATTTTAATTCATGAAGTAGTTTTTTTTTAATTCAAGTAAATGTGGTTTGGCGCTTACGTTGTTTATTTCCGAGCGCGCGCACAATATCGCCATCTCACATTTTAAGTACTTGAACTAACCATGTCTCTCTCTAACTTTGTATTGTCAGTGTCCGCTCGGACTTGTTCGACGTCGGACCTGTGAAGGATTTTTTAAAAAATATTACGAATAAATATTACGGTCGTGCCACATTACAGGTACAGTACAGTATTTACAGTCCGCCGACGCCTATGATAAATAAATAAATATCCTTGGAAATTCTTTTACACATGACTACCTGATCCCAAACTAAGCAGAGCTTGTACTATGGAAACCAGATAACTGATATTACTACATATACTACTTTTTGTTTGTAAATACAAACTAAATATACACTTAATTACACCTAGACTCGGGACATGCGGACATGTTCATGCACACAAATGCATGTCCTGGGCAGGAATCGAACCTACGACCTGCACTGCAGCGTGATTTTCGTTTGCTTTTCCTTGTCTTGTGTAATTTCTTTTCATCTCTTGTCATTTTGTGTCATCTCTTGTCATTTTGTGTCATCTCTTGTCATTTCATAGTTATTCGTGTCATTTCTGTAAAAACTCCCTATTTCGCTTACTGTTATATACTTGCAGCATGGTCTTGGGCCGACAGTGGGAATACATTGCTTGTCAAAACAATGGAGTCGCTTTATTGCGTTTGTTGTAGGTATGGATGGGCAAGTAATAAATATATCATACATCAATAAATTATCGTAAAAAATAACATTACAGATATGGATAGGAAAATGTTTGTCCGTCCTATTCAATCTATTATATTATAAACGAAAGTAACTCTGTCTGTTACCTTTTCACGGCTAAACCGCTGAACCAATGTTGATGAATTTTGGTATGGAGATAGACTGGGTCTTGGCGGAGAACATAGGCTACTTTTTAGGGTTCCAAAGGGTGCTAACGGGACCCTATTACTAGGTCTACGCTGTCCGTCTGTCTGTCTGTCCGTCTGTCAGCGCGGGCTGTATCTCACGAACCGTAACAGGTAGAGAGTTGAAATTTTCACTGAATGTGTATTTCTGTTGCCGGTGCAGAACAAATACTAAAAATATAATAACATTTAAAAATAAATATCAAGTCTCAAACTTGATATTTTTGATGTGTTTATTCTACGGTGGTACGGAACCCTTTATGTGCGAGTCCGACGCCTTCAGATCTTATGAATGTTTTCTTGAAATAAATATAGTGTATTTTAAGTAATTAACTGGCCAACCCTCAGGTCCTACCTACCATGTTAGGATCTTTTTCGTTCTAGCGGGTGTAAACCGTGATTTAACGAGTTAATGTGATAATTTTTGTATTTAAATTATTCAATTCAATGTATTTGTTTCAGACATAGTCCAATATTGATTATTAAAATTATTATAATTTCACAATAAATATAAAACAATAAATAAAAGTAAAATTAAATTAACTGATTAGTCCGTGTTAGACTGAATTAGTCCGTGTGGTGCCGGCTTAGAATAGCACCAACCCATCTCATCCCGTGGGTGTCGTAAGAGGCGACTAAGGGATTCACCGGAGGATGGGCAGCAGCGTCCTCCGTGTACATATTATATCTACTGCGATCGCCAACCCGTCTGCCAAGCGTGGCGATTATGGCAAAACCCCCCAAATGAAAGTCACAACAAAGAATCGGCCCCCAGTCCCCGGCAGCCTCGCTAGTCCTGGCCATGGTAGCGGCTATGGTAACGGCGGGGCAGGGGGTGCTAAGAATCTCCGGCAGGATGGCTACCATAAAAACCGACTATTGGACCTGGCAACATATAACACGCGCACACTGCGGACCGACGAGAAGATCGCTGAGCTTGAGGAACAATTGAGCAGGGTACGATGGGACATCGTAGGATTATCTGAAGTCCGAAGAGAGGGGGAGGACTCGATAATTCTGAAATCCGGCAACCTGCTCTTTTTCCGGGAGGGCGACCAGCAGTCCCAGGGTGGTGTCGGGTTTATCGTCCACAAGTCACTCGTGAACAACGTGGTGAAGATCGAGAGTGTGTCGACTAGGGTGGCGTATCTTGTTCTCCGAATAACCAAACGTTATTCGTTAAAAGTAGTTCAGGTGTACGCTCCGACATCGGCACATTCCGACGACGAGGTGGAAACTATGTATGAGGATATCTCTAGAGCCATGCATAGTTCCAAAACTCACTTTACCGTTGTCATGGGTGACTTCAACGCGAAACTGGGCAAACGAGACGGTGATGAGCTGCGAGTGGGGCAATTTGGAGTTGGACGGCGTAACCACCGGGGCCACCTACTGGCAGGCTTCATGGAGAAGGAGGGACTCTATATGATGAACTCCTTCTTCAGGAAGCGTGAGCACAGGAAGTGGACCTGGATGAGCCCCGACGGTGCAACTAAAAACGAGATAGACTTCATCATGTCGACGAAGAAGCAAGTATTCAATGATGTCTCTGTGATCAACGCGGTCAAAACCGGTAGTGATCACCGACTGGTAAGAGGCACATTGAATCTCAACATAAAGCTTGAAAGGTTTCGACTGATGAAGTCTACGCTCCGACCAGCACCAAACCAGATCCAAAACCCCGAGAGCTTTCAGCTCGAACTTCAAAACCGATTCGATGTCCTAGGGAGTAGCGTGGACGATTGTAACGACGGGTTCGTGGAAACTGTCCATACGATCGGGTCAAAGTACTGCAAGGCCCGCCGTACAAACAGAACCAAAAAAATCTCGGATCACACCTCTAAGCTCATGGAGGAAAGGAGTGAAATGGTACTGCAGTCTTCAGATGACGCGTCTAAATACCGGCAGCTCAATAGACAGATCTCGAAGTCCTTGACACGTGACTTCCGCCAATTTAATACCGAGCGTATTAAAGAAGCTATCGAGCGGAACAGAGGCTCCAAAGTGTTCGCTAGAGATCTGTCTATTGGGCAAAGCCAGCTAACGAAACTGAAAACCGATGGCGGCAGTATCGTTTCATCCAAACCAGAGCTTTTGAGAGAGATCGAGAAGTTCTATGGACAGTTATACACGTCAATACGGACACCCGTTACAAACCTGGCGAACGACCCAAGAGCTAGGTTAACCCGACACTATACCGAAGACATCCCGGACGTCAGCTTGTACGAGATTAGTATGGCTCTTAAACAGCTTAAAAACAACAAGGCACCGGGTGATGATGGAATAACGGCTGAGCTCCTGAAGGCGGGTGGAAAACCGGTCCTTAAGGCCCTTCAGAAGCTGTTCGGTTCCGTCATACTCGAGGGCAAAACGCCGCAGGCATGGAACAGAGGTGTGGTGGTTCTTTTCTTCAAAAAGGGCGATAACGCTCTGCTGAAGAATTATAGACCCATCTCACTTCTGAGCCATGTCTACAAGCTGTTTTCGAGGGTCATAACGAACCGTCTCGCACGCAAGTTTGACGACTTCCAGCCTCCCGAACAAGCCGGTTTCCGTAAAGGCTTTAGTACCGTAGACCACATACATACGCTGCGACAGGTTATACAGAAGACCGAGGAGTATAACCTCCCCCTTTGCTTAGCGTTTGTGGATTACGAGAAAGCCTTTGATTCGGTCGAGACCTGGGCTGTATTGCGGTCTCTCCAGCGATGCCAAGTCGATTACCGGTACATCGAAGTGCTGAAGTGTTTGTACGAAAACGCCACTATGTCAGTCCGTTTACAGGACCAGAACTCGAAACCTATTCGGTTGCAGCGAGGTGTGAGACAGGGAGACGTTATCTCTCCGAAACTGTTCACCGCTGCACTGGAAGACGTTTTCAAGGTTCTGGACTGGAATGGGCTGGGCATAAACATAAACGGCGAGTACATCACTCACCTTCGGTTTGCCGACGACATAGTGGTCATGGCTGAGACTATCGAAGACCTTAATACGATGCTTGATGGCCTCAGTAGAGCCTCCGAACGAGTTGGTCTTAAAATGAACATGGGCAAAACGAAGATCATGTCGAATTGCCGTGTTGTACCTGCTCCCGTGAAGATCGGAGACTCTACACTCGAAGTTGTCGACGATTATGTCTACCTGGGACAAACCATCCAGTTAGGTAGGTCCAACTTCGAGAAAGAGGTCAATCGACGAATCCGACTCGGCTGGGCAGCGTTCGGAAAGCTACGCAATATCTTCTCGTCCCAAATACCGCAGTGTCTCAAGACGAAAGTCTTCGACCAGTGTGTGTTGCCAGTGATGACCTATGGCACTGAGACATGGCCGCTTACAATGGGCCTCATAAGAAGGCTCAAGGTCACCCAAAGGGCAATGGAGAGGGCTATGCTCGGAGTTTCCCTGCGAGATCAAATCAGGAATGAGGAGATACGCAGAAGGACCAAGGTAACTGACATAGCCCGTAGGATTGCAAAACTTAAGTGGCAGTGGGCAGGGCACATTGCCCGTAGAACGGATGGCCGATGGGGCCGAAAAGTTCTCGAGTGGCGGCCGCGCACCGGAAAGCGTAGCGTGGGTAGGCCTCCCACAAGGTGGACCGACGACCTGGTGAAGGTCGCGGGAATCCGCTGGATGCGGGCAGCGCAAGACCGGTCATTGTGGCGAACCTTGGGGGAGGCCTATGTCCAGCAGTGGACGTCTTTCGGCTGAGATGATGATGATGATGAAATTAAATTAAAAAAATATATATATTTATTTTTATTTTTCATGTTTTATCATTAAAATACAATATAATATAACATAAATTAAAATAAAATACAATAAAATAAAAACCTACCCCTAATTAAACAAATACCGTCCGCGTGGGATACTGGCTGCATGTCCTCCCTGTATTCAAGCTGTTCCTGTTGTCAAGCTAATTTTTTGAGCAAGGAAAGAGCCAGCCCTCTTGTCACCTGTGGCGGTAACCAGTCTAAGGGTGATTTTGATAGATAAAAAAATAAAGATAAAAAGATAAACAAAAAATAAATGCATTAAATCAATAAAATTAATAAAAACTGAAAATTAAATTAAAAAAAATATTAAATATGGTAGAAAAAAATATTATGACACCGCTGATGACTTCATGATCGGCATCGAAGTTAAGTACCAAAGTATTCCTTTGCCTACGAAACATGAAAAAGATACTCATATCCGGCAGTCAGTCACTGACACAGAGTATGTACATTTTTACCCGACTACGGTGGGCGGAGGGTTATGATTTTGACCAATATGTATGTATGTTCATCTGCTCCCGTATAACGTCCAAACTATTTTTATCATAATAATTTGACTAATGAGATATCGTTGGACGCGTCTGGATCGTCCGCTGGTTATAGGCTATTATACGATCGAAATATTGTTATACGTATCTATCAGCATATTGTAGGTATCGTTTGTCTTCTTTTGACTTACTTTGTCTTCAGCAATAAAAACAACATAGAAATTAAATTATTTTTTTCAAATACACTCGACATAAAAATCCCATATAAAACGAAAAAAAAATATTTGAATATTTTCATCCATTTCATCTATTTTAAAAGGTGCACTGGGACATATTATTTTAATTGTACGAATTAAACAATATTGTTCCTTCAAAAAATAACTATACTATAGTCTACTCCATAGCTGTTCTGTCCTAGCTAAGCGAGAGGGATATATCCTTCGGCAGCTCACGCGACGCTAGCCACACCCCGAAACTAAAATTCATTTTTTTCTTGTATCGTCTTAACGGGCGCGCGTCACGTCGCGACGCAACCCGCGGCGCTGGATCTGATTCAAAGAATATGTTACTACAAATATATGGGAGCTATGACGTTTTTATAATAGACCCGACATACAAATAATAGTGCTCTAAAAACAGCATATTAAACTATACCTACATTTTATCAATGTAAAGAGCTTATTACACCTTCCTAAGTTTAGTCACTTATTTTAGAACCTAATTTAGAAAGCTTCTGATTATTTAGGATTCTAACTTGCTAAATGCGATTACACTTGCCTAAATTCAGTCATGACTAAATTAAGTAGAAAAATTTAGGAAGGTGTAATAACCCTTTAAGAAAGAAATGAATATACAGGGTGAATTTGAAATCATGGGCATCCTTTTAAATTATGACTCTACAGAATATAATCAGAATATATTGGGAAAATAAAATAAAAAAACTATTGATGAAAAAATATTGCTCGAGTAAGCAAATAAGCACACCAGTTTACTGTTATACCTTAACTGGGTAATAAATTATCAATTGATGTGTTGATTAATATTCCCTAAATATTCTGAATCATGTGTAGAATCACCGTTTAAAAGGATGCCCATGATTTCCCCCTGTAGATAGTAGCGTTATTACCTACCTACATAATCATAGACGCGCGTGCAGCCGTGCAGCCTCGACGCTGGGTAGTGCGTGACTATATTAGCGGCACGTTATGATAGCACTTTTGACATGTAGAGGGGGGAAGATGATGAACCTTATTGCAACGGAATCAGATTCATTTTAGCATTCATTTTTTGACATTCCTAAATTTTAAAACTGTCATTCTTAATCCGTTATAATAAGGTTCATTTTTTCCCTCCCCCCACATGTCAAAAGTGCCATCATAACGTGCCGCTAATATAAGTGGATGTCGGGCATTTACCTTGCATTCATGTTGGCAAAATAAGCGCAGTATGTCGCATCCAAGGTTTCATACATCTTCGTATGGGAGTCGCTATTTGACAAATTATGAATCTTAAATTATTATACCTATATGTAAATATTTTAATTTAGGTCAGTAATTACCTAAAACATTTTGATCCACTTGCAATGGCATTACAAATCACTTTACTGAACAAAAGTATTTGGAAGGCCAATGTAAACGGTAAACGTGCTAGCCCTTTCGCATTGCAAGTACCTATAGGCCTAATACGGTAACTACTTAACATCAGGGCGGGCCGTACGCTTTTTTGCGTCCTTAGTATTACAAAAACACCCCTATCACCCAGTGCAGTGAATCGAGTAGCAAGATCACCGACCGACCGACCGGGGTAGTACCACCCTCTCACAGAAGATCGGCTTAAGGCACCTATTACAGCTGTGTTTCGTACGATGAGTGGGAGAGCCGAAAGCCCACCCCCCCTCCCCCTCCCTCCATCCCACTCCCCTTCAGGTCGGCAATGTGCGAGCAATTCCTTTGGTATTGTAAGCATCTATAGGCTACGGTAACTGCTTAACAGCAGGCGGGCCGTACGCTGTTTTGCCACCGCAGACCTATAAAAAAAATTTAACAGGATTATTTTCTTTCATGATTATGGTAGAACTTTTTAAACTATCACCTAGATTGACCCGCCCAAACATTATTATCTAAACTTGCTACCGCTTCAAAATTCTATTCCACCGAATCGCCGCAATATCCTATCGCCTAATATCGCTGCATCGCTAGTTCGGAAGCCCATTAGCGTTGCAATCACGGTGTCGCCGGCGCCGATCGCTGATCATACGGCTGAACGAACCGCGCGCAGATGAGTCCGCCCGCCCGCCCAACCAGGGCGGAATGTTTAGTTGGATCGCTGCGATATTCAAGATTTAATGGTATATTTTATGGTGTGCATTGGAGGTAGTTTTCTTGGTAGGTAGGTAAGAAGGTTTCTGTTACAAGTCAAATGGTCAGCTAATGAAGATGCTACCTACATATCAATGATAGCAATGACTTAACTCTTCCCTATTTTTTATTGCTTTGTTCATAATTAATTAATGAGTTAGGGCCATAACACACCGGGTAGCCATGGCAACGTCGCCAGTCACCGTAGCCAATGAAATGTATGGCTGGCGACCGACTGGCGATGTCGCCAGTCCGTGGCCAGGTGTTACCTGTCATACATTTCAATACGAATTAGTTGGCTACGGTGGCTGGCGATGTCGCCATGGCTACCCGGTGTGATATTGCTCTAAGTCTAAGCTACGGATTACAGTAGGTACGGTACAGTAATGGTGTATGGTAATTACCTATAAGGGCTGGATTGCAATCGTTGATCGATCATGGAGAGTTTAAACTATTGATTCTATAGTACGTTTTTTTATACTTGTCCTATTTGGTAAGCAATGATGGCGTCCATCGGGGCGATTGCGTTAATTTTTGTCAATGTTTCAATTGGTTTCGTATATAATTGACACAGGATGAACTGTAAGAAAGTCGTCAAAAGTGATATCTCACGGATATATCAACGTTGAACTTATAGTACGTTTTTTTTATACATGTCCTATTTGGTGGACACAGGATGAACGAAACCAATTGAAACATTGACAAAAAAGTTACGCAATCGCCCCGCTGGATGCCACCTTTGCTTGCCAAATAGGACAAGTATAAAAAACGTATTATATATAGAAGACGGGAGATTAAAGTCTCTCATGTGGTTTAAGATATACCTACAAAATGATCTTATTATTCAACCTGAATGTCTTCAATATCTTAGACCATAACAAACACAATAGACTCCCTATGCACGGTATACACCCAAGTGTATACGAGAAATGGGTTGAAAGTCTTGTTTGTTCAATAACCCTTTTAATCCCTAAATTAACTTGCCAAAGCCGATATTGTGAATATCGAGATTCCGCCTCATTAGTCCATGTACTTATCATGGTAAAGGCGTGCGCCCATTGGTGTTACAAGATTTAGTAGGTATTATGTACTAATAAGTACCAACTTAATGATAATAGAATAGAGAATCTTGGTTCAGTGATAGATAACACCAGTGGTACATAACACATATATAACACAAATAACAATACCAAACATCTCATATCCTTCTTAGATTATCACTTGCTGACCGATGAAGAAACATCATGAAGAAACCTGCACGTCTTTCGAAAGACCTGTGAAGTTCAGCCAACTAGCACAGGGTACAGTGTGGTGTGTTTTTCTCGAACAGGTTGTCAGATACAGACAAAATTTTCCAAAATAGGGCACTGGATCTGCGTGGTGGTTGTAAGTCGAACCGGTTGTCGAATACTGTAATTTTTTTTTCAAAATAAAGGTACCTACGGATAAGTCGTTGTCATCTTTTGCGGAAAAAATCTAATTTTACAAATCTTTAACACTCTTTTATATACTACCAAAACTTGTTAAAACCAAATGTTATCAACATAATTAAAATATTTTTTACACCAAGAAAACAAGTTTGATTCCTAACAAAAGTACCTATGCAAATCTGAGAATCTGAAAAAATACTATGAGAATGTTCGACATAAGTCGTAACCTACCTAAAATGTTATAGAACATTATGTAACTGCATTAGGTAAGCCTTTACTAATCGGCTATTCATTGGCTAGCCTTACAGTGACACAGCACTAGTTCGTGGAGCCATTTATCTTGGATCCAAAGAGTCCGATCGGTCCAGAACAGGATCCCGTCCACCGCCCATCCCTCATCCCTAATCGACCGTACTAACGCGGATTAATAAATGGTGCTTAAAATTCAACCTTTTTTCGGCTGAGCTAATGGCGCAAAAATAATTAGCTGCCTTTTTTATGGGCGATTCTAACGTGGAAATTTATTATTGGATTTACTTTTTAGATTGCGAATAAGTTATGGTGTGGCGTTTGGAACATTTTCAGTAACTTACGTAGAAAGTACATATGTAAATACCTTGGGCAGGCCTATGTCCAACAGTATACCTACGCCTTTTGGCTGAAATTATAATGATACGAATGTATACATAGGTAAGTGTACCTACGTACCTTAATAGTGTTTATAGTATAATAACGTACGTTTATACTATATAGTACGTATTTCATTTTGTAATTAGATACCTACCTACTGTTTTTCCTCTACAGGGGGCTTACCACAAGCTCTTATTGCGATTCAATTATAGGAACGTTTTAACGACGTTTTAATGACGTTTCTTATTGTCATGACAATAAGGTACGTCATTGCACAAAAAGTCGCTGAATCGTTAATACTTTCCTGTAATTGAATCGCAATAAGTGCTTGTGGTAAGCCCCCAGGTATATAGGCTTAATTGCCAACTTCATGAGTAGGTATATTTTAGGTACGCAGGCAATGAACCTTTTATGTATCAATAGATATAGTTACTAACCTAATATGTAGGCATATAGCTAAATAATATAGCATACATAGGTATAGGGATGTGGCGAAAAAGCATTTATAAATAACAAGCTAAATATTATTTCACTGTTTATTGAATTTTGAATATAATATCATTAAATATAGGTATTTACAATATTCGGATGTTCTCAACTACATAATAAATAAAATAATACACAACCAAATCATCCAATACACAGATAGCGATCCGTTCCCGACTTTAATTTAAAAAGCTTACTAAAAATGTAAAATTTAAATGAAAGACCTTAAAACATTTATTTCGGTTTACACTCAAAATTGAACATATAAAATTTATAAAAGTAGAAGCTCTAGTTTACAAAAAATGTTCGTTTATGCGGCAGTGGTTAACATGTAATATCCTCATTTAACGATACTGGTACCTACCTATAATATTGTTTATAATATAATATGTTATTTACTGAAACGTCTATTTTTAATATCATAATTATATTCTTTGGTATACATCCAGTGATATTTATACTACAACTAACTGGGAATCTATTTCTTGTATGGTTGAATTGGTTTCAAAGCTAAATGAAAGTTTTTAAATTGAAAATATTTTTTCGATTCAAATGTAATAAATGTTCACGTACCTAACTAAAACATTTTATATTATGCTCATATAAAAACTACCGACAATTTACTGTTAAATTAGGTACAAATTTAGTTGCATTTATACAAAATTTACAAAAATTCGTCAATAAACTAATTTTAAACTAATTTTCTATAAATAAATATTGAATTTCGAAATGAAAATTTTGTGAAATAACTGATCCTTTATTATAAAGACGGTCACAATAATATTATTTAAATAAAAGATACAAAATTGGTGTCAATAATGAGCAAATACGATCTGGGTTAACTATGGGGTTTGTATATTGGCGTATTACCTGTAGTATTGCGTTTTGGCACAATTTATATACCTAGATATATGTTATATTATAAATATCAATATATTCTACATTATAAAACCGAACATCAATAGATATATCTAATTATATCAACATTAACATTCATAAAAAGCCGTGTCACTACATTTATAAAGCAGAAAGGTAAAAATAAATGAAAGGTAATTAAATGAAAGAAATAAAAATAATTTCATCGTTTTTACTTTTATATATCACATGGATTACACAAATCTCAAATCATATAATCAGAATGTAATTTTTTGCGCCAAATGTATTTAACATTTGACTTTCAAAATATGACATGTTTTTAAACAAATTGAGACAAATTTATACTTTAACATTTAAGGTTCCAACCGCTGCGTATAATACGTGGCAGCCTCTTTGCCAATTAAAAGACTTTAATTTCTTCTGCATTGGCCAAATTTTCTTTAAAAAAATGCTAGAAGCTAGAATGTCCAACGCACTGCCGCGTTAAAACGCAAGTTTTGTTGCCAGAAAGATCTAATCGTTATTTCTATTGTACAGAGTAAGTACAATTTACATTATAGGCGCTTTTTATATATGGTAGTACGTTGAGCGCGTATTATACACTAGTAATATAAGAGACTGGATTGGAACCTTTCAAAATTCTTAAAAAAACGTTACCAACTTGAGCAAACAGTTTAATTGAACAGAAAGTATCATAAAACATTTCGTCATTTTGAGACACGCTTATTGTATCTAAGTATTTATTTCAACTTCATAAAACTACAAGCAAAATTAACATCGGAAGCTCCGTTTTTAAAGACGTCAATCTTAATAAGACCTCTGTGTTCTAGTGAACTGTAAAACATTGCTTCGTTGCAAACATAATCATAGAGCTCTCATTAAAATGGTTCATTTTAACATATAACATCCCTTTGATATGTTTTATGTACTATATGTTATGTTAGGCGTATTCGCTTTATTCTCGTTAAGATTGTGTTATATAACAACCCTTCTTAATAATATGCAATATATCTATAACTATTTACACATACATTTTAATACGAGACCGAAAAATTGGTAACGTAAATTTATTTCTAATCGAGATTATACGTTTAGGCCTACCCATTAATATTATATTAAATAGATTTCCGAAAATTTCGCAAAATAATACAAAGCTAGCAATTTTTTTCTGTTTTTAAAAATGTTATGCATATTACAGAATAAAAAAGACATAATAGCTGCACTATTAATATAACAGTTCACACATATAACTAACAGAAACAAAAATATACAGTCAATAAAAACCTACTATAAATATAACAGCCCCTAAAATTCTACCATTCCATAGTAGAATTTCACATTTTACCTATTTTATACAATGTGTAGTTTTTATATAAATAAGGTATGGTTCGTAAAAGCAGTGTCGAAATTGAAATACAATAGTCAATTGCCTTAGAACTAACCAGTGATATATATTTTTGTGTAATTTTGTACACTGGTTTTATAAAGGTTGGTAATTATTGGCTGGAGTTATATCTTTCACAAAAAAAATTCTCAACTACAAACGAAAAGTATAAATTGAAGTAGGCAACCATTATTTTGTTTAATTTCAGAATATTTCTGAACTTTAGTGATAAGTAGTTGTTCTATTAAAGTTTTCATTTTTATTTTACGTCTGATTCAAAATCACCCCACCAATAATATGACCAACCGTAATTAACACTAACGTCCAAACTTATTTTATAATATCGATTAAAAATTCGAGTAATATTATTGAAACATTTCAAACATTTATTTTCCAACAATCTCTGCCCTCATTCCCACGCGTAGACAAGAACTAGGTATTCAACAAACAAATTATTATTCTCTCAATATGACGTGAATTCCGTGATCTCTAAATATTTTTTAAGAAAAGGAAACCCACTGTATTAATAATTTTGTTTTTAATAATAGCCACTTTTTTGGTGTAAAAAATGAAAAAGCAAACTCTCATAATGTCATAAAAATTAAGCGGCTTCCACGTCCCTACCAATTAAGTACCCCTAGACTTTTCTCAACATTATCCTTCAGATTAAATACATTCCCATCCACACACTATTCCAGGAAGACAATTCCTTCAGGTTCGCACCCTAAACATCAAAAACATCATCAAAATCTTCAACTATTACTAAATCAATTTCTTTATTCGCTCAGTACTTAAACCATTAGTTAACTTTACCTTCGCTTTCACAATTCTTCGGTAGACGCTATCGGTGCTTTCAGGAGAGGTGTCCTAGGACTTCTGGAGCCATCGGAGCTCCTGGCGGCCGCCTGAAAATCTTCATTGGATAACGACACGGGTAACGGCGCTATTTTCAGTTGGTGCCCGTTCAATTTGATCTCTGTTATGGAATGTGACCTGCCGTGGTTCACGTTCGGTTTCTCCTTATTGGACGTCGTTGTGGGGTCATGGGTGGGTGTTTTGGCTATTGATTGGGTAACTCTAGTCCTGTTGGACTGTTCTCTTAGTGCCATTTGGTAGGCCACCTCGAATGCTTCTCCTAGAGTTAGGATAACCTCTGTCGCTTGGTCCTGGAAAGAAGGAAATTGGATGTAAGAAGAAGATTACCAAAGCATATTCTTGAAATCAGTCGCTAGGAGTAAAGAGCTTATTACACTTGGCTAAATTTAGAAGCCTAAATTCAGAAGCTTCTAAATATTTAAACCATTCGAGCTTCTGAATAGCTTGCTGAATGCGATTACACTTGCCTAAATTCAGTAACGACTAAATTAAGTAGCCTAAATTTAGTTAAGTGTAATAACCCCTTTACGTAGTTTTTTGTTTTTTCTTACATACAAGGCTG
The DNA here is from genome assembly GCA_947859195.1 of Drymonia ruficornis. NCBI lineage: Eukaryota > Metazoa > Arthropoda > Insecta > Lepidoptera > Notodontidae > Drymonia > Drymonia ruficornis. The sequence continues at coordinate 4,815,319 of OX401925.1, read as the reverse complement.
TAAACGTCAGTGCCATACATTAAGCGCCCTATCGCACGAGGAAACCATGGTTGCGCCACCAGCGGGTGATTCGATAGCCGACACCGAATTGGTTGCGCTACCAAGCGGACACCAGGTGCGATACCCTCCATACAGCTCTATAAATTGTGTTGGTGGAGCGACTGTTTGCGCTACCACTGGTGTCCTCGATAAGGCGCTAAGAAAGGCATCTTTTTGCAGTGGGTAGACAGCAGACAACAAAGAAGATGTAGTACCCAAACAAGTCCCGGATAGTATCAACAATATTTCAATTGGTTACGTTCATCCTGTGTTGTTTTGTTGAATTGATTGAAATCGAGAAGAGTCAAGTCAACACCGTTCCCGATTTCAATTGCTAAAGCGACACGGGATGAACGAAATCAATTGCACTGAGAAAAAAAATTACGACAGCAAAATGGTTTTTGTAGTTTCTAGTAGTTTTTTTAGTATGTTTTACTGAAAGTTTTGTATTTACGGCGAATGTTTTATAAGTGCGAGACATTACATAGATCATTTGCTGTAAATACAAAACGTTAAGTAACAAATATTAAAAACACTACTAGGAATTACAAAAACCATTTTGTTGTCCTAAAATTTTTTTACGCGATACCCTTACTAGATATAAATCCTGTAAAAATCGCTGAAAGATATAGCTCACCATGGTAGCGACTCTGAAGACATGGCAGAAGTGGCTCTTGCTGGTGTGGTCCTTGGTGATGTACGCGAAGTGTGTCAAGTCATCTGCGTCTTGGCATGCGCAGTGGATGTTGCGGATCTCGTGCTCGCATACCAGCTCCTAGTGTGAAGAGGCAGGTGGTTTAGACACAATTCAAGTATCAGGGTGCGTTTCCTTTGAAGCGGAGCTGGGCGGAGTGGAGCGGAGCGGCGGACTGTGATTGGCCAATTTGTGATGGGCCAAGAGCGGAGTGGAGATTGCGAGCACTGCGACTGGTCAACCCTAATTGATAAAGTACAGTGATACTGCCAAATTTATAGAGATGTTTAGCCAGTCCACAATGGTTTTACAAGGCATTTCTAGGAAAAAGGCGATTTGGTAAAAAAATAAAATGTTTATTTTCTTTAGGCCTACGGAGGCACTCACACATTGTCGTTTACATTTTTTTTTCTTAAATTTACCGCCGGATCGGAAACGCGACCTCGACTGAGAAGATCCGGCAAGAAACTCAGCGGCCGTAATGTCAGTGTAAGTCCATCATAACTTTCAATGTCTAGAGTTTAATTAGTACAAGTATGTAAGGATCGTAGCAAGTGGAAAGAAGTGGTCTCTGCCTACCCCTACGGGAAACAGGCGTGATCATATGTACCTATGTATGTATGTATGAGTTTAATTAGTTCGGTGTTGTGGCCAATTAATGAACAAAATTGATTTATACATTGATCAATAATTTCAAAAATGCCCCATATAAAAAATCTATGTTATCGCAAACCAAAAATTCGCACAACCTTTTTTGGATCGCAAAAATAACAAGTTCAAATTAAATTTGAGCCGCGCCGCGCAAGCATAACACCGAAAAAAACACTAATTATCCCACTTAACTAACCGTGAAGGGTTCCAACATAAAATTCATTGTGTAAAAAGGAAGGTAGAAAAAAATACAATTCTTTTTTTTAAGATACACAAAGGAAGAGATTGGTCATAGGTCCGATCAAGTGTGAGGAATAGAGTAATTAAAAGACAGATGGCCAGTCTTGTGCCTTTGTAGGACCCTCGGGATGTTTGATAGTACACACTTGGTTGATCATCAAAGGATAAGTTTACGTGGAAAGGATTGAAACTAGAAAGTTAATGTAGCGATGTTAAAGAAACCTTCATTATTTTCCTTTTTGAATGCGAAATATGTTTTATAGATAAAAAGAAATCAAAGCTATTGTTCGGAGTTTATTTTATATTTATTTTTAACTGATCATAGTGTTGCCATCGCAACAAATAAAATGTCTTCTGTTAGCTTTTTAAATTAAAAAGGAAACCTTGAACCAAGGTTTACAGTGAAACATTTAAAATTAAACTTTTTAGGCTATAGAAATATAGTATTCGTAGCACAATATTGACCATAAAGTTTAGCAATATTTTTTTTATAAAGGCGGCTAAGAAGTCTGCACCTGATATTAAGCAGTTACCACAGCCAGTAAATGCTTGCAACACTAAAGGTATTCCTCGCACGTTGCCGACCTGAAGGGGGGTAGGACCGGGGAGATTAAGAGAGGGAGGGAGTTGGTTAGCAATTCACAAGAGTCAATCAAATTTAGACAGTATTGCTCATATTCTTAAGGTTCACTTACCCTAGTAATAGTGTTGAGGAACTTCACACCCCTGTAGCTGATGGAGAGGATGATGTCGGGTGAATCCCGCGGTTCTTTGGTACACTTCTTCAGCTTCTGTATCGACTTCTTTGTGGACTCGGTCCCTCGGAGTTCTTTCACTACTGTTGACCCTAAGTACTGTGGGGTCAAAAGGACAGGTTAGGGTGGTGACAAATATTTTGAGCTTATACAAGGTTAGAAGTAAAACATTAACAACCTTGCAGGACTGTATTGCTAACATCATAAGCAACTACTTTTGTTGTATGACTTTTTACAAAAGTATTTGTAAAAGTCATAGAACAACCGTTTTTGTTTCACACGGTGTCACATATGGTGCGTTCCATTCACTGTTAATTTTGTTATTTTCGTCCACAAAAAACTGTTAAAAACGATAATAATGAACGATGATCACTTTCAGTACAAGTTGGTTCGAGTGGAACGACATTTATGAACGAAAATAACGAAAATTACAAAATTATCAGTGAATGGAACGCACCATTAAGGGTCCGAGGGAAGGTTAAAGACCGGGTTCGATTCCCGAGTCATGTATGAGTTTTTTTTAATCGTGGTTCTTCCTGATCACTTTGTCACCTTTGACACATTTGAATCTAAAAAGTTAGTTGAATAACATCAGGCGGGCCGTACGCTTTTTTGCCACAGTAGTACTATAAAAATAAAAAAAACTAAAATCTTAAATAACTCACATTAGCAACATAAGTGACAGCTCCAGTAACGAGCACGAACGGCTGATGCTTCCACTGCGTCTTCAGCGCTCCTGGCACGCCCACCAACAGTTCCGAGGGCGCCCTGATCTCCAGGTCTGAGGGCCTGGGCGGCTGAGGGGCTGGCCTGTTCTTCTTGCTACGCTTTAGGGTCTCTCCGCCAGGCGGGGCCAGGGTCGGCACCACGGGAGGCGGAACCGGCTTGAGGTTATCCGAAGGTAGCTTCTCTTTAATTTCTTCTTTTAATTGTTGGATGTTGGTCTTCTAGAAAGGAGGGCTTTTGTTAATATTATGAGTAGGTGCCTATTTTTTTAGGAAGTTTGTTTCGCTGGTAGAGCCAAGCCGAAGACACTTGACTGCAGCTAATATACGGGTTGGGTCGATCGGAGTAGTACCACCATCTCACAGAAGATCGGCGTAAAGTAGCTATTGATACGATGAGTGAGAGAGCTGGAAGCCGAATTATTAATTATTACACGTCTAGAATAGTTTTAATCGTTTACACAAGTCGCTTAGTAAACTCTTTGTAGCTATCTCTATTTTCAATAACAAATAATTACTGCATAAAACTTTTCGAAATAAAATTCTAATAAAAACGTAGAGAAAGTACTGTACTGATGCGCTAATTAAATTTTAAAAAAATATAACAGGGAAAAAAGAACAAAACAAAAAAAAAACAAAAAAGAGAACAAAACGGAAAATGACACTCCAACAGCGGTTCACACTTCAGAGGTGCAAAACAAAAGTAATGATGCAACAGGAGAGGTAACCGGAAAATTTTAATTAACGCACTAAATGAATGGCGAAAATGTAAATAAAATGAATATCTATTTTGATGAGTGCCGTTTGATGAAGAAATGGCAGAATGTATGAATGGCGGGATGTTCCGCCAGAGAGAGCTCGAATGGATTGGGGTGGATGACAGCTATGGCTTTCGGTAGCGAACTATGAGTTTACGAATTCGAAATTCAAAAATGAAATGAAATAAAGTAAACTTACTTTCGAAAATTCCTTAAGTTTTGAAATTCGAATTTCATAAATGGAATCTTTTTACATTATTTTGTTCCTTTTATCTATGAATCAAAATAATTAGCAGTAGGTAGACTACCTACATTTTTTAAACATCGAATCTTTAAAAAACAATAGACTACTAACGTAAGGTCCGATAAAAAAATTTGAGCAAAGTTTTGACGCAAAATGAATCAACAATTTCTAATTATTATTGATGAGCTCGAATTAATTTTTTATCAGACCCCGTGGCTTATTACAATCATAATCTAGAATAGATTAGATAAAAAGTGTTTTGTTTTTGTATGAATCATGATTTGTGTTGACATTGAAATATTGGCTAATACTGGGGTGATTGAGCCAATACTTGACAAAGCATTTACTTTAGTCATTGCTTTCATATTACAAGGGTATTTCAGTAGTAACTAAGTATTTATTGACACTAGATAAGTATCTTAATAAGAAATGAGTTAGTAATAAAGAAAACGTAATTTTTTATTATTAGAAGATCAAAGGACTAATAAATCAAAAATAATAAAATAACTAAATATTAACAAGTTTACTTAGATTGAAGATAATCTTGATTTATTTTATAAAACAAAAAGTTTATATTTTATAAACCACCTAACCAAAATAAGTAAAATAGAAACAAGAGAAAAAGCAATAATAAAATATTTTTATATTCTGTAGTCAATTAAACAAGTACTTCAAGAACAGACGTTGTTGAACGGAAGTGAGTTTTTAAGAACTAGGGTTCAATTATGAAATAATCGAAATCGTATCGTCAGACGTTTCTCATAATCGACAGAAAAAAAACAACGAGACAGTAGCGGTGGCAACATGACAATAAATATCTCGAAACTTCGAGAATCGTAGTCATGGCGAGTTTTCCACAAACCATGGTAGGTACTACTAGAGTGGGCCACTCGCTACGAATGGCCTGAATAGAGGACGAATTGAGCACTAATTACCTATACGGGATTGCCGACGTGTGAAATTAAAAAAAAGGCGAGCAACTCCGCTAGGCTGTATGTACACTTGTGCCGATTTAAAGGCAGCTTGTAAAATGCGCGGGTTTTTAAATTCTTGAAGCTTGTAAAATGTGCTGGTTTTTTAAATCTTGAAAAGTAGTGTGTACTATGCTGTAGATTGACGTAATGCTTGAATAAGGGCACAATCGTTTCGTGCGAAAGGTAAAATCTTTACAAATGGCGGCCCGTTACCATAAGCCTCCGAACCATAGATGCAGGTACCTGTTTTTTTTTCTCCTAGCCATAATAATAAAATTGGGTAAGTATAAACTGAGTAACCACCTTCTTTCGTACTTGGGCTTTAAAATCGTACCGCGAACGAAGACGTTTAAAAAAATACGCCGATTCGTTTCTAGAAAAGACAGCGCCTACCTTATTTGACTCGCCTTTTAATATTGTTTTCCTGATTTTCCGATGGTTTTAATGGCCGCGTCCACAAGCCCCGAACAGCCGCACCCGAGCAATCAGATATGATTATGACGTCACATCTACGTGATCAGGGGCCCTACCACCACCTCTTATAGCAGGTTTGTTTTAACGTTTCAGCGGCCATTTGTGCAATGACGTTTCTTATTGTCATGACAATAAGGTACGTCATTGCACAAAAAGTCGCTGAAACGTTAAAACGATCCTGTAATTGAATCGCAACACGAGTTTGTGGTAAGCCCCCAGGCGTCAAAACTGATTAGTCGGGCGATTATTAAAATTTATTTGGTCGCTTATTACTCGCTCGCTCGTTTACTAATTCTTTAGTCGGGCGCGTCGCTCGGTTTATGTAGACACACCTAATGAGCCTTAAATATATATCTTGCGGAACACCGCTTCGCCATAAGATTCAAAATATTATTCGTCACATTTCATCATTACTTCTTTGGTCTCAACGTACTTATTTAAAACTCATCACTAAGGTGTTAAAACACCCCAAAACACGTGACGAGATTAAAAATGCTAATCCCTGTTAAATTGCTCATCTTGCTGTTAATTATGTTCACGCACATGCGGCAGGGGGGTCGCCAGGCAACACCCTACACAGGTGTTATAATGTCTTGCAGTCAGACATGACAATAAGGTACAGGACCCATATCTTTGCTATCAGATTTATTATAGTAGCCACTCTACCAACCCTGGGGTTATAAAAAGTGGCACACTATACCTACAGTACAAACTAAGGCCTTGTACGAAATTTTTTAAAGTAGGTAACGAATGTTATAGAGTGTTTGAAGTCCACCAACAACACTAACGGGCCGTTAGTAAACGTCTGTTACTAGCACATCAAACCATTGGTTACTACTGTAACGGTCTGTTTGTGTGTTGCTAATATTTAAGTAGCGTCTGAGTATTCGTTATACCCGTTTGACACCACCCAATATTTAGGGGCCCTTACTCTATTGTTGACTCTAGCTCTCAGAGTCTACACCTCATTGATATAGACTCTACATCAAGACAGTCAGTGTAAAAAAGACAAGCCCGCTGAGTTTCTCGCTGAATCTTCTCAGTCGAGGTCGCGTTTCCGATCCGTAGGTAGTAGAATTAATTTAAAAAATGTAAAAATACAATTTGTAAACTTATAACTAGAAATAGGTACTTTGTTATAATAGTAGAAAATATTGACGTCATGCTCATACTTTATGATCATTTTGATCTTTATGATCATCAGGAAAGACGACAAAAAATTGGCTTAGTGATGCTGATTCTGCCATCAGAATTAGCGAATGAACATCTCCCTCCCGTTCCCCTCCCCTTTCACTTCGCTCTTTTAAACCGGCGATAGCAACGCCCTCTACCATACAATTGTCGTTCGCTTCGCCAGAGGATATCCTTTTTACAAGCTTTTTGATTGAACGAATTGTTCACTTCATCGCTCAGATTGCATCCTGAATAGACGTTTATAAACTTGTCTCTATATAGGTACTGGCGGGATCCCATATCGTAAATACTAATCCACCAAGCCAACGAGGCACTCGCTCGGTCGTAAATATCAAAATATGATAATAAGTCAATGATTCCGCGGTTCATCCACAACGTAGTGAGCCTGGGCCAATGCCTAAGCACTCCTGTGGCAGTAGCTCCCACTACGTGGTGGAAAGACCGCGGAATAATTGACCTATTATTATTTGATATTTACACCCGAGTGCCTAGTTGGCTTGGTGGAGTAGTAATTACTGTGACCCTTCGTTCGCTATGACGAATTTATGACCGATTTACGATGTCATTATTTTTTCTAAAAACACGTTAAATTTAGACTTGTATCAGTTAGGGCGAGGCCCCACTAGCGCGTTGCGCTGCGTCGTCGCAACGGATCAAAGGGTCGATGGGCGAGAGACGAAGCGGGGGAGGGTGATGCGCAGTACAAAATCTTGCGACGACGCAACGCAACGCGCTAATGGGGCCCGGCCCTTACTAGGCGAAAAAGTTGTTGTTAACTAGCTACCTATAAATGTAGGTATTGAAGGTGATGGAAGGTCATTTATGTAATCATCATCCTTGCCTAGTAACAATCATACCGAATATTAAAGAAATGACGCATATGATAGGTCTGAGGGCCAAACTCTGGTAGAAGTATATGAAAGCCTAGAGAATTTCAATAGGTACGTTATAAATTAGATTTTCGTACCTAATTACAATGGGATCTGGAACATTGTATAACGTTAGTAATATACACAATACTTCTTAACGAAACGTTAACAAATTAGCACCATTCCGTTTGGTGAGTCAAAAATAGCACTTTCGTTAACACCATTTTATAATAGCAATGCTGCAACCGCTTTCTCTCGATCAACTCAATGGCTGTTGCATGGGAAACCATACATTAATATGCATGGTCTTGACACCATGAATGCGTGGAATACAGAACGCCCTATTAACTATGAATTATCATACATTTGATATTACGAGTGCCATTCCAGATAGTAATTTGCTTCGAAAAGTCGATGGTGATTTGTACTGCTGTTTTCATAGCAGACCTTGGTTTAATGTTTTCTTAATGATTGTAATCACAGAGTAAAGACTAAAGAAAGAGGTGCCCTTATTAGATATATGTATGAAAAAAAACGTGGTTATTGTTTTTCCATTTTCATTGTTCTATCTACCGGTAAATAGTTGAACTACTCGCTTCGTTTTATGTCGATGTTAGTACTATCCCGACTACTCGGCCGAGTTGCGTAGGGCCAGTCCCCTTAGTAATTGGTCCATGATTGCAATGAATCAAATTTTGGATGATTTGTGAGATTACTAGCTTACGTATATGTTTAGACTTCAGTTTTAGTTTGAATTGATACTTGAATAAAACTAATTAGTAAAGTTAGTAAGTTATTCTTTTGTTTTTCATTTTGAAAGTACCTATTTCAATGGGGACGACCTGCCGCGTCCGAGATATATGCCCCCTAGCCAAGTGGTCTACAAGCGTTTCTACATATCGCTACGCTTAAATATATGGAAATGACATTACAAGTCGATAAGTAGATCACGTGACTGATGTAATTTATATATGAAGCATAGCGATTTGTAGAAACGCTAGTAGGCGAAGCCACTTGTCTAGAGGGGCAGTTTGCGTTCCGACGTCAAAACTGATTGTTCGGGCGCCGCTCGCCTCATATGGAAGCAGACAATATCTTGTCTTTGTTTGGTGATTTATGTTATATTTATACGTGACTTTATATTTCTTTTAAATTTCCTTTCTTGCATCAAGAAAACATTCAAATGTATTTCTTGTTATTTTTAGCTTTAATTACGTCAAACTATCATGTTTACGTATGGTGTTGGAGCTTGCAAGATTTATGACTAGCGTTTTGACGTCAGCAAATAAAATTCCGGGAAGCGATATATTTCGTTAGAAAGCTCTGTGTAGTAATGAGTCTAATGTAGTATTGAATTTTTCAATTATCAGTTGTGTTTAATCTAACTAAGATCAAAATATAGTTAGTTAGCAATAACATGACAACCAGTCACAATATGACATCTGAATTTAATCTTCCCACACACTGGTATACAATTCAATTTGCAATGCATATTTTCAACGGTTGACAGGTTATTGCTCATCTTATTCATACTGATTGCAGCTCATATACGGGCTGGCTCCACCGGGGTAGTACCACCCTCTCACAGGAGATCAGCGTAAAGCAGCTATTACAGCTGCGTTTCGATGAGCGAGAGAGCCGGAATCCCAACACCCCCTTTCCCTTCCCTCCGTCCCACTCCCCTTCAGTCGGTAAAAGTGCGAGCAATGCCTTTGAAAGCATCTATAGGCTGCGGTAACTACTTAGCATCAGGCCATACGCTTGTTTGCCACCTCAGTCCTATATTTAACAAAATATATCCGCTATTGCACTTACTTGCCTTACTTACTTGCACTTACTTTCTTTACTTTACTTACTTACCTGTCACGTTGGGTTCTGACTAACTGGTGAAACGTGGGCTTTGAGTTGGTTAATACCTCCACAATGTAGTGGTGTATGTCCACTCAAGCCTCTGACTACCCCCGAATGGGGATAAAAGTCGTGACGTTACATTACATTTAATTTTATTGCACTTACCAGAGTACTGAGATCAGTATTAATGTCCTCCATATGATTAGCAGGTCCATTGTGTTCACCGGACACCGACGCGAGGATCCTTTTCCTATGACCAGCCTTCTGTATCTCCAACACAGCAGTCAACTCCACCTCCCAAATCCTTCTAACTCTATCCATTTCTACGTACAAATGTTTCCTAAACGTATCGCTATATTGTTCTAGGTTAATAATCCTAAGCCATTCTTCGACAGACTCGTTTTGGTGTTTGCTTATATTGTTATTATTATGATTATTGCTTATTTCGGTAATTTTAAGAGGTAATTGTTTAGATGAGTCTAGTATTTTTTGTCTATCGTTCTCTTCGATGCCCATCTCTCTGAGATCGTTGTCGTCTAGTATGCCGTTCTGTAACAAAAATTGTTAAAATAGTTGCAAATATTAATGAGTTATTGTCTACTTTAATAACGATTTGTGTTAATTTTGAAAATTCATCCAGCAACAGGCTAGCTTCCTTTAGGGCCTCCGCAGACTAGCTACTTTTAGTATCGGCGATCGGCGATTTTGATGCTGCGTCTCGCTCGTTCGCGCTCGAAGAAACGCGACGCAGCATCGATACGTCACAAAATCGCCGGTCGCCGATGCTAAAAGTAGCAAGTCTGCGGAGGCCCTTAGATCTATCAGTCTGCGTAGTTTTATCAGTCCGTGTCTCTTATGTTTACTAAGTCTACTATGTTTACAATGTCTACTTATTTTTTATGACGAGCATGTACAGTATTGTATTTACAAATAATAAATATAAGCATAATATTTTTTTTTTAGTTATATCAAATAATAAAACCCTTATCAATTATGTTTATTACAACTACAATGTCTACTCAGTTTTCTATGATGAGCCTATAGTATACCTAATTGTATCAGCAATTAGGTTTATCCTCTAATCTTTCTGTTATGTTTGTAATGAAATAATGTAGTTTACTTACAATAAAATCGATGTCATCGAAGCCACTCTCCAGAAACAGAGTCTCATAGTCGTGTAGCCCGATGCCGTGTAGCCACAGGCCTAAGCTTGAGGCCACGGATGGACTCAGGCTGGACTCAGAGCAGCTCAGGCCGAGCCGGGACGTGAACTCTTGCTCAAGCTCGGACACGAACACGGATTCTCTGACCAGCTTGCTTCCGAATGAAGCCATTATCTCGGAGATTTTCGCCCATTCCTCCTGAGAACAAAGAACAAAGAAAATTGTAATTAAGCTACTTAAAATAGCTTATGATACGTTGAATTCCTCACAACTGTTAGTTTTATTGATGCTTTTAAGACCCTTAGACGTCCCTTAGGCATGAGAATACTAAAGAAGATCTTTCCTCGAAACTAGTCGCAGAATAAATTACCTAACTACTATTTACCTACTTATTGGGCAACTATGTACTACTCCACCAAGCCAGCTAGGAACCTGTGAAATGTGACGTCACCCGCACAAATAGGCGGTGCCGGTGTGCGGGAGGTGTGGTGGGCGGGGAAGCCGCATTTCATCCGAGTTCCTAGTTGGCTTGGTGGAATAGTAGAAGGTCAAATCCATTAGAAATATAGCTGGACTTCAAATGGCTTGTAGCAAGTTCACTTCGTAAGCCATTTGAAGTTTTGAAGTCCAATCAGGTGAGACTTAAATTTACTTAAACGCGTAAGTGCAAACGTTCGTGAATTTAATTTTAATATCCGCCAATGGAACATGCAAATAATACCCGATGCAACAGGTGTTGGGTATTTACAAAGGCCCAAGTGTTCAAACCATCTGCCGCCAACACCTGCCTACCTGCATGACATTTAATTTTCGTCCAAAGACATAAAAACCAGTCTCCATCCACCCGCACCGTGCGACATTTTTTTAACGACTTGATAATACTTTTTATGTTTATAAAAAGGTGTGTGATATTAATTGAGGGAACTCGTGAGATAAGTAATTATTTAACGCGATAAATATAAGGTAAGGTTTAATTAATTTATTGAGAATACAGAGTTAAAAGCAGTCTAGAGGTTACTTCGAAAAAAAAATTTTTTCAACGTGTATTGTTTTCCAAATTTGAAATTGCTCGAAGTTAATGTTATAATTATTAAAAAAAAAAAATACTCCTAAAGGCTTATTTTCCAAATTTGAAATTGCTCGAAGTTAATGTTATAATTATTAAAAAAAAAAAATACTCCTAAAGGCTTATGTTCCGAGGAGCTATTTTTTAAATTGCCGAGTCTTGTAACATGTCACGGCTAAAACTTATGACCATTGAATAAGTTCGAAAACACCACAATTACTGATAATATGTAAAACCTTCGTCAAGTGATAATACCCCATGCTTCCTGCCTTTGTCTGCGTGTCTGCGTCATGCGTGCGCCAACTCGTTTGTTATGGAAAATTAGTGTCTGTCTGTCTGTCTGTTGGATACGCTTTAAAAAGCGCGCTAATTCCAAGTTGCCGGTTCAGCGGAGCATATTGTTTTACGGTTATTTTTGATGGAATGAAGAGAAATAACCATGAAAGTACATTGTTATTTCGGATCTATTGTGTATAAAACAAAAATAAGTTTTTTTAAATACTGATTTCGGTTACATTACAGCTAAGATTTTATGAAAGTCTGTGCATTACAGTTACTTATTCAATATTATTATATTTTCTTTTTTTACATTAAAAAGGTAAGAACTCAAAATAAAATTTAGGTAAATAAGGTTGTTTTAAAGTCACACGAGCCATTTAGATGCAAACAACAGCACTTAATGTGACGGGTCTACACATTTATGTTTCTGCATAAACTATTTAATATGTTAAGGTCGGTCATAGGTCGACTTACATCATTTCAGATTAATGAAACGTTAGACTTTATGCATAATAAATAGCATTTACTGAGATAAGGCAGTTTAAATTATACGCAGGTATCATATGCAGGCTTACAGCGTAACTATAACAGCCCGGCCACGACTTCGCGCGCTGCGACGGGCGCAAGCGTTTTTTTGCTAAAATGTTGCATCGCGCGCGTTGCCGCTGACAGCGGCAGCTCGTGGCGTCATGCAACATTTTAGCAAAAAACGCTGTCGCCCGTCGCCGTCGCGCGAAGTCGTGGCCGGGCCGTTAGTAAGTTAAATTAGCCATTTTTATACAGCATGTTTAGAAAAGTCTGAAGCAATACTTGGGAGTTTGGATGACTCTTGAAACATTCGGTATTTTTTTCAATTTACCTACACTTTTCCACATTTTGTGGACATAGTCTACGTCACAATCCCACCATTACTACAACACCAAGCCAACTAGGAATCTGTCAAATGTGACGTCACCCGCACAAAAAGGCGGTGGCGGGTGTACTGGCGGTATGCGGGCGGGGAAGCCGCATTCGATCAGAGTTCCTAGTTGGCTTAGTGGAGTAGTACGAATCATCATGTAGGTACCTAATAGTACCTATCAAAGACATCGAGATGCGACCCTTGACTAGTCGAAAGAGCTTTATATCTTAGATAAACACTTTTTTTTTCTTAGTACTATGTAGTTTTTTAACTTACCTGCTCATCAAATGGGCTGAGTATCGACAAGGATTTTTCCCCGCTCTGCGTCGAGCTGGTGGTATTACTGCGTCTCCTGACCTCATCCTCCCCTCCGTTGATACTCCGCTCTGTCCCCAATCCATTGCTGTTCAAGTTAGCGATCGGAATCGGCGGCGGCTCAGTCGGGGACGCGTCGTATACCGATTTTAGTTTCCTCAACGTCTTCGGCCTTTCGGCAGGCATCGGCCGCAAGCCGATACCGTCTAATGTTGTGGTGGAGCCTTTGAAGAGGCCTGTGGACAACAAAAACGGAGATTTTTATAATTTATAGCACAATAATACATATATACGATAAAAAAAAAACAATGTAAAAAAGACAAGCCCGCTGAGTTTCTTGCCGGATCTTCTCAGACGAGGTCGCGTTTCCGATCCGGCAGTAGAATTTAAGGAAAAAATGTAAAATGACAATTTGTAAGTGCCCCCGTAGGCCTAAACAAAATAAACGCTTTGACTTTGACTTTGACTATATTGGTATAGCCAAGCTGTAGCCAATTGACTGCAGCTCATAAACGGGCGGGCTCGACCGGGGTAGAACCAATCTCTCACAGAAGATCAGTGTAAATCAGCCATTATAGCTGCGTTTCGTACGATGAGTGAGAGAGGCGGAAGCCCAACCCCCTTCCCATCCCTCTGTCCCACTCCCGTTCAGCCCCTCTAGTCAAGTAACTTTGTCTCCAAGCGTTTCTACAAATCGCTACGCTTCATGTATGGAAATGACATAAGTCACGTGATCTACTCATCGACTTGTAATGTCACTTCCATACATTTCAGCGTAGCGTTTTGTAGAAACGCTTGTAGGGGGGCAGGTCGGCAACATGCGAGCAATCATAAATAGGACGTAAGTCGAAAATATGTTCTTATGACCTAATATCACTGCCCTATCTCTGGTGCGTGAATCACCAAGAAACATAGGTACTACTCAGTATTCCTACAATCTACAAAACTTCCTTATATGACATGTTTATTATCAATATATTAGTAATAAGCAATCGGTTTGGTGTCGGCGACAGTATGAACACAATAGATAACTTTACGTCAGTAAACATTATTCTTGGTATTCTCATAAATTTCACGGAAGGTCAAAAGGGAATTACCGTAATTACTTTACGCATTAATTAGCACATAATTATAGTTTAAATTAGGTTAGTATGTTACATGACATACATCGCCAAATTTATAGAGAATTTTACCCCGTTTTACAATGGTTTTAGACAACATTTCTAGGAACAAAAGTGATTTGTAAAGCCATTGTAAATCCATCATAACTTTATTATAAATTTGGGGATAGGACTTTAGGGTAAGGTCTTATATGGATCTTATTTAGGTCAAGGTCTTATTTAGGCGGCAGACGACAGATCTGTTTCATACTAGCTGTGCCCCGCGGCTTCGTCCGCGTGGGAATTGATGTGTAAGATGGCTATGTCTTATTCCAGAGTCTAGACTATCTACGTTTCAAATTTCAACAAAATCGGTTAAGTAGTTATGAAGATACGTGGCAACAAACATTCACACACACACTTTCGCATTTATAATATTAAGTAGGATTAGAGACGAAATTTAAAAGTTAAACAAAAACAAATTAACGTCTATGATTAATACACCAGAATCATAATTGGTTCATCTGTTCTTAAGCTACGATGTCATAGAAGACAGGTAAATACAGGAAAATTACCAGGCAGGCAGAGTACAGTCGCACGAACGTCTATGGTAACAGTAAAATAAACTGAGCTCGCTTAATTACGGGTGTTAATAATAAAGACAGCTCAACTTCTGATGGACATGCTATCAAAGACGTGCAGACGACCGTTGATCCCTTATTTGCATAGCGTCGGTAAAATACATTTAATTATAACCATGAAATAACATACCTACCTACTGAGCTTGTAAAATGAATGTCCAAAGTTCGATTATTTGGCTAACAATCAACCGTAAGATCGATGACGTGTCTCGCAAAATAATAATACCAAGGCGAACTCAATAACATCGTTGCAAAAATACAATAACTGCAAACTAACACAAAACAGTTCCAAAAAATTCTCAAAGTCACAACCCTATTTAGCACGACAATTATATAAAAAAATAGGTACAAAAACGAAAAGTGAAAACATGTTCTAACATCGGTGCCAAGGTTCCGACGCTACAGTTATCAAAACAAACCGGTCCATTACCATTGCAAGGCCAAATTCGGTATTGATAATTATGTTTATGATAAATCTTATCTGTTGTTTTGAGCTATACAGATCCTAGCTTGCAGACAAAGTGGGTGTTTCTTGATGAATATCCATCAGTTTTGCAGTTTTAAATGAACTTAGTTTAGTGCTACTGTTTTGCACATAATTATGATTCCAACAGTTTTAAAGGTTGCTGCGTCTGTGCCGCGCCCGAGCACTCAGTTTTGACGTTCGCGCGAGGCATGCGAGGTATATGGACTGACTAAATAGCTGCGTCTACATCAGGCGCATGCCTTGCTCGAGCACACATTTATGTCTATGCGTTTCGATGTCAAATGTAAGTTTACTTTTGACGTCGTAATCGTAACGCATAGATATAAATGTCATAACATGAGTGCTCGGGCGAGGCATGCGAGGCATCTAGACCCACCAAATGATAACGATTTTAGAATCATAGATTTTGACTGTATCGGTGCCGAAAACTGAAAAAATCTGTTATCTTTGCAGATCTTTGCAGATCTTTGCAGATCAATCTTTGCAGAGTAAATTGAGCCTATGATTGGAATATTAGTTTGAGCGTAGTCTGCTCAGCTGGACGATTGCTTATGAAGATATCGGAAATGTGCTATATCGTAGCTATACTGTGGATTAAGGTTACCTCTAGATCATTATTTGCAGCCTATTCAATCATAATAAGGTTTCTAGGTCCATAGAAAGATATGATACACTTACACTGGGATTACAAATTAATTTTGTTCCTTTAAATGCTTTGCAAAATAATTGTAAAGTGGTTTAAATCTCTATAAAGGAGTAAGTGTCTGTATGGTGATGTTGATTTTAGTACAAATTATCAAAAGTGTAGATATCACCGGCGAAAACTCAAACGCAACTCAAAGAGAACTGCTGCATTTTGACTTGATATAATGCCTCAAAGTCCCCAAACACTTAAAACACATTTTGGAAGCGTTTCAGTTCTCGGCCGGTAGTTTTAAAACTATTCTATAATAGTATTGGGAACTAATGCAATATATTTCACGGCACAAACAAACATCGCATAACATTGGGTTATAATTTAACAAGTGAAATAATCAACGCCCGATATTCGCGCGCAACCGGCGCCGGCGCATGCCGAGCAATTCAGGCCAATTTATTCACAGCGCAGACGCGGCAAAACGATTTCATACTTGTGCGAGATGTTTTAACGCTTATTATGAGGTTTCATATTTAGCAAAAACTGGTTGTGTGTGCTTTGTAGAGTTCTGTCACAGACGGACGGACCTAGCCGATTTAATAGGGAAACCCCAAAAATCTATACAAATAAATAAATTTGAAGTGTCTGTTTTTAATGTCAAAATAACAGCTTTTTACTAAATATTTATGAGAGTATAAGTATACGGTACTTATAACATAAATGCAAATAAAAAATGTCTGTCTGTTTCTGCCGGCGAAATTCCGAAACGACTGGACCAATTTTGCCGGAACTTTCGGTGATGTTATAAGGAGTAGCTAAGGCTACTATTAATTAACAAACATAAATTAAAAAAAATAGTTAAATTCCATGCTTACGAATTCGCGGGCTTAACTAGTATCAATATAAAACTTGTAATGTCTAAAATACTCAGGCACAGAAGTGCTCCCATATTTTAACGGTGTCAATTAGCTTCTTCGCTTTTATTTATGAACTAATCAAAGACCTGTTTCCGACCTAAAGATTATGTTCTTTAAACACGGCCAAACAAAATTATAGCCACCATAAAAACTAATTTCATCTAAAACATAAATTACCTTTCTCCATAAGAATGGCATTCCCAATGGGCGGAAGAGTCTTTGATCATTTTGAAACGTTTTCATAGATTCATAAGTACTGTATAGGTAGTAGTTCGATGCAAGCGGCAGACGGCCGACGTCAGTTTCATA
The DNA here is from genome assembly GCA_947859195.1 of Drymonia ruficornis. Classification (NCBI taxonomy): domain Eukaryota; kingdom Metazoa; phylum Arthropoda; class Insecta; order Lepidoptera; family Notodontidae; genus Drymonia; species Drymonia ruficornis. The sequence goes on along the minus strand of OX401925.1, from coordinate 4,798,036 downwards.
CAAATTGTTGCGATGACGGCACGACGGCATTCAATTTCAAATGACATCGATTGACGTCGGCCGTCTGCCGCTTGCATCGAACTCCTACCATTAAATTCTGATTTTATGGAAATATGCAGCACAGATGCACCTTTGAAAGTGACAGTGTCTCATAGACAATGCATGGGAAACAATGGTGCATTGTCGCGAGGCGTACCAGCGATGTCGCTGCCTAGCTAATGGCAACGAGGCACCTCGGTTAGTGTGCGTGCCTTAGGACATACCGGCCATGTTTATAGATTAAATTAACGTCTCGGCTTCGGATATCCTGAGAGTTATGACAGCTTATTGATAAGAAGGCATATTATAGTTTTGTTTGTTTTACAAGAATATTAGTGTTTCATAATTATTTGAGTCTAATTTGTGAGTGCACCACTGCCGAGTTCACGTAACATATGTATCTAATTTCCGAATACCTCTCGCACTGAGAAGTGTGCACTAAGGTGATAAATCAGCGTACGACCCGCCTGATGTTAAGCAGTTACAGCAGCCTACAGATGCTTCCCGAAGGAGAGCGGGAAAGAGACAGGGGTTTGGCTTTCGGCTCTCTCACTCATCGTACGAAACGCAGGTGTAAAAGCAACTTTACGCCGATACGATACTAGTGCCCCGGTCCAGCCAACACGTAGGTATATGAGCTGCAGTCAATAGGCTACAGTTTGGCTCTACCACATTGCAACTCAGCCCTCTCTCTTGAAAATGTAACATATCTGATACTTAATTTTCTTCATACTCAAACTAAAAACTTTAAATCGAACACCAGTTCCCAAAGAATAGAACCGCAGTGACAATAAGTATACATAATTTGTGTTATTAAAACGAAGGCTTGTGTATAAAATATTGATCGCACAAAAGACGGCCAGTTACTACTTCATTTGACGAAACATAATCCAATCCATGACACATATCCAAGTACGTAATACAGGTCTTGAAAACGAAAACAAAAAATGTAAAGATAAAAACACGGTCGAAATAACTGAAGGACGAATGTTCTGTGACCTTTTGGATTCTGTATTTCTATACATTCTTTTGAATGTATGTCATCGGTTATTATACAAGGTAAACTAAAGTAAAATAATAAATACGAGGGAAAAAAATACAGTAAAAGAAATTAAAATATATTGGGGAACGAAAATAATAATAACACGAGTTCACGGTTTTACGACGGTTGTATCGTAGATAACATCCCGGCAACGTTACGTGAAGTAACTACATAAGAAATTGCAATAAATCATGAGAATTATGACATTATTCGTCTATATACTGTCACATATCCTGGTAGATAGCTATGACTAATACCTCACGTACGAACAAGAAACACATTGGGCGTAAAATTTCAAATTACAATCGCATTGTAAAATTCTTTTTAAATACTTTTTGCACAACTCACAGTTTCCCATCAGTGAGGCGAACATTAAACATCCCATAACACTCTACCGCCGTCATCTCTACATTAGTCAGATTTATTTTAAGAAACACTTATTACTTCACTTCACTTAAATCCACATTTTGAGATTTATCACAAAAAAATTACGAGACACCTTTATTTGATGTTGGATTGTGTTATAAGACAGGTGTTAATATATTTGCACGTGTAAAAGAAACTCCTGGAGTTACAATAGGTTTAGCAGACGTGATCGCTCGTGAAGCCGGTCTCCGTACAACTGTCGAAGCTTGCAAGTGAAACAATATTGATAACGCTCGGACCGACGTCACTTATCGTCGGCCACTTTATTAATCTGTATCAATTTATTCATGGAGACAATTGGTGAACGATTTTAAAGAGAACAAACACTAGTATGAAGGATCAAATGGTACTGAAGGATTTTGAACCATTCAAGGCCTACCTGATAGGCTGGGACCTCAGAGAGATAAGAGACCTTTGGAAGAAGGTGGCCGATTGAACTCGGAATCGTTATCTATTTGCTTGTGCTGTTTTGGATTATCGCTTTGATATCATTGGGAGTGTCATATTTGTAAATTTTGGAGATAAATATCCGCAAATATAGTGTCCTGAGTATGTTTCTCAAATCCGATTTCACAATACATATTTTATGTTAGTGACCTATGAAATAAATACAAGATTTGTAATAGTATGAAGACAAAATGTTCTGTTCTAAAGTATAGTTTAGATATAATTATTAAGTCACGATCGAAAGAGACATACAACAACCGAGTAACAATCGACTTGATTTAACATTATTATAAAGTAGACGTTATCATTAATCATAGTTTTTGTATCATTGTCAATACTTAATTAGAGATTTAAGACAAAAAGTGTATCGTGCATCTTCAAACTAAAAGTGGATTGGCGTCAGAGATTACTATTTATGATTCTTATAATCTGATTTGTTGTCAACAACCTAGATGTATCTATCTATACTAAATAAGCAATCGAAATTAAACTCTATCTTCTAACAAATACTGTATTTTTTGAGTTGATGGTAACTCGTTTAAATACATGATGGGTTACATAACTGGTTCGAGGATTTCCATATCATAGCTAAGATAGTTATGATTGCTATTAATCTGTGATGTCGGTGTTACTACCGTCTGGTTTAACCACTTGTCTAATTTCTATATACCTTCTATTAACGGTTGTTGAACTACCTGGAATGTTATGTTCTGTTTCGAATTCTTGCTTCTTTGGTATTTATATCATTGCCTTTTTCTAGGAGCTATTCTTGCCGTCAGGCAATCACCGCATGTATCAACGGATTTTGTTTAGTAAACTTACTACAGAACAATGACCTTGACCAAATCTGTCATCATTAATCTGTCTATCAGCAGGAAGATGTCCACTTCTGAACGATCCTCTAATGATGTCCACGTATTACGGTCTTGTACCGAATTGTAAACCACGTGATTTCAATATGACAGTTGTAACAAATCTTTCTTTTCATTTTCTGGTTTTCCCAAATGTATTCCTTACATCATAGCCAAAAGATGATAGTAACTTGTTTCGAGATTCAAATTCCAAGGTGATTGCATCTTAATTAGCTTTAGAAGTGCGACGGTAATTATAGAGGCCAATGGCCTGTTAGGTGATTTAAGTAGGCAGCACCCACGTTTAAATGTTTTTTTAATTGTTCTATTTAAGTTAAGTGTTTCATATTTTGATTTTATGTCAGCGTGTCTGATTATTATTGCTTCTAGAACACTATTCTTTGAATAACTTTCTTTTATTGGATCGTGGTTGATTGCTTCTTTTATTTTTAGCGCAAATTGTCTGTTTTTCTCGTTGCGGTTTAGCGGTGGGTCACTTAGGTACCTATTCTATTGTTTTATTTTACAATCGATTTCCACAAGGCGACATTTAATTGTATTATTATACTTATCTACACCGCCTACACCACATAATATATTTACTACTTTTGCAGTTATATTCAATTTAATTTTCTTTTCAACTTTCTGATTTATACCTACAATTCTCTTACCCGGACTGTCCACGAAATATTAAAAAGCTATCTTTTAATTTTCTATTAGATTTTTAACTAGCGGGTCATCTTGGCCTGTCCCCTTTTGTGTCAGGGTTCTGATTGCTATCTGTAATAAAAACTTTATTGATCACATTTCCAACACCGATCTTTATATTTCATCAAAACCAGCTGGGGCTTGTTCACATTTGATCAAACGAAAATACACAAAACGAGTGTCAGACACCACGTGCACCCGATTAGTGAGTGAATGAAGTCGACCATGTGGCCTCACTGCCAAGGCTAAATATAACACTACAGATGAAAATTCTTGGAAGTAAAATATGCAGCAAGATTAAAGGGTTCAAAAGGTTATTGTATTCAGCCAAATCATTTGGATTGGTGCAATAAAAAAAGAAATTAAAGTCATTGGTTGTTTATTTGTTGTTATGGAGGAGAGGGATTCGACTAATATTTATTCGTAAAACAGTTAGCGTCCTTATACCATATCTTAGTGTTCTTTCTCGCTTGGAAGTTATTTTTTTATTATTTTTTCCCGTATTTATCTAATGGTTGACGATGATGAAAGGAAACACCACCCCTTTTTTTTATAAAAAGCCAGAAAAAACATTACGGTAGTAACTCTATACGACAGCCTTTTTTTTTTGTAAATATTAGGGTTGTAATAGTTTCATCCTAATTTCTTGCGAGATAGAGATGACATTGACTCTGTTACAAATGGAAATAAAGCTATCAGGTTGAAACTGTAACCAAATGCTGTGGTTAACATTTTTAAGGTTGAAAAAAAGTCATGCCAACATATCTATGTCTGGTGGTAACAATTATAAAGTTCTAAATTATAAAATTAAAGCTTAGTGCAATGTATCCAGTGGCCCGATTCACGTAACCAAAACCGTAACGACATCTCAGCGATATAGTCGTTGATAGCCTTTTCATATTACGAAAATGCTATCAACGACTATATCGCTGAGATGTCGTTACGGTTTTGGTTACGTGAATCGGGCTACTGGGCTTATTTTAGACAAGCTAACATTCAGCAAAAAATTGCATAATTCATAAAAAGATCAATGGCTGCATCTACACCAGACGCATGCCTTGCCCGTTATAGAATAATGCGCGCGCGGTGTTCGTGCCATTTGCAAACACTTTTATCGTCTAGGTAACTTATCTAACTCTTTTCTTATTATATTATCATTGTAATAATAATGAAAGCATGTAGATAATGTTTAGTTATACTCAAATTATAGACGAGGTAAGTTAGAATTTGCATAGACCACATAACACTCTGAAGGCTAGACAAACATCTCAGAACGGACAAACAAATCGACTAATAAAGTCATAATGTATCTACTGAAATACATATAAGGAACGTTCGAACATATCTGACAAACAGAAAATTATGTAAGAAACCCACTCTATGTTTAATTTACTAGTTTACTTTAGTTCATACAGAAATAGATTATTATTGACTTGAAATAAGTTAAAACTGTTTTTGGTCATCAATAAAAGTATGCTATGTAGGTTAGAACATATTTTCTTATCTATGCCAATGTTGTACTGGTTTCAGTAGGTACGGTCGCCTGCACATCTATGGTAACGTAACCAACATAAGTTGAGCTCTGTTTATTATTGACACCCGTAATTAAGAGAGGTCAGCGTACCTTCTGATCAATAAAGTTTGTATTGGATGTCATATTACCTATACTAGTAGGAACAATTTATTGGAGGATCAATTCAAAATAGGTTTCATATATTGATGTAAATGCACGATGACGACATTAATCGGCGTAAAGTAGCTATTGCAGCTGCATTTCGTACGATGAGTGAGAGAGCCGGATGACCAACTCCCCCCCTTCCCCTCCCGCTATCCCCCTCCCCTTCAGTTCGGCAATTTGCGAGCGATATATTTGGTACTAGCTTTTACCCACTTCGTCCGCGCATTTGTCCCACGGGAACATACTATCGGGATAAAAAGTATCCTATGTGTTAATCCAGGTTATAAACTATCTGTGTTCCAAATTTCATCCAAATCCGTTCAGTAGTTTTTGCGTGATTGAGTAACAAACATCCATCCACCCAAACTTTCACATAATTATAATATTAGTGGGATTGCATGCAAGCATCTTGTATATAGACTACGGTAACTGCTTAACATCAGTAGCCCGATTCACGTAACCAAAACCGTAACGATGTCTCATCGACAAACGAGAAAAAACAATTAAAAAAATATAGTCGTTGATAGCCTTTTCATAATACGAAAATGCTATCAACAACTATATCGCTGAGACATCGTTACGATTTTGGTTACGTGAATCGGGCTACAGGAAAGCCGTACGCTTGTTTGCCACCTTAGTCACATAAGAAAATGTTTGAATAATTACTCCCAATATTGCGCATAGGCACTTCCAAATACTTTAAAATCATACGTTGAGGAAAACGTGTTTCCTAAAACATGAGACATGCAATTTTAGCAATAAACTGAAGTATGACGACTGATGACTGACTGACGATGAGTATGACTGGAGTATTGACGAGTCGAATGATTTTAGGCTGATAAAAATTATAATACGTTATCAATAGTAGCTTCTGTTCACTGATACGGCATCACATGTCAGTTTATTACTTTATCAATTGATGTCATACGGTAAAATACTACTTGCTTACACATTTCACCAAATGCTGGTTTATTGCCTAAGGCCGAAAGTTCATGATGCAACGCAATTAACATTGTCCAACATTTTCATACTACTGACTTTACAGTTCGCTTACGGTGAGGGAAAACATCGTGAGGAAACCTACTTATCCCTCGGGATTAGGTAATATTCAGTTCCTGTATACACGGCGACAAGGTTCACCACCTGTCACGTTGGGTTCTGACTATCTGGTGAAACGTGGGCTTTGAGTTGGCTTAATACCTCCACAATGTGGTGGTGTATGACCACTCAAGCCTCTGACTACCCCCGAATGGGGATAAAAGTCGTGACGTTACATACTACCGTGTTTTAAGAAATAAATTAGAATACAAATATTTGTATCTTAGTTAGGTATAGTGGTTTTTTATATAATTAATAAAGCTACGGCGGCAAAGAAGCGTACGGCCCGCCTGATGTTAAAATCATTTGCCGTAGTCTATCTATAGATACTTGCAATACTAAAGTTATCACTAGCACGTTGCCGATCTAAAATTCCTGTGATGAAAATAATAATAAGTATCACATCCATCACATACATCACACTTGCTTTATGTTGGTATGATAGGTAGGAAGCAATGGCTATGGTGATTACAACTGACTCACGCGCAGATCACCGGGCTATTCTCATGACTCACTGGTTACTCATTCGCTGCAAAAATGTTAACCGTTTGATAACTGCTCTTGTTTTCAGGAATTCAACCTTGATAGCCGAGCTTATCAATGAATTATATAAAAACATATACCAACATATATTTACTTTATTTTATGGCAGTAGGTATGTTTGCGGTGAATAAGCAGCTTCCTGGATGTGGGTTTTGGGTTAATGCGATAGTGGTTTGCTATATTTAGGTACCTATCTTATATATTTTATGTTCTGAAAGGCATAAACGATTTAAGTACTTAATTACTTTTTATAAAACCAATAATAAAAAAAAAAAATTAGCCCTTTTAACGTCCCACTGCTGGGCACGGGCCTCCCATCAATGCGAGGGGGATTCTGGCCATAATCCACCACGCTGGCCCAGTGCGGGTTGGTGGATTTGACATGTCTAAAGACATGTAGGATTCCTCACGATGTTTGCTTCACCGTAAGTTCATTGTCATTAGTACGTGATATTAATATAGGTATATTATAAAAATATTTATATTTTAATTCGATATAAAAAACTACTTCTTTTTTTTATAGAACTATAATTAGAAAATAAATTGATGCGTCCAGATTACAGCGCATGCCTCGCGCGAGCCTACATGTTATGCCGGCTCTACACTCACGCCGCGCAGGCCCGCGAACCCATTGTTAACGCAGCGTGAACAATGCGTTCGCGGGGCTTCGCGGCGTGAGTGTAGAGCCGGCTTTATGACATTAATTCCGTTCCGACGTCAAAATTTAGTGCTTGAGCGTGGCATACGCCTGATGTAAACGCAGCCAGCTTGTAACTTTATTTTGCGTTTTTATAAAATACCTTCCTAATATAAATTTAAATATACGGAAATATAATTGTAGGTATTTAGTCTAGATGCTAGGGATTTTCCATTGGGCCTTGAGCTTCAAAGAAACAGTCTCGTCTATAGGTCAAGCAGGCTGTTGGACGTTCTTTGACATCAAATCAGTAAGTCAAACATTTTAAAGTAATATGAAGTTCTTACAACCTGTTCGTAAAAGTTCCGACATTGACAAAAAATATTTAGTACAGTCCCAAAAGGGGCGATAAAATTATAATCTCAGATTCTCGGAAACACATTTAACATGATAAAAGAATGGAGTGAAAATATTCTGTGGGCAATATGTTTGCTTTATAAATAGGTGATATAAGACCCTTGCAATAAATATTATGTGGCCATAAAGGGTGGACAAAGGGAGTTCCATGACACTGGGGATGTGCGTTTCCATTGCACATACCTAGCAAGACTTTAGAATATTGTGCCTAATTTTAGAATTAAGAGTGCCACCACGGCGCGCGGGGCGCCACTTTGTAGTAAGGTGACATTGACAGTTCCAGATCTATCGCTCTCTTTCGGACCTCCCGATAATTAGTATTTGTAGTGACACTGACCGAAATGAATGACAGATAACGTCACTCGAATACAATTAAGCGATATCTGGTGAACAGAAACTGTTTTGCTCTCATTTTATTTTACTATTAACTTGCGACCAAAAAATCTAATCGACAGCCAGATAACTTCTAGATACCTAGATATCTATTTATTTATACCAACATCTGTGCCTGTTTACGCCTCATCCACCCGCACATTCATATAAATACTTCAATTCATTTTAATTCAACTAATTTAATTCGAATTAATTTAGTTCGTTTTCCTTTAAATCGTGCCGTGTGTCACAATGGAGCCGCGCATGAGTCGATGCACTGACCCCGGCACCTGCTGACCTTGCAACAACCAGCCTTGCCAACACTCGCCTTTAGGCTGTTATGGTGTATCCAAAAACCACCATTATTTCCTATGTAATACAAGTAATAATCCAATTTTAAACATAAGTACATAGTTGTTGCTCTTTTCTTGTAGGTTGTATGATTAATATTGAATGAGATTATTCCTAGTCAATGTTGCAATAATTCTAATATCCAGTTGATTCTAAATAACTACTAATAATAAATAAAAACTATAGTTAATCAATGCAGAAAATATAAAGTTTGTTTTAACTTTGCCAAAATAAAACGTAGTCGTGGTTTAGCCATAATGATGTGGTCTATTAAGGGCTTAACAAGGGTAAAAAATAATCCTATCGTATCCTTAAGATTGTTTTAACAACATGTATCAAATTGATATATTTGGCCACTTGAAATTTTATTAAAAGAAAAACAATAAAGTCGTTAATTCGATAGACTTCGTCGTCGATCGATATACCGTATCCGTATCAGAGGGCCTACTGTGTTTCAAACGAAAACAAAATTTCGGACGAAATTCGCGTATTTCCTACTACGTTTCTCATTGATTCCGACATTTCTAACGAACGAAAATTGTTTGACGTCTTCGTCGTTGTCGAATCTAAACGTCAAACAATTTTCGTTCGTAAGAAATGTCGGAATCAATGAGAAACGTAATAGGAAATACGCGAATTTCGTCCGAAATTTCGTTTTCGTTTGAAACAGAGTAGGCCCTCTGTCATCAGTAGCTTTATCCCCAATAAGAACTGTTCAACTAAATATGTTATATGAAGAGTATATTAACACCTGTAGGTATATACAACTAATGTTATTTATAACCAACACACGATATTGCTATTAATTAAAGCATAGCAATAACGTCATGCGTGTCACGGCCACCTGTCGATTCTAAGAACTGGAAACGTGGTTTTGAGAAATTACGTGACCAAAGACTTTGATAGGATTTATCGGCGTAAGCTTATAAGGATAATTATGGCTTACTAAGCTTTTTATCACATTCTAGGTATACCTATTGGTCTCCAATATGATATACTAGCTTTTGCCCGCGACTTCGTCCGCGCATAATTTGTTCCACAGGAATATACTATCAGGATAAAAATCCTATGTGCTATACCAGACTATAATCTATCTCTGTGCCAAATTTCATCCAGATCCGTTCAGTCGTTCTGGCGTGACTGAGTAACAAACATCCATCCTTCCATCTATCCATCTGTCTATCCATCCATCTATCTATCTATCCACCCAAACGTTCACATTTATAATATTTGTGGGAAGTAGGTACCTATGACTTAAAAAAAATAATTTCAAAAGTTGGTTAGTAGGGCCACATCATCGGTTAATAATGAACCTTGAATGAAGCTATGGGTGGTAGAGCCAAACTGTAGCCAAATGACTGCAACTCATACACGAGCTGGCCGGACTGGGGTAGTACCACCCGCTCACTGAAGATCGGCGTAAAGTAACTATTACAGCCTTTTCGATCGCCACCAGTCCATTATACGATATCCATGGTACAAGCGTTGCTTAGTTTGGGACCGTACAGATGGTGGTCTGGCGATTTTTTTTTTTACTTCCTTGCATTGTAAAGATTGAGACAGACAAACATAAAGAAATCTGTATCGTTATCAAATGTTAATGGTCCCTTATCTCTCGAGATAAAGTGCAACGCAGATACAATTCAAAACGAACCCTTTTCATTATCTACGCACTTAGTTGAACATAAAAGGGCTGTTAACTTAACAACTTACAAATACTTTAACATATAAAAAGTAAAAGTAAGAATGAGATTTTGTTTATCTGATTCCGCAAAATGGAGGACTTATGTCTTGTAAAGAACAATGGGTGGTGCAAAGAGAACCTTAAAACTTACTTTAATAAATGTGGAAGTTTGTTTGTTTGTACTTTTTATTGAGATAATGGCTGAAACAAAGACACCGCCAACTTACAATGGTTTTACCAAGCATTTGTAGGAACAAAACTGATTTGTAATCATTTTGTAATGCCATAATAGTTTTTTATAAATTTGCAAGTTAATCTTGAAGGGATTTTAATAAAAATGTATACCACGGCCAACAAGAAGCGATACAAAATAATGTTAGAGTTCTAGTCTTTAGTACGTAGTACGATCGCCTGCACGTCTTAGGTAACTTTCATAACATAACTATTTAAACACACGTCGCTAATAGAAAATTGTTCACTAATGCCAACTGTTAGTGATCATTACTTACACCCGTAATTAAGATTATGTTGGAAATGTTACTATACACATACAAGATACTGTACAATGTATGTACTGTCACTTTTCAGCGAGTGTTACGTAATTGTAGATACAAGTACGGTCGTGGCTATGGTTAATACATCCAGCCTTGTGACACGTTACGGTGTCCCAGATACACAGATAAGGTGTTAATTGCGGTGTAGGGCCGTGTACCCATGTTCTTGTACTTAGCCGAGAAGTTCAGTCTGTCTGACACCTTATTCGCGAGACTTTAGCGTAATTATTTGGGTTGGTGACTTTTGGGTCAGATCGAAAACTAGTCTTAATTTTTATTATAATAGATAGATAGATAGATAAATCTTTATTAAGCCACCACTAGAAAACAAACATTTATAAATAACAAAATAATATTATGTTAATAAATAATAAAACATAATAATTTATAATATTTTTTAAATTTATGTATTATGTCTGTGTGTGTGTGTCTGTGTTTTGACGGGCCCGTTAGCGTGGTTGGCGCGGAGGCGCCTTTCACGCTGCAGGTCGTAGGTTCGATTCCTACCCGCGACCTGCATTTGTGTGCATGAACATGTCTGTATGTCCGGAGTCTGGGTGTATATGTATATTAAGTATGTATTTACAAATAAAAAAGTAGTATATGTAGTAATGTCAGTTATCTGGTTTCCATAGTACAAGCTCTGCTTAGTTTGGGATCAGGTAGCCGTGTGTAAAAAATGTCCCAGGATATTATTATGATTAATGTGACTAAGGTGGCAAACAGGGCAGAAAGGTTCTTGAGTGGCGACCACGTACCGGAAGATGCAGCGTGGGTAGGTCCCACAAGGTGGACCGACGACCTGGTGAAGGTCGCGGGAAACCGCTGGATGCAAATGGCACAGGACCGGTCGTTGTGGAGGAGACCTATGTCCAACAGTGGACTTCTTATGGCTGAAATCATGATGAAGGTGGCAAACAAGCGTACCTTCAAGGTGGTAGAGCCAAGCTGTAGCTAATTGACAGCAGCTCATAAACGGGCTGGCTCGACCGGGGTAGTACCACCCTCTCACAGAAGATCGGCGTAAAGCAGCTATCACAGCTGCGTTTCGTATGATGAGTGAGAGAGCCGTAAGCCCACCCCCCTCCCCCTCCCTCCATCCCACTCCCCTTCAGGTCGGCAATGTGCGAGCAATGCCTTTGGTATTGTAAGCATCTATAGGCTACGGTAACAGCTTAACATCAGGCGGGCCGTACGCTTTTTTGCCACCGCAGTCCAATAAAAAAAAACCTACGGTAAGTCTAATGTTAAGCAGTTAGCCTATAGATGCTTGCAATACCAAAGGCATCGCGAGCACTTTGCCAACCTGAGATGAGTGGAACAGAGGGAGAGGAAAGGGGGGGGGGGGCTTGCAACTATCTCCAACTATAACCCACCCACCCACATATCAAAATCATAACTCTCCGCCGAAGTCGGGTAAAAAGAAAATAAATGTTATATTTAAAAAGAAAACGAAAACAACGAAGTATTATGCGATTAAAATAAGAATAGGACCGGCCTAGCGCCATGTTGTGACCTCACAACTGGAACTTGTACAGGCTCTCGGCTAACTTCACTCATAAGTACAGTACTTGGTATCGTACTTATATGAGTGAAGTTAGCCGAGACCCCGTCCTATTCTTATTTTAATCGCGTTGTAAAGTCTATGTTATGTACTACCGGCAGTACCTAGTCGCGTGCGTTGTTAACTAGCACTTCAAACGTGCGCCCGCGCAACCGCGGATTAAACTCGTAAAAGCGAGATTTTACAACGGAAACCGTGTATTTCCTGTTACACATACTTTATTATCAAAATTAGAATGGTTTGTGTATAATAATAACAGTTAAACTAATAAGTAACTGTTATTTTTTATTTTGAATATCTTTTATGTTAAGGTATGTTATGTTGGCCCTGTTATAATAATGTTTATGGGACACAATACCTAAGTTTACGCCATACATATTTCAGTTTCAGTAAGTGCAGCATACAAACTTATAAACCGCGATACAACTCAAAAAGGGGTTATACTTAAAATTCATTTACATACCCTTTTGTCTGTCTCTCTATATTTGCCATCATTGCTCGCAAACAGATAGACCGATGTCAGTGCAGTTTTTTTTTATTCGACGGCTGTTATTCGTGTCACAAAAAAAACGATCATCCATGTTCTAAATACATACATATTGTTTACTTTAAGTTGCCTACTTTCCGTGAATAATTCTCGACAAACTCACACCAACGCACTTCAATTATGAGTACACACACATACTATTAAAAACGCCAATAAAACTCATTTCCTACGACAAAAGGCCATCAAGGGCCGAGCTGGCCCTTTGTGCAACAGAATGGACCGGAAGCCGCAGGTAGCCCTGCTTCCGGTTTCGTTGCATTCAAATATCGAACGATGGTAGATAAACGGTTTTATATTGGTTCATTAGGAGCGGTCGGGGGGCCAATAGCGTGACAGCTTGGTACTTAACGACTTTGTGATGTGTTACTTTATCGACTTGGTTTGAGACGCAATGGACCGTTAGACTTCTGAGTTATGGTCCTTTTTTATAGCCAAGGATGGCACACTGGCAGACAGTTAACCTGGTGGTAAGTGGAAGCCGCCGCCCAGGACAAGGAGGAAACCCGGAGCCGACTTTTTAGGGACCTGTAAACACGCCCTTTGAAGAGCCCCACGCTGTAAGTAGTGCAAAGGAAAGACGTCGGGATGAAGATCATTCCACAACTTGCACATGCGCGGAAGGAATGCTCGCGATGCACGTATATTTATGGGATACCAGGCATCCAAGTGTTGTGGGTGAAATCTCTCCTGAAGTCGAAGGGTTTTTGTTTGAGGGACCTGCCCCCCTAGACAAGTGGCATGAACGCTAATCGAATAGAATAGAATAGACTTCACAATGTATGGAAATGACATTAGAAGTCGCTATGTAGATCACGTGACTTATGTCATTTCCATACATGAGGCGTAGCGATTTGAAGGAACGCTTGAAGACGTCAGCCAATACCAAGTAACGTGTGATAGTCCTTGAACTGGTTGATAATATAATCTGAAAGAGAGTCGTCGGAAAAAAAAAACAATTTATTTATTCTGAACTGCACATTTATTTCTATTTTATTTATTATTATTTTTATTATTCATTCTGTAATAGCTTTTGCCCGTGACTTCGTCCGCGCATAATTTAAAAAAGTAGCCTAAGTGCTATTCTAGACTATAATCTATCTCTATGCCAAATTTCATCCAGATCCGTTCAGCCGCTCTGGCGTGATTGAGTAACAAACATCCATCCATACATCCATCCATCTAAACTTTCACATTTATAATATTAGTGGGATTGATTCCGAAACCAGGATTCGGCCATATCATTCAACTTACCCCATGTGACCAAATCCAAGATGATAACTGCACACAAAGCCACCATTATGTGGTTGATTAAAATCTTATTGTCCCACTAATACCATGGTACCCACAAAAACACCTTTCCTCAACGAAATTTATGGAGAAAAGTAAACATTCACGTCACGTACACCCAGATTACAATGGAGATACAACGGGCTTCTGTTACAACCATAACTGTCCAAAATGATACTTATGCCCTTAAACAAACAGTCGAAAACACAATGGGACATAATCAAGAAGCCTAAACAAATGACAGTCTTTCTGACACAATTCAAAACCCATAAAAATGTGTTTTAAATTTATAGCGTTAAAGGATACATTCGTCTGTACCGTTTTGGAAGTAATTTAAAACAGGAAAATGTTGGAGATGCAATCTTGACTTTATTTTAATGGTGTTAAGTCCATGTTCGGTTGTGGTTATTTGGCGATATGAACAATGGCCATACAATTTTACACCAAGGGATACGAGTGCGTCTTGACACAATATGACTATTATCATTCGAGACTGCTCCCAATTTTATGTGAATTTTATTTTGTTTACTTATAATTTTTAAAGAGAGGAGACCTCTGCCCAGCAGTGGGTTAAGGCAATGGGACAATTTTCTGGCTATAAAAAAAGTTTTTAAAATGAAATATAGTCACTTAACCTTCTTTCACACCAACTGTATGGTCCCAAACTAAGCAACGCTTGTAATATAGCTACCATACAATGGACTGGGGACGATCCCAGTGACACCCAGACCAGGATAAATTACGAAAAGGCTATTTACAGAATTTTCCTCTGGCGGGAACTGAACCCGAAACCACCCGATGCAGTGACCCGAGCAGCTTACGCTCCAACTACTGCGCGAACGGGACCCTATTACTAAGCTTACGCTATCCTATCTCAAGAACCGTAATAGGTAGAGACTAGAAATTTAAACAGAGTGTATTTCTGTTACCGCTACAATGACAAATACTAAAAATAAAATTTAAAAATAAAGGGGGTCCCCATACAAGAAACTTGATATTTATAACTTTTTTTTTTCTACGGTGTTACGGAAGCGGAACCCTATATAGGTATGCGAGTCCGACACGCACTGGGCCGGTTTTTTTTTAATTTAAATGTCGTCTCTGCAACTGAACGTAAGACACTAAAAATATAGGTAACAACAAAAATCAGATTGTAATAAAAAAATGTGAAACGTACCCATTTGCCCCTCGGTTGCGACGTAGTCCGGAATCTTTGGGCCTCACACTCACTTTTAATTACCACTTATCACATAAAACATTCCTTCACTCAAACACTTTACATCTCATCCGAACTCATCGCGTCCTAGTATTTATCCGAACAAGGGAACCTTGAAAGAAAACAAAAGAAAAATTAAGTTTTGCAAACAAAACAAAAAAATCTTGTAACTGGCCAGTGTATAGTGGTTTGGCGATAAATAAAAAATCTTACCGTTCTTAAAAAGTTAGGTAGGTATTGTTCTTTTTTTAAATTATATTAGTGAATTTAAAAATTTATACCGGCTGTATCGTTTGAACATAAAACAGGCCAGTAAGTTATAAGTAAAAGTACCAAATGTGTGATTATGAATACTATAAACATTGGTTTTACGACTAAACTAAATATTACGCATGTAAAAGTACTTCTGTCTCGCTTACATGTTACGATCATGAGCAGGATGGCAATAGTTAGATTAGTCAAGTTATAAACATCATTGTGTACATAGCTATGTCAATGTCATTGCTAGACTGTAATAATTATTTATGTTGCAATAAATGACACTCATTTACACAATAATTTACGTGTGTAAATTAACATAGTTTTGTTAGCATTTACATAAGAAGTACTTATTACGTGAACCATAAATGGATCCATATTTTCACAAGATCTATTTAAACTACTTATGATATCATAATATTTTGCCTGTACTTATTTACTTTGATCGAGTTAATGAAACATATTAGAAAACAAACATGTGAAGGTATGTCTAAACATAACCTAATAAAAACCATACGGAACCCATTATGCGATGACTTCACAATAAGTGGTATTTTGACATGAGACTATTATTTTTTTCATCCATAAACACGATGTAGATTTTTATTTGTTATGATATAGGATTTGTTATCGGTATCGGTCGATGCTAGGACACTTAGGAAACATAAATTCCGATATCGGTACAGAAAATTATTAGTCATAATTAAAATGTAAAAAAGTATATTGGACTTCCGCAAAAATGACACCGTAAAAGAAAAAAAATAACATTTAATAATTATAAATTACGATCCTTTTCAAAAAGTATTACTGTTCTTAAAGCTACACATTGTCCATTTAGAATTTGGAAAAAAACCTTACAACATCTTTCGAACAAATGGTGCAACTTTTACAAAAGACTCAAAACGATACTTTGAACAAAGAATTCGGAGTTTCTTTCTTCCTGACCAAAAACCACAGAACGAGTTTTCGAAAGTTGCTAATGCGGTCATCTGAACAACCCCTAAACGCGAAGCAAAAACAAGAGAAGCCATCGGCCGGGAGTTCACTGTTCGAGAATAGAACAAGTTCTAAATATAAACCGGCCGTTAGTGAAGCGCCGCGGGAACTCGCGCTCTAAATTTAAATTTCATTTTTAAATTTCGAATCCTTACATTTTGTCACGTTCAAGGTCGTTCTACAGACAAATTTATTAAAACAAACCTTTTTTAATGGCACATTAAAATGTTTTAAGTGCCCTATTAACTGGCATGGTGGTCGTTGAGGGCGGCTACCAATAGTCGTAAGGTCCAAGACCCATTAAAAGTCTGTCTTATTTTTGATTTTTATAGTACCTATTGCCGAGTAAGCAGCAATATTTTTAAGTCAAAACTTTTTTAAAAACATCTGGCAACCACAAACTCGTCAACAGACTATAAAATCCACAATGGTTACCATTGTAACGGTGGTAATCGGTAATTAATTAAATTTATAGGCGCACGCGTCTATCCTAACCTTGAAGGGCAATCAAGGATCGCGTGGGTTGTTGAATAGAATCCATATGGAATAGGCTATTTATTTAGATTCAATGATAGCTATTTGTGTTCATCTGTTTGTGTTGTTATGTTGGTAATGGAAATTGATTCTGGTTTCTTGTTAGCTACCTTTGTTCATTAATTCTTCCTAAAGTAGCGATGCCCTTAGAATTTTATAGAGGTCAGCTTTATACCGAAGCACGAATGAATTCTTTAGTTTAATTCAGTACCCACAACTGAAATAAATTAATTTGCTCTTGACAAAGCGCATACCTATTTAGTGCTCTGAAATTTAGATCATTCTGCATTGATGCACGTCTATACTAACATTTCCAACATAATCTGAACTCTCTTAATTACAATTGTCAATAATAGAAGCAGCTCAGCTTATGTTGGAAATCTTACTATGGGCGTAGCTCTAAAATAGAACACAAAACCGAATCTTGCACCGACATTAAATGTCCCTTATCCTGGTGACATGCAGACAAATTGATTTTCTAAATCCCATAGCTGTTTTAGAGAACCAGCTTTACTTGACCCACCTTTATCCTCAAGTTCAGTTAGTGTTGAGTCCTACCAAATTTGGCCTTGTTTATCTAAATTTGGTTGAGAAATGATCCCCTTATGGTTGGTGAAATTGTCTGGTTTTGGTTACGGATAAATTTAGTTGTGGAAGTTGTATTTCTTTTACTTCCTTTACAATTACCGGTGAAATATGTTTGGGGTGTAAACCCTCGAAAGCAAGAATTAGTTTTGCGACACAATTACCTACTACTTTGCTTTGCTTTAATCTTTGCCCTACGTAGGATAGATGTTTAGTATGGTTAAGTTAGCAAACCTACAGTAAACTGGGGAGCTTGACCAAAGTGGGGTTTTAGTCGGTAGCCCGCAGAAAAGTCTACAGTCGCTGGTCCGACATAACCCACTTACCACCCCCTATTTGCTTTTTTTAATGGCACTAGGGCCGCCAGACACTCCCACCATTGTTAATTATTATATAAGCCAGAATCTACAATGGTGTCCAACAATGACGCTAATGTTCTTAGGACTTAAACGACGATATTTGCGGGTTTTGAAGATATGAGGATTTCCCCATGTAAAAAGGTGGATTTATGCTTGTATTTACCGCAGTTCAAGCTTTTACAGTAACATAATAATATGTAGCTCAGATTTAACAGCCTATTAACTTTTCCAGCTCTACATATTAAAACATAAAATCCACAAAAAAGATTACGACCCGATGTGTTTGCAAACAAAATATGGGACGTGGGACATTAAACAAGGGACACGTGGTCGAGACAAGTTTTTGCGGACACAAAAACTTTAACAAAACTCATGTTTACGATAACATAAATCATGTTCAGCGTTCTATTTCAGTAGCTTTGTAATAATATCATTGATTTCTTTGGAATAGGTTTTTATGAGCATCATTATATTATTTTGATTCCGTTCAATCTAGGTGTGAAAAATATTTTATTATACTCTTACAATTTATTAGGTACTCAAATAGATTTATAAAAGTTAACCGAAATTAATCTATGGGTACTTATATCATAATATAGTAAAGTCGCTCGGTTGCAGTTAGAAACGATCTACAAAGGTAAACCTTTGTAGATCGTTCGTTCTTTCGTTCGTTTCGTTCGTTCTTTGTAGATCGTTCGTTGCCAAAGTTAAACGGTAATCGTCAATTAATTTGACCTTGATTGAATTTTAGATTAACGGTTTAATATAGTTAAGATTAAAGCTTGTTTCTGCAACTGAGCTGCTATTAGATAAATGTTATAGTAGCCCTCTAATGGTACTACTACCCATGGACCAGTTACTAAGGGGACTGGCCCTAAGCAAATCGGCCGAGTGGTCGGCATAGTACTAACATCGACATAAAACGAAGCGAGTAGTTCAACTATTTACCGGTAAATAGTAAAATGAAAATGAAAAAACAATGAGCACGTTTTATTTCATACAAATGTGTAATAAGGGCAACTCTTTCTTTAGTCTTTACTCTGTGGTACTACCTCACTAAAATCAAAATTTTATAATTTCTCGTATAAGATTAGACGAAAACCAAATTAAAAAGGGACAATAAAACGTTATCGACATATTCCCTTCACCGTGGGCGATCTCTGATTATCCACGGGGTTATAAAGCCCATGTAACGAATCATAAAAACTAGTTCTACACAGTATACTCGTCTTAATACTCTTAATTTTGTCGAGAGTGGGTGTATATTATCGCGTGTATCTTGTTAAGAGCATTCAGCCCACCTATGGGTACTTAGTTATTTTTTTTGTGAGTTTGGTGGTCTCCTAGATCCTTCCTAGATCTGCTCTGGTGCGTTCCGAGATTGAAAAACACTTACAACAAAGAGAAAACAAACTAAAAATCATATAGGTACGATTTTGTATGGTCGTCGTAGTCGTTTGTATGGTCTAGCTCCTAGAGTGACCAAT
Source organism: Drymonia ruficornis (assembly GCA_947859195.1). Lineage (NCBI taxonomy): Eukaryota > Metazoa > Arthropoda > Insecta > Lepidoptera > Notodontidae > Drymonia > Drymonia ruficornis. Next base: position 4,778,356 of record OX401925.1, on the reverse strand, counting down.
TTTTTACGCAAACTCTAGGGACTAGTGAGTGTAAAACTCATGGTAGAACTACTTTACAACAGCTTTACATTTCAGCATCCAATATTGTAAACTCACGCGCACTCGAAAAAGGAAACGAGATCGAAAAAGTAAGTCATCGTAACACCGCGGGTAATCTCGCTATAAAAGGTACAATAAACCAAATAAACATATGGCTAATAAAGGCAACGGTACGGGCATGCGCTTGCGCACCGTTATCCTTTTAATTGGGCAGGATCTCTAACGGGACGGCCAGGGCCGGATTAAGATTACTGGGGCCCGAAGCAATAATAATTGTGACCTTTCGACCACGATTGTTGGGCGTAGTTAATTCCTCCGACAAATAGTAGAGAGTTAAGCATGTATGTTGCTTGTAACTGCTGAATAGGTACTGTCGCAGTTTTAAAGAGACCATTCTTAGCTTAGACGATTCTCTCTCCATATTTAATTACATATAACAAATATATCACAACACTTTCGAAAATATTTCTGCCGATACCGCACCTTAGTGCACAACACTCGTGCACTCGTGCAAGGGCAATTTGCGGCCAACAGAATTTTTTGTCAAATCTAAAAAAATACTATTTTGGAATTCATATCACTTTAAAAATTAACAATGGCTTCCATCGTCTTTAGTCTATGGTTTTGCTCTAACAACGGAGTTTGAGGCATTTGTAGGGGTTCTTTATTTGAATTTGAAATGCGTCAAAGTTTTTCATGAATTAATCCGGCCCTGGGGCAGTCCTGTCTTCTGCTAACATGTCCGATTCGATTCTTTTATTACATTTTTATTGTAACTGGTTTTTAATTCGAGGCAACCCAATATCACTGGTCATCACGCGATGTAACTGGCGTTAAATTATTATACGAAAGTTCTCGAGATAAGGATAATGAATGCATGTTTTTGCCTGTCAATGATATGCGTTAAATCTTTATGATACGAGAATTGTTTTTTTTTTCTTTTTGGCGCCACACGATTCGTGTAAAGGCAACGTTTCGTGTCGACGTTTTCCTTTTGAACCAAATTAATTTTGATGATCGACTAAAAGAGCCATAGGAATCTATAATCACTTGGCAATTGAAATGAGAATGCAAAATCAATGATGAATTGGCAAATTTCTTACCGATAAAGGTTAACTCAAGGTCGTTCACAAAACCATTGAATGAGTTTCAACTACGCTTCGTGACGTCATCGTAATTGTTAAAATCACGCCTAATAAACTACCTGTCTTCAAGAGACCTCCACAATAGCTAATTGATAAAAATGATTAACAGGAAGCCTCCACGCGCACTTAGCTTTGATTTGCGCGCGCGCACGTTCCGCGCGCGCCGGCACGTCCAGACGGATTGCGTCATAGACTATACCAACGTACTTGCCACTATTTGCATAATAACCGACTGAACATGCCATGTTTACGGCCTTTTTAGAGGCACCAATGATCGTATAAAGATAAGGTAGTGGGAACCTAGGGTGTGTAAGTAGGACAAGATGGTCTTGACCTCACTAGAAGTTGAAAAAGGCTGGGATAATAGGTCATATAATCAGAAAAGAAATGTAGTATAGACAGTATTGCTGGTAAGCGCTAACATACACGGACTGCAATTTTGCAGTTTGGTTGCAGTCGACGGCACGCGACTGCACACGGACTGCATTTATGCAGTCGGAAGTGACAGCTCTATTGCAGTTGGTTACAGTCGACGGCACGCGACTGCACATGGACTGCATTTTTGCAGTCGCGTGTATTGCGGCGCTAAGACGCTGAAATGCAAAACTCAGAGCAGTACAATTTTGGTGTTGACTCTCCTGTAATCAACTCCTAATGTTTCAACAACATAGGTAATAGAGGATTTCCTCTCGCTCACAAGTGACGAGCATGTTATATCTCGTAAAGTAAGGCTGATGATGAATAATACATTCAAGAAGGCTAGATACAAGTGAAATATATGTTTATGTCTAACAGTGAAACTGATAAAGATGTTAAGAAGAAGGAAAACTCCCTTGATCAGTTAGTTCATATCGTTGCGCAAGGTACCGTCAATGTTGAAATATAGGGCACAGGGATTATTATGTAGCCCAGGTTTCGTATTTCCACCGTCTTTCCGTCGAACATGACTGACATTAGCAACAACGAAATTTTAATGTGCTCTACATTTAGAACGCTCACGTAATACGCTAATGAGTTTGGAATGAAATCGTTGCATGTACGGGCTTCCTGTTGGTTCGCAGAAACGCACGCCGCATGCAACTGCTGAATTAAAATTATCAGTACCAATGATAGAAGAAGTATCTTGGAGGAAATTGTTTAATATACCAAATGATTATTTTTATTTGCTCACCTAATTAACGTTGCAGGAGATTTTATAGAAAACATATTTAATTTTGGTATCTTCCAATTCGTTAAGCTACAGTAGGAAGATTAAAGAGGAGATGGGTGGCGTATAAGAAGGTAAAAGAAACTGCTCTTGTTAGGGAAAGATGGAGAGAACTCTAAAAGCTAAACCATCAAGGGAGTTTGGATCATTCAGGTTTTAGATATAATATGTTTTGATTACTACTGGCTGTGGCAAAACCTATTTAACCTTAGTACCTACATAAGGTAAAGGTATGTACTACATTACAGTTTGACAAAGCAATATGAAGCTCATAGATGCAGAAGAAGCAGGAAGTAAAAATTCCAGTCAATTGCGATTAATTGTTGTAATCAAGCAATTGTCATGACGATTACATTGCTGAAATTAACAATCGTAATAGACAATAAAAAGGCACAAGAGTAAATGAACCTACACATGTTAATAATACAGTTGAAAATGCTTTCGGAGATAGTATGAAACAAGCATGAGAAGTTAAAGTAAATACTCGGCTAGTTAAACGAAGGGAGACAAATGATGTTCATTTAAAGTTTAATGGCGCTTATAAAGTAATTTAAGAGGACGAAGTGAAAAAACATCTGTTAAGCTCTCTTAACGATACATTTGAGGGCGATAATGACACAACTCTAGACTTTATTGCGATGGGAGAGTCACTATAGGACTCACTATAGTCACACAGAAATAGGTTCATAATGTTAAGATAATGAATGTAATGACGAATCTGTCTGCGTTAAAATTATTTTAAATTCCCTTGTGAGATTTAACATGGGGATAGGTAAGTCCTTAAATGACTTTAGTGTCAGTTTTCTCATTCAAATGACCTCCAATGATGCTAACTTCCGAAACACAGCTAATAAGTGTAACAAACACAATCATGGTTAGAATCAAGGTCGAAATCATGACAATTAACAAACCATATCTAATTTAATTTCATGTCTCCCATATTTGTTGACGTAGCTCTCCCATGACAGATCTGGATTACACTGAAGGTCGCGACCTGCATAGATGATATCATTGATGCGACGACGGGTCCACTCGGAGGTCACCGGGCACCAATTTACGAAGACCTTTGCATTATGAAACAATTGCTCTACAAAGTACGGAATAGGAGGAAAGTGAGAAGGTATGGGGGTCAATTATGTCTGGCGGTGCAAGATTGACGTTGAATCATCAGCGATAACAATAAAACGAGGAGCGCTTCTGACTAACAGCACATTGTTATGTTTGCTGCGTTCAACGAAACGTGACTGATGGTGGCGTAAATTGGTACACAGAATGAGCAAGCAATTTCACGTTTTTGGTTGCGATTAAACATTTTGATAAAAAGTAGAAAGTGAGTACAAAAGTTCACGAGATACTTGTAAAGGTTCGAAAGCACGATCAATTCTAAGTTATAAATGCCAAGGTGTTTATGTTAGGTGAGTTTAACGCTTGCCTGAACGATAATTTATGGCCTGGATTTAATGCAATTAATAATGCAGGCGCCAGAGATAAGATATGCTTGAGATAGCATCGTGTGGTCGTTAGGTTTCAACTTCGGCGATCGTGATAAATCTATTGTTTCAGATATGCAATACATTTGACAATGATGTCTGCATTATTCATAACAGTTCCGTCCTTGAATCTTCAGGTAAGCTAAGTAGTTTAAATGTAAATCCCGGGACAAGTGCGAGTAATGGTTCTGTAATGTAATGTAATGTAACGTCACGACTTTTATCCCCGTTCGGGGGTAGTCAGAGGCTTGAGTGGCCATACACCACCACATTGTGGAGGTATTAACCCAACTCAAAGCCCACGTTTCACTAGATAGTCAGAACCCAACGTGACAGGTGGTGAACCGTGTCGCCGTGTATACAGGAACTGACTATTACCTAATCCCGAGGGATAGGTAGGTTTCCTCACGATGTTTTCCCTCACCGTCAGCGAACTGTAAATTATGCACATAGATGAAAATTCATCCATTGGTGCATGCCCCACCGGGGATCGAACCTGGGACCTTCTGATTGTTAGCCCAACCTGTTCACCCCTAGGCTACAGTTGCTTTTTGGTTCTGTACAAACTTTAAAGGAGTTCAAGGAGTTTTTTATTTGCTATGCGTAGCCCAAGTACTAATTTTCATGTCTCTAGCTTCAGAGAAATTCACTTTAAGGATAGGATTTTCCAAAATTCTTCGCTAACGGATGTCGACCCTGCAAAAGGCACCTACTGTCAAAATTTTATGTTTCGTACACCAGCGGTTTGGGCTGTGCAGACTTAACAGACGAACAGATAGACAAACGGACAACAATGTGAACCTATAACGATTCAGTATTTTTTTATTTTAGTTACTGGATCCTAAAACTAGTTCCTGTCATTCCTGCTTTAGATACGGCTGTCATTTTTTCCCATCGTAAGTCAAGCGTACATCCTCTGGTAACGCTACCTGGCCTGTTCACATCCGCTGGCGAGACTGATAAAGGCTCACATTGCCTCATTCCATCCACGTACCTACATCGTGGTGCAATGGAAAGTGGGTTGTGAAAGAACTGAGCAATAAAGGATAAAGCTAATGATACTTATTGAACGATTTATTGATGTAATTACTGTATTTACGAAGGATATAAAGGATCCTTATTCGGTGGCACTAAATGTTTTACGGAAAGAGCATAAATTGTTAGTCATGATTTGATAAAAATAAATATTGATTCTTTAAACAGAGTAGCAACTTAACGTTTTAAAATAAGTAGTTCTGAAATCAAGTTACAGACTGTATATGTAATTTAAAAAAATGAGGATAGTCATTAACAAATCTAGATTAAATTTCTACGACTGTAAGGTGATAAAATTGATTTGGTAATCCAATTTTGTCTTTCATGAAGTTCTCAAAGCAGGCGTTAAATTTAAAACTTACTCTATTACGAGTATCTATATCGTCTTTCCATTTACGCTATGAAAATGTACCATTTACCATGTACCATGACTACGTTTTATAGACAATTTCTTGTTCTTATTCTGATATTTAAAAGGAATATCATTATAATTTAAATCATTCTCTGCATCCACATAATCAGCAAGTGTTCAATTGTCCTCAGCCTTATCTAGTTTTACATAAAGGTCAACCATTGGATCGAGACCAAGATTAATTAATCTTGGTCTCGATCCAATGGTTGGTTGGTTGGTTGGTTGGTTGGTTGGTTGGTTGGTTGGTTGGTTGGTTGGTTGACAATTGTCAATGCGCTTACCATTTCTCTAAACGGTCAAACACTGAACCGAAGTACGATTCTACCAAGCCAACTAGGCACTCGGGTATAAATATCAAATGATAATAAGTCCATGATTACGCGGTCCGTCCACAACGTAGTGAGCCTGGGCCAATGCCTGGGCACTCCTGTGGCAGTAGCTCTCACTACGTGGTGATAGGACCGCAGAATCATTGACTTATTATGAATTGATATTTATTTATACCCGAGTGCCTAAATGGCTTGGTGGAGTAGTATATTAATGCAGTTGAAACGCAGTCTGTTATCAGAACATGTCGAGTAATAAATTAACTGGCAGGGGATGTAATTAATAAAGAGCTGCTGTTTTAGATGTAAGCAAAGTCATATACTATATCTTTGAGGATATGGATAGCCTTGTAAAGGGAAAGACATACCAAATACACAAGGTGACAGATAGTTTGGACATTGAAGTAAAAAAGGTTTTTGTTTGAAAGTACAGTTACTTCCTACGAAGGTCGTGTGCTGTACTCTTTGTTCAAAGTAAGCATTTGACAACGCTGAAAAGGCAAAAAGGGAAAGTTATATTACAGATTGTGTCAGCAATGTTAAAATTGTTATCGATCAAAATACGATTACCAAACCTGTCTTTTTAGGTCATCAAGTCAATGTTCTTAATCACCAAATAGCTTGTGATAGCTATATCATATTTATTAACTTATAGAATACCACTTTATACTTTTTTAATCAGAAATTTAATAACACGCAATTATATTTCATATGTTATTAGCATTCACTGTCGTCAATTTATGAATGAAAGTAAGAAACAATTAAAGTGTAAGTTGAGCAATAACGTACAAAAAACTGGAAAAAAGCGAAAGGAAAGCCATAAAACACAATCACGATTTAAATCTTAAGTAGCCTTTTGAAGATTGGAGCAACATGGGACAGTTCTCATAAATACCAGAACATACTTATAAGATTTCATGGCTTTTAACGAAACCACATTAAGCACTATTAAGACTGCTTACGAAACCGCTAATGATTACAATTACTTATTACTAATTGTAGGAAATGACGATAATTTCTATGTGTCAAGTTTTGTTACAGCAACATTGAGTATAGCAGTTTACTTCAATGATTACAACATAAGTTATCGTACCATATACACAACCAAATATCTATGTAATAATATCATTGAAGTAGATAATCTTCTTCCAAGTCCTCCTATCCTTTCTTTTGATTAAATTCTTGCGGGTTCCAAGACAACTTAGCTTTTCCCCGGGACTCTACGAGGGTCATACCTTGGCGACATTGTTTGACACCATTGTCGATCCTGGCTTACAGGAGTAACAGTGGTGGGAAGTGGGTGGCCTAGTCCCATAAAAAAAACAACTCTCACTGATTTCACTGCATCCCTCTTCCGATATTTTTTTGCTGCTCGGAACTGAACCCCCTCAAGACACATCACTACCATCCGGCAAGGCCTCTCGAGAGCCGGAAACAGATATTGATAAAAACAGCTAACAAGGGGATCGTTCATCACAGATACTGGCAAGGTTCTAAGCCCACCAGATGGCCGGGGCGTTTGACAACACTGAAACCTATAGGGGCGGTTAGAGAAAAAAACTTTGACAGAAACGTATTTGAAGGATCATTGGTTGTTAAATATTGATAAAATAGTTTGAATTTGGAAATAGTTTGGACTTTAAAATGAAGTGAATAAATGTAGGTAACATTGAATAAAATATATTAAAATAAACGATAAAGTTATATAGATATAACGGTAAAGGTAAAGGTACCGGTGAAGTTTAGGAGACAAAGGGAGAAAGATAGGACACACATCAACAGAATTAATATTGAAAGATAAAGATAGTAGCTAAATAAAATTAACTATAACTACTGTACATGTTTATGATAAGTTTTAAACAAAATTATTACTTACTAAAATTTAAGTTCACGATACATCGTATTTAACAATGAACAAAATATTACGAGTGCCTATTTGGTAGTCCAAGGAGGTCAAACAAAACACCTAGGTCACATACCCAAAAATCAATATTTATCGCATATTTTTCCAAGATAGAGGAAAGAATATTTTAATGTTTTTTTAGAGATATTTACATTTCTATTGGTATCCGTATATCAAGACAAACTGGTGACCTCACGACTGGGCCCATGTGGCTATCTTGGGTTAAGCAAATGTTTGGAGAGAACACACAGCGCTGCTTAGCAAAACATACAAAATCAATAATGATTCATGTCCATGGAATAGCTAGTAGATGAAAGATTGCGTAATTTTATGAAGAAATTTTATGGTTAAAAGGGAATAATTATACCAAACATTTGACGTTATTGATACATAGGTATTCTACAAATACTTGCGGACAAATAAAATAAAAAGCCAAGTATATAATTTTCGATAAAATAATGCGTGATACTTGATACTTTGAAGTCAGATGAGGATGACAAGGGTTTAAATTTCGTTGAATAAAAAATACAAAGATACACAATGATGACAAGGGCGATATGGGATCGCTCAGACAGCCAGAAAAGATGCATCCATCCGAAGAAATGCAAGAACGCAGAAAGGAGACGCCGGAATCTGATGCAAGAACTATGTTAGTAGTCATACTTGCATCAAAACTGATGTGTCCGCATGATGAGATATCAATATGACAGAAATCCAACAATGGACATAATATAGCCTCTTAAGATTAATAACATGAAAACACTAAGCATGGTTTATGATGAATAAACAAGCATAAAACTCGTTAGTTCGACCTCTTGTATCAGAATTAATTTCATTATCAATTGTTATGAACATTACAAATCCAATGTAAATTTAATATACATTATAACGCGCAACACTTGATAACAATGTTTACAGTAGTATCATTTAATACATAGATGTTAAGCTTATATGTTTGTTAACGAATATTTTCATTCATCTTAAGTTTATGACTCAACTTCTGTTTATTTTTGTTACTTAAACCAGCTATGATTCAGATACTGCCGCATTGAAAGTAACATAGATGGATGCAACTGGCATAATTTTAAAATTCCTTACTTAAACCAAACCACTATCACAGGTTATCTAATATGATAATGTCCTAATAATGCTAAGTTAGATAATAATTTATGAAGGCACAAACCTAATTAAATTCTTGCGGCGATCACAGAGTAAAACTTCACAATATAGATGAAATCACTTGTACAACCCTAGAACCACTAAATCACGAAAGGGAAGATCAAATTAAACTGATCAATAAAGGAGAAATAGTAAACGCAACGCGGCTTCGATCGATGCGCGAGAGCAACTGACAAGAGGAATCGTCCGGCCATGCGCCGGCGCAAGTATTAAGCGGCTAAGTTGAAAATACCACGTGGGGTATTAAAGTAGTCTGGGAAGTAACGCGGTTCGACTTGGTCGAGTTAAACCGTGTTTATTCACCGTGAAACTAATGTATTTTTAGTAAATACGTAGGGCAGGTAACGACTACTGTAGGGCCAAGGGCTTTAGTTGTTCGTTTGTACTATTACTTTTTTAATGCTGAGTTATAGCGACAGACAGTTGAGATATTTTTATGGTATACTTGTTGCACCTAAGTATCTGTTACTCATCGTGATGGTGAAGTAGCATCTAATCCGAAATTTATGGCTGCCAATAATACTGGTAAGGGGGCGTCCATAAATTACGTGAGGCATTTAGGGGGGAGGGGGTCGAGCAAAATCTCACCAAATCTCACGTGGGTGGGGGAGAGGGGGGGTCTCGGCAAATCTCATGTAATTTTTTTACCTCAAGAAACAGTGTAAAATTGCAAGAAAACTGGGTTATATTAAGTAAAACATGTTTCCCCTCTAGAATATAGCTTTTGAAAAATCTCACGTGATATTAAAGGGGGAGGGAGGCGCACGAGCAAAATTTCACGACATCTCACTAAGGGGGGAGGGGGGTCGACAAATCTCAAAAATCACCTCACGTAATTTATGGATGCCCCCTAATGTACTTATGTTAAAATAAGTCAAGTTAACGAGTGGTTTGGAAGCTTACTGCTTAATAAAACCTGAATAAAATAATATATTTGAGGATCAATTTCAGAAAGTTAAAGTTAATATCATGAATAGCTAAAGGCACTCAGAACTATCACTTAGAAATGAAAATATAAACCATAACGACGTGTTAATCGCGGTTAAAGAAACCTGCAAAAGAAATTATTTGAAGACCACGAAAGTGTCCACTTTCGGAGATCTTACAAAAAAACGGCGGTAATAATTAGAAAAGTGTAAAAAGTAAGAATAACTAACACACACTTAACTTCACGTAGAAACGGATGCAGTGGCGTAATACCAGTATTGCGTGAAGCAGTAAACTTACGTGATATAGCCATAACATTATAACTGGTTCCTCAACTTGCAATCATTTCGATTAGATCTCGAAGCTGATCGGATTATTATAGCTGATGAAATGCATTAAGTATGCCAAAGTTAAAAGGTAATTAATGGTTTTCTTAATGGTTTAGAACCATGTAATTAGATTTATCGAAAATTTCTATTTAGATTTCATAGCATCTATTCTATCAACAGCTAAATTAAAAGAAAAGTCGAAAAGACTTTCATGATTCGATGTTTTAATAAATGTCTCTTACTTAATTAACTCTTTTTGCTCTTATATTAGCTTGTCAACAATCGTACGTAATCAACATGTAGGTATTATTAATAAAAATAGGTCCCAGTGCTGTGCCCTGAGGCACACCTACATCAAATAGAGTTATCGCGACGATTAAAATGATTAATAGCAGTAGGTATTCCAGTTGTCTGTAATTATCGCTATCTTACAATGCACCTCCTGTATAACATTATCTTTTGATATTATTTACCTAATTTTTATTATTATCAGCACGTACTGTCACGCACGTCAGTTAGTCTCTTCTATAGATTCCAACCATTAAATCAACGATTCGACTGTTCTAAATATGTCGATCTAAATTCATTGATCGTTCGGACCCAGATCGTTTTGGATCAATAACACGGAACAGCGGAGTCAACGCACCGCGGCCCACTCCCGCGCACCAAAGGACGATTCGACCAATTACAATGCCAGCATCATATCTGTTCGGGTGGCCGAAATTGGAACTAGCGTTCTCGATACGAAAATACATTGTTTTTAAGAGTATTAAAAAGACAGTAGCGACACTGCCAAGTGAACAGATAAGTTGGTGGGACAGCACCGAATCAGTCAAGTGCCTTGACATTTTGACAGACGGCGATATGGGTAATGATTACTTTTTGTACATTAATTAATTTTCGATATCGATTTTTAAGATTTTTTTTTTTTTTTTATAGGACTCCGGTGGCAAAAAAGCGTACGGCCCGCCTGATGTTAAGCAGTTACCGTAGCCTATAGATGCTTACAATACCAAAGGTATTGCTCGCACATTGCCGACCTGAAGGGGAGTGGGATGGATGGTGGGTTTATGTTTTAATTAAACCATACCAGTCGGTTAATGTATTCATAAAGAGTAAAAAATTAAAACCTGTTCAAATTCGACATTATCTTTATGATAATCATTTCTACTCGTAGTTTTATCCTGCACGTGTTATTTTTCAACGTGTATACGAAAATTACCATCAGATATGAATTCTTCGAAGGGGTAGGCAGGGGTGCTTTGTTGTACACCCATATTCTGGTACTCATCTATTCCAATAACACTTGTACCAATGCTTCATAACTCTGAGGTAGGTCACGGTTACGAAGTTGTAAACAAAATGAGGTAGGATTACCAAGTATGGCGATTAGTGCATCATGCTTATGAAACTCCTCGTCATTTTTACCGTCAACCTTCACTGCATTAACGTCATAAAAATCTTTCGAGGAATAATAAAAATTCCGTTCCATTTCCATTTTTTTTATTTTTTTGACATATACAGTCATTACATTACAGAGTATAACTTATTAAATTACTATAGATAGTAGACAAGGAGTGCCGAAAAATAGGTATAATTTACTTATGAATAGAAACAAGCTTGTTGACAAACTAACTAAGCGCAAAGAAAAGAAGATAATAAGTTAATATATAATATAAATATTTTTGAACCATAAGGAAAGTAATGATAGGAACATCTACAATTATAATAGGATTAGTACTTACAATAAAATATTTTAAGTCATCCAATCCACTTTTTTAATAAAAAAAATTATGGGACTGAGGTGGCAAACAAGCGTCCGGTCCGCCTGATGTTAAGCAGTTACCGTAGCCTATGGACGCTTGCAATATCAAACGCATAACTCACACGTTGCCGACCTGAACGGGAGTGGTAATGAAGGGAGGGTAAGAAGGAGCGGAGTTGGGCTTCCGGCTCTCTCCCTCATCGTACGAAACGCAGCTGTAATAGCTACTTTACGCCGATATTCTGTGAGAGAGTGGTAATACCCCGGTCGAGCCAGCCCGTATATGAGCTGCAGTCGATTGACTACAGCTTGGCTCTACCGTCAATAATTCCAAATTCATTACTAAATAAGTTAGTCTTCCAAGGTGGTTCAAAATTGAGGCACAAACGATGACTTCTACAGTCCAAAGTCAAAAACCCTGTTTAAATGTACTACAGCACTAAATATACACGGCTACGTGTCGATAATTTCATGCTAATGATTCATCTGATCCACAAAAGGGACAAATCTCCAAGTCTGGGAGGAAGCGACCTAGTAAGCGTGTCACGTGTGACGTAGCGGCGCCTGCGCAAGCGTGCGTCATGTAAGTACCGAGACACGTGTATTTTAATCCCAAGTATTAATGATGCAAGAGATCGGTTGTAATTTTCTTGATAATCAACAACAAAGACTTCGGTAAAAAATCTTTTGAAATCGACCTGGAAATGCTCTCGCAGTTTCATTTTTCTGTAGCAGAGACATAATAATCAATGATATGATAAGAAAAGAGGTAGATAGGTTACCTAGACGACAAAACGTTTTTACAAATGGCATGAATACTGCGCGCACACACACGCGGTCATCGACGGCGCGGCGGACTAAAGTACGTTGCTTGCTTTGATATGATATTATATTAACCACGTGTTTTGTTTTGTAGATAAGGCAAAAAGATCTAACAATAGTAGAACTGTTGACAGGAAAAGAAGAAGAACCACGTGTTCAAATCAACAAAGAACATAATAACGTGCAAAAGCAACACAGTTGACGCGTCCATCATTGACGCCAGACCACGCGAAACGGAGCTTAAGTTTGCCATTTAGCAAAGTTTTCATTTGCCACTTACGGAGCGCGTACCTACAACCTATCTACATTATTTACTTAATATCTTTGTTATTTATCATAAATATTGATCTAGATTTCAAAGGCCAAACTAAGTTCTTCTCAGCGATTAATTCCGTACATTGTTATACATTATCTACCATATACGCCATTCTAAGCAGCACAAAAGCTTATGGAAGGCATAAAAATACTTCGTTTCACTGAAAAAAGCTCCACATAGACAGCAGTAGCGATTATATTTACGTAGCGTGGGTCGCGACGATCCGGCGACGATTGACAATAGGAAACAGGTTACACTAGGTCAGGACACACAAGGAGATAAAAAACATCCTGTTTGTAGTCTTTCCCCGTCTCTACATACTGTTCTAAATAAGCGTACCTAAGCGCTTTGTAAACGATCATTTGTGTTTTCAAACTTCACGTATTCGTAGAAAAAAAATTGTTCTTGTAGTATGGTCTGTGGCAAACCTGGTATCAGATTTGTTCAAGCCGTCCGAAGGCCGTTTAATGCTGTCTAGATATATAACCGGACCGAGTTTTACCTGCCTTCTGAAGCACGAAGACGCTCAGTTCGAAATATCAATCAATGGTCACCCATCTCTGACTGTCTTTGCTTAGCGTTGCTTGACAGCTATAGCTTTTATGAAAAGTATTTTAGACGAGTTGTAGAGTACTTGCCTATAGCGGTCATGACCTTATTATTTTAAGTATAGAGACGATAGAGGCAAGCGACTCTATTCCAACATAAAGACTCGTGGTAGAGCCCCATGATAGAGCTAAATAGTAGCATATAGCATGACGCGACGGACGCACAGGCGACAAGCATGACCGCGCAGTCGTGAATCGTGTCATGACTGTTCATTTTGTACTGTTTTGACAGTCTGACACTTGTGTATGTTTATTTGATGATACGATGGTGTTAATTAGGTTTCCGGCGTGTTTATTTTATAATAAACTCTAGCAGAAAGCGCCAAAGACATTTTGACAGGTCTGCGGAGATTTAAAGATTTATGGCCGGCGCACATAGAGCACGGCATGGCATGGCATATTAATTTTTATCAATCGAATTTAATACTTATCCAATCGAAATAAGGTGCTCGAGCGGGTGCACCGAGAAAATGCTCCGCGATGCTCCGAGGTCGATCACCGAGCATTGAAATATATACCTTATTTCGATTGGATAAGTATTAAATTCGATTGATAAAAAATAAAATGCCATGCCATGCCGTGCTCTATGTGCGCCAGCCATTATTGATACTATCAGTGTCTTTTTAGTAAGTTAAGTTCCTACGGTAACTCAATCCAAGAAAAGATGTTTCATTAGTTAGTTACTGAATTCCCCAAAACATACAACATTAGGAGTTGGAGACAAAGACATTACTAAAAAGAGGGAGACGAGTGACTGTCCAAAATAGTTTGTCCCACTGAATTGAGTCCATGGACACAGTTCCTATAACTTGCGGACTTGCGAGTCGCTTGCGGAAAAGTACGTTGAAAACATGTCAGTATTATGAATACGGGCTTATCTTCTGAGGAAAACGAGTAATGACGTCTCAAGTATTTTATAAGTGAATTGTCGAATTGCGAGTGCGATAACATCTGTAAATATCGCTGCATGTAGTGGTGAACTAACCAAAGTTTTGTGATTGCAACTGCAAAAATAATATATCTATAGTTGGAGACGAAATTTTAAACCGTTGCATTCCTGCGCTCAATTCATTTAACATAAACACTCAATCAATCGCAACGCAACAGGTTATTAATCGAACCTTATCGAATTCAACGGCTTTGACCTTCATTCTACTGAGATTACAATCAATTACAAAAAAATATAAAATGTCAGTCACGTTAAAATAAAACGCGCACGCGCAGCGGAATAATATAACCGGTTCTATGCGGATTAACCTGTGACCTGTGGATTATGTTTTTATTGTACCTTTTGAAAAGGTACGATGCCAATCCTTAACCCAAATTAAGTGGAGCATAAAAAGTTTATCTGTAAATATTTGGGTTACTGTTTCAAGTCCAAAAACAAAAATATATGCACAATTTTGCCGAATAATAAAACCTTATTCGCAATATATTACCTGTTTAGGTACATAGGTACCTACTTAATTCTAATTTCAATAACAGTCAATAACAGTATTGTATCGTTCCAAGAAATGTCACACCCAGTATATAAAATGTAGCCCAATTGATGAAGAATTAAAATAAATAGGTAGGAATACCATTACTGGACAGTTTCCCTAATTCGCCAGTGGCTGCCCACTGATCAATTTATAACTCTAAACTCACTAATAAATATAAAAAACTAAGTCCAAATCACACCAATACCTCTGTCAATTTCAAACGAGGAAAGTCAAAACAGATAAACAAATAAACAAAACGATAATAAGTAGAGTGTTACATTGAACAGTTGATGCCATAGCCACCTTTCACCACATTGCTCGTTGATATAAACTCTTCCATAGACCCAAAACAAAATCTGTACGCAACATTCACAAAAACTATTTTCCAATTCCATCAGTGACTGGCCACAAAATAAATGATGTTTCTGACGAGCAAACCGCAACAGTCGCTTGTGTGTCAATAATGGGAAGGGCTTGTCACGCTTACAAAATAGCTGCCGTTACCGCTAAACTTGTTGAGGTCGGAGAAACTAAAAAGGCACTTCGGTTCTTCGAACATTTGAGTTAACGAAATTGAATGATGTGGACATTAATTGTAGGGTAAAACTAGGTGTCATTAGACGCGGCCAATAACTGGCCACTACTTTTTTTAACCTATACTGGGTGAAATCGAAATCGTCGGCAATATTTTAACCAGTGATTCTACACATGATATATTTAGGGAATATTAATCAACAAATCAATTGATAAAAATTTATTACCCAGGTAAGGTATAACAGTTAAATGGTTTGCTTATTTGCTTACCCGATCAATATTTTTTATCAATAGATTTTTTTATTTGTTTTCCTAAAATTGTTTGAATCATGTTTAGAATCACTGGTTAAAATATTGCCGACGATTTCGATTTCACCCAGTATAAGTACAGGTAATACCTATAGTTGGCCAGTTACTGGCAGCGCCCTCTTACACCTAGTTTTAATAGATGCTGTACACATTCAAAGCGTCATTAGGCTATTGGAGGGGCGGTCTTTGTAACCTAGAAGTTTCGGGTTAGAGTCTTATCCTGACCATTAAACTATTGTCGTCAGCCAACTGCATTTGGCTTAGTTTGAATGGCTAACGGAACACCTTGCATTGCTAGTAATAATAATAAAAAAAATATGTTAGGCCGTAGACAGTAATGTAGAAATATTTCTTCAGTGTTAGGCACTGTATGTGACGAATTAGGCATGTATAGGTTAGTAAGTTTAATTCCTAGTCCAAACAAGTGAAATATCAAAAATCGTTTTAGCAGTATTATTTATTTTTGTAAATAAAGGAATGATTTCTTTAATTAAAATTAGCTACTAAAAGTATTGAAGGCAGTTCCCCTTCCGTACTTGTTCATTACTTGTTCGTTTTCTCCACCTTGTATAATTACTTGTCCACGTTTTATAACACTTTAAGTATACTAAAGAAACAAGAAACCTCATAATCAACATAAATTAACGCAACTTAACGGACTTTATAGGTCAATTTACCCAGTTACATTTATATAAATTAGCTTGAATTACTTAAAAGTAAGTTATATTCGCAACCTGCAGTGTTTTGTTAACACATAAAAATTATCGTTTTGCACATAAACGTTCAAAGACAAATGAAAAGGGGGGAAATAAAAAAGGATAAAAGATGGCGTCGCGGCGCCACGGCCGGCGCCCGCGCAACTCTCCTTGTACTTTTTGCGCCATTACAAGGATATTGCGTGCAGAAATTGATTGTTAACGATAAAGGTCGGGTTTTGTGAGTAACGAACAAATTTTAGCACTCAAACTTTAATATGGGTTATTTTATGGCATAGGGGCATGTGAGAGTACATAATTACTTAAGGCTTCGCGTTCTGACAGTTTTTCCATAGAATATCTGTCAAATTGCCATATTTATTTGGTGGATAGAAGTGCCTGACGATCCTGAGCGAGGCCCTTAGGGTAATAACTTAAAGGGTAAAGTGTAAATGTTTTATTTGTCAGTAAACAATCAACTTTCAGGGATTCTCTAGACTTTCTAGACTAGAGACCAACTCTGTGCTTAGACAAAATCACGAAGTTTTTGGAAATAGTATTTAAAGTACTTTATGTTAATAACATGACCTGTCGATACATCATATTACTTCGGCCACTCCCATACATTTCACCGTAGTGATTTGAAGAAAGCTTGCAAACATTTTGCGTTGTAAAAATCTTGAATCTATGAGTAGACACTTGTGTATGAGCTATGTCCCTGTTTTGTCTCCATTCATAGACAAGCTTTACTTCAGAAAGCAAATTGTCTACTAACTTTACCGCAATGACGAAACAAGCAATCATGCTGACTATTGAATCACATGTAACCAAAAGTCACCAATTGACCACCAATTACCGAATGCAGACAAGAAAACATTGTACTTTCTATTTGAAAATGTCCATGGGTTACGTTGGTTTATTACATTGTGTAGCTAATACGAAAGGCAGTAAGTTGAAAGGCATTTGCGGTAGCCAGCTAATGCTGTTAAACGTGAACAAATCAAGTTTTATCGTAAGTATGAGGAAGTCGGCGGCGGTTTGAGGTCGGATGTTATCAAAGAAAACTTGGGTATTACTGCATAGCAACAGAATTGAGATTGGTTATGTGGAACCCAGCTAGTTCTTAAACAACTTCAAAAATTATTATACATTTTCCAATTGAGTTTGGCCCGTATGTTAAATTGGCACTGACTTCAAAACTCGATAGGGAGTATAATATTCCAAAAAATATACATATACAAACCTCCAAATATATAGAAAGTTATGATCGACCTGCACTGGCATTACAAATCACTTTTGTTCCTAGTAATACTTGTAAAACCAGTGTAAACTGGCTGAAAATCTCTATTAATTTAGCAGCGAGATAAATACGTAACTTAGTGATTAATATAATTATGCTCTTTGAGAATACATTTATTATTTCTGGGCTTCTGGCTTAATGAACTAGGGTTTTTTGGAGAAAGTTTGTTATTATTGTAAAAAATATATTGTATCACTATATCACAGGGCTCGGAAACCGGTTAATTTTTCAAACCGGTTTCGACCATTGACCCCAGACCGGAATGGATTGCGGTTAAGGTTTCGGTTTCGGTTTCGGTATGATGAAACCGGTTTTACACAAATTTCGGTTCTATTGAGCAAAATTAACCGGTTAAATTGAGATTTGACGGTATTAGCGAGCGATCGAGTTATGACTTAGGTATGCGTCATCTCTTTCCAATAAAAAACTCTCGCGCGCTGCAAACGAATATTATTATTATGCTTTCGGGCAGTAGCGAAGCCAAACTATCGATAGTACACTAACGATAGTTGACCTTGAAAATCAGTTAGGATATCGAAAGGGCTATCAATAGCATATGTTTTTAGCAGTTTTTTTAAGAGGCTGAGGTAGCAAACAAGCATAATGCCCGCCTGATGTTAAGCAGTTTTTATGGGACTGAGATGGCAAACAGGCGTACGGCCCGCCTGATGTTAAGCACTTTTTTATGGGACTGAGGTGATAAACAAGCGTACGTCCCGCCGGATGTTAAGCACTTTTTATGGGAATGAGATGGCAAACGAGCGTACGGCCCGCCTGATGTTGTTCACTTTTTATGGGACTGAGGTGGCAAACAAGCGTACGGCCCGCCTGATGTTAAGCACTTTTTTATGGGACTGAGGTGACAAACAAGCTTACGTCCCGCCTGATGTTAAGCACTTTTTATGGGACTGAGATGGCAAACGAGCGTACAGCCCGCCTGATGTTGAGCACTTTTTTATAGGACTGAGGTGGCAAACAAGCGTACGGCCCGCCTGATGCTAAGCACTTTTTATGGGATTGTGGCCAACAAGCGTACGGCCCGCCTGATGTTAAGCACTTTTTATGGGACTGAGGTGACAAACAAGCGTACGTCCCGCCGAATATTAAGCACTTTTTATGGTAATGAGATGGCAAACAAGCGTATGGCCCGCCTGGTGTTAAGCAGTTTTTATGGGACTGAGATGGCAAACAGGCGTACGGCCCGCCTGATGTTAAGCACTTTTTTATGGGACTGAGGTGATAAACAAGCGTACGTCCCGCCGGATGTTAAGCACTTTTTATGGGAATGAGATGGCAAACGAGCGTACGGCCCGCCTGATGTTGTTCACTTTTTATGGGACTGAGGTGGCAAACAAGCGTACGGCCCGCCTGATGTTAAGCACTTTTTTATGGGACTGAGGTGACAAACAAGCTTACGTCCCGCCTGATGTTAAGCACTTTTTATGGGACTGAGATGGCAAACGAGCGTACAGCCCGCCTGATGTTGAGCACTTTTTTATAGGACTGAGGTGGCAAACAAGCGTACGGCCCACCTGATGCTAAGCACTTTTTATGGGATTGTGGCCAACAAGCGTACGGCCCGCCTGATGTTAAGCACTTTTTATGGGACTGAGGTGACAAACAAGCGTACGTCCCGCCGAATATTAAGCACTTTTTATGGTAATGAGATGGCAAACAAGCGTATGGCCCGCCTGGTGTTAAGCACTTTTTTATGGGACTGAGGTGACAAACAAGCTTACGTCCCGCCTGATGTTAAGCACTTTTTATGGGACTGAGATGGCAAACGAGCGTACGGCCCGCCTGATGTTGAGCACTTTTTTATAGGACTGAGGTGGCAAACAAGCGTACGGTCCACCTGATGTTAAGCAGGTTTTAATGAGACTGTGGTCGCAAACAAGCGTACCGCCCACCTGATGTTAAGCAGGTTTTAATGGGACTGTGGTCGCAAACAAGCGTACGGTCCACCTGATGTTAAGCAGGTTTTAATGGGACTGTGGTCGCAAACAAGCGTACGGCCCACCTGATGTTAAGCAGGTTTTTATGGGACTGAGGTGGCGAACAAGCGTATGGCCGGCCTGATGTTAAGCAGTTACCATAGCGTAGCCTATACACGCTTGCAATGCCTTTGGTATTGTGCTTAACATCGGGCGGGCCGTACGCTTGTTGGCGGCCACAGTCCCATAAAAAACTGCTTAACATCAGGTGGGCCGTACGCTTGTTGGCCACAACCCCATAAAAAGTGCTTAGCATCAGGCGGGCCGTACGCTTGTTTGCCACCTCAGTTCAGTTCAATAAAATCTCCTTAACATCAGGCGGACCGCACGCTCGTTTGCCACCTCAGTCCCATAAAAAGTTTTTGACATCAGGCGGGCCGTACGTTTGTTTGCCACCTCAGTCCCATAAATAGTGCTTAACACCAGGTGGGCCGTACGCTTGTTTGCCACCTCAGTCCCATAAAAAGTTTTTAACATCAGGCGGGCCGTACGCTTGTTTGCCACCTCAGCCCCATAAAAAGTGCTTAACATCAGGCGGGCCGTACGCTTGTTTCCCACCTCAGTGCAATAAAAAATGCTTAACATCAGGCAGGCCTAACGCTTGTTTGCCACCTCAGTTCAATAAAAACTTCTTAACATGAGGTGGACCGTACGCTCGTTTGCCATCTCAGTCCCATAAAAAAGTGCTTTACATCAGGCGGGCCGTACGCTTGTTTGCCATCTCAGTGCAATAAAAAAATGCTTAACATCAGGCAGGCCATACGCTTGTTTGCCACCTCAGTCCCATAAAAAGTGCTTAACATCAGGCGGACCGTACGCTCGTTTGCCATCTCAGTCCCATAAAAAAAAATGCTTAACATCAGGCGGGCTGCACGCTTGCTTGCCATCTCAGTCCCATAAAATAGTGCTTAACATCAGGCAGGCCGTACGCTTGTTTGCCACCTCAGTCCAATAAAAAAGTGCTTAACACCAGGTGGGCCGTAAGCTTGTTTGCCACCTCAGTCCCATAAAAAGTGCTTAACACCAGGCGGACCGTACGCTTGTTTGCCACCTCAGTCCCATAAAAAGTGCTTAACACCAGGCGGACCGTACGCTTGTTTGCCACCTCAGTCCCATAAAAAAGTGCTTAACATCAGGCGGGCTGTATGCTTGTTTGCCACCTCAGTCCCTTAAAATAGTGCTTAACTTTAGGCGGGCCGTACGCTTGTTTGCCACCACAGTCCCATAAAAATAACTGCTTAACATCAGACGGTAATATAGATCACTCGGCCGCCAGCCGCCACAGCAAGAACAATGAAAAGGATGCAATGCAAGATGCTTACTCGGTTCCCGTTGCGGCAAAAACGAAAGAAAACACCAGAAAGCGTATGAATGAAACATACGAACCGAGCTAGCGCGTGCTAGAAAGGGATAGTGAGCGCATCTTATACGCGGAATCTTATACGCGGAACTCGACCTTGATCGCTAGTCGGCTGCAACATGCGTCTGAGTTTAACCGGTTAATTGAGGTCTTAATATCGGTAAGCGTTCCGCTCGCTGCCATAACCGGTAACCAAAATTATTTCGGTTTAGTTAAAACCGGTTTCGTATTTAACCGGTTAGTCAACGAACGGAATTAAACCGGTTTCATGAACGATATTAACCGGTATTTCAAAACCGGTTCCAAGCCCTGCTATATCATACCAATTGGATTATATTCGTAAGTAACTGTTACTAACATTGTAACGAAATAGAGGTCACAATATAAAGGTATTGGTCGTACTGTCAAAATATTCATGTCGGTATCATTAAGGCTAAGGTACTCGATTGATGAATGTAACGGTATTATAATTAAGTACATATTTCATACATTCAACATACGATTGTATGCATCACTAAGTAGGTACTTGACTAAAAGAATGCATAGCTCTTTGTCATAACGAAATTTGTAATGTAAATGTAATGTAATGTAACGTCACGACTTTTATCCCCGTTCGGGGGTAGTCAGAGGCTTGAGTGGCCATACACCACCACATTGTGGATGTATTAACCAACTTAAAGCCCACGTTTCACTATATAGTCAGAACCCAACGTGACAGGTGGTGAACCGTGTCGCCGTGTATACAGGAACTGACTATTACCTAATCCCGAGGGATAGGCAGGTTTCCTCACGACGTTTTCCCTCACCGTCAGCGAACTGTAAATTATGCACATAGATGAAAATTCATCCATTGGTGCATGCCCCACCGGGGATCGAACCTGGAACGAAATTTGACTTGCATAATTCTTTATTGAATCCAACATATAGAATACAATTTTGTTAGACTCTTTGTCGAAATACATACCTCATTCTTGAAGAGTCATTTTCAGGAATTTATCATTATCTTTCATTTATAGTTGTCTTCATACGGAAATATTTATCTGAACTTTTAAAATTTATTGAATCAGGTCAAAAAACTAGTTTTAATACACACCTGCGGCCCTACCACCACCTCTTATAGCAGTATTGTTTTAACGTTTCAGCGGCCATTTGTGCAATGACGTTTCTTATTGTCATGACAATAAGGTAAGTCATTGAACAAAAAGTCGCTGAAACGTTAAAACGTTCCTATAATTGAATCGCGATAAGACATCGTGGTAAGCCCCCTGAAAGCAGAGGTTTAGATTCTAAAACGAATATCTATGAAATTACCAACATTACTTTAGGTCCACTTATACTGCAGGCATTGCGTGTCCAACACAAGGCGACCTGAACGCAAATTGCACCAATTACCACACATTACATGGTTATCGAACGCCTCTAGACCGCGATGGAAATGCCTAAGGTAACTTTAGGAATACGAAATTGAACTCACGTAGACATTTCTACATAATATTTTGACGTAAGACGCTGCAATCACAGAGCGTCATCACTTTAAGGTATGATTCTTCCACGAACGTAAATACATACTGGACTGTTCACTACTGCACAAAAAACGAGCCGAGCGAGAGGCCCCATATTTTGGCATGGCAACTCGAAATGAGAGGGACACGGTCCCAACTGGGGCCTCTCGCTCGGCTCGTTTTTCTGTCTAAGAATTGTCAAGGTATAACAGACCTTAAGGCAGCAGAATAAAGTTGAATTTCTTCTTAACCAAAAACTCAAGTGATAAATCCTTCATTATACATCCGTGGATTCTTCTTCTAATCGTGTCATTGGCAAAATTAAATTCAACTCGGCCTGTACCTTCGGCAACGTCTATGCTTTGAAACACCTGTGTAAATGTAAGGCCCGTATTAATAAATGCATCTCATAGTTGAGATCGATCTTAAGATGCAGTTTTGACGTTTAGGTAACGTATGGAACATCTGTCAGAAACAGCATCTTAAGTTTGATCTCAATCTTGAGATCGATTTATTAATACGGGTCTATATGTGACAGGGCATTAATACAGGTAGAGCTACTGAATATTCCAAGGGCTCAGAGGGCCTACTCTGTTTCAAACGAAAACGAAATTCGGACGCGATTCGCGTATTTCCAACTACGTTTCTCATTGATTCCGACATTTCTTACGAACGAAAATTGTTTGACGTTTAGATTCGACGACGACGAAGACGGCAAACAATATTCGTTCCTTAGAAATGTCGGAATCAATGAGAAACGTAGTAGGAAATACGCGAATTTCGACCGAATTTTCGTTTTCGTTTGAAACAGAGTAGGCCCAGGTTATGCAACCACAGCTTAACGTATATTGCCATCAGTGTCTCAATAGAGATTGATTCGAGCGTTAAAAAGTAATTGCCTTCGCGGCGGCAGTACGCCTAGTTATGTACTGATGGGAGGACGGTGATTAGATGCAGAGGAATTTATGATTTGGTAATCGTATGGAGATTTGTAAAGGGCATGGGATTATTACTTATCAAGTTGGTTGCGGCTTATCGTGTTTTGATATATGGGTGTTCACTCCTTTATGCGAAGGAAAAAATATACAGGGTGAATTTGAAATCATGGGCATTCGTTTAAACTATACCTCAACACATGATTCAGAATATTTAGGGAAAATATAAAACTTAAAAATCAATTGATAAAAAAATATTTCTCCAGTAAGCAAGTACCAGTTAACTGTTATACCTCACCTGGGCAATACAATACGTTTTTATCAATTGATTTGTTGATTAATTTTCAAAAAAAGAGAACGTTTGTTTCTCTTTAATTTTTAGGTTTTCTAAGTCTATTTTTATTTTTTCTAAGGCCTATTTTCCTTAGCGCCTGTAAAGATACATATACTGACCCCTTATAAGGCACGGATTTACCCACAGAGTAAAGACTAAAGAAAGAGGTGCCCTTATTAGATATATGTATGCAAAAAACGTGGTCATTGTTGATTCATTTTCATTGTTCTATCTACCGGTAAATAGTTGAACTACTCGCTTCGTTTTATGTCGATGTAAGTACTAGGCCGACCACTCGGCCGAGTTGCTTAGGGCCAGTCCCCTTAGTAATTGGTCCATGGATTTACCCCATATACGAGGGAAATAGTCCACAGTGGGGGAAAACCGCACTCCTTCCTAAAACAGAACCAATTCAGTCATGCAGCCTTCCTCACGATGTGTTTCTTAACCGTTAAGTATCTTTTTCTTTTATTTTACCTTCTGAAACCCTTTCATAATAATTTACACATACTTAATGGAAAAGTGTTAAATACATATATCAAGTTCTTTATCAACCAATTAACACTTAAGCCTGAAATGTGCCGCTTGTGTCCACAGCTGCTAATTGGACAATAAACTGTATTGATCGGTCCAAGGTTCATGTCTAGTCGGAGAAAGCTTGCAGTGGTATTAAACAAAATTTTATTGAAATTTAATGTTGCACTAAAATCCGTAAGTAAGTGTCCGTCACGTGGAAGTTGCGTTTGTGCTGGTGAATGGATTTGTGCATGGGTACAATAACCATGCACGAAATTACTTGCCTATTATTGAATAATATGTACTAAGGGAAGGGCCAAGTTCACAAACACACTAACCGACTGTTAGAGCAGTAACCGATTGTTTAATGTACTGTAATTTATTGCTCTAACGGCCCGTTAGTGTTGGTGAGTTTGGTCATTACAATAAACCTATACCCCATTTATTATAACATTAGAAATAAGAGGCTCGTAGAAGCAGGGAACCAAAACATTTTATTTCAAAGTCAAAACAACTTTCATTTAGAGTGGTTACATTAAAATTGTTTTCACATAAAACAATGCTAAATACTTCGATAACCAAAATAAAAGTACTTTTTATACTATGTTTTATTTATAATAACATCGTATCACACATTTTAACCTCACAACAAAAAAATTATGAGAAATAAAATGATGGTGAATGACTCAATGACATACACTGACAGAACATTATTTACGTCAATTTCATAGACAACATAATCCGACAAAATTGGAAATACCCTGCTGTCATAAGCTCTGAACGGATTAGGTAACATTTTAGATTTGTTAGGATTATAGTGGAACGAAACACGTTCCCGGTATTGTTCACCCCTGCTTCTTTTAGGTTTTTAGCATTGACACTTAATTTTAAATTGGACTGAAATGATAATATTTAAATGAAAGACAATTTATTTTATAATATAAATAATTAAAATAATTACAGTTAGGTGTGACAAGCTGGTATATAAATAGATTATAATAAATTCGACGTCAATCATAACTGTAACATGTTATTTGTGCTTTTGTTACAAAGTGGACACTAAAAATAACCTTTTTTAACTTCTATCTAATGCTTTAACAAATGGAGTATAGTTACATTTAAGTTTAATAAGTTATCATTAACGCCATATGTATTTGATGCATAAAAGTTACGTGACGATTCTGAAACAGGTGATTAGCGTAAAGAATGATCCCAAACAAAACGTCATTCCAAAAACAACGGCAAACAACAAAAGTATAAAACTTCACAAAAATCCGATGCCAAATATTTGCACATTATTTGACCGTTCGGTTTCATCGGGGGGTTGTTTACCGTCTGCCAGTCGGCGGCGCGGCGACGCGTACTGTTTGCATCACAAACAACGAAAAATCCAGGGAAAACCGGATTGGCACTTTAACGTATCACATTTCTAGTTTAACTGATATACCGAATGGTTTCTGACAAGCGTGAATTTGTAGTCGGCTTTGTGAATACAATTTTAGCTTTAATAATAGCTGGTGATATATTGGTACAAATGACTAGCTATATATTAAAGGCAGGAATTGTAAGCACCCACTTCTTTAAGTCGGGATCTGCAGTTTCCAGCTACACCACGGACTTAACACCCGTCGGATCATGAGAACGCTATTTCTCTATGGTTTATTATCTCGGAACGTATAATGTAGCAATCTACCGATTTATGATTTACTAATTGTTTTGTTTTTAAGGAGCTGAAATATCAACGGTTGGACCATTCTAAAACTGATAAAAGAAGTCTCATCCAGTGAAGCAAATGTCATCAATTTCTAAAGCTGAAAAGAAATGACACTGAAATAGTTTTCTGTAGGTAGCTAGAAAGAGAAAGACTTACCAGCAAAAGGCACATCGCAGACGTACTCCTCGACGCAGTTGTCGGTGTTCCCGCTTCGGTCGGTGGCGCCACTGGCGACGGAAGCTGCTGACGCTGCACGGAGAAGATTCACCTCAGTCTCTGTTTGACTGTCGCGGAGAACGGACCTCCTCTTGTACTCCTGTTAGAAGAGATTAGAAACTCTAAAATTGGATTTTGTAAGTTAATATTCAGTTAGTTTAAAATTTAGGAATTTTTCGGCAAAGTTGTCTGCTTGTGCATGTAAAATAAGCGACTTATAAAACGTTGAAAATATGAAAAGAAAAATTAACGGCAGGTATAAGAAGTTCAAACCAATGATTCTTGACAAATAAATTAGGTACATGCAGTGTTTCACTTACCTTGATTATACTTTGAAGTGGATTTAATCTTATCTACAAAAGTTCGTAAATCCTTGTAAGAATCGACGCCCTGTACCTATACCACCACCTTTTATAGCAGTATTATTTTGATATTACAGCGACTTTTTGTAATTTGACGTCTCTTATTGTCATGACATTACAAAAAGTCGGTGTAAGGTTAAAATAATACTGCTATAAGAAGTGGTGGTAGGGCCCCTGCACTAATGATACAGTGTTAATTAGGTGCCTACTCACCTAATTTATTTAAATTTTGTAAATAGTCAGTGGTCACTTAAGGGTTTCTTGACAGTTATTTTAGAATTAAAATCTTGAATTTAGTAAGTCTCTCGCCCCTTTAAATTCCCTAACAAGTAACACTTATTCTGAATTGTTCAAAAATATAATTGTACAATCGTCGTATAAGTCGAGCAACGTTAACTGAAATAGTCCGTTGCGCTACAAAAATAATCAGGCGCTCTTTATAAATTGTGCCAAGAAATCACTTAGCGCAGAGCAATAGGTACTAAATATTACATTTTAACCGAAATTAATAGTGGAAAGGTTTGAATTAAATTTTTAATCGTAGTGACGACCACAAATAAAAACTTCTTGGCAAGATTGCAAGAATTTTTATTATTTATTTACTTATAATGCATATTCTAAAATAAGATATTGGTTCTTTTGTATTCTAGTGACCATTAACATTAGGTACCGAAGGCAGATTGCTAATTCTGATCGGTAGCATTTTGGCCTGAATCCCCCTCACATTGAGGGGAGGCCCGTGCCCAGAAGGGGGTCGTTAAACAGCTGATATTATTATTTATGTATAGCATTCAAGTGCACTATGTAGGTATATTACTGGCGTGAAGACTAGGCAGCAGTGCAGAGAAAAATGTAGCGTAAAAACAATGAAACAAAATAATAAAAGACATAAAAGAAAATTTTATTGCATAACTAAATAAAATCAATACAATGCACAAAGCCTTAAAATAATGTCGCTTAAATTAATAATTGATATCCTGATGATACATTTTGTTACACTAACATCAGTCTAATTCCGTCTTTTAGATCAAAATGATAATAACCGATTGTAATACCAATTGTAACTGAAAATAAATGCCTTAAAACTAAATAATGCAGATACTGTCATGTAGGTAAATACAACACTTACGACAAAATGGAAATGTTAAATCGTTTTGTAAACATAATGTAAATGCACGTTTCATAACATTGTGACAATGACGCAGTGAGCAAAAGTGGACTAAGTCAACATTTTTCTATAAATTTGTAACTCAATTTTTATGTAGGAACTTTGATGCCAATAATGCTGTTGTCAAATCAGGACACATTTTGTCACCGCACGATATATTTGTCTTTCTCGGTTACGATTATGAAATGGATGGCAATACAGTTAATTTAGTCAAGTTTAGTTTGTGCATCAACAGAATCGGCGCTATTGACGCAATACTGGAATTACCCCAAAACAATGACTCAGTGGGTTAGTCCACTTTTGTCATCACTGCTTTAAATGACAATGGCGTTATCGGCCTATTATTTAATTCAATTCATTCACTGGCAGATACACTATTGACATAAAAAGCCTACATATAAGGATAGTAATTAAAGTAAATGAACTGCATTTGGACACAAAAAATATTTAAAAAAAAATACTAAATTAAACACTTACCCCCAAATTCATGATGGACTTATTCTGCCATTACAAACCACTTTTATTCCTCAAAACGTTTTGTAAAACCATTATGAATTTGGTGGTTAGGTTACAATGGTGGTAATTATGTTGTCTCCAAATTACGAATAAGTAAATTACATTTTAACACAACTTTATTATATCTTTGTTGCTCAACGAGTTTATGTACCAACAGAATCAACACCAATTTGAGTCAATGCTATCTGAAATGCTTCAAGACAAACAAAATAGGAATACAGTAAAAAAAGTTACGTTGAAATCAATACAGTAATAAAATTATCCAATAATGATTCGATGTATTTACTTATTAATAAATTCGTATTTTACAAAACGATTTCTCGAAGCATCTATTTTAACTTTATAACTTCTAAAATAGCACCTTAAGGAATACTTTAGCACATAATAAAATAAAAATATTATCTATTTACAGGCAACACTAATATACTTTTTTTTATATTAACTAGCACCATAGGATAAAAAAGGAAGACTAGGCGCTAAAATATTGAAAAAAAAAAAAATGTTTATGGTATCAGCTATTCGTAACGTCTCCCTGTGACTTTTTTCTAATTCTTATCTCTTCGACAACTTCCATAATCAGCTGAAAACGTTCCAAATAAATTTTAAAAAGGGCTTTTTCAGTTTTTAGTCATACCCTAATTAGTGGAATTAATTTAATGTGTAGTATTTTTTTTAGGAAAAAAAATCTAAAAATAAATTAGTAACTGTTGCAATAAATATTAGATGAATGTTATTTTTATGAATTTTTCATTATTAATTAATAAGTCACGAAACTGATAAGTATTATTTTAATACTTACTACATTATAGTTACTAAAAAGGGTGTAATAAAAAAAACTGAAAATGTCCATAATTACACTTCAGCCATGCTCATGCAAGTTATTTAGTTACGTGCCAGTTTAGGAAGACTGTGCCCAGAGATACATACTTTCATTACAATATAGATTATAGAAATAAATAATGGTTCATGTATTCATAAAAGTTAATAAATGTTATAGAAATGAAGCACACAGAAAAAAAAGTGATAAACTAAATGATCCCAAAAGGGAGTTGGTCTTCATATCCTAAAATATGTCTCATGTCTAGAAAAATACATAGTTGTATGTCTTTTAAATATGAACCTTCCTTTTAAAATCATATTAAAAATAAAACATGAAATACCAGTCTATTATAAATTGGTAAAGTTAGCAAGCTGACATAAAGGTGAGGTAATATAAAAAAACATTGTTAAAAAATCTGCAATAACATGTCCCGTCCTCCCAGAAAAAAAATACGGCAAAATATGATGAAAAGTAGGATAAATATGGTGAAAAGACTGCTTAATATGGTAAAAAAAGCGGCTAAATATGATAAAAAGACGGCCAAATATGATAAAAAAGACAGTTAAATATGATGAAAGATTATTACAAAAATAAATATTATGCAGCTGGAGTTGTTGATAAATTGATAAATATTTGTATTTCATTAAAGGATTGGGACATGTTATTAAAAAATCCTGTAATTTACTAGCCCGGAATATTAATTACTTACTGACTCTTTCATTTTTATGAAAAAGAAAACTAATGCAAGCAAACTCGATACATTTATTAAGGGTCAGCTAATAGGAATTTCTACAATCTTTTTTACACAGCATAACAATATGAAAGGTGAATATTCTATTGTCATTCTGGACTAACCTGGCTCAATGGCCTGATCCGTTCATGTATGCAGTGCTCTGCCTGCCTCGCCGTCGGCGGCGGGTGATCAGGCGTCGGCGGCTGCTTATAGTGCGTCGGCGACAACGGCGGCACGTGCACCCTCTGCCCTTCGTAATACCGCTCACAATCGCTCGGACTGTTCATCGACTGATCGTCTAACAAACTCTCTAGAGAAGATCTCTCTTGGTTAGAGTATTTTCTCACTCTGTTGTCGGTCATTCTTTGTTCATAGTCGTCTGATGGAGCGAAATTGTTTCTTCTTAATTTTCTTCTGGGGTTTTGCTCTTTGATTACTACGTTTTCGTACATAGCAGTGATAGCGACGGGTTGTGAGCGCTGTTTGAGGCTCGGGCGAGGGTTGGGTATAGGGGCAACACGGGAGATATGGTTCTCCTCGTATTCCGAATAGGAGAGCTTGCCGTCGACGTACTGGTCGACCGAGCGGCCGTGTTTGAGATAATGTTTAGCACCCTGCAACAAACACATTGGGGAGGTTAGGGGCGTTGGGAATCTGCATATTTTAGCAAGTATAATAAAAGTTTCAGAATACTTATTTACTAAAATCATATAGTTATTACGTAGATATTAATAATATATTATTAAGCTGCCCCATATAAATAATGATTACGCATGATACATACATTAAGCTTATATTTATGACTGACTATGAGGAATGTCCGTGCCTAATTTAAACACGACACAGAATTATGACGTTATTGGGAGGAAAAATAGTTTATGGTTTTTTTACACTATGCTATCGATATTTTAAGTACCTAGTGAGGTTCTCTGGAAGTATTCTTATAGATAGATCGGTTACACACACTGAAGTTGGTATATTACCTGGATATCGTCCAAATCGTCCTGACTCCTCGCGTGAGGCCTGAGCTCGTAGCTGTACCCGGAGGAGGGGGAATTCGCGTGGGTGGGGGACACTGACAGATTCCTCCGCGGAGGCTTCTTTGGGGGGGTTGGCTGCAAATGTTCATTTGTGTTAGGGGTGACTGGTCAGGACGACAGTTGGGGCCACACGGGAGTCAAGACTTGCAAATATAGGTGCATAATAAAAAAGAAAAATTAAATTAAAAGAAAATTAATTTTGATTAGGGTCACTATCACCCGCTACTACTCTTAAAAGGAGATTACGAACAAAGGAACCGAAATATTTCTACTGAAGCACTTACAACAGCCTGATTAATTTGCGCATCTAAAATAAACTTAATATTATGGGTTTAGCAGCAAATAAAATTCTACTTTTACTAAACTAAATGTTAATTAGAAGCTAGGATACAAATGCAGTTATTAGATGCCAATTTACATATATACTTAAATACATAACAAAATAAGTGTATCCAGTATTTCCTTAATATAAAAGCCTTCACCCTTTCATTTCCTAAAGTTAAAACTGTATTATCTAATTTAAGTAAAGCCGCCATTTACGAGAATAACCTACGGAAGTGGCGTCTATTTCTGCGGCATCTCGTCGCCTCGCAGCCCGAGAATAAGTGCCCGCAATTGAGTAATGGCGAATTTGAATAGCGATGAACACAACACTGTGTAGTGGGACAAATAGCAAGAAAATGCGGATAAGTAATCGGATATTGAAAATGTTGAAAAGCAGACTAGATTATATGCACGCACGTTGATAGGTCAGAGTGGATGTATTATAAGTCGGCCCAGAATAGATTGAGTTACAGAGTCATAACATTAGATATCCGTCCTTTACACGATATGGGTCATTCCTGCGAACAAGATTCTCGCCGTGATTTTCGTGGTAATTTTAGTTTTTGTGAATTTTAGATAATTTATATTAATAACATAATATAGCCTTTTATACAAGTTCAAATCTCTATCGCTTTTGTAAATCTGATGATAACTTTGGACAGAATTCAAGGTTGAAGAAAATGGTGCCACGAAACTCATGCAGTACCACACGAAACTCACGCAGTAAATTCCGGGTATTTTTTACGCATTATTTATGTACTTAACTATAAGTTTTGCTCTCTTTATGGTTGTTGGGACTTGTGTTTAATAACAAGAGAATATATAAAAGAACCATTTCTGTTTCTGTATGAATATAAAAGACAAAATATGGGGAAAAAATCTAACATAAACTTGTGAGTTATACTTGATTCCAATGATATTTTCCCTGATTTCTACAAGTTCTGTGTGATATACTACTCCAGATGTCACTGGCAAGTTATTAAACATAGTGTTCCGTTCGTTTTACCAGAGACCACACTCCCAAAAGATGTGATATGCAAATTGTTTGTGATCGTTATGCGGCGTCGAACATTCTTATAGAGGTGAAGAAACTAATATGAAATATTATAATTTAGGTACTCCAAAAGATTACATGTCTCGTGAAAATTTGAGCCACACTGTGGTCCACTTCTAGCCTTGTCCTCTCCAGATGCTCACAAACGCATGGAAATAATTTCACGGAGGTGGCGGCTCTTAGTTCTTATATCCCATCTGGACTGCCATTTGTTCAGACATCTTCGTAAACGACAGAATTCTAAAGCGATCTCGCGTTTTAAGGAACTTTGTGTTCATGTTTTCTGGAGGAGACAAGTACATGACCGCGCGTCTCTGACTCTTTGGGTCACCTGGGAGCATTCTCGCAAATAATAGCAGAGCTTCAATCAATCCAGCTTTAGGACCAACTAGAGCTCGAAAACGATCCAATTGCCAAAGGTGTCAGACAGGGAAACGTTCCATCTTCGAAATTATGATGATGAATGATGTATTTTATCTTCCCCATTGGAAAAGGTAAAGCATCGATGCTAATGGCGAGTATAGGTGTACTTGTTAGCACTTTCAATTTGCTGATGATATCCTGGTCTGGACTGGAGGATCTCAGCTCTATGTTCTCAATAGAGCTTCCCGTCAGGTGTATCTTAAAATTAAATACACAAGACGAATGTTCTTACGGCTCTTCTCAATGAAAGCTATACGCTAAAATGTTTATATTAACGATTCATAAGCACTACCTAGGTATGAGCTTAGTCCAGAATAAAATCCGAATCAAAATTAGCAGGACCCGATAAACAAATATAATCACCCAAAAAATTATTAAATTAAATTATTTTGTTGCGTTGCGGGTTTAGTTTATCCTCTCTCTCTTCCTGACTATGTATCCCACATGGTGGTGGGGTCAGCCTTCCTAGGCTTTCCCTTCCACTTCGCTCTATTCTCGACATCGTCTTCGGATACCTGACACTCTTTCATGTCCTTTAGCATTACAGCTTTCCATCTTGTTTTGGGTCTGCCTCTGGGTCTTGGGCTGGCAATGGAAAGACTACTCTTTTGCATCTTGTCGGCGATATCGCGCACGCCCAGGCTTCCTCGCACGTACTCGTTACGAATTTTATCAAGCCTGGTAACGCCACACATCCACCTCAATATTTTCATTTCAGCAACTTGAATGGTATGCACGTTCGTTTGGGTTATGGCCCATGTTTCGCTGCCATACATAAGGACTGGTCTTATTTATTTATTTATGTAGGCCGAACGCCCATAGGCCAATTACACGGACTACTAACCAACTACTAACTAACAACTATATAATAACCAGTCATGCATCTTTCTCGCAAAACTTCAAACACACTATCAAAATTCTCGCCCATTCATCCGCAAACAAATCTATCCTTGCGTCCGAATCCAGGAGCCCGTTAAGCGCTATGAGTGTGCGCGGTACAGGCGACGTAGCTAGCGTAGCTACAGTATGGCAAGAGGGGACTGCGAACAACTGATGCTTCCTGACGCGGTTGTAGTTGCCAGGTGCGAAGAGTCGAAGCAGCGCACTAAGCAGATCAGGTCTTATGATGGTCTTATATACCATGCCCTTTAGTTTTACAGTCATTCTTTTATCGCATGTAACACCAGTTACTTCTCACCATTTTAGCCACGCTGCAGCTATTCGGTGCTGAATTTTGCATTCTACGTTCCCGGAATTGTGCATCATACTCCCCAGGTACTTATATTGATCGCACAAAGTGACCAATTTCTTCACCAGATCGTGTCTCTTGGGACCCTATCATCAAATGCCTTTTCCATGTCCAAGAATGCAACATACAATGGTCGGTTTTTGGAGTGATATTCATCAGCAATCGTGTTCAGAGCAAACATCGGATCGGTGGTCGATAGGCCAGGTACGACGTTTAGTTAATATTAATAAAAAAATGATATTTTTGAATTTTGTTCTTGAATTTCCTGGACAAATCACTTAAAAGAACTCAACACTTAAAAGAAAAGGAAAGACGGACACAACCATAAGCAATTAATAATGCAATGAGATGACAGTATGGAGCAAATGCGATCAACGCTGAGCTTCACGATACCATGAACATAAACAATTGGCGAAGCATCATGAGACAAAAAATCATTCCGCGACGGGCAAAAAATGAGATTCGTGGTAATTTCATGAGATTCGTGGAGAAATTGCCACGAATCTCATGCCACGAAACTCGTCAAATTAAACATATTTCACTATTATGCTTGCACTTCAAAATGTAGTATAAATTAAACAACACTAAATCATCCTTCGACAGCTAATTAATTCGTATTAAAAACCCCAGTATCTAAAGTGACTGCAAACAACAATAAATGTTGTCCACAAAACTCCGGTACATCAGCAAAAAAACATGTTTTTTGGACTTTGATACCCTATATCTCGTCGCGGAGAAATACACCCTCGATCATCTCTCTGCTGGACTGCCTCGACATGACTGGCTGTCAGTAGCGACATCAAACAAGACCATACATCGTTTCATCGTAGACTTATACATCATTTAGTAATGCGCCGTAAAAATGTGCACAAACGTGTGACCAACACAAATAGCTGTTTAATATTCAAACTAAACAATAAAATATATTAAATTTGTAATCAATAAAAAGAGTATATTTTTACAATTTTTTTGATATCTATAACACTATCCCAACACCATTTACCGAAAAGTTAAACGCTATTGATTCATGAAAGTGAAGCGTGTGACACAGCGAGAACGGCTAATTTGACCCCGATTTTGGTTTTCAAATGAAGTTTGGATGTATAATTTATTTATTTATGAAATAAAAATTATGTTTTCCAAATAGACAAATGTAGTAAGAAACGAAAAAAATATACTTTTAAACGGTATCTCTGATATGAACAGAGATAAGACTGTGTGACCGCTAAAATCGAGCTTTGCAGGAACCACCCATATATTATCTCCTCTTTACCTGAAATACCCACTTATAATACGGTCCCTAATGCTGCTACAACTATAAAAACTATTCAAAATAATAAAACCGATTAAGTGAGTTTATTATGTTTAAAACTAGCAACTTCATATTTTATTCGAGTGTTCCTATTAACCCTTACATCCTCAATCAATACATTTTCATTATAAAATGCAAATAGTACATTACTGCCGCGGTTTCTAATGAGAGTGTTGTTGACCGCGTTGTTGATGGCCGAAAGCGCGGCGCAGCGCAGCTCCAGGCCTCCACAGCGCGGTCAGCATTGCAACCCTTGATGGACAAGCTAAAATAAAGCCTCCAAGCTTGGTCATCATTGCAATCCTTGCTGGCGCGGCCAGCAAGGATTGCAATGATGACCAAGCTTGGAGGCCGAGAACGTAGCGAAGCTTAGCTTGAGGCCATTATAGCGTGGTCAGCAGTACACTCATTAAAGACCAAGGCTTGTATAGTGCTTTACTAAAAAATGCGACTATTAGTTTGAACAAAAGTAGCTAAGTAGGTATAAAAATTAATACAATATATGTATATTTTTACGAACTATATCTATAGTTGTGTATTTTCTATATTTACGTTTCCATGGCAACGGCACGACCAACTCGTTTTAACCGTCAATAAGATTTTTTTACGAACCATAAACATACCTGTTTGTTACGTTTCCATGGCAACGGTCAGATAACAGCAATATAATGGTGGTCATACTCGATTATAATACATTATATATCATGCGTTTCTTGCAATACGACAAATTCGACTTTGCTCGAAGAAGGTTTGCGAAATAATGACAACATTATAAACTTTTTTGAGTAAATAAATATTAATTTCCCAATCTCCTATGACTCGGGGCAGCCCAGATGGCCCCAGTGGTCCAAGTAATTCAATATTGAGCCGCGGATGAGCGTCAAATTGGATGCAGCCGGTCACTGAATGGGCAATTTTCTACGTAAAAGCCTATTAGCCTACAGATTCTAACGTCGTTGCGAATCCCGGAGAATTCAACTGCTCTTACGTTGAAATTATTATTTAAATGAATATTGTTTAATATCATGTACATCATGACATGAATAGCCATTGAGCTGCTATAGTGTCCAACCATCCAAATGGTCGGTCATCAACCGACCAATGAGTGGGTCGATTGAGCTGCTATAGTGATAGCAGCTCAATAGCAATGACAGTTCGATAGCTAAGCGACCTAGGGCCCAGGAAAAAAGATGTGTGGAGAAGTGTAAGGGAAACCTTTGTCTAGGAAAAGACACAAAGGCAGATACTAAGCGGCAATCAAGAAAAAGTTCTTGGATATTCGCACACAATATTTTTTTCTCAAATAATAATAAAATATCCTGGGACATTTTTTTTACACACGGCTACCTGATCCCAAACTAAGCAGAGCTTGTAGTATGGAAACCAGATAAGTGATATTACTACATATACACTTTTTCTTTGTAAATACATACTTAATATACATAATACACCCAGACTCGGGACATACAGACATGTTCATGCACACAAATGCATGTCCCGGGTAGGAATCGAACCTACGACCTGCAGCGTGATAGGCGGAATCTTATCAACCACGCCAACGGGCCCGTCGAAATATCACTTATTAATAAGTAATATATTTAACTCAAGCCCACCATCGCTTCCCCTCACTCTACCGCCCTTCCCTTCAGGTCGGCAACGAGCGAGCGATACCTTTGGTATTACAAGCATCTATAGGCTACGGTGACTGCTTAACATCAGGCGGGTCCTACGCTTGATTGCCATGTGCAATCCATTTATAGCCATCTCAATGGGTAAGGTATATTACGCCGATCTCTTGTGAGAGCGCGGTACTATTTCGGTCGATATAATTTCGTAAATCAAAATTGTATTAATAGACAAACATTTGCTTGAACAGAGCTTCCAACACTGTTGACCCATATTACGCGGTGTTTACGAATTCGATAATTGCTATAGTAAACGTTCGACGGTACGGTAAACAAGCGATGAAACGATGGCGTTTACGTAGGTCTGTTCTATGCTGCCCTATTTACCGAGTATACTCGTAAATATTTAGTATGGGAACATAACAAAAAAAAAATAAAAAAAAAATTATAACATTTCGTTAAGCGAAGAAAATAAATTGTCAATACAGGTTGTTCCAAGTAGTGATGGGATGTTCTCGAGAACATTCTCACCCTTGGAAACTTACTCGTGAGAATTTTTGAGAATCTTATATTTTGGGTGACGTTATCCTTACTTTAAATCTTAAAAACAATTAAAACCACCATACTTGCATATTTAATGAGGTTTATGCCAAGTTTAACATGCTTCAGAAGATAAATTCTCGAAAATTCTCACGAGTAAGTTTCCGAGGGTGAGAATGTTCTCGAGAACATCCCATCACTAGTTCCAAGTTTGAAATAATAATTCTAGTACATATACGGTAGCTGATAATTATGTAGATACCTAGCAAAGACACATTAAATAAGTAACTATCATTATTCTCTGAGCTTGAGCCTTTAAATATTTGTCACAATTTTCGTGTTGCAGCCTCAGGACACGTCCA
Source organism: Drymonia ruficornis (assembly GCA_947859195.1). NCBI lineage: Eukaryota > Metazoa > Arthropoda > Insecta > Lepidoptera > Notodontidae > Drymonia > Drymonia ruficornis. The sequence continues at coordinate 4,740,435 of OX401925.1, read as the reverse complement.
ATGCTTAAAAACAATGTAAAATTACTCAAGAAAATAATTGCATAGGCAGTACTTGAGATTTTATATTGGCGGAAAAAAAATGTAAATAAGTAGGTATGTGTTCGAATTTCAATAAAAAATTTAAAGGTACCATTTAAATCAATGCTTGATACGAATCCAAAGTCCTCAGTATTATTTCGCGCATTTACAACATCATATATTAGTCATTATATGAAAACAAAAATAGCTAAGTTATACACATTACTGATGATGTACGAAATTAATAGTACGCGCGTACGGTAACACAATTTAATACTATTACCCGAAACGTAACCATGTAACTTCTATAAATATGATTGATGTAATTTGGCTTCAAGTTTTCCTTGGAAACTGACATTTCGTGACGCTAATGTGTTGAATACACCTACTGAATCGGTGGTACGTTCATCGTACGAAACGCAGCTGTAATAGCTACTTTGCGCCGATCTTATGTGAGAGGGTGGTAGACCCCGGTCGGGCCAGCCCGTATATGAGCCGCGGTCAATTGCCTACAGCTCGGCTCTACCAACAATGCTGACACACAATTAAACGACATCAAAAAGGACTCCAAGAAGACTAATAAGCAAATGGGATACTATGTTTTGGACCATAACACCCAATTTGCCATGAACAAATTAATAGTATGATACCAGAGCTTTCGCTGAAAACCATCGCTTCAACAACAAAGTACATCAAAGGGCTAGGAGATATAAATCAGATGCGCACACGCAAATGTTAATCGTGACAGTTGTTAAAGACGCTTGTACACCAAAGCGAAAAGACACAACACATGAAGTACCTAACTGAACTATAAAAATAACTAATTTTGATGTGGATAGTAGTAGCACAGTTTGTAGTAAGAAAGTAGTATTTCTGCAAATTGAGTGCAATAAGTCCAGTTCAATTTCAGCTTTGAAGATACGTTTTTTTTTTATATTAGGACATGTATATGTCATGGAAACCTACCTATCCCTCGGGATTAGGTAATAGTCAGGTCCTGTATACACGGCGACACGGTTCACCACCTGTCACGTTGGGTTCTGACTATCTAGTGAAACGTGGGCTTTGAGTTGGTTAATACCTCCACAATGTGGTGGTGTATGGCCACTCAAGCCTCTGACTACCCCCGAACGGGGATAAAAGTCGTGACGTTACATTTACATTACATTAAATTATATGTCATACAGCAGATGCTAGAAAAGTAACCAGCATTGTAAGACAGTGGAAGAAAGAAGGGATTATTCTGGCCTGGTGTACCGTCAACCTAAGGCGCCAGTCGTTATAACGGCGCCAGCGTCGGCAAAACGCCATTGATTTGTATAAAAAGGGACGCAGCGTATATTGACCGTGACCGATTTGGCTTGTTTAATATTAAGGATCGGACTGTCTTTTGATGACTTAAGAGCTTGAGAATTAATATGCTGGATGATAAAGACAATAAAACAAGTAGACAATAGAATGCTACGTGATGGACTGACGTCAGCAAATATAACGAGCTGTAAAGAAGCCAGTGTTTTCGAGGAAATGCATAAATTACAAAGCAACAAAAGAAGTCACAAAGTAACGATAGGAATAAGAGAACTCTAGCTAGATGAACATGAACATGTAAAATGGTTATTGCATTACCCAAAATTAGCCAATATTTTAAGCTTGATTTCAACAATCAAGAAACAATATTCCAAACTATCTAAAACTAAAATGTTTACGTGAAACCACATACAACAGAAGGCAATAAACAAAGAATGCATTCCTATATGAGCAACGGACGTGCGGATCTAAACATATTTATTGTTTCTCCTGAAAGCTTCAGCGAGCCCCACTGACCCACATATAACGATGAAATCATCTATTCGTCTGCGTAAGAACGCGCAAATGTTTATGATTCTCAAATAGTGATGCTGCATAGATGTAAGGGAAATATTCTGTAGCCCATTCATTGTCTTGTTCAAAGAATGAAACATAGTGAGCATAATCCGTATATCTTATGCTGTCCTAGTACTTTCTACTTTCTCACGTAGGTAACCGAATATTATTTTCACTGTTATAACTTTTTTATGATATCTTAATCAGAGATAGTAAAAAAGTTTCAAACTCATTGCTATTTACAATTCTACTGATCTTTTTATTCGTTGCATCGTAAAATATCAAGATAGTAACGAGTATTTCGAATATTTTACTCCTTGGAGGTGGTCGGAACGCCAAACTGTGACTATTTATATGTAATAATTTAAATAGTTAGTCCTATTTAATCTAATCATATCAGATCCAGAACAATTTGAATTATGCACCCATCTCTATTTCATCAGGGCATCTGCACGACCACATGTAAGCGTGTTGCAATCATCACCAGACACCTACGATTACAGTAATAAACATCATTAAAATTGGATCCACAACATTTAATAACTAGGTTTTATCCTGTGCGTTATTTTGGTTAAATGCTTATTATTTTACATATATTTTTCCTCGACATATTAATATAATATGGTTTACGATTCAATTTACATTATCTAAGGGTATTCAAATTGCACAAAAACTTTTGAAACGAAATAAGTAGTAAAGTTACTTCACCAAATAAAACAACATAATAGAACGCAAAATAGAAACAGAAGTAGTTACTGAACACGCTACACAAATTTCAGAAAAACGACCAACTAATGATATTATGGTATGATATGATATAACAACAAACACCTGGGGCCCTACCACCACCTCTTATAGCAGTATTATTTTAACCTTACAGCGAATTTTTGTGCAATGACTTTTCTTATTGTCATGACAATAAGAAACGTCATTCGCTGCAAGGTTAAAAAAATACTGCTATAAGAGGTGATGGTATAGGCCCAGTACGTATAATGGTAAGCTATTGGTGCCGATTGGCGAAAACGTACAAACGGTTAGGTTTGGCGGATCGCCAAATGTCTCCGCTATTTCCGTGGTTCTGGCCTTTCGGCGATATCAATGATCAAACGGAAATAGGTGCGAATTCCACCGCTTTGATATGCAACACTATTGCGGTAAGATCTTTTAATACTGAAAACACTTCCTTTGTATTCGGAAATTTACCGTTTTAAGAAGACAAGGATGATGCAATTTTTAGCGCAAAGAAAACGAAGTAGACGTAGATGATGACTGACCAAGATTATACCTTATAAAATCGAGTGGACAGAGTGGTTTATTGGATGAAAATTAAGCCCTAAGAAAATTTTGTAGTCAACACAATAGTAAACAGTAACAGTAGGACAATGGCGTCATTTATATTAAATCTAGAAAATCTAGCCATGGAAAACATGAAAGAAGAGAAATGAGAAGAACATAGTTTGCATAAGCACACATAAGACTAGAGATAGATGAACCTTTGTAGGTATGAAATTTAAAGTCTTGAATGTAAAAATAAAAGGATTATTGTGACATATTACTAACGAGAAAAACTCGCGGGAAAGAAAGACAAACAAGAAACAAAGTTACTTCCATTCATTCTCATCATTCTCACATACTCTTTGACAGATTATTTTTATCCACATGTGAATTGGGTTATAGAGTCCTTGACACGACATTTTACTATACCGTTACAACAATGAAGATATTTTCGTGGTTTGTTTATGTGATTTTTTAATTTATGCTAGTTACCTTTTTACAGACAGTAGGTGTTATAAATATTTAATCTTCGTTTTCAATAATGCTAACTACACAAGGTTGTCCAAGTCACAAAACATCAATAAAAATATTCGGACGTAGGCACACCTCTGTACTTATAGCATAAGAATATTTAAGAAAACATTTGAAAAAAAAAATTATAAGGAAAACGTTTAGAAACTTACATCCACTTCACAAACACTGCCCCCCTACACAACACAAACACATTTCACTACCACACATGAAAACACATTCACACAACACTAATCGATATTATAACATCGATATCGTCAGATTATCTCGATACGTAAGCGATCATGAACGCAAGCGTCGATCTCATACGCGACGGAACGACTGGCCGACTAATTTCTTTGCCGTCAACGAGTATTACGCTTGCCCATGTGGCTGGCACGAAATGTGTGCAAGATGAACAATGTTGGCATATGTGCCACTAAATATAGATAAGTGTCAGTTTAGAGACGAACATAAAATATTACATGATAACATATCAATCGATAAAGATACAGCACTTATTGGCGTAGAAATTAAAATCACAGATCAAATAGTAGAAATGAGAGCACAATATTTTTATTGCAAATACTAAAATCGATAAATTCATATTCTGACAACAAAGAGAAGTAGTAGAATAAAATAAATATGTTACAAATTCCAACCGGAGCTTCCGTTCACTCAACAATCATAATCTTATATCCTCCTTTAAAATTAATGCATGTGGTCACAGTTAATACCACAATGGTTCCAGTTTTTCTCACGAGCTTTTAACTTATTTCAATTGAATGTATGACGTTATTCGTACAGTTATTGTAATACTATAATTAAGTACCGTAATATGGGCCAACGGCACTAGATTAGATTATGCCAAGCGCCTATTTAAATTTAATTTCAAATTTCAGCATGAAAAGCTGCTGCTATCAATTTAATCTGCAATAAAACTTTAACCCATGGAAGTAGAATTACATGGAAACGCAATCACACACAGAATCAAATATCAATATTACACACACTTCATTCGGGTTATTATTATGCGAATAAATCAACCACAACCTTATTTTCTATGGCATCAAAAAAATGGTGCCGCTAGTAGAATTAAATACCGATAAGCTGAGCAAGAAAAAATACTGTATGCATCTCGTTTAAACTAACGCAAATACCTATGGGTGTATCTCGCTTATTCAGCTGTCAAAATGTCCACAGAAACTCTAACCCGACCAATTTTTTTTTTGTCTTCTATGCTTTTACCATTGTATTTTTCCTCTATTTTTTTACAAAATAGATCAAATAGCGTCTAGCTATCCACTAATTAATTCTATGATCATGCCATTTATTCGTGACGAATCGTATCGTGACAACGACGATTCATTTTTACAATGTCCACTCACTTTGCGTGACTGGAAATGGGTCATGCAACAGGTCATTGGGTGGGACTTTTAATATCACTTAATTGTATTGCTTTTGTTACATGTTTAGAATGAAACGTTGCATTATTTAGATTCGTTACCATAACACCAACAACGTGTTCTAAATTCTGAATTATCCAGTACTTCAAAACGTTTTACATTTTATTTTCTAAGTTATTTAGCAACGTCATGTGGTTTTCTAACTTTTAAAAGGTTAATGTGCGTGGCAACTGAATGTTAATTTTCAATGCACTTGATTGTGTTAAATTACAAGTATTTTTCCCACAACCAATTAGGCGCCTTGTCCAGATGACAACCACTACGCGCAATAAACATTTCATTTAGTCGTGTCTTCGGTAATTAACGCACATTCTTTTATTTTTATAACCCTTTCTCCAGTCATGCATCATTTCAGTTCAATATTTTTATGAATGCACATTTTAAACTCGTAAGGTCAATCAAGGGTCAAGGGTCGCTCAAGGGTATTGTAATGATTTTAATGATTTCGTATTGCCGTTCCTTTTATTTGTTCATACGTACATATTCCAACAGCAAAAATGTTAATACAGAAAGGGAAGTTTTTTATGTTTTGTATGTTTTTGAGTACATACAAATTGCTTTTGTAATATAAATACATTACCTATATGTAAAATGCGTGGGATACACAGCTCAAAACAGTGGTTTTTTTTATATTACCTAGGCATAGGCATCCAAAAAGACAATCCAAATGATGGTAAGTGGTAACTGTCGCTCAAGACATCTACGCTGGCTACGGGTAGTAGATGCGCGCCGACCTTTCTGAATGTGTATGAATTTGTATGCAATATGAAATATTATATATCATACAATACTTAGATATAATATTATATAACAAATAGATAGATGCAATTCGTTAAAATCATCAATATGTTATGGAACTTACCGAGACTTTACTGTATCCGTGATGATGTAAGTGCAGTGGTGCACAGCTAGAAGCGGCGCTGGACACGCTCAGCGCATCGCCCTCGCTGGTGCCCTCCGCCTCGTCCCACCGCCGGCGCCCCGACCCGCTGCGAACACCCCCGAGCCCCCCACCACGCTCAAGCGAAGCACAACCAAGCGACACATCTGCACCCCCCCTCGGAACACCGCTGTCATCCTCACACCCAGACGAGGAACTCTCAGAGCCTTCCAAACAAATACCACTTTCGAAATTCGAAGATAACGTATCATATTTATCCTCGGCCGTTTGACTCTCTTCAACGATCACGTCAATTTCAGGCTTGGACTTACTACCAAACCTGAAAGAGTCGCTGTGCACCCACGGCCGTTTAGAAGTGCTAATATCAGACTTGACCGTCTCGGCGTCTGAGCTTTCCGCATCCGAGTGTAGGGTGCCATCGGAATCATCTGATGATTCCTCGAGACACGTCATAAATGACGTATCAGATTTGATAGTGTTATTTGAATTACAGGATTGAAGCGACCAGTGACCAGAGTATTCCGAGGAACTAGATTTTCGAACAGGCAAATGCACATCAGAAGCAAAAGACAAACTAGTGGCCGTCGATGTTGAACTGTCGTTTAATGATATAACTTCAGCAATGTCCTTGATAGAGTAAAGACCAGCAGACGCTGACGACGATAAAGTAGATGGGTGTGACATCGGTGTGTAAATTGGACTATCCGGTTTATTTTCATTTTGATTTGATTTTCTCGCGATAATATCTTCGACACTAATCACTGCGTACGGTTCTTCTAAATTGCTCGGAACAGATTTGTTTTTCGGTAAATTCGTTTTTTTAGCTGTCGAAAAAGGAGACGGGTTTAATGTTATGTCTGGTGTAGAAATGCTCTTTTTGATTGCAGAAAACTTCACAACTATGGATGATTTTCTTCGTATCGAATGCAATGTACAAGAACCAGAATCACAGTAACATTGAAATGATGAAGATGACATTTGATGTCTTTTCCTAAGGGTTTCAATGTCAATTGTGACTTTGGAATCTTCATCTTGATTTTTGTCCAACAGATCTTCAGCACTGCTATGAAATTTAGAAGGCCTTGGTCTACAGAAACAAATTGCTGTTTCGTAGTAGCTGTCCCTTTGAGTGTTGGGAACTTTTGTGAACGGAGGTACATCACTATAGAGCGTGTCTCTATTAAATATGTAAATAAATTCTTGAATTGTTGGAGCATTGTAAATACAGTGCCCAGTGCCTCTAATATGGTAATTAGCTAGAGTGTCTTTCAAAAATGAATTATTCCATTGAGGTAAATCTTTCATTTTTATTGAATTTCTGTCTGCTTCCATATTGGTGAATGTTTTGTTTCTAAACAGAACTTTCTTTTTCCCAACATTTTCAGGTTTTTTATTTGGTAAAGTACCAGTCATAGATAAATATAAAGATTTTTCGCCTAAGTCACCACTACAGTCAACATTTTCTAGGGCACTTGCTTCTGTCATATTAGAAGAATCTGAAGCATTGGATTGCGTTCTAAAAACTTCAGATTTGCTTGTGGTAGAAAATGTGGTGTCTTTTCTATGACGGAATGATTTAGATTTTTTTGATAAAAATATATCTTCCAAATTAGATTCATCGACCATAGAATCAGAAGATGTTGATGACCTGCAACCAAATGGCGAAGGCGAATTTCTGTCATTTTTTTCAGGATTTTGATTAGATGGAACAACAGTTCTTTTTAAAGGTTCTGGCATTTTTTGTTCGTGAAGTATAGAAACGTTTTCATACAGCGTATTCATTTGAGTTTCATTGAGGGGCTTCACAGGGATGTGAATGCGTGTGGCAGGTTTTGGTATAGTCTTAATTTCTAACACCACATTTTCATAAATATTACTATCAGTCGTATTCATACCCATTACAATAGTGGATCTTGGAGGTGGTCTTGGAAGCGAATGATATGACGTGTTTTCTGCAGTGCGTTTTAAAAACTCATACGATTCATAACACTCATTGATTAAATTTGTTGATTCCACGGAGGCATTAGACGCGACTGATTTTCTGTCAAGAGTCTCTCTTTCTCTGGGCTCAAAAATACTTACGTTTGCACTGTAATTAACAGCTTCAGTCAAATTAATATTTTTGTTATTATTATCACAGTCCAACTCAGTGATAACGACAGATCCTGAAATAGATTCTTCTGAACCACTAAGTTCGTTGTTTTCAGATATATTAGGCAAAGATGTTTTAAATCCGGGACAACTTCTGTTACTTCTGTTCACAACAGAATCTCTATTTAGTGTGCCTAACCGATCTAAGGAAATTGTATCAAATTCATCGTTACAAACAATATCGCCAGATTCCTCCTTTTTCGACAGCATTTTAAAGAATTTACTATTGCCAATAAGTATTGTACTTGTGTTACTTTTAACGTCGGAATATTTAGATTTCACATCGACTTCCCCTGTTGAACTGTTAGAAATGTTAGGAGCTGAATTAAACTTCGCTTTTAGGCCCAAGCATTTTGAAGCAAGCTTTTTAACGAAGCTTTGGGGATTGTACTTTGTTATAGACGACGAAGATGGAGATAATAAGCTATCATTTTGGTTAGTATGTTTCTGGGTCTCTGTGGGTTCCCTGTAAAACACATAAAGCGACAAAAATAATAAAAAAAATCATAAAATTACCTAACTTATAATTAAAATAAAAGATGAAAAATCGGTGTAACATTAGTACAAATATACCACCACCAAAAGCACAAAAATTTAAACAGATAAAAGGAAAAAGAAAAAAATATAGAAATAGATCCCCAAAGAATCCACATGTACTCGTATTGACTACCAATCGACGGCGAGTTGTTTAATTTGCTGGAATTTTTTCCTCAAAATAGTACACATTTTTGAATCTAAAGTATTATATTTCACGTTATGATCTTTTTCGACTGGTGTACTTTCAGCAAATGGTTTAAATATAACCTCCTCGTCAGTAGGAGATAAATCTTCAATCTTTTTGAAACTTTCCTTGCGTTTTTTAAACACCTCAGGTTCTTGATTATAACCATTTGCCAGATTTTTAATAGATGAATATACATCAGACCTATTCATGTGGACATAAATTTCTTCACAACTGTAGTACACGAGTTGACTAGCATCCATTCCGTGACGATCACGTTTCTGCATCTTTCTGTGTTTATTCTGATTTTCATGACAAAAACAGGGCATAGGGGAAGCTTTTTCTTTTTTCTTTATGAAAGGGTGTACATTGCCACAAAGAGCTTTTGGGTTAAGCTCGTAAATATACAAATAGTCTAGGGAGCCATAAAGACAACCAACATCACCTTTAGTGTGAACACTGTTAGTTTTTAATGCACTCGAAACGTAATCAGGAATTGACATACGCCTTTTATCGCGTTTTTTATTGAAGACGAAATCATCATAGATTTGAAGATTATCCTTGCCACAAAAACGTTCATTCTTTAGACCATCACTAACAAAATCGGATGCGATTCGACCTCGCTGATGATTCTTTCCAATCATTGACACGTAAGTAGGGTCAGAGGTAGGGCAATGTAGAGGTAGGGTCATTGGTAAGTATATGTCGCCAATATCGCAATACGCAGACTTTACTTTCTCATCATCAGGTAAATTTTGCCTCACATTTTCATACAATGTTTCGTTGTCATAATTGTTTTCCTCACCAACGCATTCATTAGCATATATCGGTGAATTAATTTCTTTTATTTCTAACTTACCGAGGTCGTTTATAGTGATAGACGGTTTAGGTAAGGGCTTTGGTTTTTTCTTTAGTGAGTTCGAGTCCAGTGTCGAACAAGGACTTAAACTGTCCAGAGAGCTCCCCTTTGAATTGTCACATGTGTCATTATCGCATTTTGAAACGGTCATGTTTTCATAAATATCCAGTTCCTGTACATCACTAGCTTCGGTGCCTTGATCAGGAAAATTCTTTTTATATTCTTCCATTACAATAAGGTGTTTATCTAACAACGTGCATACACCCGTGGACTCAGATTTGATAGCGTCTCCAAAAATTTTCAATGGTTTATGATTTGAAGATTTAAACAAGAAACTTGGACTTTTTATTAAACCTTGGGTATGCGCTTCATTCAAACATATTTGCTGAGACTCTGGGGGTGGCGGTGGTGGTAGAGGAAGTACTTTGGTTTTCCGCAGAGTGGAGTTATTAACAACAGCATTTTCTTTTTTATTGTCATTATTACTGTCTATGTTAATTGGGTAAGCATTCGGATTAGTGCTAAGCGGTTTGGCAGACAGCTTAGGTTTATCAGACCTGTAAATTGAAATGGCAATTTCAAATGTAAATATGGGAACAAACGAATTTCACATCGAAACTCTTAATTAATAAAAAAAATATGGAACTAGATGATGAGGTTTCCAAGGAAGGCTGTCATAGCTTTCAATTATAATTCTTTGGTCACGTCCACGTTTTGATTAAAGTTAAAGTGTTCATCCTGAAGCATTTAGCTCGCCATCAAAGAGCGTCTGTAGGGTATTTTTCTCGTGTCACGGAGACATCTCGCCTGGCCTTTTGCACAGAAAATCAAAGGCACGGAAGATTTTAACGAGGCAAACCGGATTCAAAGTTTTTTTTGTTTACCGTCCTTTCTTTTCATGACTTACGTGTGATCATGAGCATCTGTTCGCTGTTAGATTTTTTTTATAGTTATAGATAACAAAAAGATCCCTCGCGGAGTTATATTATTGCCTTTAGTATAACAAAAAATAGGTGCCTGTATCGTTAAGTTTTATTATAAAAAATACTCTTAACTCGCTATATTACGAAGAATATCATTAGCTGAATAACTCCTTGTTATTCTACCGAAAAGTACGATTTAGAACATGTATAGTACGTTTTTTTATACTTGTCCTATTTGGTAAGCAAAGATGGCGTCCAGCGGGGCGATTGCGTAACTTTTTGTCAATGTTTCAATTGGTTTCGTATATAACTGACACAGGATGAACGAAACCAATTGAAACATTGACAAAAAAGTTACGCAATCGCCCCGCTGGACGCCATCTTTGCTTACCAAATAGGACAAGTATAAAAAAACGTACTATAAAGATGAAAATCAAAGTTCAGAGAAGACATCGTGTGTCGTGAGGGTTGCCACTCCAATTAAAACCGAATGTTTTGAACATCCAGCGTAAAGGAATTCACAGTAATTGCTAGAGGGAGACCTCCTTTGGTTCCTACAGACACCGTTTAAAGTAATCGCATTTATGAACCCTAACAAACGGACTGGTTTTAATACCTTTGAATACGAAGAAGTCATGCATGTTAATGTGTTAAATAGAATCTGAAAGAATTTTACAGACACAAGATGCACCCACACCAGATTAAAGAGAAATGGAAGAATTATTACAATGAATGATAAATAAATAAATATCGCCAGACTTACACACCAACTGTATGGTACCAAACTAAGCAACGCTTGTACTATGGCTACCATACAATAGACTGGGGGCGAGCACAGCGACACCCAGACCAGGGCAAATTACGAAACGGCCGTTTCCGAAATTTGGCTCTAGCGGGAATCGAACCCGCGACCACCCGAAGCAGTGAGCCGAGCGGCCAATGCTCAAACCCCTGCGCCAAGTGGTCGTATGAAGATATATTGGTTGATTTCTTGAGTTGAATACCAGTCAAATGCAGAAACAATTAAACTTTATGTATACAGGGTGTAAGGTAAGACGAGGAACGTATTGGAGGAGGGTATTCAGTATTCAATTCTCATCCCAAGTATGTAAAAATATATCCTTAATGTTTACCTAATTATCCAACAAAATAAGAATTCATGAAACATGAATGAATAAAATGAAGTATGAAGACCGCAAATATTTGTATCCAGATTTCTGTGAAATATTGATGTTTTATTTTATTTCTATTTTTTTTTTGTTACGTGCAATCGTAAATTATCATGGGCTTGATTGAATAAGTCTCTCGTCTAACCTAACACTCTTTATAAGTTAGATACAACATACAATAACTGTTTCGAAATAGATGTTTATGTAAATGTCTATAAATACATTATCCAGCTACACGACAGTGCTTTCAGACAAGTTCACAACATCAAGATACTTATTCGAAAAATTGGATGTCAAGTCCAATCCTTTCATGATTTGGACATCAATAAAAAGGTGTTATTCAAAATTGATTCTTAATTCTATGTCAATAAAACTTACATGGCGGCCAAAGGACTGTAATCCTGGACAGGGAACGGTGGACATGGCAAGTCTTCATCGCTATCGTAACGCCCCACGCGGTTCTCATATTCTGTTAAAACCGGTGGAAAAATATTTGCATGGACGTCTATAAAAATAAAAAGAAAAACAAAACACTTCTTTGATGTATAATTCACAGTCACAGACCAACAAGCAAGAGACGCCACATAGCTCCCGCCTAAAATATAACGTATTATCAAGGCATATGTATGACCGCAACTCGAATTTTTATTGGTTCAAGGCTTGTCCTTAAACGGACCATTTGAAATTCGTCGGCTTCCCCGATTCCCCGCATTTGCATTGCATTCTCATGAGTCTTGTCTTATTGTTCTATGATTACAGTTTTTGCAGTTTGTTAATTAAGCTAAAATTAATGATAATGAGGACAGTTAACAATGTAACTGTGTTTTTAAGAAAGCAAGCAGAGCAAGTATATATTTGGATTTGACCTTGATCCTAAACACAGATTTTGAAATTGAAACAAGCTAAGCATGACAAGCATTTTAATATTTGACTTAAATCGGTTCCACGGTGGCCAAAAGAGGAACTACATACACAATATTAGACAACACAATATTCGATTTTAGATGAATAAGGGTAACGGAGTAAACTAGTTCTACCTGTTACCAAAAATGTACAGTGCAAGTGCCCGGTGGCCAAAAAATGAATATTTTTTTAATAGAGAACTTAGATATTTTGACAGTATTGCATCGACACTAGCGACGCTCTCAGCCAGATAAGTGTGGGGGAATGTAGTACCTATAGTTATTTTCCAATGACGCGCGACTTATTACACATTGACACATATGACAGTGTCATGCGTCATCGTGAAATGTACACCCTGTATAACCGCAAAAATTGTCGCAGTAATTTTATAAGGAAACGCGGTATGCAGTAGCGAGGCATTCAGAAAGGATATAATTTAAATAAAAAGGTACATAATAATAAGTTTTCTTACCCCGTATCACTTTCCGAACTTTCCTCGTGGCCTCCTCAGGATACTCTGCTAGTAGATCGTATACAGTCTTCCTATTGGCATCCTGGATGTAAAGGTCTGCGCCTCCCTTGAGGAGTATGCGTACTACTGGGGCCGCCCCGAAACGGGCCGCCTCGTGGAGTGGAGTCCCGTCCTGTGTTCTGAGGTTCGGGTCCATATCTGCCTCTAGTAAGGCTTGTACTACCTCCCTAAAGGAAAAATGCGATAATGTAAATGTTTTTATTGTTGGTAGTAGTTGGTGGTAGAGCCAAACTGTAATCAACTGACTCGTATACGGGGTATCACAACGGGGTAGTACCACCCTCTCACAGAAGATCGGCGTAAAGTAGCTATTTTAGATGCGACCCCCCTTTCTTACCTCCTTGTCTACAACCCCCATTAAGTCGGCAAAGTGCGAGCCATACCTTAGTTGTTACAATCATCTATAGGCTACGGCAACTGTTTAATCCGGCGGGCCGTAAGCCGTACGCCGGCATTGCCGCCTTAGTTATTATAAAATAGCCTAATAACTTTTAGTGGTTAATGCAGTCGTAATCTAATTTTAAGGTTGGAGGATATCCAACGACATTTAAGAAATATTTCGTTCATATCGCTTTGTAAACGGGTAATTATAAAATTAAATTATGCGTTAGGCGACCCAACGCATTTCTATGCATTTTTATTTCCATAAAAACCCTTTTTAGAGACGAAAAATCTACACCACTACTGAAAATAGAATAGAATAAAAAATAGAATTATCTGGGACACATTACAACGCGTGGGGACATCGGAATCAATTGAATAATTCATATTCATGGGCCTAACGAATCCGACTGTCATCAAGTTGTTTTTTTTTTTTCATCAACTCGTGCGATATTTTTGCGGAGCCACAATGTATGACACGTTCATGAAGTTAAAAAAGAAATGTATTCTTACTACCAAATTTTTAGACAGCTATGATGGACTTACACTAAATAAATATCGCCAGACTTACTGTATGGTCCCAAACTAAGCAACGCTTGTACTATGGCTACCATACAATGGACTAGGGGCGATCCCAGTGACACCCAAAGCAGGATGAATTACGAAAAGGCACACACACTGGCATTACAAATCACTTTTGTTCCTAAAAATGCTTTGTAAAACCATTGTAAACTAGCTAAAATCTGTACACGGTTCACCAACACGGCGACACGGTTCACCACCTGTCACGTTGGGTTCTGACTACCTAGTGAAACGTGGGCTTTGAGTTGGTTAATACCTCCACAATGTGGTGGTGTATGGCCACTCAAGCCTCTGACTACCCCCGAACGGGGATAAAAGTCGTGACGTTACAATACATTTTTTTTTTTAAATCTGTAGTTTATTACACTTACATAATAGTTTATTACCTGGATTAAAAAATAGGATACTTTATATACCGAAAATATGTTAGGTTCCTGTGGGATTATCAAAAAACTAACTACTGACATGTTACATTTCTCTCTGGACCCAATTCGAAAATCAACGCGGACGAAGTCGCGGGCAAAAGCTGGTATTATATAAAAGGAAAAAAACAACCAAAATAGGTCATCATTATTTTTAATCAGGAAAAACGGAAAGTACCTCATCCAAACCTCTCGTAAACGCTCGCTCGTGAGTCGTGACTCCCCGTCAACGTAAATTCACAGGCGCGAAGCTATCGATGCGTTATAACGAACGAATTAATATGAATATGAAGCGATTGCCGCGCCCGTGTGTACACGCCTTTATATTACCATAAATTAATAACTACGCGTAAATAGTCGCAAGATCAAGCTTCACTATAAACGGAGTAAAATTTAACAGGGACATTTGATACTTTACATCAACTTAGTTCAATACTCGTAATTTGCCATCCATTATTACATTCCCAAGATATTAAAGTCTAACCCAAAAATTTAAAGAAAGTAATGATCAACTTGCATTGGCCTTACAAATCACTTTTGGTAAAACCATTGTAAACTAGCTACAATCTCCATCAAATTTGGCGGTTAATCTTTCTGACACCCTGGTACTTGGTCATTTTGTAGTATTCACTGTATTAATTAGACATTTTGATATCCTAGAAAATTCCGAATGAACTTACCGATGGCAGTTGGAGCGGTAATGTTCTGGCATGGCGACTGTAGGAAGACGCAGCGCTAGACCTCCCACAAGGTGGACCGATGACCTGGTAAAGGTCATATGGAAAACCTTGGGGGAGACCTATGTCCTGTGTGCCAACATGAAACTTACTTGCGCCCATTCTTGCTGGCCCGATGCAGCGGCGTGGAGGTGAAGATCTTCCCTCTGCACATCGGCTGCCGATACTGGTCCAGGAGTTGGGGTCTCACCTCCAGCAACTTCTGTACCACTCCCAGCCTGTGAGGAAGCATCAACTTCATATCCAGTAGACACCGAGTATAGCACCACCGAGTATACCACATTATGAAGACAGATCCAATAATGACGCCCACTAATGTTTTCCCAGTAAGGATAGACGCGTGCGTGTAAGAATTTGTCGTGACCTTGCCCGGACCAATGAGCATCCAGTACTCCTAAAATTCTGCGATGAAGAAAAGTGAAGATAGGCTACTACAAGATAAATTCTGGGACCAAGGATCTGACCGCTAGGAAAATTTCAGCAAGTCATAACCTTTCCACACAAACAAATAATGTGGAACCGCGTTAACATCATAGCAGAGGTCGTGAAATATCAAAACTATCCTAAAGTAACGGAATCCAAGTTCCGAGTGTGCCGAAGGAGGCAGCCGCAACTTGACGGAATTTTCAAAGTTAATAGGTAACGTAATTAAGCAAATTCCTCGGTAACTTCGGATTACCATGAGTAAGTATGCTGACTAGTGTTTGGTATATATTGAACAATTTTTTGAAACAAATTTTTATTTAGTTTCTCCTGTAACATTCAACCCATTACATTACATTCCAGTATTTATTTCAGCACGGTCAATTTCTCAGTCAACTTTAAGGTATGGTTTCTTCGTTTGTTTTCATCCCTAACTAGAGCTCTTTCAAGTCTTTGGTTCATCTGCCGTCAAATATGTTATCCAGATTAGAAAACTTAAATGGACTCATCGTTGAATCTTGAGCGAA
Organism: Drymonia ruficornis; assembly: GCA_947859195.1. Lineage (NCBI taxonomy): Eukaryota > Metazoa > Arthropoda > Insecta > Lepidoptera > Notodontidae > Drymonia > Drymonia ruficornis. The sequence continues at coordinate 4,724,072 of OX401925.1, read as the reverse complement.
GATATTTAGCTAGGACACAAATTGGCAGAAAGTAAATACAAAAAAATATAAACATCAACTGTTCTCCATTGGAAGGCTGGAGACCACAGAATTTTGGTTGAAGTGTCGCCTAACTGTTTCGCTTCGCGGGATAGGCAGAAACGCACGAAGCAGACTGCAAACCTTCGCTAATCGAAAAAGCACATCAAAAAGAAGAAAGATGTATCTCACTCACCTGCCATACTGTGCAGCAAGGTCCAAAGCGCTTGCGTCATTGATGTTTTTGAGCGTGACGTCAGCGCCCTTTGCCACTAATTGGGCTACGACGTTTTCGAAGCCGAACTGAGCGGCAATGAGGAGCGCCGACTCGTGGTCTGATGTCTGTGTACGAAAGGGTTATGTGAAAAGAGTATTTATCTTATCTGAAGGCAAGCAAAGAGCACTCTCTACTCGGCAGCAAATCGAATTAAAGTGACTCAAGTCTCGAGATATGCGAATATTGCTGCAAATTCGCAGTTACCAATTTTCAGTAATATTCGCATATCTCGGGCCTCGTGAGCGCTTTCTTTTAAAATACCTATTGAGTTTCTTGGACTCTCTATCATCATCAATACATCCGTTGTACAGTGCTAGACATAGACCCCCTAAGGATTTCCACAACGAACGGTTCTCCTGTCTTACCTGCTTAATGGAACCTACATTTTAGGAGGTTTAATAATAATAATATTAATAATATCCTGGGACATTTTTGTACACACGGTTACCAGGATCCCAAACTAAGCAGAGCTTGTACTATGGAAACCAGATAACTGATATTACTACATATACTACTTTTTTATTTGTAAATACATACTTAATATACATATACAACCAGACTCCGGACATACAGACATGTTCATGCACACAAATGCATGTCCCGGGTAGGAATCGAACCTACGACCTGCAGCGTGAAAGGCGCCTCCGCGCCAACCTCGCTAACGGGTCCGTCGGGTGGTTCTAACTTGTGGTGAGCGACTCACATATACTCCAAATTTCGAAAGGTAACACATGTGAACATTTCTTGACCTTGTCCTCAGATGAAGTAAATGCCGCGCACAACAGGCTACTTGTAAATACGCGTTATACAGCAACAAAGCAAGAATGTTGAGGCGTTCTGAATTTCAAACATTCCAGAACTACCCAGTTATTTCTGGAAAATTCCAGAAATGTCCAGTAATTCCTTGAATTGATCACTCACCAGCTGGTCTATTCTGGGTGGGTTGTTATGAGTGAGGAGCATCCTGACCACCTCCTCGTCCCCCTTGAAAGCGGCCAGGTGGAGGGGGGTCGCCCCCTTCTTGTCCACCACACATGGCGACGCGTCGGCTACTAGTAATAGCCGGATTATTTCTCTAGAAAGAAAATAAAATGGTGAAATTTACGTATGAAACCATTTAGAACATTGTTAATTAATATAGTTCGGATTCCATTTTCCCTTATTTAATCATGTGTTTATAATGAGTTACATATGTGTTCGAGTTTCCCGTCATTTAAGTACATGTTGTTTACTGTTGAACACTACCAATAGAAAATATTTTTATTACCCGACTACGGCGGAGGGTTATGATTTTGACCGGTATGTATGTATGTATGTATGTGCATCTGTTCCCACCTAACTTCCAAACGACTTGTCGTAATTTGACAAATGAGGTATCATTAGAAGCGGCTTAATGGCGCGCTGGTTATAGGCTATGTGACGTCACATAAAATTGCATATGGCGCCCTGTAGAGGACATAATGTTATGAACAAAAAAAAACTTTTTTTAATGAAAACGTGTAGGGTATCAAATGAAAGAGCTTGATAAGCACATTTCAAAAATATATATATTGTTACCTATAACTCCAAAATAATTAAATAAAAAGTAAGTTTAAAAACTAAAACCCGACTACTGAAAAATCGCGCTCTAAAAAGTATGAAACAAGAAAATATTCACATCTAGAGGATAGCCGTGGTCCGTGTTCATATGCCATTTGGCCCTAAAGGACCTACACGGACCACGGCTATCCTCTAGATGAGAATATTTTCTTGTTTCATACTTTTTAGAGCGCGATTTTTCAGTAGTCGGGTTTTTAGTATGAAGAAAACTCATAATTTACTGGAATAAGGAAATATCTATAACTAGTGTCCGTTTAAAACATGTATAATAGGACACCTAGTTTTAATAACTAGATCTACCTACCTACATAGATTAATTATGATATGCGATCTGGTTCAAGTCCGTGTATGTATCGATATCTCTCGTAGCAGTTCATGCCTACAGGTATAGATGGCGTTACAAGCTTCAACTGTATAAGCAAATTAAAATACTGCGTAATTCTTAATTGTTCAGTGTCACTACTAAATTTTGTTTAAAAATGTATTTATAATAATAACTTAAACGTTTGCAGTCTATTTGCTTACTTGTGACCATTTAAACAGGCGTGGTGTAGTGGTGTGTATCCATTGTCATCTTGGACGTTGACTCCGGCCAGTCGTCGTAAACTGAAACAAAAATAAAATTATATAGAAACAGAAAAAAAGTTTCGCAGTCGGTAGGATTCGAACCTACGCTCCCAGAGGGAATCTGATTTCTAGTCAGACGCCTTAACCGCTCGGCCACGACTGCCACAACGAAAGACACGAAATTACCGATAACTTTCTTAAGAGATGTCTCTCTCGTTTACACATACAAAGATATATGTAACCACATAATCCAATATATTATCTATACATATAATAAGAATGTAAAATTGGTCGCGTCTGTACATTCGAAATATTTGGAAAAAAAATAGTGGGGGGGACTTAGATGGACCAGCAGAATTCATTTTTATCATTTTTAGAATTTTTGTCTGTGTGTATGTTTGTATGTTTGTATGTTTGCTCAGATTTTCGAAAGAGCACAACTTCGAATCCACCGGATGGATTTCAATGAAATTTGGCATGGATATGACTAATAGTCTAACTTAACATCTAGGATACTTTTTTTTTGCGAAAATGTTTAGGGTTGCCACAGAAAATTAAAAAAAACTACTTAAAAATTCTAAATGTTTGAAAGAGCACAACTTTGAATCCACCGGATTAATTTCAATGAAATTTGGTATGGATATGACTAATAGTCTAACTTAACATCTAGCATATTTTTTTTTTCGGTAAAGTTTAGGGTTGCCACAAAACATTCAAAAACTACCTAAATATTCGAACACGCACAACTTCGAATCCAATGGATTGATTTCAATGAAATTTGGCATGGATATGACTAATAGTCCAACTTAACATCTAGGATCTTTTTTTCTAAAATATTAGGTTGTAAATTTTTATGACTACACAGAAATTCTAGCAAAAAATAAGTTTTAGTTATTGAAATACGTCTATTTAGAGCGGAGCCCTACGGAGCCCTACGTTGTGTGTGATCCGACACTATTTGATATAGATAATCTTCATTTTAGTAATAATAATAAATATTTTATTGCTGCGTTCTACAATCTTAAGTTTCGTTTTTCTTAACTAGATGTCGCTATACTTAAAATCAGACAATACCTGCCTTGCACCACATGTCAAAATTTAATATCTTCCTTGCTTCAAGAAATTTAGTTTTTTTATTCCTAATTACGTATAAAAAACATTAAGCGGGTCTTTGTATCACGCGGAATCTTAGACGTTAACTCTGGAATTCATCTCCACAGTACTAATGCCGTAGGGAAGCTACCTACCTAAGAAGTAAGTCTAGAGGACCTGCTGATTTTGAATTAAGTAGTAATAGAAACATAGACATTGAACTCTGAACTCCAACCCCGCAGGAATGATGCTGCTGGGTAACTGCCTGCTTAAAACATAAATCTCGAGGACCTGCTAACTTTGAATTAGCAATGTGGGTATCAAGTAGAAACTTCTCAGGCGAGGTCGCGTTTCCGATCCGGCGCTAGAATTTAAGGAAAACATGTAAAATGACTATAAGTGCCCTCCTAGGCCTAAACAAAATAAACGTTTTGACTATTGACTTAGACGATAAACTCCGGACTCTAACTTTTTAAGCACGATGTTGCGAAGTGACTCTTACCTAAACCGTGAGTCTGGAGCACTCACTCATTTTAAATAAGGAACATGGGTATCAAGTAAAAACTTAAACATTGAGCTCTGGAGTCCAACCGCTCAGTCGTGATACTGTGAGTAACTACAGATATAGATAGACGGATCCAGATAGACTGGTACAGTCAGAGATACTCACCTACCGATAGATTACAGACAGACCGATTCAGACGGACAGATTATACAACTAAGGCGCCAGGCAAGCGTACGGCGCACCTGTTGTTAAGCAGTTACCGTACCCTATAGATGCTTGCAACCAAAGGCATCGGTAACACGTTTCCAACCTGAAGGGGAGTGGGGTTAGTGGGAGGGGACGGGGAGGTGGCTGGGTTGCGCTTCCGGCTCTCTCCCTCATCATACGAAACGAAGGTAAATTAGCTACTTGAATGCCGATCTCCACCTTACTGGTCAGACTCTACCACCTTACTGGTCAGACTCTACCACCTTACTGGTATAGACTGGTACAGATAGACAGCCACGGACAGACGAACTCAGACTGATGCAGACTGACGTAATACAGATTAGATGATAGACAAAATTAGATTTAAGGGCTTCACCGACTGGACGCGGACGGAGTCGCGGGCACAGCTAGTTAAGTTCTATTTATGTGCGTGCCTACAATTCTGTTATTTTTTTTTGTCGTATTATTTTATTAACAGTTTTATACTCACTACTATGTAAATATTTTTGTAAATAATTGTACATTTGTTGTATAAGTAGCAAGGTCAGAAAGAAACTTTAAAGTCCTTGTGTAAAAGGATAGGTACCTACTTAATTAATAAAGTAAAAATCTAAGAACTTTTTATTTTTAAAGTCATGAAAAGTTGCTGCCTCGCAAAAGTATCATTTTAAGAATAAGTTTTATAATTTCAATAAGATTCTAGTATAAAAAAAATATTTGAGTCCAGCTTTGTAAATACCAGTCATCTGTATCACAAAGTACAACGTTCAAGGCTGTGTCAACACAACATCTAGCTACAGAACACACGCCTTTCTAAAATACGTAGGTAAACACAACGTACTATTAGCGACACAACACAGGTCAACCGTTATTGTAATATACAATTATGAGAACGGCAAAAACGGTACAATGTCCCATAATAGTTGTTCAGGCATGATGTTCTAAAGCATTCTCATCAGGCGCGAACTGTAATAAATAATTAATATCGCCAGACTAACATAAAACTAAACTAACTAAAAGCGACTGTAGCCTAGGGGTGAACAGGTTGGGGTAACAATCAGAAGGTCCCAGGTTCGATCCCCGGTGGGGCATGCACCAATGGATGAATTTTCATCTATGTGCATAATTTACAGTTCGCTGACGGTGAGGGAAAACATCGTGAGGAAACCTACCTATCCCTCGGGATTAGGTAATAGTCAGTTCCTGTATACACGGCGACACGGTTCACCACCTGTCACGTTGGGTTCTGACTATCTAGTGAAATGTGGGCTTTGAGTTGGTTAATATCTCCACAATGTGGTGGTGTATGGCCACTCAAGCCTCTGACTACCCCCGAACGGGGATAAAAGTCGTGACGTTACATTACATTCAACATATCAGTGTGGATTGTTTTTCTTCCAACTCCTCCTATCCTTTCTTTTCATTAAATTCGTGCGGGTTCCAGGACAACTTAGCTTTTCCCCGGGACTCGTCGTGGGTCAAACCTTGGCGTCATCGTTGGACACCATTGTCGATCCTGGCCCTACAGGAGTAACAGTGGTGGTAGTCTGGGAGTGTGTGACAGGCCTGGTCCCAAAGTAAGCAATGTAAATGCCGATTCTTAAAAAAATAACGTCAAGTTCAAAGTGAAAACGTAAAATAATGAAATACAATCACATTTCTTGCACCGTAAAGTGTAAAATCCAAAACTAATAACAAATGCAAAGCAATGAACGTGGGTATTTAAAGAACCGGAAGTCGCGTGGTCCGAGCCGACAAAGGCGGAGGCGGGGTTTCCAAGTAAAGCCTCTTTGAATCATCGGGCAATGTGTCGATTCTTCAAGTCTTTTAAAAAAGTAAACGATAGCCGGTCCAATAGGCATGATTATAGTATTGAATTGAGGACCAAATGTTTAATATTTTATGGTTTTTTTTATAAGTGATTACCGAGATATTCGCTATGAAAGTTCATAAAAAAGTAATATGTTACGACGTCATAACTAAGTATTTTAGTCAATTTATCGACAATTTAAACGTTTAAAATTCAAATTTAAACGACTGCGGTGGCATAAAGCTGACGGCCCGCCTGATGTTAAGCAGTTACCGTAGCCTATAGATGCTTACAATACTAAAGGCATTGCTCGCACATTGCCGACCTGAAGGGGAATGGGATGGAGGTAGGGGGAGGGGGATGGGCTTTCGGCTCTCTCACTCATCGTACGAAACGCAGCTGTAATAGCTGCTTTACGCCGATCATCTGTGAGAGGGTGGTACTACCCCGGTCGAGCCAGCCCGTTTATGAGCTGCAGTCACTTGGCTACAGCTTGGCTCTACCACCTTCGTACGTACGAAGAGTTACGTACGTACTTCCTACGTATGTATTATTATCATATTTTAAGTTATTATTTTACAATTATTTCACTGTCACAACCGAGGAAAACGGGCAAGTTTTATTGTATCACACACATAAGGAAAAAATAAAAATACCTACCTGTTGAATTTTACATTGAACATAATTATTATATATCATTTGAACATAATTTCCATATTTGGATACTTACGGCCGAATTCCTAAATACCCAAATGTTTAACTCCCTACGGCGCGTCAAAATTAAGCAGCACTCAAATTTGAATTGCATTTGAGTGTCGCGTAAGGACCCATCACAACATTAAAACGCGATATTAACACTAACACTCTTTAATAACAATCAACAAGACAGCCACAGCCAGCTGAATCAATGATCACTAAACGTTTAATAAGTCAGAGATGGGTACCAAATAGCGGCAACTAGAACTGAGTGTACCCGTTCTCGGGGAGCACGTAAAAGTCGGTCCCGGTTGTTGTCATCTAGACAGCACTCGTTACGCTATATCACAGACCTTCGGGCTTGAACTCTGACACGGCTGACCACTAACCATACGATAAAAGTACAACACAAAGAAGTTTAGGGATCTCACATCTCGCTACATCCTACACATTCACGACGCCACCAACAGATGGCACTGAGTGCACGCTCCAGTACTACGGGCGATTCTGCATAGAAATCCTGAATCACGATATCAAGATTCACGAGGCATATCGCTTATAGAACACACCGATAACAATTATTAGGGCATAGCGGCATAAGATCTTCCCTATACCGCTAAAGTAGTGAAGGACTAAGTACACTCACTCAGAATTAAACACGCTTCCACTTAACTGCTTAATTCTATTCCAACTTCTGTTTAAACTATCCCGAAAGTTGGGAAAACGGACGCTTGAAGTTTTATTGTTCCACTTCGCTGTTCGACTGCGGGGCAACATTTTAATTTACCGATCGTTATGAAAAACCACAGCCGACTAAACATAACATTAATTTTGATAACGACGAATTAACAATAGTCATTTAGGGAAATGGACTTAGCATCCAACCCGTTAAGGAAGCCTATTGATGGGTAGTGGGGAGAATGTACAGGGTGAGCATTTAAAAGGCTGGACAAACTCGAAACTATAAGGAATCGACAAAACTGCACAATACGATTTTTGAAAAATGAATTTCCATTGCAAGCATCGATCCGGTTGATTTAAAAAAATTATATAATTATATATTCTGTTTTCCAGGCTAGAAAAATGTATTTATCCAAAATCTAATAATGCGGTTTTGGCGTCCATCAAAATCATCCCCGAGACTCCTTTGAGCATTTTTCGCTATTTTCTATAGTTTTGGATTTGGTACTCCCACGCACCTTTATAAATTCACCCTGTATACAATAATTGTTACATTAGTGATAAAATATAGTAAATCGATAAGATAAACAAAGTAGAGCAAGGAAATGCAAAACCGCGAACATTGAACGCCATTTGGATAATTTTAAAACTTACCTCCAAGGCAGGTCATTGATTTCAAGACTTTTCAATGGAGGATTTATTTGGATAAAAAAGTTTTTTAGTGAACCCCAATATTTAACTGAAAGAATGTTGATATATGATAACATTACTTAAATAGCATTACTGCATCGGAATTTGGTAATTAATTATTTTATTTAATACTGTATCGTTCAAGGAATATACGTAATAAAGACACCTTGAAGGAAAGGTTATTTTATATTCCGACGTACAAGTATTTGCGGAAAAGGTACTTAACTTCTGTTCTAGAATTTCATATTGAAACGCTTTCAGCTTTATTACCAATACAATAATAGTACATTACTGCTGCGGTCTCTAATGAGTGTGTTGTTGACCGCGTTGTTGATGGCCGAAAGCGCGGCGCAGCGCAGCTCCAGGCCTCCACAGCGCGGTCAGCATTCAGCAACCCTTGATGGACAAACTAAAATAAAGGCCAAGTCCAAAGGCCTGGAGCTGCGCTGCGCCGCGCTTTCGGCCATCAACAACGCGGTCAACAATACACTCATTAGAGACCGCGGCAGTAATGACTATTACGAACGCGCGGGTGTACTATTACGAACTAATAATAATAATAATCATTTATTTTCAAAAATAAAAGTTCACAATTTTTTAAGCAGCGGCCTCTACACTAGGCTCGGGGCCTGTATCGTAAAGACCAGAAACAAATTAATAGGTAACATATTTTGCGACAGGTTTGACACATCTAATGATAAGTTTACATTATTATGTAAATATTATGAATAATTTGAAGAAATAGAAAATAAAGATAATTAGTGTTTTGTTTGTATGCGTGTGTATGTGTGTGTGTTGTGTGTGTGTGTATGTGTGTGTGTGTGTGAGTGTGTTTGTGTGTTTGTGTGTGTGTTTGTGTGTGTGTGTGTGTGAATGTGTGTGTTTAGTCCCTTAGCGACAGGTTTCTAGAATATTTTCTGTTTGCAGATAGTCTAAAGTCTTTAACCATTTCTCTATGAAACGTTTGGCTGTCTTTGTAGGCATGCTTTTAATATTGGTAATATTTCGAGATGATGTATTGTAGACGAAACAATGTATGTAAGGCGGTAAGCGCCTGGCAAAGGTTGTGTGTATGGCTGGTAGGGGAATTCTGTAGGTGCGTCGTGCGGCCAGATTTGTAAATTCCGATGAGTTCAACGTGAGTGTATGCATTGTGGTGGCTACTTTGCATATATATAATTGGCGCACTCTAAGTACATTGGTTTCTCTATATAATTCATTTGTGGGAAATCTGTAGGGTTTGTTTAACATAACCTTTAGTACTGCGCGTTGGGCTCTCTCAAGTTCTATCATCACGGTTTTGGCAGCACTGCCCCAAGCTGATTGGCAATACAGAATACTGGATTGACATATCGTTTTATATAACAACATTAGAATGTTTTTTGGTGCAGAGTTACGTAGTGACTTCATTAAGAAGATAGATTTTCTGACTTTATTAGACAGTGAAGAGATATGTTTTTTGTAGGAGAGGTTTTCATCCAATAAAATACCCAAGTATTTAATTGAGTTTGCATATTCAATGGAACGACAGCTGCAGAGTAATAGATTATTTTGGTTATTTAGGAAATTAGTACAAGAGTGTATGATAAGTTTATGGGAATTGCGAGGTTGAGAGGCACGTGTTTTGTAAAATGTTAAATATTTAGTTTTATTAGTATTTAAGGTAAGTAGGTTTTTACTTAGATTGTGTGCAATTTTCGCCATGCCATCCTCAGCTGACTTTAACACAGTCTCCCAAGAAGAACCATGGAAGAGGATAGCTGTATCATCAGCATAGCAGATTAGGTTAGCTTTTTGTAGAGGGATATTGAGGATATCGTTCACATAAATTAAAAATAACGTAGGGCCAAGTATGCTACCCTGGGGAACGCCATAGCTTACTGTAAGTTGGTCACTGGTAGTGGTACCACTCTTAACGCATTGGCGGCGATTGATTAAGTATGTACGGAACCAGTCGTAAGCGATGCCTCTTATGCCCATTTTGGTCAATTTTTGAAGTAGAATTTTAATTGAGACCGTATCGAAGGCCTTTGCAAGATCGAGGAATACGCCTAAACAACATTTGTTTTGATCAAGTGTGTTAGTAACAAGGCTTGTCAAGAGAACTACAGCATCTTCTGCGGATTTATTGCGTCTAAAACCAAATTGGTTGTCAGAGATGAGTGAGTGGGTTTCAAGAAAATTTACTAAACGTTTATTTACAATTTTTTCAAGCAATTTGGAAAATATACTTAGTAGCGTGATTGGTCTGTAGTTTTTTGGTACGGATTTGCTACCTTCTTTGTGGATGGGAGACACAATACCTAGTTTCCATACCTCGGGAAATTTACCAGTGGATATACTTAAGTTAAAAATGTGTGTCAAAGGTTTGACAATAGATGGTTGGATAAGCTTTATTAGAGAAGGAGTGCAGCGATCAAAACCAGGAGCACTTCCAATTTTAAGCTCTTTAATAAAATAACTGACCTCTTCTACGTCAGTGGGATGTAAGAAAAAAGAGTGTGAAGGGCCATTAAAAGAACTAATATTTGCAGCAAGATCGCTTTCTGACGTCTTCAACGTGCGAAGTGTTTCGTCTGCCAGATTTTTTCCAACATTTATAAAATACTTGTTGCAGGTATTTAGGGAGCTACCGGGGTCCTCTTGATCTATTAATCCCGTTGAGTCGTTTTGTGTTTTAGGAAAGCTACAGATGTCTTTGATCGTTTTCCACAGTTTCTTAGGATTATTTAAGTTTTCTGTTAATTGCTGATTTTCATAGTCAGATTTTATTCGTAGCAATAAGCTTCTAAGAAAATTTCGGTACCTTTTATACGTTGTTTGGAGAATAAAATTAGTTGGGTTTTTTGTCGCTTGAAGATGGAGGAGATCGCGCGTTTTTTGACATTTTATTAATCCAGGTGTAATCCAAGGTTTCAAGTTAAATTTCGATCGAGACACTCTGGTTACCGTGGTATTTTTTGATATTGCATTGTGCAAAGTGTTAACAAAATAGGTTGCAGCTTCGTCTGTGTTGATAGCGTTATATACGAGGGACCAATCTACTGATTCTAGAGTTGTAGCTACTGCGGAGTAATTAGTTTTTGTTAGGCTATATTTTTGTGTTCCATTTATTCCACAACTACTGGGGATTCCTAACATGCAAATATCATGATCAGTAATGTCTGTATGTGTTATGAGTCCTACACCAGAGATACCGTTTTTGACAAAGATGTGGTCTAAACAGGCATTTCCTCTCGTTGGCTTAGTGATAGCGGGTAAAAGTTGGTGCTCAGTCATAAGACACAGGTATTCGGTACTCTGGTTACTGAGGGGGTAGCTACAAATATCAAGATTTATGTCGCCAGCTAAAATTACAGTTTTTTTATGTGCACTTTTTCTTAAAGATTGATCTAATGAGTTCAAAAATCCATCTACTGAATTAAAAGATGGGGAGCGATAAACTCCAAAAATACTTATTTCTGAACTTAGGTCCAGTTCTAAACAATTGCAATCAGCTATATCAGGTTCTGTTACAGTAGCATGCCATGAATTCTTTATGTAGGCCGTGACTCCACCACTCTTATTAATATATTTATTCGATCGATAATTGTTATATCCTTCGATTTGTGGTATGAGTGTGTTTTCATTAAGCCAACATTCCGTTAGAATTATGGTATCAAAATGTACACGAAGACGACCCAAAACTACTAAGAAATCATTGAAATTCTTTTGAATACTTCGTATGTTCAACGTTAGAACCTTGAAATTATATTTGCAGTCTATCATAACCTCACTACATTTTTCCAGACTGTCAAGTGCATTACAATTGATTTTCAATATATTATCTGTTTCTGTTAAGAAATCCGTTTTAATTTTTTAAAAATAATATCATGGACGTCTTCCATACGTCCATGTTTAATAAATAGATATAGGATGACACCAACATTTGCACTTGAGAGACAGGAAATGTGCGATTGAAATATTTGTTTAAAAGGACTGAGGCATGCTAGGCTAGACCTTGACATTAAAGGGACTGTGAATGACGTGTGATGTGTATGTTTTGTGTGTTGTATTTGTGTGTAAGGGTGTGTGGGGAGTGAAGCATATTTTGTAGATAATGAAATTGAAATGTACAGGAGTGATGAGAAAATATATCTTAAGTTGTGTATGTTTTCACATTTTTTGTTGTAGTTTGAATGGGAATATAACGTAATAATTTTATTAAAAACAATTAAAAAGTTTGCAGAATAGTTATACAAATTAAACAATTGACGTAAATTATGGCGTTGAAACTGGTGCGAAAGGTCCGACCTTCTGATCCAGGTCGTTTGTAGACGAGATTCGGATTCCTGGTTTGTTGTCATTTTCGCGAACGTAAATACCACCATTGCGCACCCAGCAGTAGCGAAACTTGTTGGCCGAGGCACGAAGTCTTGCTTCTCGAAATAACAGACGGTTGACTTTAGTAAGCCGCTCGTTGACATACAGTTTCTGGGGTGCTCCATTAACGATATTTTCTGAAGTGAGGTTCCGTCTCGCCTTAGCCGCTTTAACTATTTCGTCCCTCTTTTGGCGTCGAATCAACTTAACTAGGATGGGTCGAGAGTTAGTGTTTTCAGTGTTAGCGAGTTTGGAATTCTGGGGGCGTTTTGGTCCTATGCGACTGATGTCATCAAGATCCGACACATTCAGCTCCACACCAATCTTTTGTGATGTGACTAGAACGATGTGAGCGAGATTCTCGTTTTCGTTCTCTGGAACTCCAATAATCTCCAGCTCATTTTTCATCGACAATTGTTCTTGAGTATTTAGTTGCGATTGCAACTGTGACACTGTTGTTTTTAACTCTACTATTTCAGTATCGGCAGCTTCAAGTTTGCTTAAATATTTATCCGCCAACGCGCCCGACAGGGAGGATAATTGTTCCTTGAGCTCGATTACTTCTTGTCTCAGTAGGCCTATCTCCATATTCTGTTGTTTCATATCACTTAGTTCTTGTCTCAGTTGACGTATCTCGGACAGTAGAAGTGACATGTCATAGTTCTCATTACCTTTGTAAGGTTTTGTTCTCGGTTTGGTACCACGGGAAGTGTTGATGTTTGATAGTTCTGTAAAAGTGTCATTTAGCGTAGAATTGACCGTGCGCACAGGGGTAAGTGTGTTATCACCTTTAGGCTGAGAACAAGTGCACGATGGGCATATCCAGTTAGTTTTATATGCATGTGATAACTTATTAAAGTTAACTTCCGTTATGTTTAGACAGGGCAAATCGTAAACTCCTTCACATTTGACACATATCATGTAGTTTGAAATACCGATATTTCCATTACATGCAAAGCAGTTGGATGGCATTTTTGGTTAAGTATTAGTTCTGTTATTGCATAGGCAAGCATAGGTACGTAGCAGTGCAGTGCGTGCGGGCAACAGCGGCGCAGCGCGAGTGTAGCGAGAGGCCCTCGGTGGGTGATGGACGAAACTTGCAGCGTACGACGTCACGCGCGTATGAATTAAAACTATGAAAAATGTTTTTGCTTATAACTTGATAATTACGGTGAGATTCTTCGATCTGTTTTCACTAATATGCAATTTAGTACTCCAGTCACACGTAAAACACAAACACATAAACTGTTCTCTCACTTTTCCATGTTTTTTCAATTTAAATTACGGAGCTAATTAACTAAGCAGCGCGTCGAAGCGCTGTCGCGCGGGACCCCTCAACTATATCTATAGTTGTGTTTTTTTCTCTGTTTACGTTTCCATGGCAACAGCACGACCTACTCGTTTTAACCGTCAATCAGATTTTTAATAACGAACCATAAACATACCTGTTTGTTACGTTTCCATGGCAACGGTCAAATAACAGCAATATAATGACGATAATACGGGGTAATAATACATTGTATGTCTAGTAGCTCTTGCAGTACGACTAATCCGATTTTGCTCGAAAAAGGTTTGTGAAATAATGACAACATTATAAACTTTTTTGAGTAAACACAAAAAACCGTCCCTTTCAAGTTAGAATTATGCAGACAATATTCCTCAAAGCTGACCAAATAACGAAGCATTCTTTACTGTAAATTTATCATCAAAATTGTTCCCTAACCCAGTCATAATAGTCCTACTTTTTGCTGCCATCTAATGGCAATGACCGACCTGAACCACGATCAAGAACACCGATATTTGTTATTGTTTTCAGTAGTGTTTCAATAGATGCGTCTAAAAGAAGCGAGCGACGCGCCCGGGCAATCAGTTTTGACGTCTGATCACGTAGACATAATGTCCAATGAAAATTCGATGCTTTCCTCGTAAGTCTTTAACACAGCTTTAAGACTGCTATAAAATAATATCCCGTCATAATCACGTCACGATCGGAGGTTAAGCAACGCTCGGCAAGGTCAGTCAGAGATGGTTGACCATTTGGTGGCATTTGAACTGAGCGTCTCCGTGCTTCGGAGGGCACGTTAAAAGTCGGTCCCGGTTGTTGTCATCGAGGCAGCAGTCGTTAAGCCTTGTCAGAAGCCTTCGGGCGGCTTGACAAACTCTGACACCAGGTTAGCCACTAACCATACGATAAGAAGAAGAAGATAATCATGTCATTATCAAACGTTACAATGCCAACAATAGCGGGTCAACGGGCTACCTCGGTCGGAATTACCAATGCGTGGTCGCAATTGGCCAGTCGCGATTGAGCGTAGGACTCCAATCTCCTCATTAGATAAAATGGAACAACGCCTTATATGGAATTGTGGGTCAACAGGAATGTAGTCGGTAATCAAATGAGCATTAAGCTTGTTTAATGGAGATATTTCTTGGAATTCAGGGTAGGACCACAGATGACATATCACAAATACTCTGAATTTTAAATGTTTGGTACGCTCACTGGTTTCGATTCATTCAATTTAAGAATCGATAATGAAGATAATTCGTGATCAGCTGATTAGCGGAGAGTGCACATGAACAAGTGTGAATTTGAAACTAGTGTCTAGTTATATCATCTCTAATTGGTATACGCAAACAACATAATGCTTGTCCATAAAAAATACCGCTGCACGTGTAAAATTGACTGTGCGTTCTAGGTTCACCCCTCTAGCCAAGTGGTTTCGTCTACATTCGCTTCTACAAATCGCTACGCTTCATGTATGGAAATGACATAAGTCATGTGATCTACTTATCGACTCGTAATGTGATTTCCATACATTTAAGCGTAGCGATTTGTAGAAACGCTTGTAGACAAAGCTACTTGGCAAGGGGGGCAGGTGAAATAACGAACGACATATGTTTTCTCTATCGGCGTGTGCGCATAAATATGTTTTAGTTTAGTATACTTGGAGTATCGTCAGGGGCATGAACGCAACATACCGCATCTCTATCATAAAAACCAGTCAGTGTAACGAAACCACTCATAAATAATTTGTATTATACAACACACATAACTTTATGTATTAGTTCTACAAAGTTGAGGTCACGAGAGAGTTCAACGCTAAACTTTTCTAGTTTTTTTGGAGAGTGACTCATACAACTATCAGCTTTTCACTAGAATAGCTTCAATGGTTAATTATATGGATTAAAGTCCTCTAAAATTACGCTAAACGGGAAAACATCAAAAAAACAAGTCCCTCCCTTCATTGTTACCTCTATCCTCAAGCCTACCTATATTCATATTACTCATGATATAGGTAAATTCAACAAATATTTGTCAACCAAATGACATAAATGGAAAACGAACTAACTTTGAGTATAATGTTCATGTTATACTATTAAGCGCAAATATACAACAAGACAAAGACAACAATACACTCGACGCTTGTACAACAAGCGTGTTAACAAATCCAAGTTTGCATTGTGACCGAAAGCGATTAGATAAACCTGTATTTGTGATTTATTCAATCTTAGTTCACAGACAAACAGGATAAGTAAAAAACACTCAATCATGTAATTAGAGATATATTAATACTTTTGCAAGATAAAACGATTAGTCTACAGAGAGAACATAACATTAAGTTAGTACACAGTAAAGCGCCTTGACAACAGATAAATAAACATACTTATTACTGTAAATACCAAATACATGTAGATGACTAAACAGTGATACGAACCTTAATCTCCTCTTGATGTTCTTGAACATCTTACTGTCAGTCTCAAAGCACCTGATATAGAATTTCATTGTCACCACAATACACTACACAAACCGTCACATTTTCTAGCACCAAAGGAGTGTTCGTTGCTCCTTATCGTAACGTTCGTTCTACGTTAAATATTGACTTAAAAATATTTACAAGAAAGCGAACGGACCGAAAAAACCGCGGCTAGTGACTAACCGAAGACCGGTGAATGAATCATAGGACTCACGAGCAGGTCGCTTCACTTAGAACTTTTTTTATTGCGGTATATTTTTTTCGTGTAACTGTTCATTGGGGTTAGGTTAGAGGCGGTGGTCTAATTAGATCGAGGATTTTTGCTGACTCTACCACTTTAGCATAAATAGCAAATATGAACTCTCATGTTGGATTTTGTATCTATATGATGCTTTACTTATTGAACCACAATATTAAACTTTCATGACCATTTTATATAGATATACCACTAACCACGTTCACAATTAAATTAAACAAGTACAACCAATTCAAGACTATTTATACGGAAAAACGGATAATTTCACAGTTTATATCAATGGCCATACGTCATACATGCATTAAAGAATTATGGGAAAAGCATTGGATACTAAATGGGGAATACCTAATGACCAATAACCGCTGAATTTACAGAAATTTTAGCCAGTTTACAACGGTTTTACATAAATGATTTCTAATGCTAGTGTAAGTCCATTTGGGGGCAAGTCTACAATATTGAGTGATAATTTTACTTGTGAAAATAAATATCAATGGAAATTTATTTCAACCTGTTAATATAACATATTTTCCTTTTGATATCCATGTAATTGGATTTAATAGAAAACATAGCGCATAAAAGAAGGCAAACACGGAATCCCAAAAAAACTGAATTTATAAGTATTCACAATTTCATATCAAACCGCAAAAAATACATAATACAAACAAAAGGCTTCCTTAACTATATCCTTCGCGATCGCCGCTATTAAACTCATGAATATTCATCCGACCGAAGCCAATGTTGCTGCTTCACGGTCCGATTTACAGCGAAAATCAAGATAACAACGCAGGGTCAACTCCATTAAATGGAGATTTAAAATATATGAGACTATTAGATTAGGTATATCAAGAAAGCTACTTGAGTAGCACGAACACCGAGGATCATATGGCACCTCTCCTTAAAAGACTTACGGCCGAATACGCAAAGCCTACTGAGTGAGTCATACATTTCAGAATAATTGACGATTAATTTATTTATTATCTTCTAGAGCCATGTGGTCAGCCCCTTACCGCCAACGTTGACGTAACAGTCAAAACCAGGTTGAAAGGTACAAAATCATTATGGAAAACAATGTAAAATAACATACATAGAGCACATTTTGAGGCATTTTAGACATAATGCTACAATTTTGTATCGACATAACACATGACGAAAGGACTCAAGAAAGTTCGAAAGCGATAAATTCTTGCCTCCGCCTAAAAATAAATCAAAAGAAAATTCTTTGGCAAGAATTTCTGAAACGATAACTTTCACGCAACAATTCGAAACATCTAGCTTTCAAAGATCTTTCAATTATTATTAAAAATGAGATAAACGCTAAAATTGAATGAGAAACCAACAAGGGCTAACGAGCTTTCAAGGGTCTTCCAATTTATTGCCTGCGAAGATTCACGAAACCGAATTGGGTCAGACTGATAAGTCCATTATCTGATTAGAAGCTTTGTTGGTGCGATACAATATGTAGGCAAGACTTCAGTATCTAAATTGCTAGTGGCACGCAAACGATCTTCGTCATTCACCGTAGTATCCACGCCCACTAATTGTTATGAATTATTTAGATCTATAAAGAAGTGTGTCAATCTTTTTGCTGAGGGACTCAGGTTTACTATAATTCCGTTGTTCTTTTTAATATTTGAGGATTTTATATTCTGCCAAACTTTTGCAATCAGTATTTTGAAAAGTTTTTGGGTGCATCTTTGTGCTTCCGCACACGATTTTGCTTTACTTACAGAGACTGAGGTTCTCTCCTCCAAGGTTTTACACCTCTTATTGTGGCTCAATTGCAGAACATATGAATGGCTGCCATAGATATATCAGGGTAGCTATTCATGTTAGATCTGCAACTAAGTCGAAATAGAGTTAATGTTAAAGTGGGCAGCACTCCCGAGACTAATGAGACTACCGATCACGACCATTCGTCAGATTAAATTCCTGTCTAAGGCTAAGTCATCATCGCAAAAACTACGGGGATTTCCCTTCCAATGCTATTTCGAGGCCATACAGCGGTAGTTCTCGAATTTGGCGATACAAGACCTATAAACCCGATGAAATTAAATCCTTTGTTTATCCTTACACATCTTGATTGCTTACCAAACTCGTAGATAATGTCCGGTCGTACGGTGATGCATACAAACACGGGGTGCATAGACAGTTAAGACAAGTTCAACGCACGTATGCATCGATTGGCGTCTGGCTCGCGGCCAAACACTTTAATGGTTTGAGTTATCCCAATTCCTTAAATAGCTGCGCGGATCATTTTTGGCTGTTTAAAATATAACAGTAATGTGATGATGACAACTTAACTTTGTCATCAGTTTCATTGATTTAAGTGGGTCATATAGGTATTCTGTTGTGATTCAGCTTGCCTGCATCGTAAGTGCGAACCATATTAGCGGGGTTTTATTTATCGAAGCAAACGGACTTCTGGGAATAAAAAGCTATGTTTATTAAAGCACTTGCGACGTTATTATACCTACGAATCATGGCGACGCAATATTACGAGTTAACGAATATCAACGAAAAACGAAAGGAAAATGGTAACGAAATATTAATTAAGGTAAGGGATCAAATTGTCAAGGTGGATTTTTTCGCAACATAACATTCATTCAAGATTTAATCTTTAAGTTTGTCATTAATTAAGTATGAAAAATATCTTAAAGTATGTTGAACGTTTCTTATCAAGAACAAATCACCACAACCAGAACTCATACAGATATATTGCACTTGCTTGACCAGAAGGCAAACTAAGTATGTAATTAGGTAGGTACAGGTTCTGAATGTTATATACCTACCCAGTGTTCCTATAGCTACCTATTATGAACATAATGAAGAGTCAGAGTTCATTCAAGTACCTAGAACATAATAGTAGGTGGGTGCACCAGTGCCACACCAGGAACCAGTAGTACACCATTTCTAACTTCACATCAAAATATTAACCTTCTGTCGAATTTCCCGCTACTTTTATTACGTTTGGTAGCACTGCCGTACTTCCATCAATCGTTTAATACCAAATAAAATCGATAAATACGCCATCTACATCAGTAAAAAACGCATAATTCGAAATAACAATCGTTCACATCGTTCCGGGCGGCCATATTAGTAAGCTACATTTCGACGGTAAGTTTTGGAATCTTTTTTAAATCTTTGTTTATATCAATCGTTGTAACTTATTTTCCGATTAACTGCGTAATATGATGTGTAAAGCAATAAAATTACGTCTTATTTCATCAGATAACGCTAATTTAAATCAATAGTTGTCATTGGTAAACTAATGGAACACGAATTCAATAATTTTCCAGTAATAGTCCATTTGGTCTACAACTGGTGATTTAGCTTTTTGATAATTTGTTTATTTTTTCTTCTACATTTATATTTACTTAATACACTGCAATCAATTATTATAAAAAAAATCTTAAAATACCCACAATGTTCCTGTTGTAGACCAGTGGTTTATTACTGGTAATATCTATACTACGAGTTTGTACCAGTAATTGACCACCGATATTTTTTACAGACACAATAAGGGGGAAGATGTCTTAAAAGCGATAGACGAGATAAGCAAAAGCGAGAAGATAAGAGAAGATCGCAGTTTCAACCTTGGCTAATAATAGTCGAGGTTTTTATAAAGTTCCTGAAATGGATGAATTAATGTCAAAAATTTAATTCTTTTTAATTTTTTTATAAGTACTTACATTGTTTTCTTTTTATTTTGATTTGTTTTATATTTTTTGATTCATGTTAATTAATAATTGTTAAAAGCAATCGTTTTATTTACTGGTTCACTATTGGCACAATGTCTGGTCTATTGCTGGTACAATCTGGTCAACCTTAGGCACATTGCGACTTTCGACATTCATTTTTAAATTAAAAAAAAACCTAACAGCTATTAAGTAAATACGAATAAGCTACATGATTCTATGGTAGACTAGAAGTACGTTATATTTTTTTTGCAAGGGTTGTTGTAATAATTAAGTCACACCATCAAAATGACCATCACAATGTCGCTTAATCGGTTTGTCACTGGTACACCCACCCTATTACTACAAAAAACTTAAACTCGTTTTGGATGTGTGTCTAATAAAATTTCCCTTGTAAATTTTTACTTAACTGATGTTTAACTTTTTGTAATAAAACAGTATGTATTCATTAGTAGAAAGAATAAAAATTGATATCATTACAAAATACAAAACTAAGATTAATGTGGCTTTGCATGTTAGAAAATGATATCTTTTCCAGCCTAAATAGACATAGGTATACAAGATACATTTAACTGAGTAGGTATTTCAGAAGTTAGTAGGCTGTGGGACACCGTAGGTGTACTATGCCCACTTTGTTCATTAATATTACAATGAATAGAGTTGGAAAAACCATTATTAATCAGCAACATACATTGTCCATGCCTAGAATTGATGTTTGTTGTTTAACCAATAATAGACATGACTTGAATCTAGAAAGACGGCAGTATATTATTTGACGAGCCCGTTGGCGTGGTTGGCGTGATGGCGCCTTTCACGCTGCAGGTCGTAGGTTCGATTCCTACCCGAGACATACATTAGTGTGCATGAACATGTCTGTATGTCCCGAGTCTGGGTGTATATGTATATTAAGTATGTATTTACAAATAAAAAAGTAGTAGGTATATGTAGTAATATCAGTTATCTGGTTTCCATAGTACAAGCTCTGCTTAGTTTGGGATCAGGTAGCCCTGTGTAAAAAATGTCCCAGGATATTATATTATTCCTGTAGCACAAAAGTAGTACAAAAAATATTTGGGTAAGCCCAGACCAATATCTCTGTTACTACTTTGCATCATTCTGAAGCATGTAGTTAACCACAGAGTTATATGAAACTCATGACTTTTAAATCACCATTTTCTTTGTATATTACCTATAGGTATTTTATAGATACTAAACAGTGAAAGACAACAAATCAACAAATTTACAATTTACAATGGAAATAGGTAAATAAAATAAAACTCTTTGTGCAATTATGTCAATAACAGTACCTACCTAATTAAATTTCTATGACTAAAGAACATAAGATACCTATGGACTTATGAAACTGTTCCTCTTGAGTACCCACTAGGTACTTCTTTGATCATGGTCATCCTAGGGCTCATGGTCATTCTTAGTCTGACTGTTTTCTGTGGGACCTCGGTGTGAAAGAAAAATGTTGACACCGAAGTTCCATGGAAAATGGCCAGACAAAGAATGGCCCATATCTTCCCTGTAAGGTCCCACTGCAGGGCAAAAATCGCCACTCCCTTTTCCACTTACTCTGGTCTATTACTATCTACTTCATTCATAAATAATAATTCCTAAATTTCATAGGTAATTACTTACATACCTACTTTCCACCTCCTACTCACTACTAGAATATTATCTTGAGATACTTAATATACTTAGTATAATTTTTCTTTTAAACGTATAATAAGTAACATAACATTATGTGAGTTGTATAAGGAAAAGTATTGTGCTATGAATATAACCTTTAGATGAAAAGTACCTACATAGACATTCTATGACATTCTATGACTATACAGATATGAACCGCAATACAAAGTATTAAGGTGTATATCACTTTCACCCTATAATCAGGTGGCCAGTCAAATCATTGAGGAAAACGCCAACTGTACAAAAGTACAACTGTAAATGCCTAACGATAATCATTATAAACATTTCATAGAAATAAATAAATACACAGGATCTCAGCGACTTGTCACGAAACGACGATAAACACGTAAACATTATAAAAAATTACATGATAACAATACTCCATTGTTGATAGATTGATAAGACTTTATTGTCAATTACAATGGTCATTAGACGTAGAATAGTGGTCTGAAAGCCGGGCAAGCCACTCAATACACAATAATTCTATATGCTTCAGACATTGTTTCAGTAAAACATGAAATTAGACCCACCTTGTAAAGGGACCACTCCTTTTAGTTATTTGTGCAAGTATTCTCTCGACTGTGCGCCGGTCGTCCTTGCGGGCAGCATCCAATAACTCCTGGCCCCTTCCCATGGCCCATTAATGGTCAATACCACACACAAAAACAACACCAAAATCAATCATTTCAATTTTTACACTAGACTTCACCCACCACTACACACTACAACTTCATTGATCGTGCCGCCATGTTGAGAATTTTGACGTGAGGCAAGAAAGGTGTTGCCAAGTACGATTAAAAAAAAATGTAGATTAATTACGAATAAATCTGTTGATGTTATAACCGTGCGTTTCCACTGCCCAATAACATGTCACAACATATTGTTGTCTCTATTTAATGACAGCAATAAAATAGAGACAGCAATATGTTGTGTCAACATGTTTTTGTGCAGTGGAAACGCACGGTAAGGAAGGCTAAGAAAATTAGTAGATTTTATTTTTAAAACAAAATTTATCTTCTTAATAGATATAAATCAAAGGAAAAAAAATATACTGAATTTTCGGTTTGTGATACATAATCAATTTTAACAAGACTATTCCGGAGGGATGGTTTCATGGTTATAGGCTAAGGAAGGAAGAAGTGAAGAAGGAAGGCGTGAATTTATTACAATGACAAGAATAACATAAATATTTAGGGTGGTGCGGTGGTAGTATAAGCTGCAAAGGGCCTGCTGTTGTATAAGCTGTTAGGCTGCAAAGGGCCTGCACCCAGGGCCGCAAAACAAACTTTAACGATTTTTTTAATAGTTAGGTACCTATGTTTTTGCTATTACTAGGTTTTAGATTGCAAAGAAACAGCAGAAAATCAGTACCTTGACCTGGCAACACTTTAGTAAGTGCGTGCGAACTACGAAATGACGGCGGCGCTCTTACGGCTCCTAGCGGCCAGCACAGGAATGAATATGGGGGGTTTTACATACGTTATCAATAATGTTGATGTAAGAATAATACCATAATTACTAACATATGAATGATAGAGCATTGCAATGAACATTGTTACATCTTTGTGCTTGCTAAGTATTTTCTTAAACTTGTTCATTCGCTATTTTTTATTCGCAATCGTTCTTCTGTTTCCTTCAAATTTGAAATGGTAGCACCATTCCTCTTAAGGTATTATTTTATATTCCTCTTAGGGTAACACTGGTTCTCTTCTGTCATTGTTTCTACTCTACTGTCCATCAACTGTCATAATTAAATTAATTATTTATGTCAAACAAATAAATCAACCGGCAGGCAGCGGACAAAATGTTTTTGCAATTGTGTCGTTGTTGTCCTTTATTTAATTTTTATCGGCTTATCATTGTATAGTGTGAAAATTATTCCGCAGTCGTATTAAACTTGTGGGGTTATAGGTTACCCATAGAATACCCATTACCACTATCACAGTTTGTTTTGTAGATCAGCTGTTTCTAATTATTGTAATTATTATTGAATTCGTTGAAGTGGCCTGCTGATTTATGTGTTTTGTGCTATTTTCAGTTTTTATTATATAAACAGGTCCCTAAAATGGAAACTAAGTGTAATTTAATTTTGATTTCGTTATGTTGTTATGCTGCTGTGGTTACAACCCAAGGTAAGAATAAATACCAACTTAGTGTATACCAACAAAATTCATTTTAATGATAGCCACAGGGTATTCTTGGATTTTTTTAGTAATTAGTTGAGCTTAACAAAACTATTATCTAGGAACAACTACATACTTCGGTACTGCTCAATCTTACATTTTAAGTTCACAACAATATTATGAATAGTGAATAAATAATGATTATTTTTTTCAGATGTAAAAATAATAGTACCGCTAAATAAAACACTGACCTATGATGACAGAGTAATGTATGAACGTTACATTACATTGAATGGGGCATCGACCCTACAAGTCAGCTTCAGTGATGTCAACAAGAACATATCATTCATAATATTCCAAGTTCACAGCCATATTCATGAGATAACAATCAATAACTCTTTAGAGACAAATTCTAAAGTCTCAGGGACTAATGTGGGCCTCGTAAGCTTTACGGACCCAAAACTTGACACATTTAATGTTCTAAATTCAAATATCAACTTTACAGTGTTCATTTATATCTCAGTGCACGGTTATACAGCGAAAGGTATGTTTCTTTTTAAATCCAAGTAAAATATTTTATACTAGAATACAAAATGGTCACCGATTTCGTAGCAGACAAGTTGAAGATGATTGAATGATTTGGACAACTTAGCAAATAAAATGTTGCAACGTCGAGCCCGGGATAGAAACCTGAGGATACGTAAAAGGGCGGCCTTTGCCCAGTTTTGGGTGTGTAATAGACTGGTGAAAAGTACCTACTAATTATGTAATTTTATAATAAAATAATTTGTCCTTTAATATTCCACCAACAGACACTGGCTTTACATACACAGACAAGACAAACATAGTAACTTAAGCCAATGTCCACTCTAGTACAAAGTTACTAAAACTCTCTCTCTAGTATAAATAAATTTCAAATAACATTAATAGTACATTACTGCCGCGGTCTCTAATGAGTGTGTTGTTGACCGCGTTGTTGATGGCCGAAAGCGCGGCGCAGCGCAGCTCCAGGCCTTCACAGCGCGGTCAGCATTGCAACCCTTGATGGACAAGCTAAAATAAAGGCCGTGACCAAAGGTCGAGGCCTTTATAGCGCGGCCAGCAAAGGTAGCTATGATGACCAAGCTTGAAGGCTGTGAGCTCAGCGAAGCTTAGCTTGAGGCCATTATAGCGTGGTCAGCAGTACACTCATTAGAGACCAAGGCTTGTCTATTACAAGTTTTGCTTTACTCAAAAATGCGACTATTAGTTTAAACAAAACTAGCTAAGTGGGTATAAAAATGAATACAATTATATTTATATTTTACGAACTATATCTATAGTTGTGTATTTTCTCTGTTTACGTTTCCATGACAACGGCACAACCAACTCGTTTTTAACCTTCAATCAGTTTTTTTACGAACCATAAACATACCTGTTTGTTACGTTTCCATGGCAACGGTCAAATAACAAATATAATGAAGATAATACCGGGTAATAATACATTGTATGTCTAGTAGCTCTTGCAGTACGACAAATCCGATTTTGCTCGAAGAAGGTTTGTGAAATAATGACAACATTATAAACTTTTTTGAGTAAAATCAGTTATCATCTCTCATAGGTACAGTGTATATTACAATATGATTAGATAGGTACCTATAATTTTTTTTATCATATCATGACATAATAAAGTGTTGAATTACCTGCTATGTTGGTGTAGGTATTATGCATAATATTGTATCCTTCATTTTTAATGTGGGTTTTTCCCAATTACGTAACAGCTTTGTTAAGTGCATAATACTTAAATTAAATTGCAAATTACATAATAGCATTGGTACCTAGTACTTTTCTGGACTGTGTACTCGAGAGTTTGTTAGGGTTCTGTACCCAAAGGGTGCCAACGGGACCCTATTACGAAGCCTACACTGTCAGTCCGTCTGTCCGTCTGTCAACGGGCTGTATGTCACGAACCCTAATAGGTAGTAACTTCAAACTTTCACAGAATGTGTATTTGCTGCTACAACAACAAATACTAAAAATAAAATTCAAAATTTTTTTTTTTTTTTTGGGAGTATCTTGGGGAGTTTCTAGCCGGTTGCATTCCATTTAAGTAGTACCGTAAACGAGCCACGCGCCCATATCGGAATAATTAAATAGCTTATTACAACAGTAATATACCTAATAAGCCTTTTAGTCTTAAGTACAGACGGGTCATAAGGTTAAATTTTCAGATCCTATACCAGGCGGGTGCAATATAGACTCCAAATTCCCCGTGCCTATATCCCCATACTTACGCTCCGAAGTTAACAAAAACTATGTCACCGTCGAAGCCGGCGCACCATCCAAGGACCGAGACTGTAATGCCGCGGCAAATTACACTTTCTATATGATGTACATCCCTGAGATGAATTTCGATGCTGATGTTTACTTTGATGGCATTAAAAATATGATGTCTATTAAAAACATTGAGAAGAATGGATGGGTTGTAAGTATATTGCCTTTACGGTAATCTGACCTCTATATTTCTATGCTTAAGTTATTTCACGCCAGTAGATGGCGCTTAACACAGCTCTTTATACAATCTACGATTATTCATACAATTCTGAAACACGGTAGAGAAGTTTTTCACGCAGTGTAATGTACAAGGTTTTGAAATCACCCGTCAAAACTCCCTTTGCTGCTAAACTCAAAACGGGTCAATTTCAATACTCAATAGGGTCTAATCGGGGTGTCAAAATTAAAAGACTTGCCTTACAAATTGTGGAATCTTTAGCCAAAGCCCGGGTACTATGGCGGCGACGACAAATAGTCGCAGTAGTAGTTTAGTTTGTTTATATTAGTCAAATGGCTATTTAGCTGGCCAAGGTACCATGGTGTTTGAGTTTTCCACTCAATGTCCAAATTCATTTGTTTTTAAAATTACCGTAAAACCATTAGATGACCCTATTTACTGTGGCCGTAACTATACTACTCCACCAAGCCAACTAGGCGCCTGTCAAAGCCATGTGACGTCACCCGGTGTGCGGGCGGGGAAGCCACATTCCATCCGAGCGCCTAGTTGGCTTGGTTGAGTAATAATATCGCGGGACATTTTTAACACACTGCTACGATCCCAAACTAAGCAGAGCTTGTACTATGGAAATCAGATAACTGATATTACTACATATACTACTTTTTTGTTTATAAATACATACTTAATATACATATACACCCAGACTCGGGACATACAGACATGTTCATGCACACGAATGCATGTCCCGGGTAGGAATCGAACCTACGACCTGCAGCGTGAAAGGCGCCAGTACGCCAACCACGCCAACGGGCCCGTCCGAGTAGTAAAATCGGAACGATTAATTCTCCCAGCTACCTGTCCAGTCTCCAAAGTGGGCGATGCGTCGCTTGGTCAGCGCTTACCCTGGCTTGGGGGCTGTCTACGTAGTGGTCACAGTCAGTGAGACAGGTTACGCAGTATACGTGCCAAATTTCACCTACGCTTGTTCACCAGCCATCGACGGCGACTGCGCATTGATTGGTGAGTTACTTGATCATCATCATCATCTCAACCGAGGTTCTAAAGGGGCCATCCATAAATTACGTCACACGTAAAGGGGGGGGGGGGGTTGAGGGTCGACTAAATGTGACATGGTGTGACAAGGGGGGGAGGGGTTCTAAGTTAAGTGACGTCACATTTAAAAACCTAATATATCCAAGTATTAAAACCTAAATTAGAAGTGTTAACGAAAAATTTTGAAAATTCAGAAAATTGAAAAAAATATGTGATGACAAATGTGACCAGCTGTGACAAGGGGGGGAGGGTCTAAAAAATCATGAAATTCGTGTGACGTAATTTATGGATGGCCCCAAAGCGCTTACGCGGTTTCAATAGCCGTGACATACGTGACCGTGGAATATGATTCATATGTCCGCTTGCCGAGTTCCTAAGGATAGTCGAACACTTTTCCTACTCGTAGTTGGATACACATACCTATGTAGTTATAATTACCTTATTAGGTTTTAAATTAGTCAAAACTTGGATGTGCGTGTGTAAAACCCTTATTTCCCAATTTAATACAGGGTGACATTCATTGGGTGTAGTCCAGACTGTACCTACTGTTATCTGTTACTAAATTTGTTAATATTTTGTAACGAGATATTTTTTTTTTGCAGATGACTTGCTATCTCAAATACTGTGCGCAATTTTATTCTTCATTGGCATATTTATATGTTACTTTGGACATCGTTTCTTCAAAACCGAAATGTTTTTGGCTGGATTCTTCAGTGGTGTGATGATAACGTACATATTGATAGCCATAATAACTGTTGTTGATAGACCTGGTGAGTTATCCTGTTGTACTTTGGAATCTAAATGTTGGGCCAGCATGGCCAAACAAAAGCCAGTGCCAATATGTGAGCGTGTCGTTAGTTTCAGCTGGCCCCCACTATTAGTGTATGCCATGTATACAATATGTTAAGAAAACCCTGTCCGACCCGAAAACGTATTGTTGGGTATCGAGATTAGATTCTATTTTTGTAAAAAAAATATAGTTTTTTTTTAATATTTTTTTAGCATAGTAAGTGTCCCACTGCTGGGCAAAGGCCTCCCATATTTTTTTGGAAAACAAATACCCCGTTTACATTAAAAATAAACATAAAATGACGTCATAACATACTTTGTGTTCAGAGGTGCCGCCACACGATCTAACATAATTACTTCCGGTAACGGTGTTGCCATATTTTTAAAATTCGCTACATTTTGAGGGAAAAAAGGCAAAAAAATGGCATTTTTAATTGTCATTAATATGTTTAATATCATGAATATTATTATTTTTTAATTCTATTTGGTCATGTGATTGGGAAACCCAAATACCGGTGTCGGCTCGGACAGGGTTTTTTTAACATATTGTTTGTTAGCCTAGGCTGGCTATTGTTAATGTTGGTGTAATTTATCCTTAAAATAATCCAAACCTATGTTACATTAAATGTTAAGGAAAAAAGTTTTAAGAAAATATCCTGTTAACAATGTACCTATTACATTCAATGATTTGTATAAAGCGATTTAAATGATTTAATACGAACCACATACTTACGGCGATGAGCTCACCTGTCGTGCTATTCATCTTTAAGAAATTGGTGAAAAGTTGACGTTCCAGGCAAATAAATGTCATTGGCCTATTTGGTGTGCCAAAGGCGGCTTTTTTATAACGACTTTAGTCAATGGCCCCACTACCCTAGCATATAGCATCATTGACTAACCACAATGTTTGGTTTTGAAATCGCTACAAGGAATTCAAATTCCTGTCCTTCCTGTATTAGGTAGTAGAATACTATATTTTCATGGGCATTGGCTGAGCTCGCAATACCAAGACAGCCCACCTTAGATAAGTGTGGGAAGCTTAAGTAAGTCAGGGGAATTAAATTATAACACTATTTATGCATTTTCCCGGATCTTATACAAGGTTATTGGAAAAAACATTAACAACTTTGCAGGACTGTATTACTGACATCAAAAACAAAAAAAAAATGGTCTATGACTTTTTACAATAACCCTGTATATGTACATATTTTTATGGGTCTAAGCTTGAAACAGTGAACCTTAGGTAGTATTTAAATTACTGTAACGTTTTTAGCTCTGGCTGCGGCGTCAACATTATCGGGAATCTTCTTCGGCGCGATTTGGTTGTTGTTTTGGTGGCTATACGGTATACCGGTGCTCGCGGTTCTACTGCCAACCATGCACCTTGGATTCTTGCTGTCGGCCATATTTTACTATAGATTGCCAGGTGAGAATAAATCGCCAGATATCATGATAATTAAATGTGGATAATCAGTCAGAGCAATGGTCAAAAGGCTAGGAATATCTTCATCTTCCTATAATACTTTGGGCTTTATCCTTTCAAAATCAAATTACAATTTAATGACATTTTTATTTGTAAATTTTTTAAATGTTTCACCCTGTATAACATTCATCATCTGCATTACCTTTTCCTATTATCTGGGGTCGACGCAATATGTCTTATTCTTCTATTCATCGCGCTTTGCTGCCATACTTACATCCACTCTAACCTGTATAACATTATACCAATGATAATTATTGTATAATATTATACAAGGCACAATATGGAGTTTTATTATGAAATTTGTGTCAAATCGAAATGTGATCAAAATCTTGAATAAAGTGTGTTTCATTTTAGGCGGACTTATGATAGAAGACTCACATTTCTGGTGCACATTCGTCTTGATCATGTTACTGACGTCATTGGCACTGGTCTCCGTGACGTTCGCTGCGAACATTCTGTGCTGTTCTGTGCTCGGCGCGTACGCATCTGTGTACGCGTTCGATTACTACATGGGGTCGAATCTCAAGTACATAATGTTGAATACCATACGGAGGGCTGTTGTACCTGAGTTCAAATGGGTTATGTTGGCACCACCTTTTCAATGGCGAGGTAAGTAATAATGAAGATACAATTTTTAGGGTTCCGTACCTATTACTAAGCCTACCCTATTACTAAACCTACCCTATTACTAAGCCTACGCTGTCCGTCCGTCTGTCTGTCTGTCAGCGGGCTATATCTCACGAACCGTAATAGGTAGAGACTTGAAATTTTCTCAGAATGTGTCTTTCTGTGGCCGCTACAACAACAAATACTAAAAATAAAATAAAAAAATAGAGAGCGTCCCTATACAAGAAACTTAATATTTTTCAGTTTTTATCCTACGGTGGTACGGAACCCTTTATGTGCGAGTCCGACATGCACTTGGCCGGTATTTTTTTACGTGATGTCTGTCACCTGTATAATCCGCTATGGGGAGAACATGCAATTTCGTGATTAGGATCATAATTTCCACGTTATTTCCAAAGTCTGACAGTGGTGTAGCCAATTGACTGCAGCTCACTTACCGGGGTAGTACCACCCTCTCGCAGAAAATCGGCGTAAAGCAGCGTTTCGTACGATGAGTGAGAGAGCTGGAAGCCCAACACCTCCCCTCTTCCCCTCCCTCCTTCCCACTCCCCTTCAGGTCGGTAAAGTGCGAGCAATGCCTTTGGTAATGCCAGCATCTATAGGCTACGGTTACTGCTTAACATCAGGCGGGCCGCTTGTTTGCCACCTCAGTCCTATAAAAAAAAGGTATTTTGGTTGCATTTCTTACGATGAGTGTGAGAGCTGGAAGCCCTCACGCTTGCCCCCCCCCCCCCACCCCCCTCTATCCCACACCCCTTCAGGTCGTCTACGTGCAAGCGATGCCTTCGGTATTGCAAGCATCTATAAGCTACGGTAACTGCTTAACATCAGACCGTATGCTTCGCCTTTGTTACATAAAAAAATCGCGGGACCCAATTCCCCAAGCGACTTTCTTCTATCATGCAATGTCGGTCCCGGTGTTGTCATCTATAGTCTGATTTTTAATTAGACGAAGCTAACTGACAGCTATAAATGTCACTGTTATATGAATTTCAACCTTATTTGTTCTATTTATATCGAAAAATGACATTAGCACCTGTCAGTTTACTTCGTCTAATTAAAAATCAGATTATAGGCAGCAGTCGTTAAGCCTTGTCAGAGGCCTTTGGGCGGCTTGAACAACTGACACTAGGTTGATCACTAACTATAAGAGCCATAACACACCGGGACGCCAGGCGACGTCGCCGGCCACGTATCCAAAAAATTTGTATTGTCGCCATGTGTGTTACCTCCCATACATTTCAATACGAATAGTTGGCTACGGTGGCTGGCGACGTCGCCATGGCTACCCGGTGTGTTATGGCCCTAATAACAGGAATGATGGCTACTATCATCTTATTTCAGAAACCATAATGGTACTTCTGTGGGTAGCTCTAGCGGCGACCGGGTTCACGTTCCAACACATCCACAACCGAGGTCGTCCCCCGTTCCCGCCGCCGCCAAGGAATACGAGACTGAGCGTGCCTGAAGAACGCATGTATGGGACTATCGAGAACCAGCGGAGTAGACGGTGAGACCTAGTTTTACAATAGTAGGCCCCTGACACTACATAATAATATGTCAATTCATTTCATTTCTAGCCTGTACTGTCCCACTGCAGGGCAAAGGCCTCCCCTCCCTTTTTCCACTTGCTCCGGTCTATGGCTACCCGGGACCAATCCGTCAAGTAGGAGTCCAGCTCATCCCGCCATCTTTTCCTGGGCCTGCCGCGTTGTCGTTTCCCGTTGTTTGGGATCCACTGCGTGGTTGCTTTCGCCCGTAACGTTTCCGGCATGCGGCAGATGTGGCCCGCCCAGTTCCACTTCAGTTTTGCAGCTGATTGGCCTACACATAACACGCATAGCTGAAAAAAAATACCTCGACTGCACATCCGGGGGGGGGGGGGGGCAACGGTTGCAATTGCGCTGACTCATGACTGAAGCACAATTTCGGGCCTATTTTTTGTCCTAATATAAAAGCAAGCAGTATTGTATGTGGTAGACACACGTACAACACGTGTGTTTACATGTGTGGTCGCCATATATGTAAAGGGGAATAGGGGGGGGATTCTGTACCTAGTCCTATAAAGTATTCTGTGTTATTGTGTAGTATCATTACCTATGTATTCTATAATATTATATTAGACAATTTCAATAATGATTATCATTTACTAAACGGTGAAGAAAGGAACGCTCAGACGTAACATTATAAGTACGTTAAATAATTATAAAAGTTTACTATCTTCTCATAGATATGCTGTAGTATCATTACGGTATAATCCAAAATTAATTAAAATAATTTCTTTTACAGACAACCAGAGGCAAACACAGGCGAAGCTGACGAAAGAACTGCTCTATTGGCTTAAATACAAACCAAGAACACGATATTCCAACAGGTATTTTATTAAGTACGCAAAATTAGACTTTTGTTGGGTCATGGTCCTAATTTGTTGACTGTACATATCCAAGATTATGAATTTATTACAAGGAGCTCCTTGATATATTAATTTATTGAGTGTTTCTGTGCACCGCTTCTTATGTCCAACAGTGGACATCAATGGACTAATAGTGATGTCCCAATTGGGTTTTAGTCCATTTGTACCAAATATTTAGAATTAAGAAATTTCTTGTATGAGGCTACAACTTTCTGCATACCCTATCCTAAATTTATAGAAAGTTGTGATAGATTTACACTGGCATTATAATTCCTTTTGTTCCTACAAATGCTTTGTAAACCATTGTAAACTGGCTAAAACTATATAAATATGGCAGTATGTCTTCCTATTAGTCTACACCTTCTTTCTTAAGATAAATGTAATGTTCCTGCCAGTGACATATTTTTTCAAATAGTGTTTTCAAATAGTCATATGTCTATTGCTATAAAACTGCTGATTCTGTTGGTAAATACATTAAGTAAACTTGACTAAATTAACTGCGCACACGCTTGCGCACGCGCTTGCGCAGACACTTGTGCACTATAATACCTATATCCTGCGCAGATGGCTAGTCTTTGTTGCGATTGGCCGAAATTCGGTCAGAAGGACGACTGTTAATATTTATTTGTGGCCAACAGAATGAGCACCTTGTTTAGATTTAATAATATTCTTATGCTCTCTTCATTGAAGTAGGTGTATGGTTATATTTTTTATTATACGGTAAAGAAAAACTTATTAGATAGGTACCTATCGCGTAAAAGGCGAACATAATATTCCTCATTGCTTGTTAGTACTGACAAAACATTTTTACCTTTTGTATTTTATATTCTCAGTGACAATCATTACGGTAATGTTCCGTCAGTACTCTCAAGGGATAATATGCTTTAAACGTGTACTAGGTAGGTATTTAAATCCTATAAAAAATTAAGACTGTTTCGAGTGATTTTTAAATATTGTAAACATATCCATTAGATCTCAATAAACGTCTGAAATAATTGCTATCTTTGATTATCAAACACTCGACTCGTATTAATAAATGCATCTCAAAGTTGAGATCGATCTTAAGATGCTGTTTTGACAGATGATCCATAAATTAAACGTCAAACTGCATCTTAATATCGATCTCAACTTGAGATGCTTTTACTAATATGAGCCTTAGACCCGTATCTCTTGATTGCGGATCCCTAAAAATACCGCAACAGAACCCAACATAAGATTACCCATTCAGATCAAACGCACCTCCCTACCAATAGATAGGACAGTCTTGTAAACCAATTATAAGCGTTGATAATCTGTGCAATTGTTAATGCGATGGGGGCGCCACTGGCGGCCGTTGCGTGTTTTTGGCAGAATTCCATTGTACTGTAGATGGAGGGGGCTTAAAACGATCCTATTAATGAAGAGTTTACTTTTATAGATAATTTCATGTCATGGGTGCATGTAGATGCAGTACTTAGTACCAACATAGAATTAAAAATTAGTTGACCATCAAATTATTTTTAATATTATGTTGGTAGCTATAATTAGAACGTTCAGTTGTTTAAAATTAGAACTAAAGCTGCCAGTATGCGTCTATCATAAGGGCGGAAACCCACCGCGGTGCACGGAGAGAGAGGCTACGCACGAAATGACGCCATTCCCGTCATTGTCGAACAAAATTATCATCATTGACGTCAGTTCGTGCGTAGCGTGCACCGCGGTCGGTTTGCGCCCTTAGTCTTGTAAAGACAGAAGCGAATGTGTCTGCCAAAGAATCGATAAGATTTTCACTGTCCACAAATATAAATTCTGTTAGTTTGAAGTCTGACACAGTGTGCAGCTATTCCCGCATCCCTTAGATCACTATAATACCTTCAATACAACACGTTTAATCCCACGCCATTGTGTACCACCCCTGCGAGGGTAGCTCCGTACCCATTCAAAGTTAACCGACACAAAATTAATAATACCGCCCAAATATACTTAACACAATCATTTCCAAGCAATATTTTTAGGGTGGCAACACTAGCCTTACGCAATAAGGTCGATACTCCCGCCATCTGTTGGTGAAGGTATTAACATTATTTCATACGTCTTTATTAGCCTATTGTTGTGATATTAGATACACTCAAGAGTCGCATACTCATTCAACACTTGTTAGGGTTGCAATGTTATAAAAATAAAAATGAAATAATGGTTAATGCAATATTTATTAATAAATTTCACTGTAATCTCCTCAATCTATATGCACTTATACTGAGTAATAATTTATTTTACAATAATATCAAACTAAATTACATTACATACAACGTTACTGTATCTTAACCACGTCCATATTGCATTTTTTTCTTAATGAAAATATATAATATAAATGTACATTTTATTATGTGTTTAAACGACAATTTGTGCTGTTCACCAGCACCGAGAAATATTGCCATTTCATTCAATGCACTCTTTTTGGCATACATTTTTGTTTTTTCACTGCTGGCTCGTTCCAATTAATTTACCAAATCACGGCAAAGTAATCTAACAATATTCTAAGTTAATCACAGCAATACTGATCTTAATTACAATTAATAAATAATACAAATTAATTCGTTCCGAGGTGCCCTATCAATGTTATCGAGCCGACACGTATTACAACATCTATTTGTAACAATATTATACATGAGTCATCACAATAATACAAACGTGATTAGTTTGTATGACAATTTATTGGAGAGGGCAGGGGTGTGAAACAAATCGCCATAACGAAGCTCGTTGCCGCTTTTTTCCCTATAGCATTAATATTTCGCACCCCTGCATACATCAAAGAAATAGAAGGGTTGTACTCGCAAAGGGCGCATAACACTCAATTATTACAAACGTTGGCACAAACAATTTAGATTTATTTTCCTGCCGAAAACTTCGGGCTGCCATTAAGGAAACCTTCTCTACTCGACAATAGATGGCGCTTATCTATATTTACATCGCGTGCTATTGTATCGCTAGCTTACTATTTTTTATCGTTGACCGTACCCAATGAATTCATGCTACTATGAAATGTACACAGGTATATTGTAAAAATAAAAGAAATTATAATTGCAGACAGCATTAAATCATCGCGTACGGCCTTCTTACCTCTAAGTTTTGAACATCATCAGTTGCTTTTTAACATTTTAAGAAAACTATTTTACATAAAAAAAAACTTGCACCATTGAGAAACGAAAAAAATTACCGGTTCTTGTTTAATACAAATAACAGTCTTTTGCGCTTACGATACCGGATTTTGTTCTGGAATCTCTCCCGCCAAAACGGTGGCATCATGGCCGGCTGTCATGTTGATGGCGTTCATAGACAAGTGGGAGTCAGCGTAGTTGTGCGCTATCTCGCCACTAGATGGGGACTCGGGCACGTTGCTCGGGTTCTCGGGCATCGGCAGGAGCCGATGCGGGAACCCGAATAGCTGAGATCACTGAAGCCGCCCCCAGTAGTTGGAGGCGAGGTCGGGCCCCTGTGACGGTATTTGCACTGGTACGCTGACGCCCGCTGATATTACACCTATGGAACAAAGAAAAGAACGTGTGAATACGGATAAGAGACGTTAGATAGTATTTCGGTTTAGATGAGTGTTATTATACACTTCTCATCAAAAAAATCGAAACAGTACAGCAAGTACTATTCAGGCATTTAAATAAAAAAAATTATTGATATCATTAAAAAAATACGCCAATAAATAGCTGGCAGTTTAGTCTACACAATGGTGTACCACAATTCCAAATTTGAATTTAAATTTTTGAATTTTCACCAATAAATGAATGCAGGTGTTTCGATTTTTTTGATCAGAAGTGTAGTTGGTTCATGGGGCGTATAATAGCATACTTATTTCATTACTTAACAAGTCCACGAAACAGACAACAAAATAGTGACATAATAGTCAACGATGGCCGTGCACCGCGGCGGGTAGGTACACTGGACTGCTAACATGTTAATGATACTAATCTTAAGGAACCCGCTGAGCAAGCAAAAGGTGAAACAACATTGCTACAAGTCATTAAGACTAATCAATGTAGGAATACGCCGATAATCTGACAAGCGCGTAGGTGTTCTTATTCGTTTTATAAGTAAGCCAAGTCTCCTGAAACTCTTATTTGAAGTAAGAAACATTTAATTGAACTGATTTAGGTACAAATCATGCAACCGAACATTCCCATTTCGACAATCTTGCATCCCATCAAATTGCATTCAGTAGCACATGTTAATAGAATCAAACGTGAAACCTATAACGTCATGTATCAGTATCGGGCGAGCCATACGTCTAATAGGATTCCGATTGCATCCGTTTACACGCAATCGTGTTATCTGTGCACGGTTGGTGCGCGCTCGGTTATGACGGCGCAGTCGTAAAGCTAGGCTGTGACGTGACGATTAGATATTATGGTACATCGACGCCGATTCCCGGGAATGTAGATTAGTTTGGATTTTCTAGCTTGATTCACGCTACTAATTCAATAAGTTATATTGAGATAGAAACAAAAAGTCGTTGTAGATACGATTCAAAGACGAATGTCATAAGAACGAAGACAAAATAATTAAGAAGCATACAATCGATCACATAGCGGTGCGTTAAGCTTCTAATTAATCAAATACCTAGCTGAAAATATGATGTAGGTACTACGTCTAGGTTTCCTCGCCCCTATTTCGCCGATATCCTTGCGCCCCAACCGCCGCGTGTGCCGTTCCGATAACAGTTTTCCGTTCCACCGACGCGCGTCGCTAAAGGGGTACCGTTTACATTCATTACACGTTATTATCGGCACTAAACAGCCCTACGAGTAGCGAGACCCATTGAGTCGACGCTTTCTATAAGGTCTATGACCGAGCGGTTGTTTATAGCTGCTAAATGTTATATTTTTTTTATGAAAGCGTTAAGATAATGAAGGGAAGAAATTTTAAGATTAATGTGAACTCCAAAGCAGAAT
This sequence comes from Drymonia ruficornis, assembly GCA_947859195.1. Taxonomy (NCBI): domain Eukaryota; kingdom Metazoa; phylum Arthropoda; class Insecta; order Lepidoptera; family Notodontidae; genus Drymonia; species Drymonia ruficornis. Next base: position 4,686,248 of record OX401925.1, on the reverse strand, counting down.
TTTCTCTGGAAATTATTTTCATAAAATTTTTAATCTCAGCTTCAGATGAAAAATACCTCACACTGGCTGGATTCGTAAAGAACTGCAGCCAAAAAGCGAAAAAAGTAGAACAAATCCGCATTATTTAATACCGCACGAAGCTGGAAATGCACCCGTCGAAACAGCGCAAAAGAGTAAATGAAACGAGAGCGTGCATTTTCAATTGTGAAAAAGTCTTTTGTTCGGGCGGGCGCTGGAAACTCGGCAACTCGGTAGTCGAACAATGCCGCGAACGCCCCGAACAACAATAATTCATACCGCTTTCCGCCACCTACGGCTAAAAATGTCCGCCGAGTGATATAATATCAAATGGGGAAGTTATGGCTTTTAAAACAATGGCGGTGGTAACGCCACGCAAATTATTGTTTTCTATTTTGATACTTAGATCAAAATAGTGGTTAAAAAAAACCTAAATACTAACAAAGAAAATATTGCTAAATAATTTAATACCCAACTACTAATTTGTAAAAATGAAATAAATAAAGTACAAACCGCTACGCTGAATTTTAAATCAATTTAAATGTCATTTGCAAGGAACAGACAACGGCAAATTCAATCGTTGCGGGAATCCCTATTTTCTCTTTCCTTTTTATTTCGTTTCCCCATCATGTCGCGTTGTGGGTTAGACGCCCCTTGATCTTGAGTCAGCGTTTTTCCTCGGTTTTATTATAGCGTTTGTAAATATTTTGCAAATCCTGTTGGATTTCGTTCGTAAGTTTTCTATTTAAATTCCCTACACGTAGTTTGTGGAATTTATTAAATATTACTGAAGACGAAAATTATTCTGAGCGTCCTCAAGAAACAAAAGGGTGATACTTGACAAAAAGAACAGTGCCAACACGTTTTTACTTCAGGGACTAAGACTGGAAACATTGCTTTTATTGTAAAGATGTCTTTGTTATTGCAATTTTTACACAGTAGCAACCTAGACTCGTATTAAGAAATAGATCTCAAAGTCGAGATCGTTCTTAAAATGCAGTTTTGACGTTTAATGTATGGAACATCTGTCAAAAACCGCATCTTAAGTTCGATAGATTTATTAATACGGGGCGTAGACACCCAGATAAGTTGGTCCACTGTAGCGGCAATATTTTTTAAAGAAAGAAGAAGAAATAGTACATTGTTACCCTAGGAGTGAAAGCAACTTATTTAAATGCCGAGACGGGGTTTGGCGCCCGAGCGTATTTAATAATTTGACAGCTGTCAGTTGAAAGCGATTCTCACTAGGGCTGAAAAGTATTACTTTCAACCCGCTCCTCAGGCAACTTCAGACCTACCTTCAGAGTATGAGTAATGAAAAAGATGGTACTCACCAGTGCTCCCAGGCCCCTGTGGTTGTGAGTACGCAGCGTGCTGTTGATGCGCTGCCGGCGCTCTCGAGTACCCGCCGCCGCCGAGTACGTCACCGAACATGTAGGGGTACCCGCCGTCTCGCTGCTGCAGGCACGACGAGGTCAGCCCACCCGACATCGAGCTGTCGGAACCAAACCCACTGTTAATGCATCGCACGAGTTGTATTGTGCAACTTAAATGCAATGTTGTGTTGCATAAACGAGAAATGTGATATCATGGGCATCCTTTTAAACGGTGATTTGACACATGATTCAGAATATTTAGGGAACATTAAAATTAATCAACAAATCAATTGGTAAAAATTTATTGACTAAATACCTATGACTAACTGGTTTGCTTACTCGAGCAATATTTTTTTATCCATAGATTTTGTATTAATTTTTTCAAAATATTCTGAATCATCAGTAGAGTCATAGTCTAAAAGGATGCCCATGATTTCAAATTCACCCTGTATAAGATTGGTCAATGGTCATAGACCAAGACCATAGACCGAGACCATATGTAATAAAAAGAAGAAAAATGAAAGCATTTCAGCAAAGCCACGTTGTAGTATCTACCTAGTATTTAAAAGCCATTCCAATCGAATGGAAATATCTCAAAAATAAACTTTGACTAAAGATAAAACTATCAAGGGAAGTTCTCATTCCACTAAGTTAATTTTCTCGGCGACAAAAGCTAAAACTCGTAGTTCACTATTAAAAATCAATTGGAGTGGAAAGTCGGCCGACCTTCGGCTCTGAACTTCGGAACGTCTCGGTGCAATGGCGGGAAACGCAAGGAGGCGCGACCTTTGCCGCTCGATTTCGCGCGCAATTTAATTAGTGCCGCTGCTCGATGATAGATGGCGTTAAGAGGTATATAAAGAAGTTGCAAGTGGCCTCCTTTTACTTATTTTTTATATGGCTATTTTCGTTTTTAGGAAGAAAAAAAATCTCTATGGTTTTCTGATTACGTACTTCAGGCATTTTTTTTTAATATAAAGTTTTCTAAATTCCGTCTCTAACTCTATTACATTCTCTTTGGTAGAAGGTTTCGTTTCTTGGCTTTTGTAAGTAATAAAATGTATGTAAATTATGACTAAGTGTTCTGTTTAGGGCTTTTATATTTCATCCACCATACATAAATATTGCGTTTTTCGATAGAATATCTGACAAAACGCAATATTTACTGGATAAAAGTGATCTATGTACCTAACGATTCTTCAACAATCTGTATGTTTTCCCCGAATTTACCTATTTCCCGGGCAGCTTTTATTTTTTTATTTCCCTAAAAACCTTATTCGGATTATAACGATCATAAAAACCCAAATGGTTCAGCTGTTCTCAAGTGATACGCTTACCAACGAACATCATGCATCTAGCAGTAGGAGCGAGGATTAAAGCCGAAGACCAGACAGATCAGGCCGAAGGTGATGATGCTGATGATGATGATGATGCTAGCTCACCTGTAAGTATCACCCATAGTAGCGATGGGCTGCGGTATGGGGCTGTACATGGAGTTGAAGCCCCCGTTGAGCGGGAGCCGTGGGGCGGGCGGCGCGGGCGGCGACGCGGCGGGCGCGTCTCTCCGCTGGCTTCGTAGCTTCTCCTCGCGCCGCCATTTCGCACGCCGGTTTGAAAACCAGACCTGTTGGCAATTGGTGATGTTTAGATTTGATGATCTATCTACCAGAGGATCTAGTGTAAGTATAAGTGTAACCCGCTCTTCGACTGTCTGCATGTTAACGGGGTTTTAAATCTGTCATCTCAAGATTTTTTTTATCTACCACTTATAAGCAGAGTTGCAAAAAACAGGAAATTTAAAATGAAAACTGTTTAAAACATTGATTTAAATCAGAAGGAATAAATCACCGTGTTTAAATCATGTTTTAAATGTTTAAAACATGTTTTAAACACGGTGTTTAAAACAAGGCGATTTTTTCGTAACAACCCTACTTATAAGTAGGTAATACCAATTGTTTAGCATAGTTAAGTAGCCGGTTAAATTGAAGATAAAATAAAAAAGTACTTAACCTAATTGTAATTCTAATTAATTTCTATCTGCCTCAATAACTACCTAGTTATTCCAATTAAATCCACTTACAATATATTAGCCAGTAATGAATGTCCCATACATTAAATTAATGGTGTTTACAGCGTATGTTGATAACACCATCACGACACGACCGCAGGTGACGCTTTTAATAAACTTAATATGTAATTACGATATTAATGGGACCAGCGACATGGGAAAATCACGCGATTTAAGTAGAGCTAGGTGTCGTGTCGGTATGCTATTAACTTTATAATTCGTTTACAGAGCTCTACCATGAGTTAATACGTTCGCTAGAGTTCATAGTCTCTAGCGTCTATATTAAATATATGTATTATGGAGATATAGTTATTTCGGTGCCAACTCTACCAACGTTAGGCAAACTCTATATTTTGACCTAGCGTTGCGATAATGTGTGTTATACTTAACCCACATACAAAACAATTCAAAGCTTAATTCTTAAAATAGAGTCTGAAACAATTAGAATTATCCAAGCATAGACAATATGGTGACATTGAACTGCGTGAAACGGAACGCGCCCCCGGAAGTGGGACTCACGTGCGCGTCACTTCCGCCGCCCGCAGCAATGGCGGCGACAATATGGCGCCCGTTTTTCCCGCGCTTTGTAAGGCGGGCGGCGCGTGTTGGGCGAATTGCGAGTTACACTTAATGGAGTTTCTAAGTTAATTGTGTAGTATGTAATAGTCTTCTTAAAAGAAGTAAACTACTGAGCTGTTATTTGGATCGGTACCTAGGTAAAGTAGCTAGGTCTAACAATTTTACTTGCCAGTTCTAGCCAGCTAAGTAGCTACTAAGTACATGTTTTTTTTAGTAGGACTGAGGTGGCAAAGAAGCGTACGGCCCGCCTGATGTTAAGCAGATGCTTGCAATACCAAAGGCATTGCTCGCACTTTGTCAACCTGAAGGGGAGTGGGAAGGAGGGAGGGGTGGGGGTGTTGGGCTACATATGGATGGGCACCAATATTTTGTAAAGTGAATTATATTTATCCGATAAATCTGCCCTAAGTAATTAATATAGATTCTATTCATTTTGACGGGCCTGTTAGCGTGGTTGGCGCGGAGGCGCCTTTCACGCTGCAGGTCGTAGGTTCGATTCCTACCCGGGACATGCATTTGTGTGCATAAATATGTCTGTATGTCCCGAGTCTGGGTGTATATGTATATTAGGTATGTATTTACAAATAAGAAAGTAGTATATGTAGTAATATCAGCTATCTGGTTTCCATAGTACAAGCTCTGCTTAGTTTGGGATCAGATAGCCGTGTGTAAAAATGTCCCAGGATATATTAATATACTATAATAATAATTACAATAATATCGTAAAGCAGATAGTGCTTCAAACTAGTTGTTGATTTAATTTTTTGTGTAATAGGTAATAACACAAATTGTAAGTGAAAGCAATGGAAATAAGTAGATGAAAAGATAGTACCGATGCAAAGAAGAGAGAATGGTTTACCTATTCCTCGAAGTAGGTATACAATGTAAACGTTTAGGTATAATTTAGGGGTTATACCCCGCAAACCGCACCCATTACCTAAATAAATTCAACGAAAATAGCTGGCGAAATATTTCAACAAAAAGCCGTTCTAGCTGGCACTGAAGGCAATATGTCATAATATTATTGGGCGGGCGGCGGGCTGGGCGGAATGTTGCCGACACTGTTTTATTGGGGCCCTCGGAAAACCTGCGCGAAAGAGGGTCGGGCTGGGCTAAGGGCACACTTGGCTACGTGGAAATATTATTTCTTTTTTCCGTCGTATTTTTTCTAGTTATTAAGAACTTGCTAGTGGTGTACATAGGTACCTAATGTATTTATTTTTACTTTTTATTGCCGATATTTGTTTTCATGATAGATTAGGACATGATTAAATTAGTAGATAAAAACAGATTAGGTAGTTGTAGTCTCAATATTCTCATAAGTACCGTAGTACCTTCTAGCTAGTTGTGTATCATTGAATTCAGGATATCTTTTGTTAAATAAATAGTGTATTAACTAGGTTCTTAATAGGTAGGTACCTATTATTCTTACATAAGTTACATGATTAATTATTTAAAGAGATAGGTTAGTTCCTAAGTACCTACTAAGGTAAAACTTAAGACTACTGGCTATACAACCTTTTTACCCTAATTTCCAATCAGCCAAATGACCAATCTCCCTAAGGCCCAAGTTCACCAACACACTAACGGACTATCAGAGCAGTAACCGATTGTTTGATATAATGGTGATAGTCATTTAACCTACTACAGAACGATCCGTTAGTGTGGTTGAACTCAGTCCCTAATACATCGCAAAATAATAAAACCACTGTGCCCCAAACTTTACGTCACGCTAAAATATTGTGACGTGTCACATTTTTCCCGTCCCGTCTATAGATATCCCGGCGTGACAGCGATGACGGGCCCTTCCCCGCCCCCCGACCCTCTGAGCCTTCCTGCACCTTCACGATCTACCCTCAATACCCTCATAGTTTGGATGAAAATAAAGTTACCGAGGGGCCAAATGGGATTCTCCATAATATCGTTACGCTGGCCTGTAATTGTTTTCGTTTGTGAATTGCGTTCGTATAAATGTGAAAATGCTGTATAAATATAGCACTCGTAATATTGTTTCAATTTTAATTGCAGTTGAACTTTATAGTTGAATTTTAGCTAATTAGTGTTTTTGCGGTTGCAATACCTAATTTTAGATGCTGTAAGTGTAATGCACCTATAATATTAAAATGTTTTCTTTTAACTATTTATTTTTTAAATAATTATTTATCATTGTATTAATTTAAATCTACATAAATGTGGGTATGTATGTCAAAAATTGCTTAAAAAATTTACTTTGATTCTACTTACAATTAAGACCCTAATTATAAAATTATAAAGATGTTACTCAAATCATTAATACCCAATAATATCTCCCATTAATCAAACACAGCAAAACACAAAAACAAGATAAATCTAAACAATTCTAACACCGCGAAAATCTCTTCATTTATTCAAGGAACCATCTATTTACTCCCAAACACACCTTCTTCGTAAAGATATAGGGTACGATTTTGGTTGTTTTTGTAGTAAAAATGTTTGTGCTCGCAGTGGGTGCCAATTTTTCAAAACATCCCCCCTCCTCCCCCCCTCCCCGCACGGTCCGGAAACGCACCCCCGCTTCCTGTAGGCCTGGGATCGATACCCCACCCGCCGGGTATTGTGACTGTGGTCACGCGGAAATATTTGGGACATTCCGGAATAAGGACGGGGCACACACAGTTAAATATAACTTCTATCAACTTAAAAAAACTACTTACAGATAGCTACATAATACTAATTAAATCAGCTGATTTAGAAAATAAAATGTCAGTATTATCATTATATTCTGTGAAAATCTAGATATTATTATTAAAATAAATATATTAAAAATGGTTTGTAGTTGTTTGGTAAGTATGTCTGCAGGAGGCAATCTCTGATATTACTACTGAAAATTCGTTAATTGATGAAAGCTACACTATTTTGAGCGAATTATGCTTACTTCCACTCGGGTGGGACCGCGGGTGGCAGCTAGTATTTATATAAATTAGTAAGTACTATCCAAGCGATTTTTTTTATAAATGTTATTCCAGGAACAACACAATTACAGTGTAGGTTTATTTCAATGAAAAATGCATGTGGAAAATTTGAAGACTCCTTAACCTTGTGAAAATACTGAACAACATGTTTTCTGATCTGAACCCGGGTCAACACGTGCCGTGTCCTCCGCTGAATACAGAATCATATCCACAATATTCCTTGAAAGCCTAATTCGCTTCACCACGCCAAATTGAGCTTTACACTTTTGTGTCAAAGTTCAGTTCCACTTGTTGTGCGATCTGAATGAATTTCGGGTGTAGGGCTGGTTATTTGATGTATTATTACGTTTTGACATTTGTGAAATATGGCGGGCTTTTATATTTTCTTTTTTTTTCCTGTGGAAAAAAATGTATGTTTGTTCAGTCTATTTTTGTTCAAGTACTTACGACGTATATTTCAAAGTGTATATTTATTTTATATTTAGACCGAACGACCACAGGCCACTGTATTGAATACTTAATGAAAAAATACGAAAATGTAAGCTACCCAAAAGAATAGGAAGATACTAACTGTAAGTAATGATTAAGGTGTTATACCTGCTACATTAATATAATGTAGCACATAATGCGCTGTAGCGACTTTAGCATAGTTCACCAGGCGCCTAAGTTGGTTAGCCATTGAACTGCCACTGTAGCATTTTGCTATTGTGACCGACCCTCTGATTGACTCGACACCCAGTAGGTACGATCATTATGAAAGAAAAAATTCAGAACAACCCTTCACAAATAAATTTAAAATATTTTCAAGAAAATCCCGCTTGGCACCCCTAACCTCAAGTACTTGTTGACCGTACGAGGTGACATTGCACCGGCGTAGACGCTACGAATGTTAACTAACGGCCGGCGACGAGAGGTTAATGTCGCAGCTTACCCTCCGCTCTTCGGCGGCGGGGAACATGTCCACCCGCCATTTTGCTTTTTAACTTTTTTTGGAACAAGAAAATGCTTCATTATGCCAATGATGTTTTCCGGATTTGCATGTTCAAGATTAATTTAATAAAAGCTATTTTTTACAGGGCTGAAACTTGGGGATTTGGATAAATATCGGGGAGAGAATTAATATATGCAATTTTTTAAATTGAAAGAACACTTTTTTTTTATGGCCAATTTTTTTCAAACTATTTCTTGAGTTGTGGTTGCTAGTGTGTAGGTAATTAAATTCTATGGCCTAAGCCCTCCTCGCATTGAGGAGAGGCTCGTACCCAGTAGTGACATACAAAGTAAAAATACTTGGATCTACGATCCACTGAAAGAGGATAATGTAACAGCTTATCCCCGCTCTTCACGAGAAACAATGTCGCCAGCCATTTTGCTTTTTACTTTTTTCACGAACAAGAAAACTTCCCATTCTGTCGCGTAAAACTTTTTTACTTTTTATATCTTTCGCTCCAGATTTTATGACGAGTTTTTCATAGGTATTTTTGGTGAGTCGCTATAATTGTGTCAGTAGGACATTAGGACCATAACAGTATCGATTGAAAGTATGCACACTGCGGCAAATCTCTACCTATCCCTTTGAAGAATATACTTAGATAGGAAAGAAAAGAAAGAAAAACTTGCGACAAGCAAAATCTGTGACAAAATATGTAAAAATATGTTACAAGAACCATAAATATCACGATTTAATAAAATATCACGATTTAGGGTAGGTAGGTACCCAGCTAAACTTTTCAATAACTAAGTACCTACCTAAGGTATTTCCTAGTTTAGTAGTGATTTAAAGTCTAACTATACTGTGATTAAAAAAATAAATGGTAGGTACTTTTAGGTATAATAGAGTAGAGCATTTTACTAATTAGGTAGGTCCTAGATTACTGCCATATCTTTGTGCCTATGTAATACCTAAATATTCAACTATTAACATTTGTATAACGACGTGCACTTTAAACTAATCTGATTTATTTTAGAATGAGTATTAAGAGCGCTTTGAAAACTTAAAAGGTTTGCAGTCAAAATCACATTAGCCATTATAAAAGTTGCGCCAAGTTTCCCACTATGATAAATGACTTTTTAAACTGTTGGCAACGCTTAGTGCGTGGGTTAAGTGGAATAGAAATTGTTTTTAACGTGTTTTATTTATGGGGTCACTTTTTTAATGTTTTTTTTATTTTTTATTATGATAAATAATTTTCGTACATCACTAGAAACACGTAGGTATTATTTAATGTAGAACCTAGATATCTACCTAAGTAACACACAACAGTCTCTCGAAATCTCTACATAAAACTTTACTTATGTGAAATATTTTACACTAGAGTACCTCAGTACAAAGTTATATCTTTCAGCCATACTATTTCCCTATACACAACTCAACATCTAAAATACATATATTAATTTTGTTTGTGTAAAACAAAATTAATATAAGTATTTTATTAATTACTCAACATTAATGCAAACCAAACGGACGGAGCAAGAACAAACATGGCCGAACGAAAAATTCAAACAATAAAAACATTGTTGAACAAGAGCGTAGTTTCATCAAAATATTTACTTATGGTATGTAATAAGTACCCATATATTACATGCTCTCGGGGTAATATAACCCTTGTTTTTTTAACGTGTTTGCTGAAGACGCATCCACATAGGCCGCGCCTACGTAAACAGCGTGTGTAAACACGCCCTTATGAACGCATCCGCGAGTCAATATAGCCCTTGTCCTATAACGGGATTTAATTTTAAACTCCACGTGGGAAAATGACATAAGTCAATATTTTTTTTTGTAAATAAGTACTGGCAGATGAATTTAGATCTCATACTCTACCTGATGATGGTTGCGAAGTGCGAATCTCTATTTTATAAATATTTTTCAGTAAAATAAGTTTAACAAGGTACTGGGTAGATATCATGAATACAGCATCGTATATCGCGGTCGTTACACTGAAATCCGCCGAAACGCTACCGTTTCGGCGGATTTCAGTGTATTGACCAAATCGCGAAGCATAACCAAAAATACGAGGATTTTTGACACCTCTACGGACAAAAAAATGGCTCAAAAGACGCGTAGAAACGAAAAGAGGAGTCTTTTTCCCAACTGTGGAACGTAGATTACTTATCTTATCAAATTAAGTATATATTGGGTAAAAATTATTGTCACATCAATAATTCGATTCTGTATTAGTAAGCTTAAAATGTTGACCAGAAAATATTATGATGATGTTAATTACAAATTGTCCATACTTTCAGCCAAGCGTTACCGTTAATCCATTGTTATTTGTTAGTAAGTTTACAAATGGTTTACAACCACTGTGTATCAATACAGCCACCTCACCCCTGTGTATATTTGGAGTTTATTTTACCTGGATACGTGCCTCAGGCAATCCGATCTTTTCCGCCAGCCGCTCGCGCGCGAATACGTCCGGATAGTGCGTCCTCTCGAACTCTGCACAGACAGACAAGAGAACAGTTAATACTGGGCACTACTGGGCACAACTGGGTACAACTGGGTACAACTGGGAACAACTGGATACAACTGGGTACAACAGGACACAACTCGACACAACTGGGTACAACTGGACACAAATGGGTACAACTGGTCACAACTGGGTACAACTGGACATAACTGGGTACAAATGGCACAACTGGGTGCAACTGGGCACAATTGGGCACGCGCTCCTGTGCATGCACGCTCAGGATGACCCACTTCGTACTGGATTTCACTGTTGTTCGGACACAGGTTCAATTCTATCTAACGTGCAAGTTTCCTCACGCTCCAAATTACGTGAAAGTACTTAGAGATTTGAAATCCGTAGAAAAATTATTTCAAATGAATAGATGATCGATTCTAACTATACCTACTAAAACAATATTTTCTATGGAGTTATTCCAATACCTACATAGACAGTTTGCTTAATAGAAGTTCCAGTAATTTCTAATAAGTATTTTACTACTCAATCCTAAGTCTACAAAAAGTTCGGTTTAAAAATACCTAGATCTACATAAATAATAATTCGCGAAGCACTTTAACGAAATTGGGGATCAGTCTTTAGTAAGGTATCTAATTGTAGCGAATGATAACTATGGATAAATAATAAACTAAATATTGCCAGACAAACACATTAAGTATGGTCCCAAACTAAGCAACGCTTGTATTATACATTCATCTGAAGATAATTCAAATAGTTTATTTCGTTGAGGCCTACTTAGAAATTATCTTCTTTTTTTACATTCATTGTTGATATTTTTTTATAATCAACACTTGCTTTAATACAGTGTGCTGCCCTTCGAAATAATCAAGAATGAAATCAAGGTAAGACAATTACTTACGAAGTATATTTGAGCGATCAGTCCCAAGCTGACGACCAGCAGGGCTTTTACATATCTCAGTTGGCAACTGGCTTCGGTTGTACACCGAACTTTGATGGTAAATTAGAATGACATAACATTGGTATTACGTATTTCTTGCAGGGCTAACCTAACCTAAACTCACTGTACCTTGATACCCATTCACCGAAATACGTACCTAATACCAATATTATGTCATTCTAATTTACCATCAAAGTTCGGTGTACAACCGACGCCAGGGGGCTTACCACAAGCTCTTATTGCGATTCAATTATAGGAACGTTTTAACGACGTTTTAATGACGTTTCTTATTGTCATGACAATAAGGTACGTCATTGCACAAAAAGTCGCTGAAACGTTAATACGTTCCTGTAATTGAATCGCAATAAGAGCTTGTGGTAAGCCCCCAGTTGTCAACTGAGATATGTAATAGCCCTGCAGGACAACATAACAAAGTGTCATCCAAAAAATATTAGAAATGAAAAAAATACATCCAATAAAGCAATAAAAGTACACAGAACAGCCGAACAAACAAACAAACAAGGAAAAAGCAAGATTAACACTGGTGAACATCAATAATTGGGCCCAGTACTGGCGACTGAGAGCTCAACAAATATTGGGGAGGACAATATTTATTTACTTACTAATAACCGTGTTGTGATTGCAAACAATAAATAAGATGAAAGGGACATTGGGAAATAGGTTTATGAAGACTCCAGGGAGCTTATTGGATGTAGTTGTACGGTTCGATCGTGATTTGGTTAGTTGAGGTTAATATGTCAACGTTTGTGGTGTTATTGGTGAACGAAATAGTGCGCAAGATAAAGTTATTACAATAACTAAAGTTAACGTTACAAATAAAGCTAGAATCTTGATTCCGAGATGGATAACAGTCCCACAAGTAGTTTTATTTCCTATCACAATATGAATAATCAAAGAAATTTTAATCTATGCACCCAAGTGGTCTCAGTTTTGACTGGAACTTTCAGAACCTTTTCAGAGTTAACCGTTAGTCAAATTAAAATAGCGTGGTATAGTATAGCCTCAGCCTGGGTTTTAGACTTCCGTTGATCTGATGGTTGATCGCGTTATTTCTTTCCGGGATAAAACTTGTAAGCGCCGCGATACACGGACTGCTTGTAGCTGTCGGAACGGGCAGCTACAAGCAGTTGTCAAGCAGTTTTCAAGCAGTCGGCGGGCTGTCTATGCGGCCGACTGCTTGACAACTGCTTGATAACTGCTTGTAGCTGCCCGTTCCGACAGCTACAAGCAGTCCGTGTATGGCGGCGCTTAATGATCACTTCATAATAATAATTATAATAATATCCTGGGTCATTTTTTACACACGGCTACCTGATGCCAAACTAAGCAGAGCTTGTACCTACTATGGAAACCAGACAACTGATATTACTACATATACTACTTTTTTATTTGTAAATACATACTTAATATACATATACACCCAGACTCCGGATATACAGACATGTTCACGCACACAAATGCATGTCCCGGGTAGGAAATCGATCCTACGACCTGCAGCGTGAAAGGCGCCTCCGCGCCAACCACGCTAACGGGCTCGTCATTCCTAATATTACCTACTGGAATTGCACCCAATTCTTATATCACCTACCTACAAGCGTTGTTAGTTTGCAACTATACCTGGCGTTATTGATCTAACAATTTTATTAATAAGTTGTTCTCTATCTTCGTTATCGACTCACCTTTCTCAAGGCTGTCTATCTGGTCGTTGGTGAAGGACGTCCGGTTCCTCTGCAGCTTCCTCTTGAGTCGCAGTCTCATCTGCGAGTCCTCATCTCCTGATGACGCGTGCTCGCTGTTCCCGTCCGAACCGGCTTCTGATTGGAGGGCGGCGTCTGCTGGAGAAGTAGGATTGGTTAATATGCGTTATACTTTAACTTTCGTTACTACTTTTACGTTCGGTAAAGTTTCCTTATAAGTACCTATAATTTTATTTAATTATCAGAATAATAAACGCATAGAGATGAAACTAGAAGAAAACGTTGAAACAAAAAATATTTGGCAATTTTCACTGCCTTCGCGTCCATGGTCACGTGTCCAACATAAGCTGGGCTCTATTTATTATTGACACCCATAATTAAGAGAGTTTAGTTTATGTTGGCGTGTTACAACGGGTGACTGTACATTTTCTTTATCCCTGCCTAGACGTGTGCCCGATGGGATATCCACACAAAATCGCATCCCCTACATTTAACTCAATATATATATTGAGTATATGTATAAATATATTTTAATTAATATTTTATTTATTTTAGTTGAAAATTTCGGTGAATTTCGGTGATAGTCAGTTCCTGTATGGGTCATTCCTGCGAACAAGATTCTCGCCGTGATTTTCGTGGTAATTTTTGTTTTTGTGATATTTAGATAATTTATATTAATAACATAATATAGCCTTTTATACAAGTTCAAATCTCTATCGCTTTTGTAAATCTGATGATAACTTTGGACAGAATTTAAGGTTGAAGAAAATGGTGCCACGAAACTCATGCAGTACCACACGAAACTCACGCAGTAAATTCCGGGTATTTTTTACGCATTATTTATGTACTTAACTATAAGTTTTGCTCTCTTTATGGTTGTTGGGACTTGTGTTTAATAACAAGAGAATATATAAAAGCACAATTTCTGTTTCTGTATGAATATAAAAGACAAAATATGGGGAAAAAATCAAACATAAACTTGTGAGCTGGTTATACTTGATTCCAATGATATTTTCCCTGATTTCTACAAGTTCTGTGTGATATACTACTCCAGATGTCACTTGCAAGCTATTTAACATAGTGTTCCGTTCGTTTTACCAGAGACCACACTCCCAAAAGATGTGATATGCAAATTGTTTGTGATCGTTATACGGCGTCGAAGATTGTTATAGAGGTGAAGAAACTAATATGAAATAGAATAATTTAGGTACTACAAAAGATGTAATGTCTCGTGAAAATTTGAGCCACACTGTGGTCCACACTGTGGTCTAGCCTTGTCCTCTCCAGATGCTTACAAACGCATTGAAATAATTTCACGGAGGTGGCGGCCCTTAGTTCTTATATCCCATCTGGACTGCCATTTGTTCAGACATCTTCGTAAACGACAGAATTCTAAAGCGATCTCGCGTTTTAAGGAACTTTGTGTTCATGTTTTCTGGAGGAGAAAAGTACATGACCGCGGGTCTCTGATTCTTTGGGTCACCTAGGAGCATTTTCGCAAAAATAGCAGAGCCTCAATCAATCCAGCTATAGGACCAACTAGAGCTCGAAACCGATCCAATAGCCAAAGGTGTCAGACAGGGAAACGTTCCATCTTCGAAATTATGATGATGAATGATGTCTTTTATCTTCCCCACTTGAAAAGGTAAAGCATCGATGCTAATGGCGAGTATAGGTGTACTTGTTAGCACTTTCAATTTGCTGATGATATCCTGGTCTGGACTGGAGGATCTCAGCTCTACTTTCTCAATAGAGCTTCCCGTCAGGTGTATCTTAAAATTAAATAGACAAAAAGTAAGTTTAAAAACTAAAACCCGACTACGGAAAAAACGCGCTCTAAAAAGTATGAAACAAGAAAATATTCTCATCTAGAGGATAGCCGTGGTCCGTGTAGGTCATTTAGGGCCAAATGGCACATGAACACGGACCACGGCTATCCTCTAGATGAGAATATTTTCTTGTTTCATACTTTTTAGAGCGCGTTTTTTCCGTAGTCGGGTTTTAGTTTTTAAACTTACTTTTTATTTAATTATTTTGGAGTTATAGGTAACAATATATATATTTTTGAAATGTGCTCATCAAGCTTTTTTATTTGATACCCCACACGGTTTCATTAAAAAATGTTTTTTTTTAGTTCATGACATTATGTCCTCTAGAGGGCGCCATATGCAATTTTATGTAACGTCACATAGCCAACCACCAGCGGTAACCAGCGCGCCATTAAGCCGCTTCTAACGATACCTCATTTGTCAGATTACGACAAGTCGTTTGGAAGTTAGGTGGGAACAGACGCACATACATACATACATACATACATACATACATACATACATACATACATACATACATACATACATACATACATACATACATACATACATACCGGTCAAAATCATAACGCCTCCGTAGTCGGGTAAAAATGAATGTTCTTGCGGCTCTTCTCAATTAAAGCAATATGCTATAATGTTTATATTAACGATTCATAAGCACTACCTAGGTATGAGCTTTGTCCAGAATAAAATCCTAATCAAAATTAGCAAGACCCGATAAACAAATAAAATCGCCCAAAAAAATATTAAATTAAATTATTTTGTTGCGTTGCGGGTTTAGTTTATCCTCTCTCTCTTCCTGACTATGTATCCCACATGGTGGTGGGGTCAGCCTTCCTAGGCTTTCCCTTCCACTTCGCTCTATTCTCGACATCGTCTTCGGATACCTGACACTCTTTCATGTCCTTTAGCATTACAGCTTTCCATCTTGTTTTGGGCCTGCCTCTGGGTCTTGGGCTGGGAATGGAAAGTTGTAGTGCTAAGTTCCCTACTTATTCAGGTGGCCTCCTTTTCACGTGACCATACCATCACAGCCTACTCTTTTGCATCTTGTCGGCGATATCGCGCACGCCCAGGCTTCCTCGCACGTACTCGTTACGAATTTTATCAAGCCTGGTAACGCCACACATCCACCTTAATATTTTCATTTCAGCAACTTGAATGGTATGCACGTTCGTTTGGGTTATGGCCCACGTTTCGCTGCCATACATAAGGACTGGTCTTATGATGGTCTTAATACCCTTTAGTTTTACAGTCATTCTTTTATCGCATGTAACACCAGTTACTTCTCGCCATTTTAGCCACGCTGCAGCTATTCGGTACTGAACTTTGCAATCTACGTTCCCGGAATTGTGCATCATACTCCCCAGGGACTTATACTGATCGCACAAAGTGACCAATTGTCCATCGATGGGAATGGAACTGCTGTCGCTTGGACCTGGTTCGTTAAAGCACATGAATTGGGTCTTTGCTACACTCAGCACAAGGTCACGTCTTGCAACTGGTGTTTCCAAGATAAAAGTGTCTGTTGTAACTCATCATGGCGCTCTGTGCTAGATGGCTACATCGTCAGCGTATATAAAAGTCCACGCTGCCGAATTTTGCGCTAACTCCGTGAGTAAATCCAAATCGAGGCAAAAGGAAGAGACTCAGTACAGACAGAGTCTTGATGTACGCCTGTGACCGCTATTGGTTTTGTCTCACCCACTACCGTCCAAACCATGGATCTTGCACCCTTATACATGTCGGCAACGTTGTTGATGTATTGTTCGGGGACATTATTCCTCCGAAGGCTCCACCAGATCGTGTCTCTTGGGACCCTATCATCAAATGCCTTTTCCATGTCCAAGAATGCAACATACAATGGTCGGTTTTTGGAGTGATATTCATCAGCAATGGTGTTCAGAGCAAACATCGGATCGGTGGTCGATAGGCCAGGTACGACGTGCGGGTTTAGTTTATATTAATAAAAAAATGATATATTTGAATTTTGTTCTTGAGTTTCCTGGACAAATCACTAGGAAAGACGGACACAACCATAAGCAATTAATAATGTAATGAGATGGCAGTATATGTATCAAATGCGATCAACGCTGAGTTTTACGATACCATGGACATAAACAAATAGCGAAGCATCGTGAGACAAAACAATCATTCCGCGACGGGCAAATCATGAGCGTCAGCAATGATGATCGCTGCGTGAGGGATACAACCAGTGTCTGATGCCAATATGTACTTCATATGGCACTGAGACGTGTTCATCACATGAAAAGTCCTACGGAAAATGAGATTCCTGGTAATTTCATGAGATTCGTGGAGAAATTGCCACGAATCTCATGCCACGAAACTCGTCAAATTAAACATATTTCACTTTTATTCTTTCCCTTCAAAATGTAGTATAAATTAAAGAACACTAAATCATACTTCGACAGCTAAGTAATAAGTATTAAAAACCCCAGTATCTAAAGTGACTGCAAACAACAATAAATTTTGTCCACAAAACTCCGGTACATCGGCAAAAAAACTTATTTTTTGGACTTTGATACCCTATATCTCATCGCGGAGGGATACACCCTCGATCATCTCTCTGCTGGACTGCCTCGACATGACTGCCTGTCCGTAGCGACATGAAACAAGACCATAAATCGTTTCATCGTAGACTTATACATCATTTAGTCATGCGCCGTAAAAACATGCACAAACGTGTGACCACCACAAATAGCTGTTTAATATTTAAACTAAACAATAAAATATATTAAATTTGTAATCAATAAAAAGAGTATATTTTTTCAATATTTTTTATGTCTATAACACGATCCTAACACCATTTACCGAAAAGTTAAACGCTATTGTTTCATGAAAGTGAAGCGTGTGACACAGCGAGAACGGCTAATTTGACCCCGATTTTGGTTTTCAAATGAAGTTTGAGTGTATAATTTATTTATTTATGAAATAAAAATTATGTTTTCCAAATAGACAAATGTAGTAAGAAACTAGAAAAATATACTTTTAATCGGTATCTCTGATAAGACCAGAGATAAGACTGTGTGACCGCTAAAATCGAGCTTCGCAGGAACCACCCGTATACACTGCGACAAGGTTCACCACCTGTCACGTTGGGTTCTGACTATCTGGTGAAACGTGGGCCTTGAGATGGCTTAATACCTCCACATTGTGGTGGTGTATGGCCACTCAAGCTTCTGACTACCCCCTATTGGGGATAAAAGTCGTGACGTCTATGTTATGTTATGTTTAAAATTTCGGTGAAAACATCCATGCTTCTAGATCCACCGGTTTAGGCTGTGCATAGACTGTCAGTCATGTATAATAATTTTATTGAGTAGGTATATGATTAAAATAAGCGAAGACCGAAAATTTGTGTCAAAACTTCTCTACATCAAAATAATTTGCCAAGTGCAAGCTTCAAGCTAATTACGATAGTAACTTTCCTAAAAATGTCTACATGACATAACTATCTATAGCACAGGATCCATAACAAACGATCACCAACAGAATGTTTAAAGGGCGCTTCATCATGAACTATCAACAAAGCACTCGAACAAAACGCACTCGACAACGATCAACCAAATGACGACAGCACATTGCGCAACCTACCCCTCATTGCGAAAAATTACAACCATTACCACCAGTCATCGTGACCTATCAATATAACCAAACTATTAAACCCTAGAGTTCAATTTATACTGGTTGTTTACGCCCTCCAAAGATAGGGCTACAAAATTAAACGTTACTCGTAATGTCGACATGCCTCCGGTTAATTGATTAATTTGTTTTATGGCTGGAGCACTTGAGTGCGGGGTTCGGTTCCCGGGTCGGTAATGTTCTTACGGGTTGCTGATTCCGATCAATGGGCGACTGTTAGACAATCTGTCACGTTTTCTGATACGCTGTTGCTAATATTGTTAATGGAACGTCTTTGTGGGTATGTATGATGGATGACTAATATCTGTACCAATTTGGATTAATTTCGTATTTTTTTGGAAGTGCCGAAAGTATTACGATTATTGCCCTCAAAGCTACAATTTCCTATTTGTCAAATTATAGAAATGAAAACCAATATGAAATTTTGTAAACAGCTTTTGAGATTGAACAGCACACATCAACAGATAATTTAGCGACATTGTTTTATAAACTTCTATATGGGAAACTTTTTAATTCATGTGGGTTAAGACACTTAGCGACAGCTATTGGCCGTTTTTCCACTAGCTGGCACGGCACCGGCTTCGAAACACCGGCGCGGGCGCAGTTATTATTGTTCAGTGACCAGTTGTCATTGGTTACTGACTAATGACAACTCCACAAAAAGCTGTCGCCGTGCCGTTGCCGGTGCCGTGCGGGCTAGAGGAAAATCGGCAATTCTATGTTAGAACTGTCAAACGCCATATTTATTTTGTGGATTAAATTATCTGACAATTTTTACTAATTAGTTCACGATCATAAAAAAGTATCATGAAAACGAAGACAAAAAATACATTTGTATAAAAAAGCAGTTGAAAATCGATCCAGACATAAGCACGTTACACATGTACAATATCACTTGAGAAAATGATTGATGCGCGACATTCGCTCAGCGAAACACGGCGGACCTTCCAATCGGTTGACAATTTTGATTGATCGTCGCGTCGCGCGGTCGCGAGTGTGCGCGCGCCCTTAGCCGCGCCGACACGTGCATAATGAGATCGTGTTTACAAATGAATGGTTTGTAGTACGAATTTGAATTTGGAACGTGAAAATGAGAGATGACTGTTTTTTTTAATAACTTACTGGCTGGTTATAAATCGAAAGATGGTACTTAACACGTAGGTTTTGTAGTAGTTCGTTCGTTCGTCGAGTAAAGACTAAAGAAAGAGGTGCCCTTGTTAGATATATGTATGAAATAAAAACGTGGTCATTGTTTTTTCATTTTCATTGTTCTATCAACCGGCAAATAGTTAAACTACTCGCTTCGTTTTATGTCGATGTTAGTACTAGGCCGACCACTCGGCCGAGTTGCTTAGGGCCAGTCCCCTTAGTAATTGGTCCATGGTTCGTTCGCTCGTATGAGGTAGTGTCTAATAACTGGTGTCTGAGTTTATAGGCCGCTCGAAGCATGTCCGAAACGGTATAATGACTGTGATAACCGGATGAGTGTGTGTTTATTTTGTACTAGGATAACCTTAGAATATTAGTTCCCAATTTACTTTCAGACTTAGGATCAATTAAAAATCGTTTGGTGCACCCACCAAATGTACCAAACCCTAAATACGATACCACAGACCATATTACAAATAGAGTAAGCAAGTACATTCAAGCCTCCTATTAGACATGTAGCGACCATACAGGCATTCACGACGCCACCATTAAGATGGCACTGGGTGCAAGCACGCTACAGTACAAAAATGAAGTCTGAATCGCGCAAGCAAGATTCGCAGAACACTTAGTATATATAGAAGACCCCGACAATAACCATTGGGGCTTAGCGGCCGGCCCCGCCAGGCATACCACCCGCCTGGCTGGAAGATCTTCCCTTTTCCCCCAAACTGGTGACCCACGACATCGAACATACGCAACTGAAGTCAACACAAGCAAGCCAGTATCACCGAAGCCACCACAGCCGACTCACCGTGCCAGGTGGTTCTGTGACGCACAGCAAGCCGGAGAAATTGTCAGACCACCACAGCCGAATCACCGTGCCAGGCACACCGTACAGACATTTATTTAGGTAAACACGAGTCTACACCACAAACAAACATTCCATTGTTACGATCCCATTCCGACAATCAACATTTCCATTATTTATCATCGACTCCGCAACATAAAGGAAGGAATTCATTAAAAAAATCAATTCCCTAGGCGGCGGTACTTAGCCACAATTCCACCAATAACAACGTACAAATGATCTAAGGAAAAAACTTCCTCGGCCGCCGAGGGGGCGAAACGAAATACATAAGAGAAATAGTAAGAAAAAGGAACGGAATAAAAGTGGGGGGATGGGAAAAAATTGGAGAAAATAAGTACAAAGGCAGTGAGGAAAGTCGGCCGTCGGGAGATAAAGCGGAATTGGAGTTATCGGGGCGAGACCCGCCGTGTAGTGAGGGTGGGGGCCGATTGCCGGCGCGATTATACCAGATCGATACTGTCACTCAAGCGAGCCGCGTGAAGCGACGAGCGGCCGCGGCGGCGGGTTGACAGATATTAACCCGTTATTGACAGCAGATAAGCAATGAGGAAATATAAATCGCGCGGCAAAGACTTTTTTATAGGTACACAACTAAAGAGCTTATTACACTTGGCTAACTTTAGAAGCCTAAATTCAGAAGCTTCTAAATATTTAAACCATTCTAGCTTCTGAATACCTTGCTGAATGCGCTTACACTTGCCTAAATTCAGTAACGACTAAATTAAGTAGCCTAAATTTAGTTAAGTGTAATAACCCCTTAATGCGACAAACAAGCATAGAAAGAAAGAAAAACTTTATTGCGACTAGCAAAAAATAAAATAATAATAAATATAAAAAAGGTACGGCCGCCTGATGTTAAGCAGCGACCGAAACCTATAGATGCTTGTAATACCAAAGGCATTGCTCGGACATTGCCGACCTAAAGGAGAGTTGGATTTAGGGAGGGATTCCGGCTCTCTCACTCATCGTACGAAACGCAGCTGTAATAGCTACTTTACGCCGATCTTCTGTGAGAATGTAGTACTACCCCAGTCGAGCCAGCCCACACATAGCTGTAGTCAATTGGCTACAGTTTGGTTCTACCACTAAAAAGGTTCAATAAGGTCTTTATTGTGGCCCGCTGCCGCTCACGGCCCGCGCCGCAGCCGCAAGACACGCCGCCGCGGCCGGACAGGGCGCGATCCGCCTAATTCGGCACGCTCCCGCAAATAAACCCTATAATATGCGCGATTCTTTAGCATAGGCACGTGGAAGTGATAGTAAAACTATAAGCATAAAAAAAGTTTGGGGCTATGATGATGGTTTATGATAGACTTACACTGACATTACAAATCACTTTTGTTCCTAGAAATGCTTTGTAAAAACATTGTAAACTGGCTTAGATTTGGCGGTAAGTTTATGGTTGTACTATAAAATTGAGCTGTTCCAAAATAATATTTGGTTATTCGCTTTCGTCAGTCGACAAAGTCTAAGAAGATAGATCCTGCAAGACTTGAGCTTGAACAAGGCTGATTGCGAGCCGCAAGAGTCTCGCATTTCTGCAAGAAAAAGACAAAAACCAAGAGCAACATAAATATTCTATGCTTAGGTAAAAATGACTTAGAATATTTTCATCATTCACTTGCACAAATGACTTGGTATCCACATACATTTTAAGTCGGCGACGTGCAGGCGATGCCTCTGGTATTGTAAGCCTATAGGTTACGATAACTGCTTAACTATAGGCAGGCCGTACGCTGGTTTGCGGCTTAGGTATATAAAAACTTTAGAGACTCTACCTATAGTCTGATTTTTAATTAGACGAAGTAAACTGACAGGGGCAAATGTCACGTTTCGATATAAATAGAACAAATAAGGTTCAAATTCATCGAACAATGACATTTTCAGCTGTCAGTCTACTTCGTTTAATTAAAAATCGGACTATAGTGTGATCTAGACTTATCTAATTAGGCATGTAGCTTTTGAATAAAGATCAATAAACTATCTATAAAGATAACAAATCAAACAAATTAGAGTAGTTTATCTCATCGGCCAATCACTGACAAATGGCCAACAACTTGTCAGCACAAAACATTAGATAAATCGCAAAATTAATCTCAAATACAACATCCACGCCCTAACAGACATGATCATAACCAATTAATTTGACCTCACATGTCCCCAACGATTGCGATGCGTCCATACATTTTACGAGCATCTAGGGAGGGCGGGGGTCAAGACAAATTGGTTGTTTTGTAATCAACCACTCACTTAATGTAGCTGAATTAGGGTAGATAACAACCAGTTTTTATTATTGTAGTGCGTCGTGCGTCTAGTGGGAGTGCTCGCCTAATTTTCTCGAGGGATTAGGGGATTAGCAGAGAGAAAATGTAGTAACATCTAGTAACATGGTATCTTTAACTGTGTCGGTAAATTATTTTAGTTACGTTAATTAAGCTATATAAAAAAAATACTGAAAATTTACAGCATTTCAAGTACGTACGGGCTTTTAGAATTTATAGAAATGTTCGTACATTTTTAAAACAAAAAGTGTTTTGTGAATAGATGGGTACTTTACATAAATGGAGGTCACTTTGTGTACGAAGTATTTTAGTAAAACATAAATAAATTAAAAAAAACTTATATATAGGTATCCTATAAGTTATTTTATTCGTACACGATAACATCACTACAACCCAGTGGTTCTAAATTCAAAAATACTTTAACAAAAAATTCTAACTTAATTTTAAATTTAGAACATAACTTTTTTAAACGCCGCGAACCCTTCTAAAACACATAACGATCAATTACAATCGTCAATTAAAATCGAATGAAACATCGTTATTACGTCATAATCGTTGTAACGCGAGCTCTAACACGTGTTACGTTGAACGACGCACACTCCACATGTAAAGTCAATTACACAACTGCTCCACTCAATATGAATCGCTTTGGCAATTGGATAAAAAGGCATTGTTTCGAGTTAGTGTTGCAGAGGGCGCTCTAGTTGAAGTGATCGCGAGTTGAGTTGAAATCGATAGCTTTAGTTCTTTCTTTTTTACTTTTTACACCTGGAGGTAAAAAGAAATTTTAAAAAGTAAACGCTGTATTTTCAAAAAAAATAACAAACATTCAGGCTGAAAAATATCTCTACCAAATAACCTTTTAACAGAAGTTAAGAACGAATACCTAGAACTGAAAATCTACCTCAAAAGTCCCACTTAACCGTTTGAAAACGTCATCATCTAAGCTCACTTTGATTTGCATTCAAGCTTTTGGCGGTTCGAGCATTGCATGTATAAATTACAAAATTGAATTTTCAGTTGCACTATTTAAAATTGTATTCTATCAAACGGTATAGAGCAAAACCGCGGGTACAAATAGTGACACGAATGATTTGCCGGCGGCTGCGGCGAGTCAGTGCCTGCCCGCTCTCAAATATTTACCCCCACTTTCATACCTAACTGGATCCGTTGTATGTTTAGAAATTGCTCAAATTTATCGGTAACGGTATTTTCGTGAAGCTTTCAGAGGGCTTACCACAAGCTCTTATTGCGATTCAATTACAGGAACGTATTAACGTTTCAGCGACTTTTTGTGCAATGACGTACCTTATTGTCATGACAATAAGAAACGTCATTAAAACGTTCCTATAATTGAATCGCAATAAGAGCTTGTGGTAAGCCCCCAGTTCACGAATCTCACTGGCGACTGAATTGTCAAACCAGACGGTGCTTAAAATATTTGAGACGTGTTGACACAGTCTTTAATAGTTTTCGTTTGAATCTTACGAGGTTTGAGACGTTAAAAATAAACAATTATTTTTGAGTTAGGTTTCGGTATTGTATTGTGCAATCTGCATTTCTGTACATGTCGTTAAAAGTAAACTATATAATTAATAAAAAAAGATCATGATACAGAGATCACATGCCATAAGTTATCCCGTATTGTATTCTCAAACCTTGAATTTTGTTGGAAAGTCAAAGTTCTAAAGATGTTCAGTTAAATTTTGTTCCTGATGTTATGAATGTTAACTAGTTCGAGGAACTCAGATTTTCAATAGTTTTTTCGTACCGTTAAACAAGTGATATAATTGAAATTGGAAGCTTATTAAACAAATCAAGTACCAGTTATTAGTGTCAAACAGTGCAGTGTTTGGCCACACCACTATCACTAATTCCAATGTGTACCTATATCCCGTCACACAAACAATTTGTCCAATTATTTGTGCTGTGGCCCACTGGCCAAATATTGTGTGATTTTGTTTGTGTGGGCGAGTTCAGCAACGATTTGACGTGTGATAGTATGATATAACTAGTTCTAATTATCATTAGCCAATTATGTAAGCTATAGGAAGTCAATTATGTCATAAGCACACTTAGTTTTTGAAAGTTTTAACTCTATCTCAATTATGATCAGATTGTTCTTAAAAGGAGTCGGGATTAATTGAAATCGAGTAAGTATCAATTAAGTACTATTATAAAATTAGTTTTAGTATTTTTTACCATTTTCAATAGGTAACAATTGATAGGAATTGTTTCCACTGTGCATTGTTAGTAAAGTGCATTCAGAGTGCGTTCACCTTAAGTTATAAAATAAGTAAGTATACTTTTAAAAAAATCATTCGTGTCATCATTCCTGCCATTTAAAATATGCACATACGTATGTGACTGGGAGCAACCATCACACTCGGTAGCGAGTTTTTATGTGAAACACATCGGCCATTTTACTTTTTTTTTGTCCATTTTGTGTACTTCCGAAACATTGAGTGGTGCCATCGATCCGTGAGGAACACACTGCGTCGAATATTAAAAAAGTGGAGCGATGTTTCAGGAATGAAAAAATTGCTACAGCTTTTTTATGTAACTTTTGATACTGTATGGGATTTTACCACTACTAAATATTATTTTATTGGAATGTAGTCTTTATCATACTTTCTTTTTGCTATAATAAATAAAGATAATAATAAATATCGCCAGACTGACGCACGAGTGTATGGTCCCAATCTAAGCAGTAACTATCGCTACCGTACAATGGACTGGGGGCGATCCCAGTGATACCCAAACCAAAGCAAATTACGAAAAGAATAAAATAATATTACTAAGTGACAATTAGTAGAATATCGATAAATATTAATTAAATCGTAGTAATTGAACATTTTACATCTTCGTGTAAGTATATCTGAAAAATTGTACGTAAAAACCCTCATGATAGAGCTAGTTACTGAATACGAAAGGTAAACTAAAAACTAAACCAACTAACTAAAGAATGAACTAAACTATACCTTGTAATTTTCGTAAATAAACATTTTCATCGTACACAGCCGACCGTTAGCAATAAAAGTGTCCCTTCGTACATAACCATAATGTGTATTCGTATGTTGAACTATGTATATGTTTGTCTCTACATAGAGCAGATATTAGTGGCTTTAGGTCGGTTCGATTTACATAGATGTAAATAATGCGATGTCTACAATTGTGAGCTTTTATAATACTTTATGGACAATATTTTTGCGAGATCTTTGTAATACTAGCTATGCCCGCGATTTCGTACGCGTAAAGTTTAGAAAGATACTACCCGCTACTATGTCGGCGTGTAACTTAATGGGTTTTATTTTTTTCCGCTGAACCCTTATTCTGTTTCTGTACTCCTCATAACATCAGCTATCAGCCAGTGAAAGTCCCATAAAAAAATTGGTCCAGCCGTTTCGAAGATTAGCCGGAACAAACAGACAGACAAAAAAAAGTTTTTTGTTATTATGTACTACCGTATATACTTTCATATGCATTTAGTAAAAACCTGTTACTTTGACATTACAAACAGAAACTTCAATTATATTTATTTGTATACATAAATTATATTTATTTGTATACAACACATCGCTAACATTTTTCTCTCTCAATATCCAACAGCGCTCAATTCCAAGAAAATTCGCGGAAGTGCTACGCCTGAGACGGAAACAAAAAAATGTCTCGTCACACACTCGGAAGAAAACAGCTCTTTGCTACAGTGCCGGTATTCGGGTCACGTGCGACAAACAACGCCTACGGGTGTACGGGAGACATGACAGTAGGTCAGGTTCGTTCAATTGTTTAGAAGAGGTACCGCATTTAGGGCGAAAGGAAATGCAGCCAGCGCGTGTGTTGTGTGTGAAGTGTTTTCAACAAGCCTAAACCATAAACTAAAGGTTCATAAATGATAAGTACCTATGCAAAAGGGAATAACTCTACTAGACTTCCTACATTTATCGGAATTGCGAAGCAAACATTTTTCCTTCACTTATTTATAAAATCTAACTGGAAATTACAGAAGCAAGTATATTTAATAACGGAATAGGTAATGATGAAGAGATAACAGGTTTTTTTAAAATTTAATTGTTATTGATATTACAATATGACTCTGCCTACGACACTAGATATTTATTGAAATTGCAAAACAGTTTTTTTATTAATTTCTTATTTCAAAAATAATCCAATCGGACGACACTTATCAATAATGCTTCAAGCCAGAAATCCCTATAAGGACTTTAATTTGAAAACGTTTACAAAAAGTTTCTACCGACTTAACCTTCTCTTATTTGTCTCCTTTGTGACGCGGTCTCCTACGAGGTAGATTTCCGAGGCTCTATTGTGAGGAAGCGTAGAGTCAAGGGGTTAATCTTTCACCTAACCTCTGATGGGGTCATTTTTGAAGGACCCCTCACTTGAGTGAGTTTATTAGCAACTATGAAGTGAGATGAGTGAACAACAGGTGAGTGAGTTCTTATTGGGTAATTAATCACTGAATACTTATAGCAACTTAAATTAGAGTGCTCTATAAAAAATACAGATAACGCCGTCTGAAACTTAAGACTTAAGAATTTGAGGAGCGTTTGAGTGTCCGGTCCACAAAGTGTTATAGGATGTATTTTTTTACTACGTTTTGGATTGTATTTATAGGAAATAAAGAAAATCTTTGCGGTACGGCATAATATAGAGCCTGTACTTTATACTACTTCCTTTAGGAAATAAAAATAAAACTTGTCTATGGGCAATACAGACGTGATACAGAATACATATAGTATGTTATAATTTTGGTCCGGTAAAAAGGTTTTTCCTATTTTGTTTTAATAGATAAGTATGTACAGTCAACATCAAAAGTGGCTTGTTATATCAAATATCCATTCCTCCATAATAACCACATAAACACGCCATAATGATAACTCTAGAAGATCTCTAAACTACACTATTGTAGAGTATTTCGTATCAGAATCGCATACTTTCGAAACCTTTAGATGTCATACTATTTAATTATGACGTGCTTAACAAATATATTCTTTTAGACAGTTGACATAACAAGCTACTATTGGTGTCGACTGTAAGTTCTAAGCATAAAAAACCTAGGCATTTAATTTAAAAAAAAAAAAAAAACTGTTCGCCCAAAAGTCAACTCTCCCCAACCCATTGCTACATACTAACAAGCCGACAATAAACTAGATTACTGCCTAATACATCCCATCGCACACATGCCTAATACATAACTAGAAATAAAACACAAAAGAGGCATATAATCCCGCTCGCCGCACCGCCGAGGTGTTTGGGAAGAAACTCGGTAACAACGAACCGCCACCGGGGTGGGGGCGGCCCCCGCCTGCCCCCATTCAAGAAAAGGGGGCGCGCAGGGTTAGCGTTTTGCATGTATTGAATGTTCGAATATGGAATTTGAAATGTTTAAGTACACGGGTCTGTCTGTGAACTGCTATTCAAGTTTTTTTTCTCCATTGTAAGTGTGCGTATCTATCTATAAAATGTAACGTCACGACTTTTATCCCCGTTCGGGGGTAGTCAGAGGCTTGAGTGGCCATACACCACCACATTGTGGAGGTATTAACCAACTCAAAGCCCACGTTTCACTAGATAGTCAGAACCCAACGTGACAGGTGGTGAACCGTGTCGCCGTGTATACAGGAACTGACTATTACCTAATCCCGAGGGATAGGTAGGTTTCCTCACGATGTTTTCCCTCACCGTCAGCGAACTGTAAATTATGCACATAGATGAAAATTCTATCTATACACCTGTATTACACAGACTGTATATTCAATTCGTTTAACGTATCTAATCTATTAGTTCTATTTTCTTATTTCTATTTTCTTTTACCTAAATTAAAATTGCGATCCCACAGTCAAACCGACTGCTCGGTTTTGTGGGACTATGTTATATTATTATTATTCAATGTTTTATGAAATAAATAAAAATAAAAATAAAACAAGAAGTTTCAGACGCCAGTCCATATTTTGATTTGAGTTTTCCGATAAGTACGCAAATAAGAAAATCTGATTATAATGTCTGCAGTCTGTTTGGAAAAAGGCTTTCCCCCTTATTCATAGAAATTTATAATCGACCTGCAGTGGAATTACAAGTCACATTTGTTCCTAAAAATGCTTTTCAAAACCATTGCAAACTGGCCAAAATCTCTATGAATAAGGGGGTTTATCTTTTAGTATTATTTACGAAAATACCCATAGATGTTGAAGGTAAATATACGAGAATTAATTTAAAAGCTACTTAGAAATAGCTAGACCTCATAAAAATCGTATAAGATTGCAAAGAAGAAACAATTTGATTGTTTCTATCAATTTTGACGTCTGAACGCATAGACATAATGTCATTAACTGATGGCTCGAGCGCGGCAACCCGTGACATGTGTACGCACCAATTAATGAATCCTCATATAAATTTGAGTTCAAAAGAGTTTATTACGTAATCCGTGTCAACCCTATCCGTTATTCTGTCCCCAAAGGCACGACTCGACGCGGCGTCAAAGCGAAATAGGAAAGAACATCCACCGGGCGTCTCTACATCTCTACCGTCTCTACCGTGTAACGTCACATATCAGTAGGTAGAGCGAGCTCGATAATGTTCCGCCTGACTAGCACAAAAGTGAACGCTACGTGTCCGTAACTTCGAGGGATGTTGAGTGTGTCATACCTGTCGCTGTTTCAATTGGAAGGATTAATAAATTGTGAAGATCTTCTTCTTATCCTGTAGTTAGTGGACAACCTAGGCCCGAGCTATCATTTAACCACTAGAAAACAAATGGTATTTAGAGAGAGAATATTAGTATTATGTTCGTGCTTACAAATCGTACATTCTTGCCGATCGCCAAAAGTTTACAATTTACAATGAAGAATTCACGAAGATAATGTTAGAGATCAGTGGTTTCGCAATGGCTAATTGTTAGACGACTCGGGGCTTTCATGTGACGTAAGATGGTTTAACGACTAATGTATACAGGGTGAATTTGAAATCATGTGCATCCTTTTAAACAACACACGATTCAGAATATTCAACAAATCAATGATAAAAATTAATTGCCCTGGTAAGGTATAAAAGTTAACCGGTTTGCTTATTTGCTTACCCGAGCATTTTGTTTAATCAATCGATTTTTTAATTTACGTTCCCAAAATATTCTGAATCATGTGTAGAGTCAGAGTCTAAAAGGATGCCCATGATTTCAAATTCACCCTGTAGATGAATACCCGTACAGAATTATTACATGCCCTCTGAAGCACGAAGACGCTCAGTTCAATGTCACTAAATGTTTGGCATTTCCAAGCGTTGCGTTCCGATTAGCTCCGAACTCTACATTTTTTTTATATTTAGCTTACGCTTACCTCTTTTATGCTCCTCGGTAGCCCCCGTCCTATTCAGCTGGGGCGGTAACGGGGCAGGTATCGCAGGGGCGGTTGGGGCGGTGGGAAGGCCAGGGTACCACCACCCCGAGGCTGCTTGACCGTTGAACATCCTCAGCTTCTCGTACACGCTGTCGTTCTGCGCAGACGCCGCTTGCTCCTTTTGAGATGCTAGGTTTCGAAGCACCCGGTTGATTGAAGAAACCTGTTAGGAGCAAAGAGTTATAGAACTTCCTATTGTTTATGGTTAAGAGTATAACCGATTAAGTACTTAACAAGGAGCAAAAGTGGTAATTTGCCATATAAAATATACCACATTAATGTCAGATCGACAGGAATAAAAAATATTTCTTAATTTATTTTTTAAAGTTCGCAAATTTTGTAGGAGTCCATGGGCCAGATAACCTTATGGCAGTGAATGTTTAAGGGCCGTAAGACACAATTGATCAATCGTAGAGGTTGAAACTATTGATTATTTATTTATGGAAGACGGGAGTTTAAACTCTCTCCCGTGGTTTAAGCTACAATTGATCTAACGACCCTAAGCGACATACGATCGAATAAGTTAAAGAAGCACGACTTGTAAGAAATATTAAAAATATCGTTTGTATTCCCTATAGTCATGCCAATAAGAATTGATCTAAAGGAATAAAACAGCACGTCCATTTAAAACTATCTCATACGATATTCTATGTATACCTACAAATGACACCCGCAAATAACTATTTAATAGGAAACAAATTGCCCACCAGGCACCACCCTTTAAACTGCAAACACGTGTAATTTAAAATGTAATATGATTACTAAATTCCAATCGGGAGCCTCAAAGGGCCACAGATTAGGGCATCCCGCCCCCCTGACCGCACCCACACCCCCGTAGGGCCTAAAAACCCCAATATCTATCTACTTTCGCCGAAAGGCACGCATGCGTAAAAACCTAACGCACACAAGTATAAAATTCTATGTATGCCCATTTTGGCGGGTAGTATTTATAGTTATATAAGGCTGGGGCGTCCCTAGTATAATATCTGTTTTCTCGTCGCCATGGCAACGGGGAAAATGTATTTTTCCCGGGAAATCGGCGAAGGGGAGCGATTACAATATAGCGAATGTTCTACGGCGCTAGGTATTTTGTTCGGTAATCGAAATTCGGAATGAAAAGATGAATGGTGTTGAGTGGGGGGTGTTTTCGAGCGTTTTCCGCCCGGATGTGTTGGGCGAAAGATAGAGTCATGAAATGCAAATATACTACTGAAGGGATGAGTAGAGAAGTAAGTTAAACTTTTTTGTTTGTTTTCTGAATTAATGACCTCTGCCAAACTCTTCGGAGAAGACAGGTATAACGGTAGGTTTATTTTAATTCAGTACTTACGTAAAATTATGTTAATTTAATTTAGATAATTAGGTAGATAGTTATAAATCAGTATGTAGAGCCTTACTTTGTAGTTATTAAAACGCGAATAAGTTTATAAATTACTAACGCTGCGTTCACACTAAGAAAACGCCAATTTTTTGAAACATTTTTTACAGATAATGGCCGTATTTGGCACCCGTATACCGGTTGTCGTCTTCATAGTGCGACCGCTAACTCTACCTATCCACTTATTGTGAGATTCACACAAAATTTGTAGAGAGTCAGCAAAATAGGTATATTTTCAGTGCGCGCATTCAGTTCAACGTGGTGTAACCTGTTCGATTTAATCCCCTGTACCGCTAATGGAAGGTAATGCCTGTATACAGCCACC
The DNA here is from genome assembly GCA_947859195.1 of Drymonia ruficornis. Classification (NCBI taxonomy): domain Eukaryota; kingdom Metazoa; phylum Arthropoda; class Insecta; order Lepidoptera; family Notodontidae; genus Drymonia; species Drymonia ruficornis. The sequence continues at coordinate 4,654,270 of OX401925.1, read as the reverse complement.
TCGTGATAAAACAATACCCACTATTATACAGCAATATAATCCATTGTGAGATAAGTAGAGATCTAAGTACTCTATCACGTTTACAAGCTTGAAAACAATTACTTGTACAAAAAAAATGAGCAATTTAAAAAAATACTAGTTCGATTTTCAAAAGGTCAAATCAGAAAATCTTATTCGATAAAAAATTAATAATCTATTCGACTAGGTAGAATAAATACGAACGAAAACATATTCGAATTTTGAATATAGAACCAGCCAATAGGAACGGTGCATTTAAACATGAGTTCTGTTTATGACAGCAGCCCGACCAATCAGATAGGTACGGAAGATTAAAGAGCGGTACACGTTCCTATTAGAATTTTAAAGGATTTATTTTCTTTTTTGCTCTTGTAAATGAATAATTTTGTTTGAAGTGGTGAGGCGGTGACGGGTGAATAGGAATCCAACGACAAAAAGAAATTGGATTCCCTATTTGAATAAAAACGAATAGATAGAAATGAGTGTAATGATATAGGTAACTGACGTTTTTTGTTACTAAACTTTTATGAAAATCAAAATTTACGTCTACACCTATAACAAGAAAAAAAAATAGGTAGTGATTGATTGATTTGAAAATGTATGTATGTCGAAAAAATTGTAAAACAAATAAGGAGTTACCTACACTAAAAACGTTATGTTACGTAAGAATTTTTACCAGAAAAAAAAATCAGCACGTGTCTACTTCAAATGGAGGTTAGTTTTTTTTATCGATCGAATCGTCCGTATTTGTTCAGTTGTCATTATTTGAGGAATCGACCGGCTAATCGCGTATTCTTTTACATTATTACGCAAGAATGAACGCAGCTGTTGTGTTTTTTAAGGATTTTAAATATTTTTTTGGTCCAATTTGTACTGCTAATTGGCTTTATGTTTGAATAATAGCTTGTAATTAAATACGGTAACTATACATTTAGGGTGGTACATACCTAGGTATCTATGTATTTGTTTTTAAGTTTTTTAGTTATTAAAATAACTTATGAAACGGGTAATAAAATTGAAAAATAATGTTAAATTGGATCTACCTATGCATTAAATTTCATGATCACAACATTTTATTTCTGTACATCTGTCACATACGCCCTTTTGGAAGCAAGCGACCCGAATTAGTGGCCAGCGAGGTGTGTAAAGGGTGTAAAACTTTCGGCAGTTTTAGACACGGCTTGTGACGCGGAGCTAGCGGCTGTGTGTGCTGTGCTGCCCTTGCATCAGGGGCTTGTAACGAGATTTTTTAAATTTGGAACATGGGGTATACGTTCCATATTTAAAAAATCTCGTTAATTCAAATTATAGAAAGCACTTTTGTTTCTAGAAATGCTTTAAAAAACTATTGTGAACTGGTTAAAAATCTCTATAAATCTAGCGGTTAGTTTGTAACGGAAAATTATATTTCAAAATAATGGAATATAAATTAAAAAATAAATACGTTTTGTAAAATAATTGAAGTCTTAATCACGCTACAGATTTTTATTTTTGATTTTAAAAAATGAATGGCAAGGAGTCGCTAGGGCAGAGATCAGTGGAGGAAGATGAGAGAGGCCTTTAACGAGCAGTGGGACGAAATAGGATAGTAATAAAAAAACAAGAGTACAGTTCACAAATAAAAAATAGAAAGCGTAAAAGGAACATTTATTACTTTTATTGTATTAAACCAAGCCGCGAATATGATTATCCAGTACCTATAAACGCTTAAGACATATACCCGTACACCTACCGTATAAGGAAAGCGAAACCCGATACCCTGACACCACTCAACTTTGTGACAGGCGCATGTGCGCAGACGCAGACGACGCGACAACACCCCGGTAAAACTATTATTATTAATTTGAAATTGGAAATTTTTACTTTTAAATCTTGTTCATGAAACCAAGAACATTCCCGGTATTTTAGATGTTATTGTTATTAACTCTACCTACTCAATTAATAAGTGGCCAACATTTTAGAAACAAGTATTTTTTTAAAATATTACATGAAATAAAACGTGCTCCTCACTATCAAAGTGATAATATACCTAACATTTTTAAGCAGCCAAGCAGAAAAGTAAGTTATTCTGCATTTCAAAAAACTCAAACACTATCATATCTAATTTAAGAACCCTAACAAGATTGTGCTTAGATAACCTCACTTCTACAGTCAAACTGCTAAGCGGACGAGACTTAACCTTCATTATAACAGATAGTATCTAACACGTAGCATCTAATTAAAGACGAACGCATTATATCGAGTTTCGCGACGAACAGTGATAGCGGCTCGTAGATCATTTCTGAACGCGCGGGCGTTCCGACGTCATAATGACAGTTGACAGGTGTCACTATCAGGGCTGCCAACGTTGGAATACATTTTATTAATATCGATGTATTGACAACATTAATTTGCTGTCAATACTAATTTGTGTATCCTTACAAACTTTTGTTTTTCTTAATTCAGGCGTAGATTGTAGTAAGTATAGTCCTTGTGTCAACGTGTTCAAATTAGATGATTATTATCAATAGATATCTAGTATAACTAGGTATAGTTACAAGCTTTTAATTCGCCAGACAACATTTCATATTTTAAATTGCTATCATTTCATAGACTTCATCATCTTACTCCTAAATGGACGTCTTCAGTTTTTTTACAACAAATAAACGAAATGCAAATAATTTCAGCAAAGAAATCATAAGCTGACAGCCCTACGGCAACCTGCGCGAGCGCACTCATTACTCGGCCGCGGGCAAGCGATAGATCATCCGGCGAGCGATAGTGCTAAGATCCACCCGCGTTGGTGGTCTCTCGTGGCGACACGAAAAAAATATTATATTGTTAGAAAATCGACGTTTACGCGGTTGACTGAACTTATAGAGCGAGATCCAATCGATCAAAGATGAATCGGTTTGGTGAGAGTATTGGTGGTAGAGCGCTGTAGCCAATTGACTGCAGCTCACGGGCTGGCTCGACCGGGGTAGTACCACCCTCTCACAGAAGATCGGCGTAAAGTACCTATTACCTACAGCTGTGTTTCGGACGATGAGGGAGAGAGCCGGAACTGGGGTCTGATAGCGACACTATGCAACATTGCAGCAATTCTGCAAAAGCAATTCATTTTTCCGACCCTCCAGCAAAATCCGCAAAATTTCCGTGAAACGGTCACAAACGGCGTTTCGTGACTATTTTACAGAAATTTAGCGTAATTGCTAGAAAATCAGAAAAATTAATTACATTGGCAATGTTGCATAGCGGCGCAATTACCGCCTATTAGGTCAAACATTACGGTAATTTTGGTACGAGAATCGACTATTGAATAAACTTCCTTCAAAACATCACTCGTCTTACCTCACATCCTGTATAAAATAATCATCTAAATACCTTAGCAAAGTAACCAACATTTTAATCACCAAAGCGATTTCCTACTAAAGGAGCGTCTACAAAAGTAAACATCTGACATTGAATGGGGATCCCGCACTAAATCCATCCACTATTCCTCGGCCATTCACCACGGAACCCAAGGTATCTAGACAAAACCCCATTACTATCAATAGAAATACCCATAGTAGAGAAGAGCCCTTCTTACTATCCCATAGAGCAGGAGTCGGCAACCTGCGGCTCGCGAGCCACATGCGGCTCTTTGGATGTGAAGCTGCGGCTCTTTATAGTTCCATACGCAAATATTATTTATTTTATAAAAAAAATACATTTAAAGATCGTTTTAAATCTATTAACGAGGATTAGGCACCATTTCTATCTCTCAGTCACTTCTACTCGCTTTTCACCGTACCCCTCCCCGTGACACGCGTCGTCACTGTCGTCAGTCCGCGAAAAGCCAGTTGGAAGAGTTGGAGATCCAGAAATGTATGTACGTAACGCAACAAAAGTGGACAGCTTTAAAAGAAATGCCGCGAGTTGAGGCACTTATATTCGACGCATGGATTATTCTTCCAGATTGCTACAGTGAGGTGAAGAAGTTGGCATTTGGAGTGCTGACTATCTTCGGATCGACATATTCGTGCGAGCAAGCGTTCTCTTGCATGAATATAAAATATAATTTGAAATAAGAAACATTTTTTGTGGCTCTTTAAAAACTTTGTGTAAATGTAAATTGTAATTTTTGGCTCTTCCGACTTAAAAGGTTGCTGACCCATTGGTTGCCATAGAGTAAAGTAGAGCGTGGTAGAGCCCTTACTATTAGTATTATCTATAAACATTTTAGCGTACACGGTTAACCCGCGGAGACCCGGGTTCTATTCCCCGGCGGGAAGCGGTAAGGGTGCGGTAGGGGTGGTTTTTTGCAATACTCCGGGGGCGCTCAGATTGGGGTGTTTCAGTTCATTATTGATGTTAAGTTGTTGTCGGTGATTTTGGTTGAAGTGGTCTCTATTTTCATATTTTTTTCTTTAGTCTATTGCAATTTTTTTATTTGGCCTAGTTATTGCAAAGTTGGGCAGTGGTCTCCTATTAAATCGGATGCTTACAGCGTCACGAGTAAGCCGCGTCACATTGCTTACTATAGAAATGTACTGTTGTGGTCTCCTTCACACGCCGTCGTCACTATAGTAGAATTGTGACGCGGCGTACGCATGACGCTGTAAGCAGCCGATGGCATTTAATAGGAGACCACGGCCTTATAGAAAATTATAGAAAGTTATGATCGACCTGCACTGGCATTATACACTAAACCCATTGTAAACTGGCTAAAAACTCTATAAATATGGGAGATAGAGTGTGAGATGGTAAATAGGTAATTTAATTATCATAGTGTAAAAGGTCTCTTTACGGTATGTTATGAGAAATATATGAAAAATATACAGCATTTTCCTAGGAACCTCAACCCCGTTTTATAAACTTTTATTTAAAAAAAATTGGTAATAGCATTTTACCAAATGCGTGAATTAATTCATAAACATCTGCTATTAAAAATATAAATAGTAATAATATCGCAGAAAATTAATACGCACAGTAGTAATTACACACTAACTGTATGGGTCCAAACTAAGCAACGTTTGTACTACTATAGCTACTATACAGTGGACTGGGGGCGATCCCAGTGACACCTAGACCAGAGAAAATTACGAAAAGGCTGTTCCCGAAATTTGCCTCTGGCGGGAATCGAACCTGCAACACGATGCCGTGAGCCAAGCAGCCAAACTACTACGCCAAGCGGTCGTTAAAAAAGGGCGTAAGTGAAGTAACTCAGTTATTATGATTTCGATAATAAGTAGCGAAGAACAAAAGGGGATAACTCCTAATGTCATTAATTCTCATAAGCACACAAACGCCCCCTCGCGTCCAATCTGTGAGTAAAGTGACAAATATGTCGGTACGTCACAGCGCTTGGAGAGTAACTGAGAGCAACGACGTGTGACTGAGGGGAGTGTATTGTGCCTGTTTTAAATACCGTAATATTGAGGATGAGACGGCGGTGGAATATTGTAAATCCACATTGTAGCATTGGTATTAGCTCCCAATTTAATGAAATGAAATGAACATGGAAAAATGAAAAAAAAAAAACTGTAACTGAAATAAATTATTTGCTAATAAAAATGATTTGGTTTGATTTTTGACTGACTTAAGACTTAAGAATTTAGGTCTTTATGATCCACAGAAAACGTCGACCACTAACCAACCACAAATACAGATTGAGGCAGTTCAATAAAAAATATCTTAAAATGTAATAGCGATTAAAATTTCATGATCACGGTGAAAATTTCATTTTTAGTGACAAAAACCCATAATGTCACGCCAAAAACGTACTCAAAATCGCTCTCAGACTTGAGATCGATATTAACACTTAGCTTAGGTAAATTACGACATTTATTTTATTGCAGTAAAAATACTGTAATTTAGTGATAAAATCCAAAAGGCGTCTTTGCCATATTTAAATACAAAATCGTTTAATACGCGTCTCAAATTACAGCCGTATTGCGTGTAAACGTTAACGAAAACGAGAGCGGTTATATAAGGCCACATAATACTGTACGCACGAAGCCCCCGAAATGCCCGACAGTAGCGTTTTGGAGGTGTCAGGTTGCACGAGGCCTAATTCTGGCAACAACGTACAATAATATCAGGTTTGTTTATACAAAATATAAAAATCTATGCTGAAATTATTGTTGTTATGGGTATTCCTGCTTATGTTGATTTAGTTAATTATTCAACTGATTGAACTTGTCATAAAGTTAGAAATGCCCTCGCCGTATTGCCAAAAATCTTCTATAAAAATATGTTGTTCTTTATCATTTAGAAAACATCGTTTTTTTAACTCACAATTAGATGGTCAACTTTTTATTTATTTATCGCCTTTTATACCTACCTACGTATCTTATTATTTTTAAGACATTTAAAACAGGGGATAAACGAAAATTCGAAAAAAGGCATAGTTATATCACGATTCTCACGTTCGACTTAAATCAATATGAGTAACATCAGAATCAGACACCAAGCCGGCGCGCTCCGCTCGATCGAACTCATGAATTCTAAATTTAAATTAGATGTCTCCAAATCGTATTTAACGGTCCTTGGGCGCGCAACTGTTGATTGGCGATGGTTGACGCTTCGCTCTCTGCGGTTGGCAGCATTGTTTTCGAATTACCTCTCTTGGACATTGATTTTGCTAAAGTTTAAGGCGAAGGAACGTATCTATAGAAATAGGTGATCGTGTGAGCAATATTATGACATCTTGTGGCTTCATCTTAAGAGGAAAAATGTATTTATTTATTTATAACTAGGAAAAGCAACAACTTTTAAATTCAGAGGTGGTAACGATTATACAATTTACATCATAAGCCCGTTTCGCATGCGCGTTCGTTTTCGCATAATGAAAGTGATTACCTATCAGAGGTTCGTTAAAGTTCAATAAGTGAGAGTCAAGCTATTGACAAAAGCAAGCCTTACATTGCCTATTACTACTAAGAACGGGTTCTTTATAGGTAGGTATTGTAGTTAGTTTAGAAATAGCGACATTAATCTATCGTTCCTTTTCTAATGTGGATTACCGAGATCACTTCTGGACATTGAATATAACGGTACACAGAAAAACTGCATGTTACGATATTTAGCAAAACATATTCATAAAAATATCTGCGGATTTAAAACCGTCAATTCCTTTGCAATAAGCGGTTGACGTTAATCCATAAGACAGGGCCCGCGATACAACTCAATGCAGATCCTTATGACATAACCACAAGAGCGAGAGGGATGGTGAATATTCTGTGCATTCACGCGTTATGGTGGAATTATTGTATGAGGGCTTGGGAGAAAAGAGGCGTAAGAGTGATATGTCATTTTTAATTTGTAAAAAATATACATGTGAGTAAACCCAGTATCCTGTTCTAATGTAGGGTAATGTTTAACTATATTTGGCGTTTCTTTCCTAATTAGTTATTCAGAATAATTTTCTTATAACATATATTTTTTGAATCGAACTGAATGTTACGCCATGTCTTTAATCATCAATTCCTTTACGAAGTTTTGTTATATTTTAAATACAAATTAAGTTTCACTTAGCTCTTATCAATTAATAATCTCTACATTTAAGAATAGGGTCCCTAATTAATTTTAAAAATAAGTATGCATGCAACGAAATCGCCACATTATATAATCCACATTTTACACTTACAACGTTTTGCCGCCGAGCTGTAATCGATTGTTCCACGTATTTTTGTCCGCTTTTAGTTGGTAAGAAACATCACGCCCATTCGACCGTTATGACTAGGCAACGGAGCGCAGAACATACACTCATCTCACTCTTACACGTGTGTGAAACCATCATACCGTTCTCCTCACCTATTTGCCCAGTGGGCCGAGTGCGTAGGTACGACAGTCATAAAAATAGCCCCTTTGGCGCCGAATCTTCTGGGGGCTTTCGGTATTTCGATTTTGTGTCCTCTCGTTATGTGGGGTGGTGTAGGTATTTTTTATGATTAGATAGCGGCAAGGGCTGACTTTGATATCGTATTTTAATTGTATTCTGGTCTTATGTATGTATACCTAGTTAATAGTTTGTTGTATTTGGCAAATTGACATATTTCGTCCAAATATGTATTCTTAATTTTAACAAGTCATAGATTCGTTATTTTTAGTTATTTAGTACTTTACTTGACGACCGCTCGGCTTACTGCATCGGGTGGTTACGGGTTCGATTTCCGCCAGAGGCAAATTAGGGTTCTCGTAATTTGACCTGGTCTGGGTGTCACTGCGATCAGTCAAAAGCGTCGCTTAGTTTTAGACCATACAGTTGGTATTTGTCTGCCGATATTTATATATATTTTCGTATAGACCTATGATTACAATGCATACTCAAAACTTAAATACTCTCGCAACATTACCAACAACTCTTTGTTATTTTTTGCTGTCATTGACCAGGCAGATGTTAGCCAGTCTGGTTCGATTACACACTGTCACATCAGCTATGGCTTTATTTTATAACTTGTACGTGATATTCTGTTGAAGATGTGTTTTTTTACTCATATCCGTTAATTGCAGGCGTTCTCTCGTTACTTTACAACGCGTTTTTGATGTCGTTGTAATTGCAACTTTATTAAGACCATTATTTTTACTTGGGGTTATTTTATTATAAGATGCTTTTGGAATATTGTTAAGATAATTTGTAGGATAACTGAAACTGAGTGGACTAACTGAAAACTCGGTGCTTTAGTTGGAAACTACTATGGACCCTAGCTTACAGAAACAATATTGTTAGGAAGTAAAAAAAAATACTACTGTCTATATGGATAATAGTCTGTATTGGGCCAGGTTTATAAAACCAAAAGAAGCTACAGTTAACTTTAATCATGCCAAACACAGTAAAAAGCCCTTTCAAATCCCTGAAGTAGTCAATATTATTGAAATAAATATATCTCTTATACAATTTGTTACTGGCATAAAAGTTGACAGGACGCCTATTAGCAATAGCGTATAGAAAAATTTATGGACTCTCCAAAATATAATAGACATGGATTTGTATGGGACGGCACAATGAGCTAATAAAACGGCATCAAACATCCCGATGTAAAATTTTAGAAGCTCCTATGAATAACAGAATGGGACGAGAGGTCCATCTTGAAAAGATTTTGGGACAAAGAGCCCGCGTCCATCCGAAACATATGGTCCTAAAATGTAAAATTGCGAAATTGGATTAAAGGAGATGAATTATTGTCACTGGATTTTGTCCAGATTATTTTGATGGCGGCACAATGGGCGTCCCAACATATGTTTGGTGGGTTTTAATTAAATGTATAATAATGTTTTGACGTTTTGTTAGTTTTTCTAAGCGATACTTAAATTTAAGCTTGGAGACGTTACCCAACGTCAAGTGACCTATTGGTATATTGATCCACAGTATATGCTATCACAATGCATAGTTACATCACTATCCGTCAAATAGTTTTCGCTTGATGCTCGTTCAGACCAACTAAGATTCATACGAATTCATAAATTGACCGAAAGGGCCTCGTTAGGTCTAGATTTATTGTAGTATATAAAAAAATCCACATAAAAAAAAATTAGAAAACAATAAACACTAACAAAGGCTTAATAATCCAAAAAGAACCATGATTACTAAAAAGGCGGAATAACTAAAAAAACCTTGGTCATTAAAAAGTCGTAACTAAAGCAGGAACCATGTTCACAAAAAAGGCGTGTTTCAAAACAGAACCAAGATCACTAAAAAGGCGTAAACAAAAAAATACTCACACTAGGTATATTGTCGTTATTGCACACGTTTTCGCTGAGCAGACGGTCCCTGATCTCCCACGCGAAGATCGAAGGGCACTCTCTCTTGTAGTCGGCGATCTTGCTGACCACGGGCGTGGTGGCCACCCGGGGCTTCGACCCGCCGATAGCACGGGGCTTAATCGACCCCGTCTCGTAATATCTGCGTGGAAAGCTGAATTTAGTTTGGAAGATGAAGATGACCGATGAGCTTGGTTTTTTGCTCAATTTGTCATTGCTATAAATATTTTGTTAGTTGCATCAATTCCTCGATGCATCCTTAAAATGTCGTTGGCTGCGTCTACATCAGGTGTCTATGCCTCGCCCCAGTACTCATGAGTAGTTGGGCGAGGCATAGGCATAACATGTTAGGTCAAAACTGAGTGCTTGGGCGAGGCATGCGAGGCATCAGCGGGACTAATATGGACGCTATGCAACATTGCTAATGCAATCATTTTTATGATTTTCTAAGGAATCCTTAGCAATTTCGCGAAATTTCTGTAAAATAGTGTCACATTTTACGCCATTGCGGATTCTGCTGGAGGGTCGGAAAAGTGAATTGCTTTAGCAGCATTGCTGCAATATTGCATAGCGTCGCTATTTAGCCCCGCTGGACTTTATTGTAATGTAATGTAACGTCACGACTTTTGTCCCCGTTCGGGGGTAGTCAGAGGCTTGAGTGGCCATACACCACCACATTGTGGAGGTATTAACCAACTCACAGCCCACATTTCACCAGATAGTCAGAACCCAACGTGACAGGTGGTGAACCTTGTCGCCGTGTATACAGGAACTGACTATTACCTAATCCCGAGGGATAGGTAGGTTTCCTCACGATGTTTTCCCTCACCGTCAGCGAACTGTAAATTATGCACATAGATGAAAATTCATCCATTGGTGCATGACCCTCCGGGGATCGAACCTGGGACCTTCTGATTGTTAGCCCAACCTGTTCACCCCTAGGCTACAGTCGCTACAGCTACAGTGGACTTTATTTCCAAGAATAAATTGTTACTGCTGAAGAGTGAAGGCTACTTTCGATTGAAGAACATGCATACCTGAATGCACCTATCCAGAATTCGAACCAAAGCCCTGACCTTCGCAAGCGAAGTAGGTTCTCTTTGAAAATTTCATACTAAATAGTTTGGTTATAAATTGGATAGGACGCATCAGGGGGTCTAATGCCATTATGCAACATAGCCAATGCAATTAATTTTCACAAAAATATAAATATACCGACTGTTCATCATTATTTTGGCACGTCACTAAACAACTAAACTATGGACCGAGTTCACCAACACACGAACAGACCGTTAGGATAGTAACCGATTTTTTGATGTTGTTAACGTTGCGTAAGTGTTGGTGAAACCAGCCTTAAGTCTATTGCCATCCTCTTCATGGACGTAACACATGAGCAAGAGATCAATACATTTTGACCAAAGAAGAAATATGTATTGTCTTTGTCGACTACAGAGCTGGGATCACTAAGTACTTCAAATCACTCCAATCTGCTATTTCCAATAGAAACTTCCACATTTCTAAGCTATTAAAACACAATTACAAACATAATCTCGCATCCCCTTAACTTCAAGTACCTATACAACTCCAGCAAACTTAACAATATCCCCCACCATAGCAAATTACACCTTAACCTTGTGATAATAAGGTTAAACCCGGTTGTTGGAGATAACTTGGTATTGATACAGGATGTAGCCGATAGAGGTATTGTTGTGAGATCGACATGTGTCGATATTTGGGGTAACAGACGATAGATAGAATAGGTATGTATCTGATTGGATAGATATAGATACAGTATCTATTTATACGCGGTGGTGAGATCAGATGTTGGGTTCGACGTATCTGTGAAAGATATTGTGATATTTGTTGTGATTAGTATTTTTTTAAAGATAGCTGAAGAATCTGATATTGGAACGGGGAATATGAATGTCAGATCAGAAGATAAGTACGTGTTGGTAACTCGGGTTGTTGATAAGAAATCCAGGAACTCTGACTTGAAAAATCTTATGCAGAGATCATGAATAGGTAGAGGTTACAAGCTTCAAGTAATGGCAGCCCTATACAAAAATCTAACGGACACATTAAAAATGGAATAAACCGTTCGATTTTAGAAAACAGTTGCAATAACAAAAAACATTTCGTAAATGGAATTGTCACATTTAAAGATCGAACAGATTCCAAATTCGAATTTAGAAAGAACCGTTACAATAACAACAAACAATTTGTGAATCGAACTGATCGTTTTTGTCATCTGTCGATCAGTTTGCTTAGACATTGATAAACATTACGGGGTTATTAGTTGGAGGGCCCTACCGCGGGGTTTCGTAATCGCTTTCGCCTTGGGCGGGTTTTCGGAAAGGGCGGTTGTAGGGCGCGCTGACTGCTTTTTAATTGAGTGGGATCTAAGTTCGACGAACTTGGTGTGAAGTATTTGACAATAGAAGTACCTAAAGCCCTTTAAAAAGTAGGCTTCAAACAGTGTTCAATTACCGTTAACTGCTGTTATAGGTGATTTAAGATCATAAATCATTCTGTAAGTACTTACGCCACTATGTATGTAAGAGTCTACGTTAGTATAGTACTTCTTATGTCATTATTTTGTCCTTAATACCTCCGTAATTACAGGGAAAACCAAGATCTTGTGGCTCTATTTGTAGAGCTATCCTTAGATACACTTTAAGAAGAACTTTTGTAGGTTTTCAATTGGATTCTAATACAGTAGGCTAAGTCCAAATTATGTATAACACGTCGAATGTACAGTCTGCAACATAAGTCGCAAAAAATTCAGAATTTAGATATTCGGTAGTACTCTAAATTTTACAGACGTGGATGAACATTGTCAAAACCAAACATTAGCAACATGTCAATTTTTTTTAGAAGAAGGATAATAATGGATTTGATACAAAACGGAAGTGAGCAAGCGTTTTGAATAACTGTGAATGTTCAGCGACTTATGTTGCTGACCTTATTTATAGCAAATTATTAGTAAATACTAAACTAATACTAATATTAACATCGGGCAATAGTAAATAGCCACAACGGGAGAGCGATCACCGACAAATCGCTCCGACCCGACCAATTATTGCGACAAACAATAATAAATTGATTGAAATCAGTACAATGTAGAGATGCCGAGTGTTTCCATGATACAATTGGACCATTGAACTAATATTGTCAAATAAAATAAAGTTTCGTGATATTTTTGATTATGTTTTATCGATGATCAAAAATTTATAACTAAAGGTGTTTAATATTTTCTAGTTGGTTATTTCAAACAACCAGGTTTAACCTTATTATCAGAGGTTGAGGTGTAATTTGCTATTGTGGGGATATTGTTAAGTTTCCCGGAGTATTGTACAGCATCTTCCGGAATCCGAAGAGTTAAAATAATGTTTTGTGTGTCATAAATCAAGTTCATTATCGGCACATGGCTACAAGTCTCTGTAACTTATGGGTTTGCTATTAAATCGATCATTATTTAAGGTTTTTAGACCACTTTATCACTACAAAAAATAGGCTTATGTTTAGGTACCTACGACTTCAAAAATCATTTCCCTCTTTATAGAAAATTATGACGGACAAACATTGGCATTAAAAATCACTTTTATTCCTAGACTAGCTGTGCCCGCGACTCCGTCCGCGTCCAGTCGGCGAAGCCCTTAAATATAATTTTGTCTATCGTCTAATCTGTATTACGTCAGTCTACATCAGTCTGAGTTCGTCTGTCCGTGGCTGTCTATCTGTACCAGTCTATACCAGTAAGGTGGTAGAGTCTGACCAGTAAGGTGGAGATCGGCATTCAAGTAGCTAATTTACCTTCGTTTCGTATGATGAGGGAGAGAGCCGGAAGCGCAACCCAGCCACCGCCCCGTCCCCTCCCACTAACCCCACTCCCCTTCAGGTTGGAAACGTGCTACCGATGCCTTTGGTTGCAAGCATCTATAGGGTACGGTAACTGCTTAACAACAGGTGGGCCGTACGCTTGCCTGGCGCCTTAGTTGTATAACAAAAGTTTGACTTTATTTGTCTGTGTGTATCAGTTTAGCTGTAAGTATCTGTCTGTCTGAATCAGTCTGTCTGTAATCTATCGGTAGGTGAGTATCTCTGTCTGTACCAGTCTATCTGTATCCGTCTATCTATATCTGTAGTTACTCACAGTAAAGTTAGCAGGTCCTCCAGATTTATGGTTTAAGGAGGCAGTTACCCAGCAGCATCATTCCTGAGGGGTTGGAGTTCAGAGTTCAATGTCTATGTTTCTATTACTACTTAATTCAAAATCAGCAGGTCCTCTCGACTTACTTCTTAGGTAGGTAGCTTCCCTACGGCATTAGTACTGTGGAGATGAATTCCAGAGTTAACGTCTAAGATTCCGCGTGATACAAAGACCCGCTTAATGTTTTTCATACGTAATTAGGAATAAAAAAACTAAATTTCTTGAAGCAAGGAAGATATTAAATTTTGACATGTGGTGCAAGGCAGGTATTGTCTGATTTTAAGTATAGCGACATCTAGTTAAGAAAAACGAAACTTAAGATTGTAGAACGCAGCAATAAAATATTTATTATGATTATTAAAATTAAGATTATCTATTCCAAATAGTGTCGGATCACACACAACGTAGGGCTCCGTAGGGCTCCGCTCTAAATACACGTATTTCAATAACTAAAACTTATTTTTGGCTAGAATTTCTGTGTGGTCATAAAAATTTACAACCTAATATTTTAGAAAAAAATATCCTAGATGTTAAGTTGGACTATTAGTCATATCCATGCCAAATTTCATTGAAATCAATACATTGGATTCGAAGTTGTGCGTGTTCGAATATTTAGGTAGTTTTTGAATGTTTTGTGGCAACCCTAAACTTTACCGAAAAAAAAAATATGTTAGATGTTAAGTTAGACTATTAGTCATATCCATGCCAAATTTCATTGAAATTAATCCAGTGGATTCAAAGTTGTGCTCTTTCAAACATTTAGAATTTTTAAGTAGTTTTTTGAATTTTCTGTGGCAACCCTAAATATTTTCGAAAAAAAAAGTATCCTAGATGTTAAGTTAGACTATTAGTCATATCCATGCCAAATTTAATTGAAATCCATCCGGTGGATTCGAAGTTGTGCTCTTTCGAAAATCTGAGCAAACATACAAACATACAAACATACACACAGACAAAAATTCTAAAAATGATAAAAATGAATTCTGCTGGTCCATCTAAGTCCCCCCCACTATTTTTTTTCCAAATATTTCGAATGTACAGACGCGACCAATTTTACATTCTTATTATATGTATAGAAATGCTATAAATTTAAACTGACAAAAGTACCTATAAATTTAACTAATTTAATCTGTATCGTTTTGGTTACACCAAAGTATCGTGAACTAATGAGAACAAACTCTAAATCCAATATCACTCCGCCATCCACAACTCATTGTTTCGCATCCATTACTCGTTACTACAATACCAACTGACAATTCCATTCGTAAAACCTTACTTGTGCACCGATGTAGTAGGTACGCAATGGAAATGATCGTAGCGTCAGGGGTCAAAGATTAGGAGACAGCTTGGGGCGCAGATCGGCCACTTATCTGAGATTGTTTTTCAAGTGGTTATACAAACGTAACTCAGTTATCGACGCTCCATTGAAAATCTGTTTTGTTAATAGAAAATAGTGCAGTGTTATGTTTTTTTTTTTTTTTTTATAGCCTATTTCGTTTCCCACTGCTGGGCAAAGGCCTCCCCTTTTTTCCTCCACGCATCCCTGTCTTGGGCTTGTTGTGGCCACGTTTTACCCGCAAAGGTGTTTAGATCGTCGCACCATCTTCGCCTCGGTCTGCCACGACGTCGGCGACCATCTTCTTATGATTTATTTATTTATTTTTATTTTATATAAAAAAATAAAAAAGAGGAAAAAATATAATTCTCCGTTCGGAGCAGTACCTATTTGTTTATTGGATTAGAAAATGCCCTTTGCTAGAACCTACATAGCATAAAATATTAATAAAACTGACCACAGATTTCGCAATGTTACTTAAAATCTAGGCTCAATAATAATTTAGTATAGGTATAATAAACATTTTAAAACATTACAATTTTGCTCAAGAAAAATGGTTTTCAATGCTTTCGATCGTTTCAACCAACTTGATATAACAAACAAATCCTATCTCAAAACGTTCGTTGCTATCAAACAGCGGGACCTCCCCTTAATTAGGAGTCCTGCTACGTTTGCCCTTTTCTCTGAGCCCTAAGGAACACTCCGGTAGCCCTTTACAATAATTGGCACGATAAGAATGTTAAAGGGTATGTGGGAACTTCGCACACTTGCAGCCGTGAGGGTAGTCTGAGCTTTGATGCTTAGGGCGCGGGTGACTTCCATTTTGAGAATAAAAGTGAAAACTAATGAGTACAGAAGAAAATCCTCAATCCAAGGCTGTGAGTAAAGATGCTACTGTATTCCTTTTTCAAAGCATTTGGCATTTATTTGAGTTCTCGTAAGACTTTTGGTTTCAAATCGGGATCAATCGAGAATTAGCGAAATTTAGAAAAAAATATCGATATTTTCTATTCTAAAATTTGAATAAATAAACCTTCTTAAAAAGCACTGAGGCGGTATTTATTTTTGTCTCCTTATCAATGTATTAATCTAGTAGGTAGTATGATGACATAATATTAAATATTCATTTGTTAGACGTAAACTTATATCAAATTCAAGATAAAAAATCTCTACATTATTTTTTACAAAGGAAAACAGCAGCACAATGGTCACAAAATATTGTCGGCATCGCAAAACATTTTTCTCACAAAACACAACTTGTTTCGCCAATATCTTAACAAGCAAAACATTACAAAATAATAGCATGTGCACAGAGGGTTATATCGTAGGGTCGGTGGGCCAAATTTATTTTTCCTATAAGATCTACTCAAGTGGCGTCAAGCGGTCTCCCTCAGTAGGGGTGCCAATTACTGGGAAATAATGTTTTATTTTCATTTTTATTTAGGGGCGGTCGTGGGACAGCCCTGAAAGGTACACCCTATATTAAAATAAGACTTTCTTTGATTGACGTCGTTTGATTGACTTTTGACAGTTTTTGTTCTCATTGTACTTCATTGAATATTCATTTTAGTATTTTGTGCAGTGTTTTGTATGACCTAATTAAACGCTTTTAAAATGGAACAGTCGCCATAAATATTTTAATTTACTTTTATAGGTACTGGAATTAAATAAGATAATGAATAATTGTTTGAAAGTATCCAATAATCCTCTTTCAAAATCAAATCCACAGATTAAAACAAAGCATCAGATATGAAAGCATTCGTTTCAGTTCCATTGCGATTAACATAAACAATCGCCCACTGCTGGCATTTCAATAAGCACTCGACTCATTGCGAGGGTCGAAATCCTCCGTGATCGCCAGATAAAATCGCAATCAAACAATAAAATTGCCGTCGAAATTAGAGCGCGGCACCCCACGGCACCGCAGCACCCGATGTCGAATTCCCACCTAGATGTCCCGCGGCGCACACGTCTAACCATTCAACAAAAACAATACACTATGGGAATGCTAAACTCCAACTATTGTATTGATTAAGTCATTGAAATATTCCTTAATTTTGTCCGCGGTGCGGATTGTTCGGCCCATTGTGCGGTTCCTTAGACTACGTTATGGGAATTCCGTCAATTTGGGACACGCGCGTCGTAAGGATTTGACCCTCTAGACATAATCGATTCTTTGACTTTTGTTACCGCCACAATGGAGTTTTGTGTTAATAATTCGTTTATTCATGTAATAGTACTCGTTTTAATTGTTATAGGTATTATTTAGAATTGGTGTCGGAATAGTAATACTATTTCTTGAGCCTTCATTCAATTTTACTTTGAAGAATGAGATATCGAATTATTGAATTAAATATTGACGCTGAAGGGCACCGCTCTCTTGAACAACGTTAGGGTTACCGAATTTTGGATTATACAAGCCTCTCAGGGCCTCAAGGATAGAAGCGATTGTTGGTAAACATACGCTAACTACCTACCTACGTAACCAGAATCAATTGCAAATCTTCAAGTAAAATAATATATAAGGTGGTAATGGCCTTAAGATGATGGCGTATAATGGCTTTAAGGTGGTAGAGTCAAGCTGCAGCCAATTCACTGCAGCTCATAAACGGGATAGTACCACCCTCTCACAGAAGATCGGCGTAAAGCAGCTATTCTAACTGCGTGTTGTACGATAAAAGAGAGAGCTGGAAAGCCAATCCTCCCCCTCTCTACCCCCTCCCTCTGTCCCACTCCCGTTCAGGTCGGCAACGTGCGAGCGCTGCCTTTGGTATTATATCTATAGGCTACACGATTGCTTGCCGTCTTAATTATTCTAAAAAAATATAAGTACCTACCTATCTTCGAAAGCTTTCATAAATAATCAATGTTCATACTAGATCATAAATTGTTAGGTAGGTACTAAAGTTTTCTTTAAAGTAGGCATACTTTTATTTTGGCGACATTTCTAGATAGATATGTCATTAAGTAAGTTATAAATTCATTGGTGTCAGGGCATGATAGATGATGGCTTTTGTGTAGGCTGTAGGTACTATCTTAGGATCCTTTTGTTGGATCTTGAGAACTTTATTTCTTTCATAGTGGATTATGACATGAGTAGGCTAGATAACCTATAATATAACATTTCTGGTAGAGGTTGGCACTTTAGTAAAAATCCCATAGGACTCTCTTTAGATAAAGTAAAGGTCCTCACAGGTGTTCGACAGCACTATGGCAGGCCGATATCAGAAAGACCTGGGGCCCTACCGCAACCTCTTATAGCAGTATTAATTTAACCTTACAGCGACTTTTTGTAATTTGACGTCCCTTATTGTCATGACAATAAGGGACGTCAAATTACAAAAAGTCGCTGTAAAGGTAAAATAATACTGCCATAAGAGGTGGTGGTCAGAGTTGGGCAAAATTTAATTGCAATTAATTTATTTCAAATTGCATGTGATGTCACAATTAACATTTAATTTTGATTTGTTCGTCAATCGCGAACAAATCACAATTAATTGTTAATTTTGAAATCACCTGCAATTTGCAATTAATTAATCGCAATTATTTTTTGCCCAACTCTGGTGGTGGTAAAGGTGCTGGTAAAACTAATGGGCATCAGGGGTTATGCAATAGGTATAAACGATTTTCAGAGACGAAGTCAACGGCGCTACTGTTTAGTAAATAATTAAAAATAGTTTAAAGCGATGTTACTAAAAGGTGTCTTAGTAAAAAATACAAGAAATATTTAGTTTAAATGTAGTACCATAGAAGATAAAATTGATTGTAGGAAGACCCGTGCCCAACAGTGCGACGATGAAAGACATAATGACCTCTTGTTTAAATCAGCCAAATCAGGGTAAAAGGAAAGTAAAGTAGCGAAAGAGCGAGAAGTAGATGAAGTTTATTTTTAAAGATGAGAGTTATTGAACTCAAAAGCAACATACCTGCCGAGTATCTTGGAGACGCAGCCGTTGGAGACCTGGAGTATGCGGCTGATGTCGCAGGGCCGCGCGCCCGAGTGCGCCAGCTCCACGATCTTCTGCCGCGTGGAGTCGGGCAGCGGCCTCCCGTTGACGTACACTCCGCCGAGCTGGTTTATGCCGCTGTGACCCGCGGAGGAACACCCAAACAGGGCGCCGCCGCCCATCGCTGCGCTGTGCATCAGCTCATCTGGAAAATAAAGCTGGTTTTAATGACAGCATGGTACAAAAATAATGCCAGGATGACGTGGTGATCAGTGTTGTCATTGATTAATATCTTCAATAATGAGGAGCTTTATTAACCGCACAGCTGATGACGTAGTCTTGGGCCAATCACGTGACTTAGCTGTCACGGGAAGATAAAACCAGGCGTAGTGTATATGAGTGCTAAGAAGATGAGAGGTAATTGGACATGACCGAGCAACCGACTTCAAAAAGTAGTAGGTAGGAGGCTCTCAATTCGGACTACAGTACCTATGTTGGCCCTGACTCCAAATAATACACGCCCTCGCGGAATTTGATTTGGAGTCGGGGCCAACTGTCTTCTTATTTCTCTAGAGTTTTTTGGAGTCGAGTTTTGCTTTTTATAAAGAACATAATTTTAAAGAATATTTTATAGTGGTATGCCTGATCCACGAGCACAATCCTTAAAAATTCTATGAAATTCAACATTGCATCTGCCAACACTCAACGAATATACTCCACTCAAGTGTTATCCCAAATCGGATGTTCGAATCGTTCGCAAGATAATTGCAAAGGATCTACTTTGAGATTATTTTCCAGATAATAACTCCAACTATAAATCGCGGACATCTTTTGTAAAAAGATGGCGTAAATACGTTAACCCGTTTAAAAAAATAATCCTCTTTGCGAAAAGTATCTACGGTAAAAAAGGGGTTACGCGGCGTGATAGAATACCACAAATTTTTATCTAATCTCTTCGGATGCGGAGATGTTCAGACTTATATTGTTTGCGAACCGTTAAGTACCTTCATATTGTGAAGGTTTTTTAATTTTTAAATTCCTTTTATGAGTTTTTGATCTTGGGTTTGGTTTTGCCATCTTGAGGCTTTAAAACTTTATCTCTCTGAAATGTTTACCTGTGTGTATTAAAATAACTTGAAATAAAACTGTAGTTAGCCGTTATTTACACATTAAATAGTGTTTATCTAGACTCTATACAAAAGAATTGTCAACCAATTTTTGGTCCTTCTATTTGTTTCTCCCAATTTCAGTCGTCTGGAAGGAATTTCTTTTAGCTTTAAGATCAATTTAATCTTCCTGAATTATAACTACTAGAACCGGTCGGTTTTGCTCTATAGAATTAGTACTTAGGTATCTACACTATATATCTGTCCTTTTTCACACACTTTAAAAAATACTCTCTATTTGATACTTTATCACAGAATTTGTATTACACTTCGCTCGCTCAAAAAATTACAGATATATATAAATTACGTTGTATCCTTTTGTGTTTTGGTTACATCACCTATTATACCACCCGATATTTAGGGCCCTAAAACTACATCGCGAGGTGTAATACGAGTTAGAGACTCTTCTTAGATAACGGAACCCTAAATATCGGGCTCTAAATATCGTATAGTGTAATACTTTTACCTATCCCCAAAAAACCGCACCGAATTATATCCTTTAATCGTACGCGAAATTACAGGCGCATGCTCACCCAATCATAACCGCACCCAATTCACAAGCCAGTACTCCTCAATGGGTGCACGGAGATGCGTTCACCCATCGGACAATTCCGTGCCCACCCCGCAAACACGCTAAAAAAAGAACAATTGGATGCAATTTGTGGGCGAATTTGGGGCAGCCCCTTGATTAAGAACTAAAGGGTGGGATAAGTTCATTGTTTTGTGCGGGGCCTTATGCGGTTGCCTTGTGTATAATTTTCCAAGTTCGTGCATCGAATAGGAGTAGATCATTGATGCATTATTTTAGCAGATATGGTAACTCCTTACATTACAATCACTAGACTTGCGCTCAGCGCCGCATTACATGCAGCGAAATTCCACCACCTGCCGTATTTTGATGCATATTCTTCACCAGAAGATAAGCCATATTGGCAATACCGCTATGGTTTCCACGTTTCCACATTATTTTCCGCGAATAGCTGAGTCGTACTGTGTCCATGGTCTCCGTTTACTAGAACTATTTTGGACTGTCACATGCCTCTTTCTTGATAATGTCTTTGATTCAAGGCGTTTTCTTGTGACTCACTTCAATATCGATACGACCACACCAACACCCAACAAATTAATTTCTATAATCCATTCACCAATTAACCGTGCGTCGTTTTGAGTGGCGAGTTCTCGCGACGTCGTTGTTGCTCGCGAGACTCGCCGCGCGCGGCTTGGTGTGCCCGCGCTAACAAGCGGCTGTTAAAGGAACAATGGACAATCGTACACTCACCCTGCGATGGTGTGGAGTACAAGAGGCAGGATGTAGCGAGAGCGAGTTACGACATGGCTTGTGAGACGGAAGTGAGAGTGAGGTGGAGTGGGGATAGAATAGCAGTCAGTGAGTGAGTGACGTAAAATGGAACTAAAAGCACTAACACTATGGTACTTAATAGAAAACTGAAAGTTTACAATAACACATTAGGCGCACTACCTAGAGTGAGTGAGTGAAGTATATTTGATCAGCTTTATTCCGTGTATTTTAAATTAAATTAAATTAATTTTAATTTTGGAAACTACCTACGTTTTCATGAAAACTGACCTTGGCACAGAAATGTCGTAATGATTGCTTGCACATTACTTAGTACTTCTCGCCCCCGCTTCCGCTTATACCTTGTCCTCCACTCGCACCCACTGTCGCGCGCTAGTACGCGTGTCGTGTGAGGGAGTGTTTTAATTTCAGAGGTGCAATTTATTCGAGCGATTTATTTTTAATCCCCGTTTTTATGGGCGCAACGCTATAAATTTCATTTATAGGTTGTTGTTATTTTTTTAGTTTCGTTGTATATGGGCGTGTGTAGGTATATAGTTTTATAGCAGCCTGGGTAACGTATAGGGTTGGATTACTTTGTGGTGTTAAATGAACTGTTTTTTGTTTGGTGAAAATTATTCTACATAATATTATGTTGGGAGGAATGAGGTTTTTTGTAATTGAATTATAGCACCTAACTGCTTTAAATTGATAATTTGCAGAAGAATTAATGCAGACGTAAAGTTACATTAAGGTACCCACTTTAGAAGATATTACATAATTTTACAACAGGTATTGGTCAATAAATTAAGGTGGGTATAACTTATTTCATAATTCTTCGAGTGAAAAGGTTAGGTATACATCCTTAATTTTCGTTTCTAATCTTTCACTGTCCTATAACACAAGTACGTCATCCTACTTCCTAGTAATATTATAAATGCGAAAGTGTCTGTGTGTGATTTTTTGTTACCACGTATCTACATAACTACTAAACCGATTTTAATAAAATTTGAAACGTAGATAGTGTAGGCTCTGGTATAAGACATAGGCTAATCCAATATCCACGCGGGCGAGGCCACGGGGCACAGCTAGTACTAAAATATGCCTATGAAATAAATGCAAAGACATTTTACATAGTCTGTGACAAACCAAATGGCGCAAACAATATCAGAATTGTCATTATACAGATAAAAAGTCCACATTAAGCATTAATCACATTATATAGTGCAGTACATAGGGGTCGCAACCCTGTTGCCGACAGCCGCACCTGGTGGCAACATCCCCCACTTAAATACCCTTCTTATTATTATTTTGTATCTGTTTTTGAATCGCTTAAATCTATTGGGGGAGATTTTAATTGTATGTTAAACGCCATTTTGGATATTCCAAATCCCGTTTGAATTCGAACGCACTTTAATTTAGTGTGTTCGCTGTAAGCAGTTTTGAAATTAAAGCTGTTCGATTTTTAAATTCAAATCTATGTTTGGAATATAATAAAGGTCTCTTTACACTGTGTAAATAATTATGTATCAAGTGCACACTAATCTAGAGATGCGGCAATGCTTCCGCCAAATAGTCAAAAAAGGCGCTATCCTTTCACGAGGTAATTTTTTTTGTGTGCTATTTTATTGTACTCATTAAGTACCTAATTACAAAAAAAATATTGTTAACGTTAAAGTATAAATAATATAAAGAGGAGTTAACAAACATCAGTTTTTATGCAAAAGCAAAAACCTAACGTGCATTGACTGAATAGACGCGTTTGTCGCTATGACATAATTTATGGCAAATTCGCAACCACGCCCCTTTAGTGGATACAAAAAAATATCATTGATAGCATTGAATGGCTGAACTTAACACATTCGTTCACAAAATTATAGACTACGTTTATTTGGATGAAAATATAAGGCTATTTGACTGTTATTTTTCAAATTGTTTTTATTTCTGTTTAAAAAAATACTTGTTTTATTTTTAATCAATATAGGTTTAGGTTCAGAAACATAGCCTGTTTTAAAAAATATTTTTTCATGTGTGTTTTCCTCAGAGCCTTCCAGTTTATTCTACTGATGCATTGATTCTGCTGTGTGAACCACGTGTATAACCAAGAAGACGTCGTTAGTATTCCAAATTCAAAATTTGAATATTCAAGCGTTCCATCGAACACAGTCAACCCGAACCGTGGTGCTCAATCATTAAAATTCTACCACTGCAGCGACAAAGAAAACTCTATTTATCTCACTCTAACAACTGTTTTTCCGGTCTATTTGTCTTTATCTGACGCTTAATGTGACACAATTGTCGCATGCTCCGTTTGCGCGGCTTGGCTATGGCGGAACATAATTATATTTCTGTTATGTTTTGAGCCAAGTCACCGGCTTTAATGGAGTTAGTTTCATTGTGAGAGATTCTATATCATGGAATTAGTGTTTGAATTTTGTGCAAAAATACATTAGTGGTTGGACTCGTATGTATTGTGCTTAGTAGGTATATTCAGTTTGGAATATGTTTAGTCATACACTTTTATGAAGTTCCGATAGATTTAATGAACTTAAATAAATTAATCGAACTTTAATTAGGTTATATGTATAATCTTATTTCAGTATTAGGTACCATCCACGACATTAAAGGTCTGTTTCAGAATCGTGAGATAACTTTTATCCATCAAGTCAGTTTTTTCTTAGACTGTCATTTGTCAAAATGCCATATTTATTTAGTAGATAAAAGTTATCTCACAATTCAGAAACTGGCCTGCATTTCTTTCATTTTCATCTGTCTGCAGTTTCATCTGTCATCATTGACACAATTTTCATTTAAAAAAAAAACAATCTCATTAATCAAAAGACTTACAAGTTTCCGTCTATGGTTTATTTATTTACGATTTTCAAAACACCCATCTAATTCCATACCTCACGAGACCCCACTTGACCGCAAACAGACTGCCCCTAATCTCTCTCATTTCTCGAAGACGTTTCAACAACGTAAACAAAACATGTACATTTACAGCTTCGCAAAGCCGTGGCCGTATTTGCGAGAGGTCAGTTAACTTTAACGACTTGCAAACTTGCCAAGTTGCTTGGCCGGCGCTGACGTTTGCAAGTTTAGCTGAGGATGTGTTGGTACCTTTATATTTCTGAAAATAGACTGACAGACAATAGACAGTATTTTTTTTTTATCTCTTGACAGGCATAGACAGTAGTATTCCTTTATTTTTTATAAGCTAAAGCGCTGGAGTCCTCCAAAACGGTGGCGTCATTATAACGGCCGCACTAGAACATTGGCTGTCAACTATGGCGCGGTTGCCTAGAGACCGGTTGGTCACCGTTTTTTTTGTTCTAGTGCGGCCGTTATATGAGCCTCACCGTTCTGGAGGACTCCAGCGCTTAAGGTCTGGGTTTTGGGCTAAATTAGAGACGGTACTTTGAGAGTTTTATTTTCTCCTGATAACTAGCACTTTCCTTTAGTATGCCGTTTGACGTTACTTCCTAAAACTGTATCCTTCCAAGTGACTCTATCGACTGGTACAACAATACTTATAGGTTGTGTTTTTTAATCGATATTATTTTTAAAAAATCTAATGATGCAGTATTGGTTTTCATCAGAATCGGCCACAGGACACCTTTGAACATTTTTCGCTATTCCCTATAGTTTCGGAGTTCATCCATGCTCACTTAAAAATCATCCTGTATATAGGAACTGGGAAATATAATCACGCTATGACTCACATGGTATAAGCGTGGAACTGCATTCATCTGGGGACGAGAGAAAATAGTAATGTATAAAATAAATCATTCTCAACCCACAAAAACAAGTCTTAATTTAATAGTGCACGATATTTTGCAGGGCCCCTCAGTAAATACTAAAGTTGATGCTACCACAAAAACCATTTGATGCGTCCAAATGCCTAGCATGCCTCGCCCGGGCATTTTATGACTTGTCTATGCGTCCCGACGTCAAAACTAGTGCTCGGGCGCGGCATGCGCCTGATGTAGACGCACCCATTGATGCATTATTTCAGCAGATACCTCCATAGGTATCATTACCTACTTCCTAACATTGCAACCTCTAGCCTTGTGCTCAGCGCATCATATGCAGCTAAACTTATTAACTGTTGAACGTCTTGAAGTAGAGTATTTTTTTAATGATACTAGGCCAGCCACTCACTCACATTGTTACTCCTTTTTTTTTTATAGGACTGTGTTTGCAAAAAAGCGTACGGCCCGCCTGATGTTAAGCAGTTACCGTAGCCTATAGATGCTTACAATACCAAAGTTATTGCTCGCACATTGCCGACCTGAAGGGGAGTGGGATGGAGGGAGGGAGGGGGTGGGCTTACGGCTCTCTCACTCATCGTACGAAACGCAGCTGTAATAGCTACTTTACGCCGATCTTCTGTGAGAGGGTGGTACTACCCCGGTCGAGCCAGCCCGTTTATGAGCTGCAGTCAATTGGCTACAGCTTGGCTCTACTACCTTCAAAACCTTCAAACTCCTGCAATAGTGTCAAACGATGACGCCAAGATTTGACCCTCGACGAGTCCCGGGGAAAAGCTAAGTTGTCTTAGAACCCGCACGAATTTGATCAAAAGAAAGGTTAGCAGGAGTTCGGAGGAGATTTTCGAGTCTACAGACTCAATTGTCTTATAAGTTAGTACCAAGAACAGTCTGCATTAGCCAGTGGCTAATAGAACGCACTTGATTAAGTCTACATGAGGCAAGTTGGGCTGAATGCGCGGTGGGGACACCCGGAGCAAGTGTGGCTTTGTGCAAGGCTTGGAGTTACTAGTGGTTCTCGATCGGTGTTAAACTCGATCAGAATTTTTTGAGTTTTTCTTAGTGAGTCTTAGATTGTGGTGATGTTAGATCGTTGATATTATCATGCTATTTGGTGTGTTTAGGGCCAAGTTCACAAATACCCTAATGTACCGTTAGAGCAGCAATGTGATTAACTAAGTTCCACGTTGATATATCCGTGAGATGTCACTTTAGACGACTTTCTTACAGTTTAAACATCCGTGAGTTTAGTGTAAGATCTTAATATCACACCGGAATACGTCTGCTCGTCATCTCCCTTCTCCCTCCCTCATCAAAGTCAAGTCATCTGTGTTGTAATCTTCCTATATCTCTTGCGTTTACTTGTGTCTCATTCTAACAAATAAGTATTTGGTCATCCAAAAAGTAGGTAATATTCTGAATCATGTGTAGAATCACCGTTTAAAATATTGCCCACGATTTCGAATTCACCCAGTATAGAAAAAGTTACGGCAAGTCAAACCTTAATTTATTTTATCACTTAGCAAGTCGTAACACCATAGTTTTATCTGAACTTAATAATACAATGTCAACAAGACTTAGCGAAGATCAATTCATTAATTTACACTACGCTGGCCCTACTTCTTGAGACGCTCCATGCAACAATAACTGTAGTTGTTTAGTTTTGGCGTTAGTATTGCTCAACTTTCTTGAAACTCACGTAAACTTTCCCAGTTTTCGAGAACCTATAGTAGCATCCGTCAAAACCAAATCCGAGCCTGTTAGGACGCCAGCAAGTCTGCTGTAAACTTAACTGTTGTTACATTAAAGTTGTAACAAGTAACTGTACCTTGTTAGTACACCTATTGGTTAACTTGTGGTTAACTTGGACCTAAGTTCTGGTTATCTTTGTTTGAAGTTTTTCGGATTGCGTTTAGATGTAAGGTTATTCAGATCCTGTGAATTCAAATTCATCAAAATTGGTGCAGCCGTTTAGTCGTGACAACGTAACATACAGACAGCGTTACTTTCAAATTTATAATATCAGTATTAAATCTGTTGGGGTATATGCAATAGTAGAGATAGACACGAACCGAAACACGAGCAAAATAACGAATATTCATTTTAATTTTCCTGTTTTTAGATGTATTTCAGTATTTCAGTATTTTCAGTATTTGTCGTGGATAAGTTGGATCAACGATTTCTAGCCGTATCTATACTCGCGCCGCACAGGCCTATTCTGCCGCACAATTTATAAACGTAGTAAGTTCCAAAGCAATCAGTTGTACTTACTGCGTTTATAAATTGTGCGGCAGTATTTTCATCTACGAACTCTATTGACCCTTCCGAGGTCTCTGCCGTTCATCATCTTTGATATAGAGGTAAGGATAGAACACCATAGGAAGTTCACACTGTCTTTAAAGGTCTTATCACACTGGTAGTTTACGACTAACGAGCGGGTTTTCCGATACCGGTTCAGAGCGTTTTATCTCACTCAATCGCCAGTGTAACAAGGCCCTTTAAGGGCCACCGCAGACATGCTACTTTTTGCATCGGCGATTTTGCGACTGCATCGCGTTTTGGCGACTCTCTGCGGTCGGACGCAGCGACTGCTCCGATGCTAAAAGCGACTAAATCGCCGATCGCCGATGCAGAAAGTAGCGTGTCTGCGGTGTCCCTAAGACAGTTCAAGCCCTTATCTGTATAGTAAATGAACTTACCCTTATGTGGCATTTTCCAGAAGGCCTCGGCCGCCGTGGTGGGCTCCCGCGGCGGCGCGACCAGCCCGCCGACCAGCGTCGTGGCGGCGTGCGCGGGCGCCGGCGCCGGCCGCCCCCACCCCCCGTGTAACGCCACCCCGACAACTACCCCCACACTACCACTAACCCCCACAAAAACCACCTAACCCCTACCAATCCTTCCACTACCCGCACAAAAAGTCAACCACCCCCTAAAATTCGATCTTCGAGCTTCGATCTCCGGTGCGCTCGCGCACCTAACTCGCCATTCGTGACCTGCGAACAAAGAAATTCACGTTTAAAGAAAAATTTACTGACCCTAATACCGCATTAGACAATCGGATCATCAATTACAATCAGCGTTCGTCATTACGGTCCTTTGAAGCCTGTATTATCGGTCTCTCTCTATCTTAAGACATTAATGTGCGAGTGAAAGAGATGGGTGATGCTAATTGGTAGATGATGCTGCTGGAAAGCGCTATGTATTGTTGCATAGTACAAATAGCCGGCGCGGTCGTGAGGACCGATAATGATCGATGGTAGTAATGAAGTTGGACGGCGGCATTGCGCCGCGCCACCCATCGCGTTGCCGAACGGTAGTCGGTTCGATTCCGTTTCATTTTTATTGTCCGGAGATGTCGGTGATTGCGGCATGTGGAGAGCCGTTTGTGATACGCACATAATACTTTTCAATTGCTATTCATTGTTTGTTTTTGGTTGGTATGAGTATGATTGATTGATAAGGAATTTCGCTACTGAAATTAGGGAGTATGTTTTTTATTTTTATAACGCCAAACTAGCAAACCAACTGTATGGTCAACTGGGGGTGATCCCAGTAACACCCAGACAAGGTCAAATTACGAAAAGGCCGTTACGAAAGGAATCGAACCCGCAACCACCCGATGCAGTGAGCCGAGCAGCCTACGCTCGAACCATCGCGCCAAGCGGTCATCAAAGTTTGTATGTACACCATCACGCCTGTATTTCCGAAAGGGGTAGGCAGAGGTGCTAGAATACACCCACAATTCAATGGTATTTTGGACCAAAATCTTTAGACCAAAATCTTTGGACCTAATGTAATAGGGGAATAGCCTATTGCCATTATACCCCGGCCATATTACGAGGAGGATTCGGGACATGTAGGGTAAGGTCGCTTAAGTCGTACCCCCTAAGGAAAAACTGACGTATTTTTTACTGTAATTCAAATGAAGCAAAATATTTCGCATAGATGGAATCTTTCATCATTTGCCTTTCAAACAGCATTCATACAAATTCAAAAACCCTTATCACAAAACGTATATTAACGTTTTTCAAAAAAGTTCCTTCGGTACGACTTAGAGGCCTAGTCGCCTAAGTCGTACCACCTATAGCCTAAGTCGTACCTAGATTAAGACGTCATAAACTATACAGAAAATATTTAAACAAGATCATGTTAACAAACTACAAATATCAACGTACAACATATTTTTTTTTTATCACAGACTCAAAAATTAATAATTATAAACAGATAAATAATAACTACACTTCTTCGATAAAAAGATTCTTCAATTCTCAATCGCAAAAATGCCTAAGATACGACCTACTCAATCGAATGAAATTCTTTTTCATCAAGCTCAGATACCTAAGCATATAAGTAGAGTTTTATAAAAAAATCTCTAGAGTCCTTACAGGCAAATCAGGTATCCGAATATCGGGACATGTTTTGATCTTTTCAAGTTCCCAATCGAATGATTTCACTTTGATATTTTCCCCTCTGGGTACAATGGTCCAAAGGTTGAGGGCCGACTAAATTGAACACTCACTTGTCAAAGCAAGAGTCTGAGTAAAGTAGCGGCGTGTGCGACTAATAGTGAGTTAGTGAGTTACTTTTGAAGGTAGTTCACTCATTAGACGTTGGACATTAATGAGTATGTGATTTGTAAATAATTGTAATTAAAAACGAACCCCAAAATAATAATAATAATTATATCCTGGGACATTTTTACACACGCCTGCCTGATCCCAAACTAAGCAGAGCTTGTACTATGGAAACCAGATAGCTGATATTACTACATATACTACTTTTTTATTTGTAAATGCATACTTAATATTATACATATACACCCAGACTCGGGACATACAGACATATTCATGCACACAAATGCATGTCCCGGGTAGG
This sequence comes from Drymonia ruficornis, assembly GCA_947859195.1. Taxonomy (NCBI): domain Eukaryota; kingdom Metazoa; phylum Arthropoda; class Insecta; order Lepidoptera; family Notodontidae; genus Drymonia; species Drymonia ruficornis. The sequence goes on along the minus strand of OX401925.1, from coordinate 4,623,928 downwards.
AATCGAACCTACGACCTGCAGCGTGCAAGGCGCCATCACGCCAACCACGCCAACGGGCTCGTCGATATAAAAAGTTATGATCGACATGCACTGGCATTACAAATCACTTTTGTTCCTGGAAATGCTTTGTAGAACCATTGTAAACTAACTAAATCTCTATTTCGGTAAGTATGCAGACAGATAGTAATGCACTGTTTTTACTAAAACTAAACTTAACTGAACTAACAGTATTGCTATCCTTCTCATGGTAGCGATGCCTGAGCAAAACAGAAATAGTTTTAGTTGTGTCTTTAGTTTAGTTGTGATTATAATAACGATTTAGTTGCACTTTAGAACAATCATGATTATTATAGATTGTTTTCTAATAGACACAGGATACGAATAGTAGAGATTTTATACTAAAAACTTGGATTTTATACTAGAAACCAATATAAAAACTCACTTAACCCCAAACAAAATTACATGTCATTTTTCAATAGTTTTTTTAGCACAAAAAAAACAACGGTTAACCCTTGCACCGCCATCGGGCATATGAAAACTAAAACACAGTTAGTCGAGGCGAGGGCCGATTGGACCGCTATCTGGCGGCCGATCGGCGGCGTCTTTGTGCCGCGTCTTTTATCTGCGCACACGCACCGGTGTCCAGTTACCGACCGATGATTCTAATTAGGGTAATTAGACGCTTGTTGATGTGTCGGGTTTTGGGAAATGGATAATGTAACATTGATTTTGAATTGGAGAGAGGAGGCATTTTCCTTTTCCCAGAAAAGGGTTTGATGGGAAAAAGTGTGTAAGTGTAAAAATTAAAAAATAAATCTAGTTACCTTTCAGATTTTTGTGTATAAATAAAAATGTGGAAAGGGACCATAGCTAATATTACATAAAAATATTACGTGTATTTTAAATACAGCAACTTTTTAATATAGCAGCTATTCGTCATAAGTATAAACTTCACTAAATAAACTTTCAAATAATTCTGAGTGCAAAACGCTAGATTTTACATTGAACAATAACAGCCGATAAGATCCAAATGATCCAATTCACAACTTCTCAGACGCAAAAGTACGCAAGTCTAAAAAGTTAAAGAAAAAAGTAGTATCTGAATGTTGGTGAATGTTAAAAAAATACAGTTTTTCGTTGTAAGTGGCCGTCTGGGTACGTCAAAGGCGAGCCACGGAGCCTGCATGCAAAGCACTCTAAATGCGGGTAAAGTCGTCGGCAACGATTTTAAATTCTGGCTTAGCTCGCCCGCTGGAGATAATGACGGCATGTCGATAACTTGTCTGCGCGAAAAGTAGTAGAAATTTACTTTTCTGCTAATCTTCCGAGGGAAGTGCCTAGGCAGGTATTTTGCTTATTTTGATAACAGTTATTTTTTGTACGAAATATATGTTGGTTAATTTTATTTAAAATGTGTCAAGTCGCTACCAAATATAAAAAGAAAGACGTAGAAAAAATGGTGCATAAGGAACAAAGTTAAAAATATTTAGGTAAATCATAATTATCTACAAAGTACAATACCTACCTAATTTCCTAAGCATGTTTTTCTAAATTATATTACAGAAAAAAAATAAAAAAGCGTATAATTTCCAATATTTAAATTAGACAACATACCCACGAGTCAAAAGAGCGTAAGTAAGAATTCTTGAAAAAATATTTAAAATTCTAATCTCGGCAGTAAGGTTCTATTCCTTGGTTACACTAACGACGCGTATTTCCATACAGTCCTCTCAAGGATCGGATGTCTGGTAGGTTCCGCTTTGGCACACCTCATTAGTTCCCGCTTTGATTCGACGCCGTTGCTCCGTGCCGCAGGTGGCGCTAATGCTTCGCTTTTTACTCAAATCGAATAGATACGCTTATCGGATTTTCTTTTTATTTTCCAGCGCAAAGTTTGTGGAAAACACAAAAACGTTAAGCTCACTTCAAATTATTTGCGAGTAATGTTTACCTATACCTATGGCGCAAATATTTTCATTTTTACGACAATATATATATAGATTTTAATGATCTGAATTACTGTTATTATAATAGTACAGCCTGGTTCAGTAGATACGTCATAGTTCGTACAAATTACTATTTAATCATATATTTTTTTACTATTTCTTTGTGATCAAAGCCCCACAGCACGTGCGCAAAAATTCGCATACAAAACATATACCATTTCACCGAGTGCACTTATGGCTTTAAGTTGCAACGTCAAAGCCAAGCCTCTTCCTTTTCACTACGTTTTTAAAATAAAACAAGCGCGCGCTTTCAGACTGTATACGTACATAATTAACAGTGACGTTGCGTCTCTACAAAGTTTGTTGAGTAAACGAACGCAATGCTTAATGCGTTCTTTGACTTTTTGAGTGTCATCATGTTCGTATGATGTGTAATTTTTTTATTGCGGTTGGTTTATTAAGTATAATTTTGTGCGAATTTTTGAGATACCTACTTTTGGAACAAGGTATCTTTGTTCTATGTTTATCTGATTAACTACATACCAACCGAAGATCGCTTGGCGCAATGGCTCGAGCGTAGGGTACCCACTGCATCGGGTAGTTGCGGGTTCGATTCCCACCAGAGGCAAATTTCTAAACAAGCCTTTGGTCTGGGTATTACTGGGATCGTCCCCAGTCCATTGTACGATATCCATAATAGCAAGCCTTGCTTAGATTGGGACCAATGAAGTTGGTGTGATAGTCTGGCCACATTTAGGTATCTAGTTTTTGTTTTGTAACTTCAAATATACAAATAGTATTTTTATCACCACTTTTTTCCACTCGTCAAAAACAGTTACTGCTGCGAGAGCGCTAATGAATATTCTTATTATCTATTCTCGACGAGTTGAAACGTTATAACTAAGTCTATTATAGGTGATGGCTACCGAATACTGCCTGCAGCGGCCGAGCCGTCAAGTAGCTGCTCAAAATTATACAACAATGTGTCAACCAGATTCAATGAGATATTAGAATATAGAGTTTAAATGATAGGTAATACAGTTCAATGTACAGGAGTATATTCTCAATAACTGACACGCTCTTGAAATTCGTTTCAAGTTTATAGTGTTCCACTGTCAGAATGGAAATAAATTACAATCTCTCGGTGCATTGCAGCCCGTTTGTACGGTCAGCACAAAGCCGCGCCCGGCGATTTGTTACATTGATTTAAAACTGACACGTACAGACAGCAGAAGAAATGGTAATTAGACTACGTTATTTTTTTAAATGTTGATGTCTGACATTAGTTATTTGTTTTATCACGTTCAGGTGTAATTTGACCGTTATCTAATGGCAAAAGATTTTTTGGCTCTATTTTTATTTTATAACTATTAGATAACGATTTAGAGATGTACCTAAGGTGCATTTAATAAGTTTGTTGTAAGCTTTATTTAATCATATAGGTTTAGTTTAATTTTAAGAAAATAAAATCAAGTTCATTATAAAAAGACAAAGATTTATCAAAACAACGCGAAGAAAAGATAAAAAGTTTATTCCTTCTAACGAATACTTTTTTCGTTATTTCTCCAATTATTTGGTTACTTTGCTATCGCTACAGGCTTCGTGTGATTCAACAACCGCACACAACAGTAGGTTATGGCACGCATGTTGTGTCGGCACGATAAATCAATCCAGTACCATTGTGACGTTAGAATAAGGCATCCTCAGCTTACTACGTGTACCAGTGTTGTGTTAAAAAAATAAGTCCGAGCTATGATATCAGTGCTAAGATTCGAAAGTGATTTGTGAGATCTTTTTAATAATACAGAGTTGATGAGCACGAATTACATATCTGAAGTTATTCGAAATTTGAAAAATAAAAAAATGCGACTCTCTAGAATACGACTTGTGTACGTTATATTTAATTTAATTCTTCTAACTGGCCAGAAATAAAAAAAAGCTTTTTTGGTTATCTTTTGTTTTTTTATACAGTATTCTTAAAACATGTTACTTTGCAAGTTTAATCACTATGTTAATGCACAAAGTCGCGCCGTTTCATCATTTCATTAAATCATCTTTTAAAATGTCATCGAATTTGAACGGACATTATGCCGACGTTGAAAACAAAACAAAAAATCATATAAGCGAGATACATCAAAAGCTTTTTACTTTAAAAAAGCCACTATCTTAATCCTTATTAAGCCTCATCGTGGAAGGGTGATGCCATTGAAACCAAGGAGGTGTTATTTTGAACCCATCACAGATTATATTTATATTAACTTTTTTGGTAAAGTAACACTGGGAGTCGGTACTGTATTAAGTTTAAGAAGATTATTTAAACACAACCATTTATTATTTTAGTGTTATCATGATTAACACAATAGAAATACTTTAATAAAACAGAAACAACATTTACAAAAATTATTATGTAGGTACATAAGTATCAAAATAATAATGTCAGGAAAAAATTAAATACAAAATTGTTTTTTTTCCTAAAAATTTTTTCCTAAAAATAAAATAAAGTATTGAAAAATCTTCTATCGATTACCGTACTAAAGATGTCAATGGAACATTAAAGTAAAGTGGCAAAATTGCATTTAACACCGTGTAATGACAGCATGTGAGAATTCTTTGCGAAACTGTCAATGGTTATGTCTTTCTTTGTCAAAAAATATGTCATTAATATTAGAAAAAAAATGTCAAAGTGTTTGCGAGGCACCCCTGGGAGTTGTTACATAATAGGGATGTCAACACTCGAGCGAGATGGCTTTTCAAGTATAAATAATAGTTGAATGTTGTATCAATGGTGCTACTTTTGTAATAAGTGCTTTGTCGGCACGCTTGAATTGACTTGCATGTTGCTATTTATTGATATTGCTACGTTTATGTTTTACACGTCTCCTAAAAAAATGCATTTCAGTAAATTGTTGGTTTTCATAAAAAAATAAAAACCTACACATATTTATTTTCTTAACTTTTGGAAAAATAAACAATTTTTATATTTTAGAATAAGTATGTTTTAATTTTAACTCAGTGCCTAAATACCTATGCCTAATACGATAATATAGGTACCCAAGATAATATAGCTAACATTACTTGCCAGTAAAATATAGCTGATAATAATCATAATAATAAGCATTATAATATTCATCAATATCTAAGTATACCTATTTCCATTTAATTCCAACGGCTCTCCATACATCCATACATCTGAAGCATACATCTTTAGCAAAATTGCCGATCCCACGTCACTGTCATCCATTGTACGTCAAGTATCGTTTACCGCAAAAATTATTTGCGCCCAACAATACATCTCGAGATCTCTATTTAACGAAATTACAAATTTTCTAACTTACCCTACTTCGACAATAGGCGACCGGTGTATTGAACGCGGCACTATCAAAGGTGAGTGATGTCAATAGACATTACAATTTTGTGTAAAATTTGACATTTTATTTATATTTCGAATTAAGAACGTAAGTTATAGTTTAAAAAATATACTAATAAATATTTTTTGTATTTAAAAATTGTTTTATTTTTTATAATTTTGAAATGATGTATTAAAAATTAAAAATTTATTTAATAAGAAAAAATACCTGTTATTAGGTGGTGCTCACTACACGTCTAACTAAGCTCTAGACAGTCTCGCACGCATTCTGGTCAAGTCTTATAATTGAATAAATTATAAACCATTGTATCTACGCACTCAAATAATACAAGGCCACAACTATCATGTTACTTAGCAAAAAATACACAATGGTCGAATGTTTACTATTACAAATTATCTACAACAATGGATATTAGGTTTAATGATTCGATTACAGTTTAAAAATGCCGGCAGGATAGTGGGCAAACAAAATATCATGTTACGTACACGGGACCTTTGAGGGATGTGGGCACAGTTAGGTTTTTTTTAAATTGTAGATTGTGAGGCAATATAAAAAATAAGGATGTGTTTTTCACTTTTAATTTTTTGAATTTAAATTAATTGCACTTTTTTTATTTAATAAGATTATTAGCGTGCATGCCTAGCTGCTTTATAAATGTATTTTTTATGTGTACATTTCACGTTAGTTGTCTTAATACTTTTCGCGAAAACTAAGAGACAATTAAAATCTTTAGGTCTATTTCATTCATATGAAGACATCTCGTCACTCTATATTTTTGCAGACATGGTGAATCCATTTTATGTAAAAACCGTTGTATCCTTATTAAAATCAGAAAGAGTCAAAACCCCTGGAAATACTAGATAGAGAATAGGTAGAGACCTATGATAGAGACCTTAGTCAAGCAGTTTGACTTAATAAGTTGTTTGAAAAATATTAAGCAATCCGAAAATTTATGTTTTCATCGCTTATTGATAAATGAAAATGGTTTATGTTATTTTATCTTGTCAATTGTAAGGACATATGTAAGTCGGTAAGATAATAGGCGTAGAAGCCATTGCCTTCGTGTTGGCCTAAGCTGTTGTAGTAATTTCAATGTAGCGATAGAGTCCATACAGTACAGGCACTTGGGTTATAAAAGTGAGTATCTTTAGTTTATATGATTTTGTTGTTCCAAAGAGTATTACACAAGCAAATAGATTTTAAATTTTAAAAAAAATTGCACATACCTATAAATCAAAACGGCGGCACGGCCGCATCGGTCAACGCACACAAGTCCGCAACACCAAAAAATTCACAAAAACTTAAAAAAAACTACACAGTCCGTGCTTCTAGCGGCGAGCACGCGTGACCCCGTAAACCGGAATTCTTTAATTTGACAAGTTTCTAAACGCACCCGATGGTCAGTGTAGCGCGAAATCATCGAATGCCCTAAGTATTGAGTGAGGGCACGTTCGAAAGCTGCGAACCGTTCACGATGTCACGGCTCGCTTACGACTGGCCAAGCCATCTGATTCCAAGTCAGCCGTGTGAGCATCGCGTGGGGCGGGGCCTAGAGGGGACGAGTTGTACCGACGTAGCTCCCCTAGGGTGGGTGCCGCACACCACCGCACGCCACGCACACATTGTCACGCACCGTCGGTATTGACACCCACATTTGTCGCGCGGCAGTCGCGTCGAGTCTGCTGTATGATGTCGCGATCCTTTTGTTTATAGTTTTGTTGTTATACTGTTGTAAATAAGATTATCGATGTAGTGAGGTGAACGGTTTCTTTAATAATATGGTACTAAATGCGTGGAAGTTATTTAGTCATAGTTTATGGTTTTGATTATTTTTAATAATGAATTAGCATTGGGATTCTTGATTTATAAAAAAAAAAACTTCAGAATTTCGCATGGATCAAAAGGCGTCCGGTAGGCAAAGTGACATAAATCCTTTTACTACTTTTTGAAATAAATAAAAAAATATTTTTAAAAACTCAACAGTCTTCAGTAAGTACTTAAAAAAAACTTAAATTTATATACAGTAAATATTTGCATCTTCTAATATTGTTGACCTCGCCGGAACTTAAGTAACCATTCCCAGTGTTTAGGTACTTTCTGTAACTGAACCATTTTGATCGTAAACTGCGGATAAAATATTTTACTACCGTCCTGCTAGCGCAAACGACACTAGGTTCTATAATGTTGGACGTAAAAAGTTTTGCCCGCTAAGCAGAAAAGGGTACTAAAATTTAGATCTTGCCTAGTTAGTTTGTAACGCAGTATTTATTCTGTGTCCTAATAACTGCTCACGGTTGTTTTAATATAAAAATAGGTGTATTTTTATTCGGATTCGCTATGTTGGTTGTGGTTTTTTAAACTATGACGCCGGGAACTAATGTTGCTTGTTCCCAACACTCGTACATTTAATTGCAGGATTGACAGTTTGTCAAAATTATGTTGAAGATCTGTAATTTTTACATCAAGACACGGATGTTTCAACCTAGAAATTCACTCTTGAAAACAACTAGAGAGAGTTGTTAAAAGTGACATACAGATCGAGGTTGTAAGGATGTTGGGCATTAGTGAATTACACGGCTGAGTTTCATATTAAAAACATGTGAAAAATCATTAGAAGACTGCTGAGTTTTATATTTAAAAAATCTGCAATATCATAGCAGACTTCAGTGTCAACAATAAAAAGCGGCAATTTCACACAATAACAAACACCCAAAGACTAGTTGCGTCACGCAATTAATTTACAACAGCGTCACAATCATGCCCGACGCGACGCAACAAAATCAACAGCGGTTAGCAGTTCGCACGCCGCGGGCAACAATGCAGGCACGCGGCGATCGTCACGCCGCTCAGCGGAAGAATGACTTGGCCCTAATTCATACTGGCTAATTTCACGGCTGCTCTTAGTTATTGTCAGATTTCGCGATACCATGTCACGGTATTCGGCACGGCCAGTTACTGGGATTGAGACATCATTTTTTTCTACAACCCCTAAAAGGTTATCCAAAATTATAAATTTTTTGACAAATACATAGATTGAAATGACATGTGAAATACACCAACCCGCACTGGGTCAGCGTAGTGGATTATGGCCTGAATCCCCCTTGCATTGAGGGGAGGCTCGTGCCCAGGAGTGGGACTACAAAAGTTCTATTAATATGAACTCTTATTTTATACTGTTAAAATACGTAATGGCCCGTTAATGACAGCGGCCAGTTAAACCTAGTTTAACTCTGTTCGTTTGTTTGTCGATACAATACACCAGTTGGGTGCTTAATTTAAAATTTCTCAAACCGAAAACTAATTCGAGCATTAAAATCGCTGTGTTTGCACAATAGAAAACGCGGCCGATTGACTAAAAAATAAATAAAGGAGCTTTTTGGTCGTGTAAAGAAAGTGTTTGTCTAAGAACAATGTGGGGCACCGCAGCGGGACATCTAGATACGGGGCTATAACATTTTCTTTACATTTTTTTGTATTTGCACTCATACCTTTAGTGAATAGCGTCTGATCCTTAATTTACGCATCGATACACTTATTTTGTAGTTTCGCATTTGTAAGGGATTGTTCTTGCGTTGTTACATTGCGTTTTTGATCTCGAGACTATTGTGCGAATAATATCACAAGAGGTTCATTTATTTCATACATACTTAACGTTCTTTACGACGAGCTAATTTTGATAACAATCCAAAACAACATTTATGAGATAAAATGGATCGTTCTCGGTCATTCCCTTCCCTAAATATATCCACATTAATAGCTCCAACACTGAATCAATCCAGCGCTGCAATTGGCAAAAAATCATAAATCAGCACAGAATGCCCTCTGATAGGGCCGCGAGGCGCGTCCGACGCAGCTGCCGCACCTTACACGCATCAGTGGCCGCTCACAACATCCCGTGCCTGGCTTTAAGTAACGAATGCTTTGTGCATGCCGATAGATGAGGTGGGCCCGAGCGAGAGGATGAAGCGAACCAGCCCCCTAGCCAAGTGGCTTCGCCTACGAGCGTTTCTACAAATCGCTACGCTTCATGTATGGAAATGACATAAGTGACGTGATCTACTTGTTGACTTGTAATGTCGTTTTCATACATTTTCATACATTCATCATACGTTCGTAGATGAAGGCACTTGGCTAGGGGGACAGGGTGGATTTAGAACTCGAAGCTAGGTAATTAAGTAAGTAATAAAACTCAAAAACAATGAACAAGGTATGTGAACTGGCGTACATTTTTGGCTAAATTTATTTATTTTGTAAGCGCTGACAATTTATTTTGAAGTTAAGTAAGTAGTAAAGTGTAGTTTGATAAATTGGTAAGTAATGAGCTGGAGAGGTGATCCATTAAGCCATTCATCGAGGTTGAATTCATTACCGATTCCCTCAAAAAATAACCCTCAAAAGGCTACAATACCTAAAAAAACTCACTTATACTTGAGCTAGATAGCTACATATCCAATCATATTTCTAATTCAAAAACTCAAAAATAACAGACGTGTACTTTCAAGTTTACGTTTTCTATTTTTGCTTTGGAGTTTCAGAGTAACAACTTTGTAAATTCATATCTCAAAAACTTAGTTTCACTTTACTTTTACTCTCGCGTTTGTATTGATTAATACTTTTCACAAACCTTACTGAACTTGACATCTCACTTTTTGGATCAAAATACACACTGTGCGATTGTCAGGTGTATTTTATTCTTCATAAAAGTCTCATAAAGCTATCATCAAATCTTAAATGTCGTCGTTGCCTATGATTTACACCACAATATCGAATTAAAAAAAGAACGCGAATCCTTTTCAGCGATAGGTTACAGATTAGACGGGTATGCGGCCGATTTGACGCGCGGCGTCTTCCGCAACCGCGGCGCGGCGCGTTTTTGCAAGTTCTCGACTTACCACGCTTTCGTAGTGGGATTGCGGTCATATTGCGTTTTAATATGGACTCAAACTATATGGTCCCAAACTAAACAACGCTTGTAGGTACTATGGCTACCGTACGGGGGCGATCCCAGTGACACCCAGACCAGGACAAATTACGAAAAGGCTGTTTCCGAAATTTGCCTCTCACGGGAATCGAACCCGCAACAACCCGATGCAGTGAGCCGAGCAGACTACGCTCGAAATACTGCGCCAAGTCGTCATATAAATATTCAGTTTAAAAATTTACATCGTCACAAAACAATTTTAATGCCTGGTAATTATAGATCTTTAGCAGCTAGTAGCCTAGTAGGTTAGGCGTCTGATACATCAGCGCGTCAAGCCACGGTGTCTTGGCCGGGCCTTGTATGGGTGACCGAATTATAACATCCAACCTTTGCCGTGCTTCGGAGGGCACGTGAAGCTTGCATCCCGGATGACATTCTAAGATCTTTGACGTCGTTACAGGCAGTCAGAAGCCTGAAAATTTTGACAAAAAATGGTCTTGCCCTTAGGTTGCCGATAGTCCCACTAGTTGGGTCTCGGAGGGCAGATGGCAATCGCTCCGTGTAAATATCGGTAAACAGCCAAATCGGGGTAGACTAGCCGACCCCTCATAATGGGATAAGGCTAGGAAAAATATGTTTATTGCGGATCGATAATTTAGGAGTTCTTTAAAATTTATGCTGTTATAAGTACTTAAATAATTGACTCATTGCACGCAGGTTCGATGTCTGTGCGGAGACATTTTCAGTATTTAGGGCAGCAGTTAGGGTACTGATGTGGCAAAAAAGCGTACGGCCCGTCTGATGTTATACAGTTACCGTAGCCTATAGATGCTTACAATACCAACGGCATTGCTCGCACATTGCCGACCTGAAGGGGAGAGGGAGGGGGGGAAGGGGGTGTTGGGCTTTCGGTGCTCTCACTCATCGTACGAAACGCAGCTGTAATAGCTGCTTTACGCCGATCTTCTGTGAGAGGGTGGTACTACGCCGGTCAAGCCAGGAGCTGCAGTCAATTGGCTACAGCTTGACTCTACCACCTTTAAAATTTGTATGTTTTTCGGGCGATAATTATTCAACACAACTATAAAAATCATCCCTAGGATTAAAATTAATGTAGTCTACAAAAACAATGGTGTTTAAACAGCTTAATGATATGTACCCTTCAGTGAGTCCAAATAAACCTCTGAATTTATAATAACGTTGCATCTGTGTGAGAATCATAATTCTATATCGCCTCGAGAATCAATGAATAAACATATTTTTAATACATAAGGGCAGTTAACGGTTTTTAGTAGAGCTATTGTAAATATTATTATGTAAATAAGGTATTTAACTTTAGGTACTACCACTAAAACCTGGTTAAATACCGGGGTAGTACCACCCCCTTACAGAAGATCGGCGTAAAGTAGCTATTGAAGCTGCGTTTCGTACGATGAGTGAGAAAGCTGTCCCACTCCCCTTTAGGTCCGCAACGTGTGAGCGATGTCTTTGGTATTGCAAGCATCTATAGGCTACGGTAACTGCTTCGCATCAGACAGGCAGTACGATACCTATACACTTAAATAAATTAGAACAAAACATCTATGGGCAAATGGAGCAAAAATTTTATAACCCCAATTTTTGAAGTTAGTTGCAATCGTTTATGACAAATTATTAAAATAAAGTTTCATTTAAGTGGTGCAAGCATTTTTTTATAACAGGCAGAAATACGACATAAATTAGGTTAGTAGATACCTACAGGTACCTACAGGTCTACATTTTACATTCATAGTAGGTACCTAAAAAAACTTCAGAATGGAATGCTTTTAAAATATGAGAGCACGAATTTTTACGAAAGAATATTTTTTATAAAAACAAAATACCATCTACTACATTGGAAAAGTTAAAAGGGCATTCCATTTTCAAAATGTGACGTTGTAAATGTGCGTACGGCGGGCTTTCCCCTTCTGTGTGAACGCACACTGACACAACGAGATTTCTAACTCACACAAACAAAGCTGTCTGTCTGAATGCCTGCACCGTTGTAGTGAAAGAGATATTAAATACTATTTTTAGAATATTAAAGCAGTTTTTTGTTTGTTTCGTTAAAATGTTAGTAATATTTTAAATGAAAAGGCAGCTTGCTGTATTTTTGTGTGATAATAGGTATGCACATAACTCGTGCCTGTATCATACGAAAACATAATTTTCGGGATAATCCGCTCCTTACCTTGCGCAAAAAACTAAATACATAAATAAATCGAACAGTAACCGATACTAAAACAACAAGATGCATCATATTTCCACCGTGTCGGCGTATACACACACGCACGCGTTCCGTCCCTCTTGCTCGCGTGAGTTTTCCGCATGGGTCGGTCTCGCTCGCCGTGGGGCGGGTACTGCGCTGCGATTGGTGGAGGGGAGCAGAGCGATCGCCGGCCGACGGCAACCTCCCGTCGGCATTTTCCCGACGCAACGTGTTCGAAAATCGAAAATTTTGCGCCCGTGTAGGGATTTTTCTTTGTAGCCAGTAATATTGTGAATTCAAAAAGATGTTAGCCGTGTTTTATTTTTTAAAAGTGGTAAGAATTAAAATAACGTTTTTAAAAACATTTCGTGCATAGGTACCCAATAGTTTAATAATTTAATAGTGCACTCAGTTATTAAATTATGAAATGTGTTAAGTATCAATATTTGTTTTAAAAAATATAGAGCCAATTATTTTTGCTAAAATTAAACTTATTCTGCTATTAGGCATTTAGGACCCTTCTAACGCACGCTCTAAATGATAAGATTTTCGCTAAAAATATTTTGTGCATTTTTATCATAAGCGTTAAACCTACACCACTTTCTTAAGTGACTACTTAGATTTTAGAGCGTGATTATTTTCAATTTCAGTCCCATAGATAGACAAAAATCCCCAAGTATTTATTTGAGTAATTTTCTTTCAGCAAATGAAACCAAAAGTACCACCTAACTGATATTGATAATTTACTAACTCTACAATAAAGCGAATTAATTCAACGCATCTCTTTCAACCCACTATCGTCGCCTGCGCAATGTATTTGTATCACCCAGCGGTAAGGGTGAGCACACACGACACGCACCCAATTACCACGTCACACGGCTGGCCGCGCGCACCGCTGCGTCCGCGCACCTCGGAGTTACAGCCATTGTAATAGAGAGGCTATTTTTAATTGGCTAAAAAGATGTGACATGTTATACCGACTGCTCTCTGGAGTATTAATTTTGGGTTCTCAAGTCAAAAGGTAGGTAGATGAATACTTTTTATGGTAGAGTCGTATGATAGAGCAAAAATTTTACGGATACTTACTGATACGAGGCATCGGTGGAATGTAGGTGTTATAATAGTAAGTAGGCATATATGACATAGTAGAGTCTATTTTCCTAACTCGCTCGCATAGTTGCGACTCTATTTCGCTATTTCTTCTCCTAAGGGTAGAGTCGACTCGCAAGCAAAATGATCGTAATAGGTACATATAAGAAGTCAGAGCCTTGTCCTTTAGTTGAATGTTGTTATATAACACTATATCGCTACCCTATTGTATTCATAAGGCCTTCTACACTGGAGTTATAATATGTTATATAAGCACAATATGGGGGTTCTATATTACCATGAGTTTGCATTGGCGAAATAAATGTTTTGTTCACCAATTTGTGATGTCTCTATTTTATGTGTTGATCTCTTATGGATACAAATATGGTTGTGATATAGTGTTATATAACATTTTATAACGACATTCAGAAATTTGATGTTTTCCCCCTTTAATCTGATATGAAGTTTTAATTCGCGCTCAAGTAGAACTACTTAAGCAGAGTTTCCACAGGATCGCAACAAAAATCACACCTCACTAAGAGCATTACGAACGTTTATAATCGGCTAAATATCGAATTGTTCCATCCATTGTTTGAAGGTTTAAACCCGCCAGAATTGGTTCCCAGAGTTTTAAGCCTACCGCCTTCGGAAAAACTAATACAAGCACACGAAACTCACCCTTAAAACAATGCTATTTGAGTTGAAAACTTGTAGAGTCTCGTCTGAAATAATTTCAGAAAAGTGAAAGCTTTCCTACGCAAGGTATTTAGGTTTAAACTGCTATTGAAAGAGGTGAAAGTTTGGGGGTGGCTGTGGTACTGTAAAAAGGACTTTAATGTGTTGAAGTAGGGTGTGTGTTGGTGTGGGATTGTAGAGCAGTGTTGAGAAGATTGTGCAGTAACGAGTCTACACACAGGGTGTAATTGTATCGGGGATCAGTACCGACCCGCGCGGAAATAGGGATGGGGCGAGCTCGATAATTCAGGGCAACGGGTTACGGGATATTGGAACTTATTGACATTAGCTGTGGGGCCACCGCAGACATGCTACTTTTTGCTTCGGCGATCGGCGATTTAGTCGCTTTTAGCATCGGAGCAGTCGCTGCGTCCGACCGCAGAGAGTCGCCAAAACGCGATGCAGTCGCAAAATCGCCGATCGCCGATGCAAAAAGTGTGCGGTGGCCCTAATAATAAATTTTGTCGGTATTAGTCGGTAATTCCTTTTTTGTTAAAGGTATGTACGTTTGGAGGTACTTCCAAATATTAGCTACTAGCTAGCTGTGCCTGCATCTTCCTACGAGTGGAATTTTGCAATTATTTTTTGTTAATGTTTGCTTAAATAAATGTAGCCTAAGTTACTCCTCATAATATCAGCTATGCCAGTGAAAGTTCCGTCAAAATTGGTCCAGCTCTTTCAGAGATTAGCCGGAACAAACAGAAATACAGACAAACAACAATTATAATAATTGCTTTTTAATTATCTAAATACCGTACATAGGCATTTCATAAAAAAGCTATTATTATTAATACTAACCCCCAAATTTATGAGGTTTTAAGTCAGTTTACAATGTTTTTACAAATAATTTCTAGGAATAAAAGTGACTTGTAATGCCAGTGTAAGTCCATCATAACTTTCTGTAAATTTTGGGGTTAATTTATATTTATAAATCTTTGGCAAGATACACCGAAGAAAACACGAAGAAAAACTCTTAACAACCTATAAACAACTTACCTATCAATATAAAAACAGTTAGCTAGTTAGCAGGTTACTAAGCTAAAATAGACCAATCATTTTTTTTTTTTATTTCACAAACACTTTTTCCCAACCGTAAAGGTCAAGATTCTCTCCACCCTATTTCATCGATACATCCTTTCCGTCCAACCGAGCGTGTCCCCTCACTACCCATAGAGGGGCGACTCCCCCGCGGTAAGCCAAGGGAGGGCCGGCTATTTATTGTCTATGCCTTTTTATTTTTATTTGTCCATATTATAATTGCCGATTAATGATCGATGTTTTATTGGTAATAAAAATATTGTTTATTTCGATGGTAGAGAGAGATGAGTTGACGAAATGTTTTCTTAAACTTACGATATGTATAGCGAGAAAGAATAATCACAATAAATACATAAAACATAGCTTTATATTAAATAGATTTTAATGGTATAATATCTCACACATTATGTTATTTCACAACGTGCATTCACACAAATTATGAAAACCCAAGATCTTGATAGAGTTTAAATTAAATAAAATGAAAGTTTAAAATAAATTTTCGTAATTAGTACCTATCCAGTACGTTATTATTTTTAAAGTGTACTTTCATATGGTAGCATGTAGTGTGATCATGTGCATTTTCGATCATCTCTACATTTCGAAATGCAATGTCGGTGTCAATATTTCTTTCTTTTATTTTACTTTTAATGGATTTTTGCAGATGCTAAGTATGTATTGTGCTTTGGTATTTGACTCTATCTACCCTACTCTATGTAGAGTTATCGTGATGATATTCCTGAAAGACTTCTGTAAAAATGTGACTGTTAGCGACATCTGCACAGTTTTTGATGAAAGTAGAGTCGCTAGACTTGCACAATGTACTGTAAATTGAGAGGGATGCTGAGAGGGTGAGGGCAGGATAGTGTTACTACCTCCCGACAGATGGCGTTGTTCAATGTTCCTATTTATTGGCTACTCTTTTTTTATTAGAACGAAACGTTGGTGCGTCCAGATGCCTTGCATTAAAATGCCAAGTTGACTGTCGCATTGCGAGTGCGATAACAGATGTGTGAATTTCGCTGCATGTAGTGGTCTGACACAAGTCTGATTGCAATATTAGGAGGTACCTTATCTGCTAAAATAATACATTAACGCTTCTTTACTCGTCCACAGTCGAGTAAAGCCGGAAACCCACCGCGGCGCACGGAGAGGCCACGCACACGCTACGCACGTGGGTCAAGCTTCGCTTTGCACGAAAATGTATGTTACCGTGTCCACCGCTGCGCACGGAGAGGCTACGCACGAAATGACGTCATCCATACATTTCCTGCAAAACGTAGCCGTGGCCGTGGGCGTGGCCTCTCCGTGCACTGCGGTGGGTTTCCGGCTAAAGCTCGGGATACACAACGACACTTTACAATAATACACTCAGTGTATACACCCAAGTGTCTGCGTGTGTACACCACCGCGACACCTTATTACAGTTATAGTGGCGGTGTCGCTACACTGAGATACACTGAGTGTCGAGTGTCGCCGTGTATCTCGAGCATAAGAAGCCGCAACCTATCGATAACAAAGGATAATATAACCAATAGTCGGCACATCTTTGTGCAAGGCGGTGCTTTTACACCGTCTTTATACTGATTGCGTGCGCTTGCGCAACAAAGTGATCCATTCCGCTAATCCCGCCGCCTTTGTTTGATGGAACAAACAAGTGTTTAGTTTGTAAACATGATTTTTTACTGGGATTTTGATAAAAAATTGGGGTTTTAATAACTATTATGTAAAAGTAAAAAATGTTATAATTATAGCAGGTACCAATAATGTTTATTTATGATTATACAGGGTGGAAAAAATACTGTGTTTGGAGGCGAAACTCCCTGAATATAGATGGTATAAAATTTTACCTACTAATACAAGTTTATTTAGAAATAAAGTAAAACTGCATTCGAAGATTTTTGCTACTTAAATCACCTTCTTGAGCCGGGAATTCATATATTCTACTTTGAAAAAAAAAAAACACATTCTGTATTTTTTTATACAGATCGAAAGAGACAACTAAAACATAAATTGTATCTTAAATTAAAGTAAGTAGGTATAATTAATTCCACAATATAAAAATAATTATACTTACCGAAATATAATTTAGTCTGATATATCAATTCTTGATAATCTCGTAATCCCGCCCAGCACCTGGGGTGCCGGTGACGTGCGGGGCGGGCGGCGGGCGGCGGGGCGGCGCGGGCGATCCAAAGAAATCCTATTTTCATAGTTCACTTCACCAACCGCCGTAATTTCGTTAGCACGCATCGGCGCATTGGGCTCCTGGATATGTGGATGGGCGTTGTTGATACTTTGGACTTTCTGAAACCTTAGAAAAATGTGCTTCGTTTTTGTGCCCGTCTTTGTGCCTAGGTACTATAGGACCACCCCCACAAACACACCAAATGTATGGTCCCAAACTAAGCAAAGCTTATAGGTATGGGTACCGGTTACCGTACAATGGGCTGGGGGTAGGGACACGGAAAAGTACTCGATATCTCGAGGTATCGAGCACTTTTCCTCGTGGTATGAGTACTTTTCCGTGTCCCTGCTAGCTGCGGGCGATCCCAGTGA
The DNA here is from genome assembly GCA_947859195.1 of Drymonia ruficornis. Taxonomy (NCBI): domain Eukaryota; kingdom Metazoa; phylum Arthropoda; class Insecta; order Lepidoptera; family Notodontidae; genus Drymonia; species Drymonia ruficornis. The sequence goes on along the minus strand of OX401925.1, from coordinate 4,606,048 downwards.
TACCCAGATCAGGGCAAATTACAAAAAGGCCGTCTCCGAAATTTGCCTCTAGTGGGAATTGAACCCGCAACCACACGATGTAGTAAACCCAGCAGTCTACGATCGAACCACTGCGAACATTCAACGAATTTTGTTTCTTTTTAATTTTCATCCATCCCAAAAGAAAATGTTGAACTCAGTCAGTGAAGTAGAATATTGTAAAATATGAAGTCAAGTATCAAAACACCACAGCGCTGTAGCACCGTCTTAGATGTTTACAAAGTTATGCCATATTTTCAATTTAAACAGTAGACGCGGGTGTGGGAAGGCGGTTCGTTTCCCTCTTTTGATTCGAACCCGCACCGTCTATAGATACTTATTGTATTTATAATAACATTGTTGTCTATCCTTTCGCAATTGAAGAGTTAAGGAAGTCTCAGCTGTTGTTTTGAGAGCTTTGGATGAGTTATTTTGAATTGAAAAGTTGGAATCTTGTAAGTGCCTTCACGAAATACTTACTAATTTTTTTATGGGACTAAGCTCGCCACACACTCCCACCACTGATACTCTTGTAAGCCAGGATCGACAATTGTCCAACAATGACGCCAAGGTTTGACCCTCGCGAGTCCCGGGGAAAAGACATATTGTTTTGGAACCCGCACGAATTTAATCAGAAGAAAGGATAGGAGTGGTTAATACTTACTACATTTAAGATAGTATTTTTTTATATTTTAGTACCTATACCTACTCGTAATCTTAATTCATTCTGACACGAATTATAAACTCTACAAACGAATTAATTTATGTCATAAAATGTAGAGACGATTTTTTTTCTTAAAGAAGGCTCTAAAATGGCCTTCAACCAAGGCACTGCAATTTGTCCCTCATCTTAGCCGACCAACAAGGAAAGGAAGGACCCCTTTAGTCTTAAGGAAACGCGTTGCCACTATTTGCCTGACGCATCTTTTACCCCAAATCTCGGGTCAAATACCCTTCGTAGTAGGTAGAGTAGTTCCGACGTCAAATCTGAGTGCTCATGCGCAGCATGCGTGATGTAGACGCAGCCATATTTAGAAATAGATTTAACCAACCTTTTCCTTAGAGGTACCACGCAAATACCACATTACCAACGTACCAGCTCAAACGCATACCGTTCCAAATTACCACGACATAAGGTAAATGCCAGGGAATAACAATCGAGTTGTAACATCGATCGATTATTATCGATTAATCGCTCGAATGCTCGGCTGGACCCGAGGACAGCGGCCACATCGACAAACGGCGGGAAACATGAATTATGTTATCAAAATAATTATTTATGAACCAATGGGTTTCTGATGATCATTATGTGGTAAGTGATATTTTATTGACAGATTTGTAATGATCACGGTTTAGAAGTAATTGCTGTGGACTTGAAATGCAAAGAACGTGAACTATGGGATCGAAATATGGCGATTTACGTTAACAATTCAAAGACCAGGGGGCTTACCACAACCTCTTATCGCGATTCAATTATAGGAGCGTTTTAACGTTTCAGCGACTTTTTGTGCAATGACGTACCTTATTGTCATAACAATAAGAAACGTCATTGCACAAATGGCCGCTGAAACGTTAAAACAAAACTGCTATAAGAGGTGGTGGTAAGCCCCCAGTATTAGGTTCCTAATTACCTAAGTAACCTTGCTCTGTTTAGACTAGACCATTGAGCTGCTATGTGCTAGAGCAACACCGTATCACCGCATTTCACTCAGTCATTCTACTTGGGGCCTACTAAGATCAATGTTGTTTGATCGATCATGGGGAGACGGAAGACGGGAGATTAAACTCTCTTCCTTGGTTTAAGCTACAATTGATCCTACGGCCCTTATTCTCTCTCACCTGTCCGCGCTTTACCTAACTGCGTTTGGTGCATGACGTTTGTTTGACTTTGGGCCGTAAGATATAGGAGAGAGCTTAATCTCTCGTCTTCCACGTCGAATCGTTAGTTTAAACTCTCCACCATCGATCAACTATAATTGATCTTACGGCCCTTAGCGTCTCTAGTACGTATTGCATAGTAGCTCAATGGTTTAAACCCAGTAATTTTCAATAGGAAATATCTACGCAATATAATAGGTAAATTCAGAAAATCTAAATCAATCAAGCAATGCACCAAGAAGTAAACAAAGTTATCTAACTTATACCAAAATGCAAACAAGTGTTCAATTAGCAATCTAAAGTTCACACAGCTGTCATTTGTCAAGCGCAAAAAATATGGATTGACATGTTGTGCCGGTGAATAAAAAAGGCAATTTTCCTCTCAAATGATTATGTCGACAAGCAAACCCAAATACTGTGAAATGCGTGTAATTATTTTTAGTTAATGTACAAAAGAAATATTTTATAATTTGCCAACAAAAGTACTGATGATACTTCCAAGAAGGCGGGAGCAACGATCTCGTACTGCACCGCGCACGGGCTCGGCCGCGCGGAAACTGTCACAATTTGACGTTTCACTTGACGTGACGTTCCATATTCAAACAGCCCGCCTTTTATTTTTATTTCTTTATCTCCATCTCAATCTAACGGCCAGTAATGTTGTATTTGAATTTTTAATACCATAGCGTAAAGGTTGTATATCGTATATGCGTTAAAATATTGGATATAATTTTTAATCGTCTGTTATCTCGATAACCTGTTGTGGGGTATTTCGTTTCGTGCATCAGACGCGATGAATGCATAATTAAGTGGAAGCATTTTTATTATTTTCGTTAATCTAAGAAGGTCGTGTTGCATCATTCAATAATCGCTTGTGTAACGATAAACCTAAGAAAACGTTACGTTGTTACGTTTTTTAAGTTTTACAAGCTACCTTAGTGCTATTATTGCATCATTTAGGTACCAACCTACGAACCACATTATGTCTATTAGCTTTAAAAAAAAACATCTTTATACGAGGGTAGTGCAGGTAATAATGACTCTGTTGAATTTGGTTGATGTTTGATTGATTAAAAACGAAAATAACATGAGTACCTACCGTAGCTTGGTTATTTCTAAATTCTCCACTCAACAGTCCATATGTTATGGCTCACAAAATTAAATGACCTATCCTTATTAAACATTCAAGAGATTCAAAAATAAATACTTACTTACATTTTAGATGAAAGTAAAACCGCGTTCGACCTCTTTCGAACAGCCCGCTGACGTTACACGTCATGTTTGAATTCTGAACACCGAACCATTATAAAAAAAGGTTTTTTTTTTCACCACGCTAAGGAACGCAACCCGATCCCCGAAATTCACTTGCTACCAAGTTTATTATTTGATACTTCGGTCGGATTATTTTTTTTATAACTTCTTCACAGGGCCGGCAATGGTCGGCGTCTTTGGTGCTTTGTTAGATTAAGTTTTTATAGCGTAGGCGTTGTTTGTACGAATATTATATAGGTATTTAGTCTATTGATATGGTACAAAGGGTAGAACAGGGTAATCCTGAGGTATTAATATTCTTTCCCAGCATGTGTAGGTACTAAAAATAATTACAACTTGGAAAAATCGCTATTATACTTAGATAAATATATAAAAGTAAAGAGAAAACGTTTTGCAACGTTTCTAATTATAGAGCTACTAACGTTTCCATGTTTGTTTTGGTGGTAGAACCAAGCTTCATGAATTCATGATTTCATGATGCACGAATTTCATGATTTTTAGACCACTCCCCCCCTTATCACAGCTGGTCACATTTGCGAGACCCCCCCCCCCCCTCCCAGTGTGACACATATTTTTTATAATTTTCAGAAATTTTCTAAACTTTTCGTTAAAAATTCAAATTTTGGTTTTAATACTTAGATATATGTATTAGATTTTTAAATGTGACGTCACAAAACTTAGGACCCCTTTGTCAAACAATGTCACATTTCGTCGATCCCCCGTGTGACGTAATTAATGGATGGCCCCTAGTAAGTACCACCCTACCACAGAAGATCAGCGTAAAGCAGCTATTACAGCTGTGTTTCGTACGATGAGTCGGAGACCCTGTAACCCAACCCCCCTACTCTTGCTCTCCCTCTGTCCCACTCCTCTTCAGGTCTGCAACGTGCTAGCAACGGCTTTGGTATTGCAAGCATCTATAGGCCACGGTAACTGCTTAACATCAGTCGGGCCATACGGGCCACCTCAGTCCCATAAAAAAAACTCCAGTCTGCAATGTCTAAAACAAAAAATATTCACAAACTTTTTTTGTCGCGATCCAAAAATGAAATGTTTAAAATATTTTCTCACTAATTGTAATTTAAACTATCCATATCTGTCTGTCTATCTGTATTGGCGCGACATGGACCCTGGTGGTCCTTCCTACGCGTCTGACACTTTCTTAGGGCACCGAAATGTCAAAATGTCGACCGATCTCGACAACAATACAAACTTAACTTTGCAGTCCCAGCTTTTGACAGCACAAATCAATTTTAACCTTAAATTATGTGTTTTATAGTTCAGTGTTAATTGGCAGTTTTCTTTCGGGAGGATTATAGTTATGTTTGTATTGTTAAACGACAAAAAAGTGGGAGATGGTAGAGATTAGATGTGGGACGCCAAAAATGCGTCTCATGAGTTGATGATGTAACAAACCCCTTACTATTGCCTTAGCCTAACTTGCCTTAGTTTGCCTAATTGTGTTTAGTCTAGTCACAGCAAAGATTAAATGCCTCTCCTTAAATTCTTCACAATTTTGGTATATACCACTTCAGGCCTACAATACCTATTAACAAATTACCTTACTGAAATAAGATCCCTATACTACATCAACTTCTCTGAAAAGTCTAATGGCCAAATACTAAACTCAAATATGAAAGCTGCTTACTTTGACGCGCATTACTTACAATATTTATTTCGGATGCTGTTTTTTTTATTAGGTACATAAGTAATGAATTAAAGTTGATAAATCCTACGATTATTAGGTATACTAAAAGTGAAGAATATTTCAATATAACTTTAAAATTAGCAAAATTACAGAGTCTAAAGTTTCGAAAAAAGTAAACTAATTACCAAAACTTTAGTGGCGAATATTTTTGTAATTATGAATTTTATTTGAAAAATTAATTAATAAATTCAATATTTTAAAATAATTACCCTAATTACAGCTATCGGCAAATTTAAGAGTAAGTCAGTAAGGTTAAGTATCTAAATCTAAAGGTCCAATGGTCTGGACCGCTGCAGCAGTGTGTGGTCGCTGCGCCTTGTCTGTGTGCGCCGGCGCATGTGTGCCACGCCTAATTATTCGGAATAATCGTCGTGTATCGATAATTAGTCGCGACGACTATGCCGCGGGACCGCCCGCTAACACAGCGGCGCTCAAACTTTAGCTATTATAAATCATTAGATCCATAATATATATAGAATACACTGACATTACAAATCACTTTTGTTCCTAGAAATGCTTTGCAAAACTCTCTATAAATTTGGCGAATAGCGTTTACGTTAAACCGAGTACATTTATTTCTTTCTCAAATAAATGTACTCGGTTTAGCTCACTAAAAGCCTTTACGAGTAGAATCTAAATTCTAATCTCATCATTTAGGCAAACAAGTTATATTAGAGTATAATTTTAATTGCCAAATAATGGTAGAGCATCACTTTTGTGATTGATAATAGGTTAATAGTGATCATTATGGTGAATAACACATCATGTTTATGAGCAACAAGGACACCTACTAGCGCGCCATGTGTACTAGGGCGTCTTGTAAGAATATCGTTTTGGTGAGCAAGCAAACATTGGTACAAAATAAGATTTCGTGAGCAAAACTTATGGTAGAGCATGATTTTATAGTGATCAATAATGTAAGAGTATCATATTGATTAGCAAAACTGATAATAGAGTTTAGCAACCAAATGATGGTAGAGTATCGTCAATGACAATAAGCCATAGAGTATCAATACTTCTCACTCAAGTTTGGTAAAGTTTGAGCAACCAAAGCAATGTCGTAACCTGGTAACATGATGGATCGAAGTAGAGTTGGAGAGGTGTCGGAGCGCGGGCCGCTCTGATATCGAATATGAATCGTTATCGCGTAATCGATTCATTCAAACCGAATATGTTTCGGCGTTTCGAGAAATTAATCGACTTTCTCTTATTTTAGGAGTGATATGTTTTTTATCGCGTATCGGTCGCGTTTCCGATCCGGCAGTAGAATTTAAGGAAAAAATGTAAAATGACAATTTGTAAGTGCCCCCGTAGGCCTAAACAAAATAAACGCTTTGACTTTGACTTTGACTTTAACGCCTGCAAGGCTATTTTGATCCTGAGCCTAGAGTTGGGATAATAAGAGCTTCGACACACTCGTGTAGGGGATCTTCTTATCTCAACTCTAGACTCTGTAAGAAAACTAGAGGCGAAAGAATCATGAAGACAGACATCTATACATGTTCTTCAAAACTTATGATGTTACTCCTCCTTGTGAACATGCATTATATTATAAATTAAAAAAATTAGCAGAATTGTTTTATTACAAAAAGTTGCAAATACCATAAACTTCCTCTATTGAAACTGGTTGCAAAATGTGCTTGTGACGGTGACCTGAGACCCATCTGTCTGTCTGTTAAATTTAGCTACGTTTTAAATAGTTTAAAATTATCTCTTAGTTGTTAAAATTGCTATTTGTCTATTAATAGCAAAACCTTTAGAACAGCAGATAGAGTCGTCGCGCAGGGCGGGCGCGTCGGCGCCCGCGCACGCTCGGGTGACGCGCGGTAACCAATCACCCGCGATACTTCGCGCTCTTGCTGCCATCTTGCTAATTAGCATTTGATTGTCATTGGCTGTTGCAAACCACCATCGATCTAGAAACAAATGAGTACAGAATTCCAAGCATTTTGAAAATAGAACGCCCCCACTGCACCAAAATTACATTATGGATGACATGCTTCCGTGGGGGAAGGGAGTCATAGTTCTACCACAGAATAAACATACAATTTTATACGTGGCTCTAAGTCTCCAATCACATACCTACCGTTTATGATACCAAGAGTGATTGGCTAACTTCACACGATATACAGGTTTCCTCATGATGGTTACCTTTACCATTCAGTAAATCATAATTAATTCATTATAGAAATATATTTTATTTTTATTATATTTTTATTTTTTTATTTGTTTTCAATATTTATTTATTTATTTTTATAAAAACTCCAACCGGTTGCATGTTTTTATTATAGTTATTCATCGTAGTCAGTGCCACATCACAATATTTTTTGCCACCGCCCGCCCAGTAGCGTCCAAACCACGGCATATTAACTCCCTATTGTCAAAATGTATTGAGCAAAAGTTAATTTTAACCATTCAACCTGTCTCATAACTCTCCCTTTTAGAATACAAAGTGAAGATGCGGCTAACTTGCACCTTAACGGTAGGGAAATAGAGATGGCTTTCGTAAGTTCAATTACAAGTTATATTTGTTAAAAGTTTGCTAACAAAGAAATGTCATTATTATAATCCCTTTTAGGGACTGATAAGTAGATTGTTTGTTGTTTATTAAATCTTTTACTCGTTGAAGATGTAAAGAGTACATTCTTAGAAAAGCTCTGAATTTAATTTTTAAACTCTTTTGGGGAGTTTTTAAGTATTTTTAACAGTTATTCGTAAGGGTTTTAAAAAACTGCGGTAGAGGACACTCAACTTAAAAAGTTGGTGATTATTTAACCACAGATTATTATTAATCCGTGTATTTTAGGCTGCCATCTTTTAAGAATTAAGAATAGATACATCTTAACTAAACCAATAAATTGACAATAGATCTCTTATATGTGATAAAATAGGTACCTACACGCTTATAGGTTATACAGACATAAAATCTGATTTAAAACACACTAGGAATCGAACCCGCAACTACCTTTCACACCAAATCGTCATTAAAAGATGCTTCTCATCTTCTCATAATACGTAAGCATTGCGTAATTGCGTTCGCGCAGGTTGGACGGACAGTATCGCAGCGCCCCGCGGCGGTAGCAGAGGTCAAATTGTGATTAAATTAATTCTACATACGATCCACCTTATTCGGTTATCGATGTAATTGAACGTTACGGATTAATTCCTAGGGTCATAGGGACACGGGAGTATCGATTTGTCATTCATATGATAGGTAAACTAACTTGCATACAGATTATTATGCAGACAGTGTCGGTTCTTTTATCCATTGCTGCATATTTATTTATGAGATACTAGCTGGCTACACATCAATCTACACGCGGGCGAAGCCGCGGGCTTCGCCCGCGTGTAGATTGATGTGTAAGATTAGCCTATGTCTTATTCCAGAGCCTACACTAACTACGTTTCAAATTTCATTAAAATCGGTTTAGTAGCTATGGAGATACGAGGTAACAAACATCATACACACACTTACTTTCGCATTTATAATATTAGTAACATTCTGGTTGCCAACCTACACGTGCGTTAATGTATGTGTTATTTTGTATTATGTTTAGGGAATAAAATTAAAAAGTCCACCTTGTGATCCGTGGTAAAATAATACACGTGTATCACATACAGACGTTTGATGTAAATTTCACGTGGTCGAGAATAGTTAAAGGACATCTTAAATTCCTCCCTCCCTCTTCATTAAATCCCTCTTTTTCCTCGAAAATCCAAAAGAGCCCGTATCCTCCTCAATGTTCCCTAAAGGAAAAGCTAGAGCAAGACCCTCTTAATGTAGAGATTGGAATAAACTTACCCCCTTATTCATAGAAAGTTATGATCGACTTGCAATGGAATTACAATTCACATTTGTTCCTAAAAATGCTCTTCAAAACCATTGTAAACTGGCTAAAATCTCTATGAATAAGGGGGTTAGTGTTTTCTCGTCGAGTAAAAAAAAAATTTATTCGTTCACTTTTAAACCAACAGTAGCAAAACAGTTATCAAATCAGTAAAGTTAACTAGGCGCATTGACCCTTGATATTACATAGATAACTCTACATCTATAAAACCACTTGCCAAATTAAATTACACCTTATTATTTAATTCAAAAGGTGTTATGGTATGGCTGTTTGTGGTAAATATAGTTTGGTATATATGGTTCGTACTGAAGCCTGTCAGAGATCGGTAGAGCGTGTGATAAAGGCTTCCAAGATACGTCTCAACGAGATATATGAAATTATCTTGTTTTTGTTTTGGATTATGGGTATAAGCTTCAAGCAGCAGATCCGGTTAGCGACCGGGATTTAATTTTGAATCATATGCGGTAGAAATCATAATAATAGTACCACACTCTCGCAGAAGATCGGCCTACTGCTCGCTAGTTTTACTTGCGTTTCGTACGATAAGCAAGAGAGCCAGATACCCAAACTCCTCCACCCCTCCCCTCCCTAAAGTTCAGGTTGACAACGTGCGAGCGATACCATTGGTATTACAAGCATGTAAAGAAAGAAGAAAGAAAGAAAGAAAAAACATTTATTCGACACTAATCGCAACAAGAAACAAAACATAAACATAGGAGACAGAAATAAAAGGGTCAGCGCGAACTGTGCCGAAAAGGTATCTACTTAGGTATAGCCTACGATAACTGCTTAACATCAGGCGGGCCGTACGTTTGTTTGCCACCGCAGCCAAATAAAAAATACGACAATCGTAACTTATCGCATCGCTATCGCCTTACCGCCCCGGCTTTATATTCAGAGATTCAGGACCACCTCACTGTTTCACTGCTAGTGTTGGGTAGGACAAGCAATCTCGGTGAGTTTGTATGAGTAACTCGTTCTGGATGATGAGGTGTGATAATGTCCCACCTCAAATGAAGTGGGACATTGTCTCATCGTTCACGTTCGTGACAGCCGTAAGGTCGCGACTCGCGTCACATTCGCAGCTCACTTCATTAATTATTCTGTGACAAATGAAGCGGTCCAAAATATTATTTTGAGGTGATGGGACATTATGTCATTCTCTATGTGACATTTGGAGTGACTCTTGTATGAGTTACACAACACTAGTTACTGCAACCGTTTCCAAGACAAGCATTCTACCAACCTTGTTATAACTGCTTAACTAAATAATGCTTTTCAGAATCGAACCGCCCTCGAAATCGAATACTCGCGGTCACTTTTATTTTCAAAATAGCCCTTCAACAACAATACATTTTCTAAAGCGTCGGCGACAAACAAACAAACCCTTATGCTCTAGTGCATATCCATTACATGCAACATTGTATTTAAATCCTTAAGAGGCTAGGCTGCCGGTACGACGCTTTGCGGCGATTAAAAAAAAACACGGCGCCGAATTCTAAGTGACCATTGGTCCGTTTAAAAATGGAAGCATTAAGGATCGTTGGACACTGTGGTGTAACGGACGAAGGAGACTGATGTGGTTACAAAGGCGATAAAGGTTAAGGCATTTGTAGGAATTATGTATTTTGTTACGTAAATCACATCACAAATTTCATAAATTCCAGGGTTGTTGCATGTTTTTACAATGATGATATGATAAGGTCAGAAGATTATGCTAAAAAGGTTCAGATCATTAACGAGCTGTTAAAACAACCATTTGGAGCAACCAGTTTTCATCAACATTAAGTAGATGTATACCTTCACCTACCAACATTTGGTGATGGTGCCATTTTCATCAAAACCTCTGATAGATACACCTAAGTTGTCAGCAACCCTAATCTCTATTCCCATCTAATCGCCTGCGCTCACGCCGATATCGAGTGATTTTGAATCGATTATCTGATTGTGGGCGTCACGTGTGATGACCAGATGTACACCTACATAACAGCTTTTAGGATTTTCTTAAGTAATGCCTCTTTAACACAAAACGCAGGATATAAGTAGGTACTTCAATCAAAGCATTTGTTTTATATAACTAACGTGGTAAATAAGCCTACGGCCCGCCTGTTTTAAAGCACTTACCGTAGCCTATACAGGGTTATTGGTAAAATACTAACAACCTTGCAGGGCGTATTACTGACATCAAAAACAACAACTTTTGTTCTATGACTTTTTACAAAACTATAAAAACATAACAAAAAATCACACTCTAAAATGTATGACGCAAGAAAATTAATAGCCGTGGTAGGTACGTTTAGATACTTTAGGGCAAAGTGGAATACAACCACGTACCATGGCTTTCCTCTAGATGAGAAAAAAAAAACATACTATTTCATTTCATATTAGAAAGTGATATTTTGCTTTTTTTTGTTTTGTAAAAAGTCATAAAACAAAAGTTGTTGTTTTTTATGTCAGTAATACGCCCCTGCAAGGTTGTTAGTGTTTTACCAATAACCCTGTATACGTTTGCGATACAAAACCCGCCGCTCACACGTTGCCAACCTGAAAGATAAATGGGATAGAGGGGGGATTAGGAGAGAACATAGAGTTTGGGTATTCGGTTCTCTCACTCATCGAACGAAACTAACATGACTCCTTTACGCCGATTTGGAAGGGGGTGGTACTACGCCTATCGAGCCACTCAGTATATCAGTTGCAGTCAATTGGCTACAGCTTGGCTATTAAAAGTAATTTTAAAGAAATATAAACTTAGGTACTTACGACTAAGTCACCTAACAATCTATAGTTATCCTATCCTACTATCGTACTAATATTATTATAGTAGCGGCATTTTATGATGGCCGGTTTGAAATGTGGGAGGGGAAGAAAATTAAACTTATTATAACGGAATAAGACTGGCCGTTTTAAAAAATAAGAATGTCAAAAACTGAATGCGAAAATGAATTTTATTCCGTTATAATAAGGTTCATCCTTTCCCCCTCCAACGTCTCAAACCGGCCTTCATAGCGTACCGCTACCGTAATGCGAAAGTGTGTGTGAATGTTTGTAACCACGTATCTCCATAACCACTAAACCGATTTTAATGACATTTGAAACGTAGATAGTGTAGGCTCTGGAATAAAACATAGGCTTATCTGACAAATCAATTTCTAAGCGGGCGGAGCCGCGGAGCAAAGCTAGTTTTATATAAAGTACTGCAATCTTTATAAAGTTCTTTTATATAAAGACTACTTAAATAGTAACACAACTTGGGAGGTTTCGGCGCTTTGTGGGATAATCCTAGCGATGTATCTGCAATCCTGGTATTGTGGGGGCCGGCAGACACGCCGCTGTCGTTTGTCGGCACAGACACCCATCCTTGTCGGCAATCCTTGTACATTGTCGAATGGAGACTCTCCTTATGAGCTGTAAAGTGATAGGTTTGGAAGGATCCGACCTGAAAACAAATTTAATTTACGTTAAAAAAAATACAAGAAATTGTAAATGAAGAAGGTGACAAACAACGTGCGAACAATGCCTTTGGTATTGCAAGCATTATAGGCTATGGTATCTGCTTAACTTCAGGCGGACCGCACGCTTATTGGCACTCAGTCCTATAAAAAAAACTCCTATTTCGGTTTAGGTACCAAGTTGTCACGCCGCGCTACCAAGAACTATACTATGGAAGTCGATATAAAATTATTTGGGTTCAAATACATTTTTTACAAGCGAATGTCTTTCATACATACCCGAGTAGAAAGTATCATGGTAACATAAGCTTAATTATCAATTGAATATTTCGTAATGAATGCTGTGTGCATGCACTCGTAGGGTTGTGTACAATATTTCAGTTGTAGGCTTTGATGAATTTAGTAAGCATAACTGGGTAGGTGTAGGTACTTGAGGAAGACGTTGAAAGCTTATTTCAATCGCCGAAAGTCTCGTTAGAGGCTATGCACACGGAGCAACTTTAGTTGCCGAAACTAGCAACTTAGTTGCAGAAACTATCAACTTTTTAGTAGTTTTTTCGCAGTTGCAGCAACAGTTGTCGCGATTGCCGCAACTGTTTTGCAATTGTTTTATATGAAAACAGCTAATTGCGAGTTGCCCGTGTGCATAGCCCCTTAGGCCGGTATTAATTTTATTTTATTTATTAAGAAAGGTATACCAACAATTGCTGCCAGCTCTATCACTCATCGTACGAAACGCAGCTGTAATAACTACTTTACGCTGATCTTCTGTGAGAGGGTGGTACTACCCCGATGGAGCCGGTCTATGAGCTGCAGTCAATTGGCTACAGCTTGGCTCTACCAATCCAATATACCTACTTAAATAAAATATAGTTTTTAATAATCAGAATCTTTCTAGACCACAGTTGTAGATTATGCATTAATGTCTTTAATGGCTGCCAGCCCTATTGGTTTGGATCATTCGGTAGCGCACAAAGCGGCGGGTCAGAGATGGCGGCGCGTTTGATGCGGCGCGCGCGCACCCATGTGAACCGCTCGCTTTTCAATATCGCCTTTTGATTCGCTTCGACGGCGGCGAGTATGATCGTTTTCGAGGTTTTAATATACATTCATACATGACAACAGTGACGGGCCCGTTAGCGTGGTTGGCGCGGAGGCGCCTTTCACGCTGCAGGTCGTAGGCTCGATTCCTACCCGGGACATGCATTTGTGTGCATGAACATGTCTGTATGTCCTGAGTCTGGGTGTATATGTATATTAAGTATGTATTTACAAATAAAAAAGTAGTATATGTAGTAATATCAGTTATCTGGTTTCCATAGTACAAGCTCTGCTTAGTTTGGGATCAGCTGGCCTACTTCGAAATACGAAACGAAACGTTTCGGCTGACGGATCGTCGTGATTTGACATTTCTTCTTTCGTTTCTTCTTGCGTTTGACATGGTTTTGATCGTAAATCGAATCCGTACTTCGGACGATCCGTCAGCGTTCGTTTTTCAAAGTAACTACCCAGGTAACCGTGTGTACAAAAATGTCCCAGGATATTATTATTATTATTACAGACGTTAGTGGGATGTTAACTTACACATTTTCCTTTAATTTCCTTTACTTACCTTTTCCTTTCCTTACTTACTTTTCTTAGAAGAACATCAAATTTTCTATAATTATACCAACTTTCCATTACACCAGTAGGAAGATATCTATTGATAGAGACATTGATGTATTATTTTCGTAGATATGGTACCTCCCAACATTGCAATCACTAGCATGTGCTCAGCGCACCACTACATGCAGCGAAATTTACACATATGTTATCGCACTCGCAATTCGACAATCAACTTAAAAGGCATTTTGATGCGTGTTATTCGCCAAAACATGACATGCATTGGCAATTCCTACATATTTTTAACCTTATTTTCCGTGAACGACTGAGCCATAGATAGATAGATAACACTTTATTGTACACCAGTCAAATACATAAACAACAATGTCAAACAAAACAAGAAACAAAAACAGTGTACAGTGGGCGGTGTTATCGCAAGCTGCGATCTCTACCAGACAACCTATTATCGATCCTATGATATTGTGTCTATGGACTCCCTTTAGTAGGACATATTATTTTGGACATTCAAAAGTCTCCCAACGTCTTTTGGAAATTCCCTTTTTTACCCGACTACGGCGGAGGGTTATGATTTTGACCGGTATGTATGTATGTATGTATGTATGTATGTATGTGCATCTGTTCCCACCTAACTTCCAAACGACTTGTCATAATTTGACAAATGAGGTATCGTTAGAAGCGGCTTAATGGCGCGCTGGTTATAGGCTATGTGACTTCACATAAAATTGCATATGGCGCCCTCTAGAGGGCATAATGTCATGAACTAAAAAAAAACATTTTTTAATGAAACCGTGTGGGGTATCAAATGAAAGAGCTTGATGAGCACATTTCAAAAATATATATATTGTTACCTATAACTCCAAAATAATTAAATAAAAAGTAAGTTTAAAAACTAAAACCCGACTACTGAAAAATCGCGCTCTAAAAAGTATGAAACAAGAAAATATTCTCATCTAGAGGATAGCCGTGGTCCGTGTTCATATGCCATTTGGCCCTAAAGGACCTACACGGACCACGGCTATCCTCTAGATGAGAATATTTTCTTGTTTCATACTTTTTAGAGCGCGATTTTTCAGTAGTCGGGTTTTAGTTTTTAAACTTACTTTTTATAATTTGCTCTGGTCTGGCTGTCACTGGAATCGCCCCCAGTCCATTGTACGGTACCCATAGTACAAGCGTTGCTTAGTTTCGGACCATACAGTTGCTCTGTTAGTCTGGCGATATAAAAAAATACCGGCCGGGTGCGTGTCGGACTCACACATAACGGGTTCCGTACTACTGTAGAATAAAAACATCAAAACTATCATGTTTCTTGTATTAATTAATTACCCCTTTATTTTTAAATTTTATATTTATTTTAGTATTTGTTGTTGTAGCAGCATCAGAAATACACATTCTATGAAAATTTCAACTCCCTACCTATTACGGTTCGTGAAATACAGCCCGCTGACAGACGGATGGACGGACAGACAGACAGACAGACGGACAGCGGAGTCTTAGTAATAGGGTTCCGTTGGCACCCTTTAGATACGGAACCCTAAAAAACATAAAGATAAATCATTCTCAATGCCTTCTTTCCCCAATTTGATAAAAGCAACATAATGAATAATTACATGTAGGCTTACATTCCTCGGCGAAGCTGCCGGCCGTCGTGAATGGAGCGGATTGAACTCCCGCGCATCTGACAGCCGTCTGACTGATCCCGAGACCTCGCCACTGTCACTGGCTATCAGTACTGATAGCAGAAAAAAGTTAATTCCATTATACCATTATCTGGGATCGTACGTAGTATGTCTTTTCCTTCTATTCATCATGCTTTATATTATTTATCTAGCTATGCCCGCAACTTTTAAACGTGGAATTTAACAAAAAAAAAATGAGAATTAAAATAAAAGTATCCTAAGTTACTCCCTATAACATCAGCTATGTTTCAGTGAAAGTTCCGTCAAAATCGGTCAAGCCGTTTCGGAGATTACTCGTGAGAATCATAAAGACAGACAAAAAAAAAAATTGTTTTTCTGTTATAATTACCTACTGCATATGTACTTTCATATGCATTTAGTAAAAAGCTGTTATTTTGCCATTACAGACAGACACTTCAATTTTCGATAAGTTGTGCTAGTGTTGCCGACGTTACCAGCGCGAGAGCACGGACACGGGAGCCTGACGAGCGCAGCAAGGGGCCAATTTCTGTGTGCAGAGATAATCTCACTGTCTACCGCGCCTGCACGTACCTTACTTTTTTACGAAAGGTTAATTAAAGACCTGTATTGGTTGGTATATTTTCATCAAGGAACTCTACAAAGCTCACCCTTTGCAATAGCTAGTTATTAAATTTTAGCAGTCCTATTTATTAACCGTTAGTGTTAAATTTTTAGAACCATGATCATCCCAAAATTTCTGAATCAGCATCTCTTGTCTGTATCAACTAGAAATACTTAACTGGAATCATCAAAAGGGCTTTAATTTCACATTAAAAGTAAATGATAAGAGAAATATTCTTGGGTTATTTTAGCACCAATTTCATGGGTATTAGCAACTATTTGTTACCCAATCCATCCATTAATAGCCATTAATGGCGACTGTAGCCTAGGGGTGAACAGGTTGGGCTAGCAATCAGAAGGTCCCAGGTTCGATCCCCGGTGGGGCATGCACCAATGGATGAATTTTCATCTATGTGCATAATTTACAGTTCGCTAACGGTGAGGGAAAACATCGTGAGGAAACCTACCTGTCCCTCGGGATTAGGCAATAGTCAGTTCCTGTATACACGGCGACAAGGTTCACCACCTGTCACGTTGGGTTCTGATTATCTGGTGAAACGTGGGCTTCGAGTTGGCTTAATACCTCCACAATGTGGTGGTGTATGGACTCTCAAGCCTCTGACTACCCCCGAATGGGGATAAAAAGTCGTGACGTTACATTTTTTTCCATCCATTTATCTAAAACTCAAGGAAAATTGATCTTTCATACTAAAACTATTATTTTCTAAAGCACTTTTATTTTATTATCCCTCACTTTTCGGGTGCGCCCCCCTTAGCATCGAACTGTCGCTTAACTTTCTCTTCAGGTCTTCAATACGAGTTTGGTTCAGTCGGCGCAAATACCCATCCGAAGTCTCCGGTTCACTATTCCTCCAAGCTTCGTTCATTAGTGGCTTCCCAGGTTCCCTCCTTTCAGCATACCATCGCCAGTTAGTCGGGAAGTACACTCCAGGCCTCATGGTTGATGGGTAGCCAGGGAATTTAACCAAAGGCGTGGATGCTTTCTTAGGAAAAGATCGCACGTATATAGTCTCAATGGGCGAAGCTTTTGCACCTTTCTTCATTCTGATAGTATAAGTGATTGAAGTTTTTTCATCACCCGCTTTGAATTTCTGGACTGAAGAGGCATTTTTTTGGTCGGGTCGTCTTTTTGGTGCTTCAAATTTAGTGATCGGTGGTTTCGGACCCCTGGCTTGTGTTTTTGGTCGCAGGTGGTTGGAAAGGAACCTAAGCTCCATCATAAATGGCTCAAAGATTTTCTTTATAAATACGTGAGCCATTTGTGAGTGAAGGTTTGTTCCGGTACTAGTCTTGAAACTTTTTATAAGAACATTTTAACAATTTTGGCTTTCGGATTTGGACGTCAGAGTTTTTGATTAATGGTGACAAGATGGTGATTTTGAAGGAAGTTCTAATCAATCGGAAACAACAACAAAATCAGTCTAGGAATCATGTGAATGTGAAATGCGTCGTTAAAATATGTAAGAAGTTTGAAAGCCAAACATTTTTTGAAAGCATTTTTAAAGGCTTTGCCCAAAAGCGCATAATAATAATATAATCACTACCTTTACCCTTGAGTATGTATCTTTATTGTAGCAAATAAAATACTATATATTTATTGTATGTTACATATTTATAGTAAAGATTTATAGACGATTAAATTGCACTACTAGTAAAATACCATTTTTATTATGTAATGATATCTATGATTAAAATAAAGCTTCTTTACGATCTTTACAAATTTTAATTACAACTTATGAATTTATCCTTTACGCTTAAAAGAACCCGATTTCCTCATGATTGTCCCCAATGGTTTGGATCTTGCTTTGACCCTCTCGTTCGCAATTCCTGAATGGCTGCCTGGCTTTTTGCTGGTTGCTTCCGTAGTAGCTCCTGGTTGATTCCTTTTATCTTTCAGTTCCTTAACAAGTGTGGAGTAAGGTACGAGGTTACCATTGACGACAGTCAGACATCCTGGGTGCTTGTTGAAAGAACTAGACCTTGCGACTGGCATCTTTGGGTACATCTGAGTGAAGAATCGTACCATCGCAGCTTCTAGTTTGGCGGAAAAAAAAATCTCCCAAGTCTCTGGGATGAACGAACAGACTATTTTTGGTTACATTGGTTTTGCGGGATCATTTATTTTGCATGTTTAAGATTTTATAAACATTGTGGCTTCGTTGAACTGAAATTTAATCGACGAATCGATTCCAGACGTCCTATCACAAGCCAAGCGTAGAAAACCCACAAAAGGTCCACAAAATAAAACACAAATCGTGCAGTCGTGACAAGATGACCAAAGATGTCAGACAAGAACGCAGACGAGTGACACAATGACCATCAAAGAGATTGCAATACAAAAAAGCCCTCAAAGAGTTAAGGCTATGCAACAAACACACCAACAACATAGGTATGGTCCCAAAATAAACAATCAGTGCCGGCAGCTGCAGCCATGGATGTATTAGATGTAGTGGGTTGGACGGCGCTAGTCGTCGACAATGTCGACATGTTGACGGCTACTGCCGAGCATCGTCATCAGCAGCCGCCGACGAGCCGACGACGACTAGCGCCGAACAGTGTCGATGGCTGCAGTTAGCTCTCTCGACGGTGTCGTGTGCCACTCGTGTGTTTGTGGCCTTAGGTCTGCTAGAATGATACATTTAATGATGTAAAAATTATTTGAAAGCATGGAAAGGTCTGCTAAAATGATACATTAATGTTGTAAAAATTATTTGAAAGCATGGAAATCCAATTTGAAAGATAGTATAATATACTACTCTGTTTAGGAGGGTAGATTCATATCATTTATCATGTACTGTCCGTTCACTGTTATTTTACCTCTGACGTTCCTAATTTTATTGTTGTAAAATGCAAAGTATTCTTTAAACTTGGCCTTTGAGACCATAAACTGTAGATTAGCCTTTATTCTACAGGTTCCATGACTTATAAAAACCTAATATCGGCTAGGTTTTTCAAAAATAAATAAATACGGTAAATATCAGAGGTAAAATAATAACTGTGAACGGGCTATAGGTACGAATTTAAAGAAAAAATATAGACAAATGATCGGATTTGTTAGATTTTATTAATAAAATAATACCAAAATAGACAACTGTTTTGCTTTCAAGGATGCATCATGGGGCCTGTCACTCTGTACATGTCATAGTTAAATAAGAATATTTAGGGAAACCTCATAAATATAGAAATAAGCCACTATTTATCCTCTTTGGGCACATCGGGCTTGTCTTTCAGCCTCTTCTTGAGTTTCTTCAGCTGTTCCTTCTGTTTGTTGTAGAAGTAGCCCTCCTCCTGCGCTGCGCCAAACTGCCCTAGGCTTCCCCCAGACTCCCTCACGGAACCGCCCCCCCCACCACCTTTGCCCGCCCCAGAACCGGGCGTGCCCGGTGGGGCGGAGTAATTCCTCGCTTGAAATTTGAGAAATGGCGCAGTTATCAGCGCATTTTTCTCGTAAATTTGCCTGCGAGCTGGGTTGCAACGCTGTGCGATACCCTGCCTGAAATTAGATAGCACACAATTTAATATGAGAATAACCATTTTTCAGCCTTGCTGGATCTACTTCAAATTTGACATTTAATTTTGACACGTGTTTTTATGTTTTCAGCCAGGTTGATATTTTTTTTAATAAAAGTTATGTGCGCGTAGTTTTTTATCTCCTTGCTGTGCCCGATTGAAAAAAACTCTAAAGTTAGTAAGTAAGTTACATTCTCCAGTCCCACAAACTTATCTTGACTTGATTTGACGACTGATTGGTGCAGTGGTTCGAGCGTAGGCCGCTCGGCTCACTGCATCCGGTTGTTGCGGGTTCGATTCTCGTCAGGAAAATCTCGAAAACGGCCTTCTCGTAATTTGCGCTGGTCTGGGTGTCACTGGGATCGCCCCATCATACAGCATATTGGGATCCTACAGCATCGGCAAAGTGCGAGTCATGCCTCAGGTATCGCAAGCGTCCATAGGCTACGGTATCGCTTAACAAACCGTACATACTTGTTTGGTATTTAAAAAAAGACCACAGTATTTTAAAAATAATTAGTTCACATCTATTCGCCGTTAATTTTTTAATTGATTTTTCAATTTTCCCAGTACGGATAATGTTATTTGCTTCGCTAAATTGTGGCCATTCCAACTAATTAGCAGATTTAAGTACTAATTATTTTTCTAACACATTAGCTCTGTATATATAGATCGCGTTAGTGTTACCGATTAGTTGCTTGGTATCGGGAATGTAGATGGAACTGTGAATAGTTCAGTGGACACCTGCAAACGAAATGGAATTTATAAAAGTGAGTTTGATCAATCTTCATATCATAGTATCGTGTTTGCGGGGGCTTGATCTATGATTGCTAGGACATTTGAAGAAACAGACAGTATTTAAAACTGGTCGAATATTTCAATCTTCAAATTACTGAACAGCCTTTAATTGTTTTTTAGGTCGTGTCGTTTGTATATGCAATCGTCTCACCAGTTTACTCAAGGTACGTTACCGTTATTACTTTATTATATTTTTTTGTCTATCTTTCTCTTTAGTCAGAGCTTAATCGATATCTCTAGTCTTCTTCGTCTAGTCTCCTTCTCAATTTGTACTACTTAGTACTGTCCAGTCTACCTTGATTTGCCTGACTAACGATATTTAGACAGCGATTACTGTAGCCAGTAACATTATCGTAACCTGAGTCAGATAGAATTATATTGTTACATTCGTTACTAGAAATTTATCAAGATTCTTACAGTTCTTTTTAATATTTTCAGTGAATCCGCGAGACGAGTCTATTTCGAACCGACTCTATCGAATGATAAAAGCTGTTTATGCTACCCCAGGAATGAGTTTTACACGTCTGTTCCTGAAATTTTGGACGCACAGAATAACGGCTTAGAACGTTTAGTAATATACGTCTATAAGGATGTCAATACGAACGAGATCAAAATGTATACACCTAACTCGAGAAAACAGAGATTAATACCAGATTTGCCTTTTGAGATCGGCGATGGTCTCATTACTGTGAATGGAGATTCGGTCTATGATATTTTCAGTGTAAGCCCCAATAGAATTGTACTAAATAATCCACACCATAAGATTAATGATGATGTTAAACCCAATAAAGTTGTCCTTCATGAAAAAAATATTAAAATACCAGGCGATAGTAACCCTAAAATAATTTGGGATAATACGGTTGTAATGCCTATTGGAATGGAAGTAGGGAATATAGAAGAGATCAACCATGTAGCTGTTCCACATGTACCTGTCTCAGATGTTTTTGCAGAAAAAGTTGTGGCTATACCTCAAGATCTTCCAGTAAACGCTTTCGAACCTAACAATATGTGGACAGATATTAATAGTGCTGATATGCCTGTTAAAATACGCCCTAACGTAAATCCATGGTACAAACACGTACAAAATGGAAAATGGCAAGACAATGTTCACGAAAGTTTCTATTATCCAGAAAAGGGTTGGGAAATAAATTATGAAATGCCACAAGAACTACATGGAATGGTTAAAATCAATCCCCAAGGCAAACCCAAACATCATATTATCAATACAAAAGTATTCACACCAAGTGTACAAGATGTGATGTCTTTTGTAGGCAAAAAACAGTATCTAACTTTCGACAAATGGTTTATAAAGCAAATGAAAGGTTTCGAGAACGTGAATCTGCCTGGCGATATAGATTTTATCAACACAATGGCTTTCAGAATGTTAATACAGAAAACGTTGGAGGAAAACAATATGTACGTAGGTAGAGATGGCGTAATTACAGACTCGCAAGGTACTGTGTTAGACGCATCCAATTTAGAGTTAAGACCGATGCTATTAGGCAACCCCGTGGAATCCCAAAAAGTTTTGAGCGGAGGATCTGGCGATTTGAAGTTACCGAAAGACTTGCCGTACTTAGAAGGGATACTGGTGACGCTGGTGTCCCCACCGAGGGTGTTAGGCATTATACCTTTGGGAAAGACAACACTGTCCCAAATATCAAGACCAAGAATAAACAAAGAAACAAGCGTAAAAGTTACTGCTGTTCCTAAAACAGTGAATGTAGCTAACAGTATAATACTTCATGAAGATCGGATACCAAAAGTAGTTGCAGAACCTGCTAAAGGCCACAAAAAATCAACTGTAAATAAAATGGCGAGACCTGTAATCAAACACGAATATGTCTCACAGAAAATGAAACACGGGAATCATGTAAAGAAATCTCATACAAAATTGATCCCTAAAGATTTGAAAGTTGAAGATAACGATGTTCCAGTTGGTGAATCTAGAAGGTTGATTAAAGGAAATATTCTCAAGAAATTGTATGACATATTATCTGATTCTAGGCAAGGGTATGTTGATTATGAATCAGATGATGAAGATGAACCATATTTTGGAGATCTCCCTGATTTTAGGATTATAGGAGGCAATGCCGCTACAAGTAGTGGCGCGCCTGTTAGTAATAAGGGCAGAAGTGGAAGTATTAGTCATTAGTTATATTTTTTCAGTAACTTTTTAATGTTGTAATTCCCTTAGCTAAAAGTAAGTTGTAGTGATCGATCTTTAAGTTAATTTTATTATAGCTTTTATTTTGTTATAAATGACCCGGCTTGTAAATGGAATCTGATACAAAATAATTTAATAAAGGGTTTGGGAGGCATCGTAGATATTTGTTTTATTTAATGCTTATTAAAAATATCTTACTTATTTTGATTTATAAAAGTATCTAAAAAGCATCACACAATTTCAGTAACTTTTTTTTATATTTTTTTAGGAAAAATAGCTAACAGTGACATCTATTATTATTTCTTACAATCACACCATTAGTTACTAACATTCAGTTACTAAATAGTTCGATGCTTCGTTAACAGATGGCATTCATTTACGCCATCTACTGGTAACAAATAAAATTACTTAGTAAAGGTAATTCACTTAAAAGTAAATAGTCCATCAATAAAATCACAGATGGCAGTGATCAAAATACTTACTATGAGAAACACTAGATGGCGCTGAATTAAACATTTCAAATTGTTTTTATCAAAAGAAATTAGGGCAAAAATAGACTGTTATACGTCTAAAAATTCATCTAAATATTTTCATCGTTGGTTGTAATTAGTATCAACACCCAAGGCAAGCTACAAACTGTTTATAGTCCCCCGCAAGCCAAGTTCAATCCGTCGTCAGTCAAGTCACCATTCAAGTCTTGCGAGTAGGTTGTTGGTAGCAAGCTCAACTCAAGCTAGTCACTCACAGAACGTCGAAGGAGTGTACTGGCTCGCTCTAAAAATATCGTACGCGGATTCCGACGCGTTAAATCCCACAAATAACTTAAATTTTCAATGACAATAAGCATGAAACGACAATTTAAGTGAAATATAACAATTTTAACACCAACTTAGTTAGTTTGAATTGAAAAACGTTTTATTTTTTTGGTAAATAAAGTTGTTACTGTTGTGTTCGCGGTATTCTCGCAGTGTTGCTATTGTTTGTGAATGGATAATCAATGTTTACAGCTATGAAAGGATGTTATCATTACCGTACATGATACTAGAAAACTGTGTTTTCTGAGTTTCATGGGATTTACAAACTGGTAAGTTAACTTTGAACCTTATATTTATTTAAATTGCTTAAAACATAAATACTTAAGTTCAAAACTTAAGTTACTTACATAAGTTACTTAGGTACCTTACCTTTAGAGTCTGATATAGGTATTACGAAATACTTATCGAAATTATACCGAATTATTTTACTTATTCCTATTCCTCCATTAAAATGTCTACCTTCTTTATAAAAATGTACTTAATACCGAATAAATACTACCCTCAAGTTGATTTAAAATACTTACCTATTTACCCCAAAATAAAAAGTTATGATGGACTTACGCTGGCATTACACAACACTTTGGTCCTACAAATGCTTTGTAAAACCATTGTAAACTGGCTAAAAATCTCTATAAAGTTAGTCTTTAGTTAGTTGCACATAATAATCTAGGTTTCTTAACACAACGTATGTATGTACTAGTATGTAATTTGTTTCCTAACGTTAGCAGTAGGCTTGTTAGTTGTGAGACATGTTGAGAATTGAGACACATTTGTAACATTCAACTTGTAAGTAATACTCAGATACTTTAAATTTATGTCCATCTCAAGTAAATAAGTACTAAATGATTAACTCTTTGTATCTACATGTAAACTACTTATTGCTACTACCCTATGTTAAAAACTTTATTTTCAAGCTTAAAATAAACACCCCTTTTAAACACGCCACTTGGGGGCTGTTTAAATTACTACTGCCGTAAGCTTCGCTCACACACATGACTTATGCGGGATTTACACGGATCGATTTCCGCCGCACGACTAGGATCAAAAACGAATAAAATCCAGGGGTCTTACCACCACCTCTTATAGCAGTTTTGTTTTAACGTTTCAGCTACTCCTCGTGCAATGACGTTTCTTATTGTCATGACAATAAGGTACGTCATTGCACAAAAAGTCGCTGAAACGTTAAAACGTTCCTGTAATTGAATCGCGATAAGAGTTTGTGGTAAGCCCCAAGGACTTTGTTCCTAGCCGCACGGCGAAAATCGACCCGTGTAAATCCTCCATTACAGGACACAAACAGACAGATGAAATTGAAAGATAGGTAGTACCTATTATTAGTATTGACGACGGCTTAGCGCAGTGGTTCGAGCGTAGGCCGCTCGGTTCACTGCATCGGGTGGTTGCGGGTTTGATTCCCGCCAGAGGCAAATTTCGAAAACGGCCTTTTCGTAATTTGCCCTGGTCTTCCACTAAAATCACTATAGAAGTCACTGAGATCGCCCCCAGTCCATTGTGTACCCATAGTACAGACGTTGCTTAGTTTGGGACCACACAGTTGGTGTGTTTGTCAGGCGATATTTATTTATTTAATTATTATGTTGTCTGTTACCACATTTAGGGCCGTCACATAGGTACATACGGAATTCCGTTTCGGAATATCGAATCGGGATTCCGAACGCAGTAAATCCATCCAAATGTGTGGACGTATCACATACGTAGGTACGGAATTTTTCCGTTTCGGAATTCCGAATGGTAGCCTGTGCGTCCGGAATTATTCCGAACGGAAATAAACGTACGTGTGTGGTAAGCTTACGGAATTCCGATTTGATATTCTGAAACGGAATTCCGTTTATTCCGTATGTGGCGGCCCATATTTTTGTCGTTAACTGTACAGCAAAACAGAGTAGGATTTACCAATAAATAAAATAAAAATGGAGTCGAGTTCGTTGGCCGTCATCCATCGCGCGGAAACCTTGTCGGGCCGGCTGGACACTCTTGCAAAACCGTCATTGTAACATGGTGCTGCAATTTTACGGTTCACCTGGTCAAGATTATCGAGATATTGGTACAGAGTTTTATGGGTTTTATAATTCTGGTGCTCGGACAACTTAGCAAAGGACTTTTACAACTTTATTCGCTGAATACTTTTACGTAACGGAAATTTGAGAGGTCAAAGATATTACCAAGAATTAGGGAGACACGTGACTGTCCAAAATAGTATGTCCAAAATAGTATGTCTAAAATAGTATGTCCAAAATAGTATGTCCAAAATAGTATATCTAAAATAGTATGTCCAAAATAGTATGTCTAAAAATAGTACGTCCAAAATAGTATGTCCTAGTAAACGGAGCCCACAGACATAGTACGACTTAGTCGTTCGCGGAAGCGGTACCTATGGTGTAGTCAGACAAGTATAGTGTATAAGTTTGGTGTAGTGAAATACATTTATGTGCAAACACGCCATAAATTGCCTGCATAAAAATATTAAAAAACGTACAGAACAATACCCGAAATATGCTCAATTAATATATTTTTTATTTATGTAAATATATGTACAAAAGTAGATAGGTACCTACTTGAGGTAACAGCTACCAGCGAAGGTCATTCGACCTTGATATGCGGTCAGTGCCAATGATACATAAAAACATAGGTTGGTACCTAAATATTTACGTACATCTTTGTCTACCAATATACATAATATTATTATAGGTACTTACTTAATGTAATAAATGACATTAAACTACCTAAAGCTTGACTATTAAATCACATGAAGGCAAGACATTACCAAGACAAAGGGAGACGTGACTGACCGAAATAGTCCTACTAAACGGACTCCATGGACTTAGTACGACTCAGTCGCTCGTGGTTTGTTGGAGTACCACCGATTACAGTTTTGTGTGTATTTTGAAAAAAAAAAATGTCTTAAGTATGTATTTTATGTCGGTATTGCAAATACATAGCATCTAAATATGAATAATAAGCATCAAAACGACTTCTTATGGATTTCTTAAGTTAATTGTCGAATTGCCAGTGCGATAACAGATGTGTGAATTTCGTTGCATGTTTAGTAACTGAGCACAAGTTTAGTGATTGATGTTAGAAGGCATATAAGGCACCATATCTGCTAAAATAGTACATCAATGCATTAGCGATTGGCCAACCGACCAACTTAATGTTTATGAAGCATAGACAGTAGGTTTTTTTTAGTTTGAAATGTTGCTTCAGCTCCCGAACTATGCAGGCAGGTGGTATACTTATACGTGCGCTGTAAACGAAGCACTTAACATAAGTTTTTCCTTTTCTGTAAATAACTGAGTAACAATCGAGTCTCACAAACATCTGGACAGACCACAGGTAAAGACTAAAGAAAGAGGTGCCCTTATTAGATATATGTATGAAAAAAAACATGGTCATTGTTTTTTCATTTTCATTGTTCTATCTACCGGTAAATAGTTGAACTACTCGCTTCGGTTTATGTCGATGTTAGTACTAGGCCGACCACTCGGCCGAGTTGCTTAGGGCCAGTCCCCTTAGTAATTGGTCCATGGTACAGACACATGCAAACTTTTTTGTATCCTAAGTAGCTCAACCACTCGAGAGTTACAAAAACTAAAATGAAACACGAACATTAACTTGAGTTTAAAATTCATAAAAACTTAAGGCTTCCTTGATTTTATTCGTGAGACTACTTGTTTTACTTATTTTGTTTTATTTTTATTAATATTAGGTTAGTACCCCTGCTACCTAGTATATCTTGTAATATACTAGGCACTCATAAACGTACCTATACTACACGTAAAGTGGCTTGCAAAAACTAGATAGAGAGCTGGAGACGAGCTCAGTAGAGTTTATCTATTTATTTTTGGTGGTAGAGCCAAGCTGCCGTCAATTGACTGCAGCTCATATATGGGCCGGCTCGACCGAGGTAGTACCACCCTCTCACAGATAATCGGCGTAAAGTAGCTAATTACAGCTGTGTTTCGTACGATGAGTGAGAGAGCCAGAAGCCCTTCTCCATCATCTGTCCCACTCCTCTTCAGGTCGACAGGAGCGATGCTTTTGGCATTGCAAGCATTTATAGGCTACGGTAATTGCTTAACATCAGGCATCAATCACATAAAAAAATTAATTGATTGGTAACTAAGCATGTACTAATACATAACAATATTAGGTACACTTTCATAGCCTTTATTACAAATACCTTGCAGACTAACTGCCCGGCTTTGCATGGCCTTTCCCTTTGCCCTTTTAAATATAAACCTTCCAGAAGAAATTCTCTAAATTATAGTGAAAACCGCATCCAAATCCATGGCGTAGTTTAATAGAACTAAGCTGACAAATAGACAAACACGGATTGATGGCACTGGATCGTGATTGTCATTGAACTACAAACATGGTCCATCAATAAATGTCGTGTTTTATAGACACGATCCATCCCTTTTATTATGGACGATACTTTCAAATGTATTATTTTTCAAGCAACAACCTTAAAAACTGGATACATTTGCGATGCTCTGTTTTCTTGTGGTGGTAGAGCCAAGCTTAGCCAATTGAATACAGCTCATATATGGGCTGGTTCGGCCGGGGTAGTACCACCCTCTCACAGAATATCGGCGTAAAGTAGCTATTACAGCTGCGTTTACGATGAGTGAGAGAGTTGGAAGCTTTACCCCTTACCCTTCCCCTCCCTCTGTCCCATTTGCCTTCAGATAGGCAACGTGCGAGCAATGCCTTTGATATGATCAGCTTCTATAAGTAAATGCTTAACATCAGGCGTGCAGTACGCTTGCGTGTCATCTTACCCCCTCCGCACACGGCGGCGTCGTAACGTAAGCGTATCGTTATACGCGCGTAGAACGAGAGCAATACGAGCACGTACATTTTTAAACAAGCCCGCAGACGAAGCGGTGTAGCAGCGTATCGTATGAGATGTTGTCGTAGCGTGCTGGCGTAAAAAAACAAGCGTAGATTTATTTTTCTTCATTCTAAATTCGAAATTTATAAGAAAACGTTCTCTTAATTAATTTCGAATTTAGAATGTGCGAATGTGAATGAGAATTCGCTTACAATACGATACGTCTTCGATACGTCTCGTACTCGTTGCGTCTTGACGATACGCTTACGCTACGCCTACGCTTACGTCCCGTGTGCGAAGGGCCTTAGACACATGAAAAATAACATTAGAGACCAGTGGTTTCGCAATGGTTAATGGTTAGCGGACTCAAGGCCTTGGACTCCGTGGTGCAGTATTCTGAAACGGATAAAGTGGTCAACCACTCCGTCAGACTCAATGATCATAATCAATCAACAATGGTTCATCCTAATTTCATTCAAACCACCAATCACATCCAGTGAGCATCTGACAGGTACCAATTGACCTAATATGATCTCTGGACTCCTAAATTGCTGCTTCCCGTCTGTGTGACAAACTATATTGGCTGTTGATCCTTTAACCCACATAATATCTGAACAACGATGATTGAATTATGAGCCTTGCAAAATAAATATAAAGGTAGGCGCAGACAAGGTACCTATAGTTCGCGACAGGTCGAGATGACATTCGGGTTATGAGCTTTTTGCAGAATAAAATCCGAATCAAAATTAGCAGGACTCGATAAACAATTGAAATCACCCACAAAATAATTAAATTAAATTATTCTGTTGCGTTGCAGGTCCTGCTAATTTTGATTCCGATTTTATTCTGCAAAAAGCTCATAACCCGAATGTCATCTCGGCCTGTCGCGAACTATATCTAGTAAGTAGTAAGCATTTTTTTTCTTTTTATTTTTCCTATCACCACCCAATGCTGGCTGTAGGTAGGGTTGCCAACCATACTTTATAATAAAGTATCCTACTTTATTTTTGATAAATATACTTTATACTTTTAGATAAAAATAAAGTATGTGAAAATACTTTATTTCCAATCATTACTGTGGTGCGTAAAATGAAACCCTTGTATGTATAATTACTGGACTATTATCGATACTATCGGCGAAATTTTATGAAAATACCTAGTTCTTGTTTGTTTATTTGTTTTCATTTAAAGAATTTGTTTTAAAGTAAATCGAATCATTTCAATTGCTGAAAATGACGAGTAGGTAACTCTGATAGTGATACACCAATAACTCCCCCAAAAAAGCTAAAATAATCAAATCAAAAATCTTACAAAAATATATATCCGAATAGGAAAAAACAATACGACTGGTTAACAAGTAATTCTCAAAAAAAAAAAATGTCTTCAAGATAAGTAATAAATACAATTTTGAAAAATACTTTTTTTTTTGCTTTCAAAAAATTGTTTTTTCCCTTCTTAAAGATGTGATACTTTATTTTTCTTACAAATAGTTGGCAACCCTAGCTGTAGGTTTGTAGGTTTTTGTGTGGTTGGTAGGTTTATAGAACACTATATCACTCCATTCCTTGCATTCCGCATCCAGGGGGATAATAGGTAGCGACGCCACAGACATGGAGAGGCTAAAATAGCAAAACGCTATACAGTGGCAGTACAAAAGCTAAGCGACTCGGGGCCCTGTACTAGGGTGTGTATGTTTCACGCCTTTCGCAATAAGTAAACGATACACACAGTACAAACACGATACAAACGGTACAGTGACGGTGAGGGAAAACATCGTGAGGAAACCTATCTATCCCTCGGGATTAGGTAATTGTCAGTTCCTGTATACACGGCGACATGGTTCACCACCTGTCACGTTGGGTTCTAACTATCTGGTGAAACGTGGGCTTTGAGTTGGTTAATACCTCCACAATGTGGTGGTGTATGGCCACTCAAGCCTCTGACTACCCCCGAATGGGGATAAAAGTCGTGACGTTACACATTATTATTAAACGATATATAATTATTACACATTATTACACATTATTATTAAACGATATAATTGCGATGCCATCTCGTTTGGAAAATATTCGAAGATGCATTGGCTAAACTTTAGCCTATAAGGTCAACGCTCACCTAACGCCTCCGCACCCGACCAGCACCGCCTCGCCGCTCGGCGTCCATTCGTTGTCGACAGGTGGTCCGCGGGCGGACGCTGCTTTTACACCATAAACGTCACGTGATCAACCAGTGGACCGCGCGTGGTCAACGAGTGAACGCCGCGCGGTCAGCGCGTGGTCCACTTATTTCCGGTTCAGTTAGTGGACGCTGAGCGGCGAGGCGGTGCTGGTCGGGTGAGCGTTAGACGAGTGTTGACCTAATCACCTTTAGTTGTCAAAGGATAAAAGGATTGCTTTTGCTGCCAGTTGCCACTCAGCCATCACAAGTAGGTAGGTATCTAAGGCCCGTATTAATAAATTGATCTCAAGATTGAGAACAAACTTAAGATGCTGTTTTTGACAGATGGTCCATACATTAAACGTCAAAACTGCATCTTAAGATCGATCTCAACTTTGAGATCGATTTATTAATACGGGCCTAAGATAACTCATCTGTAGGTATTTTACTAGGTAGGACCATTAAGTAATCAAAACATTAAGTTCAATTGTTCAATTACATTATGACGTAATAACTATTGATTGGGAATCATTAACACAAATCGATATTATTTTGTGTCCAATATCTATGCTGTTGTCCTAATTTAGTGTCCATTAATTATGGCTAGATAGGTTGTAACCTCTGTAATCGCTAGGCGTTTGTTAAAAGAGACGTAAAACGAGTTTTATAATAAGTAGGTACCTAATTGAATATCAACTCAAAGTCATCATTAGATTTACATCTGACTTTATAATTTATTATTATGTTGTTAGTAAAAAACCTCTTTGTAGTGTAGGTAATTTATAAATTCTTTGAAAGCTAAAGCTAAGCTTTGTAGTTAAAGCTAAGTTAGTATTACTTATTTCTATTAAAATATCGTTTATGTTAATTTAACAACAAAAATTAATTTTATATGAAGTTTAATATGTATAATTTACAGTTCGCTGACGGTGAGGGAAAACATCGTGAGGAAACCTACCTATCCCTCGGGATTAGGTAATAGTCAGTTCCTGTATACACAGCGACACGGTTCACCACCTGTCACGTTGGGTTCTGACTATCTAGTGAAACGTGGGCTTTGAGTTGGTTAATACCTCCACAATGTGGTGGTGTATGGCCACTCAAGCCTCTGACTACCCCCGAACGGGGATAAAAGTCGTGACGTTACATTACATTTTTTTTTTAAATATGTAAATAAAACAATTATTGTGTTCTATAAGTATGAGTGTGTGCGGAATACTTATATACATATTTTGTTGCACAGAGATCCAGATTACAAAATTTCTGATCAAAAACATTTTCATAAAACTTACAATAATGATATATTTTTTTATATAAGCCATTAATAATAATGTCAACTTCGATTTTAATTTCCTAGTAACGGAGGCTTGTTTAAGGTTAATTCGGCATTTTATAAGCATCTCACTGATGGCTGACAGACAAACAGACGTGTCAGGAGAGTTCCATACTAGCATACTAATAAGCGATTTAAATATAAAAGGATTTTCACTGTTTCCTTTTATGATCCGACGAGATTATGTTAAAGGTTTATGCAAATTGTTTTGTAAGGTGTGTGATCATCACTCGTGACATCATGATGAGAATACTCAACGTATTTGTCTAACAAAGACATTACGACTACGTAAGTGTACATACCTTTTAAGTCACAATATACGTACCTCTTGTAATAATACGAGATTGATTAGATTCAATTGAGTTTATTTAATTATGGTAATTATACAAAAGCAATTAGACGTGAGTGGTACAAACAGTGAGAGAGACAAAAAGATGGTGCGAAGAGCAGAGTCAGTCACCGTGACAGTGACACTGACAGACGGGTGTTTGCGTTCCGTTTCTATACTTCAACACGGAACAGACCAAATTATCCTGGTCCCCTAAAAACCTCTGGTCTTTAACATTATCTTTGTGAATTGTTTATTATACTTGAATAGTAAATTCTTGGTGGCCGACAGGTTGTCGGCCATTTTTAGCAGTCCTTTAGCCGACTATATGCCAACCGCTAAGAATTTACGATTTATAATAGAATTCATAAAGATAATATTAGAGATCAGTGGTTTCGCAATGGTTGTTGCATTTGGGCATTGACCATAAGCCTGGCTATTGTGTTACGGTGTTGTCTTAGTGTGCGTGTATAGCTACTTGATTTTTTGCACGAGTGTGCACGCTTTCGTTGGTGCTGTTTTAAATACCGCTTCTTCCTCAACAATTATAGACTCCCTCAGAAACAAGCTCTTAGGGCCTCCGCAGACTTGCTACTTTTAGCATGGGCGACCGGCGATTTGTGACGTATCGATGCTGCGTCGCGTTTTTTCGAGCGCGAACGAGCGAGACGCAGCATCAAAATCGCCGATCGCCGATGCTAAAAGTAGCAAGTCTGCGGTGGCCCTTAACAACTCCATTTTCGGTCATTCAAAGCTTTTAGTTTTAGCATAGGAAATACTAAGGACCACAACTTTTTAAAGTTCCCAATTTAAATTAAGAATGCAGTACTATTAAAGTATCCAATGGTATTAGTGAGTATGGCTGCGTTCCTCCGAGTACTTGCTTACCTTGATAATCATCTTCCAAAACGTGTTATAATAAAATAATTAACAACAATAAATATTTATATTAAGTTTAATAATTTTCAAAGCACTTAACATAGTATCAAGCAGCAAAATGATTCGTAGAACAAGTTAGGTTAGTTATTATTACAATTTAGGAAAAGTTGTAATACTACGTGGGAATTACGTTCAGTAAGTATTTCTGCACAAACCAGATATACCAAGAAACCAGATGTCCTAATCGAGATGTTGTAAAAACCGTAATCTTTGGCCATAAAACGCGACACTCCAAACCAGTGTGGCTACAATGCAAGCGGCGCAACCGTACTTTACAACTATACGCACTGAATCTTAAATAAATTGTGACTTTTCTTAGTAACACACTCGGCTATTCCATTCCGTCTGTTTACTTAAGTTCTTACTAAAAGTATTTAAGTATTTATGCCAATTACTTAAGAGGAGGGTTCGAAATTTGGTTGATTTTCTATTCTACTGTTTCTTTAAGTAAGTATGTGGACTAGGAATCTTATATTTAGATGTATGATTTTTGACTATATTATCTTGAGTATCTTTAAATCCAAATCACGATTTGATGAAATTTTCTCGATAAAAAAAAATTATGAAATGAGCTCTAATTATTTACAATTTTCCTTGCTACCACGATGTTTTTACGATTTAGATCACGAAATTATTTCGAAAACATAGCAAATAATGATATCTAAACTACCCTTCAACCATATTTTAATTCATGAAGTAGTTTTTTTTTAATTCAAGTAAATGTGGTTTGGCGCTTACGTTGTTTATTTCCGAGCGCGCGCACAATATCGCCATCTCACATTTTAAGTACTTGAACTAACCATGTCTCTCTCTAACTTTGTATTGTCAGTGTCCGCTCGGACTTGTTCGACGTCGGACCTGTGAAGGATTTTTTAAAAAATATTACGAAAAAATATTACGGTCGTGCCACATTACAGGTACAGTACAGTATTTACAGTCCGCCGACGCCTATGATAAATAAATAAATATCCTTGGAAATTCTTTTACACATGACTACCTGATCCCAAACTAAGCAGAGCTTGTACTATGGAAACCAGATAACTGATATTACTACATATACTACTTTTTGTTTGTAAATACAAACTAAATATACACTTAATTACACCTAGACTCGGGACATGCGGACATGTTCATGCACACAAATGCATGTCCTGGGCAGGAATCGAACCTACGACCTGCACTGCAGCGTGATTTTCGTTTGCTTTTCCTTGTCTTGTGTAATTTCTTTTCATCTCTTGTCATTTTGTGTCATCTCTTGTCATTTTGTGTCATCTCTTGTCATTTCATAGTTATTCGTGTCATTTCTGTAAAAACTCCCTATTTCGCTTACTGTTATATACTTGCAGCATGGTCTTGGGCCGACAGTGGGAATACATTGCTTGTCAAAACAATGGAGTCGCTTTATTGCGTTTGTTGTAGGTATGGATGGGCAAGTAATAAATATATCATACATCAATAAATTATCGTAAAAAATAACATTACAGATATGGATAGGAAAATGTTTGTCCGTCCTATTCAATCTATTATATTATAAACGAAAGTAACTCTGTCTGTTACCTTTTCACGGCTAAACCGCTGAACCAATGTTGATGAATTTTGGTATGGAGATAGACTGGGTCTTGGCGGAGAACATAGGCTACTTTTTAAACCGACTTCAAGAAAGGAGGAGGTTTCTCAATTCGACCGTATATATATATATATATATATTTTTTTATGTGTGTTCGCGGATAACTTCGTCGTTTATGAACCGATTTTGATGATTATTTTTTTGTTGGAAAGGAGATGTCCCAGCGGTGGTACCATGATAAGGGAACCAGGATCTGAT
This sequence comes from Drymonia ruficornis, assembly GCA_947859195.1. Classification (NCBI taxonomy): domain Eukaryota; kingdom Metazoa; phylum Arthropoda; class Insecta; order Lepidoptera; family Notodontidae; genus Drymonia; species Drymonia ruficornis. Next base: position 4,571,240 of record OX401925.1, on the reverse strand, counting down.
GATGGCATCCCAGAGAAATCGAGGGGAACCTTCGAAAATCGTAGGGGCGACTAGTGCGTTTGTAATTTTAAACTATTTTAAAGCACTACTATTTTATGAAGGTCTGGAGTCGATCTGATGATGGAGCCGAAAGACAGTCGAGTGAACTCCTCAACGATTTACAGCAATTACCTGGTGTTTGGGCTTGATTAATTTGTATTGATGAGAACTTTACACCTGGATGGGTTGTGACTGTCATTAGGGGTCTGATGATGAAGACGTAGGACAGTCAAGGGAACTCCTCAACGATTTACAGCAATTACCTGGTGTTTGGGCTTAATTCATTTCTATTGATGGGAACTTTGCATCCATATCGTTTATAAGTGCCATTACAGGTCTGATGATGGAGACCATACACAGACGAGGGAATTCTTCAACGATTTACAGCAGTTACCTTTTTTTGGGCTTACTTCATACGGTTCAATATGCCAAAATGTTCATTGGTATGGCGCCACTAAAAATCGTGAAATAAAATTATTTTTATAAAAAAAAAAACCGACTTCAAAATAACCTGATGCACTAAAAAGCCTGAAATAATATTTCTATTACCACCTCTGCCTACCCCTTCAGGAAAACCAGACGTGATGGTGTGTTATCTTCTTACTTTTATAGTAGGTAGACTCGGCATACCAAGATTGGCACCGACTTCAAATACTCGATAACACACCATCACGTCTGGTTTTCCTGAAGGGGTAGGCAGAGGTGGTAATAGAAATATTATTTCAGGCTTTTTAGTGCATCAGGTTATTTTGAAGTCGGTTTTTTTTTTATAAAAATATTTTTTTAGGGTTCCAAAGGGTGCTAACGGGACCCTATTAGGTACTAGGCCTACGCTGTCCGTCTGTCTGTCTGTCCGTCTGTCAGCGCGGGCTGTATCTCACGAACCGTAACAGGTAGAGAGTTGAAATTTTCACTGAATGTGTATTTCTGTTGCCGGTGCAGAACAAATACTAAATATATAATAACATTTAAAAATAAATATCAAGTCTCAAACTTGATATTTTTGATGTGTTTATTCTACGGTGGTACGGAACCCTTTATGTGCGAGTCCGACGCCTTCAGATCTTATGAATGTTTTCTTGAAATAAATATAGTGTATTTTAAGTAATTAACTGGCCAACCCTCAGGTCCTACCTACCATGTTAGGATCTTTTTCGTTCTAGCGGGTGTAAACCGTGATTTAACGAGTTAATGTGATAATTTTTGTATTTAAATTATTCAATTCAATGTATTTGTTTCAGACATAGTCCAATATTGATTATTAAAATTATTATAATTCACAATAAATATAAAACAATAAATAAAAGTAAAATTAAATTTTAAAAAAAAATACAATATTTTTTATTTTTCATGTTTTATCATTAAAATACAATATAATATAACATAAATTAAAATAAAATACAATAAAATAACAACCTACCCCTAATTAAACAAATACCGTCCGCGTGGGATACTGGCTGCATGTCCTCCCTGTATTCAAGCTGTTCCTGTTGTCAAGCGAATTTTTTGAGCAAGGAAAGAGCCAGCCCTCTTGTCACCTGTGGCGGTAACCAGTCTAAGGGTGATTTTGATAGATAAAAAAATAAAGATAAAAAGATAAACAAAAAATAAATGCATGGTTAAATCAATAAAATTTATAAAAACTGAAAATTAAATTAAAAAATAAATTAAATATGGTAAAAAAAAATATTATGACACCGCTGATGACTTCATGATCGGCATCGAAGTTAAGTACCAAAGTATTCCTTTGCCTACGAAACATGAAAAAGATACTCATATCCGGCAGTCAGTCACTGACACAGAGTATGTACATTTTTACCCGACTACGGTGGGCGGAGGGTTATGATTTTGACCGATATGTATGTATGTTCATCTGCTCCCGTATAACGTCCAAACTATTTTTATCATAATAATTTGACTAATGAGGTATCGTTGGACGCGTCTGGATCGTCCGCTGGTTATAGGCTATTATACGATCGAAATATTGTTATACGTATCTATCAGCATATTGTAGGTATCGTTTGTCTTCTTTTGACTTACTTTGTCTTCAGCAATAAAAACAACATAGAAATTAAATTATTTTTTTCAAATACACTCGACATAAAAATCCCATATAAAACGAAAAAAATATATTTGAATATTTTCATCCATTTCATCTATTTTAAAAGGTGCACTGGGACATATTATTTTAATTGTACGAATTAAACAATATTGTTCCTTCAAAAAATAACTATACTATAGTCTACTCCATAGCTGTTCTGTCCTAGCTAAGCGAGAGGGATATATCCTTCGGCAGCTCACGCGACGCTAGCCACACCCCGAAACTAAAATTCATTTTTTTCTTGTATCGTCTTAAGTTTTTTTTTGGTCCCGAGTTGTAATTATGCGATTACGAAGTCGTTCACTGTCGATTATTTTCTGATAATCAGGAATTAACATTAAATCTAAGAGCCTCCGCAGACTAGCTACTTTTAGCATCGGCGACCGGCGATTTTGTGACGTATCGATGCTGCGTCGCTTTTCTTCGAGCGCGAACGAGCGAGACGCAGCATTAAAATCGCGGATCGCCGATGCTAAAAGTAGCTAGTCTGCGGAGGCCCTAAGTACCTACCTACAGCGGGTCCATAACCAAACGACAGTATTATTCAAGAGTTCAAAACGATATCATTCTGATGATGACAGATGATTCTTATGGTGATAGAATACTTTCTTCAACCGAGCGCACTGTGCAGTAACAAACTAGAGAAAAAACTTCTGTTGCACAAAGATTTGGCAAAAAAAAAAAACCAAAACAAATAGTCATAAAAACTAAATCGTAAGCAAAAATATAATCCATAAAATTATAAATACGTGTTAAGCGCGCCGCACTGGTCCAACACCCGGAAACGCTGGACAAAAACGTACGTTCTGCAAAAAAATACCTAACACATTCATCAAGCCGTCAGATGATCATCCATAATAACATGATAAGTGGATAACTAACTACCTATCGTTATTAGAAGTGTAAAATAATCATATTATTAAATTTAACAGTTTTTTTAGTTGACGAGTAATGGATACCTACCTGTATATTTTTTTTAATAGTCAAGTGATTAAATTCTCTCATAGTAGATATGTCATATACGTATATGATCACTCACAAGGGATTTTAAGATTGTACTACACCTATATTACCGCTTATTATATAAAAAATAGTATTCAAACGTGTGAGTAATTTATTGCGCATCACTTACCTAATACAAATTCACAATGTCCTTAACGCAAAATTCCCCACAACCATTATTTTTTGCTCGATAAACATTCAAACATACATTCTAATGCTACGGATACACGACGACACTAGGATACTCAGTGTATCTCAATACACTGAGTATCCTAGTGTCGCCGTGTATCGATACCGCCACTACAACTGTAACAAGGCGTCCCGGTGGTGGACACACGTAGATTCTCGATGTATACACTGAGTGCTTTAGTGTCAAGTTTCATCGTGTGTATCCTTAGCATTATGCGTTTACATGAAACTTACAGAACAAAGTGACATTTCACAGTGAATTTATAGAGCCAAGGATAGCACCTTTCACAAAGACGGATGGGCATGCGGACGGACCAGCATCATGCGTTCGCGAGACGACCTCGCTCACGCATTTTGTACTTTTTTAATAGCATTTCAATAAATAAGGCTCTAACAGCCGGGCGCGGGAATTTTGCGCGAATTATTCGCACTTGAAACCCATATAATATGAAAATAATACTCTTGAAATTATATCGTAGGATAATCCTAGGATATCTAAATATACGGATATATTTAGAACCTGTGACATAAAACATGCCCAATATTGCCGAAGACCTGTGGTAACGTAAAGGAGGCTCTTTCCCAGCAATGTAATAGGCTAGTAAAAACAAATCCCAGGGGGCTTACCACAAGCTCTTATTGCGATTCAATTACAGGAACGTATTAACGTTTCAGCGACTTTTTGTGCAATGACGGACCTTATTGTCATGACAATAAGAAACGTCATTAAAACGTCGTTAAAACGTTCCTGTAATTGAATCGCAATAAGAGCTTGTGGTAAGCCCCCTGGTTGGTATAGTAACTGGTGTTATTTTGAAGTCCTTTATACTTGCATTGTCAACAACTTTTAGTACTTACCTACCACTAAAATGACGGAAAAGGGTTGTATAACTGGAATTAATAACATTTAAAATTACGTTCTCTTTTATTCATACAAATCCATATTTAGCTTTTATTTTATAAATTAAATACTTTGCTTGCTCAGTTCATGCTTCGATATCTTACTTATAACTTATTAAAATAAAACGAAAAACTGTAGAAGTTATAGTACTCTGACAGATTGGGTCAGACGGACTGACTGGATGAACCTACAAGGGTACTCTAAGACTCCGGAATGGCCCTTAAAATAAAATAAAAATATCGCCCGTCAAATATACCAATAGTGTAGTCCCAAATTATACAACATGTCTCCTATGGGTACCGTACAATGGACTGGGGATGATCCCAGTCATACCCAAACTGGGGCAAATTATCGATCGCAATTACTCAGCGCAGTGAGCCGAACGGCCTCCGTCCAAATCTCTAGCGCAAGTGGTTTGCTTAGTTATTGCATTTGATAGATCACATTATCTTATGTAAATAGGACTCCTATTGGCCGTGACTTTATGCAAATATGTGCAGTTTTATTTACCTGTCTTATTACAGCATTATATCATCATTATAAAATACGTTGAATGTCGCGTGAACGTATAATAGAACCTAGAATGTATTCGGCAAGATCTTTGTCATTTGAATAGGATGAATTTTCCTATTTTCATAGTTCCATAGTGACTATAGTTATACCCACAGAGTAAAGACTAAAGAAAGAGGTGCCCTTATTAGATATTTGTATGAAACAAAACGTGGTCATTGTTTTTTCATTTTCATTTTACTATTTACCGGTAAATAGTTGAACTACTCGCTTCGTTTTATGTCGATGTTAGTACTAGGCCGAGCACTCGGCCGACTTGCTTAGGGCCAGTCCCCTTAGTAACTGGTCCATGGTTATACCTAACGACCTATTATTTTTGTGTGTAAACTTTAGCTAAATTTGCTTTGAGCGTGGCGAGCACTCGGCTCACTGGGTGGTGTTGGAAATAGGGGGACATTTCAGAAATAGTCTTTTCGCCGAGTCTGCTAACCATTTACCTACCCCTAGGAAACTACTGGTCACTAAATTCTCGTGATTACTTCATTGTTAATCGTGAATTCTTGTAAGCATAAAAATACGATTTACAAAGATCCACGAAGACACTATTATTGAACAGTGGTTTTCCAATGGTTAATAGTTAGTAGACTTGATGCCCTGTAAGCGTTGCTGAGTTAGGGACTATGCAATCGGTGTACCTCTGTTTATCTGGCGATATTTATCTCTTCATTATAATTTTATTAATAATATTGAATTATGTAATTCAGAACTCTACCCCACAAACCCCTACAACTACCCTTCTCTACCCTACACTACCCCAACCCACCCTATTACCCTAGCCTACCCCCACCGTACTCTATCTCTAATTCTCTACCTTACGAAACTATGTCCAAAAGGTAAGAATCAAACCAATAACAAAATAATTAGTCCAAGTTTTTTTAATCATTTCACTCAACCGAGCTGTTGGTTGCAACATCTGATATTCGGTAGTTCAATTCGGTTTCAAATTTTTCAAATTTCGGTTAATTAGGTTAAGGAAACCAAATCACTTTAAGTGAATGATTATTTTTAAAAACTCGACTCTTTACTAAAATCATATTTAGATAGGAACTTATCTATTTGAAATTTAACTGAAGAACATCTGACTAAAATTATTAAAAATACGTCTTACTAGTTGTATCCATGGACCAGTTACTAAGGGGACTGGCCCTAAGCAAGTCGGCCGAGTGGTCGGCCTAGTACTAACATCGACATAAAACGAAGCGAGTAGTTCAACTATTTACCGGTAAATAGTAAAATGAAAATGAAAAAACAATGACCACGTTTTGTTTCATACAAATATCTAATAAGGGCACCTCTTTCTTTAGTCTTTACTCTGTGGTTGTATCCCATTGGGTGGAGTCGACCTCACCAACAAAATATAAAACCATGATTTACATACTTGTTAATCAAGCAACAATACAATTGACCATTATTTCGTAATTAGTACTTATCAAATACGTGATTCTAGGTCAGTATTGTCTGCCGACGGTTGGTTTCATCACGCTCGGCAGACCGAGCCTTAAACGGCCAGTCGCAACACTTACATAATTATAACTTGCGGTTGATTAATGCTTCGCTGGTAAATATAAATGTTTGGTCAGACAGTTCGGGCACGATTGCCTACTTCTGGTTATGATAACCGGCTTCTTAGCTGTATCTAGTGCAAACCTTTGAATAAAATACACATCTAAAGTTAATAAATACATGCGAATGGTACCTACCTAAAGGTAAACACAGTTTGAATAGGACCTTCCCTAAATCCGTACATTAACGTGATTTAATGGTATTCAATGTGTTAGTTTCGAAACACTACCCGAAAATAAAGTGTGTCCGGGTCCTACACTACTAAGAACCTTGAGAACAGTATCCGATTGCTCCATGTACTAAGTAGTAACAGACGTTTATAATTGCCTTAACGGTCTGTTAGTGTTGTTGGTGCACTCCGCTCTAAGTTGATGCATAATGTTAACCAACCAGCTTTCATGAGAAAATTGAAGATTGAAAAATTCTGACTATATGGATTTTTTGAATTATTTTTTGACAGATTTCCTCACAATGTTTTCTTTGATCGTTGCAACTGATAAATAATTAAGTGACAATTCCTCCTCAATCACCTACCTTGTATTCAATTATCATAAGACGAGGTGATAAATAAGGCCGGAGCCAATTTCCTTGTATTTAGATAATGAAATATCAGACTGCACGCTTTAATACCAAGGTTACGGTATTACATTTACAAAACGTGGTTAAATTATGCTTAAACGTGATTTATTTGATCAGTCGTGTATTGAACTCCTTCCGTGACTCAAAGTTATAATTAAAATTTCAAGAATGCCATGGTCAGCGTTTAATGGGTGTTGAACCGGACATAAACTCGTAAACCCTATTAGGGTTACGAGCGGAGCCGCTCAGGAGACTTAGAATAAAGTTCAACGCTCATCTAACGCCTCCGCACCCGACCAGCACCGCCTCGCCGCTCAGCGTCCACTAACTGAACCGGAAATAAGTGGACCAAGCGCTGACCGCGCGGCGTTCACTCGTTGACCCCGCGCGGTCCACTGGGCGATCACGTGACGTTTATGGTGTAAAAGCAGCGTCCGCCCGCGGACCACCCGGCGACAACGAGTAGACGCCGAGCGGCGAGGCGGTGCTTGTCGGGTGCGGAGGCGTTAGGTGAGCGTTAACCTTAAATGTGTAGGCACCTATGTGTCAATGGCCAAGTGTTTCGGCTGAAAGCTACGGTAAAGTTGACTTCGAGGCAGAGTTGGACAAAATTTAATTGCAATTAATTAATTGCAAATTGCAGGTGATGTCACAATTAACAATTAGTTGTGATTTGTTCGCGATTGACAAACAAATAGAAATTAATTGTATGTATGTACCGTTTATGTTGTTGTCTGGAATTGAAAAAAAAACGTTAAAGTCATAAATTTTAAAGATAAGAGCAAGGTATGGGAGACCTTTGCGCGGCACTGAGATAGACTCAGGTTGAAAAATAAGAAATTAAAAACTAGTATTTAAAAAAATATAGCTTTGTCAGGTTTACTTCTTAACTTAAGTAGTACAAGCTAGTTAAAACCTTCTCGATATTCTATCTACCTGTCCATTGCTCAGCCGCGTATTTATCAACAACACATTCCCACAATATTTCCCATGCAATCAGATCCCATTGTTATTGTCTACCAAAAAAACTGGATCAGCGTTCAGAACAGACAAATAGTAACTTACCCACGACTCTATTCCGTCGGTATTGCCTCATTTGGCAAGGTCTGATAAACGTCATTTGATTAATACTAGCAGTCATTCTTAATAAGCACTTAAATAAATAAATATTGCCAAGGTTACACACCAACTTTATGGTCCCAAAATAATAAGCAACGCTTGTACTATGGCTACCATACAATGGACTCGGAACAATCCCAGTGACACCTAGACCAGGGCAAATTACGAAAAGGCTGTTTCCGAAATTTGCATCTGGCGGGAATCGAACCCGCACCACCTGATGCATTGAGGCGAGCGGCTTACGCTCGAACCACAGGGCCAATATAGTTTATAGTATTGTCCCAACCAAACTCATGTGTAGGTACATACAAAGAACTTGGGGAGTTGCCGGTAAAACTCAGATTGAGACAAAGTTAATTAGCAACCTACGAAAAGGCAAACATTCTCAAACAAAACGGACAGACGGAACGATATGGTTACTAGTTTGGCTACGGGATCCTAAATAATAATATTGTTTAAACCGTTGGTCTGTACCGTACTGTTATCTATAGTTTTACGGTCCCACAAACTTGAGTACAGCTAGGCTATTCTGTAACGACAAACTCACTTCGCATGCGTGAATTTTCTAGTGAAATGTCAAATTTTGTATCGTTACAGAATAGCCTAGCTGATCATTTCTGCCCGCACATGGGTCCCGCGGGCCGAAATTGTCACTTACCAAAAAATATTTTTCTGTGTCAGTTCTGCCCGCTTATAGAAAATGCGTTATAACTACCGTCTTTGGACAAAAGCCGCCGGTCGTCGAACTTGCATTACATCGGGTGAAAATATTATCACCTAAAATTTCATAAATTAATTAATTTAAAACGCGATTCAGTACAATAGAGTAAGAATTTCTCGGATGAGTAGCCACCACGCTCTTGTCAAACAACAATGCAAATTGATCCGTTCACAATAGGAATCACTCGTTTTCAAAACCAGCGAATAATTTTATCGATAGCTGCAACTTCTGTAAAATTGCAAGTTGTACGGTTGCAACGTTTTCGGGGCAATTTGCAACGGCGATTCGGTCGTAGTCTGCAAACTATCAAAATACATTGGACCGCAAAGAAAAAGGGTCGGTTAGAAAATCTTCAATCTCATTTTTATTTATTTTACATTTATTAAAATAAAAAACTTGTTTTTTTTTTTATTTTATTTTTTTCATTTAAGTACATTAAAATATTCTTTAATTTAGTCTTTATTTCATAAAGCTAGGTCCAGTAACTTTGGAAGATATTGAAGATTTTCTAACCGACGCTTTTTCTTTGCGGTCCAGTGTATTTATATAATTAATTTATAAAGTCATTGATTTATTCTCTAAAAAATAACGTTGTCTATGAGCCAAGACACAATAATATAATATTATTAAGTAGCTTTAATTATTTCAAGCAATATTTAATGTTAAGTTTACAAATTCACAATTAGGCATTTATTTTTAAAGCGTGTAATGGTCATGATTGCTAATTTAACAGCGATTCAAATTGACAATAAAAATTTCGTTATTTGAAGTCGTGTCTGTAATTCTATGCTATTTTTCCAGAATTACACATAATTTTCTGAGTAAAATGTAAACGAATAAATATAAGTAATAGTTAACAATTAAACAGCCGAAAGTTTTAAGAAAGAGGTTGCGACTTGCCCGCAAAAATTTCGTATCGCCGATACGAGTCATATCGCAGTGATGCCCAAAATGAGTCTCAATCTTGAACCTTCTCAGGACCATATCATGATCACTTTTTGTCATTATACGCGGCGGTGCGTTCAGCGCGTATAATATGCACGATGTTACGCGCCAGTATTTTTTTTTTTTTTTTATAAGTCTGCGGTGGCAATAAAGCGTACGGCCCGCCTGATGTTAAGCAGTTACCGCTCCGCTCAGACCTACTCCTTGGGCCAGCCATCAACTAGATCGGTTTCATATCCTTTCACTAGCACACCGCCATTGCTTAATATTTTGGCGCCGAGGCCCGAAGGCATTGCTAACACAATCACATCCAACCCCGTAACACTACCGTGATGTAAGTTGCTCTGTTCCATAGCTGGCATAAACTTTATTGGCATTTTTTCTTCATATTACTAAGGTGGCAAACAAGCGTAGCCTATAGATGCTTGCAATACCAAAGGCATCGCTCGCACATTGCCGAGCTGAAGGGACGTTGGACAGAGGGAGGGGAAGGGGGGTCTTCCGGCCCTCTCGCACTCATCATACGAATCGCAGCTGTAATAACTACTTTACGCCGATCTTCTGTGAGAGGGTGGTACTACCCCGGTCGAGCCAGCCCATATATGAGCTGCAGTCAATTGGCTACAGCTTGGCTCTACCATGGCCAATGAATTGACAGATTCGGAATCGATTGTTGCTATCGTAAAACTTGCAACCTACTCGTTTGCGTTGGCGTGCATTGCAAATTGATCACCGTTGCAGTTACAACGAAGCACATCAACAATAGTGGGAACATTATAGGCCATTGTGTTCGCTCGGCTTTTTTATTGCGAATCCGTGCATTCCGTTTGTTACGCGTTGATGGTAATTATTGTGGTAACTGTTCTTCTAAGCCTTTTCCCCATTCCTTATTGTATTGAGGTCAAATTCACCCTGTATACTAGATGGTTCCTGGGGTGACGATAGAGGCGTCTCTACTACAATATTTTACGTAGACGCTACCTGGTAACGACAAGAACATACGCGTTAAATGGTAATGGTAATGGTAATGGTGTTTAATGGTAGAGCTACCATGTAGTCTCCAATGTTAGACTGACTACCTTTTAGGGCCTCCGCAGACTAGCTACTTTTAGCATCGGCGATCGGCGATTTTGATGCTGCGTCTCGCTCGTTCGCGCTCGAAGAAACGCGACGCAGCATCGATACGTCACAAAATCGCCGGTCGCCAATGCTAAAAGTAGCTAGTCTGCGGAGGCCCTTACCCGATAACCCGACTGCCCCAGAAAGATGGTAATGTTTTGCTATTTTTACCGACGTTCGCTAATAAACTTTTAGCAATATTTACGCATTTGCATTATTAATAATAATAATAATAATATAATTTAGCCCTTTTAACGACACACTGCTGGGGCCTCCCCTCAATGCGAGGGGGATTCAGGCCATAATCCACCACGCTGGCCCAGTGCGGGTTGGTGGATTTCACATGTCTAAAGACATGCAGGTTTCCTCACGATGTTTTTCCTTCACCAAAAGCAAGTGATAATCATATTAAAGTTATGATTCACACATAGATTTCGAAAAATCCAGAGGTGTGAGCCAGGGTTTGAACCCAGGACTTTAAGCCCGCAAGACGCGTGCTTAACCAATCGGCTACCACTGCTTTACATTATTACTTTTGCTTTGCATTATTACCTAACAAATTATCGAATGTTTATGAAAACATCGGCCTTGACTCTACATACGTGTCCATTACAACATTATATCATTTCCAGTGCATGTGAGGTACGTGACAAAACTTCGACACGGTTTGCCAAGAGCAAGGCTCACTTCCTTTATAGTGTTTATTCTAACCACAAGGTGAACACTCAAAATATTGCTATTGGGATGTTGACTAAGTATTTTTCATTGCAATATTAATATAAGCCCAAGACATATGTGTGGAGAAGTAAAGGCCTATGGGGTGCATTGGGCCAGGGGTGGCAAAATTAACGATTATTTAAAAAAAAACTCAGTGTAGGTACACTTACATGTCTTACGATTACTAACATGGAAATTCTTTTCAAAATGACTTTAATATTCGACAAATAAACATACGTTTAACTATAGTCTGATTTTTAATTAGACGAAGTGGGCTGACAGGTTCTTATGTCACTTTTCAATATAAATAGAACAAATAAGGTTCAAATTCATAGAGTAGTGACATTTTCAGCTGTCAGTTGGCTGCGTATAATTAAAAATCAGACTATAGTGGTCCATTATAACGTTATAGTCCGCTTTTAGCAAACATTAATAGCGAATTATACTAATATTATAAATTCGAAAGTAACTCGGTCTGTCTGTCTGTATGTTACGTTTTAATTAACGAAATAAACAAATAAACCGCTTAATTTTGGTATAGAGATAAACAGGACATTGGAGAAGGACAGGCTACTTTTTGTTGCGAAAATTAAACTTGAAAGGGGTTTAATAGGGGATGAAAGTTTCTTTAGAAGACCAATCATTTCGTGAAGTACAAATTGTAATGTAATGTAATGTAATGTAACGTCACGACTTTTATCCCCGTTCGGGGGTAGTCAGAGGCTTGAGTGGCCATACACCACCACATTGTGGAGGTATTAACCAACTCAAAGCCCAAGTTTCACTTGATAGTCAGAACCCAACGTGACAGGTGGTGAACCGTGTCGCCGTGTATACAGGAACTGACTATTACCTAATCCCGAGGGATAGGTAGGTTTCCTCACGATGTTTTCCCTCACCGTCAGCGAACTGTAAATTATGCACATAGATGAAAATTCATCCATTGGTGCATGCCCCACCGGGGATCGAACCTGGGACCTTCTGATTGTTAGCCCAACCTGTTCACCCCTAGGCTACAGTCGCTAGTGTCGCAGTGTACAGTAGTACAAATTCTACGCAAGTCGCGGACACCAGCTAGATACATTAATATTATTGAAAATATCTTCCAAATATATCAAATTACAGTTACTATTATAAGAACATACTAAATTAAATATTAGGCAATATCCCAATTGAGGCGTGAGGCGCATTGAGGAAAATCGAGGCACAAAAAGGTCTGTAAAGGTCGAGATGATACCTGTAGTTCGTCAATGTCAGTTGGTTGCTAACTAGCTGGTTAAACCGGCTTCACTGGAATGGAACTAGATATAATTTAGTATGCAGTACAATCTATCGTTCCATCAATGTTAAAGGTTTGTTACGAATTCATTATTTTTAAACACAAATATAGAAGTTGTTAACTTTTTGAAATGTTGCTTGTTGCTTTGAGTGGGTTGATTCCCTTATGAAACTTTGTATATGTTATATTTATAAAGTGCTAAAATTCACGGATTATGACGTCATGAGAAGATTTTTTATAACTTTGAACGTCCGCAGTTTTGGCAATTACGAATATATTTGACAATAATTTCAGTGGTAAAACATGTTTATAATATACTTGATAACATCCGAATTTTGACGGCTATTATATCTATCTAAATAAAATAGCACTCAAATTATTTGAGTTTGCTTTATGTATTCAGCTGTACAAGCAAATTAAGTTCTAATTCGCTCTCATTTCTAAGTAGCTCTGTCTGTCTATCTTGGCAAACAAATCTGATTATACATAATAGAGTCCTTCTACACCTCTACTTTAAACCTCATTTTACCTTCAAGGTTATTTATTTGACAGAATTCCATGAAACTAACCTTCTATGGTATTTAGTTTTGGCATTTTGCAAATACAAAATGCGCATAAGCTCATGGAATTAGTTTAAAATGCTGGCATCGTGCGCCACGCAACTGCGCGCGCGCAAATGTCATGAACACGTGCCGGCTCTATGAGCACGCGCACTCCGCACCGGATAGCGGATAAAGATCAATATAGTTTGACGTTTTTTTTTTAATATAAAGAAGTACGTCGCTGGCATCTGTTTGGTAATATTTCCCATATAAGCTGAGCTCTCTTAATTCAGTGTGTCAGTAATGTAGAGAGTTAAACTTTTGTTAGAAATATTACCATAAACTTGCCCACTACTGCGACTGTAATGAAATATAAAATCTTGCTAATATTTGCCTACTTTATAATTTCTCTCTGAAAATGTATAGAACACATAAACAATTACCTACCCACATTTTGAGCGTTTCAATTATTATCGATGAGGACTTTTTACATTTCATTTATGATAGTGTTTTGAACAATCCTACAAATTTTCAGCTGGGTGCGAATTATTCTCGGCCCCCCCCAATTTTTGGTCTAATTTGACCGGACTAATAATCAAGACTTATTTGATTCCATCCAATAAAAACTTGTTCACCGTTATATTTTGTGAAACCCGAGAACAACAGTAGGTAATATAATGTAAATAATATTAACTTCTGATATTCAAAAATGCAGCAGTAAAGCAGTGGTAGCCGATTGGTTAAGCACGCGTCTTGCGGGCTTAAGGTCATGGGTTCAAACCCTGGCTCACACCCCTGGATTTTTCGAAATCTATGTGTGTATCATAACTTTAATATGATTATCACTTGCTTACGGTGAAGGAAAACATCGTGAGGAAACCTGCATGTCTTTAGACATGTGAAATCCACCAACCCGCACTGGGCCAGCGTGGTGGATTTTGGCCTGAATCCCCCTCGCATTGAGGGGAGGCCCGTGCCCAGCAGTGGGACGTTAAAAGGGCAAATTTTTTTTTTTTTTTAATTCAAAAATGATAACTCTACCTTTGCTCTACCTACATAATTTCTACTATGATTGATTGATACACAACATGGCTACCTAATAACTAAAAAAATCTACTATTGAAATGTTTATTAATTTGAATAGACTATATTTTCTCAGTTTATAATGCGCAGCAACAAACTTAATAGGTAGTTACATTATAAATTTATAATGTTAGTTTAAATCTAATGAAATTATTGAGCAACATAACTAAAAATTAATTCTTAAAAAATAAATATAAATGGCAACTGTTATACGGCAATTACGGATCATAGTGGAGCTCAACGCAAATGTCAAGATCATACGTTGTGGTGTGCACTAGAGTGCGCGCGCGCAAGTACAGTCGCGCGTAAAAGCGTTTAAAAGGTCGTCTGTGTTCGGTGATTTATTAATGAAAAGACCGAGTTTTTATTATTATCCACCATTATATGATACGATCTATTATTTTCAGAAAATATTGTTTTTTTCTGTAGATATCTTTAAAGTAGAGAGCCCTTTTATTAGATAGGATACGACCTAAAACGCACTTCCTTTAGCCAGAAGACTAGCCCGAAGATTGAGTTCCTATCAAAAGTTAAACTATCTCATCGGCCGCGTCCACAAGCCCCGAGAAGCCGCGCCCGAGAAATCAGATTATAACCTTTACATCTTCATGCTTAGATGTCAAAACTGATTGCGCGGGCGCGCCGTTCGACTCATGACGCACTAATTCGATATTCGTTAAGACGAGGGTTCGAAATTTGGTTGATTTTCTATTCTACTTTTTCTTTAAGTAAGTATGTGGACTAGGAATCTTATATTTAGATGTATGATTTTTGACTATATTATCTTGAGTATCTTTAAATCCAAATCACGATTTGATGAAATTTTCTCGATAAAAAAAAATTATGAAATGAGCTCTAATTATTTACAATTTTCCTTGCTACCACGATGTTTTTACGATTTAGATCACGAAATTATTTCTAAAACATAGCAAATAATGATATCTAAACTACCCTTCAACCATATTTTAATTCATGAAGTAGTTTTTTTTTAATTCAAGAAAATGTGGTTTGGCGCTTACGTTGTTTATTTCCGAGCGCGCGCACAATATCGCCATCTCACATTTTAAGTACTTGAACTAACCATGTCTCTCTCTAACTTTGTATTGTCAGTGTCCAGTCGGACTTGTTCGACGTCGGACCTGTGAAGGATTTTTTAAAAAATATTACGAAAAAATATTACGGTCGTGCCACATTACAGGTACAGTACAGTATTTACAGTCCGCCGACGCCTATGATAAATAAATAAATATCCTTGGAAATTCTTTTACACATGACTACCTGATCCCAAACTAAGCAGAGCTTGTACTATGGAAACCAGATAACTGATATTACTACATATACTACTTTTTGTTTGTAAATACAAACTAAATATACACTTAATTACACCTAGACTCGGGACATGCGGACATGTTCATGCACACAAATGCATGTCCTGGGCAGGAATCGAACCTACGACCTGCACTGCAGCGTGATTTTCGTTTGCTTTTCCTTGTCTTGTGTAATTTCTTTTCATCTCTTGTCATTTTGTGTCATCTCTTGTCATTTTGTGTCATCTCTTGTCATTTCATAGTTATTCGTGTCATTTCTGTAAAAACTCCCTATTTCGCTTACTGTTATATACTTGCAGCATGGTCTTGGGCCGACAGTGGGAATACATTGCTTGTCAAAACAATGGAATCGCTTTATTGCGTTTGTTGTAGGTATGGATGGGCAAGTAATAAATATATCATACATCAATAAATTATCGTAAAAAAATAACATTACAGATATGGATAGGAAAATGTTTGTCCGTCCTATTCAATCTATTATATTATAAACGAAAGTAACTCTGTCTGTTACCTTTTCACGGCTAAACCGCTGAACCAATGTTGATGAATTTTGGTATGGAGATAGACTGGGTCTTGGCGGAGAACATAGGCTACTTTTTAGGGTTCCAAAGGGTGCTAACGGAACCCTATTACTAGGCCTACGCTGTCCGTCTGTCTGTCTGTCCGTCTGTCAGCGCGGGCTGTATCTCACGAACCGTAACAGGTAGAGAGTTGAAATTTTCACTGAATGTGTATTTCTGTTGCCGGTGCAGAACAAATACTAAAAATATAATAACATTTAAAAATAAATATCAAGTCTCAAACTTGATATTTTTGATGTGTTTATTCTACGGTGGTACGGAACCCTTTATGTGCGAGTCCGACGCCTTCAGATCTTATGAATGTTTTCTTGAAATAAATATAGTGTATTTTAAGTAATTAACTGGCCAACCCTCAGGTCCTACCTACCATGTTAGGATCTTTTTCGTTCTAGGGGTGTAAACCGTGATTTAACGAGTTAATGTGATAATTTTTGTATTTAAATTATTCAATTCAATGTATTTGTTTCAGACATAGTCCAATATTGATTATTAAAATTATTATAATTTCACAATAAATATAAAACAATAAATAAAAGTAAAATTAAATTTAAAAAAAAATAAAAAAAAATATTTTTCATGTTTTATCATTAAAATACAATATAATATAACATAAATTAAAATAAAATACAATAAAATAAAAACCTACCCCTAATTAAACAAATACCGTCCGCGTGGGATACTGGCTGCATGTCCTCCCTGTATTCAAGCTGTTCCTGTTGTCAAGCGAATTTTTTGAGCAAGGAAAGAGCCAGCCCTCTTGTCACCTGTGGCGGTAACCAGTCTAAGGGTGATTTTGATAGATAAAAAAATAAAGATAAAAAGATAAACAAAAAATAAATGCATGGTTAAATCAATAAAATTAATAAAAACTGAAAATTAAATTAAAAATGGTAAAAAAAAATATTATGACACCGCTGATGACTTCATGATCGGCATCGAAGTTAAGTACCAAAGTATTCCTTTGCCTACGAAACATGAAAAAGATACTCATATCCGGCAGTCAGTCACTGACACAGAGTATGTACATTTTTACCCGACTACGGTGGGCGGAGGGTTATGATTTTGACCGATATGTATGTATGTTAATCTGCTCCCGTATAACGTCCAAACTATTTTTATATCATAATAATTTGACTAATGAGATATCGTTGGACGCGTCTGGATCGTCCGCTGGTTATAGGCTATTATACGATCGAAATATTGTTATACGTATCTATCAGCATATTGTAGGTATCGTTTGTCTTCTTTTGACTTACTTTGTCTTCAGCAATAAAAACAACATAGAAATTAAATTATTTTTTTCATATACACTTGACATAAAAATCCCTTATAAAACGAAAAAAATATATTTGAATATTTTCATCCATTTCATCTATTTTAAAAGGTGCACTGGGACATATTATTTTAATTGTACGAATTAAACAATATTGTTCCTTCAAAAAATAACTATACTATAGTCTACTCCATAGCTGTTCTGTCCTAGCTAAGCGAGAGGGGTATATCCTTCGGCAGCTCACGCGACGCTAGCCACACCCCGAAACTAAAATTCATTTTTTTCTTGTATCGTCTTAAGGTGGGGACATGAGCTGGAAATTTTGGCTGAATGGGCGGAGCTAACGCATTGCGCCCCGCGCACCCCGCGCTCCCCGCGCCAGCTCTGACAGCGCGCGTTTATTGCGTCGCTTGTATTCTTATTTCAACGCAAGCCAAGCCGCAAATTATCACAACGTAATAGGACTGCAAATAAGTTCATAATTTCGCCCTGAAGTGCTAATCATAAATAGCTCAGTAGAAAAGTCTTGGATATTATTCCGAAAGACGATGACGATGACGAAGGTTCGAATCCCGTAGTTTTTTTTTTCTAAATTATTTCTTATTATAGTAGGCATGATCTTTTTTTTTTTTTTTTTATTAAATCAAATAACTTATTCTTTATCAAATCGATCACATAGGTCAAATAACGCAGGAAAGAAAACTGAGGGAGCTATCTACGATACGATACGAGTGCGAGCGAATCCCACAGCATATACAGATAGTGTTGCAAAAGACTCGAGTTCTTTTAGCCCTCTCAAAGAGGCTCGAGCTTTTCTATGGGGCTCGTCGAAGAAAAACGACTCCGAATATTTCAAGGCTAAAAAAGGACTCGAGTTTTAAATAAACCTCGAGCCCTTTTTGGGCTCGGAGTTCTTTTGGAGCTCCGTTGTTGTGAGCTTTCCAAGTCTTCGCAAGTATAAGAAGGAGTCGCCTTATAGCTGACTATTCCTGGCTAGCCTATTGTATTTCTGACTATTCTTGACTTTTTGACTATGCTGACTTTTCTTGACTGTATTTGACTGTTTTTGACTATTCTTGACTATTCTTGATTATTCATGACTATTCTTGACTATTATTGACTATTCTTGACTATTCTTGACATGCTCGACTATTTTTGACTATCCTGACCTTTCTGGATTGTATTTGACCATTTTGACCATTATTGACTATTTTTGACCATTGTTGACTGTTTTTGACCATTGTTGACCAATGTTGACCAATGTTGACCATTTTTGACCATTGTTGACTATTTTTGACCAATGTTGACTATTTTGACCATTTTTGGCCTATGTTGACTATTTTTGAACATTGTTGACTATTTTTGACCATTGTTGTCTATTTTTTTGACTATTCTTAACTATTTTTGACTGTTTTTGACTATTTTTGACTATTTTTGACTATTTTTGACTATTTTTGACTATTTTTGACTATTTCTGAATATTTTTGAATATTTTTGACTATTTTCGACTATTGTCATTTTTTGCCAATGTTGACTATTTTTAACTATTTTTTAATCTTTTTGACTCTTTTTGACTAATCTTGACTATTCTTGACAATTTTTGTCAATTTTTGACTATCTTTGACTCTTTTTGATTATTTTCAACTGTTTTTGGCAATTTTTTGCCAATGTTGACTATTTTTGACCATTGTTGACTATTTTTGAACATTGTTGAAAATTTTTGACCATAGTTGACTATTTTTGGCCATTGTTGACCATTTTTGACCATTGTTGCCTATTTTTGACCAATGTTGACTATTTTTTCTTACAATAGTTGTCTATTTTTTCTTACAATAGTTGTCTATTTTTGACCATTGTTGGCTATTTTGGCCATTCATGACTATTTTTGACCAATATTGAAAAATTTTGGCCAATTTTGACCATTTCAGGCCAATAATGGTAAAAAAAGACAAGAATGGTCAATTGTGGTCAAAAATGGTCAAAAATAGTCAACAATGGATAAAAATTGTCATCATTGGCCAAAAATGGTCAACATTGGCCAAAAATGGTCAAAATTGCCCAAGAATTGCCAACATTGGTCAAAAATAGTCAACATTGGTCAAAAATAGTAAAAAATTGTCCAAATAGTCAAGAATAGTCAACAATGGCCAAAAATAGTCAACTATGGACAAAAAATAGTCAACATTGGTCAAAAATAGTCAACAATGGTCAAAAATAGTCAACATTGGCCAAAAATTGTCAAAAATAGTCAACATTGGTCAATAATAGTCAAGAATGGTCAACAATGGCCAAAAATAGTCAACTATGGTAAAAAAATAGTCAACATTGGTCAACAATATTCAACAATGTTAAAAAATAGTCAACAATGGTCAAAAGTAGTCCACATTGGCAAAAAAATAACCAAAATAGTCTTAAATAGTCAAAAAGATTCAAAAATAGTCAAAAAGAATAAAAAATAGTTAAAAATAGTCAAGAATAGTCAAAAATAGTCAACATTGGCAAAAAATGACAATAGTCGAAAATAGTCAAAAATAGTTAAGAATAGTAAAAAATAGTCAACAATGATCAAAAATAGTCAACTAAGGCCAAAAATGGTCAAAATAGTCAACATTGGTCAAAAATAGTCAACAATGGTCAAAAATAGTCAACATAGGCCAAAAATGGTCAAAATAGTCAACATTGGTCAAAAATTGTCAAAAAAATTAAAAAAAAAATCAAAAATTTTCAAAAAATTTCAAAAATTGACAAAAATTGACAAAACTTGACAAAAATCGTCAAAAATTGTTAAAAATTGTCCCAAATAGTCAACAATGTTCAACAATGGTCGAAAATACTCAACAATGGTCAAAAATAGTAAACATTTGCCAAAAATGGTCAACAATCGTCAAAAATAGTAAAATATAGTCAAAAATTGTCAACATTGGTCAAAAATAGTCAAAATAATCAAGAATGGTCACGATGGCCAAAAATAGTCAACTATGGTAAAAAAAAGTCAATATGGTTAACAATGGTCAATATTGGTCAAAATAGTCAATAATAGTCAACAATTGTCAAAATAGTCAAAAATAGTCACCAATGGTAAAAAAAAGTCAATATGGTTAACAATGGTCAATATTAGTCAAAAATAGTCAAAACTAGTCAACAATGGTCAAAATAGTCAACAATGGTCAAAAACTGTCAACAATGGCCAAAAATAGTCAATAATGGTCGAAATTGTCAAGAATGGTAAAAAATGGTCAAAATTAGTCAACAATGGCAAAAAAAGTCAACAATGGTCAAAAATAGTAAAAAATGATCAATAGTAGTCAACAATAGTTGAGAATGGTCAACAATGGCTAAAAATAGTCAACAATGGTAAAAAATAGTCAACAATGGTCAAAAACACTCAACAATGGTCAAAAATAGTCAAAAATGAGCAATAGTAGTCAACAATAGTTGAGAATGGTCAACAATGGCTAAAAATAGTCAACATTGGTCAAAAATTGACAAAAATGGCCTAAAACAGTCAACAATAGTCAATAATGGTCAAAATAGTAAAAAATGATCAATAGTAGTCAACAATAGTTGAGAATGGTCAACAATGGCTAAAAATAGTCAACAATGGTAAAAAATAGTCAACAATGGTCAAAAACACTCAACAATGGTCAAAAATAGTCAAAAATGAGCAATAGTAGTCAACAATAGTTGAGAATGGTCAACAATGGCTAAAAATAGTCAACATTGGTCAAAAATTGACAAAAATGGCCTAAAACAGTCAACAATAGTCAATAATGGTCAAAATAGTAAAAAATGATCAATAGTAGTCAACAATAGTTGAGAATAGTCAGCAATGGCTAAAAATTGTCAACATTGGTCACAAATGGGCAAAAACAGTCAACGATAGTCAAAATAGTCAAGAATGGTAAAAAATAGTCAATAATGGTAAAAAATAGTCAATAATGGTCAAAATAGTCAAAAATGATCAATAGTAGTCAACAATAGTTGAGAATAGTCAACAATGGTAAAAAATAGTCAACAATGGTCAAAAACACTCAACAATGGTCAAAAATAGTCAAAAATGATCAATAGTAGTCAATAATAGTTGAGAATGGTCAAAAATAGTAAATAATGGTCAAAATAGTAAATAATGGTCAAAATAGTAAATAATGGTCAAATAGTCAAGGATGGTCAATACTGGTCAACAATTGTTGAGAATAGTCATGCATATTCAAGTATAGTCAAGAATGGTCACAAAGGGCTCAAAGCCTCTTTAGAAAGCGCTTCAAAATAAAGGCTTTATTTCCGAGAGCCTCCTCTTCGCCGCGAAGGCTCGGGGCTAATTAGTTCTTTAGCCTCCGAGGTTTCATAAAAAGGCTCGAGCCCTAATAATAAGCCTAAAAGACTCGTTGAGTCTTTTGCAACACAACCTGCAACTTGTGTTGCAAAAGACTCGAGTTCTTTAGCCTCATTTTTAGGGCTCGAGCCTTTTTAAGAAACCTCGAAGGCTAAAGAACTAATTCAGTCCCGAGTCTTCGAGGCGAAGAGGAGGCTCTCGGAAATAAAGCCTTTATTTTGAAGCTCTTTCTAAAAAGGCTTGGAGCCCTTTTTGATTTTAGCCCTTTGTAACCATTCTTGACTTTAGTTGACTATGCACGACTATTCTCAACTATTGTTGACCACTATTGACCATTCTTGACTTATTTTTCTATTTTTGACCGTTGTTGACTATTTCGACTATTTTGGACTATTTTTTACTTTTTTTGACTATTTTCGAATATTTTTGTCTATTTTTGATTATTTTTTACTTTCTTTTGACTATTTTTTACAGTTTTTGACTATATTTGACCATTGTTGACTATTTCGACTATTTTTGACGATTTTTGACTATTTTTGACTATTTTGAACTGTTTTTGACTATTTTTGACGATTTTTGACTATTTCTGACTATTTCTGACTATTTGTGACTATATTTGTCTGTTTTTGACTATTTTTTACTATATTTGAATATATTTGTCTGTTTTTGACTATTTTTGACTATATTTGAATATATTTGTCTGTTTTTGACTATTTCTGACAATTTTTGACTATATTTGAATATATTTGTCTGTTTTTGACTATTTCTGACTATTTTTGACTATTTTTAACCATTTTTGACTGTTTTTGACTATATTTGACTATTTTTTATTATTTTTGACTATATTTGACTATTTTTGACTATTTTTGACTGTTTTTGACTATATTTGATTATTTTTGACCATTGTTGACTATTTCGACTATTTTTGACTATATTTGAATATGTTTGTCTATTTTTGATAATTTTTGACCATTGTTGACTATTGTTGACTGTTTTTGACTATATTTGACCATTGTTGACTATTTCGACTATTTTTGACTATTTCGACTATTTTTGACTATTTTTGCCTATTTTTGACTATTTTTGACTATTTTTGACTATTTTTGACTATTTTTGACTATTTTTTTTACTATTTTTGACTTTTTTGACTTTTTTTGACTTTTTCTGACTATTTTTGACTTTTTTTGACTATTTTTGACTATTTCTGGCTATTTTTGACTATTTTCGACTATATTTGAATCTATTTGTCTGTTTTTGACTATCTTTGACTGTTTTTGACTAAATTTGACAAATTTTGACAAAATTTGACTATTTTTTATTATTTTTGACTATTTTTGTCTATTTTTGACTATTTTTGACTGTTTTGGACTTTTTTGACTATATTTGACTATTTTGACTATATTTGACTATTTTTGATTATTTTTGACCATTGTTGACTATTTCGACTATTTTTTGACTTTTTTTGACAATTTTTGAATATTTCTCACTATATTTGAATATATTTGTCTGTTTTTGACTATTTTTGAATATATTTGTCTGTTTTTGACTGTTTTTGACTGTTTTTGACTATTTCTGACTATTTTTGACCATTTCTGACTATGTTTGACTATTTTTGACCATTTTTGTCTGTTTTTGACTGTTTTTGACTATACTTGCCTATTTTTGATTATTTTTGACCATTATTGACTATTTCGACTATTTTTGACTATATTTGAATATGTTTGTCTATTTTTGATAATTTTTGACCATTATTGAAAATTTTTGACTGTTTTGACTGTTTTGGACTATTTTGACTATATTTGACTATTTTTGATTATTTTTGACCATTGTTGCCTCTTGCTATTGGTCATGAGTTGTGTTTTAGATCTGTGTATAGAGAGTCCAACCTCAAGGCTTGCCGCCATGGCCATCGCCGTCGAGGTCGACCCAGGAGAAGGTGGCGAGATAACCTGGACACTTATATGGGAAAGACGTGGCCGGAAATTGCCATGGACAGAGCGGTGTGGAAAGATAAAGGGGAGGCCTTTGCCCAGGAGTGGGACAGCCCTATAGGCTAATAAAAAAAAAAAAAAAATAATAATTGTTGCCTATTTCGACTATTTTTGACTATTTTTAGCTGTTGTTGACTATTTTTGACCATTGTTGACTATTATCGACGTATTATTACCGTTTTGGACTATTTTTGACTATTATTGACTATTTTTTGGCGATTTTTGACTATTTTTGACCATTGTTGACTATTTCGACTATTCTTGACCATTGTTGACTATTGTTGACTGTTTTTGACTATTTTTGACTCTTTTTCGACTATTTTTGACCATTGTTGTCTATTTTTTAACATTGTTGACTATTTCGACTATTGTTGACTGTTTTTGAATATTTTTGCCGAATTTTGGTCAAAAATAGTCAAAATACGTCAAAAATAGTCAACATTGGCCAAAAACAGTCAACAATAGGAAAAATTGTCAAAAATAGTCAAAATTCGTCAAAAATTGACAAAATTCGGCAAAAATAGTCAACATTGGCCAAAAACAGTCAACAATAGTAAAAATAGACAACAATGGTCAAATATAGTCAAAATTCGTAAAAAATAGTCAACATTGGCCAAAAACAGTCAAAAATAGTCAAAATAGTCAAAAATGGTCAAAAAAAGTCAAAAATAGTCAATAATAGTCAATAATAGTCAAAAATAGTCAAAAATAGTCAAAATAGTCAACAATGGTCAAAAATAGTCAAAAATAGGCAAACTTAGTCAAAAATACGTCAAAAATCGTCAAGAATAGTCAACAATGGTCCAAAATAGTCAACAATGGTCAAAAATAGTCTACAATTGCTAAAAATTGTCAACAATGGTCAGAAATAGGCAAACTTAGTCAAAAGTAGTAAAAAATAATCAAAAATCTTCATAAATCGTCAAAATTCGCCAAAAATATTTAAAAACCGTCATCAATGGTCAAAATACGTCAAAAATAGTCAAAATACGTCAAAAATAGTCAACATTGGCCAAAAATAGTCAACAATAGCTAAAAATTGTCAACAATGGTCAAAAATAGTCAAAAACGTCAAAAATAGTCAAAAATCGTCAAAAAATTGTCAAAACAGGCAAAAATATTCAAAACAGTCAATAATAGTCACGAATAGTCAAGAATAGTCAAGAATAGTCAAGAATAGTCAAGAATAGTCAAGAATAGTCAAGAATAGTCAAGAATAGTCAAGAATAGTCAAGAATAGTCAAGAATAGTCAAGAATAGTCAAGAATAGTCAAGAATAGTCAAGAA
Source organism: Drymonia ruficornis (assembly GCA_947859195.1). Classification (NCBI taxonomy): domain Eukaryota; kingdom Metazoa; phylum Arthropoda; class Insecta; order Lepidoptera; family Notodontidae; genus Drymonia; species Drymonia ruficornis. The sequence continues at coordinate 4,545,978 of OX401925.1, read as the reverse complement.
TAGTCAAGAATAGTCAAGAATAGTCAAGAATAGTCAAGAATAGTCAAGAAGAGTCAAGAATAGTCAAGAATAGTCAAGAATAGTCAAGAATAGTCAAGAATTGTCAAGAATTGTCAAGAATAGTCAAGAATAGTCAAGAATAGTCAAGAATTGTCAAGAATAGTCAAGAATTGTCAAGAATTGTCAAGAATAGTCAAGAATAGTCGAGAATAGTCGAGAGTAGTCAAGAACAGTCGAGAGTAGTCAAGAATAGTCAAGAATAGTCAAGAATAGTCAGGATAGTCAAAAAAGTCAAGAATAGTCAGGAATACAATAGACTAGCCAGGAATAGTCAGCTATAAGGCGACTCCTTCTTATACTTGCGAAGACTTAGAAAGCTCACAACAACGGAGCTCTAAAAGAACTCGGAGCCCAAAAAGGGCTCGAGGTTTATTTAAAACTCGAGTCCTTTTTTAGCCTTGAAATATTCGGAGTCGTTTTTCTTCGACGAGCCCCATAGAAAAGCTCGAGCCTCTTTGAGAGGGCTAAAAGAACTCGAGTCTTTTGCAACACTACCTGCAACACAACCTCTGACCACCTGGGTGATCAAAGTGGAATATTGCATTTTTTAATGTTTTCTAATGTGATATTTTTAACCGACTTCAAACTTTTTTGAAGTCGGTTTCTCAATTCGACTGTATTTTTTTTATGTTTATTACCTCAGAACTTGCGACTGGGTGAACAGATTTTGAAAATACATTTTTTTATTTTGAAGTTAGACATCTTGATAAAACAGAGAGAATTACATACGACGCGGGTTCAAATCCAACCATATTTAGTTATTTAAATATATTTGGATTTATTATAGTAATGGTATTTTTCAATGGTGCAGAATTTATCAGAATATTTACACAAAATTATTATTTTTTAATGCATATAATTTATGTATTTATTCCTCATAGAACTATAGCACAAAATGTATATCATAGGGCTAGTGAATAATTTCATCCACATTCGCAATGTCTCATTAGCGTAGTGGTAAAGCATTAGCAATTATTCCATGAGTTCGTACCTCACCTTCGGCAATTCTATGTAATAATTTTTTGGTGATAATATTGTTCTTATTTGTAGTAATATTGTTTTTTTCTATTTATTACATGTTTTATTACATTTTAATCATTTTATAAATTATTTGGATTGACAAACTAATACGCCAACTGAATGGTCCCAAACTAAGCAACGCTTGTACTATGGGTACCGTAATGGCCTGGAGACGATCCCCGTAATCCTGGGATCAGGAAAAATAACGCATAAGTCAGTTTCTAAAATTTTCATTTGGCGGGAATCGAACCCGCAACCACGCAAGCAGTGAGCCGAACAGCCTACGTCAAACCACTTTACGAAGCAGGCGTCAATTTTTCAATGCATGACGAAGTATATAGTTCATAATTTCGCCGATTCAAGTAATATGTAAATAGCTCAGTGAGTCAATGTGTACGCGCGACAGTATGTAGGATCGAATCCTAGTTTTATATTTTGGTTTTTTTTTTCATGTTATTCAATTTTTTTATTATTTTAGGCAATTGTATTTGTATCCAATTGTATTTTTTTATATAATAACAAAGAATTGTAATTTATGTTCTAAATTACAACTCTTTATCACAACTACTTAGGTACAAAGGCGTATAAATGCGCACAAATATAAAATCTAACAAATGCTAGCTATCTACAAAATATTCTAAACCACTGCAATATTTTTACGTATTTATTTATAAAAAAGAGATACACGATAATTGAAGCGACTGGAGCGTAGAAAAGTGACACAACCTCCCCGTCCAACAGTCATCGCGGTACTGCCGCCCGTCGCCCCTGGCACCGGATCCGCCCACTTTGTTGGCGAATATTTGGAAAATCATGAATTGTGACGTGAAAAACGATTGCATCGCAAAATCAAGCTTACATTTTTTAGGTATTATCTTTCTCCATCTTTTGGTGGAAAAACTATTTAAAAATTCCCAGCCGTTTGGAAGAAGATAGAAATTTAAATTTGAAAATTTCTACATTTTGGTAATTTTTTTCACATAGTAAAAGAGCATTTTTCACATTTTTCAAACTTGTTTTTTAAAGAAGAGGGTATAATAAATACGGTGATATTTTTTTCAAAATTTTTACTCCACTCGTCTAAGAGGAGATAGCCTCCAAAAATGCCTCGTTAGCTACCTGCCCAGTCTTAATGTTAGATTTTTCCTTAAAGTAAGTAGGTACTTGCAGTAGATTCAACATTTCGCTATGACCACAAAATTAAGTGTCACATAAGGAAAGCTAATTTAATTACAATACCTAGAATAATAAATATTATGTTGATATATCAAGTATTATGACGATATTTATGTTTCCCTCCTGAACCGGATTTAAGGCCAGAAAAAAACATCCTGTACTTTTATGGTACCAATCTGAAGGGTCACTCCTAAGGATCAATTGCTTCTAAATAAAATCAGCTATCTTCAAGTTTTAAGGTAGTTCCCCTCCATTACTCGCTTTTTCCCACTCTGTATATCTTTCATTCTTCGACAAGATTTAAAAGATATCAGAAGACAAATAGGCCAATGGCGGCCAATTTCACTCAAAACAACGGATGGAAAATTTCGAAATTTCGAAAAAAAAGCGGGTCTAAAATTGCCGCCTCCCTACCATTCGAGTCAATGAACCAATGAGGCACGCCTCACACACACTAAAAAAATACAATGTGGTCGTCAAATTATAAACATTGCGACCGAAGCCGTAGAAAACGATACCTATTTCGAAAAAAGCTAATTAATTTTAATAGAGCATAAATATCATACAAAAATTACCTAACAATAGAGAGGTCGTGTTTGGCAAGAGCGGTTCATTCAATGTCAAACGACCGCTTAAATATGACCTTGAATATAAAGGAAAAGATGTGCGTATGTGTGACAGATGCGGACAACCTTCGGTGCAAATTATATTAGAATTTAAATTGCATGTAATTTGTGGAAAAATTGGAAATACCCAATGGCATTACGAAGAAGGAGACACGTGACTATCCAAAATGGTTTGTCCTACTAAAACATGTCCATGAACACGGTACGACTCAGTCGCTCCCGGAAAATAATAGGTAGGTATGTCGGTATTGTCAATACCGCTCATCTCCCGGGAAATTAATGCCTTCTTATACAAATATTTAATTAGTTAATTTTCGAATTGCAAGTGCGATAATAAGTAGATGTGTAGGTAAGTTTTGCTGCATGTAGTGGTGCGCTGAGTACATGTTTAGTGATTGCGATGTGATCTGCTAAATTAATACATCAATAAATACCCGTAATAAAACGGAGAGCTAGGAAGCGGAAATAAAAACTGGTTGATGATAAAAATAAGTTTATAAGTAATTGTAAACGGCCACTGCAGTGTAAGATACTGGCAGAAGACTTTTAGAATTTGGTTATCAAGCTTAAATAAGCTAAATGTAAAGCTACCTACTGGACTTATAATAAAAAACGGAATATTTTATTACTGAGAAAAAAAACACGTCGAATTCACAAGCGTCTCGATTTCTGAGGTCGGCAATTTAGATACGTTGATATCACATATAATGACGTTAAACCATTATACAAAACAAATAAAACGCACGCACATACTACGCATGCAACACAATATATCAAGTAAATGACACAACACGAGCATGACCGATGACGAAACATAAAATAAATACCATTCGACCCGCATGACGAATACACTGCGGTTCATAATTAATACTGATACAGTAACCAACCATGAATTTGGAACCGAGAGCGAGAGTGATAGAAGGTTTTAAACCCCTGCAGATTAAACCACTACAGTCGGTGTTAATTAACTAGAGCAAGTGACAGTTAGAAATTTTTATTATTTTTTAATAACCTCTCGTTTTTACTAACACATCTAGATCGATTTATAATGTCTTTACTCAAAAAAGTTTATAATGTTGTCATTATTTCACAAACCTTCTTCGAGCAAAATCGGATTTGTCGTACTGCAAAAGCTACTAGACATACAATGTATTATTACCCGGTATTATCGTCATTATATTTGTTATTTGACCGTTCCCATGGAAACGTAACAAACAGGTATGTTTATGTTTCGTAAAAAAACTGATTGAAGGTTAAAAACGAGTTGGTCGTGCCGTTGCCATGGAAACTTAATCAGAGAAAATACACAACTATAGATATAGTTCGTAAAAATATAAATATAATTGTATTAATTGTTATACCCACTTAGCTAGTTTTGTTTAAACTAATAGTCGCATTTTTGAGTAAAGCACTATACAAGCCTTGGTCTCTAATGAGTGTACTGCTGACCACGCTATACTAGCCTCAAGCTAAGCTTCGCTACGCTCACGGCCTCAAAGCTTGGTCATCATTAGCAACCCTTGCTAGCCGCGCTATAAAGGCCTCGACCTTTGGTCTAGCTTGTCCATCAAGTGTTGCAATGCTGACCGCGCTGTGGAGGCCTGGAGCTGCGCTGCGCCGCGCTTTCGGCCATCAACAACACACTCATTAGAGACCGCAGCAGTAATGTACTATTATTTTGTATTCTACAAAAATAGAGACAACAATATTAGTGTAAACGACACATATACCAAAGTGTTGAAGCATTACATACCTGTACTCTAACCGCCTAATTTATAGATAATTTAGTCAGTTTACTTACAATGATTTTACAAAGCATTTTTAGGAACAAAGTGATTGGTAACGCTAGTGTAAGTCCATCATAACTTTCTTTTAAATTGGGGGTTTTGCAAACAAACTTTTCCGAAATTCTTCAACAAAATTACCAAACATCCTTATTGAGGTCCATAAGGTCCTCAAAAACCAGGTCACGTGACCAATAGCCTTGTCACTGCATCTGAACGCATCTTTATGCATGTTGCACAACACGGGGCCGGCAGAGAAACGTTCAGGGGTCAATTTGTTAAGGTCGATGAATTAATGGCTGTCTCGCGGTGTTTGGGACAATGCGTTGTTGAATGCGAAGTAGGTTGGATATTGTCATGTAAATATTCGATATTGGGGGTTCACTGAGATATGTGGCATATATTTAGATTTTTGGTCTCTTTACTGACAATATTTAATGCGAACACGATGACACTAGGCAATAAAACACTTACCCCCAAATTCATAGAAAGTTATGATAGACTTGCAGTGGAATTTCAAATCACATTTGTTCCTAACAATGCTTTTCAAAACCATTGTAAACTAGCTAAAATCTCTATGAATTTGGGGGTCAGTGTATACATCGAGTGTCTACGTGTGTCCATCACCGCGACACCTTGTTACAGTTGTAGTTAGTGATGGGATGTTCTCGAGAACATTCTCACCCTCGGAAACTTACTCGTGAGAATTTTCGAGAATTTATCTTCTGAAGCATGTTAAACTTGGCATAAACCTCATTAAATATGCAAGTATGGTGGTTTTAATTGTTTTTAATATTTAAAGTTAGGATAACGTCACCCAAAATATACGATTCTCAAAAATTCTCACGAGTAAGTTTCCAAGGGTGAGAAAGTTCTCGAGAACATCCCATCACTAGTTGTAGTGGCGTTGTCGGTACACTGAGAGTGTCTAGTATATCCTTATCATAAGGGTAAAAATGGTAGCAACAATCAGGAAAGAACTTGAATTAATTTTCAAGTTCTTTCCTGATATCGGCTATTCTACTGACATAAAGATACCTACTACCATAGCTGTACAAAAAAAAAAAAACAGAAAATTATTCTATGAGAATTCGATATTTAAAACAAAAATGTTGACAATCCATACCTACAACATTTTATTTGTATAGAGACGCCTCGGATAAAATAGACAAAACCTACAGGTCAATCTAAGGGAGATAAAACAATGTCTGTCTGTTAAAAAAAATCAACGAAAAGCTAATGAAATGACCATGTCCAACAGTGTTTTAACAACATAAACACCATACATTACCGTTAACACATATCCAGTAAAATACGGTGTTCCGCACGGAGCCTGCGTGCGTAACGAGGTACCAGGAATAACAAGCAAGGCAGTACCTACAGGCTACAGGACACCGGCCAACCGCATTACCGGCCGATGACCCTGCTGGCACGAAGAACCAGTCGCTATTGCTGATCGTGGGTCGAGGATTTACAATAAGTATACTGATTCAGTTGCTTATGACCGAAAAATAGCTGTACAAAAGCAGTAAGTAATTTGATTCGTTCGAACTTCGAATTTTGACACAAATTAACTACCTCGGAAATGTGTCAAAATTCAAAATTCGAAGCCCGAATGAAAAGGATTACTTTCGGTACCGAGTTTCGTTCACCATTCAGCAAGTGATGATAATATATACCTGCGGCACGTTATGATGGCCGGTTTGACATGTGGGAGGGGGAAAGGATGAACATTATTATAACGGAATAAACTTCATTTTCGCATTAATTTTTTGACATTCTTATTTTTTAAAACGGCCAGTCTTATTCGGTTATAATAGGGTTCATTTTCTTCCCCCCTCCCCACACATGTCAAACCGGCCATCATAAAATTCCGCTACAGTAGTTGGACTGAAATTTTGTACGAAATCCAAAAACCTTAGAGCGAGCGTTTGATAGACCTCAAATTGGCTTTATTTTGTTGCTGAAAGGGAGTAGGATAGTGGGAGAGATTTGGGCTTCAGACTCTCCCACTCACCGTACGAAACCCACCTATGGGCCCCACTAGCGCGCTGCGCTGCGTCGTCGCAACGGACAACGCATTGTATGCCACACCTGCGTTGCGACGACCCACGACGTCGCATCGCAAAAGGGCGAATCCATGCCGTCGTATACGTCATTTCGTATATGCACGTCTCCCTCTAGCAGCGGAACGCTGTGCGTCATCGCACCTACAGTTCAGCGCATCACCCTCCCCCGCTTCGTCTCTGCGTTGAAACATCGCATGCGACGACGCAACGCATAAATGTGGCATGTCACTATAAAATATATGTAAAACGACGCAGCGACGACGCAGCGACGACGCAACGCGGTAATGGAGCCTCGCCCAATTAGCTACTTTACCACAGAATAACTTTACGCCGATCTCTATAGGGTACTGGTCGAGCCAGCCCAAATACCTATTGGCTACAGCTTGGCTTTACTATAACATATTTTCAACCAAAATATTACCCACTCTATCGATCTTGTATCGAAAATGATTCCAGTCGCTTATTTAATTCCATGATCAGTAATAAGCTACACAATCCATAACACACGTGTCGCATAACATACACGTAGCTAACTCAATTGTTATCGTTTTCTGTTCACTTTCCATAGCTAAGTTATCTAAGTTTTGTAAACATTGTGTAACGTATGACGCCGCGGGGTTCTCGGCTTACTATTCCCGTGGGAATAGACGATAATGGACTTACCGAATAATAGACTTCTTATTCTTGATAGCCAATTGGTGTAGCACGCGGCTTGCGAGCTTAGGGTGTACCACACCAGTCAATCGATCGCCGATTAATGCCATTGATCGACGTTGATCGAAGTTTATCGATTAATGGTGCTTTGATTGATCGACGGACACAGTTCCATAAAACTTCGACGACACCATCGATTGATTGGTCTAGTAACACCCTTCAACGCGCACCCATAGGTACAGCATGCTGTATCAAACACCTCTGCATCATACTCCACGTTGAACGTGGTCCAGGGTTCAAGCCCCGGCTGGCACGTATGTGCGAACCATAATTACAATATTATTGTCACTTACTTATAGTCTAGGAAAATATCATGAGGAAACCTGCATTTGTTTCACCAACCCGCACTGGGTGGTGGATTATGGCCTGAATTCCCCTCGCATTGAGGGGAGGCCCGTGCCTAGGATAGGCCCCAAATATCGGGCCTATAGTTTATTTAACGTACTATACACAGTATTATCTATCTAAAGATTAATTCATAAGATATCCCAAGGTACATAGCCAATACGGTGTGCGTGAGTGACGGTACCTCGCAACAGGAAACCGGAATGACTCACGACGCCTCCCGAATTCAAATTATCATTTATCATCCTTCCTTCATAACAACAAAAGTTATCCTAGAATGGTTGTGGTTAAAATTAAGGTTCACTGAGAAAAAAAAAACACGGCAACAAAATGGTTTTTGTAGTTCCTAGTAGTATTTTTAGTATGTTTTACTAAAAGTTTTGTATTTACAGCAAATGTTTTATAAATACGAGACATTACATAAAACATTTGTTGTTAATACAAAACGTTTAGTAAAACATATTAAAAACACTACTAGGAATTGCAAAAACCATTTTGCCGTCGTAAAATTTTTCTCAGTGTTCAAGAATAATAATGTTGGGTGTCTGACTGACCCTGCTTGACTTATTCTTAGCTATAACCTACATCATTCTTGCCGATAGTTATATCTACTCAACTCAACGATAGTCTGAAACCCTTGTTTCTCGTTATGAATTAAAAAAACTATGAGGATGAGTGTATGATGGCATTGCCAATAGACTGCCAGTTCCGTACTTAGATGACAATCATAATAACACTAAAATAACACTTATGCAATTAAATAAAAAGCTTTTACGATACTTCCTTATGTCATTTTACTTACTTTACAATAAATAATATGCTAGGTTCTTCGCTACTAATAAAAATGTTTATTTTATAAACCCGACAAGTAATTCTACATAAGCGACCCTGACTGAAGTATCTATTTACATTAGCATTCATTTATAATTTGCATAAAATCAATGATAATATTATTAATATTAAAATAATACTTCTTATCTAAATATGTAGATAAATACTTATTTGCACAGTTTTTTTTTTTTTTTACGTACGAGGAACATTTTTATAGATTGTGCAAAGATTATAACAAATCCAGAATGTCCACGGTATTGAACTATTAATTTTCAAAAAGCGCTTAGGTACCTAAATGAAGCGTGTTTACAACTCAACAATCGATCATTGTTCTAAACGATTAACCTCAATTCGTTTTGTGTTGCATGTCGCATCTTTCCATTGTTCAATTCAACGTCATAATATGTTTCATCCCATCTATTCTAAAAACGACGTTTAGTTCCTCAAAGAGTGTGAGCAAAGTAGGTCTTTTTAGCACTAGACATTAACAGACGACAGTCAGTTAAGAGTTTTGAATTTGGAACGTGAATATTACTTCTACAGACCGTTCACCGTAAGATGTCCCCTGCCTTAGGAATTGGAAGCATTGCCTGTGGCATTGCCTACGGTGCTCCCAAGTCCCAACAATGTATGTACCTTTTACCCCCCCATTATGTAAACTTGTATGTACCCACCACAGATTAATATTTTTTACTTGCATATTTTAAAATAATATACAGTTATAAGACTAGGAAGGTTAAATGACAGGGGACATCTTACGGTGAACGGAGTGTAATGTTCCGCGAGCAAAGAGATCGACCGAGTATCTTGTGTATGAATATAGTAACTGGCCGGTAAGATAGACGATTTAAATTTAAAAATAAAATAGGTCCTTCGCAGTAAAAGTATGAGTTTACTATGGACTCAGTTTAGTAGGACATACTATTTTGGACAATCAGAAATATACCTCTTTCTTTTTTTAGTAATGTCTTTGGTAGGTACTTAGTATTTATCTTCAAAAAAATTGTGTTTCAAGTATGTTTGACTTGACAAAGCTCTGTTTCTTCGGTGTCATAATCATAATATCGGCACGTTCGCAGCTAATCACAATAGCAGGCGGCGCGCGGAACGAATCACGCGTTTGTTTACCACGGTCCACTCCCGCGCATTCAGTCAATAAGGGCCTCCGCAGACTAGCTACTTTTAGCATCGGCGATCGGCGATTTTGTGTCGTATCGATGCTGCGTCGCGTTTCTTCGAGCGCGAACGAGCGAGACGCAGCATCAAAATCGCCGATCGACGATGCTAAAAGTAGCTAGTCTGCGGAGGCCCTAATGGAAGAGAACAATACAAGATTCGGAATCTATCCTGCCGCACAATTTATAAACGCAGTAAGTATAACTGATTGCTTTGGAACTGACTGCGTTTATAAATTGTGCGGCAGTATCATAGCGGCTAATGCCTTTTATGTACACCTATAAATACATGTTTCATAGTATGTTTAACACCAATTATAGGCATCACCGCACCATGATTCACACCATTCATTTACTCATTTATCGGATCGCTTACATAAGATTAGTTAGCGTAAGTTATTTATAACTTGCTAACTGCACCTGGCAATAATAGAACCAGTAATACACAGCTGGTATGCAGTTCCAGCATTTTTAGCCAGTTTACAATGGCTTTACAAAGCAGATCTAGGAACAAAAGTGATTTGTAATGCCAGTGTTAATCGATCTTAACTTTCTACTTTGGGGGTAAGAGTATACTCTTCATATGACGTCACCATCAGCTCAGTAATGAAAGAGAACAGCACAAATTTGGCACCTATCATAACGACTAATTTGTGGCATGCACATCTCAGGAAACATTCCTAGCACAAGCTGAGCTATCTTCGTTATTGACAACTGTGATATAGAGATCTCAACTTATCCTAGAAAAAAAATCCCTGAAAATTGCAGTTAACGTGACATATGATTCTCCTGTACCAAAAACAACTGAAGATGACATTAAAAATGATTCCGCACCACCCCCGGAAGAAGAATTTGAAAAATTATAATTTCTTTCAATCGTGCGAAATGTCAGAACGTTTGTTTGTACCGTAGTACATTTCTACCTTGTTCAAAGATAGTTGTGTTTACATAGGATCCAATTAGGATTCGAATGTTAACGCGTTAAATCCGGCGGCTGAACTTCGTGTAAGGTCAGCAAAAAATGTAACCAAACATTAAGTAAGAATTGAAAATGTAACGACACATAATGATGTCCTTATCCCCGTGATGTGCTCTGTATTATGAGGTCATTATCAAATTTAAAATCCAGAGATTTGGCGATAAAGATGGTGACATGAATAAAATACGAAATGATTATAATAAAAACTGTTATGAAAACTAACGAAACGCAACCACCTAAACCGCAATTGATTTTCTTTGTAATTGAATACATAGAAAGTGATTAAGTTCCGATTTCTGATCAATAGGTTGCACGAATAAAAGGTCCTAAATCTCAAAAAGTGAGTATCTGCCAAGAGAAGTTAATGGTTACTCAAACTGCTCCTCAGTAAAGATTTTCTTTCGAAACTTGCTACCAAAAGCGATTTAAATTACCTTCCCTCTGATGATGCCAGTATGATGTCTAAGATATAAGATAAAGAGTCTCTGAAGATCGGTGAGATCATTCAGGAGATAAATGTTGGTTAAAATGCTCCTATTTGAAATAAATTGTAAAACACACAGTCCCAAAACATAAAGTATCTATTAATAATAATATCCTCACTAAATCTTCATCAAATTCAAAACGTAGTACAACTATTATCACCACGATATTCAATACAGGAGATATTGCCATATCAGGTGGATGTTTTGTTATCCGTACGCAGATGCGCACGAGTGGGTCCGTTTGTTGTCGTGCCCAGCTATAAATACAATCCGGCGCCGGTCGGGGCAAGCACGCGATGCTCACTGAAGTATTAACGTTTGTGCAGACTTGATTTATTAGTCATACTCACCCTTGTTGAGATTACTGATCATAACAGACAGATTGATAGGGCCTAAATTAACCTCAGCTCAGCATCATAAAGTTTTAGGTGTTCTAGTTTTTTCAAGCTCTTTGCTTAGAGAGAAGGAGACGAAACTGAACTTCGCGTAGGCACAGTGATTCCAGATTGTTATCTTTTCACAGCCAGTGCCTATCTTATTATTATTATCTGTATAAAACTTTTTATAAAATCCTGCAGGAAAGAGCTTGCTACATCCCGATATAGTGATTTTTAAAACAAATTGTTGAACCACTTATATTGCATATCTTTTGTTGCTGAATTTACCAACAAAATAGACCTAAATTTACACATAATTCATTCCAACAACATTGAATAAATTATCACTCAAATGAGCGATTGTAAACGTCGATCTAAAGAAGGCCATTGACACGTATTGCAACGAGATGCAGTTAAGATACTATGTCCGAATGGAAAATGAGTTATTTCGCAACAAGTGTCTTTACAGCCACAACAATAATACTAATTACATCTTAAATGCATTTGACCATGAAACCGTAATGTTAAAAGTAACTTGGTGTTCCACAAGGTAATGTGTTTGGACCTCTACTATTTATTATGTGAGTTACATCTTTGTCTTACTGTGTCAGGGTTCTCTTGATGACTTCTAATGATATTGTGAGTTATACTCACAATATCATTAGAATTACAGATTGAATCTATTACGAAGGGCTCCCGTAATTTCCATAAAGACCTATGAGATCTTAAATCTTTTTTTAAAGACTACCTAACTAAACCTTTACCACACAAATTTTTAATGACATAATTATTATTTCATAGCTTAATTTATGTACATATTTAATTTCATGTATATGAAAATTGCTCTGACTCAGCATACCTCTTAATGACTTATAATTACAAGTGCTTCGTAATAATTGCAGATGCATCTAAATTCGTTCCCACTAATGTTGTATTGCAACATCTCAGAAACAAGTGCAATATATTGAGTGCGTACTTGAGATTCGGTATACGGGTTAATTAGTGCCTATTATTATGATATCATATATTTTAACTACTGTTTGAAATACGTGGTTAAAATTTTGAACTATTAGTTAAATGAGATTAAAGCCCATGAACAATGTGAACATGTTGGAAAAGAAACTAGTATACTATGTTCCAAGACATCAGTACATTTCAGTTTAGCGACCGATTTTAAATCTAATTACGTAAAGGCTGTTTTTAAAACTTGCCTGTAGCAGGAATCGAACCTGCAACCACCCGATGCAGTGAGCCGAGTGGCCTACGCTCGAAGCATAGCGCCGAGCGATCGCCTTTATACGTCCTTGTTGAAACTTCCGATTATAATAAAACATCCCTTTAAAAAATCACGCTTTGTTTATTTTTTGGTTGCGGAACTACTGACATTGGAACCATTATTAAGATTAGATGATTATTATTATTTTTTAGGATTTACTTGCCAAAAATACCGACTCTCGCACTATACAGATAGAGCTATAAGAAATACCTAATTAAAACAAACTATTAAAGTATAGTAGGTACTAATATATTTTCTTCTCAGTCGTTACGCTCTGGGCAGAGCGGTTGTGGTCATCATGTGGAGCTACCATGGGCAGATGTTGCTCGCCTCACGATCTCTCGCCATTTGTCTCTATTGGTGCTGGCTCTGGTGCATTCATGCAAGGGTCCACCCACACAAGATTTAATCTGGTCAATCCATCGAATGGGTGACCTTCCGCGTTGCCTGATGCCCTCTATTTTCTATGCATATAACAATATATGGATATTATGGTATAATATTAACCGTTCGATGACGGTGAGGTAAATCATCGTGACGAAACCTACCTATCCCTCGCGACAAGGTTCACCACCTGTCACGTTGGGTTTTGACTATCTGGTGGAAGGTGGGCTTTGAGTTGGTTAATACCTCCACAATGTGGTGGTGTGGCCACTCAAGCCTCTGACTACCCCCGAATGGGGATAAAAGTCGTGACGTTACATAATATCTTCTAGAGACCAAAAAACCATTTAAATATTTTGATCATAATTTGCATTGCTATTTCAAAATCAAATTGCTCCACTATAGTGGTTTTCAAGTGCAGCTAATGACTCATGAATGTCTGTAGAGTGCCTACACCGCCGTCCATCAACTCGTAGACATGAATGCAACTCTTGATCGCAGTAATTCCATTTGCATTGACACTAATTCAGCAGCCAAGTGTGGGGCAAGGCCGTCTCTAGCGGACTGGACGAGCAGGTTTCACGAATCACCAATAAAAACGAGTTTTCTGTGATTACGTCTTGCTCGTCTAACACTGTAAATTATGGAAGCTATTAGAGATGTTTTTACGTGAAGTTTGTTTTTATCTGATGGGTTTTTTCTATTGTGAAGGCGGAAAAATATATTTAGGTACTTAGGTAGTCTATTTAATTTTGACGTAGATACCACCAACTCTACTTATAAATAAAATTCTCAAAATGTTCCGATAGACACAATAATGTCTTGAGATCTACGGGCTAGTGCAACCAGGGTAGTACAGTACCACCCTCTCACAGAATATCGAAGTCAAAAAACAATTTTAGCTGCGTTTCGTACGTTGAGTGAGAGAGACGATTACCGAATTGAGAGGGCGATAACAGATGGGTAAATTTTGGTGCATTGGTGCGCTGAGTACAAGTCTGGTAGTAATAATAATAATAATATCCTGGGACATTTTTTGTACACACGGTTACCTGATCCCACACTAAGCAGAGCTTGTACTATGGAAACCAGATAACTGATATTACTACATATACTACTTTTTTATTTGTAAATACATACTTAATATAATTATACACCCAGACTCCGGACATACAGACATGTTCATGCACACAAATGCATGTCCCGGGTAGGAATCGAACCTACGACCTGCAGCGTGAAAGGCGCCTTCGCGCCAACCACGCTAACGGGCCCGTCAATAATTGGTGATTGCAATGTTAAGGCCCGTATTAATAAATCGATCTCAAGATTGAGATCGAACTTGAGATGCTGTTTTTGACAGATGCTTCATACATTAAACGTCAGAACTGCATCTTAAGATGGATCTCAAGTTTGAGATGCATTTATTAATACGGGCCTAAGAGGTACCATATCTGCTGAAATAATTACACCAATGCTTTCATACCTACCGGATTTGTAATAAATATATAAATATCCTAGGACATTCTTCTACACACGGCTACCTGATCCTAAACTAAACTAAGCTGAGCTTGTACTATCGAAACCAGATAACTGATATACTACATAAGCATACGACTTTTTGTTTGCAATTACTAAGTATACTTATAAAATTACACCCAGATGGACCCTGATACTAAGTTAGGTATACAGAATTAATACTAGACGAGAAAAATTGCATCACAAAACATCAACTACGCAGATTTACAAATTACAAACTGTAATTAATACGGCTCTTATCAAGCATCGCGTGTCAAAACGTTATCGTGATGACGTGAAACTGGGGAATTAACATGAGATTGTTTATGCACGCCAGCAACACAATAGGTATCACATGTAATGGGTAAACTTCTCAGTATTCATTGATCTGTGCCTGCGACTTCGTACGCGTGTAATTTAATAAAAAAATGTATTTGTTAATGTTTGCTGAAATAAAAGTAGCCTAAGTTACTCTTTATAACATCAGCTATCTGTCAGTAAAATTCCCGTTGAAATCGGTCCAGCCGTTTCGGAGATTAGCCGGGACAAACACGCCAAAATTTTTAAAATTGCTTTTTTGTTACAAGTACCGAGCAGTACCGTGTTTAGTATACTTTCATATGCATTTAATAAAAAGCTGTTATATTGACTTTACAAGCAGACAATTTAATTGTATTTATTTGTATAGATATTGCAAATAACAATTGGCAATGACATCATTGACACACAACTCGTAAAATACGTAACGAACGCATTTCACGGTTGACCGCGTCCGTAGACGGAAATTGACCAATTTAATTTGGACCATGCCCACTGCTTTTTTTAAATCCGGTTTTATGTTATTCAACCATCTTTTAGAGGTCTAGGAATCTATTTAGGTACAAAGCAAAAGTGCATCACTTGAGAACGGTTGGACCAATTTCTAATAGGAAAGTTGTAAAATTCGAAAAAAATAACAGGACGTGTTTTTTTATGGGATTTTTGTACGAACCAAAAAGGACGAAAAATTTAAATTTGGACAGGACAACCTTTTTAGGGTCAACAAGTATAAAATAAAAATAAAACGTAACAAACAACCATGATTGCAAAATCGTAAGCCAGAATATCGTTTAAAAATACATTATACGACTACTATCGCCATCTATCGTCCATAGAGCGGAATACAGCGCTCTCGAACGTGAACGCTAATTTCGCATCGCTATTCAACTGTCAGGATGGCCGAGCGGTCTAAGGCGCCAGACTCAAGGTTTCCCTTGCCTGTGCAACAGGTTCGAGTTGTTCTGGTCCTCTCTGAGGGCGTGGGTTCGAATCCCACTTCTGACAAATCCTTTTTATTTTTATATAATTTTACTGCGTATTTTTTTTTGTTTATAAATTAAACTGTCGAAATCGAACTACTTATTGATAAAATCGTTTTCGTTTTATCAGTAATTGTAGTTGCAACGTCCATTGTAATTTGCCCCATGAAACGCTATATTTTTTATGATTTTATGTGTCATGATAACTGGCCATGTTAATTAGGGTTGTTGCCAAACTGTACACGCTCTTAACTAGAGTGTTTACTCAATAGACCTATTATTCTGTTACTGACCCAAGTTGTGTCAGTTACCACTCACGTAAAGAATTTGCATAGAAAGCACCTTGTTACGTCAAGTCGTTTTATAGCTTTAACTCGCGGTTTTCTTGCGTGCGTAGACTTGCAATCGGTATTAATCAATTCTCAATCATCACACAATTATCAGCTCTATTATTAGTAGGTAAATAATTACATATTTTACCGCGCTTAATGAAATGTCAAATGGATTTAAAAACGCACTGCTAGCGCCTTAAACACTGCCGTGTCTCTACTGTAGACTCTAGAGTAGTGATGGGATATTCTCGAGAACATCCTCACCGTCGGAAACTTACTCGTGAGAATTTTCGAGAATGTATCTTCTGAAGCATGTTAAACTTGGCATAAACCTCATTAAACACGCAAGTATGGTGGTTTTAATTGTTTTTAAGATTGAAGTTAGGATAACGTCACCCAAAATATAAGATTCTCAAGAATTCACACGAGTCACTAACGAGTAAGTTTCCAAGGGTGAGAATGTTCTCGAGAACATCCCATCACTACTCTAGAGTCTAGTCTAAATGGATTTTGCTGATTTCTACAGGTGAAAATATAGATAGAGTGTGAATATTACTTTGACTGCATGACTTGACTGCAGATGCCGTAAAATTTTATTCATGTCAGCTAACAAGCCATTGACATAAAATACTACGACCTGCTTCAGATAGAGATGTCCTCATATTGTAATTTGTTTGTCAGGCGTGTGTCGCGTGTGATAGGGCGGAAACCCACGTGGCTTCCACTAGCTGCGTGGGTTCATGACGTCAATTAGATACGTCATTTCGTGCGTAGCGTGGTGCGTGCGCCGCGGTGGGTTTCCGGCTAGTGGGAGCTAACTGTGTGTTGTTTGTTGGCAGGTGTGTGTCGCGTGTGTGATGGTGGGCACGCGCACAGTGCTGCTGCTGGCGGTAGCACTGTGCGGCGCCGCCACCACGCTCGACTCCGAGCTTGGCGTCGGCAAGGCGATCAATATCTTCATGAGGTATGTACCTATACAAATCGCAAGTGGAATGTGGAAGCTATAGTGCTATAGGACGTGTATGGCGGGCCTACCTAGATTTAACCAACTGGATCACCGACTGTGGAGTGTATTTCGACAGTCGATGGAGTGTACATATAGATGAGTTATCGAGTGGAGACCACGATAAGGTGAACAACCAGCGACCATAACCCCAGAACCCCCACCCCCTCTCTTAGCTCTTAGCCCCCTTATCGGAATATTATTGTTTAGAGCCTTTGCTAAATTAATCCTAAATTGTGCCTTTGCCCTATGCTCTAGGCTCTGCCTTTTCATGGCTTAACGTCGTGGTCAAATACTAAGTAGATAGTTAACCTTTCGGCATTCTTGGTTAGCCCATGTGAAAGCTAAAGCTAGTAGGTAGCTACATCAGTGCTTATCATAGGTACTAACCTGACCGAGTAGAATGGCGTGCATTGGACCTTCGTACAGCTGAATATAGCATCATGATCATTATGGATTACGTTGCGATAACCATTCTTCTATTCCCCAGATATGGTTACCTCAGCATCTGCATGCGCGTGGTGCCCCGCAATGACACCGAGGGCTGGGTGTTCCGGGAACCCACGGTCAGCGTGTTTCGCGAGGTGGAGCGGTACTCCGTGGCGCCCACGCCGCGTCACGCCAACACACTCTTCGACGGAGACTTCCACATGGAGTTCTGTGACAACCTGAAGCAGCTGCTGCAGGCGTACTTCAGGGATTTCAGCTTTGAAAGGTACCAGTACCAACCAAATCGATTTAACAATAGTTTTATCCTCAAGGCCTCTGCTGAACACCCTATTTTGGGTTTAACTCGTCACAGTCGTCTAGACTAGCCAGTTTGTTGTAAATTCAATCCTTATTTCACCAAAGTCATGTGATATACAGGGTGGAGATTTTTACCACACCTGGAGGGAAAGTACTCTAACTAAATACTGGAGATAACAAATTTTACTCAAAGGAAACACTCCTTAATTTTAAAAAAGAAACAAATCTGCATGGAAAGATTTTCGAAAAACTAGCTACCACACTCGGGAATACTACTTGGCACACGAAATAATAAATTACAATATCATTGTGCTGTTATAAGTTGCCGATAGAGTATTGCCGATAGGTTCAATGTCAGATACCTATGCGTGACCGTAAGTTATCCGTTCAAAGCTGGTAAATTCAACGTAGTCATTTTGAATCTAACTGTTTCAGGCTAGAGCGTCCATGGCGCGCGTTCACAGCCGGCTGGCCGACAGATATCATGGCTCGGAACCTGGGCATCAACTCCTCATTCATCAATGGTGACCACTGCTATGTGCTCGTCAGGGTGTCCAGGTAATACACGTTAATGTTTGACCAAGTAACAGTTACCCCCTTCGCACACGGCGTCGAAACGTAAGCGTATCGTTATACGCGCGTAGAACAAGAGCAATACTAGCACGTACATTTTCAAACAAGTGCGCAGATAAAGCGTTGTTGTAGCGTATCGTATGAGATGTTCATCGTCATTACGATAGTAGCATGCTGGCGTAAAAAAGCAAGCGTAGAAAATATTAATTCTCGCCAGAGGCAAATTTCGGAAACGGTCTTTTCGTAATTTGCCCTGGTCTGGGTGTCACTGGGATCGCGGGATCGCCCCAAGTCCATTATAAGATACCCATAGTACAAGCTTTGTTTAGTTTGGAACCACACAGTTGGTGTGTTTGTCTGGCGATATTTATTTATTTATACCATAGCCATACGACCTTCTAAATAACACCTCTGTCACTAATTCCAGGTTCAGGGAAACAGCCAAACTGAGCGACTTACCAGCCAATATAGCCGTGGAGGATGTAGTGTTCGATGCTATCCAGGAATCCACGATAGGAGATACGGCCTCTGTGGCGGACTTCATACGGAAATACGGGTCGCACTACATATCCTCTTACATCACTGGGAACTCGCTTTATCAGGTGTGTTCAGGATGCCCTTGCTTTCAAGATTTTTTTATGTAGTAGCCCAAGCAGAAAGCCCAACACTCCCGCCCCTCCATTCCCTTCGTTCCACTCTGTTTCAAGTCAGCAACGTGCGAGCATTTCCTATGATATTGCAAGCATCTATAGACTACGGTAACTGCTTAACATCAAGCGGGCCCTATGCTCGTTTGCCATCTCAGTACCATAAAAAAGTCCTACATGATCATCAACCTCTGCAAGAGACGGCAACTTTATCTTTCGTCCTGTCCCTACTATTTTATGGGACTAGGCCCACCACACACTCCCACCGCTGTTACTCCTAAGCGATGTCCGAGTCCAACGATGACGCCAAGGTTTGGCCTTCGACGAGTCCCGGGGAAAAGCTAAGTTATCTTAGAATCTTGTCACAAGCGTAGAACGCTTGGCTCACTGCATCGTGTGCTTGCGGGTTCGATTCCCACGAGAGCAAATTTTGGAAACGACCTTTTTCATAATTTGACCTGTGGGGCTAATACCGCCACAAAGATGAATTGCAGTAATTCTGCTAAAGCAATTCATTTTTGCAACCCTCCAGCAAAATCCACAAAATTTCCGTGAAACTGTCACGAATGGCGTAAAATGTGTCACTATTCTACAGAAATTTAGCGGAATTGCTAAGGATTCCTCAGAAAATCAGAAAAATGAATTGCATTGGTTATATTGCATAGTGTCCATATTAGCTGCCCGCTGGTCTTAGTGACACTGGGATCGCCCCGAATCCATTGTACGGTAGCCCTATAGCTATGTCTTCACCAGTGCGCTTTCATGTTCATCTTGCGTCTTCAACTTTCAATTCATCTCGCGTCAAGCGCGTGCAATATTGATTGCCTTAAGAGGCATGCAGCTTAGTCTCTACACCTGTGCGTCCTGGTCGGTCGTCAAGATGAACGAGTGTAGCTATTTGTGCAGAATATTTAGTATGAATTACAAAGAAAAAAACTTAAGATAAAAGAGTATCTGGATAAACAATGTTTAGAAGACACGAAACAAAAATTACGAAAGAAAACATTCATAATTTCAATGTTTTAACTTTATCTGCCTCCATTTTGTATGTAAAGCGCACGGAATGTTGCACGCGAACCCACCGCTGGCGGATCAGCGTGCGCTACGGGCGTGCGCTGTTTTTGAGCTAGAATAGCGCACGCGTTATTGCATGCGCTATGGCGCTTCACGCATGCGTCAGACGAAAGCGCAAGATGAACGTGAAAGCGCACTGGTGGGGACATAGCTAATGGCTACCAAACTAAGCAACGCTTGTACACAAGCATACAACAAGCGTAGCAGGCATACAAGCGTTGCTTAGTTTGGGCATACAGTTGATGTGTTATTCTGACTTTATTAATTTATTTTACCAAGTATATTAGTTGTGAATCCTAACCGTCCGTATGACCCAGGTATTCGTGTTCTCCCGTGGCGTGTACTCGCGGATCAAGGAACGCGTCAAGTCGCGCGGCGTCTCTGACATACCGATCGCAGAGATGAACAACTTCTTTTCGCCGTTGTTCGCCGAGCATGTTGGCGCTGTTAAGGTTTGGACTGTGTAGTTCGTGGCCTGGTTCTGCTTTGGGAAATCATTTAGGCCAACAATAGGCCCGGTGTGGTCTAACGAGCTGCAACTGGAGTCAGGACTGCAAAAATCTCATAATAAAAAGAGCTCAGTTTATCCTGGAAATGTTTCCTGAGAACTGCAGCCGACTCTACGACTTAAGTCTGACCGCAACCGCTGTACCGCGCCTTAGTTATGCGCGGGGAGGTGGGGAGTGTGAAATTAGGTATGCGCGGGGAGGACTCGGAGAGGTGGGGAGTGGGAAAACGCCCCCCGTCTCGCCCCTCGCGTACCTAAGGCGCGGTACAGCGGTTGCGGTCAAACTATTGTATGAGTTTTGACAGCTTACAAAAACCATATTTATTTGATCCTTCAGCAGCGCCCCAAGCGTGTTGGTTACTTCACCAAGCCAACTAGGCGCTCGGGTGGAATGTGGCTTCCCCGCCCGCACACCTCCCGCACACCGCCACCGCCTTTTTGTGTGGGTGACGTCACATTTGACAGGCACTTATTTGGCTTGGTGAAGTAGTACCAATAAGTTTGAGGAAGTAAGACAAGTGAGCTTATTTAGAAATACAATATATTTCCACGTAGAATCAGGCCAAATATTGCACGAAACATCCATATTCACGCTTCTCTGTTACATCATCGTGGATGTTGTTATGCATTAATGAACGTTACATAAACTTCTTTTCATTCATTCACACAAAAATATGCAATAATGTGTTAACCACCGACCCATTCGTTAGAGTTTTGAATTTAAAACTTCCACGTAAACTATTTGGTTATCGTATTATAGCTTGTATTTTCACGTATTGTACATACATAGTGCATTATTTAATTAACATGTTTGATTCATTGTTGACTAAGCATTCTCTCTACTTCTTTCATCATTCATTTCAAATCATTGTTTAGATACCGACCTACGTTTACGTCGTACCTTTATTTTTATTCGTCCCCCCCCCCCCCCTCCCCCCTTGGTGAGATATCGTCAGATTTAGCTTGACAGAGCCATATTCTAGTAGAGAAACATATTTTACTATATTTAACCCAGTTTTATCGCAATTTTACCATGTATCTTGCGGTAAAAATACGTGATATTTACCCTTTTTCGCCAACGTGAGATTGGGTGAGATTTGGCTCGACCCCCTCCCCCCTAAATGCCTCACGTAATTTATGGACGCCCCCTAAGTAGGTACCTATACCTAATTATTAAAATGCTTATTTGAAAAAAACGTTTAATAGTCAATGGGTTTTTAAATTATTAGGGCCTTCATTATACTTAGGTATAAGAGAAAGAGAGTATGCATACATATCTTTATTATTAGAGATATCTTTGAAAATAAATGAAAAGAAGTACCCACAGTTCAAACCCAATCTAGAAGCTCTGGAGTACACGCCACAGTGAACAAAAGAAACAGAAAAATATCAAATAAAATTTATGAAACTGTTCACTCTCACTCCAGGTGTTTGTGTTCTCTAGAGCCGCATACTCTGTGATCAAAGAGAGATTAAAGAGCAAAGGTGTCGCCGATATCACGGCGAAGGAACTAGAGGGATACTTCTCACCATGGCACGCTAAACATATTGGCCAGATTAAGGTAATATACATTTACAATGAAGGAAGCGCTTGGAGCTAAAAACACATCTTAAAATTGAAAAAAAAAACTTAAATCTCTATCATGTCTTTTAAATGAGGGCGTCAGCCCATTAGGAATTCTATCCTAGTACCTAGTCAGTGTGATAGGTGGATAAAAGTTATAAAAAAATATTACTATAAAAATCTCATCTCCAAAGATAGTGGAGAACATAAAATACGATTCAATAAAAAATACGCGTACTATTATTCATTCATCATTCATTGCACGCTTCGTTCATTCACGCCACTGTAGTCGCTATTCATTCTCTCACTCATATTACTTGCTACATTTGACATAAACCTTTCTTTTTCAGGTGGCAAGTGGGAACAAAACTGTAGAGAATTGGGCAATGAAACGCCTCAGAGTCCATTATTACATATTTTCTTATCCTAGCCTATTAAAATTACATGGAGAACCATCTTTACTAAAAAATCTAGACTCATTACTAGGAAATGAAGCCTTATTACAATTAGAATTAAAGACATTATCCCCAGCATTCAAAGATGCGAAGAAGAAGAAATGGTTCGAAGAAGTCATAGACAATTATTTAAAACTCTGGGAAAGTAACATGTGACGAGTAGATAAATTAATTTATTTGTTGATCAAATGATTACTTATGAAAATATTTATGAATTAGTACCTTTTCAATGCAGTGCCTTAGAATTATATAAATAACACAACGAAATTATTTATATTTCCAATATTTAATTGAAATTGATAGATAGTTTAAACAAAATAGATTTAAGTACAATTATAATTCAGACACTCAATTGTTAAATGACAAATGGCGGATTTCCCGCCAACCTACTTCCAAATATTTAGATACTTAGAAGAAAATGTGATTTAGTTTAGATGCAATCTATAGGAATTAATTTACAAATCTTGTTAACCTTTACCCATGAGAAGGATTAACGTAATTTCTGTCCAAGGAACTTCTACGTTACCCGGACGGAATAATTTCTGTCCCAGGAACTTATACGTTACCTACCCGGAAGGAATCATTTCCGCCCAAGGAACTTATACGTTACCCGGACGGAATAATTTCTGTCCAAGGAACTTATACGTTACCCGTACGCAATAATTTCTGTCCAAGGAACTTCTACGTTACCCGCTCGGAATATTCTCTATTTTTACTTACCAACCGACGACACGGTAGGGTAGGGTAAAAGTTTCATGGTGTGACTGCTGTCTGGTTGGGTTAACTTAGTGCCTATTTCAGAATCGTAAGATAACTTTTATCCACCAAATAAATATGGCGTTTTGACAGTTTTCCCATAGAATATCTGTCAAAACGACACATTTATTTGGTAGATAACAGTAATCTGACGATTCTGAAATAGGCAATAAAGGTCAAAACAGTGTAAAATGATCTACTTATCATACAATAAATCAAATAGTGTATTTTTGTAAATATATTTTTAAAAGATGTGCCTTAATTTTGAAACAGTAATCGTAATCATAGAAATGTAACAAGTATTTTTTAAATAGTTTGGGTCAGAGAGTACCTAAATAATTACTTAATTGTCTAGTTTGAACATTGTTATAGCTACCACACAAAAATATATTTTATTTAAATTTTATTAGTTTTTTTAAACAAAAACATGAAACATAACATGATTTATTCAGATAAGGAATTGAACTCTATAATTAATTTAATTAACTATTGTCTTTTAGCGGTAAAGTGATCCAATGATAATATGGGGACCAAATGTTTCATAGCCTCTAGGGGTAACGCATAGACAATTTCTCAACATTTTATAGCAAATTAATGACAGGTAATGTGCAATATTAGCTATTTTGTATAATTGCCCATCACGCATGCGGGATCATACTTGATTATGCATTTATTGTTAATTAGTTAAAACTAGTGTATGTAAGAAAATAAATAAAGGTGTAAATATTCATGAATTATTCTTATTTTGATACGAATAAAGTAATTTTGTGACTGAACACTCTTCTTATTAGAAACCCAAAACTTTTACTTACCTTACCCTACATTACCCAATAACTACCTACCTTCTAATGTACCTACTGGGTATGCAGGTGGGTACGTAGTATAAGTAAAATAAATACCTATATGAATTAGTTAGATAGATAACTCTGTAATGTAAATGTAATGTAACGTCACGACTTTTATCGCCGTTCGGGGGTAGTCAGAGGCTTGAGTGGCCATACACCACCACATTGTGGAGGTATTAACCAACTCAAAGCCCACGTTTCACTAGATAGTCAGAACCCAACGTGACAGATGGTGAACCGTGTCGCGTGTAGACAACTCTGATCCACCAAATATCAAAACGCCATATTTATTTGGTGGACAAAAGTTATCTTACGCTTCTGAAACAAGCCCTTAGTAAAATATATGACGGAATGGGGTTTACGTAGAAACTAACTATGTTTATATCGTACGTTTTTTTATACTTGTCCTATTTGGTAAGCAAAGATGGCGTCCAGCGGGGCGATTGCGTAACTTTTTTGTCAATGTTTCAATTGGTTTCGTATATAATTGACACAGGATGAACGAAACCAATTGAAACATTGACAAAAAAGTTACGCAATCGCTCCGCTGGACGCCATCTTTGCTTACCAAATAGGACAAGTATATAAAACGTAGTATAATTAGCTATTTTTTTAATGAAGTGTAGTAATTATTATAAGAATGTATACTTAAATTAAAGTCGTGAGAACTCCGTTATCTCTTGTATTGAGGTCGGTGTTTGGATCACACTATCGCAGTGCAAACCTGCCTGATACCATGTCGTTAAACTCTTGTTGTTCTAACTAACACTCTGCTAAGCTTTTCGATGTCAAAGACCGCTTAAGGCTTTAATGGTTACAAACCGTAGAAATATACTTACTTATGGATGTTTTCAAGTCGAGTACACAGGTACTGTCTAGGCAAGTATGCTCCATCATAGACCACATCGTCACTTACCAACGGGTGAGTTCGTGGTCAAATACTTGCTTATCACCGAATAAAAAAAAGACGTGTGACGATTTTATGTACAGTGGCCAGCATTAGGTACACATTTTATATGTTTTATAAGTGATGTCAAAGTTTATGGTGTGCATAAGTACTTCTTTAATAATTTACTATCACTCCTATATATCCCAAAGGGATGGGCAGAGTTACATTGTGCACAAATTAATAGTGGCATAATTTGAAATATACCTACCCAGCTAAATATTCTGTCTTATCGACCTTCTTAAACAGATTAATGCCAATTTTTAGGGGTCGCCTTCAAACGGGCTGTTTTACCCAGATTTGAGTGACCGCTGTATTAATAAAATGCATCTCAAAGTTGAGTTCGATCTTAAGATGCTGTTTTTGACAGATGTTCCATACATTAAACTTCAAAACTGCATCTTAAGATCGATCTCAACTTTGAGATGCATTTAATACGAGTCGTAGGGACTAAGAACAAAAATACTCTTGAGGGACTGACGTCTTTCCTCAGAGTGGCCAATGACTGGAGCAAAAACATTTTAGGTGTATGTTACTGACCGAGTTTTTTTTTCGTGTCGGGTTTACAACAATAGGAGACCACAGAATCTAATTGACAAGTGGCAACGAACATTCGTGCGATAAGGGTTAATTCACACAAGAGATCACGCGGGTTATCAGTGGAACGTGGATATTGAATGGAGCCTGCCATCTTCGGACTGGCAGACCTTGATTTTTGTCCGGCTGATACAATTCATTTTATTTTGTATGTTGCAAGATTTATAATCACATACAGATATCTATTCTTATATGTAGTTCAACATGCAACCAAGTCACTGACACTGTACACTAGACAGTCAGTTTATCTCTGTGTATCGACACCGCCACTACAACTATAACAAGGTGTCACGGTGGTGGACACACGTAGACACTTAATGTAGACACTGAGTGTTTTAGTGTCTAGTGTCCTTAGCATTAGCCTGAACTTCTTTGATTTACAGGGCTGTCAAAGATCGTTTTCTGCCTCTGCCCATTATTTGCTGCCTCAGAATAATAATAAATTCTGCCTATCTTACGTCAGAGGATAGACAGGGCAATACTACAAATAATATTTTAATGCTCAAAAAACATTTTAATCACTTTTATTTAATAAAAACAGTTGAAACTCAATTAGGTACCATTACGATTGAGAACGATTTATCAAAGAAAACTGTAATTAGCACGTCATTATTAACTAATAAACGGTTGAACGATGCTGTATATAGCACAATTCAGTAACGATAGTTTAATTAACGCCAATTAAAAACTTTATCGGACAGCCCTGACCCATTAGACTATTTTTATAAACAAAAACATTTTCATAATGCGAGCTACGTGTGACTTATTTATGAAAAATAGGTTAGTAGGTAAGTCATGTTGTAAATCCAATGTAAGTAGGTACCTTGCAACTAGAAAAATAACAGGCGTTTTCCTCGATTTACTTCAGTTAAATAAATTAGGTGTTTTCTTATGGTGCGTTCCATTCACTGTTAATTTTGTAATTTTCGTTCATAAATGTCGTTCCACTCGAACCAACTTGTACTGAATGTGATCATTATTATCGTTTTTAACAGTTTTTGTGAATGAAATTAACAAAAATTACGTTGAATGGAACGCAGCATTAATAAGACTTAAATCAGATAAATAAGTACCTAGTATACCTAACTTAACGGTGGAACTTTTAGTAACAAACTTTCATTGAGAGTAGGTTTACCTTTTTTAAGTACCTAAGTAGGTATAAATAGTAGGTATTCTTACAAGAACTAGTAGATCATCTATGGTCTTATCAATTGAGTTATAACTTAATACTTATGTAATTTATGTCTGATAACATTTCCCTTTCATAATCCCCGGCTCAAACCAGATAAATTGGAGTAAGCCAACAGTATTTTATCCGCCACACAAATTTAACAGGAAATGTGATCTAATTACAAGCAAACCCGCGTGTCACAACCAGTATGCGCTGATAACTAATCTTAGGTCAAGTTCACACGCTGTTTACTTTGTGATGTTAGCAAAATGAGAAAAAAACGTCAGTTTGATTGACGCCTGCGGTGGACGATGTGCGCTCGCGTCGGGGAACTAGTGTTGTGCCTACTAGTGTTGTTCTGCAAAGTGCAGTGCGATAGCGAAGAGGATTTGGGGTACAGTTTGACTATTGGGAACGCTATTGATGTTTTTGCTAAGTAAGTTTGTTTTTTAAATAGGTTGTAACCTATCTATGCAATGGATTTTGATTGTGTGATCGACAATCGGAAAGTAATGGTGTCAAACCGACATTTGTTTAACACATCCGATCCGACAACCGGGTCGGACTTCCGAGTCACGCGCAGTCAGAACAGCGCAGAGGCGTTTACAATTTTGCGTTCATCAAAAAAATATGAACATTCATACAGACGTCAAAACTGATCGCTCGGGCGAGCCGCTCGGCTCATGTATGCTTAGGTTTAACTGGCCACTACATACTTAAACCGATTAAAATAAGAGTTTATAAAAAAAACACGCTATCTTTAATAGTCGGTCAATACCTATTTGTTTTTCGTAGAATACGACTCTTATTCTAGATGGTCAAAATACGCATAGCGGCTAGTTACTGAGAGTGGATAGTGGCTAGTAACCGAGAGTTGCTAGTTACCGAGAGTGGCTAGTTACTGAGAGTGGCTAGTTACTGAGAGTGGCTAGTTACCGAGAGTGGTTAGTTACTGAGAGTGGCTAGTTACCGAGACCGGCTAGTTACCGAGAGTTGCTAGTTACTAAGACTGGTTAGATACTGAGAGGAGCAATTTTTTGATGGGACTAGGCCCGCCACACACTGCCACCACTGTTACTCCTGTAAGTCACGATCGACAATGGTGTCCAACGATGACGCCAAGGTTTGACTCTCGACGAGAGGGGCTATAGTTACTGAGAGGGGCTAGTTACTGAGAGTGGCTAGTTACTGAGTGATTAGTTACTGAGAGGGGCTAGTTACTCAGAGGGGCTAGTAACACTTAGTTTTACCCTACCTACTCCGCATCAGCTATGGCGACCTCTCGCAAGTCACGCAAGTGGTGTCAGCAGACTACGAGAATGAGGAGCTGACGGAGCCAGCTGTCCCGTTCAGCGAGAAGAACATCCGAGTGTTCGTGAACGTGACCAGCACAGAGACAATCAGCGGGGACGGCATCACTGATTTGGCTAGTGATACCGAGAGTTGCTAGTTACTGAGAGTGGCTATTTACTTATAGTGGCTAGTTATTGAGTGGCTAGTTTCTGAGAGGGGCTAGTTATCGAGTGTGGTTAGTTACTGAGAGTGGTTAGTTACCGAGAGTGGGTAATTACTGAGATAGGGTAGTTTCCGAGATAGGCTAGTTACCGAGTGTGGCTAGTTACCTAGAGTGGCTAGTTACCGAGAGTGGCTAGTTACCGAGAGTGGCTAATTACTGGGATAGGTTAGTTTCCGAGATAGGCTAGTTACCGAGAGGGGCTAGTTACTAAGACTGGCCAGTTACTGAGATTAAAATCAAAATAGCAACACTTAGTTTTACCCGCATCAGCTATGGCGACCTCTCGCAAGTCACGCAAGTGGTGTCAGCAGACTACGAGGATGAGGAGCTGACGGAGCCAGCTGTCCCGTTCAGCGAGAAGAACATCCGGGTGTTCGTGAACGTGACCAGCACAGAGACCGTCAGCGGGGACGGCATCACTGATATGGACGTGCTGCTGTGCGAGACCTTCGACGATCTGCTCAACGCGTATTTCAGGAATTTCAGAATTGAAGGGTTGGTCACGACTATGTTGTTTTTTTAAGGTTCCTTACCCAAAGAGTGCTAAAGTAACCCTATTACTAAGCCTTCGCTGCCCGTCCGTCGGTCCGTCCGCCCATTTATCTGTCAGCGGGCTGGATCTCACGAACTGTAATATGTAGTTGAAATTTTCACATAATGTGTATTTCTGTTAATAAAACTAAAAAAAAACGGGGTCCCCATACAAGGAACTTGATATTTTTGACGTTTTTATTCTACGGTGGTACGGAATCCTTTATGTGCGAGTCTGACACGCACATTGCCGGTTTTTTAATGTTTTCATATAATCAATTCAGACCGCTTGGCGCAGTGATTCGAGCGTAGGCTGCATGGCACACTGCATCGGGTGGTTGTGGGTTCGATTCCCGCCAGAGGTAAATTTCGGAAAGATTGGGTGTCACTAGGAACGCCCTCAATTGTACGGTAGCCATAGAACAAGGTGGTACAAGCGTTGCTTTGTTTAGGACCATACAGTGTGTTAGTCGGGCGATATTTACTCATATTTATATCAATCCACAGAACAGACAAGCCCTGGAAAGCGTTCATGGGCGATTGGATCCACGACGAAATAATGCGAACATTCGGCATAGAATACGACGCAAAACCGGACTGCTGCTTCGTACTCGTCAAGCTGACTAAAAGGCATAAGTCCGTGAAACTAGGGGGCTTGCAAGGCGCAGTGGTAAAGGACTATGTAAGGAGGGCCATTGATGACATGAACATCAACGACACAACAGAAATAAGACGGTTCATGAAGAGTTACGGGACGCATTACATCGATTCTTATGTCACTGGGAACTTTATTTATCAGGTGAGAATGTGATTAGGTGCACTCACAAGTCCCGAACAGCCTTGCTCGAGCAATCAGTTATGACGTTTCATCTACGGTCAAACCGCTTGGACAGTTTTGACGACCGCTTGGCGCAGTGGTTCGGGCGTAGGCTGCTCGGCTCACTGCATCGGGTGGTTGCGTGTTCGATTCCCACCAGAGGCAAATTTCGGAAACGGCCTTTTCGTAATTTGCCCTAGTCTGGGTGTCACTGGGTTCACCCCCAGTCTATTGTACGGTACCGTACCCATAGTACAAACTTTGCTTAGTTTGGGACCATACAGTTGGTGTGTTTGTGTTATGAAAAAAAAATACTAATTGCTCGGGTGCCCTGCTCGGCACTTGTGGACGGCGAATACATAAACGATTGATTGTTTATTTATTTATTTTTGCGTCTAATTCCAGGTGTTCAAATACAAGAGGTCAGGGTACAATATGCTACGGACGTACATCAGATTACGCAATAGCCATCAAACCAGGCCGGACAACCTGCGGTTCTACTTCTCGTCGTATTTCTTGAAGCAAGTCGGCGATATTAGGGTAAGATATATCGCACCTTGAGAATTATAGACGTAACAAAAAAGTTTTTTTTTTTTAATATCGCATAAAGTTTGTAAAACCTAATTATGTTGATAAATTTTGTAAAAAGGCGATATTATTCTAAAGGTACCGACAGACATCGCGAAGCATGCTTCGCGAATGGTTCGTCACGCATGCCTCGGGCTGTGTGGACGTGTGTGCTCCCTGTGAGCATTCGCCTCATACGATCGATCGTTGCGAACGCCGCCTCAGTGCGCGCCGTGCGCTCCGTGTGTTATTTGCGTTGCGTTCTGACGAACACCGTGCGTGGTGTTTGCGTGCTCAGCTTGAGCATGTGTCGTTCGGGACGCATGCATAAATGTACCGTTGTATGCCTCAGGTTGAGGCATGCGTGACGTACCATTCGCGATGCACGCCTCGCGATGTCTGTCGGCACCTTTATGTGTATTAAAAAAATTATAAGAGTCGATGCAAATGGTTGTTCTAGCTCCATTTATGATTTAAATTCGAAATCCTAAATTTCAAATAAACTATTTTGTTGTACTTAAAAGATTTTGCTTTTTTTATATATTTCCACAGATAGCCAGCGGCAACAAAACAATAGAGACTTGGGCGAGAAACAACCTCCGAGACATCCAATACTTATACTCGAGACCAAGTCTCTTGAGACTCCACTACAACCCAAGCTTAGTGAACCGACTCAACGAGATCATGGACAACGGAGCCTTGCTAGGCCTTGGACTCAAGACTTTGAGGCCTTTGTTCAGTGACAAAAGCAAAGCCGACAGATATGCTGAGATTGTGGCGAATGACTTGCAATTATGGGAGGTCAACGCATAAGAGCCTTATCACACGGTTTGCGAGCAGATTAGTATAAATAATAAAAAAGATTTATTGACTTCAATTTTGGGTTTTAACAATACTCTTATTCTATGTACTTACATCTGTTCCTATAATTATTGTTAATATTATACCGAATTGTAGCACTAGCATCCAAACTAGGCCGAGCCTGTATCTTGGACACTAGTCTCTTCTGATGACATAGGTAATTATATTGAGCATTAAAATTAAACGAAACATGCGGAAATGTAGGGTAGTTATTAGATTAATGTAGCTAGTGCGATGGATGACGGAAAAGTTTAGACCACTGTGTATGTGAACTGTATTTTTGTAAAAAAGTATAAGTGCGAGTGGGACAAGACGATCTCGTGCGCGCACTCACACCCACGCGTTGATCGACAAAAAGCGTTCGCAATCCGCTCGCAATCCGCCAGTGTGATAAGACCCTAATGATAGAATTAAGAAATATGAGCAGATTGTGATATTACACGTTCTATGTTGTATACCAAGGATTAGAGTTGAATTTAGAAAATAGTTTTTAGAATTGGCCATATTAGTTTATGAGCCAGAAATATTTTGAAGTCTGTGGAGCATTTTCTATTTAAATAAGATTTTCTACTAAAAAATATTTAGTTGTCTTAAGTTATGGCCGGCGTGACGACGGCATGGCATGGCATTTTAATTTTTATCAATCGAATTTAATACTTATCCAATCGAAATAAGGTATATATTTCAATGCTCGGTGATCGACCTCGGAGTATCGCGTAGTATTTTCTCGGTGCACCCGCTGGAGCACCTTGTTTCGATTGGATAAGTATTAAATTCGATTGGTAAAAATTAAAATGCCATGCCATGCCGTCCTCACTGTGCGCCGGCCATTATTTTATCGTCAATGATACTTAACATTTATCGTATTGTCACCTTTAATCCAGCTACTTAAAACCTGGGGGAGTCCTTTAATTACGTGAGGCGATTTTGGCGATTTTTCGACGCCCCTTCTCCCCTTGGTATCGTGAGATTTGGCTCGACCCCCCCCCGCCCCTACTAATCTCACGTGAGATTTTTCAAATGCATATGTATAGTGTAACCCAGATTTCTCGCATTTTCACACTGTTTCTTGGGGAAAAATATTACGTGATATTTGCAGAGACCCTCCTCTCCCCCACGTGAGATTAGCTGAGATTCGTGCCGACCCCCTTCCCCTCACTAAACGCCTTACGTAATTAATGGACGCCCCCTTAATTTCTTAAAACAGACAAAGAGATATCTCGTTGGTATGCCGCAATTGACGTAGACGTCGTTATGTTCCGGCATACAAAGGTGTTCCGTAATATTTTACTTTCACTTTGTTAGCGAAATTAGGAGAATGATATAGACCTGTGAGATATCAAAACGAACATACACTTCTCATCAAAAAAAATCGAAACACCTACATTCATTTATTGGATGAAAATTCTAAAATTTTAATTCAAATTTGGAATTGTGGTACACCATTGTTTAGACTAAACTGCCAGCTATTTATTGGCGTATTTTTTAAATGATATTAATCATTTCTTTTATTTAAATGCCTGAATAGTACTTGCAGTACTGTTTCAATTTTTTTGATGAGAAGTGTAGTAACTACCGTGTCTTGAATGTAATTTACCAACGCGT
Organism: Drymonia ruficornis; assembly: GCA_947859195.1. Taxonomy (NCBI): domain Eukaryota; kingdom Metazoa; phylum Arthropoda; class Insecta; order Lepidoptera; family Notodontidae; genus Drymonia; species Drymonia ruficornis. The sequence continues at coordinate 4,512,749 of OX401925.1, read as the reverse complement.
TTACAAATACGTTGTATAACTTTTAGAACTTCGCAGTATAAAGCCTCATCTACCTTGTTAATACCAGTATTTTGTAAATATTTCAACATTGTATACAATAAAACCATTTCTATATTTAATTGAGATTTTTATTGACACATTTTTATATTGATTAAATACTAAACACTTATAAAATTGTCACGTAATTAGGCGCTACTTCTAATGACTACATGATTCTATTGAGAAACACGTTTGTAAATTAAAATTATTTAATAGAGTCGAAGCCAGTATAATGCCGAGTGTCCACGGGCAAGAAAACTTGTACAAGTTTACTTGCGCAAGCGACTTCCAATGTGTAAACACTCACGCAAGTGAACTTCTGCGACTTGCCGAACTTGCTGCAAGTCGCACATGTACGCGGTTGTGTAAAATTGCAGTCAGTGGAAACACGCCGGCAAGTGACTTCTGCAAGAAATTGCGGAATTTACTTGCCAGTGGACACACGGCATTAGACAAGTGAGTGCTTGTTCTTGAGTAAATTCTAAGCGAAAAACCTGTCTCACTCCCATTTTGACAGATTTCTCATACAATAAGAGAATATTCTATAGAGATTCCGTCAAAACGAGGTTGGCAAACAGGTTTTTTTAACTACAATTTACTTAATAATAAGTACAGTAGCGGCACGCTATGATGTCCGTTTTGACATGTGGGGGAAGGGAAAAAATGAACCTTATTATAAAGGAATAAGAATGACAGTTAAACAGCGACTGTAGCCTAGGGGTGAACAGTTTGGGCTAGCAATCGGAAGGTCCCAGGTTCGATCCCCGGTGGGGCATGCACCAATGGATGAATTTTCATCTATGTGCATAATTTACAGTTCGCTGACGGTGAGGGAAAACATCGTGAGGAAACCTATCTATCCCTCGGGATTAGGTAATAGCCAGTTCCTGTATACACGGCGACAAGGTTCACCACCTGTCACGTTGGGTTCTGACTATCTGGTGAAACGTGGGCTTTGAGTTGGATAATACCTCCACAATGTGGTGGTGTATGGCCACTCAAGCCTCTGACTACCCCCGAATGGGGATAAAAGTCGTGACGTTACCTACATACATACATAAGAATGACAGTTTTAAAATTTAGGAATGACAAAAAATTTATGCTAAAATGAATCTTATTCCGTTGCAATAAGGTTCATCCTCTTCCCCCCTCTACATGTCAAAACGGCCATCATAACGTGCCGCTACTGTAATGACTTGCTTATAGACATGGGTGTTCGTATTGGACGCATGCTAGCCATGCTATAGACATTAAACAAATATTATAATTTTAATATGTGACATAAACAATTAATTTATAATCTGTGTCCATGTAAGTATGAATGTAAAATTTGAATGTTTTTTGATGAGTGAATGAAGTTTTAACGACCTTTACTATCCAAAATTCGCCATTACAATAATAAATACCTCAAAAATATTTTTTCCGCTAGTAACATTATCACAGTTGGTCGTTAAAATGTATTTTTTTAATACAACAGTATAATATCCTTATTCCGATGAGATCATGTTAACATTTTGTATACAAAGACATGATAATTTAGAAATAGTTAGTTACTTATGTGTTATAACACCACTACATACGGATATAATGTATATTTAGCACATTCAATAACAATTACTTCAATATTTTCTACCATAGTCTAGTCTGCTCCTTCCGGGGTCGACAAGATTTTCGAATCAGTCAAAAATGTAATCTATTTTGACGAAAATACAATCTATAATCGCGCAACGCAACAGCCGTGCGTGTTTTGTTTTTTTTTAGACGACGCACAGACTGGGTAGATGTAACTTTCATTCTTATTTAAATTATGATACAGTCCGTATTACAACGAATGACAGATTGCTGCCGACCTGGGCGCCGAGTCGATTAGCCATTGAACTGCCATTGTAGCGTTTTGCTATTCTGACATACTCTCAGCAGGGCTAGAAAAGTGGCTGACGTCTACAGGCGTTCCTTCAAATCGCTACGCTTCATGTATGGGAATGACATAAGCCACGTGATCTACATAGCAACTTGATGTTGATCTACATAGCGACGTTTGACATTTCCATACATTGTGAAGTCTATTCTATTCTATTCGATTAGCGTTCATGCCACTTGTTTAGGGGGGCTGATCAGTCGTTCAGAATCAACCGACCATAGGTCGGTCAGAAGAGCAAAACGCTTGAGCGGCAGTTCAATGGCTAAGGGACTCGTCGTCCTGACAGCTGCACTCAACGTATTCTTCAGAGTTTTGTAAATTGACAACTTCATGGATTAAATTGATAAGCTGGTGGTTGATTTTCAACCAACCGTGAAATTGCCGGATCTGTTGCTCAACTTATCGAGCCACTAATTGACTCATTATTGTTTAAGGAGCAGAACACGTTACCAGTATAATTTGACACTTAGTAAATATTGTTTTAATCATAGATATATAAAAGTTTCGCGCGCGCGCTTTAAATAGACACCAAACGAAAATCTATCCTACCTATCATCGTCGCGGCACGTCTGTTTCATACATTGGTTGCTGTCAGATGTACTGAAGTACGCCGACGTCAGCGTATTATCAGTTTCCGTATTTTGTTAGTGCGCAAGCTCTATCTAGAGCGTACTCGCGGAAACCGACATTAATCTATGTTTTAAATACTAACACCGAATAGTTAAACCTTGTTACCGGCTATCGTTAAACACTTAATTGGAAAGACATGATGCCGATTCTATTGTCATCAAATATGTCTGTCTTGCTCAAACACTACGACCATGACCAGGATGGCACTACATTTTAGTTAAGTTTAGTTTGCGTTACAACAGAATTGGCACCAATGTCTACTAACCTAACCTCTACGCATTTAGGACTTTTAGGCTAGTATTAATAAATGTATTTTTAAGTTGAGATCGATCTTAAGACAGATGTGCCATAAATTAAACGTGAAAACTGCATCTTAAGATCGATCTCAACTTTGAGATGCATTTATAAAGACGAGCCTTAGACATTCATATTTATTATTTAAATAAATAATATGAAGCTATATATTTCCTTGATAATTATAGCAAATAATAAATAACGATACAGTGATTCACTCATTCACTCATTTAATAGTTTACACGTTCATTCGTTCACTCATTTTAATCACCCATTAAAACAAAGGGTATTGCGACAAGTGATACGACAAACGATTCAATTCAATATTCAGTCTTGGTTAGATATTTAATATCACTTTCCCCACTTTAACACTAATCATTCATTAGGCACAAATAATCTATATCTATACTAATAAATAAAATTTAAGTGTCCGTTTGTAATGTCAAAATAACAGCTTTTTATTAGATGCATATGAAACTATATATACGTACGGATATACGGTACTTTAAATAGGCAACTATTTTTATTTAAAATTGTTGTCTGTGTGTTTGTTCCGGCTATTCTCCGAAACGGCTGGACCGATTTTAACGGGACTTTCACTGGCAGATAGCTGATGTTATAAGAAGTAACTTAGGCTACTTCTATTTTAGCAAACAATAAAGATTTTTTTAAATTCCAATCATAAGAACTCGCGCATAGCTAGTTCATTAGATAAATACAATAAATGATGGTACCTATGCATAATGCATACACTCATAGTACAATCATTTGTGGAGTCCAAAGCCTGAGTTAACTGCCGAACAACACCTCAAAAATGTCATACATTTAATTCAACCCAACAATACTTGTCGCAATACCAAAACAATTCGCTAATTCATTCACTCATTCGTTCAAAATTTCAATTACGTTTCACTAAATAAACAATTAATTCAATTTCACTCGTTCGTTTCACTACAAAAACCATTCATTCAATTTAATTCGGTCATTCGTTCGTTCTCATTCGATTTCACCTGGTATCCTTAGTGTATCTCGTATGTGCTGGTGACGCGGGTGCATGCGAACTGGTTCCTGCCCACCCGCTTCCCGTTCACTAGCAGTTGCATCGGGTTGTTCACGCGTATTGATTTGAACTCGTATTTCTGGAAATTAATTATATAAATTGCAATTATAAACATTAACCCCCTTATCATAGAGATTTTGCCCAGTTTGCAATGGTTATGAAAGGCATTTTTAGGAACAAATGTGATTTGTAACTCCACTGCAGGTCGATTATAACTTTCTATGAATAAGGGGGTAAGAATACAGGGTGAATATAACAAGTGGGCGTACATGGCCTAATCCAAAACTATGAGGCATAGTGAAAAGTATTCAAAAGACTCGAAAAGGCCCGATTTTGATGAAAACTAAAACTGCATCCTTGGTTTTTTGAAAAAAACAATATTTCTAGCCAGGAATGGAATCCGATGATTTTGAAAAAAATAACTGTATTATTAATTATTACACCATTCGATAGTGTCGCTAATAAGGAACGGATTCTGGGAAGTAATGACGGCAAACTTAACGTTTTAGTTTTCGGTCGTAATTATAGTGAATGATGTGAATGAATGAATGAACACACTACAGCAATGAATGAATGAACTAAACTACAATGAATGAATGAATACACACCACTAGTTCGGAGTCGTGCTGGTGCTTGCGCATCACTGGCTCGGGGATGGCGATGCAATCACCAATGATAGCGCCGCGTCCGTCCGCCCAGTTGTACACTGTCACTAGTACACACTCCCTGCTTTCATCGACCATCGCGAATGTGCTGGAAATTACACCCACACTTTGAAATAACTTCCTCTCCCCTCTCTAATAACCGGTGCTTACACCTGTTATACAACAGCCTCAGCAGTGCCTCGAATCTCTTAACAATTGTCCATTGATAAACCCATGAACCTAATACTAAAAGGACTGGGTCTAAGCAGCTCGGCCGGTGACGTCATCACAGTAGGCGTGGCTAAGTCAGTGTGCTGTTGGCGTTCGTCCTGTGCAGACGTCTTGCCAACGTTCGCATCATATTCGACACTAGATGGCGTCCCTTTGTACGTAATTTTTCATGGTCATACACTTAGTGACATCTAGTGCAAAAAGTTAAACTACGTACTAACATCGACGTAAAACGAAGCGAGTAGTTCAGCTATTTCCCGGTAGATAGATGCAACGCATTTCTTAACCCCCACCACCCGCGCCATCCCGCGCAAATTACCAAGCCTTGTTTCATAGAGATATCTAGTAAGAACGTCTCTTCTAATTAAAATCCTATGGATAAACCACTGGTCTCAAAGTCTCTAATATTAACTTTGTGACTTCATTATAAATCGTAAATTCTTAGCGGTCGACATGTCGGCCATGTTTAAGCAGTCCTCTGTTTTTGTTTACGGATGAATGAGCAACAATTTTGATAGTACCTATGTTAGTATTTTGCGAGAAAGATGCATAACTGGTTATTATTTCGTTATTATTTTTTACTCAACTGCCGCGAAGGCTTATGTTATAATTTTGTAGTCGCCGTTTGGGCTACATAAATCTAAACGAATAGTATAAAAGCAAAAGTAACTATATCTGTCTGTCTGCCTATCTGTCTGTCTGTCTGTTTCGTTTTCACGACTAAAGCGCTAACCAATTCTAATCGATTTTGGTATGGAGATATTTCTCAACGTACAAATTTTACGCAACGAAGTCGCGGGCACCAGCTAGTAAATGTGTAATACTTACAAAGGAACAGAATTAACGTTGTGAATGGATCCGACGACCTTCCCCAGCACTACTTTGGCTTCGTTCTCTCCTTCCTGTAGTTCGGCGAGGGTCGCGTGCTCCAAGCACACCTCCCGCGGCCTGCCGAAGTTGTGGAGCGACCCCACGCTGTATATGCCCAGCATCTTCTTATCCATGGACTGCGGAGATAATAAAATCTTAAGGGTTGTGTTCCTAGATAAATTAATTTCAAAAAAAATAATTAGGAAAGAAGAGAATGAGAATGTGGACAAGCTCTGTTAACGCGACTTTAAAAATTATAAACTGTTGACAAAATTGATTTTATTACGCTAAGTACTCAAAAGAAAGGGAATGTAAAAGTCGATCCCGGTTGTTGTCATCTAGGTAGCAGTCGTTAAACCTTGTCAGAAGCCTTCGGGCGGTTAGACCAACTCTGGCACCAGGTTGGCCACTAACCATACGATAAGAAGCTTGGCTTTACCACTAAAAACCATGGACTATGGACTATGGACTATGGACTATGGACTATGGACTATGGACTATGGACCGTGGACCGTGGAGTAAAGAAGGGAAGTGGTGTGTAGTGATGTACCTGCAGCATGTGCGCGAGCCGCTTGGCCTTGATCATGCCGCGCGTGCGCACGAGGCGGTCGGCGGCGGCCAGGAAGTACGCAAGCGCGGCGCGCTCGGTCTGCGCCGGCTCCCACGTGGGGTCCAGCCGCCCCGACTGACTGAAGTTCTCCAGAGCTTCAGAGTACACCTCCTCGTATTTGGACGCCTGTAAAACATTTATTGTTGACAAACTTGTGAAGAAATTATTATAGAATGGGTTTCCGTAACGAATTTAGTTGAGAATGCAGCTTTATAGACCTAAAAATCCATAACATACTGTGCAAAAATTTTTGGTCTACGACAAAAATTTATGAAGTTATGACCAAACTACTAGCGATGTTCGGTAATGTGGTTGCTGTGACGTCACGAGTGTCACAAGCGCTTTGTAGTGAATGGCGGCGCGGCGGCGGCGCGACCGAGCGGGTACAGCGCACCTCCAAGCCGATCGGCCCTGTGATCACTGTGTTATACGTGCCAGAGTTGGGCAAAATTTAATTGCAAATTGCAGGTGATGTTACAATTAACAATTAATTGCGATTTGTTCGCGATTGTCAAACAAATCAAGATTAATTGTTAATTGTGACACCACATACAATTTGCAATTAATTAATTGCAATTAAATTTTGCCCAACTCTGACATGTGAAGGCCGCACATGATATAAAATGTGTTATAAAATCGCAACGGATGGACCAATCTCGATGATTTAAAAATTATATTGATGAGAAAGCTTAGCGTTAACTATAGTGTTAGTTTTGAGTTGATTTGTCGACCTCGTACTGATTCTCATAGATTTTTTATTTGCTAGCAGAATCACCAAAATTTCCGTGAAAAATGCTCACGACTCACGAATGGCGTAAAATGTGAATATTAAAAAAAAAAACTATTTTGTTAATAGGTTATCTAAATGCGTTCGCCTATAGTCTGACTGCAACCGCTGTACTGCGCCTTAGGTACGCGAGCGGCGAGACGGGGGGGCGTTTTCCCACTCCCCACCTCCCCGAGTCCTCCCCACGCATACCTAATTTCACACTCCCCACCTCCCCGCGCATACCTAAGGCGCGGTACAGCGGTTGCGGTCAGACTATAATACTAAGCGTCTAGGAATATGAGATCAATGTAAAATGACGGGCCCGTTAGCGTGGTTGGCGCGGAGGCGCCTTTCATGCTGCAGTTCGTAGGTTCGATTCCTACCCGAGACATGCATTTGTGTGCATGAACATGTCTGTACGTCCGGAGTCTGGGTGTATATGTATATTAAGTATGTATTTACAAATAAAAAAGAAGTACACGTAGTAATATCAGTTATCTGGTTTCCATAGTACAAGCTCTGCTTAGTATGGGATCAGGTAACCGTGTGTACAAAAATGTCCCAGGATATTATTAATATTATAATATGTTGCCAAACTTACAATTCCTTGATTGTAATACAGATCCGGGTGTCCCTTGGCTATTGGATCCTGGGCCGCCTGTTTGTAAGCGCTCATGCAGAGCTTCAACGTCGCCGGGTCTTGCGCGACCGTGAAGAACTTGCAGAGATAAGCATTCCCCAGCACAGACCAGGACATGCCATCCTTTATGTCCTGAGCGACCGCTTCTTTGGCCAGTTCCACGCTTTTGAGGACAGCGGGGGTTGCTTCCGATTGGGACCTATCACGGCACTCTTGACGGAGGATTATTGATAGACAGCGGAGAGCTCCGCGGCAGCGTTCCTGGAAATAGTCCGATTCAAGTCATAATACCTGTCAGACACAATATCTGGGTTCTAAGGCCCGTATTAATAAATGCATCTCAAAGTTGAGATCAATCTTAAGATGCAGTTTTGACGTTTCATGTATGGAACATCTGTCAAAAACAGCATCTCAAGTTCGGTCTAAGCATTAAAACCGAAATTTGAATTGTAAACGAAAATTATAAAAAATATGTGACGTCACACAGGGAGGGGGGGGGGTCTCGCAGATGTGACCAGCTGTGACAAGGGGGGGGAGGGGTCTAAAAGTAATGAAATTCGTGTGACGTAATTAATGGATGGCCCCTAAGTCGCTTAGTATTTCCCATTGAGCTGCTATAATGATCGACCCTCTGATTGGTCGGTCAGAATCAACCAACCAATCGGAGCCCGATCACTATAGAAAAACTCCAGTTGCACCACAATGGCTAAGCGACTTAGGAACCTGAATTATACAATGACGTTTTATAGATTAGATACGATATACACGAACATTAATGCTTCCAAAATCAGCACATTAAACTATACCTACATACACCAGACCTACATATAGATACATTGTTATAAGCTACATAATTATTAGCCGCGTCCACACCGGACAATCCACCACGCGCGAGCGGAGCGCGGTGGATCGTTTGGTGTGGACGCGGCTATTGACGCGTGCGTGCAGCCGCGCAATTCTGACGCAGGGTGTTGCGTGACTAAGTGGATGTCAGGCAGTTACCTTGTATTTATTTGCCAAAATAAGCGCGGTAAGGTGCATCTAAAATCTAAAGGTTTAAAACATCTTTCGAAATATACGGGCACTTATTACAATGTGTTTGCAAATTGTAGTACAACCTGTCAGTAAGCCACTTGAACTGTGTGTAATGCCGTGTGTCCACTGGCAAGTAACTTCCGCAATTTCTTGCAGAAGTCACTTGCCGACGTGTTTCCACTAACTGCAATTTTACACAACCGTGTACATGTGGGACTTGCAGCAAGTTCGGCAAGTCGCAGAAGTCCACGTGCGTCAAGTTGTGCAAGTTTTCTTGCCAGTGGACACACGGCATAAGATTACCATCAAACTTTGCAACCAATATTGGCCATCAATCCGCCAACTTACCTGTTTCAAAGCACCTTCAAAGGTAGCCTTGGCCTCCTTAATATTCATGTTCTTCCAATAGCACTCGCCAAGCTCGACCCACGCATCCACTAGACGAGGGTTTAGTTTCACTGCCTTGCTAAAGCACTGGGAGGCGCGCGCGTCGTATGTGGGACTGATGTTGTAGCAACGTCCCTTCATGTACAGGAACTGAGCTCGTTTCTCGAAAGGAATTTGGGTTTCAACTGTAATTAATAAAATATACGCCTGTATCCAGAAGGTTTAAAATTATGAAGATAAATATGTATCTTGATAGTTATCGGATAATAATCTGATATTAATTTTTTCATTTTTTTTTTTTCAAATAGCTAGGGCCACACTATAGGAAGAAGTAGAGAAAGAAACCATTTTTTTTTTTAGTTTTGGCAATAAGTCACAAATTTTTGAAGATACTTAAATATTTTTTTCTAACCCACATTGTCCACTATATTTATCATGATAATTATCAAGATAATTAGGTCTCGGCGCTCTTTATAACAGAGTATTTTATAGCCACCAAAACAGGAGTCATTTGTTTCTCATAAAACATGCGTTCTCTATTGACTTTTACTAGTCTAAGCTGGTTTTATTTTTTATTTTTATACCCAATTTCCTCACAAACACTTAGCTTAGCTCGAGAGGCTGTTGGGACTTGGAATATGAAAACTACGCAATGTAAAATAAAATACCTATTAAAGAAATAAGCATTGTCTCTTACCATCAATGGCTTCAAATTTTTCAATCAATAAATCTTTCTTCTTATCGACACATGTAATCTTTTCCATTGCCATTTCTATGGGATGGTTTTCAAAAAACAAATCCCTTAATGTGTATAAATCTTGGAGTTCCTTCTGTAAAATATGTGTGTATGTCACTAAGTGTAGGACGGTATCTCATGTCGAGTAGAATTATATTTGGGATGGGAATGTTAGCAAGACGTGTGCACAGGATGAACGCCGACAGCACACTGACGTAAGCCACGCATATAATAAAAATAAAAATAAAAAAGCCTTTATTTCCTTAAAAATGTTACACTTATAGAAAAGCAATATATAAATTAAAGTTAAGTTAAGGTCATCCATTTCTGGATGTAGGCCACGCATATACATGATTTAATAATAACTATAAACACAGATCTGGACAAATGTAATGTAACGTCACGACTTATATCCCCGTTCGGGGGTAGTCAGAGGCTTGAGTGGCCATACACCACCACATTGTGGAGGTATTAACCAACTCAAAGCCCACGTTTCACACCATTCGCCGTTTTCTGGACAAAACCAAGTTAATTATCTATTGTGTCTGTGATGGTCTCATATAAGTACCCAGTCAAGTATAGGAAAGTTTACACCATAGTTTTTTAGGGTTCCGTAACCAAAGGGTGCCAACGGGACCCTATTACTAAGCCTACGCTGTTTGTCTGTCAGCGGGCTGTATCTCACGAACCGTAATAGGTAGAGTTGAAATTTTCACACAATATGTATTTCTGTTGCCGCTACAACAACAAATACTAAAAATAAAAAAAATACGTAAAGGGGGTCCCCATACAAGAAACTTTATATTTTTTGTTTTTATTCTACGGTGGTAGGGAACCCTTTATAGTAGGGGGCAGCCGTAGAAGGGGTTTCTGGATTTGCACGAGCGCGTCAGATTAAGATAAGGGAGTTAGCTTACATATTGATAAGAACCTCAAAAAATTATGAGCCCTTAATATTGGTGGGTTTGCTCAGAGGAACTAAAAAAAAAATAGACCATCTTAAAATACTCGAACTCGTCAGATTAAGATAAGGGGGATTCATTACTAGCTAAAAAGTGTCAATTTTGCTAATTTGATCGTCAGTCTAAGAAATGGGAGCATCTGGAAGTTTCACTTTTTCACCCCCTCAGATTTTTAATATAGGACTGCGGTGGCAAAAAAACGTACGGCCCGCCTGAATTTAAGCAGTTACCGTAGTCAAAGTCAAGTCAAAGCGTTTATTTTGTTTAGGCCTACGGGGGCACTTACAAATTGTCATTTTACATTTTTTCCTTAAATTCTACTGCCGGATCGGAAACGCGACCTCGACTGAGAAGATCCGGCAAGAAACTCAGCGGGCTTGTCTTTTTTACATTGTTTTTTTTTTTAATCGCCATTTACTTATTTTAATACAATGTTATTTGGTAAACAATAGCTCCAGTGTGCTGCCTTCCGAAATAAGCAAGGCAAGACACACTACACTTTAACATGACCCTGTTATTAACAAAGTGTATTTGAGCGATCAGTCCCAAGCTGATTTATCTTCCAAGTGTAGCGACTTCACATCTCGCTACCAACAGATGGCGCTAGTTGCACGCGCCAGTACAAAAATGGAGTCCTAAACCACGCAAGCAACATTCCCGAGGCACGCAGCATATATACGAGACCCCGACAACATCCATTGGGGCGTAGCGGCCGACCCCGCCAGGCATACCACCCGCCTGGCCGGAAGATCTTCCCTTTACCGCTAAATTGGTGACCTCCGACAAAGAACATTGCAAGCCTCTGAAGATTCAAGCAAGAACATCAACCCCACCCCGCAGTCGATGGTCAGCAGCAAGTCACACAGCAAGCCAGTTGTCACCCAGGACCACCACAGCCGATTCACCGCGCTACTGGTTCTGTGACGCACACTGCTCGGTCTCGACCCACTGCAGACCTCGAGCATCCTGGCCCTTGCAAGCACCCAAGCACGACGTAGCAATCTACAACTATCGACCTCCGGTCTTCGTGGGGAGTACTGTAGCGACTTCACATCTCGCTACCAACAGATGGCGCTAGTTGCACGCGCCAGTACAAAAATGGAGTCCTAAACCACGCAAGCAACATTCCCGAGGCACGCAGCATATATACGAGACCCCGACAACATCCATTGGGGCGTAGCGGCCGACCCCGCCAGGCATACCACCCGCCTGGCCGGAAGATCTTCCCTTTACCGCTAAACAAGTAATCCGAGATTTTGTAATAGGCCTTTTGACAGAGTTTAGTTTTAACTATAGTTTTAAACTTATTAACAGGCAAATCTCGGATTTCTTTAGGAAGTTTGTTGTAGAAGCGTATGCATTGTCCTACAAAGGAATTACTTATTCTGTGGAGACGAGTTACATGTACGGATAGCTTGTGTTTATTCCGTGTATTTATCGAATGAGCATCGCTCCTTTTTTCAAAGTTGTTGACATTTTTCTTAACATAAATTAGGTTTTCATAGATAAATTGTGACACCACAGTTAGAATATTTATTTCTTTGAATTTTTCTCTGAGGGAGACTCTAGGAGCTAGGTTATAAATAGCTCTTATAGCTCTTTTCTGCAGTACAAATATAGAATTTAAATCTGCAGAGCACCCCCAAAGCAGTATGCCATACGACATTATGCTATGGAAGTAACTAAAATAAACAATTCTAGCTGTGTCTACATCAGTTAAATGCCTAATTTTTTTAACAGCATATGCCGCAGAACTTAGCTTGCTTGACAGTTTTTTAATGTGAGGACCCCATTGCAATTTGGAATCTATGGTAATTCCCAGAAAGACAGTTGACTCCTCAACGTCCAACTCTGCACCATTCAGTCGTAAGCCTGTAGCCATTCAGCCTATAGATGCTTACAATACCAAAGGTATTGCTCGCACATTGATTCGCCGACCTGAAGGGGAGTGGGATGGAGGGAGGGGGAGGGGGGGTGGGCTTACGGCTCTCTCACTCATGTCCTATAAAATTTGTCCTATAAAAAAATAAAATAATAAAAAAAAGGTCTCCCCATCATGTTCCACAGTCTTGAAATTTAAATAAAAATGAGCGTCGATTTTGGGGGTCGCTTTTACCCACCTTTCTGTGCTCATTCGGCTCAGATGACCCTACCTAAATACATAAAAAAATTGACTTGATAAGTCTTGCTGTTTTTTTTCTTAACATTCTCATAAGCATCTCTACATTTTGGACACACACAAGCCGTTCTGCTTATCGTCCACATGATCATAAAAAGTGAAAAAGCTCAAGTCTATGTAAATTGATTTTCTATCTATACTTTACCGCAGATTCCTTGCAGGATAAAAAGCCTCCTGAGCGGCAAAGGTTTGGGCAAACCCCCTTAGTTACTGCTAATTCTTCAAATAAGATTAGTTTTAGTATTTTCGTCTGAACTTACCGATAATTTATCCATAACTTCTGAGACATCCTCTAAAATATCTGCTTCAACATCTGAATCTATCGACATGATTGACTAATTCAATCACTCACTAATAAAATATAAAAAATAAAACGAAATTGACTCAGCGGTAAGCAAAATTTTAATCAACAAATAACAAATCAGACAATAAAATCTTGATTCCTGATCCTGATAAAATCAATACTAGTGATGTACACCGTAGACAGATAATAGATATTGATCAATCAACAGCCGAATAGTCAATAATCGATTTAAAGTATTAACTATAAATTTATCAACTGGCACTCAATTCAAATCTGAGGAAATAGCTCCAGGATAGAAAAACTCTAACTAATCGTTATATACATTATGTTGTAAAAGAAAAGTTTTCCTTAGGTATTTTGTTAGATATAAGTTAAGCATAAAGTACCATTAATTTAGTTTTCTAAAGTCCAATTAATAATTCAGTGGAGGAAAATGACAGCTTATTTTGTCAAACGTAAAATTAATTTGATCCGTTCATCATGAATAATGTTGTTTTTATGATTCTGGTTCAAATTAGTTAAATTTTATTTATAATATAATAATATTATTAGCCCTTTTAACGTCCCACTGCTGGGCACGGGCCTCCCCTCAATGCGAGGGGGATTCAGGCCATAATCCACCACGCTGGCCCAGTGCGGGTTGGTGGATTTCACATGTCTAAGACATGCAGGTTTCCTCACGATGTTATCTTTCACCGTAAGCAAGTGATAATCATTAAAGCTGCATTAAAAATCCAGAGGTGTGAGCCAGGGTTGGAACCTATGACCTTAAGCCCGCAAGACGCGTGCTTAACCAATCGTCTATCACTGCTTAAATTGTATTTACTAAAGAATAACAAAACATGATCACTCATAAAAATAGATTCAATTCAAATATGAATTCACATTTATAGCTGTCATTTTACTCAACTGAACTACCTACGTTCGTGCTGAACTATTAATCAGAGGGGTTACTCTATTTCAAACGAAAACGAAATTTCGGACGAAATTCGCGTATTTCCTACTACGTTTCTCATTGATTCCGACATTTTTTACGAACGAAAATTGTTTGACATCTTCGTCGTCGTCGAATCTAAACGTCAAACAATTTTCGTTCGTAAGTAATGTCGGAATCAATGAGAAACGTAGTAGGAAATACGCGAATTTCGTCCGAAATTTCGTTTTCGTTTGAAACAGAGTAGGCCCTCAGACATTAGATGATTTTATTTTTAAGTTTAATAGTATTATTCGTTATTATCTTCACCATTATGAAAATAATCAACTCAGTACAACACTATATTGCTTGATTGAATTTATCCGTTTGTCAATGTCAAAGTGTCAATTTGTCAATCTTTTTTGAGAGTTCCTTACCAGGGTTGCCAGATTGTATAATTGGATACACAAGATATATAATTAGGTTGTCTTGTGTATCTTGTGTATAGTAGATTGCTGTGTATAATTGGATACACAATTTTTTTTACATATTGGTTACACAAATTTTTAGTGTGTATATGTCCCTGGATAATTTTACGAATCGTTAATTTATAATTAATCTAGTGAGATTATAAACTAACCTAACCTAACCGACATTTTATAATCTCACTAGATGAATTATAAAGTAACGGTTCGTACAGTTTTACACTGACATAATATATAAGGTTTGATTTTGTATAATTTCGGGGACCCAGGTGTAGGTGTATAAAATAAGGTGAATATGCTGGCAGCCCTGTTCCTTGTTTGTTTGTTTCTCCCATATTTTTTCGGCCGAGTCTATTTTGAAGATGGATTTAGGCGGATTTAGGCCAGCCACACATGATCTGTATGTAGCCGGCCTTATACGGTGGCCAGTGTTGCCAGATGGCTATGTGAATTTCCACCCAGTATTTTCGAAATCCCCCCGAAAAAAAAAAACCAAAACAGTTACAAAATTTAAAGGCGAGAGACAAAAACAAATTTTTCTCAAGTTCATTAGTTTCAACCATTTGTAAACAAATATTTTTCTCATTTTTTCATTTTTACCGAGTTTATTTAACATCTACCTCTTACTTTTCTAGAATGGCATACATTGTGAATTGGTGTTTTTTTTTAATTTAATTTTCGGGCGCGCGGGCCTTTCTGGCCTACAACGAGGGATATATCAGTCCATATATTGTGCGGGTATGCCCACCGGGTACCCATCGGATGAGATCCACTAGGCGTGCAACAGCTGCTGCTGGGTAGTGGGTACCCGCCAGGCAGATGAGAGCCGGCTCTCAATGTATGAGGGTATGTCTTCAACCTAAATAAACACTAGACATCTAACTGCTGCACAAAAAACGAGCCGAGTGAGAGGCCTATTGTCGTACAGTGTTTCTTTCTACTAGGGTGTCCACACAGTAATACAATTATGACTGTACAAATAAAATAAACATTGTAAACAATGGATTAATACATAAATATCTTCAGACTAGTACACCAACTGTATGGTCCCAAACTAAGCCCAATGGACTGGAAGCGTTCCCAAACCAGAGCAAATTACGGAAAGGCCATTTCCGGAATTTGCCCCGACGGGAATCATCAAATCCGCAACCAACCGGTGCAATGAGCCTAGCGGCCTACGCTCAAACCACTACGCCAAGTGGACGACAAATTCATGTGGTTTTATGGTCAACCTAGTTATGTTCCCACCAACCCGTTTGACAACGCTCCAAGTACCATAAGTTCCTGGTAACACTTAGCCATTATAAGTCATAATCGTTAATCCAATTGTTTTCTCTCTAATAACATGTGTTAATAGGCATATTAAACTGATCTAATTGTTTTCACTCATGTATCAAGACATTCAGACATCCTTATTGTAATCACTCGGATTACACCGGTCACACGGAAAGTCTATATAAGTAAATCATAAGGTTCATTTTGTTCATTCACATCTCAACGCTCTTGCAGAGCAGACGTCTCCTTTTATATTAAATAAAGTTATTTTTAACGTATTTACCGCGCGCCCATATTTGACTGGCGCAGCCTGAGTGGTAGAATCAGTGTCGCGAAAAGTGTTCCTGTATGTGCAGTACAGACATCGACTCCTTCAGGACTCTTTTACGTGGATTCTACAGCCGAACCTACCCCTCAAAACAAAGAAATTTGTCTCCTGAGCGCCGGGAAACGTCGGAAAACGTCGAAAGGTGTGAATCGGCATGGGATCGAGCGAAGTGTGAGTAGAACTTTTCGCATCCCGTTTCTATCCCTGTCTATCCTGGTCTAATTGGACAAGAATCGCCGGTTAGTCTAGGGCCCTTAGTTTTTAATAACCAGACAAAAATCGCTGGAAAATTAGTTTAAGGAACTGTGTCGGGACACGCATAGCCGGACGCATAGCTGTAAGTAAAATAAAAATATAAGTAGTATAACCGCGATCGGACACAAATCGCCGAGAGCAAGTTATTTTTTTGCCTTAAATAAAATAAAAATATATGTAGTATAACCGCGATCGGACACAAATCGCCGAAAGCAAGTTATTTTTGTGTTAAGTAAAATAAAAATATATTATATTATAAGTTAGTATAAATAAAACCAACAAAATGAACATCCAGTTGATCCCTAAGGAGATGCTAGCCATCATCCCTCGTTACGATGGGGACGAGAAATTACTAAATTTATTCATTAACAAAAGCGAATACGTAATAAGCACGCTAGCAGTAGCGGATAACCCAGCGCAACGCGTATATCTCTATCACAGTATAACCAGCAGACTAACGGGAAAAGCTGCAACCCTAGTTAGTGAGAGGAATACTTTAGGAACTTGGGAAGCACTTAAAGAATTACTGATACAACATTTTGGAGACCCGCGAACCGAAGCATGCATAGCAATAGAACTAGAAAATACTAAGATCAAACCAGGCGAGACATACATTGAATTTTGTCATAGGGTTCAAAATATACGCAGTTCGTTGTTCTCTAAAATCAATTTACTGACAGACGAAGGAGTTAAGGCGGCAAAGATGATAATATATAATAATACAGCGTTAAATGTATTTTTATATAATTTACCTGAAGACCTAATAAAATTCGTTAGATTAAATAAGTGTACAACGTTAGAAGACGCGCTGAGTGTAGTTATGGAAGAGGTTAACTTTCAGACACGTTATAACGCAAGAAACAAAATTAAAATAAATCAACCCCCAGCTCCACAAAATCAGAACGTAGTCGCGAATAAACCCTTATACACCCCACCAGCACAGTTTAAGTTTGGGATTCCACAGAATCAGATGCAAGCTTTCAGACCGAACTTTACCCCAAATAATTTCAAATTTGGCATTCCACCAAATCAGCAACAACGACCCTTCATGAGCCAGCCTCAAAGACCATTCGTAAACCAACAACCAAGACCGTTTTTCAGACCAACTAACAATCAATTCCCTAATAAAGTAGGAAATTATAAGCAATCAGGGTTCTTCAAACCCAATG
This sequence comes from Drymonia ruficornis, assembly GCA_947859195.1. NCBI lineage: Eukaryota > Metazoa > Arthropoda > Insecta > Lepidoptera > Notodontidae > Drymonia > Drymonia ruficornis. The sequence goes on along the minus strand of OX401925.1, from coordinate 4,495,013 downwards.
CAAATCAACAGTTCAAATTTGGAGTACCAAATCGTGCACATGATACAGATGTTACTATGCGAACAACTCGCAATAATATGCTGGATCACAATGAGGACGAAGCTGAATATGACTACTATTACGAGTATAACGATGTAGAAGCCTATGAGCCAGTGAGTATTAATGAAATCACTGATGAAACGTTACAGGGTGATATCATCGACCCACCTGAAAATTTTCCAATACCAGCCTCGGAAAACCAAACATCGACGTGATTCACGTAAATTATAACGATGCCTTAAGACTACCCCACATACAAATCCCGGAACTAGACGCGATTTTCATGATAGATACCGGAAGTACCAGATCCTTTATAAGTCCACGAAAGGCTTATGAATTCTTTAGTCAATACGTAAATTATGAACCGTTTGAAATCATCAGCACTCATGGTCGCAGCAGACATGATGCGGTGGCATATATCCCTTTAACAGAAACGTTTCAATCGGATTTGTTTCACAAGTTCCACATCTACAATGTGGATAAGAAATACGACGGGCTAATAGGATCCGACCTGTTAACAGAGTTGGAAGCAAACGTCGATATGAAAAATCAAGTCCTAAAAACTAGAGATACGCAAATCCCAATTTTATACAAAAAACCGTACACCGTCACCTTGTTGCCGCGATCTGAAAACAGAATTAAGGTACCAACCACAGTTAATAACGGAAGCGCATTACTAGATTTTATAGAATTTAGCCCCGGAGTTAGAATGCCTGATGCGTTAGTAACATGTGAAAATTATTTTGCACAAACCGTGATACAAAACACAAACGATAGCGAGACTACCATAGTGTTTGATAAACCCATAGAAGCTTTAGTATACAAAGATAAATCCAGAGACACTAAAATATATAAAGACAAACCTAATAATATTAAAGTTAACTCAAATAGAACAAATAATTTGGAACAAATACTTGAACGAAATTTAACAAAGCTAAGGCTAGATCATTTAAATTCGGAAGAGAAATCGCGTATTACAAATTTATGTTCAGAATATAGGGACATATTTTATTGTGAACAATTACCTTTAACATTTACCAACCAAGTTAAACATAAAATAAGAACAAATAACGAAGACCCCATATATATTAGACCATATCGTCATTCACCAGCTGAAAACGAAGAGATTCAGAAGCAGGTAGATAAATTACTAGGAGACGACGTCATCAGAGAATCACATTCCCCATGGAGCGCTCCAGTGCATCTTGTACCAAAGAAGATGGATGCCTCCGGAGAACGTAAATTCCGTATGGTCATAGATTATAGAAGATTAAACGAATTGACAATTGATGATAAGTATCCACTACCGAATATATCAGATCTGTTTGACAGGCTAGGGAAGGCAACGTATTTTTCAACGTTAGACTTAGCAAGTGGTTACCATCAGATAGAAGTAGAACCAGAAGACCAACCTAAAACAGCGTTTACAACCCAATCAGGTCATTACGAATTCACTCGAATGCCCTTTGGATTGAAGACAGCGCCTGCTACGTTCCAACGAGCAATGGATAATGTGCTCAGAGGACTGCAGGGTATTCATTGCTTAGTTTATTTAGATGACATTATTATTTTCTCTAATAGCCTCACCGAACACATAGAAAAACTGACAAAAATATTTGACAGACTTAGACAGACAAACTTAAAGGTTACTTTAGACAAAAGTGAATTCTTAAAGAAGGAAGTTTTGTACTTAGGACACACCATAACAAAGGATGGTTTGCAACCGAATAATGATAAGATTCAAGCAGTACTTAAATTCCCTTTACCTAAAACAACTACAGAAATAAAAAGCTTTTTAGGATTAGTAGGCTATTACCGTAAATTCATTAAAGACTTCTCTAAAATAACTCAACCAATGACAAATTGCTTAAAGAAAAAGAACAAGGTAAATATCACGAAAGAGTTTATAGACGCGTTTGAGAAATGTAAAGAATTATTAACGAATGCACCACTTTTACAATTCCCAGACTTTACCAAGCCATTTATTTTAACTACAGACGCTTCAAATTTTGCGATCGGTGCAGTATTATCCCAAGGTACAATTGGAAGCGATAAGCCTATAGCTTACGCCAGCAGAACGTTAAACGGTGCTGAAACGCGTTACAGTACCATAGAGAAAGAACTTTTAGCGGTTGTATGGGCATGTAAACATTTCAGACCATATCTTTACGGGAAAAAGTTTACAATAGTGAGCGACCACAGACCATTAGTTTGGTTAAATTCCATGAAGGAACCGGGTAATAGATTAACAAATTGGAAATTAAGATTAGCGGAGTATGATTTTAAAGTAGAGTACAAACCTGGAAAACAAAATGCTAACGCAGACGCACTGTCGCGTATTAAAATCAATGCTTTAGATTCAGACGATATATCAATGTTAGTCAATACCGATAGAGGAGCAAGTCCATTACTCATATCTTCAGACGATGAGGTAGTAACAATTTCATCCGACAACACCAATAGAACTAAATCACCATACCCAGTGCCGTCACTGGATAGCGTAACCGTAACAGCATCAGAAAAGGCTGATACAGATATAGTCACGATACATTCAGAAGAAAACATGGACTCTTCTGACATACCAATTTTAAAGGAAGCTGTAGACACTAAACCAAATCAAATACTAGTTTTCACATGGAACAAAAACGAATGCAGTATTAAAAACCTATCCCGAGCGAAACAAAAGGTCTTAGAAGTTCATTTGCCAACAGATAATCTGGAATTAATTAAAAATTTTCTCAAAGAATACATTCGTCCAAAAGTAAAATACTTTTTATATTTCGAAGACGAACGTCATCGAAAGCAATTCTTAGATATAGTTACCAACCTATTTAAAAAAGATTCCGTAAAATTGTACGAATGCACGGAACGAGTAGTTCACGTAGAAGACGAAGAAGAACAACGTCAGATCGTTTTAAAATACCACACTGGTAAAACATGTCACAGAGGAATAAAGGAAACAGTGGCACACCTGAAGCGAACCTTTTATTGGAACAACTTAGATCAAACAGTGGCCAGTATCATAAATTCTTGTGAGACATGTAAAGCCATGAAGTACGATAGGAAACCTTTAAAACCGGAACTACAGTTGACCCAAACTCAATGTAAACCATTTCAAGAAATCTTTATCGATTTATTCTCAATCGAAGGCAAGTACTTTTTGACGATAGTCGATGCATTCAGCAAACTGGGACAAGCCTTTGAAGTTTCTAACCGGTCTACTCCCGAGATAGTTAGAGCTCTATTGAAATACTTCTCATTTTATGGAATACCGAGTAGGATCAGTTCCGATCCAGGATCAGAATTTAATAACAATCTACTCAAAGAAATGTTGTCATTCTATAAAATAGAGGTACATATTGGAACCCCTCACAATCCCAACTCGATGGGTATAGTTGAGAGATTTCACTCAACTATTGTAGAAATTTACAGAATAGCTAAATACGAACGAAAAATTACAGACGCAGCATCGGTAATGACCTATGCCATAATGTCCTATAACCAATCTATACATTCAGTAACAGGTCTTACACCATTCGAAGTGGTGTTTGGACACACAGACTCATCTAGTACATTTGACGTAGATTTTAATAAAAATTATACTCAACAGTTAGTATCGGAACATCTTAAAAGAACTAAATATTTATATAACTATCTTACAAACAAAATGATAGAAAATAAAACGAAAATTAAGAATAAACGCGGAGGTGAAAAGGAATTTAAAATACAACAAGACGATACTGTCTTTATTAAGGGAGTAAACATTAGACGTAGTAAGGATAAACCGCGATACAAGAAAGCCAAAGTTACAGGAGATATAACACGCAATGTTGTAACTGTGCAGTCACAGCAACGCCAAACCAACGTACCACTCAGAGACATAAAACGTCCTTCACAGGTACACGCTCCTGCTAGCAACGCAGCTAGCCCTCAGCCTGGGCCTTCAGCTCCAAGCCATTGAGGACAACCCTGGAGTGCTGCCAACCAAAGAAGGTGCAGCATTCGTTAGTTTATATGACTGGCAGATAATTAAAACCCTAGACTTAGAATTGATTAGTAGTAGTATTGATTATAACATCAATAAATTTAGTGAAGTAAGAAATTATATAAAGGAACAATTACATATAATCATATTAGATGGTAATTTAGTAGATGCTAATCAACAAACTGAGTATATTATGAATCTCACTATAGAGAGATACAATCAATTAGTACCAACATCTAGAGTTAAGAGAGGCCTTATAAATCCTTTTGGTTCTATAATTAAAGTAATAACAGGCAACTTGGATAATGAGGATGCAATTAATTACGACAGAATGATTAATAAATTACAGTCAAAACAAAATGCTATTGATAATAAGATAACGCTTATAACAGAAACAGTCGGAGCACTTGTAAACCTTACCAACTCAACTAGGAATAATTTTATAATATTAGGTAAAACTATAGATGAAATGGAGGCTATTCTAAATGAGACTCAATTCCAAAGAACTAAGAATTTTGTTTTGAATACGTATAATTTATTAATACATAACTTTCAAATATTGTTAACACAATTGGATGAAGTCGAAACAGCAGTAGCTTTTAGTAGAGTGAACATATTACATCAATCTATATTAAATGTAAATGAATTATTAGTTATATTAAAAGAAATAGAAGAAGAGAATAAATTAATGTATACGGCTAAACCAGAAAACTTGATTAGTATAGAAAGATGTGTAGACATAAAAGCATTTGTAAAAGGCAAACAAATAACATTTATAATATCGGTACCGACAGTCCAATTAGACACATACAATTACTATAACCTGCATCCTTTCCCAATGTATCACCATCATGTTAACCTTACCTTTCTTATAATTCCTAAATATCCGCATATCCTTGCGAAAGGTTCCAAGATCATATCGCTCTCCCAGCCGTGCAGAGAGGTCAACGAAGGAGAATTCCTGTGCAAAGAAAAGGATATATCACCTACCAGCGAGGACACTTGCATCTCAAGCCTAATGCAATTCGCAGCAGACATCACTTCGTGCACCCCTTTGACTGTAACAACATCGGAAATTAAAATAACAAATATACGAGAAAACATGTGGTTGTTATTTTCTGGAAACCACGCATTCTTAACAGAACACTGTGAAAATGAAATCAATCAACACGATGTCTTAGGGACATACATCGTATCCCTAAATAACAATTGTGAGGCGAAAATTGGTAGAAACACCCTAAAGAAAAGAAGAATCGAGGTCAACCAGAGCCAGAAGCAGAGTATGCCGATGATCAGCCTACCCAACGTCATCACACCGAAGGACATCAGGAGGAAGCCGATTAACCTGGACGAGGTCGACTTAGGGAACCTGCAGTTTTTATCACATGTACTGAAAAGCCAAAGTGAAATAAGTGTTAGTGAAAGTTATCCAATCAACGTGCGAAGCATCAGTATAGGAACTATAGTAATTTATGTAATTTTGACAATTGTAATAGTTATAATTATAATTAAGCGAAAATCTGTAATATGGTCATTTCTATGTAAGAAGGATCAAAATCATCATGTAGAAGATGATGACCTTGATCTTACGGAGGGAGGAGTTATGTTCCCACCAACCCGTTTGACAACGCTCCAAGTACCATAAGTTCCTGGTAACACTTAGCCATTATAAGTCATAATCGTTAATCCAATTGTTTTCTCTCTAATAACATGTGTTAATAGGCATATTAAACTGATCTAATTGTTTTCACTCATGTATCAAGACATTCAGACATCCTTATTGTAATCACTCGGATTACACCGGTCACACGGAAAGTCTATATAAGTAAATCATAAGGTTCATTTTGTTCATTCACATCTCAACGCTCTTGCAGAGCAGACGTCTCCTTTTATATTAAATAAAGTTATTTTTAACGTATTTACCGCGCGCCCATATTTGACTACCTAGCTTGGCAACTCTGAGTGAAAAGGACACGATCCCACATTGGCCCTCTCGCTCGGCTCGTTTTCTATCTACAGAATTGTCAAGGTATAATAGACCTTAAGCAAGGTTAATAAAGTTGAATTTCTCTTTAACCAAAAATTCAAATAATTTATCCTGTAATATAGGTCTATGGGGTATGTTTATAATGCCAATCGGGAAAACTTTGTTTTTGGTATGATCTGTTTACAAAGAGCGACTACTCACGGTGCAATTTCTTTAAGCCGTTGATTCAACTTGAGTTGAATTGACAGGTTGCGCGGTGCGGAGGCAAATTGACGTCTACTTTCTTCTACTACTAGGTACTACTACTACTTGAACAGATAGAATCGACGGATTGAATATGAAATTGCATCGTGAGTAGCCGCCTCACCTACGTATAATTAAGTACAAGTATCAAAATTATTTTTAGCGTATCCAGATTCCAGACTAGGTATGCTCGTACAAATGTCTCGAAAATAAACGCACTCGCTTCTTACCCTTAATCCTAAGTCTGGGTAAATACCCTTAGCTGGCAACCCCATAATAATTTCTCATCGTGAAGTTGTCAAAAAATGTAAACATTAACACGTGGTCAATAAACGTCAATCTTCAAAATAAAACGATTTTCTATCGTGGTTGCTACGGACGCCATAAATCAATCTTGAGAATAAACAAATAACCTATAAACGAATCTTCGAAATAAGTCCTTCGTATTTTTTCCCGTATAAACTTATACATAGATTTTTCCAATCCAAAATACAACTATTGATAAAATAATAATACAGCCCAGCGTGTGTACCAGCAATGGCTTATTATGAAGACATATTATTAGACCAAAACGGAAGAATTAAATGTGCTCTGTGTAAAGTGCATATTGTGGATAGTGACAAAGTTATAGAAGATCATATCCAGGACAAAAATCACATCAAACTATTTATGAAGCGACTGATGATTATGAATAATGTGACAATGAAAAATGATAAAATGAATTGTGGTATATGTAACGAGACAAATTTGTCTGAAATACTGGACCATGTTTATAATAAGAGTCATATTGATAGTGTGGAATCTATAAAGGCACTTATAGAGAATGATGGTGGATTTCTTCAGTTGCCCGAGAGTATAACGAACCGGGGTTCAGATGTGTACTGCCTGATATGTGACCGCTGCATTGACTTCAGGCTCGAACCAATCAAGGATCATTTATCTTCTCTGAGGCACAGAAGAGCAAAAGTCATAGCCATTCAACCGCTAAATGGTATATTCTCAGTAGAAGGCAGCAATGATGATTTGTATTGCAAAATCTGTAAAGTTTATTTTGAGAATTATATGGAAATTATCTTCAAGCATGTGGATAGTGATTCAGAACATGCTAAGAAGCTTGGAAAGATATTAAAATTAATTGATGGTCAGTCTATAAATATTGAAAAGTTCTTATATGATCCCACTGAAGATAAAGGCGAGTGTTTGAAATGTGGAATAGAAGTGGCTTGTAATGTGGATAACTTGTATGGGCATATCAAAGGCAAAAAACACTGTTCATAAGTGACTTATTTTATATAAAGGCTTTATGAATAATAAGTATGATGTTTTATGTAGTTATAAACTATTCATAATAAAGAACTTATCCAAGTTATTTGTTTCCTGTTGACCGAAAAGCTTTACCCAAAAGATGAATATATTTGTTGTTTGCAAGGCAAGGATGGGGTAATAAATAAACTTGGGTTTGGTTTACCCTCTGTCGCCTATAGTAACCAGTGGGAAATCCCTCTTTACTGGAGGCGCCCGGGGGATTCCCTCGTTAACAATTTTTCTATTATTGGTCTGTACTGCCATTTAAAAATACCTGATTATGTGATTTTATTGAGCGACTATTGAAAAAAACAAAACTGTTTACAAAAAAAAACAATCGAATTGAGAAACTCCTCCTTTTTGAAGTCGATTAAAAATTATAGGTCTTTTCTTGTCAATGTTACCATAAGAAAAAAAAAAAGAATCAATCTTGGATTTTGTTGTTGGCGTACGGTGCGCCGTGAAAAAAAAACAAACATCTGTCAACTGTCAAATCAAGCAAACCGAAGGAAAATTTTTTTCGCGAAATTTCAAGACAAATTTTTTATATAAACCGTGGTTATAAACACCAAATACATATCGACATTATTGAAACGATAATCGCAATAGAGAAACATGAAAACGGGTTCACTGTACGGTATAGTAGCGAGCTCTAAAACGCGGGTACGTTGCCTATTCTGCGGGGTTCATATTCCGAAGGCGACTAGATGTATCGAGCAGCATACCAATGGCGCGAAACACAAAGAGAATATGGAGCTGATGAACGAGAACGGCTTGAGTTTCGGTAACGAAGCGTTGCACTGCAAACCTTGCAAGCGTAGCCTGCCAGTTGAGGAGTGTGCATGGCAGCATGTCGAAGTAGAAGACCACGCAAATTGGATGGCCGCCGCGGAAGATCTAGTAGACGGCGAGTACGTCTCCCTGGACACCTACTTATCCGGCGAAAGCGACGACGTATTCTGCGAGGTATGCAACACTCACTTTAACTGTTCCCTCCAAGTCATAGAATCGCACGTTAACAACATCAGCCACCGTTCCAACATTATCGAGCGCCTCAAACCCCTCAACGGTATCTTTAATTCAGAGAACAACAAAGTGTGGTGCAAGGTATGCAATAAATACCTCGACAATAATGTGAAAGATATCTTAGCACACCTTGATGATGATATACCTCATATGGAGTGGTTAATGGAGATTGAAGACCTTATGGAGAATCAGGACATGTCGATCCAAGCGTTCTTAGCCAGCGAGTATGAGAATTACGCATATTGCAATAAATGTAATGTTGACGTGCTATGTACGGCTCAAAGCATCGAGAACCACGTAAACAGCGATGCACATTTGAATCACTTTGAGTTATAGGAACCAGTTGCCCATTGTTACCGTCGTGGCTAGTCAGAAATGAAGTTTATTTCCTCGGTTTCATACATTTAAATTTATATTTTGATTGGTCATTATTTATTTTATTATAATTTATTTACGACATTGTTAATGTGAAGTTCTGTTATTAAGTTTACATTCAAATTATTAATATCTCTTCAGGGATGGGTCTAGAATGACATGTATCCATATTTGATTTTTAACGATAACTAGAGCTGAAGTCACGATACTAACAATGGTTAGGAAATTGTTTAGTATGAACAGTTATGTAATGAAATGTACCGCAAAATATTTAATGCTTACAAATAAATTATCAAATCTGGCCGTCTATATTAAAATTAATGATGTAATCACTCAGAAGAAAATAGCTTTAATATATTAAATTTTCAATTTTTATCTCTTGATGTATCAATAATAAGTAATACAGTTAAGTGACTTTTATGGTAGTTATAACTTAAGGTGCAATGGTAACAATGGTTTTACAAAGCATTTTTAGGAACAAAAGTCATTTGTAATGCCATTGTAAGTCCATCATAACTTGCTATAAATTTTCAGTAAAATTTTAGGCCAGCGATGCTTTGTTTGCCGGCTGCTGCCATGTTGACTGAATTGACCCTTATGTTCCTATAGTATTCGAAATTTACTTTGATGTCTAACTACCATAAGGTTCTCTTATCAATGAAACCCATAGCATTAATATTAATGTCCATATTCCATAGATGACATACCTATCTACAGAAATAATGTCCATTTTAGTAGGTTTGGTCCATTGGTCCATTTGGATCTCATTGAAATTTAAAATATGTTACTATTTACCTAGATAAGGCATGCTTGCACTGATTAGTTTATTTAAGCTGCTGGCTGGCGATTTATGAATTATTTCTTATCTCTATCAGGGGCGAGGCTATGCAGCAATGCAGCAATTCTGCAAAATAAATTAATTTTTCAGATTTTTTAGCTCAATCCGCTAAATTTCCAGGTAATGGTCATGAATAGTGTAAAATGTGTGACTATTTAACGGAAATTTTGAGGAGTTAATAAGGATTCTACTAGAAAATCAGAAAAATGAATTGCATTGGCTATGTTGCAATGCGTCGCTATTAGCCCACCCCCACCCCCAGAAAAATGCTTTTGAAAAAAAATGTGATCTGCAAAAAGGTGCATAATAATAATTAATTCTGATTTCCACAATGCTTTCGTTTTTCTGATTGGACTTTGTGATATCTGTTGCTAATTAGTGTATGGATGGATACCATTCAATAATTTCAATCATCTTCTATCCTGACAATGTTACTAATGAAGTGGATTTTTTTTGTTTGAATCATCTCTTCAGCCTATTATGCCTATGTTTCGAATTTGTGTTATCGATTTTGTTTAAAACCAGTTTATACCTACATTTATTTAATGACATTCCTGACCTAAGCTTATTATTTTAGTCACCACTTTGTGTTCAATTACACTATTTTGCAAAACCTGAAATTGTACCTATTAAATAAAACTACATGAATATTAATGTAATAAATAAATGTGCTTTATTCTGAAATAATCATCAAATTACATACCCAAATATAGATCTGTGTCATCCAATAAATTTATAATAGTAAAAAAAAAAATTTTATGGTAATTATTATTTTATCGTCAGAATTATAAAGTAAGGACATTCTATTGCGAATTTTCTTATAGATATAATATAGCCCAACTCAAAACTAAACTTACGCCTTTGCCCTAACTTTGTTTACGAAATAGTATTCCTACTTACAATGTCTCTAACAATTTTGGTTACACATTTCCTATTTTACTGAATTGGAACGATATTGTTTTTTGTCTGTTTGTGATATTTGTTAAAATAGGTTTTTAGTTTCGTTTCCAAAATAAAAGCATTATCGAAAAACAAAATAGAGTTTTAATAAGTAGGTATAGCAATATTATAAGTATCCTAAAAAAACGTGTATTATAAAAAAATCTGACCATTACTTTACAAACCCTAGCCAAAAACCAAACGCAAACATTGTAACAACTTAAAAAATAGGTCCATTTAAGTTACCCTCCAAACAGAAAATTTTTAACTACCCTCGAGTTTAAAAAATCTAATCTAGGTTTTAACAAAATTTCTAAAACTTTAATCATTCAACGGATAATCGTCTTCATCTTCTTCTTTGATAACCTGAAGAGGTTCTTCAGACCGAGGAGGTGACTGCTTTCTAGGAACTTGTATCGGAGCACTAGGTATTGGAGGGGGCACGTTTGAGCTTAGGTTAGCCTCCTCTCCAAGTCTTGCCGTGATCCGTTCTTCGTCTATGCGTACAACTTGCACGATATCCTCTGCGCAGCAATTAACGCGGGTGATGCAATCAGTTAAATGGTTCTGTAGGCAGCTGGAAATCGAGATAAGATATTTTAGAAGGCGATCATGATTCTGAATCTCATTGTTCGTCTATTGAATTCTTTGTTTTATGTTTTATTAAAGTCTAGCCTTACATAGGGTATACGTACGTGATCCTCTCATAATTAGTCCTCAACTGCTTGCTAAAGCTCCTCAGTCTCCCGAGCTCATCCCTTAGTTTTCTATCCACTTCATCTCTAGTGAGTTCCCCCACAGGCCTCAGTTTACGGTCTGCTATTCTCGATTCCACCAATCGTTCTTGTTCCATTGTCTCTAAAATATTCTGCTCTGTCGTTGCTAATTCTTCTTGTAGGGATTTGTAATCTCGCACCGCCTGTAAAAGTATCATGAGTGGACTAGCTTCTGTGATTCTGTGTCACTCTTTCTTTTTCTTTTACCTAGCCTTATCCCATTATGAGGGATCGGCTACGACTACGAGTATTAAATACTGAAAATTTGGTGGTGAACCACCACTATTATCTTCTCGAGTCTCTTTTCATTGATACTTAACCCTAAGCACTTCAAAAAACCTTTCATTTTAATAGTGGTATTAAAAATATTCAATAGTCCAACCTCATCCTTCTGCCAATCCAGATCTTGTAATTTGACTTTATTCACATGAAGACGTCTTCTCAAAGCTGAGTCTACTCTAGCTGCGTATGATTGTGCCGCTATTGATAGATGGACTCTTGCACCCCGAACCTGATGAATGACTAAACGATGCGAAGGTACTTCTTATAGAATTCCATAAAAGTCATGAGTGTATTGTACCCACCTGTTGCCTAGCTATCACAGCTTTACTAAGTGCTTGGAGACCAGCTCTCTTCAAAGCGATACATCGATTTTCCCAACGAGTGACTGGTGAACATCTGAAAATAGACCCTTATTGAAAGGCAATAGAGTGATTTGGCTTAAGTGAAGACGGATTTGTGTAGTTGGACATAGGTACGAATTTATTGATTACGGCCAGAAACATACCGTTTCTTCTTCTTCTTTCTTCCATCTATTTTAGTCAGCGACGAAGGCTTATTAGTAACCTTAGCGCAGGATTCTTCCACAGAGAGTGCTTGTTGCTTGTTTAGAATGTCAGCTGCTATTCTGTTCTTAGTCTTCTCGAGAGATTCTGTCTGTTTATCCAGGATAGGAATCAACTTTTCGAACTTTTTTTTCTGATCACGAAGGAAGTCGAACTCCTAAGAAAACATTTGCAAATTAGACGCCCATAATTTATATTGGATGAAGTTTAGAAAGAACTTCTATTGGATCTTGCGTAGTCTCATTTTTCTTTCGTGTTATAAACATGCCTGTATAATAAGGTAAGGTAGGTAAGGGTTATATTTTAAGTCCAACCTGCGTGATAGCTTCTTCCACGCTATCAGACAATGGGCACAGCACCCCTGGGCGGCTGGCTTCTCGCGAATGCATGTCCAACTCATCTCTAAGTCTTGATATCACTACACGCAGGGCGTTATGCTCGTATCGTAGAGTCCCTATTGCCTCATTCAATCGTTTTGTGAGGTCTTCTAGGACCCAGCGCCAAGATGCAATGTCGGCGATCCTAGAATCAACAATGGCGCACAATACGTTCAACTAAATTGATGAAAGGTATAGTTTAGAGTAATAAAAGAAGTAGCCTATGATAGATTTAGAGGCCTATGATTGAAATACCTCTCCTGCAAGCATTTCTTGAACAGATACTCGTTGCTTTCGCGCGCAAAGTTGTTCATCAACACCAGTTCTTGTGTGTCGTTCATCTGTTCCACCACCTTCGCGTTGAGCTTGTCGTTCATGACTCTCAGGTCCTCCAGCCCGTAGGGGCAGCCGAGGTAACCGAAGTCTTCAGTAGACATAGTAAAATTTTGATGATTTTGCATGATTTTCAAATTCGATAAAAAATGGTTCACTTATAGAGGTTATGTTTGGTTGTCAATGTTAATGACACGGTTTGTCTTTTTAAAATAAAGTAGATTTTTGGAAAAGAAGTGTCGAACATATTATTTAAATGTATGATGCTTTTTAGTTGCAATCGAGGATCAGCTGTTTGGCCTAGGTACCAAAGTCTGCTAGAATCTATAGAATGGGAGGTCCAAGTATCTTGTGTCTTACCCAGAGAATTGGAAGAAGCTTCGTTACGCGCGTCTTACCGTTGATTCGGAGATTTCGATAGGTTCATCTTTTATCGGTCTTATTGACAACCTGCTTACCTCCACGGCCTCCACGGCTTTGGTGTCCAATTAACTCTTCCAAGTGGATACAGTAGGTAAAAAAACAGCAATATCTCATCACCAAATTACGTTTAATCAAAAGCTTTAAAGAGTAATTTTTACAAAATGTCTTAATACACCTCTCTTAATACTATGTAAGTAGGTTTAAGTAGCACAAAGTACACCAGCTCTGCTACACTAATGATGCTGAAACCGAGGAACAAACTCAGGAGTCCACCAATTGCACCTGAAAGGAAATCTTAATTTAACGATAGAACCTCGTTACAAGACCCTCTTCTCTCAGCCGGTCAAGTATTCCTAAATGAGCCTTGACCTAGGAAAGGGAAAGGAGTAAGTGGGAGGTTAAAGGAGGCTTTTCCCGTAGGTAAGGGACAAGGTAACTATGACTTGTGCATATGAGTTCTGAATGAAAAAGAGGTAGTAGCATAACATCTGAGGCAATGATCCTCATTGATCTGAGGGTGATCCCAGTAATACCCAGACCAGGGAAAATTACGAAAAGGCCGTTTCCGAAATTTGTCTCTGTCGGGAATCGAACCCGTAACCACCTTTAATTACAATTTCTTTGATAAAATCTCTACCAAAGACTTCCAAACATTACATCCACCAGTTTTCTGCAAATTGCGTAAGATACCTCCCTATAGGGATACCCTACCTTGTTCATCTTGCAGAGGAGCTGTTCCACTTTAAGTATTATATCTCGTAGTAATCAGAATTAGAAATTAATCATTACAACGGCCGTTAGGTCAACATGCCCTGGTACCTAGGTTTTAGTTTAGATAGGCGATATCTTACCCACAAAGTAGTAATCATCGTATTGAGCATGCCGATGTTGACCCAGGAACATGTCATCGTGGAAATGAACATTGATCTGGGTTACTTCACCTCTGCAAACAATATTTAAATACCTAATAGGGAAGGAAGAGTATTAGTTTTCTGTAGGTATATAGCGATGCTAGCTACCTCATCACCACCATCTCGCTACAATCTGTAGACTGTGAACTATAGTTCACGCTGCCATAAACAGATGGCGCTGAGTATAATACTCCAGTACAACATAGGTTGTGAATCGCGATATCAATATTTACGAGGGTCCTCTCAGCGCCATCTGTTGGTGGCGGCGTGAATTGTGGACTGTTGCGAGATGTGAAGTCGCTACACGTATAAAAAGTGGTCAAATTCTTCGTACGGTACCCTGAAACCCTGTGTTCCGTTTTCAAATATTTAAATTTCGCGCCACTCGCCGTATACGTCCGATGTGATAAATTCGTAGTCGCCATTCGTTAATGCGCGAAAAGCATGCACCGCGGCGAGTAGAAAGAGACCGCGACTCTCAACCCCGAGAGTGAGCGAGACGGAACGACGCCCAGCAGGATTCGACAGGAACCGCTCGCGCGTGCACTTCAATTTAGAAGAAAAGTATGCAAAAATCGGGAAGACCATACTCCTGGTCTTCAAATCGCTTGAACTGTTTATAGACGTTATCCGTGAAGTGTCCTAAGTGTTTTCCTCACCAATCATCACCTCATCATCGACGACGAGCGACCAGGGCCCTGGTGAACCGCCGCCACGTGCTGGACTGCTGGGAAACTACTATCCAAGGCTCCCGCCTGGACATCCAGGTAGGTGCATGCTCGTATATCGAACCTTATCGCATCGGCGTATTTAACGTACTTGTTAATACGATCTTTTTTCAAATTCGTACCCAAATGCGACGAGACCATCCATGGTTTCATCACACCCTGATTTAAATACGTAGGTACGATTCGTACCTACGTATTTAAATTTAAATTTCAGTGCTTGAAAATCCCTCTGGGAAACCAGCATTTATTTGATAATTCAGGCATCGTGAAGGAAACTCCTAATATCTAGCTACGTCTAGTGTGTGTGTGTGTTAAGTTTTAAGTAGACGCACCTTCTCAAATCCACCCATTTCCTGGTCTCATCTCCTAAATCTTTCGTCAGATCAGAGTAGAACACTTGGCTGGCGTAAATGACATCATTGCAGGAGGGATGGCAAGACTTTGTCTCTTGCTGCGGAGTACCACTCTCCTCTTCGCTCTCGGCGTAATACGCGTAGATTAATTGTTCTTCTACTTTTGCTGAAATAAGAAGAAAGAGGAGACAATCGATGGAAGACGCTCGAGGTAGAGTACATCTCTACCAAGAGTTTTTACATGTCATGGTAGAGTTTCAGAAGGGCTAGACAAGTGGCTGACGTCTACAAGCGTTCGTTCAAATCGCTACGCTTCATGTATGGAAATGACTTAAGTCACGTGATCTACATAGCAACTTGTTGTTGATCTACATAGCGACGTTTGACATTTCCATACATCGTGAAGTCTATTCTATTCGATTAGCGTTCATGCCACTTGTCTAGCCCTTAATGGTCGAAGCCTACAGAACGTTTTTCTTTTGTTCTTCCTCGTTCGTTTCTCGGGTAACCGTTAGGGGCGTTGTACAAATATTTTTCGTAGCATAAACTCATGTTACGAGTTACGGAACCAGGTAGAGACTAGGTTCTGGTGTTTGGCTTGCGATTAACTTATCGGACGATGACAGGTAGGAAGCTATGGGTAATGAATTAAGTTACCTTCAACTTGAGTTATGCACTCGTAGTCAGATTCCGTTGAACATACACGCTCCTGTATAGAGGTTCCTGAAAATAAGTAGGGTTTATCACTTTAAACAACTGTAACCACTAGAAACTGAAGCTATATAACTGAAACTGTAGACGACTGCTTGATTTAGTAGTGGTTAGTGGTTTAAAACCTCCCCGCCGAGCTAACCGAAGTTGCTGGGACACTCCGAATCTATAGTTCTGACGACAGCGAGCATAGTCTGGCAATATTTATTGATTTAAACCACATACTTGGCCAATTATAGAGCACACAGTCACACATTCTCCGAGCTTCTTGTACCAGCAGATCATGTTTGCAGTTACTGTCTGTATAAAACTCGTAGTACTGCAGTCTCTTCTCACTCTGGAAGAAGCACTGCCGTTTGTATGGAGGCAGGGCACGGAGAGATAAGTCCGTCTTGTAGGTGAGGGGGGTGACCTCGATCGTGGTCATACGGTCCATGGGGAGGCGTAGCACTGTGCTGGTGTAGGCGTGGTCTGTGGGAGAGTTGATTAGAACCTGTAAAACAATTCAAATTTTAATATAACGTTAGTTTATTTGGCCCGGTGACCAAAAGACTTAATTTTTTTTTATTAGGGTAAATGTGATTTGACCGCAGTTAAAAATCTTTCTATTGTCATTGGCTTTGAGAGTCTTGGAGACGCTTCCAGTGGGCCCGATAAGTTTATGGGACTTGTAAATCATTGCAATAAAAAAAATTCTTAATAAATAAAAATTGTCGACTGACGAAAGAGGTATACCGAGTGAAAGCGTCGGAATTGTCGGAAAGGGGCGCTCAACCGACGGCAGTACATGAGAAGATGTATGACTGTGGATGAAGCAAATGAGCTGTGTCAGATCTCTGCATCCAGTTTTTGCCAGCCACTTTTTGTCACCATTCTCCCTGGCAACATGGCGCCCTACACTACACGTTTAAAAACACATCCTTAAAAATGCAGCGAGTATATGCTCCATGGGGTAGAGCCAGCAAAACATATTCCAAAATTAAAACTCACCGTAAACCCCAAACTGTTTCCCTCACACGCGAACTGATGCTCACTATTGTTCAAGAACAGTTCTACTCCCAAGCCGTTTGCTTCGCCTGAAGCCATGACCCTTAGCGGCAGCGTCGTCAGGTCTGGAGGGAACACTTTTGGGTAGCCGTTATCGAGGCCCCATTGTAAGGAGTGTGGTGAGGCACGCTTGTTGAATGACTTCTGCCACGGTGAGGTATCGTTGGTCCTGGGGATGCAAAAGGTTTATCAGCCTCAATGTGGCCGAAAATCTGACCAATGACAATTGGAGCAAGCACGACACTGATTGATTAATCTTGACCTGGCTCAGAACAGAATCAATCAATTGGGGTGTCTCAGATCATTTGAGACTTCGCAGATTTCTTGTTCAAACGGATTTTTTATCAAATAGGTCATGAATTCTAGATAGAGACAAAAGTGCACGTACGTTAAGCGTACATCATCGTAAATTAAATTGTGGACTCTACATTTTGGTTACCATTTATTACAGTGTAGATTCGCCAATACCGAAGCAAAGAAAAGTGTGGTGTTCAGGTACTTTCGGGGGAGGCTGCCGTCACCAACGCTATCAAATTAGTTTTATGTTTAATAATTTATGTATGTTATATGTAACTATGGGCCTAGTCGCCTGATAATAAATGATTATTATTATTATTAAAGAGAAAAACAAACAGTTAATATAGCAATCCAAATACTAACATTCCATTTAACGGCAAACTGTTGAATGCAAAGCACAGGCCGTAATTAGTAAAGATCGGCTGGAACAGATCACAGCATTTCTCCATCTCCCATTTAGTATCATGCATCGCTGGCCAGTTGCAGGCTTTGATGATTTCCGTACACTTTGGGGAACCCTGAAAAAAGAAATAGGTAGGTTACCTACTATGGATGTTAAAATCGATGGGTATAAATATGGAATGAAATGGTAACCCTGGGTAGCTACCTCAATGATAAAGTCTTGCATCATACCAATCTGAACTTCATTCAGTGTCTCGTATCTAAACTTCTTGCTAGACATTCGTGGACATACCAGAGACGCGAAGAACTCTTGTAAACTGAAACAATTTTGCTAAGTGTGTACTTACTCAATTAATTTTTTTTTCGAAGAGCCAAATAGCACGTCGCTTTTTTGGTTCGTAGGAACTAACGACCAACTCTGGAGTTGGAGTTGGTCTCTAAACCCTTGATTACTTGGTGGCTCTTTGCTTATATTATGGCTCCTTGCTTACTTGCTGGTCCCAACTTACATGCTCGCCGAAGCACGAACGGGAGAGCTCAGTTGTAAATACTTGTAAACGCCACTAGCAGTCACCCATCCTAGTGTTTACCGCCACTTGTCTGCTTATTATATTGTGTCTGCATGTGGTCATTCGTCAGATTAATTGACTTACAATTACTAACCTTCCTATTAAAGAAGATCACTAACCCATGTAATTCCGAAACTACAGCAAAAGACGACTTGACATGCAAATGTGGGCAGAGCACCACCGTAGGGAATGGCACCGCCCATATTGGCGTGGGCATGGAGTCGATGACGTTGACGAACGGCGTGGAGGTCCACTTGCAGAACAGCTGGATCATGATCGCCGCGCAGAAGAGGATGCTGATGACCATGATGATGATCCAAGCCGCTTTCTCTTTCACGCTGAATGTTGGCTCAAATATGTACCTGAAAATGGAATCGAAAACATCGAAAAAATCTCGATCATTTAGAATATTTTACCAATTACCTACTATACGCGTAAGGCCAAAAAAATGTTCAGGAATCCTAGATTTATTTTCATATTTTACTTACAATGACTTTCTCTATGTAATACAAATTTGGGGATATGTAAGGTTACTACCTACTATCTTTTTGATAACTAAATAAAAGAGAGTGAGCTCAAAATTATCATATTTATACTTATATCGGATGACAGTTATTGGATATTTCATTTGCATACCAAAACAATCTTTGACGTGCTATCGCTTTAAATTGATGTCTACTTGTAATGTTATTAAGTTGTACATTTATGTTAATATTCCTTCAAATAGATGCTTCACTTACTTGACTCCGTGTAGAGAACCTTGATAGAAGAACTGTTTCAGTCCCTTCATAACTTCTTTGAACCACTTCTCCAACAACCAATTAGAAATCTCGTTATTAACTGTCTTCTCAATATCCTTGTCAACAATGTTATTTTTATTCATATTGATCACATCCGGACCTATGTATTTGAAATCTTTCAAGTAATAATCTCGAAAATATAATGCGTTGATGTTGTCTTCTGCCGATAAATTTCTTGGTATGCTATTATTTTTTTCGTTTATTTTATTTTTGTGAAATTCTACCATTTTGAATGCTTCAGGTGGCTTTAGTACGACTTTGAGTTGAGCCCGTTTTACAATGAGGTCTCTATCTACACAATTGTCTAATAAAGAAATTGCAGTAAGTACTAGTAGATAGAACAGGTGTGATAATTGAAGTGTACATACCTATCTATGTAAATTTTCCGGATGTTTGTCAGTTTGTACAATTTTCCTTAAAGGGGCACCCTCACCGGGAGCATTCGCCTGTAATGTAAATGTAAAATTTAAGATTCGATTTTGAGCATTACGATTAGTGTTTCTCGGAGCATTACGATTAGTTTCTCGGAACTTTCGAGCCACAATTTGCCCTACCTACAATCGTGGCCTATAATTCAGCTTTCAGGACTTTCTGCTTCTTCTAGGTGTATTATATTCAAGTGAGCCATGGTGTAAACGCTAGTCTTAGCCTCTCGTGTATGCAGCAACACATTAATATGTTACGCCATTAACATGCACTTAGCAGTATTGTTGACATTTAACTTTAATCGATGTTAACGCGCAATGGAAGTTATTGATAGAGGAGGGGAAATGTTGAATTAAGTTTCCACGATGGCAAACAATAATTTGTAGTCAATTTAATTAGTTAGTAGGTACATTTTTTTAAGTCTGAGGAGACTCTTTCCTCACCTGACATTAAATATGTTAGAACTCCTTTCCAAAACCTATGTTTCTGATTTCAGTCGCCGTAGTTTCCAAGGTCTGATAGAGGCGATCTGGTAATCTGGAGAGAGATGGTGACACAGGCTTCACAACAAAATCACGTTACTAAGCCACGAGGTAATTCAGGTTTTACCCAGACTTGCATATCGATATTTTCGTTGCCGAGACGAAATTCAGAGCTGTAGTAGTGTACACGATCTTTATTAACTAGTGTTCAAATGTTGATTAATTATTTAAAAAACACGTATAGATTTTTCTTGTTTTTCTTGCCTTTAAGCAAGATGTTAACTTTGAATAAAAATTTGGTCACCCGCCGGCCTTGTTGTCCTGTATTTTGTCCTGTAAATAAGAACAGTTGTAGTGTGTGGAGGTTAGATCACAAATAAGGTGTAGTTACATACGAGGTGCGTCAGGGGTTCGAAACAACCAACTATGATTGTTATTTCAATATAACAAAGAAAATTTAACTTTTCATACAAATGTCTGCTCGTGTGGGAATATGTAAAAACTCCCATCCCGCCGCCGGCGAACTCGTTGATATTTCCATTACCAAGTTTTTGTAACGACTAAAATAAACATGTTCCATTGAAATGTTCAGCAGGGCGATATTTTCACATTTTCACACTCAGTTTCTTTCGGAGTAATATGCTAATTACAATGTAGCTGTAAATCTAATTGTTATGGCTTGGCATATAGTATAAAAATAGTTTTATTTTTTTACACGATTGCCCAAAAAAGGAGTGTATTTATGTGTTTAGGGTTCGTGTATGTATGTATGTGAAATTCTTTATTCCACGATAACTTTTAAATCTCTGAACAGATTCGGATGTGTGAGGTATCGTTAGAATCCTTACATCATTCGGGTAACACTATTATGGGTCATTCCTGCGAACAAGATTCTCGCCGTGATTTTCGTGGTAATTTTAGTTTTTGTGAATTTTAGATAATTTATATTAATAACATAATCTAGCCTTTTATACAAGTTCAAATCTCTATCGCTTTTGTAAATCTGATGATAACTTTGGACAGAATTCAAGGTTGAAGAAAATGGTGCCACGAAACTCATGCAGTACCACACGAAACTCACGCAGTAAATTCCGGGTATTTTTTACGCATTATTTATGTACTTTACTATAAGTTTTGCTCTCTTTATGGTTGTTGGGACTTGTGTTTAATAACAAGAGAATATATAAAAGCACAATTTCTGTTTCTGTATGAATATAAAAGACAAAATATGGGGAAAAAATCTAACATAAACATGTGAGCTGGTTATACTTGATTCCAATGATATTTTCCCTGATTTCTACAAGTTCTGTGTGATATACTACTCCAGATGTCACTTACAAGCTATTTAACATAGTATTCCGTTCGTTTTACCAGAGACCACACTCCCAAAAAGATGTGATATGCAAATTGTTTGTGATCGTTATGCGGCGTCGAACATTGTTATAGAGGTGAAGAAACTAATATGAAATAGAATAATTTAGGTACTCCAAAAGATGTAATGTCTCGTGAAAATTTGAGCCACACTGTGGTCCACTTCTAGCCTTGTCCTCTCCAGATGCTCAAAAACGCATGGAAATAATTTCACGAAGGTGGCGGCCCTTAGTTCTTATATCCCATTTGGACTACCATTTGTTCAGACATCTTCGTAAACGACAGAATTCTAAAGCGATCTCGCGTTTTAAGGAACTTTGTGTTCATGTTTTCTGGAGGAGAAAAGTACATGACCGCGCATCTCTGACTCTTTGGGTCATCTGGGAGCATTCTTGCAGATAATAGCAGAGCCTCAATCAATCCAGCTTTAGGACCAACTAGAGTTCGAAACCAATCCAATTGCCAAAGGTGTTTGACAGGGAAACGTTCCATCTTCGAAATGATGATGATGAATGATGTATTTTATCTTCCCCACTGGAAAAGGTAAAGCATCGATGCTAATGGCGAGTATAGGTGTACTTGTTAGCACTTTCAATTTGCTGATGATATCCTGGTCTGGACTGGAGGATCTCAGCTCTATGTTCTCAATAGAGCTTCCCGTCAGGTGTATCTTAAAATTAAATATACAAAACGAATGTTCTTGCGGCTCTTCTCAATGAAAGCAATACGCTAAAATGTTTATATTAACGATTCATAAGCACTACCTAGGTATGAGCTTTGTCCAGAATAAAATCCGAATCAAAATTAGCAGTACCCGATAAACAAATAAAATCGCCCAAAAAAATATTAAATTAAATTATTTTGTTGCGTTGCGGGTTTAGTTTATCCTCTCTCTCTTCCTGACTATGTTATCCCACATGGTGGTGGGGTCAGCCTTCCTAGACTTTCCCTTCCACTTCGCTCTATTCTCGACATCGTCTTCGGATACCTGACACTCTTTCATGTCCTTTAGCATTACAGCTTTCCGTCTTGTTTTGGGTCTGCCTCTGGTTCTTGGGCTGGGAATGGAAAGTTGTAGTGCCAAGTTCCCTACGTATTCAGGTGGCCTCCTTTTCACGTGACCATACCATCGCAGGCCACTCTTTTGCATCTTGTCGGCGATATCGCGCACGCCCAGGCTTCCTCGCACGTACTCGTTACGAATTTTATCAAGCCTGGTAACGCCACACATCCACCTCAATATTTTCATTTCAGCAACTTGAATGGTATGCACGTTCGTTTGGGTTATGGCCCACGTCTCGCTGCCATACATAAGGACTGGTCTTATGATGGTCTTATATACCATGCCCTTTAGTTTTACAGTCATTCTTTTATCGCATGTAACACCAGTTACTTCTCGCCATTTTAGCCACGCTGCAGCTATTCGGTGCTGAATTTGCATTCTACGTTCCCGGAATTATGCATCATACTCCCCAGGTATTATTCCCCAGGTATATTGATCGCACAAAGTGACCAATTGTCCATAGATGGGAATGGAACTGCTGTCGCTTGGACCTGGTTCGTTAAATCAGATGAATTGGGTCTTTGCTACACTCAGCACAAGGTCACGGCTTGCAACTGGTGTTTCCAAGATAAAAGTGCCTGTTGTAACTCATCACGGCGCTCTGTACAGATGGCTACATCGTCAGCGTATATAAAAGTCCTCGCTGCCGAATTTTGCGCTAACTCCGTGAGTGAATCCAAAACGAGGCAATGGGAAGAGACTCAGTACAGAGCCTTGATGTACGCCTTCTGTGACCGCTATTGGTTTTGTCTCACCCACTACCGTCCGAACCATTGATCTTGGACCCTTATACATGTCGGCAACGTTGTTGATGTATTGTTCGGGGACATTATTCTTCCGAAGGCTCCACCAGATCGTGTCTCTTGGGACCCTATCATCAAATGCCTTTTCCATGTCCAAGAATGCAACATACAATGGTCGGTTTTTGGAGTGATATTCATCAGCAATCGTGTTGAGAGCAAACATCGGAGCGGTGGTCGAAGGGCCAGGTACGACGTGCGGGTTTAGTTAATATTAATAAAAAAATGATATTTTTGAATTTTGTTCTTGTGTTTCCTGGACAAATCACTAGGAAAGACGGACACAGCCATAAGCAATTAATAATGAAATGAGATGACAGTATGGAGCAAATGCGATCAACGCTGAGCTTCACGATACCATGGACATAAACAAATGGCGAAGCATCATGAGACAAAAAAATCATTCCGCGACGGGCAAATCATGAGCGTCAGCAATGAGGATCGCTGCGTGAGGGATACAACCAGTGTCTGATGCCAATATGTACTACATTATGGCACTGAGACGTGTTCATCACATGAAAAATCCTACGAAAAATGAGATGCGTGGTAATTTCATGAGATTCGTGGAGAAATTGCCACGAATCTCATGCCACGAAACTCGTCAAATTAAACATATTTCACTATTATTCTTGAACTTCAAAATGTAGTATAAATTAAATAACACTAAATCATACTTCGACAGCTAAGTAATTCGTATTAAAAACCCCCAGTATCTAAAGTGACTGCAAACAACAATAAATTTTGTCCACAAAACTCCGTTACATCGGCAAAAAAACATGTTTTTTGGACTTTGATACCCTATATCTCATCGCGGAGAGATACACCCTCGATCATCTCTCTGCTGGACTGCCTCGACATGACTGGCTGTCAGTAGTGACATCAAACAAGACCATACATCGTTTCATCGTAGACTTATACATCATTTAGTAATGCGCCGTAAAAATGTGCACAAACGTGTGACCAACACAAATAGCTGTTTAATATTCAAACTAAACAATAAAATATATTAAATTTGTAATCAATAAAAAGAGTATATTTTTACAAATTTTTTGATATCTATAACACGATCCCAACACCATTTACCGAAAAGTTAAACGCTATTGTTTCATGAAAGTGAAGCGTGTGACACAGCGAGAACGGCTAATTTGACCCCGATTTTGGTTTTCAAATGAAGTTTGGATGTATAATTTATTTATTTATGAAATAAAAATTATGTTTTCCAAATAGACAAATGTAGTAAGAAACGAAAAAAATATACTTTTAATCGGTATCTCTGATATGAACAGAGATAAGACTGTGTGACCGCTAAAATCGAGCTTTGCAGGAACCACCCTTATATTATTTTTGAAAAAAAAAAAAAACTAATTGCCGGCATTATGGCTCCATTTTCAAATGTGAAAAAAATATTTTATTTCCTTCAAGTATTAGTAAATATAAAAAAATGCTGGTATAATTTGTTAGGCTACTTTCACATGACAAACACGCAACAATTTTTACATGACTTTCGTATAGAAGTTCCGTCTTCATTCTCGTGTGAATAGATTACCTACTATATGTAAAAATGGCCACATTTCCAATTAAAGGTACCTAGATATAAGTAGACAACAAGTAGTAATTGGTGCGTCTACATGAGCCGAGCGGCGCGCCCGGGCGATCAGTTTTGACGTGTGAAATAACATCAATCTGTGTATCTGATTACTCGCGCATGGCTATTCGGGGGTATGGACGTGACTAGTAACTGTTGCCTATACATGATGCCAATATTAATGTTCTAAAATACCTACCCAAAATGATTTTTAACTGAGGGAGTAACTTAACCCGTACCTACCTAATATACAAGATATTTCCCTAACTTTCGATCTCAACCAATTGATTTAGCAAACGAATACAGAAAGAATTTAAAATATCCAAAGTCGCTAAACCCTTTTAATTGAGCTGTCGTTAAAAGAACTTTCGACTTCAAAGCGAACAAATTGCGGGCCGAACTTGATTTCATTATGGTTTGACGTGACCCCTGAATACCTGACAGGGGTTCAAAATGATAAATCATTAAAGAATATCTATTGGTGGTAGAGCCAATTGACTGCAGCCCATATACGGGCTGTCTCGACCGGGGTAGTGCCACCCTCTCACGGAAGATCGGCGTAAAGCAGCTATTAAAACTGCGTTTCGTACGATGAGTGGGAGAGCTAGAAGCTATATGGTCCTAAACATGGACCAATTACTAAGGGGACTGGCCCTAAGCAACTCGGCCGAGTGGTCGGCCTAGTACTATCATCGACATTAAACGAAGCGAGTAGTTCAACTATTTACCGGTAGATAGAACAATGAAAATGAAAAAACAATGACCACGTTTTTTTTCATGCATATATCTAATAAGGGCACCTGTTTCTTTAGTCTTTACTCTGTGGTCCTAAACTAAGCAACGCTCGTACTATGGGTACCATAATATAGACTGGGGGCGATCTCAGTGACGTCTAGACCAGTCAAATTACGAAAAGCCCGTTTCCGAAATTTGCCTATGGCGGGAATCTAACCCGCAACCACCCAATGCAGTGAGCCAATGATTGTTGTCGGGGTCTTATACAGGTTGGATTTTTGAGATGGGGCAGTAAGGGCAGGTACCTCAACCGTTATAGTTACAGGAAAACGTTCCTAGGAGACCATCCATCACTTTTTAAGATATTCAGAATTGCATTCACAGATTTTGGAAAAATCATCGAAATAATGCTAAAATACCAAAATATTTTTTATTATTCCCATCGAGCCCATTTCATGTAGGGATCAAAAGACTATCGGACCATTTAAGGTTTGAGTACTAGAAATGACAGAAATCGCCAAATCTTTTCTCATAGATTTTGTACTGAAAAACGATTAATCAATTCGAAATATTTTTTGTCCACCCTCGCGAATCTTAATACCGCGATTTAGGATCGTATTTTTATATTGCGTGCACCTAATGCCATCTGTTGGTAGCGAGATGTGAAGTCGCTACATGAGTTAAATTAATTACAGATTGTTAAATTAATTTAATTCAAGTATCAAGACTAGATTCATCGACAAAACAAAAGTGCATATAAGTCGCGAAACCTTGCAAAGTCAAGGATCGCGTTTCAGGACAAAGGACTAGCTTTACAAACAACTCTAACAGAGCCGTAGGTAGCTTTACATCCTTCTGTAATAAAAAAAATATCTAAGTAGCATTGTTTGAATTATTCATAAAATACGATATCTTCTCCAGTCAGCCTGTACGATCGCCAAAAATACAATATTTGAAATAGAATAGGGGTTGATCCTAATACCGAATTTAGCATATTCTTTTTTATATTAACTCAATTCTTTTTTCATGTAATTTTTGTTTTTTTATTCACAATAGAATAAAAAATCAAACATTACGAATAATTAGGTAAATACAAAGATTTTCGCTAGGTATTAAATTTAATGCTTGCTCAAACTACCCACTTATGACGTCACAAGTGTGCAGTTAGTACATTTTTCGAAACTTTCAACGTCTGTATTTTTTCCAGTTTTGTTGTCCAAAATTGTTACACTATGCCTATACAATTAAATATGTATTTATTACATGTATCGATCAATTTCAGCTATATGTAGATACATGTATGTTTAGATTAGTTATTAGTATGAAAAGAGATATGAACACTAAAATGTCATAGGTCAGTAAGATAACTCCATTCAATGCCCAACGAAATTCGACAAACAATTTAACAAATAGTCTATGAACGGAAATAAAATAATAGACACCTATACGATATAATATAATATAATAGAAATATAATAGAAATATAGACGACGAAGCGATTTTGCCACCCTTGTACCTACAGGTCAGTCGATGAGGTCAGTAGACGATTATAAAGGATTTAGTGTTACGTTTAAATTGTTTCCCCATTTAATTTGTGTGAAAATTTAAATTTTAAAATTATGATTGTATACCTAATTTGACAATTTTAAAGTATTGTGATTGACTAGTAGGGATTGTGTTTAAATTTATTGTCGTAATGTCGTCACCACCCTGTATATCGAGAAACAAAATTACTTTGATTGATATATCAAAACTAACATATTGTGGTATACAATGAAAACTAATCTAGAGACTATAATATTCATGATCTCAATGAGAATGATATATTTTCCTATCCACAAATAACTAACTCGTATAGTTTCAATCAACATACTGCATTTAATGGACTGCAGCTCATATACCGACTGGCTCGCCCGGGTTAGTACCGTCCTTACGCAGAATATCGGCGTAAATATGTGTTTCGTTTGATGGATGAGAAAGCCGGAAGCCGAACCTCACATCCCCTCGCTTCCCTCTGTCCCATTCCCTTCAGTAGGGCTAGCACACGCGCTAAAACAATACTTTTATCACGCATTATGTCACACCGAGTTGCTCTCTTAATTAATGCATAGATGAGAATGAGACAAAATCGATTTATTTCTCGTTTTGTCTTGTCATAGCCGACTGTTCTACCACTGCATGTCGGCAACATGCGAGCGATGCCTTAGGTATTACAGTAACTATTTGTCATCAGACGGGCATGCTCCTTTGCTGCCTTTATTGTATAAAAAAATATTCTGAATTAGTAAAGTATCAAAACTAGCAAGTCGCTGTATACAAATAAAACGCATCTTGATACTCATACGCTGTGTTACAACACAGTTATCATCAACGCCAAATGTAGCGCGGTCGTTTGTCAGTATTTACGTGACCCTTATATCTGTTGGTGATAACTTAATTAAAAATAACAATTAATACTATATTCATTGTATTCCGCGTGTTATAAATAAATTGTGAGTATTTTTTTCTATTTTCTAAAATTATTATTGTACTGGATGTTCTAAGACGTCTCAAACGACTGGTGGAGACCTTGGGTGACTATTTTGCTCAACATCAGCATTGCCATCCAATGCGGCAATGCTACGCTTTGCAACATCGCCAATTCAATTCATTTTTCTGATTCTCTGAGGAATCCTTAGCAATTCCGCAAAATTTATGTAAAATAGTCACACATTTTACGCCATTCGTGACCGTTTCACGGAAATTTTGCGGATTGTGCTGGAGGGTTGGAAAAATGAATTGCTTTTGCAGAATTGCTACAACGTTGCATAATGTCGCTATTAGTGTCTCTGGGCACCTCACGGTGGGGTGTTATTAAGCGATTTCTACTAATGGATAGGTTATTTTTTCATTGTTTCTTTTTATTATTCGGTGTTGCATATTCTTTGTTAAGCAACGCTCGGCAAGGTCAGTCAGAGATGGGTGACCATTTAGTGGCATTTGAACTGAGCGTCTCCGTGCTTCGGAGGGTACGTTAAAAGTCGGTCCCGGTTGTTGTCATCTAGGCAGCAGTCGTTAAGCCTTGTCAGAGGCCTGCGGCCGGCTTGAACAACTCTGACACCAGGTTGGCCACTAACCATACGATAAGAAGAAGAAGTTAAATAAATCATTAACCAACAACTATATATTGGTGCTGATTACACTGGTGCACAACTAAACTTGACTAAACGAACTGTATCATCATCCTTCTCATGCTCATAATGTATGAGCAAGAATGAAATATGTTTAGATGTGTCGAATTTAGTTAATTCGTAGCCAACATAATAAGCACTATTGGCTTGCCTTGTGACGTAATGTCCTAACCTAATAATTTTAATTCAAAGCAAATTGAAGCAGCCACAGTCTAAGTAGGTAAACCATTCAGTCGGTCATCGAATTACCAATTGTTTTTTTATATGACTAAGGTGGTAAACAAGAGTACAGCCCGATAATGTTAAGCAGTTACCTTAGCCTATAGATGTTTGCAATACCAAAGACGCTCGTGCGTTGCCAACCTGAAGAGGAGTGGGACAAAATAATAAATAAATAAATAATACGCAACTGTAATAGCTATTTTAAGTCGATCTTCTGTAAGAGGGTGGTACGGTCAGCAACGAAATTCGCCGAACATTCTCAATTTTTCAAATAGCTTGCACACTTTTGTTTTGCATCAAATCCATAATTTTTCTTTATCGAAACAAAATGTAGACATGTTGCTAATGTTTGGTTTTATAAAGGTTTACCAACGTTTGTAGAATAAAGAGTATAACCGATTTGAAAAATTCAGAGTGTTCAGCGACTTTCGTTGCTGACTGTACCACCCCGGTTGAGCCAGCCCATACAAAATTATTATAATTACTTCGGGCTTTCGTCGGACAACTGTATGATTTTTAGACTGTGACGCGGCAGTGATGTCCAAAGCTATTTCGCCTCTATCGTAAGAACTAGAACAAATTTGAAGGCCCATACAAAAATTACAGGGCAAGCTTGGATGTCAACAATAGGTCTGAATTAAAGCATGGTACACCATTATAACATCTAAACTCCAACATTATTTGGAGGGCATGGCCTTGATTGGCATTCTACGAAGATTCTTTCAATAGATACCTACTAGGCTCCTAGCAAAGCTTAGGAAGAGGCATTTTTAAAACTCTGGAAATAATTAGTCATTTACAACTAAGGACATTCTTCCACGGCGCTACTCAAAAGAAACTAGTTGCTAACTTAAATTACTAATGTAATGAGTTGCTAGAATGTATAATAACACTGTTATTGCTATGGTGGCTCGTACATGACGCTACTCAAAAACTGTGTAGTAATTAATTAGTAATTATTAGCACACGACTCGCGCGACTGTTTTCGAGAAACTATTTGAGCGATTGTGTTTTTTTGGAGCTAGGAGAGTTACTAACAGGTTGCGTTCCTTTTGAATAGCGCCGTGGACGGACCACACGCGTCTAGCGTTATTAATTAGTTAGTAATTTTAATTACTAACCAGTTCCGTTTCTTTTGAGTAGCACCGCGTACGAATGGTCTAACAGTATTAATTCCATGAATATACCTTCTAACTCTATTGTTGTTATAAGAGTGCTAATAGTGTTTACTCACAATCTTCTTTATTCCTTTGTACAGTCCTTATGAAGCCATTAGGTATTATAAGCTGTTAAACCGCTGTATAACTTCCGATTAAGACGCGCTCTGTATTCACCGCTAAAAGGGCTGCATTGTAACTATTATCTGGGGCAGTATAAATTTAAGAACAGTATTAAAAAAATATCCATTACTTATGACTATTAAGTATATTGTGAGGCTCAATAATGACCTACAAACCCACGTAAGATATTGGACATTATCCAGGCCAATTTTATAAACAGTGCGCTTTTTTTATATTGTTCTATTAGGTCAATGGTTCTATATCAGTATAATGGGACACCTTTCCATATAATAAATAATATTTCTCTCAGTGTTTCAGCCGTTTTTTCAGTCTGGTTAATTTATTGATTGTTTCAGAAATAATGGCGTCTACTAAAAAAATATTTTTCAGCTTTACGATATTTTTATCTTTGGTCTATAAGTGTAAGTATCTACCTACTTTTCTACCACATGGCCTGTCTATCATAAGGCTAATAGCGACGCTAAGCAACATTGCCAATGCAATTCATTTTTCAGATTTTCTGAGGAATCCTTACCAATTCCGCAAAATTTATGTAAAACAGTCACACATTTTGCGCCATTCGTGACCTTTCACGGAAATTTTGCGGATTCTGCTGGACGGTCGGAAAAATGAATTGCTGTTGCAGAATTGCTGCAATGTTGCATAGTGTCGCTATTAAGGTAGGAGTTCGATGCCGCCGTCAGTCGATCTCTTAGAAATTGAATGCCGTCGTGCTGTCGCGGCAAATGTCATCGCGACAATTTGTATGAAACTGACGTCTGCCGACTGACGTCGGCCGTCTGCCGCTTGCATCGAACTCCTACTCTTAGACCCCCAGTTCGTATACAGTCTTATTATTATTTCATCCAAACAACGTCCAGCTGTGGACGTCTTTCGGCTGAGATGATGATGAAGCGGCATCTTGTGATCTGGATGTTTTACCTCATTCTTCTCTTTCCAGCGTCCGCCATATACTGTTACGACTGCAATAGCGCGAACAACTCCGCGTGTATCGACCCCCTGGAGTATGATGACGAAACTCGAGCCAAGATCATACCAGCTATCCACTGCGAAGCCAACATCACTCGGATGGATCCGGACCTCCACTTCTTTTGCAGGAAGATGGTGCAGACTAGTGAGTTTTTTTATTGGTAGACCCCAAGCTGTAGCCAATGGCTGCGTCTCCTACTCCACCAAGCCAACTAGGCGCCTGTCAAATGTGACGTCACCCGCACAATAAGGCGGTGGCGGTGTGCGGAAGGTGTGGCGGGCGGGAAACCGCAGGCGGTGGCGGGTGTGCGGACGGTATGCGGGCGGGGAAACCGCATTCCATCCGAGCGCCTAGTTGGCTTGGTGGAGTAGTATACAGTGACATGCCGCGCCCGAGCACTCAGTTTTGACGTCGGAATGTCATAGATATAATGTCATAGCTTAAGTGCTTGGGCGAGGAATGCGAGGCATCTGAACACGCCTAATACACACAGCTCATATTCGGGCTGGCTCGACCGGGGTAGTACCACCCTGTGACTTATGTCACGTCCATTTTATGGTAGCCATAAAACTGTCCGTTCACAGTTAATTTACCTCTGATGTTCCTCATTTTATTTTAAGTATATTTGTAAAACGCAAAGTCAGCCTTTAAGGTACGGTGCGGAGCAACGCGGCAGATGACGGACGTCAGTCGATCTCATAGAAATTGAATGCCGTCGTGCCGTCGCGGCACATGTCATCGTGACAATTCGTATAGGATCGAGTGACGTCCGTCATCTGCCGCGTTGCTCCGAACCGTACCTTTAAACTTGGTCTTTGAGAACTGTATATTAGGCTTTATTCTACATAGGTTAGGTTTTTGTACATGACTTACAAAAACCTAATATCGACTACGTTTTTCAAAAATAAATAAATAAGGTAAATAGCAGAGGTAAAACAACTGTGAAGGGACTGTAGTAGGGATGGCGATCTGAGATCGATTAATCGAAGAATCGATTTTTCGGGCCAAAAAAATCGATTTTTTATCTCGATATGTAGTACTGCATCGACTCAGTGAATCGATATTTCACCCTTGAATATCGAAATTCGATTTTTTCTGTTCTGGTAAAAACCATTAACCTGGTGAAATTCATAGTACAAAAAAAAAGAAATCCAAGAAGATATATAATTTTCCATAAATCAACTGTTACGCTTTTTTGTCTCTTTCGCGCACGTACTAACAATCGCTGTGCGAATAAATGCGCAATAATCAAATTCAAGGTCACGCGCGTCTGATACTTTGATATGGTATTAAAAATATTTGTTACTATCGAATTACCTGATTTTACTGATAAGAGATCGTTTATTATGGTATCTTTCTTGTTTTTAATAAAATGATTTTATATTTACATTATAAATGCAAACTTGGAAAAAAATAATCGATTTTTCCGAAATCGATCTTTTAGACCTCGATTTTTTGTGAATCGATTCATCAGGTTACGATTCGATTCGATTTAAAATTCTATATTTTTCGGAAAGAATCGCCATCCCTAGACTGTAGGTGTAATACAAGCATTGCTTATTTTGGGACCATACTCGCGATATTTTGACGCGCTTCTACTCTCATGTTATAAGTCCCATTTCACATTCCAGTCTACCTGCCCCATTACAAGACAGAGCTTCGCGTAACCCGCGGCTGCGGCTGGGTGCCTCATGACAAGCCTTGCTACAAGAACGACCACGCGACCCATCTGGAGACAGCCTGTCAGTGTTTCAGCAGTTTCTGTAATAGTGCTGACAATGAGTCAATGTCAGCGACGATTGTTTTCGTGATGTTGGCAACTTGCTTGTGCTTCTATAGATAAATGTTAACTTAATAAAAGGAGAGTGCTTAGTTAATTGTTATTTTATGTGTACCTAATGTCTATGATTGGATAGCAGCTTATGTGCAAAGTGATCCTGAACATCTAAAGGTACGAGTTCGCAGACAGCGGCAGAGAGCAGACGTCAGTCGGTCTCAATATAAAGGCGGGATTCCAAGCAACGCGGCAGACGGCAGACGTCACTCGATCCTATACAAATTGTCACGATGACACGTGCCGCGACGGCACGACGGTATTCAATTTCTATGAGATCGAGTGACGTCTGCCGTCTGCCGCGTTGCTCGGAATCGTACCTTTTATTGTAATTCCGTCTGCCGTCGCGGCACATGTCATCGCCACAAATTGTATGAGACCGACTGACGTCTGCTGTCTGCCGCTGTCTGCGAACTCGTACCATAAAACGGGCCTAAGCATTTGCGAATGCCATACATTTCTTATAGGTACCTAGAGACTCGCAAATAGAGACTATGTGTAGGTAACTACTAATCCACCAAGCCAACTAGGCGCCTGGCACTTGTGACGTCACCCGGACAAAAAGACGATGGAGGTATGCGGGCGGGAAGACGCATTAGGGTGCGTTTCCACTGACGCGGAGCTTGGCGGAGTGGAGCGGAGCGGCGGACTGTCATTGGCCAACTGTGACGGGCCAAGAGCGGAGTGGAAATTTCGAGCACTGTGATTGGACTATTCACAGTCCGCTCCGCTCCACTCCGCCCAGCTCCGCTTCAGTGAAAACGCACCCTTACACCCGAGCGCCTTGTTAGCTTGGTGGAGTATAAAAACTCATGGTAGAGTCTGTGGTAGAGTCATAGTATTGATACCGGAAATTGTAATACATAACGTATCGCAAATATGAGTTTATTCCGTGCTGAAAACAACAGCCGGACACCCGGACAGTCCGCAAAGCTCCCGGCCCGGACCGCGCACACGGCGCAATGTTTGCTCATTACTTAGTTACTTATTCTGGGATCATTAACGAAATAATGGGGCAATAGGTTAGGCTCTGACATGGACCAATTACTAAGGGGACTGGCCCTAAGCAACTCGGCCGAGTGGTCGGCCTAGTACTAACATCGACATAAAACGAAGCGAGTAGTTCAACTATTTACCCGTAGATAGAACAATGAAAATGAAAAAACAATGACGACGTTTTTTTTCAAACATATATCTAATAAGGGCACCTCTTTCTTTAGTCTTTACTCTGTGGGCTCCGATATTTTTATTGGTCAATTAGACACGTATAACAACCGCTTAGCACAGTGGTTCAAGAGTACGCCGCTCGGCTTACTGTATCGGATGATTGCGGGTTCGATTCCCGCCAAAGGCAAATTTCGGAAATAGCCTTTTCGTAATTTGCCCTGGGCACCGAGTATGGTAGCATTTAACCACTGGAAAACCACTGGTATTGGCTATTATCATCGTGAATTCGTCTTTATAAATCGTAAATGTTGGGAATCGCCATGTTGTCGGCCATCCTATATAGATGGGGAGCCGTAGAAGGGTTTTCTGGATTTACTTCACGCGTCAGATTAAGATAAGGGAGATACCTTACATATTAATAAGAACCTCCAACCAGTATGAGCCTTTAATATTGGTGGGTACGATCAGGGGATCCAAAAAAATAATAGACCATCTTAAAATACTCGAACTCGTCATAAGGGGGATTCATTACTAGCTAAGAAGTGTCAAAAGTTTCAATTTTGCTAATTTGATCGTCAGTCTAAGTAATAGTGTAAGTTTCACTGAACACCCCCTCTGAAAATCTGACGCGCTCGAGTAATTTTGTTTTTTTTCAATTTATCATGTTGGAGCATGAAAAATATCAATATCTGACACACTTGAGTATTTCCATGTCAGATTTTTGAGATTTTTCGACCCCCCCCTCCCCCCTTGGTGAGATTTCGTGAGATTTTGCTCGACCCCCTCCCTCCCCCTCAAATCTCACGTGAGATTTTTCAAAAGCTATATTCTAGAGGAGAAGCATGTTTTAGTTAATTTAACAAAAAAAAAGTTGAAAGTAAGTTTAGTTTAAAAAAAAAACTGAATTTTACCCAGTTTTCTTGCAATTTTACACTGATTTCTTGCGATAAAAAAAATACGTGAGAGTTGCCGAGACCCCCCTCTCCCCCACGTGAGATTTGGTGAGGTTTTGCTCGACCCCCTCCCCCTCCATAAATGCCTCACGTAATTTATGGACGCCCCCTAAATAGTTTCATTCTCCTCACGTTTGTCATCTGTATTATATTCTTTAATCTTTGCTGAGTACTTTGTTAGTAGTACCATTATATTTTTAATTTGCCGTCCGTTGCCCGCGGCGCGCGTCTGATTATCCACGCCGCGTTGTTCTACATTGTTTCAATAATAAAATATTAAATACGCGATGGTATTAAATGTTATTTATATAGCGAGTCGCTTTAGTCTCTGTCAATCTGTTAATGCAAATAGAGACAGACGGTTTTAAATAAATTTCATAACATTTTTACCCAGGTTCATTGAGCCGTCTTGCGAGCGCGTGGCACAAATAATTAATAAATGAAGAATGAATTAATGAATTAATAAATGAATAAATAATTAATGAAGAAATAATCAATGAAGAAGACATTAGTTTTGTGTGAGTGTTCATTAAAATGTGGTACCACGAATATGATTTGGGTATTATAATTTAGGTGGTGGAGCCAAGCTGTAGCCAATTGACTGCAGCTCACACACAGGCTGGCCCGACCGGGGTAATAACATCCTCTCACCCATCCAACATCCCCCCTTCCCCTCCCTCCGTCCCACTCCACTTCAGGTCGACAACGTGCAAGCGATGCCTATGGTATTGCAAGCATATCTAGGCTCCGGTAACTTCTTAACATCAGGCGAAAGGCCACCTTAGCCTATGCACATAAAGAAAAATAAGTTTATTACACATATTTTATTGTAGACTCCTATCCCTGTATTACAACAAACCTGACTTTATTTGAGTTTATTGTATAGATTCTCACTTGGAATGTATTTGGGTGCATCTTCATGAAACATGTTTACAGCTACGTAAGTGTCAGTCAATTTATTTTTTCCCATAGTTCATTGGTACTCTTTATTTGTCATACTCATGGGCATCACATAAACAATGAAACAATACAGATATATCGACTCAGATTTATTTCAATAAATAAGAACATTATAAACAGTATAATATAATTGTACATTAATAAATATTTGCCAACATTATTTCGCGGATTTTAATTTTAAAGGACAATTAAAATCCGCCCAGCCTTCGAAATAAGTTTGGCGTTACTACATTTTTAAACAGATTTTATTAAGTACTAAACTTACTTAACTATTAACTTAACAACAATTTGACGGTCTCGTTCCATTTACATTATTACAATTAATAATTGATATTTTATAATTAAATTAGATTTGAGGTATACCTACAGATAGTAAGGGGGTGTAACTATCATTTGTCAGATCTAATTTAGTGTATGATAGAACAGAATGGACGCACAATGCATAATAATTTGAAATCGATATAGAGGTGACAATAAGTAAAATAAAGATTGTTATCGTATAAAAAAAGGTGTACAAGAAACGTAATGAAACTCTGCTTATGCAAAGTCGCATTTTTAAACAACGAAAGCGTCATATCTACTCACATTGTTTAATCTTATGGTATGATGACCGTAATGAAAAAAAGCTTTTTGTAGGTAACCTATTACTTGTATATAGCAGAATTAAACTAAACAAAACGCTATCGCAATGTGCATTTAGTATCGTTTAGTTTAAGTTTAGTATCATTTTAGTATAGTTAGTATTCTAGTTGGTGGGTATCGGATGTCGGTATTGCAGCTGAGGGTGCAAGTGAGTTAGTTTACTAAGGTGTGCCTCTTCTTTCGTTCCTCGTGCAGTGGCTCAGTCTGTTCTGGTTCGCTGTGGTCGCTATTCTCGTTCTGAATCGTGATTTCTGGTGACACAAACAAAATACGAATATACCAAAACGAAATGTTATAAAAATTGGTCATAAGATTTTAACACCCAATCTACATTGGACCTCGATCAGAATCGCAGCTATTGAAAAATACGGATCGATGAAAAATAAATAGTATACCAAGCCAACTAGGAACTTGGATGGAATGCGGCTTCCCCGCCCGCATACCGCCCGCACACCCGCCACCGCCTGCGGCTTCCCGCCCGCACACATCCCGCACACCGCCACCGCCTTGTTGTGCGGATGACGTCACATTTGACAGGTCCCTAATTGGCTTGGTGGAGTAGTAAATACAAATATCGCCAGAATATTACACCAATTATATGACCCCAACTAAGCAAAGCTTGTACTATGGCTACTATACAATGAACTGGGGCCAAACTTAGTGACACCCAGACTAGAGCAAATTACGAAAATGCCATTTCCGAAATTTGTATCGAGGGGAATCAATCCCTCAACCATCCGATGCAGACGGCCTACGCTCGAACCATTACGCCAAGAAGTCTTCAGATCATCATCATCATCATCATCATCATCATCATCATAATCATCATCATCATCATCATCATCATCATCATCATCATCATCATCATCATCATCATCACCATCATCATCACCAGTACCTATCATTATAAAAGGGCTAGTTACCGTCTTCGTCGCTCTTATAGGACCTGCCGAGTCTGGGTCCGAACCACATGCCGGGGCTCTCGGTGCGACGCACGCCGCTCGGCTGGTACTCGTGCGCAGCCTCCCCGCGGATCAACGATAGATCGCTGCGCCCGACACGTGGGAACGCGTATAACTGCCGCTTTTCCGCTGGCTCGTATTCTAGAGAAAAAAAAAATTGTACAGTCGACATCAAAAGTAGCTTGGTATATCAAAATATGCCATACATATTATTATGATGTGTTTAACAATGTGATTCAGATTTATCTCATTTTAAGATGACGTTAATTGACAGCTGAGAATTTGAACCTTATTTGTTCTAAAAAATTTACAATAGCACCTGTCAATTTACTTCGTCTAATTAAAATTTCGAGTATAGATTACCTAAGTAAAGGTCGCTTAGTGGAAGTTGCCATGTGTTGCGCGACGCTCGGCCGACTCGGGGGAATGGGTATAGGTTCAGAACTCCGTCCCGTCGCAGCTTAGTACTGCTGTCTGTGATGTAGACAGAAAGGCATATTAGACCATATACCGTTACACATAAAACACTATTTCAGCTGACTCTACATTCTCTCTGAAATAGCGCCGTATGTAGTAATCCACACCTATAGAGGAACAGATGTGTGGCCACGAAAATCCGGGATAATACCTCATTAATATAGACTCTACATTCTCACTGCCTTTCAGACATATTTCCAGCACTACGGCTTGCCACATCTCTACCTGTATCAAAAGAAAAATAAAATTCCTGTTGTAAACACATCTACCTAAACTATGCACTCTCCTTTTCTTGAACGAAGACCTCCTCGACTACTTGAGAGCTTAATAAAATTATCACAAATAAAATTAAATGCGAATGATATCTACAAAAATATTTCCATATTATAGGTTTAAAAATAGCCCTAACTTTAGGAAGGGACTGTCGGTTGCGTAAATTGGCTGATAGATAGCGTGCACTCCACCCTTAGATAATCTCGGAAATAGAGGAACCCTTGCTATTGGTCACAATTACCATCTTGAGCCCTGTGCATACAGGGTTGAAAGCTTTTAAAATTGTTAAGTCTCAAAAAATGTTAAAATTCGTCATAAATTGTTTCCACCCTGTATATTTGCGAAATCAATTAATTATTTAAATGTCACATACGCACGTAAGTCACGTTATGACATTGATAGTTGCGTTTTGTTTCTACTTTCACTTTACATAGGTAGGTACCTCTATAAATAATTTAAAAAAATAAAAACACTTTTTAGTTCGTTTTTGGCAGGGCAGTCGTGTTTTTATTTTTTTTAAATTATTTCTTTTTATTTTATGCATTTTAGTGACAGCAGCCAAAAATTTAATGTTTGTTTTACATGTACACCCTACCTATGTTAAATTATGCCAATAAATGATATATTTTTGAAATGTGCACATCAAGGCCTTCAATTTGATATCCATATTGTAATAATGGAAGAAACATTTTTTTTTTTCACATTTGAATTTTGAGCCATAATGCCGCCATATAGAATTTTCAAAAACAATATACCCAGTGTTACCCGGAATGATGTAAGGATTCTAACGATACCCCATATATCCAATTCGGTTCAGGCATTTATAATTTATGGTGGAATAAAGAATCTCACATACATACATACATACATACATGAACCCTAAACACATATACACTCCTTTTATTGGGCAGTCGTGTAAAAAAATTTTTTTTTTTCAACAAATAAAATGACTTTATTTAATATAACATAATTTAAAATGAAGATAAAATAATATAAAAATCTACCCCTAATCAAATAAAATAAATTAGTAGTAGCGTAGATAATCACAAATTAGACAAAGCACGGGTATTAATTTCCTACTTACAACTATAAAAACTATACTCTCTTTATCTGTTTTAAATTTGAGTTTCGTTTAAGTATTTAGCGGATGGTCTCTCCGTCTGCATTTAAGGCTCCAACCGACTGACTTAAAACACCGCGTATATAATTCATTCAAAGCTAAAGCAAACTTTATTCACTCCTGTACA
Source organism: Drymonia ruficornis (assembly GCA_947859195.1). Taxonomy (NCBI): domain Eukaryota; kingdom Metazoa; phylum Arthropoda; class Insecta; order Lepidoptera; family Notodontidae; genus Drymonia; species Drymonia ruficornis. The sequence goes on along the minus strand of OX401925.1, from coordinate 4,455,064 downwards.
GCACCCTGAGGGGCTAGCCAAGTGGCATGAACGCTAATCGAATAGAATAGAATAGACTTCACAATGTATGGAAATGTCAAACGTCGCTATGTAGATCAACAACAAGTTGCTAAGTAGATCACGTGACTTATGTCATTTCCATACATGAAGCGTAGCGATTTGAACAAACGCTTGTAGACGTCAGCCACTTGTCTAGCCCTTCAGGCACTTTACCTAAAAAAATATCTAGTCTCCGTTCACAGTTATTTTACCCCTGACATTTCTCATTTTATTTTTGTAAAACGCAAAGTCAGCCTTTAAACTTGGCCCTTGAGACCCTGAACTGTAGATTAGGCTTTATTCTACTCGCTACATGACTTATAAAAACATAATATAGACTACATTTTTCAAAAATAAATAAATAAGGTTAATGTCAGAGGTAAAATAACTGTGAACGCACTATACCTACGCTTGCGCGTTTGACATTCCTGCGTTTGCATTCGGTTGGAGCTAAAATTTATTAATAAATTTAAATCAAAGGATTGATTTAAATTTATTAATAAATCAGTGTCACCTCACTATTGATATGCCACTCGATAGCAACAGCGTAATCAAATTAGAAACTATTTTATGAGCAAAGTTCCACTCGACTTAATTGACCAAAATTAGTTTGTTATTGTGGGATTATGGCATGAAGAACATAGGTAGAGTCTTGTAGAGCAGCTCTACCATGAATTAGACGTTGGAGTAGAGTCGCTTGTCACTAACGTCTAAGTTAAATACTTAGCAATGAAACTGAAGTCATCATCTGCATCGGAGTTACGCATTCTTTTGCCTACTAAACATTCAAACTCATTTTTTTTTATTCATGTGAGCTATATGTAGAGCTATATGTAGAGTTTATAAATCACCAAAAAACTATATTTTAGCGTTACCACCGGTTGTAATGTTGTTTCCATTGAGAAGAGCCGACAAGAAAAATACTCATCCATCAGTAATGAGCAAAGAAACATATCGAGACGGTATACATACAAATAAAAGGTGCATGCATACAAAGGTGCCTACATACAAAAAAATGGCGCTCATAAAATATGTATTTTACAATATTAACTAAATAAATATCAATAGCAACTCTATTCCTCGAAACGGTTTTATAATCAGACCGGTTTTTTAATAGACAATGCTTGTAATCGACGTTATGACTATATTTCATACCTTAACTTCCCATATTCCTCACCCATCAATGATGGCCCATCATCTAGCTAAATAATTCATAACGCGCATAGCAGGAGTAAAATGTTGTTGTTAGGGTAATCCCCTAAACCGCTTAACTCACAACTTATCATTGCTTGTGTTGGGTAAGCCGGAACGTAATTCAGGAGTGTTTGCAAAGTTATGGTTGAAGAGTAGGTAATCTAAATTGACTTATTGATTCAAAGATCCACGAAAAGACGTTTCGACGATGTTACTTTTTTAGAGATTTTAAAAATGTTGTACACCCCGATAACTTTACCATAGAAAAAAAGTTACAAAACAGGAAAATGCAGTTAGCCTTTAAAAGAGTTAATAGATTTGGGGTTTGTTTTCTGATATAGTTACCTACGTTTTTTTTCAAGTTAACATTCTTTTATTAGTTACCAACCACAGAGTAAAGACTAAAGAAAGAGGTGCCCTTATTAGATATTTGTATGAAACAAAACGTGGTCATTGTTTTTTCATTTTCATTATACTATTTACCGGTAAATAGTTGAACTACTCGCTTCGTTTTATGTCGATGTTAGTACTAGGCCGACCACTCGGCTGACTTGCTTAGGCCCAGTCCCCTTAGTAACTGGTCCATGTTACCAACACATGATCTTATTATATTTGTTTAGAAGTCAAATACAATGACGAGCCTTTAAAAAACCTGACTCTACATCTCAAACAGCTCAATTTAATTAGGCATCCTCATTTTTGGAGTACCTAATAATCCCAATCATCCTAAAGAATAGTAGTAAAACCCAAGCAAAATACAAGAAACATTTTATAAAAAAGATTATGCAAAGTCTAAAAGCATTTGCAAGAAAGTTGCAAATGTAAAATCGCACGTGCCTCGCCTCTACTCGAATCCATCACTTGATTCGGTGCCGTATCCCGGACGAACTCGTAAAGGGTGGATTGACGATTCATTCTTTCAGACAGTGAAACTTTCCACTGCCTTATTGCAAAGATTAGAATTATACAGGTGTAGGATTCAACCAATTTCAATAAAGGATGCTCAAATATATAGGATAGCGGAAATCAAGCTCTGACAAACTCCTTTGCCGTACCATGCGTAAGAGTTAGAGCATAATTGATGGAATAAGGCGTAACTTTGCGGAAATCCATTGTTAAACAATTATAGAGAGGGACCCACCAGGTTGGGCTAACAATCAGAAGGTCCCAGGTTCGATCCCCGGTGGGGCATGCACCAATGGATGAATTTTCATCTATGTGCATAATTTACAGTTCGCTGACGGTGAGGGAAAACATCGTGAGGAAACCTACCTATCCCTCGGGATTAGGTAATAGTCAGTTCCTGTATACACGGCGACAAGGTTCACCACCTGTCACGTTGGGTTCTGACTATCTGGTGAAACGTGGGCTTTGAGTTAGTTAATACCTCCACAATGTGGTGGTGTATGGTCACTCAAGCCTCTGACTACCCCCGAATGGGGATAAAAGTCGTGACGTTACATTTTACCCACCACTCACACTCGGAATTGTCAACATCCAATATTATAAACCAAATGAATTGATCGATAATAGAAGAAGCCAACAAGACCTAACTCCCTGTCAGTCGAGAGTATGTCTGTCATGAGTCATGGACCCTAAAAATTTACAATTCTCCGCAGACAAAGCGAATCCTAAATAAATTCGACACGTGTTTCGCCTCTAAACGAGGCATCCTCAGGAAAGCTGGACTGCGACTGAGCTGAGTTAGACATGTTAATACCACCTACCCGCACTGGGTCAACCTGGTGGATTATGGCCTATATCCCCCTTACTCCACTCCGCTCTCCCTTTTATTAGTGTCTGAACAGTGAACTACAAATAGTCACCATATTATTGAAATTTAATATTCTAATGCTGCCACCAGTGTTTGTAAGATCCTATAAAATACAGGTATATTTAAGTGGATACTCACGGTAAGAAGTCGCGATGACTGAAGACAGTAGGAACAACGCCACGACGAGCCTCATTATTGACTGCATGATGTCTGCAGAAGAAAAACCATCATTAACATTATTATAATCACACACACATACGTCACGACTATTATCCCCATTCGGGGGTAGTCAGAGGCTTGAGTGGCCATACACCACCACATTGTGAAGGTATTAACCAACTCAAAGCCCACGTTTCACCAGATAGTCAGAACCCAACGTGACAGGTGGTGAACCTTGTCGCCGTGTATACAGGAACTGACTATTACCTAATCCCGAGGGATAGGTAGGTTTCCTCACGATGTTTTCCCTCACCGTCAACCAATATAAACACCGTATTATAATCATATAACTAAATACCTCTCAGAAGATCGGCGTTAAATAGCTAATTTAGATGCGTTTCGTACGATGAATGTGAGAGCCGGAACCCCAAACGCCTCCTCTTTCCTTCTCCCTCAATTCCACTTCCCTTCAGATTCCCTTTGACATTGCATACACCTAAGTGTCATAGCATACCGGGACGCCATAGCGACGTCTCGCCGGCCACGTATCCAAACAATTTGTATTGACTGGCGACGTCGCCATTCCGTCGCCATGTGTGTTACCTCCCATACATTTCAATACGAATAGTTGGCTACGGTGGCTGGCGACGTCGCCTTGGCAACCAGGTGTGTTATGGCCCTAAAGGCTCCGGTAACTGTTTAGTTGCATAAAAAAAACTGCAATCACGGAGGTCAACACTGTTTTAAGGTTTTTTTACTCATCGATAAATATTTGATTGCCTTATATAATATTATTCTTGTGTTAGGGTACGTTTCCACTGACGCGGAGCTGGGCGGAGTGGAGCGGAGCGACGGACTGTCATTGGCCAACTGTAACGGGCTAAGAGCGGAGTGGAGATTTCGAGCACTGTGATTGGCCAATTCACGGTCCGCTCCGCTCCACTCTGCCCAGCTCCGCTTCAATGGAAACGCACCCTTATTCTTGTGAGCCGAGCGTAGGCCGCTCGGATCACTGCATCGGGTGGTTGCGGATTCGATTCCCGGCAGAGGAAAATTTTGGAAACAGCCCTTTCGTAATTTGCCCTGGTCTGGGTGTCACTGGGATCGCCCCCAGTCCATTGCATTATAGCCATAGTCTTGCTTAGTTTTTTTTATAGGACTGCGGTGGCAAAAAAGCGTACGGCCCGCCTGATGTTAAGCAGTTACCGTAGCCTATAGATGCTTGCAATATTAAAGGTATTGCTCGCACATTGCCGACCTGAAGGTGAGTGGAATGGAGGGAGGGGCAGGGGGGTTTGGGCTATCGGCTCTCTCACTCATCGTACGAAACGCAGCAGTAATAGCTGCTTTACGCCGATCTTCTGTGAGAGGGTGGTACTACACCGGTCGAGCCAGCCCGTATATGAGCTGCAGTCAATTGGCTACAGCTTGGCTCTACCACCTTAGTTTGAGACCATACAGTATTATTGTTTTAAACTTCTCAACTGATTAATAATTAATACCAGCTTCATCCAGAGTAATGTGGGCTATAGCAAATCCCAACTCAATTAGATCATAATCTAAACGTATTTAAACATTCAGCAGTTAACGATTACCGCGTCGGTTTATCTTTGATCTTTTCATTAAACTTAACATAATACATCTCAATATTGTTAAACTTTGATTACCTACCGCCGATGTTAGAGATTAACTACCTACTTATTCTTCGAATAGCTTCGGCCGGGATAAGTTCAACTATTTTTGAACTCTGCTAAGAATTAGAATTTAACATTATTTCCTTCGAAATTCAAATAACACTGGAATTATAAACCATAATATTATTTACCTATTATTAAAAAAAATGTTGCTTTAATTTCTCACTCCTTGGCCTGATCCTCCCCTCAATACAAGGGGGGTCATACTAGATGTAAATATTTATTTGGTAGTTGAGCACAGTCGACTGCACGTCATGGAGACATTTCCAATATAAGCTGAGCTTTCTGTACTATTGACACCCGTAATTAAGAGGGCTCAGCTTATGTTGGCAATTTTACCATACATGTGCAAACGACTGCATCTATTTTCAAGACTTCGAGACACGTTTTGAAGATTCTACAAGTCCACTACATTAATCCAAAATTGTTAATTTGCTTAAATATGTGTTATATAATAATATTATATTAACATGATACTCTATGACTGGAGGGCATACACATTACATAAACATTAAAACATTAATTAGATCTGAAGATATTCTAATTCTTAGCAAAATACCTAACAGGGTTCCTAGGCCTTCGATCAGAGAATATAGTATGATATTGGCACATACAATAGAAAGTATTGTACTTATATATTTTTATACGAAAATACTATGACACAGCAAAAAATCGGTCAATTTAAGAATAAGTTGAATCAAGTTTCTGGTGAAACTGTATGCCGCGAGCGTGATTGTTAGCGAGTAGTTTCGAGTTAGTTTACCATGGTATCAACCTACTTCCAAGATATTTCCCCTATCACAAACAAAACTAGACGCCTAAACTGTGATGAAATTAAAATCAAATATGTTCTTAGATTAATAGCATATTATCGTTTTAATGCACTAACAGGAATCACATATCTGGTATTTATGTAAATCTTCATCACTTGCATAATTTACTTTTTTGACGGGCCCGTTGGCGTGGTTGGCGTGATGGCGCCTTTCACGCTGCAGGTCGTAGGTTCGATTCCTACCCGGGACATGCTTTGTGTGCATGAACATGTCTGCATGTTCCGAGTCTGGGTGTATATGTATATGTATGTATTTACAAATAAAAAAAGTAGTATATGTAGTAATATCAGTTATCTGGTTTCCATAGTACAAGCTCTGCTTAGTTTGGGATCAGGTAGCCGTGTGTAAAAAATGTCCCAGGATATTATTTTTATTATTTATCATAGGTTAGGTAGTTTCATTAGGAGGAGGTCGTAGCCTAGTTGGTAAGACACCCGATACATCGGCGCGTTAGGCCACGTTCGGCTGACTGACAGACTGAAAGCCGACCCCTCATAATGGTATAAGGGTAGGAAGAAGAGGTAGTTTCTTTAGGTACCTACTTATAAGGGTCATCACAACTTAGTTAAATAGTTTGGGCATACCTTGTACTTATCCCGTGATTATATTAATCATATAGTTATTTTGGTTTGGACATTAAAACTTGGTGCTTACGAGTAGTTTCAAGAGTTCAACTTTTGTATGGGCACCAATTTATAGATACATATACAGGGTGAATTTGAACTCATGGGCGTCCTTTTAAACGGTGATTCTACACATGATTCAGAATACTTAGGTAATATTAATCAATAAATAAATTGACAAAAAATTATTACCCCGGTAAGGAATAACAGTTAACGGGTTTGCTTACTCGAGCAATATTTTTTCATCAATAGATGTTTTATTTATTTTCCCAAAATATTCTGACTCATCTGTAGAGTCATAGTTTAAAAGGATGCCCATGATTTCAAATTCACCCTGTATAGGTACCCCCAAAATAGAAAATTCGGACGGACTTACATTGGCTTTACAAAACACTTCTGTTCATAAAAAAACGCTTGGTAAAACTGGCTTAGTAGCTGGTTTGTAAACTGGCTAAAAACCTCCATATAAACGGTACATTTTTGTAAAAATAAATATTCATTTTACGGTATCTGAATAAATTTGGAATCCTGGGATAGCCAGACAGACACGTGTGACTAAAAAATTAAGTACTTAGGTGAATCATGCATAGAATAATTAAAACACTTGTAACTAAAAAAAAACGAATTTTAGTTGGTACATAGGTAGTTAAGTTTTACGTGTAAATAAGTACCTATAAGTAATATATTTATTTTAATTAAACAACTAACATAATTTTGAAAAAATTAACCCAATTTTTACATAAAATGCGAAATTATTAAATATTATTTTATTCAAATACACTTTTCAGATATATAATTTACTATATTTTTCATGTAGCAATTATTTGCATAAAAAAAACTTATTATATACCTAATAAAAGAATTGCAAGCAAAGAATAATCTTTTCATTAATCATTTAAACTTTAACTGAAAATTATTTTATGTTTATGTACCTATTTTTTATTTTCACTACCTACGCACTGTTAAAAGGGTAGTGTAGTTAAACATTGAGTTAGTTAGTGTCAAAAGTAGAGTTGACTCACTCACCTGTACTCTCCACCTGTTGCGTCTGGAATGCTGTGCGGTGATCTCCGCCGGCTATATATACGCCGCTAGTCCTGAGCCACAGTGGTTCTCAAACATTATCTTGTATTACAGGGGTACCCCGTATCTGTAGGCATGTGATTACTTCATCAATTCTTACCTGTCTCACAATCCCGTTTTGACAGATTTTCCATACAATATGACAATATAGAAAATCTATCAAAGCAGGATTGTCAAATAGGTTTTTTGATTAAAAAATACTCAAACATTATAAATAATGTCATCTTTAATACGGGTATAATTCTACTTTAAGTACCTATAGTGCGCGACAGGTCGAGATGACATTCGGGTTATGAGCTTTTTGCAGAATATAATCCGAATCAAAATTCGCAGGACCCGCAACGCAACAGAATAATGTAATTTAATAATTATGTGGGCGATTTTAATTGTCTACCGGGTCATGCTAATTTTGATTCGGATTTTATTCTGCAAAAAGCTCATAGCCCGAATGTCATCTCGACCTGTCGCGCACTATACCTATATGTACTAAGTTATTTTTTTCATACAATTCAAAATGCTTAGTGCTTATTGGTAAATGGCAACTGGCTTGGCGAATTGTAGTTTTACAACACTGAACCAGTCTGCTCCTTCGGGGAATACGGGCGTGATGGTATAAAAAGTGTTATTTTTTTTACAGGCTACAGTAACCCTGATTAAGTTTAATATTATTTCAGTACCTACTTACTAATAGAATTAGTAGTTCTTTTGATAATAGGAATGAAATGAATGAATGAAAAAAGCAAGGAATTAATATTTTTACTACTAAATTAAATGATATCTTCACCTAACTTTAGAATAAAGTTTATACTAGAACGAAGGCAAATTTACCACATTAACCGTTGCATTACAAATAGCATTTTAGTTGTATATTCGCCTCTGTAAATCAAAATGTATTAAAATTTATTTGCGGCTTCACAATAGAATGTAAACAATATTTAACAGCTAAGCAATATTCACTATCATCGAAAACTTTGAGCATCGCTGTCGGCTTGGTAGCGGAATCACGTCCGCTGTGTTTAAAGATAATTCATTTACGTTTCACCCCCGCAGCGGCCGCCACCCCACGCATATTCAACACAACTTTTGCCCATTGATGGGAAATTGAGGTAACAAAGATATTACCGAGAAAGAGGGAGACATGTCCTACTAAACGGAGTACATGGACACAGTACGACTCCGTTGTTAGAAAATAATGTTGAAAACAAGTCGGTACTGCCAATACGGCTAATCTTCTGGTAAATAACACGTATACCTCTAAGTTGATTGTCGAATTACTAGTGCGATAACAGATATGTGAATGACATTGCATGTAGTGGTGCGCTGAGCACAAGTATGATTGCAATGTTAGGGGGTACCATATCTCCTAAAATAATACATCAATGGGTAAGTATAATCATCATGGAACGTTAAAAAAATTGATGTCTGGATGTTAATGGGCTCGCCCCCAGTCCATTGTGCGATACCTTTAATGTAGAGTCTACATTATTGCGTCGGTAGAGTAAGGAACCCTATCTATACAATAATCGAAAAAGCAAGTTTTTTAGATTGAGGTGGCAATCGGCTATCAGTTTGTACCTTTTCATGGCTGAATAAATGTCTGACCGTGTCTCTCTGTATGTTTTGACATAGTAAGACTAAGGGCCATAACACACCGGGTAGCCATGGCGACGTCGCCAGCCGCCGTAGCCATCTAGTTCGTATTGAAATGTATGGGAGGTAACACACCTGGCGACGGACTGGCGACGTCGCCAGTCGGTCGCCAGGTGTGTTACGTATTTTCTATTCTTCATTATATTATAATTTATATGATGTATTATATACCTAATATATATTTCGCACGTAGGTATGTCTTTTACTGGTTTATTTTATTAGATATATTTTCTAACATTTTTATTATTTATTTTCTATTGGGTAGCCAGTGCTTTGTACGTAGGACCCATTGAGGAGGGTTTGGCTGAAAATCAGCGCTGGGTCCCGGTCCCCTCAAGCACATGCTGAGCCAGATTCCTTTTCGGCACAGTTCGCATTGACTTTTTATATATTTTTGTTTATGTTCTATGTCTTGCGTGTTGTGTAGAATAAATGTTTTTTCTTTCTTTCTTTCTAATAGTTGGCTACGGTGGCTGGCGATATCGCCATGGCTACCCGGTGTGTTATGGCCCTAAATCGACCAAAATTACTACTAGTCCTACTGGTAAGACTAGCCGGTAAGACAACTAGGAACGGCCGGATTATTTCTAAATAATTGAATCAAATCTTATAATGCAAGATGAACGAGAGTAATGCAAGCTGAAATAAAACTTTTACGGTCACTTTATGGTGAAACATATTCCCCGGAAGCACCTTTTGATGTTACGATACAACCTTATGGTTTTAATTTTCATAAGTAAGCACGTACCTTGCAAGACTGCGAGTTCGATATTCAGCCCCTGACTAAGGTAATCCGACTCAGTTGTCAATGAATCTTCAATGAATCGATACCGATATAAATATACCATGTTTTTCAAAAGTACGAAATAATAATTAAACTACACATGCGGGAGCTGATATGGACTTAGATGCTTAATGAAGACCGAATATACGCAACTATACTGGACCGCAAAGAAAAAAGGTCGGTTAGAAAATCTTCAATATCATAACCGCATTTTTATTGTCTTTACATTTATCTATATCTATATCTATCTATATCTATACTAATATATAAAGAGGGAAATGCTGACTGACTGACTGACTGACTGACTGACTGACTGACTCATCAACGCCGAGCCGAAACTACTGAAGTTAGAGACATGAAATTTGGATAGTAGATATATTTTGTGACGTAGACAAGCAATAAGAAGCGATTTTAGAAAATTCAACCCCTAAGGGGGTTAAATAGGGGATGAAAGTTTGTATGCAAGTTCGTCATTTTTCAAGTTAGAATTATGAAAATTTGTGTTATGGTGTCTTTTAAAAAATAAAAAATATGGTTTTCGTTGTTTTTTAATATTCAACCCCTAAGGTGGTAAAATAGGGGATGAAAGTTAGTTGGGAAGTTTGTATAGATGTTCGTCATTTTTGAAGTTAGAATTATGAAAATTGGTGTTTAGGTTCATTTTTAAAAATAAAAAACTTGAATTGCTGCGTTTTTGAAAATTCAACCCCTAAGGGGGTAAAATAGGGGACGAAAGTTTGTATGGAAGTTCGTCATTTCCGAGGTTAGCATAATGAAAATTAGTGTTTAGGTTTCTTTTTACGTATTAAAAATAATAATTTCATCTTTTTTGAAAATTTAAACCCTAAGGGGTTAAAATAGGGGGTGAAAGTTTGTATGGAAGTTCGTCATTTTTTGAACTTGGAATTATAAAAATTGGTGATTAGGTGACTTTTAAAAGATAAAAAATATTAATTTCAGGGTTTTTGAAAATACATCCCCTAATGGGGGTAAAATAGGGGATGAAAGTTTGTATGGAAGTTCGTCATTTTTGTAGTTAGAATTAAGAAAATTGGTGATTAATTGTCTTTTAAAAAAATAATAATAATAGAGTTTTTGAAAATTATACGGGGTATGGGATACGGGATACGCGAAATGGGATACGGGATTTTGTATATGAGATACGTGATACGTGATACGGGATACGGGATATGGGATGCGGCATACGGGATGTGGGATGCGTGATACGGGATACGGATACGGATACGGGATACGGGATACGGGATACGGGATACGCGATACGGGATACGGATACGGGATACGGCATACGGGATACGGGATACGGAATGTGGAATGCGTGATACGGGATACGGATACGGGATACGGATACGGATACGGATACGGATACGGATACGGGACACGGGATACGAGATACGAGATACGGGATACGGGATACGGGATACGCGATACGGGATACGGGATACGCGATACGGGATACGGAATGTGGGATGCATGATACGGGATACGGATACGGATACGGATACGGATACGGATACGGATACGGATACGGATACGGATATGGATACGGGATACGGGATACGGGATACGAGATACGGGATACGGGATACGGGATACGGGATATGGGATGCGTGATGGATGATACGGGATACGGATACGGATACGGGATACGGGATTTGGGTTCCAGCAAACGGAAACGGAATTTTTAAATTTATATTCTGCGCGGACGAAGTCGCGGGCAAAAGCTAGTTAAAAATAAAAAGCTTTAATTTGGTATTTTTTTTAATTTTCATTTAAGCACATTATAAAATATTTTTTAGTTTAGTCTTTATTTCATAAAGCTAGGTCAGGTACTTTTGAAGTTATTGAAGATTTTCTAACCGACCCCTTTTCTTTGCGGTCCAGTGTATAATAGTTTCTGAGTTAAGGGTTTTTTTGGGGATTGACTACCTATAAGTATATTTTTTTTATGGGACTGAGGTGGCAAGCAAGCTTAAGCCTGATGCCTACGCCTTACGCCTTAACGGTAACTTGTAATAGGCTACGGAGCCTATAGATAGATGCTTGCAATACCAAAGGCATTGCTCGCACATTGCCAACCTGAATGGGTGTGGAACGAAAGGAGGGGAGAAAGGGGTAGTTGGGCTTCCGGCTCTCTCACTCATCGTACGAAACGTAGCTTTAATAGCTACTATACGCCGATCTTCTGTGAGAGGGTGGTACTACCCCCGTGGTATTACTTCCTTCAAAGTAATATTTGTTATTGTTACAGTAATATCACAATAATACTGAATGTACGATGTAAATACAAGCCTAAGGCTGCGTTTCCATTGAAGCGGAGCGGGGCGGAGCGGGGCGGAGAAGAGCAGTGAAAAGTGGCAACTGTTTCCATTGAAGCGGAGCGGGGCGGAGCGGAGCGGAGCTGGGCGGAGTGGAGCGGAGAAGAACAGTGAAAAGTGGCAAATGTTTCCATTGAAGTGGAGCGGGGCGGAGCAGAGCGGGGTTGAGCGGGGTGGAGCGGAGCGGTGCTGGGCGGAGTGGAGCGGGGCCGCGTGTTCATATATTGTACTCGAAAGTCCGCTCCTCTCCGCTCCGCTCCGCTCTGCTTCGTGCCCACCACTCGGCACCACAGCCTGCTCAGCTCCGCTCAGCTACGCTCAGCTCCGCTCAGCTCCGCTCAGCTACGCTCAGCTCCGCTCAGCTCCGCTCAGCTCCGCTCAGCTCCGCTCATCTCAGCTCCGCTCAGCTCACTCAGCTCAGCTCAGCTCAGCTCCGCTCCGCTTCGTGCCCACCACTCGGCACCACAGCCCGCTCAGCTCCGCTCAACTCCGCTCAGTTCCGCTCAGCTCCGCTCAGTTCCGCTCAGCTCCGCTCAGCTCCGCTCAGCTCAGCTCAGCTCAGCTCCGCTCCGCCCAGCTCGGCTCCGCTTCGTGCCCACCACTCGGCACCACAGCCTGCTCGACTCCGCTCTGTCCGGCTCGAGGCCGCGTGGTCATTTGTTTTATTCGAAAGTCCACTCATCTCCGCTCCGCCCAGCCCAGCTCCGCTCCGCTCCGCCCAGCCCCGCCCCGCCCCGCTCCGCCCAGCTCCGCTCCGCTTCGTGCCCACCACTCGGCACCACAGCCTGCTCGACTCCGTTCTGTCCGGCTCGGGGACGCGTGTTCATTTGTTTTATTCGAAAGTCCGCTCAACTCCGCTCTGCTCCGCTTACACTGTTTCCACTGGTGCGGAGTGGAGATTTCGAGCACTGTGATTGGCCAATTCACGGCCCGCTCCGCCCCGCTCCGCCCCGCTCCGCTTCAATCGAAACGCACCCTAATTCTATAAGGTAATATGTTGTCCGTTTCTCTATTTGTGGGAAATTATTGTGATGTCTAAGACCTTATTCCAAACGATAGTTATTGTTGAAAGGGTAGCATTAAGGGTTGTATTGTAATATTATACAGCATAAGTATGTTTGGAAGCAAAATCGCAGCAAGGGCTCTTTAAAACATGTACAGGCTGTAATAATAATAAAACAGCAGCTGATATTGTAATTTTTCAGTGAAGGCATACTGTGCGAAACTATCTTAGTGAGTTACAGAAGTTTTTTCAGAAATTTCGTTTGTGTTGTATTATGGCAACATTATAGTATTTTTAGTTAGTCCGTTGTGCGGCAACACTGATTATGTCTGTTCCTACTAAAATGGCGATTTTATTAAACGCGTAAAAAGTAATCTCGTGGTTTCCTTTACACTAGCTACCTATGGAATAAATAACAATAGATAAAACAGTTTTAAACGATTGAACAGTTTGCAAGCGTCCTTCCTTAAAACACATTTCTATAAACTATGTTTTAAAACTAAAAATTGTCTAAAAATTAACATCATAATTTTTTTTTACTTTTATTCGGATAACATACAGTGATACATAATGAATTATTGATACCTATGCGTAAGTAATATTTCGGACTTCTTAAAAACGCTGTAGAAAATAAAATTCGAAACGGTATAAAAATATACTTATTATGTAAAGAGTCACAAACAGAGAAATGTAGAGATTTACATGTGACATGATAATGAATCTTGATATTTTATTCAGGATTGCTGTTAAACAAAATAGCTGTGGCGATAGTCGTGTAGCCGAACCAATTGAGTTGATACTTGCCGAACATGTTTTATTTAAATTAATAAAAGAGATGGTTTGATCGTGATTTTTAGACAGCAAAACTAAATATTATTTATAAAGTAGTCCTACGAGAAAAATACTGCGATACTTAGACTAGAGTGTGCCTTTTTTGTGTGAAATTATAAAATACCACCTATTACTGTAATTTAGGCTCACGGATACTAATCATTAATCTAAGGGTTAGGACTGAAATACCTTCGCCCATATGTGGGTGGGTTTTATTTTTAATAATAATAAAATACTTCAAAAAATTACAGAGAATACTGAACACAAATATTGCAAATACTTTCACAACGAGGGCCACCCTTACGCTAGTCTTATTTGCTGTCTTATCAAAGAAAATTTACTTTTTTCCCTTTATACCTACTTCTTTTTTCATTTATTATTCATTAATTCGTATTTTGTTGGACAATTCGCTAAATATTAAGGTATTTTTTTAACATATTTGGAATGAGAATTGAATACTGAATAACTTCGTTCAATACATCCCTCGTCTTACCCAACACGCTGTATAATACAGTCATGATAGTGTAATAGTTTTGAGTATCAAGACAGTTCAGTATGCCAGTATACTGAGTTTAATATGATCACGTGTCGCATCCGGCACTCACTCTCAATTTGCGTGCGTGCGTGCCGACGCAGCCTAAATGTACCTCGGTAGGTCTAAACACTGAGTACTTTGTCTAAATATGTAGCTACGTTGGTTAGAAATTAGCTAGTCTACCTAGGCTAGAGTCAGCATAGTAAGTATACTATGCCAGAGTAACCTGACCTAGCTGACTTAGACGACCGCTTGGCGCAGTGGTGCAAGCGTAGGCCGCTCGGCTCACTGCATCAAGTGGTTGCGGGTTCGATTCCCGCCAGAGGCAAATTTCTGAAACGGCCTTTGTGTAATTTGCCCTAGTCTGGGTATCACTGGGATCGCCTCCAGTCCATTGTATGGTAGCCATAGTACAAGCGTTGCTTAGTTTGGGACCGTTCAGTTAGTGTGTAAATCTGGGGATATTGAAGTATACCTAGTATACGCTCCCTAAGCTGACTGACTAATAAGCGCCGCCATACACGGACTGCTTGTCGACAGCTCTAGAGCAGTTGGTTGCAGTCGACCGCATCGACCGCCCGCCGACTGCTTGAGCGGTCCGTGTATGGTGAATGTCAATTTTGTATTGAAACTGCGGTCGACTCCAACCAACTGCTCTAGAGCTGTCGACAAGCAGTCAGGTGTATGGCGGCACTAATGGATAAGGTACACCCAATACACCATCACCAAGATATTTTTAAATGAAGTACCATTATTTAGGCTTGTTGAAAAAATATCGATACATCGATATTTTTAATTCGATATATCGATACATCGATATAAAATATTCAATATCGAAAATCGTATCAAAGACGAATTTTTTTTTCTCAAATTTAATTTAAATAAATAATAGATTTCGAAGCCGTAAAAGATTTCAACGAACGGAAAAAATTGCTGTATTGTCTATGAAAATTACTAAAGATAAAGATAGCCTTTATTGCTGAGGTTCTACATGTGTTTCATTTCAATAGTAATAATAATAATATAATAGTAATAATAATAAGTCATAAATTGTTAATTGACGGCAACTCCAGCTTGTCCTCTGACATAGGCCTCCTCCAATATCTTCCACTAATTTCTGTTCTGCGCCAATCTTGACCATAGGGGTCCCGCTACTGCCTTGATGTCGTCTTCCCATCTGCGGCGTTGTCCCCCTCTTTTCCTTGCCCCATTCCTGGGATACCAGTATGTTACTTTTTTCGACCATTTGTTGATTTTGTGTCGGATAGTATCTCCTGCCCACTTCCATTTTAGTTGTTTTATTAGGGGTATTATAGGTGTTATGTTTGTTTTTTCTATTATGGTTTCTAGTCTAATTTTGTCTTTTCTTTTTATGTTTAATATACTTCTTTGCATGTCATTTTGACAGACTTTTAGTTTTTCCATGTTTTTCTTAGTTAAAGCCCAGGTTTAGCATCCATATGACATGCATGGACTTATGCATATGTTGATAACTTTGCTTTTCTCTTTAATTGGTATGGTTTTGTTTTTTAGTATTTCTTTTAGGGACCAATAGCGTTTCCAGGAGTTGCAAATTCGTTTGTCTAATTCTTTCCCCATTTGGTTCACTGGTGATATTGTTTGGCCGAGGTATTCATAGCTTTCCACATATTCTATTATATTTGTATTGAGTTTAATATCTACTTTTGGTCCATTAGACATCACTTTTGTCTTACTTGTATTCATGCTTAATCCGACTTTCTCACTTTCTATCCTAAGTTTTTCTAGCATCTTTTGTAGTTCTTGTGGTGTTGTATTAAATAGTATTAGATCATGATCATGATCAGATGAGATGATCTAATACTAGATGAAAATTACTATTACCTATTGAATTGATATTGAGCCAGACTGAACTAAATACATTATTATTTTAAAACCGCAAAATCTCTGATTATTTGACCGATATATCGATATTTTTTCCTCGATATATCGAGGTCGATATTGATATTTTAATAAATATATATACATCGATGTATCGTTTTTTTTTTTCACTTTCGACATCCCTACCATTATTTAGCCTCTACTCTACTTACCTACTACTAACTACTCCTGATTGTAGAGTCAAGCTGTTGCCAATCGACTGCAGCTCCTATATGAGCTCGCTCGACTGGGGTAGTACAAGCCTCTTACAGATGATCGGCGTATAGTAGCTATTACAGCTGCGTTTCGTAAGAGTGACAGAGCCTTTAGCCCAACTCCACCTCTCCCCAAGCATCTATTGGCTACGGTAAGGCCGTGGTGCTTACAGCGCACAGAGTAAAGACCCAAGAAAGAGGTGCCCTTATTAGATATATGTATGAAAAAAACGTGGTCATTGTTTTTTCATTTTCATTGTTCTATCTACCGGTAAATAGATGAACTACTCGCTTCGTTTTATGTCGATGTTAGTACTAGGCCGACCACTCAGCCGAGTTGCTTCGGGCCAGTCCCCTTAGTAATTGGTCCATATTACAGCGTGACACGTACGCCGCGTCACAATTTTACTATAGTGACGTCGGCGTGTGAAGGAGACCACAACAGTACATTTCTATAGTTAGCATTGTGACGCGGCGTACGCGTGACGCTGTAAGCGGCCGATGGCATTTAATAGGAGACCATGGCCTAACTGCTTAGCATCAGGCGAGCCGTAAGTTTGTCTGACACCTTAGATAAAAAATACTTGCCATTGATTAAAATACATTTTTAATCAGTTTTCCCAAGCAATCTTTTCTAATAACATTACTTAGGGTGTACATTGATAGGAATTAAACGCAAAACACGTGATGGTAGATGCCAGGAAACTGTTTAATTAAGTTGCACCCCGGTGTGTTCTAACTAGGATAGTGGCAATTAGTAAGGGCTGAGTTCATCAACTCGTTAACGGACCGTTAGCGCAGTAACCGATCGTTTGATGCACAGGTAACTATCGATTACCTACAGTCCGTTAGTGCGTTGGTCAACTCGCCACTAGAATTTAAAATTAAATACTTATACTTGCGGCACGTTATGATGGCCGGTTTGACATATGGGAGGGGAAAGGATGAACCTTATTATAACGGAATAAAATTCATTTTCGCATTCATTTATTGACATTCTTATTTTTTTAAAGGGCCAGTCTTATCCTGTTATAATAAGGTTCATTTTCTTCACCCCCCACATGTCAAACCGGCCATCGTAAAATGCCGCTACTGTAGTTGAAGACTTAGTACATTATTAAATACTTAGTAGATTCAGTTCAGGCCCTATAGAGTCTGCTAATGTTTTACCAATGGAAATCCACTGGTAATTAAAGGCCACCACAAACACGCTACTTTTTGCATCGGCGATCGGCGATTTAGTCACTTTTAGCATCGGAGCAGTCGCTACGTCTGAACGCAGAGTCTCCAAATCGCGATGCAGCATCGATGCAGTCGCAAAATCGCCGATCGCCGATGGAAAAGTAGCATGTCTGCGGTGTCCCTATATTATCTTCCTGCATTCTTCATTGTAATTGTAATTTTTTGGCGGTCGACATGTTGCCGGCCAGAGATCTGCTAACAAGCCAGTAATATGTCAACCGCCACAATTTACGATTATGAACAATCGATGAAGTGGATTTCTATTGATTAAAAATTAGAAGACTTTAGGTTCCGGTTTACTGCTAAGGTCCGTTAGTTTGTTTGGTGTAACTCGGCTCTAGTCTATAATTCCGATGATTCAGTTACGGTCATAGCTCTATGGCTATACGGAGGCGCTCATAGCTAGCTGCAATCACTGATCGGTAAACTATCGGAGGTTAAGCAACGCTTAACAAGGTCAGGCAGAGATGGGTGACCATTTAGTGGCATCTGAACTGGGTGTCTCCGTGCTTCGGAGGGCACGTAAAAAGTCGGTCCCGGTTGTTGTCATCTAGGCAGCAGGCGTTATGCCTTGTCAGAGGCCTTCGGGTGGCTTGAACAACTCTGTCACTAGGTTGGCCACTAACCATACGATAACGGGCGGCCCACAGTGATGACGGCAGGGCATGGCATTTTAATTTTAATCAATCGAATTTAATACTTATCCAATCGAAATAAGGTGCTTCAGCGGGTGTACCGAGAAAATGCTCCGCGATGCTCCGAGGTCGATCACCGAGCACTGAAATGTAAACCTTATTTCGATTGGATAAGTATTAAATTCGATTGATAAAAATTAAAATGCCATGCCCTGCCGTCCTCACTGTGCGCCGGCCATAAGAAGAAAAGTTCCTGAATTTTTTTATTATAGTACGGTTGTCCGCTTAGTGCAGTGGTTCGAGCGAGGCCGCTCAGCTTAGCTCACTGCATCGGATGGTTGCGGATACGATTCCCAGAGGTAAATTTTGGAAACGGCCTTTCTGTAATGTACTCTGGTCTGGATGTCACCGGGGATCGCCCCCAGTCCATTATATGGTACCCATAGTACAAGCGTAGCTTAGTTTGGGACCATACTATTGGTGTGTACGTCTGGACATATATATTTTAATCATTCTGTATGTGCACCACCAAACATGGTTCCTATCAAAGATATTTTTTTCTATTAGGTTACTGATTAATATAACGCCACCTCTTGTGTATTGATAGTAATTACTTTACAAGGTGCACTTACAACCAAAGACTACTATTACTTACAACCTTGTTTTCAGGTTGCAATACAACTAACGACATCTATTATCAGAAACACGGACTCAGATATCACACCTAACTTCATCTCTCGGGGGTTGACAAACGAAAGTCATGTGAGAAGGTTTATACGTGGTTTATACAGATGGCAGTAGTAACTCTGATTGATTCAACGAATTAGGTTCATGGATTGATTACCCTGTTTGTTGAAAATAAAATGTAGCTACATTGATATATTAATTAAGTATATATGGTACCACCTATTATTGCAATCACCAGACTACCACATGCAGCGAAATTTGCTTAATAATCTTCCCATAAAGAAATAAATAACTTTGCTAGTTCTCACTAGACACTTTTACTCATTACAGCAATCATAACCCTTGGATAAATCAAGAACCATAGAATCTCAATCCGTTCCAATAGTTAATGCAGTTCAAAGGACGACTATTGTTTGATCCATTGAAATAAGTTATGTAAACAAAATAGTAGCCGGTTTTAATTACTTTAAATAGAATGTTTAGAAACACATAGTTATATACTACCACCAGCTCGGAAACCGTCCCTTTGGAGAAGAGCTAGCGAGAAACTCCAAGGGTATTCAAACCAAAGCAATCCTAGACTTACACAAACTCCAACACTAGTTTACTGAACACATTATTTACTAACTAAAAATTACTAGATTCCTGAAAAGTGTTCCAGCTAAGGCTCTAAACTTCTGATCTGCCTAACACCACTCGGTACCGAGAATTATTGGCCCGAGCCTCCTAATCGCTGCAGCGAAAGCTCACAAAAAGCCCCGTAATTCTGTTGTGACACCTCCTATCACCTCGTCCTGTCATCCTCTATGCATCCTCTATGTCCATCAAAACCATTGATATAAATAAAAACTATTTGAATTTATGATCAAAATATTTTATTTTTTTAAATTTATATGAAGAAAAGGATCTATGTAGCAAAAAATACTTAAACTCTGTAATCCAAAGAGAATTTAAGGTTACAAATGAATTGAATCATTGAATTATCCAATAACTAGAATTCCGGTCCGGAACAGCGGTCCGTTACAGGCTCTCGGTGCGACGCACGCCGCCGCTCGGCTGGTACTCGTGCGCAGCCTCCCCGCGGATCAACGATGGAGCGCTGCGCCCGATGCGTGGGAACGGGTATAGATGTGGTTGCGGTGGGTTTTGGTTTGGCGGTGGTTGCGGGTTTGGATTCTGCCGCCCCTCGGCTGGTTCGTAATCTAGAGAAACCATAGACGTATCAATTGGAAGACTCCGCGCTTCCTTACGAATATTGCTCCTTGAATGCGGCAATCTCAATATTGCAATGTGTGTAACTATTTGCGTCAACGCACACAAGCATGAGTAAATAGTGTGGTAAACTTCTAAACATTTACCCCATGAATCAAAGACTGCCAAACTTAAGTGGAGATGGGCAGGCCATAGAATAGAATGGATCCTGACAAGTGGGCTAAAATTTCAAGCGAGTGGGTTCCGGAAGATGGAAAACGGCGTTGCGGCATTCCTAGAGAGAGATGGTGCGATGATCTTGAGATGATCGCCATAGAGAAGGACTGACAAAGAGTAGTTGAGGACAGAGATAGGTGGAGCAGGATGGAAGAGACTTATGCCCAGCAGTGGGACGAAATAGGTAAATAAAAAATGGGAAACTTTTTTTTTATACAGTCTACTAGTAAGTACTTAGTTGCTGTTTTGATGTAAGTAGCTTATAAAATACATAAGTGAACAGTCAAATAAATGTCAAATGGTGAATGAATGTATATGAAAATATTTATTTTCCCACATTTAAATAATCAGGTTTAGTGGAGGGGCGTACATTTTTATCTCTACCTTCATATATATTCATTCACCATTTGACATTTATTTGACTGTTCACTTATGTATTTTATAAGCTACTTACATCAAAACAGCAACTAAGTACTTACTAGTAGACTGTATAAAAAAAGTTTCCTATTTTTTATTTACCTATTTCGTCCCACTGCTGGGCATAGGTCTCTCCCATCCTCCTCCACCTATCCCTGTCCTCAACGACCCCCTCACCCGCGCAAATTGTCACGCGTTGTTTCATAGGTAAATCTAATAAGCTGTTGACATTGGCAGAATCACATTGGGTCCGAATGGAAAGAGGCGATTAATTAAAAAATAAAAGCTTTTAAAAAAGAACAACTCTTCCGTCTATGTTCTCTATGATACCTACCACAACAAAAAAAAAATGTTGGGTTTCTTTGACTGAATCACTCGTTACCAAGGAATTTTTAATGCTCTTTACTAACCAGCTGAACCAACCGATAGAAAATATTTATACCATGCGATTATTTTTTTATGGTAGGGTGGATACAATTCATCATCTTCAGCATTTAGTAAGGTGCCTTGCAAAATATCTATTTTAAACTTACGACCTTATATAAAAATAATTATTTATTTGCAGAACAATACAAATGTTCACTTATGAAAACTTATCGAAACCTTGGGGAAATTAAGTTTTATTACGCGGTATCACTGAACGGTGTAATTTATATTCTTTGACATATTTAACGGTTGGTGTTATTTTTCGTTGGAAATAGGATATTATGCAATACTTACAGATGGTATGTGATCCTAGTGTCTCTATTATTTTTTGATTGATTGTTTCTGCATAATTTTACCCCAGAAACCGGCATTTTACTATGTAAATATAATTAAAGAAAAATGTCAACACGGCAGATCAGTGCGACAGAGTACGAGATTACGTCAAGTTGGACTCGTCCACTCATTTTATGAGTGGTATTCGTTGCCGCATTTTACAACTACACCGGGTCCATCTAGTTGAGCGCATGCACCCTCGACCAAAAATATATGTATGAGAGAAACATTTGAGTACAGTCAATGTCAAAAGTGGCTTGGTGTATCAAATGTCATACCTACTATTATGATGTGTTTAACAATGTGATTCAGATTTCTCTTACTTTAAAGTTGAATAAGGTATTATTTAGACGATGTTAATTGACAGCTGTGAATTTCTATCAAAATGTGACATTAGTATCTGTCAGTCACGAACGTAAATACATACTGGACTGTTCACTACTGCACAAAAAACGAGCCGAGCGAGGGGCCCTAGTTGGGACCGTGTCCCTCTCATTTCGAGTTGCCATGCCAAAATAATATTATCGTTGGGTAGTGATTGTTAGTTTTAAATCAAGCAAATAAATTAATTTAGTATTTATCGTGACTATTGTTAATATGATAAAACAATAGTCACGATAAATAATAAATTAATTTATTTGCTTGATTTAAAACTAACAATCACTACCCAACGATAATATTATTTTGGCATGGCAACTCAAAATGAGAGGGACATGGGTTATAACGTTCATGCATGGTCCCAACTAGGGCCTCTCGCTCGGCTCGTTTTTCTGTCTAAGAATTGTCTAGGTATAATAGACCTTAAGGCAGCAGAATAAAGTTGAATTTCTTCTTAACCAAAAACTCAACTTGTCTATCCTCTATTAAAAGATCCTTGCTGTCAATTTACTTTAAAATTCGAGTATAGATTACCTAAGTAAAGGTCGTTTTGTGGAAGTTGCCGTGTGGGGAACGGGTACACGTACAGAACTCCGTCCACTCGCAGCATAGTACTCCTGTCTGTGATGTGGATAGAAAGACATATTAGATCATTTACCGCGACACATAAAACACTATTTCAGCTGACTCTACATTCTCTCTGAAAACGTGTCGTAAGCAATAATCCAGTCCAATCAAGGAACAGAAGTGTGGCTTCAAAAATCTGGGATAAAACCACATTAATAGTCACAATAAAGACTCTACATTCCTCTAGATTTTCTCATAGAAATATTTCCAGTACAACGGCTTGCCGTATCTCTACCTGTACAGTTCAAAAGGAAAATAAAATTCCTGTTGTAGACACATCTACCATGCAGTCTCTTCATCTTGAACTATATGATTCTTGCCTAAACGTTAACCATGCACTCTCTTTTTCTTTTCTTTTTTATTCGGTGCCGTATCCCTGACCAAGTCGTAAAGGGTGGATTAACGAATCATTCTTTCAGACAGTGAAACTTTCCACTGCCTTATTAGATTCTACCAATTCCAATAAAGGACATTCAAGATATTATTAACTAGGTAGACGGTACGAACGGTTACTCACAGTAAGAACTCGCGATGACTGAAGACAGTAGGAACAACGCCACGACAAGCCTCATTATTGACTGCATGATGTCTGCAGAAGAAACACCATCATTAACATTATCATAGTCAAGAAAACTAATCTCCCCTCTCAGAATATCTGCGTTAAGTACCTAATTTAGATACGTTTCGTATAATGATAGAGAGAGAGAGAGAGCCGGAAACCCAAACCCATCTCCGTTCCTTCTCCTCCTTCTATTCCACTTCCCTATAGGTTGTCAATGTGCGAGCAATGCCTTTGATATTGCAAGCAGCTATAGACTTCGGCTGCTTAACATCAGGCGGACCGTACGCTTGTTTGCCGCCTTAAAAAACTACAAACACGGTGGTCGACACTGTTTTAAGTTTTTTTTAAACTCCTATATAATTGACTAGCTTTTGCCCGTGACTTAGTCCGCGCATTATGTATCCTACGGGAACATACTATCGGGATAAAATGTATCCTATGTGTTTTTCATTTTCACTACGCGTTGTTAAAAGAGTAGTGTAGTTAACTGATGATGTAACGGATGTAACGTCACGACTTTTATCCCCATTCGGGGGTAGTCAGGGGCTTGAGTGGCCATGCACCACCACATTGTGGAGGTATTAACCAACTCAAAGCCCACGTTTCACCAGATAGTCAGAACCCAACGTGACAGGTGGTGAACCTTGTCACCGTGTATACAGGAACTGACTATTACCTAATCCCGAGGGATAGGTAGGTTTCCTCACGATGTTTTCCCTGACCGTCAGCGAACTGTAAATTGTGCACATAGATGAAAATTCATCCATTGGTGCATGCCCCACCGGGGATCGAACCTGGGACATGTAGTTAACTATCCCTTTTTATGTTTTTTTTTTATTGAGTTAGTATCAGAGGTAGTATTGACTCACCTGTGTCCTCCACCTGTTGCGTCTTGAATGCTGTGCGGTGATCTCCGCCGGCTATATATACGCCGCTAGTCCTGAGTCACAGTGGTTTTCAAACTTTACTTTGTTTAACAGAGGTCTCACCCCCGTATCTATAGCCAAGTGATTAGGTACTCTATTAAATTCTAACCTGTCTCACAGTCCCGTTTTGACAGATTTTCCATACTATATGACAATATAGACTCTATATTGTCATATATTAACATTAACGGAAACAATAGTCACGATAAATAATAAATTAATATATTTGGTTGATTTAAAAACTACCAAGCACTACCCAACGATAATAATATTATTTTGGGATGGCAACTCGGAATGAGAGGGACACGGTCCCACGCGGGGCCTCTCGCTCGGCTCGTTTTTCTATCTACAGAATTGTCAAGTTATAATAGACCTTAAGATAGGACATTAAAGTTGAATTTCTTCTTAACCAAAAACTCAAGTTATTTATCCTTCAGTATAGGTACATCCGTGCAAAAATTATTTTGAAAACAAGTAGGTACTGCCAATACGGCTAATCTTCTGGTGAATAACACGCATCATTGATGCGTGTTATTGGTGGGTCAGGCAGGGTCAGGCATCAAAATACCTTTAAATTGATTATTATCGAATTATACCTAATAATACCTTTAAATTGATTGTGATAACAGATATGTAAATGACGTGAGGTACATATAGTGGTGCGCTACGCACAAGCACGCACAAGTATGATTGCAATGTAAAGAGGTAGGTACCATATCTCCTTAAATAATACATCAATGGATAAGTATAATCATCATGGAGCGTTTTTAAAAAAATGCTGTCTGGATGTTAACGGGATCGCCCCCAGTCCATTATGCGGTACCTTTAATGTAGACTCTACATATTGTGTAGGTAGAGTCCTTATCTACATAATAATAGAAAAAGCAAGTGGTGTGCGTGGCCTCTCCGTGCACCGCGGTGGGTTTCCGGCTTTATGGTTTTTACTGAGTAATTAAAGGGGAGACCCCACCGCGGTGCACGGAGAGGCCACGCACACGGCCACGGCTACGTTTTGCAAGAAAATGTATGGATGACGTCATTTCGTGCGGAGCCTCTCCGTGCGCCGCGGTGGACACGGTGACATACATTTTCGTGCAAAGCGAAACTTGACCCACGTGCATGGCGTGTGCGTAGCCTCTCCGTGCGCCGCGGTGGGGTTCCGGCTTAATATTAACGCCACCTCATGTGTATTGATAGAATTACTTTACAAGGCGCACTTTGAGGGTGCAATACAACTAACGACATCTATTATCAGAAACACGGACTAAGATATCAACTACAGGGCTTGTAGCTCCATCTCTCGGGGGGTTGATAAACGAAAGTCATTTGTGAAAATGTATACAGATGGCAGTAGTATCTCTAAAACCCTGTGATTCTTCATTTAACTATGTTTTACTCACGACTTTGTTCGCGTAAAATTCGAAAACAAAATGCAACCACATTGATGTATTATTTTATCAGATATGATACCTCCTAACATTGCAATCACCAGACTACACCACATGCAACGAAATTTACACATCTGTTATCGCACTCGCAATTTCACCATCAACCACCATTCACCAGTAGATGAGCCATATTGGCAATACGAACATATTTTCGACATTATTTTCCGCAAACGACTTAGTCGTATGCACTGTGTCCACGGGCTCCGTTCAGTATGACATAGGTACCTACTATTTTGGTCAGTCACATGTCTCACCCATTCTTGGTAATGTCTTTGAAGTAAAAGTTTCTAAAAATCTAATTTCTACCAGTAAGTCACGGCCCCACTAGCGCGTTGCGTTGCGTCGTCGCAACGGATCAAAGGGTCGACGGGCGAGAGACGAAGCGGGGGAGGGTGTTGCGCCAGTACAAAATCTTGCGACGACGCAACGCAACGCGCTAATGGGGCCTCACCGTAAGCCGGCCGGTATCCGTAGCGTCGACTGCTGCGCACGGCTCAAACATAACTCGAGTCGGTTACATTACAGTCTTACCCGGGTTGACTTGAAATAACCGTAAAGGAGACCTATGTCTCAGTGGACGCCTTTTGGCTGATACGATGATGATAATGATGAACCGTAAACCGAGTTAACCCAGTTTGCTAACTCGAGCAGACTCATCTCTAATTCAAATGCTTCTTATAAATACTAGTAGGAAGGTTGGTAAACCTATGTGAAATAAATAAGTATAATGTAGATAGTAATAATAAAAGAGCATAACAATGATGGGAGCCCTTTGTTGAATACCTAATTATCGTGTTTAGATTGAACACACTGATGCACAGATACCTAGCTTCTAGCTCGCATAATATTACAATGAGTAAGGGTACTTAAGTACACTATAGTGAACATACAATTAATTTTATATATTACTAGCTTTTCCCCGCGACTTCGCCCGCGTAGAATTTAAATTAAAAAAAATCAGATCTCTGATCCCGGATTCCGGATCCCGTATCTCGGATCCCGTTTCCCGTTTTTATCGGATCCCGGATCCCGTTTGCTGGATCTCGTAGCCCGGATATCCCCGATCCCGTATCCCGGATATCCCGGATCCCAAAAAATAGCCTATGTTACTCAGAGATAATGTAGAATTGTAATGATGAAAGAATTTTTGAAATCGGTCCAGTAGTTTTTGAGTTTACTCATTACAAACATACAAAAATACAAATGTTTTCTCTTTACGAACTTGGTGTAGATAATAGTTACTTATATCTGTACTCTTTGTTATTTTTTTATGAGACTAAGGTGGCAAACAAGAGCACGTCCCGCCTTGTGTTAAGCAGTTACCATAGCCTATAGATGCTTGCTATACCAAAAGCATCGCTCGCACGTGGCCAACCCGTAGTGGAATGAAATAGTAGGATAGGAGAGGTAGTACTTAGTAGGTTCCCTGTTTGTTTGTTAGAGCATAGGCCAGGTTCGATTCCCGCCAGGGGCAAATTTCGGAAACGGGCTTTTTTGCTCGCCCCCAGTCCGTTGCACGGAAGCCATAGTACAAGCGTTGTTATTTATAATAAAAAAACCGAAGTTCTGTTTTTCGTTGAAAATTAAGTGTCTTTGAGATGACTTTAAATATCCGTCCTAAGTCAGAACTTCAGATCACATTTTATTTGCCATGTACAAATACCTTTATTGCACACCTTAGGGCCACCGCAGACTTGCTACTTTTAACATCGGCGATCGGCGATTTTGATGCTGCGTCTCGCTCGTTCGCGCTCGAAGAAACGCGACGCAGCATCGATACGTCACAAAAACGCAGGTCGCCGATGCTAAAAGTAGCAAGTCTGGAGGCCCTTATTATACTTACTTCATTTTCGTCAGCTTATTCAGGCTGCATGCGGTGCTATTTACATAATAATCGCGGCAACAGGAAGTGTGCCCAGTGGCTGGGGTGTCCGCGCTATTGTTGCTATTTGCTAACGAACGGGCTGTTTAGCTAGCTTTTTGGCTTTGCCTGTACAACGAATCTGGATAAAGGTTGAAACTAGTCACACGTACAAGGCGACAACGATTAGAAATACTAACTGCCAAATTTATTGAGATTTTCAGCCTATTTACAATGGTTTTAGAAAGCCTTTTAGGTGTTAAGAAATGGCCTTCGTTGGTCTCAGTGATGGAGAAATCAAAGTGGACTGTAGTTTGGATATACCTATGTATAATATTCTGTACAACGGTTGTCACTAGGAACAAAAGCGATTTGTAATGCCAGTGTAAGTTCATCATAACTTTCTATAAAGGGGGCACAGATTTCAGAAAAATACAGATGGAGTGCGTAGAACACGAAAGTGAAGCCACCAAAGCAAATACAAAACGTGAAAGCGAATACAATCTCGCCCTATAGCTACACAACTTTACACGCACACAAATGTATATTTCCTTAGTGCCGCTCCTAGTTGTCACGCACACATAAAATGCTACCCGGCTTCACTTCGTTTGTTGCCAAGACTCCATCTGTCTACTTCTATAATCTGTGAAAGGGGGTAAGTATTTAACTTTGACTTGACAGATACTTATTTTATGCAAAAACTGTCAATTTACCTATTTGGTGGATAAAATTATTTAATATAATAATAGTAATATCCTGGGACATTTTTTACACACGGCTACCTGATCCCAAACTAAGCAGAGCTTGTACTATGGAAACCAGATAACTGATATTACTACATATACCTACTACTTTTTATTTGTAAATACATACTTAATATACATATACACCCAGACTCCGGATATACAGACATGTTCATGCACACAAATGCATGTCACGGGTAGGAATCGAACCTACGACCTGGCGTGAAAGTCGCCTACGCGCCAACCACGCTAACGGGCCGTCATTTGGGGGTAATTATTTAGCTTTGACAGATTTTTATTTGGTGGATAAAAGTTATCTGACGATTCTGAAACAGGCCCTTAGTACCTACTTATAGGTACGTATTATTTGGACCAACCCACCTTGCGGAAATTGCAGTTATGGTACGTAATTTTCTAGCTTCAAAGAATACGAAATAGGTACTCAATTGATACTCAAATATGAGTGTTAGTATCCGAGTGCGGCGCCGCAGTAAGCCGGTTATGCTGCTCAAGTGAGTGCCTATGACTGACGACAGGGGTGCGCTAATGAGGGATGCAAAATTGACAGTTATTAGCTGTGACATGCACAGATAAACACAAATACTATAAAGGTGCCTTCAAATTAGAGGCGAGGAAAATATTAAGTAATTTGAGTGCAGCAAGTGTCAATAATTGGTGCGTCCAGATGCCTCGCATGCCTCGCCCGAGCACTCATATTATAAATTAATTGTTTATTTCAAGAACAAAAAAGATTACATGAGTAGGTGATCAGAGTCTCCTTTTAAGCAAATGATGCCTGTATTATGACATGTCTATGCATTCCGACGTGAAAACTCGGGTGCGGTATGCGCCTAATGTAGACGCAGCCGTTCAATTACTGTGCCGTATGTTCACAGCAGACAGCAGTCCTTAGCGTGCTAGGTACTGCACATGTGAACGCTAGTAGGATGCCTGCAAGTAACATTTCAACCTGGACTCTCTTTACAATAGATACCCGTTATTAAGAGGGTTCAGCTTATGATGGAAATGTTACCTACCTGTAGGCAACTGCATATGGTATAAGTACTGCTTCTTAAATTTATTTATGTATTTATTTTGCCTATTCCCATGCTATTACGTGCTGTTATATTAATTTAGCCATTATGTAGTAGGTATAAGTACCTATATCAGTCTATGTAATATTTTCTTGTTTATGTAATGTAATTTATGTGTATGTATAAGTGGTAATTTATGTAAGTACACCCCGTATTATTTTTTCTTTAGATCCTCACCATCCAAAGGTTGCCTGGTAGAGATCACTATTAGTGATAAGGCCGCCCATTTTCCACTTTCTGTGTAAATTGTGTAATTATTTATAAATGTTTATTTTTCTAGTGGTGGATTAATAAAGAGTTATCTATCTATCTATCTATGGGTAGGTGGTAAGTACCTACCGAACAACCGAATAGCCTCTCAACTCTTCTCAGCTGTCAATACAAATCTGATACATATTAGGTATACCTTTCAACACTATCACGCCTGTACCTATTCCTCGTAGGATCCTGCGAGGAGGTAGGATCCTCCTATCCATATCTCATATTTTCATCAATGGTATTGTGGTCCCAATGTAACATCATACCGGGTAGGTACATTCCCCCTCAATGCGAGGGCCAAAGTCCACCTCGAAAGACATGCAAGTTTCCTCACGATATTTTTCTTGATCGTTCAGCAAGTGATAATCCGATCTTTGTTTAAAATAAGATTCGCAAATTAAATCCTAAAATACTAAGATGCTTAAAATACTAAGATGCTTAAAATCTAAAGAAACGAAAATGCTGTCACTAAAGTTTAACCAAAACAAAGTCGACTCCGTATTAGCTAGCCGCGCCGCCGTCTTGTGGCTACCAGCAAATTGAGCATTAAACAGGCACTGAACAATCAACTTGGACGAAAACAATCGCACTTCGACACTTGCGAGCTAATCGATTAGATACGATTGCCAATCGATTATGAACATTATCGATACGGAGATCATAACAACTTTTATTAACAAAACATGGATCGAATTTAATAAAAAAGTGACGTTTATGAATGTTACCCAACATGTTTAAAATACACCAATCATCTTCTTCTTCAGGATTGTCATACTTCTTTTTGTATTGAGGTTGGCTCCAAATCTAACCCGATTTTACTGATATTTTACTGAGTGTACATACCCTCCAAGACAACGGGAGAGGATTGGTGATCCCATACTATTTTTGGGCTTCTTGCTGTCCGTAATTACTGTCAAAGATGTTAAAATGACAACCGGAAATGACAGCTTAATATTCCCTCTAAAGTAGAAAGGAGCTACCGGGCGTTTTTACCAACAGGACTAATATTATTATCTATAATAACATTAAAATAAAATGAAACTGTTCAAAATAGTAGTAGAAAAAGAATGGCACCCCGCAATAAAAAACGAAAAGTTTGCATTCTAAAAATCGTACAAAACAAAATTCAAATTTAGAAGCGCGCGAAAACTAAAATTTTAATCCCATCGATTGGCTGAAAAGGCTTGGCGGTTACGTGCCATTGGCCAAAGATAATGTTTGTGTGACTAACAATTTTATGCGGGGGAGATAAACCGAAACCCGACCACAAATGTTGACAAAAGCTTACACAATATTGTACATAGAAAATTATTCTTTAATGCAGTTGTGATAGAGAATAATTTTGTACGTGCATCACTGCATAGTTCTCTCAGAAATGACGAGCGTGCGGTGAAAAGAGATGGAAAATTGAGCTCGAAAGCTTTTTAGAAGTTGCAGGAAAAGGAAGGTATTTATTAAAGGGTTTCATCACCAGTTTTTTTTTCCAACAAGTATGGAAACTACGTCGTCGTTTAATTTTGTTGTCTATGTTGTGTAAATACTATACTTAGTAGGTAAGTTCACCAGCGGAGCAATAGGTACAAATATAATTTTAATAAGACTTATTTTCTAATGTTACACTTAGAGACTGGGGAAGTGGACAGATTATTATTATATTAAAAGAAAATCTCAAGTGGAATCATAGATAATCTAAACAAAGAAAATAGTATAGAACATAATTCTCTATAACTCTAACTCCACTCAACAAAATATCAAATTTAATAACACAATTTCAATTTAAAGAAAAACATTTTCATGAAAATGTAAAGCATAAAGTCGTATCTTGTAATACGTCTGTCACAACTGTCAAACCGCCTGATAAAGATATCGACATAAATTAAACACATCATTAACATAACCAACCCCTTATTTCGCCAAATAATTTTATTATAATGGATAATTTAAAACTGCCCAAGTTCACCCCACCACTAAGGGGGTCAAATGAGGAATGGGCGGAGCGCGAATTAAAGCTACACAATATAAATACGTGCGTCTCGCTCGCTCAAATGAGCAGTCCCTAATAGCAGTAAGCGGCTTACAATGGGTGTCGACACTCACTTGTGTTGCCGTCTCTTTTCGGCGCGTGCGATAGAGTCATTTCAATGGCCCTTTATAGTTATAAAGGAGCGTATCGGCGGTGGTCCACGTGAGGTTCTGTAATCAGTGGATTGGCGCCTTTCACGAGTGGAGGCGCTATGTTCGCGAGTTTGACAGTTTGACGTTTCGTTTGGCGGGAAATATTGCGTGTTGTCAGCTGGTAGTGTAGAGTTATATTTCGTACAGATAGAGTTGATATTGTGAACTATTTGAAAGAGTATTTAGTGATGTTAGGAGCGGCCAGTTGAAGATTGTTTTAGTTATTGCGCATGCAATAACTTGGATTTTTTTGTTACCTACAAGAAAAGGTAAGATATAACATAGTTTAGTTTTTTTTTTATCAAAGAGGTCTACCGTCTACCTATAAACCTACGATTTTTAATAAGTTACGTTGAAGAACGGATTTATTAAAAATAATGTTGACAAAAAGCAGCCTATATCCTAATAATGTCAATTACCTACTTGGTGTGGAAAGCCATCGTTAACTTAGGTAAATACCTACAACTCCGTTTTGTTAAGTTAAAATACAACAAGGTTTCAATATATGTACCTGGTACCTGAATACCTACCACTAATATACCATGAAAAGTAACTTTTTTATTAACTAATTCGACGATACAATACTAGTTATTTTCTATCAAAAATCTCCTCCAATGTATACTGCTGGCCTCTGAAAAAAAAGAAAAGAAAATCATTTAAAAAGTAAAATGTTCAGCCACTCTACCATTAGAATAATCGAAGCGAATCATTATGCCTACGAGACAAATACTGCTAAGTACATACCTACTAGACTGTGAATTTTCCATGTGAATAAGGTCTTAATACCACCTGATACCAATCATTAATCTAAGATCTTGGACTAAAATACCATCCTCGAAACATGGGTATAGATCACCTCTGCCTACCCCTTGGAGGAATAAATTGAATACCTACTACAGAACACACAACTTAGTCTTACATCTATATACCTACATAATTATAATATAACAAATAATAATAAAAAAATAAGTGTCTGTTTGTAATGTCAAAATAACAGGCTTTTACTAAATGCATTTAAAAATACTTATATGATAAATATATAGCAAAAAAGCAATATTTAAATTTTTTGTCCCAGTTAATTTAAATTTTGACGGGACATTCACTGGCAAGATAGCTGATGTTATAAGGAGTAACTTAGGCTACTTTTATTTTTTAAAAATAATTAGGGTACCACACAAAAAATAATTAAAACCCACTAAATTCCACGCGGTCGTAGTTGCGGATAATCTTTATCTCAAATTTACGCGTACAAAGTCGCGGGCATAGGTAGTTATTCCTAAGACTCTACTTTAGCTAAACTGCAAAACTCTACAAAGCAGTGATACGGTGAAAAAAATACTGGTGTATGTTTAACTTACCTTATATCTGGTGTTATATTTCGTTTACCCGTAATAAGCAAGAAAGCATCAAAAGAGTTATATGTCTCTATTAAAATGGTAGAGTCAGCATACTTACTCCTAAAGTCCTCCTAGTATGTTTCGTAGTAGTCACTGTAGTGGTTTCAGTTTCATCACTCGTTGTATTATCTTCACCAATATCACTCTCAGCCTCTGTATTATTTTCTTTAAGATTAATTGCTGCTGTCGTATCCATTGATTCAGGAGCCCTTTCTTTAGTTATTTCAGTTACATTTTCAGTGTTTTCTTTCATCGTTTCATTGACGGTTTCGTCAGTAGTTAACATTGTTATGGAAGTAGACATATTTGTAACATCAGTAAAAATACTTGCTGTAGTGTCTACAACGCTACTAACTTCAGTAGCTACTGTCTGACGTATATTAAGAGATGCATGATTGCTTCTTTCAATATTATCAGTGATTTCTGCTTCATTGCTGACATTTTGAGATGACAAAATATGATTTTCAATTGTACGATTTACTTCGACTGTTATGGAAGTAGGCATATTTGTAACATCAGTGAAAATACTAGTTGTACTGTCTACAACAGTACTGACTTCAGTGGCTACCGACTGACTTATATTATTAGATATATGATCATTTGTTTTAATATTATCTGTGATTTTTGCTTCATTGGTGACATTTTGAGATGACAAAGTACTATTTTCAACTGTATGTTCAACTTCGATTGTAAGGTTAATATAGTGATCTTGGAAACTCGTAATATTCGGGCCAGTATGAACTTTATTTTTATTTAAATGTAATTTTGATGTAATTTTCTTGACGATGTTTTCGAATCTCATCGGTGCGTCATTTTTGCTACTTTTAATTACTTTTTTATCGGGTTTCTTGAGATTTGCAAACTGTTCCCTCTGATTTATAATCCTGTTCAGTAAAGCAGCTTTAAATTCATCAATAGACAGAAATGCGTTCGGTATTTTCGATTCCACGGGATTGCTAATGTATATTAGGGACTTTTTATTCAATTTCTTGTCGTTAACTGCTAAATTGTGGTTTTTTAAACCATTTACCTCCTTCAATTTTTGAACGTGTACCACATATTCTTTATTATCCTTGCGAAATCTCCTCAATGAAGTGAAATTTCCTTCTGGAATGTAAACCAATTTAATTTATATTTCTATTTCCTTAATTTATAATTATTTTTCCTTATAAATTATGTCGCCAATTATTTCATAACTTTTTTGTGTTACTACGTGACTAGGCAGTAGTATTTTTCCTTGTTAAGTTAATCATCGTATATATTAGTAGGTACATTATTTTTAGTTATTTCCTTAATTGGGAGATATACATAATTATATCATGATATGACGTAGGCATTACTGTATTGGGTGATTGCGGGTTTTTTCCGTCGGGGTACATTTCGGAAATGCTCTTTTCGTAATTTTCCCTGGTCAACAGTCGATTCAGACAGACGATTGATTTAGGACCGCTGTGTTCTGGCGATAAAATACTACATTCTTATTATTCACATTATTTCTTCTGTCAAATATACTTAATATCTATGTGGGTTAGCATCATCCGTGGCTGAAGAGGGAATTTATGGAATTTATTTACAACATTTGTCCAAAATGAAAGCAGTAGGTACCTAAGAAATACTCATTAAACTTCAAGCCTCATTGCCTACTATATAGTACTACTATACAGTCTACTGTATCCCAGATTAAAATAATTCTAGCCAAGTGGTTAAAATGCTCGCCTATGGAAATTATTTTATAATTTCGATGGAATTTAAGGTGGTAGAGCCAAGCTATAGACAATAGACTGCAGCTCACATACAGACTAGCTCGACCGGGGTAGTACCACCCTCTCACAGAAAATTTGCGTAAAGTAGCTATTTTAGATGCGTTTCGTATGTTGAGTGAGAGAGCCGGAAGCCCAAACCTCACCTCCTTCAGTTAGGCACCGTGCGAGCGATGCCTTTGGTATAGCAAGCATCTATAGGCTTTGGTAACTGCTTAACATCCTGCGAGCCGTATGGTTGATTGCCGCACAAGTAATATACAGGGTTATTAGTAAAAAACGAAAAACCTTGAAGGACTGTATTACTAACATCTTAGAGACACCGCACACTTGCTACTTTTTGCATCGGCGCTCTGCGATTTAGTCGCTTTTAGCATTGGAGCAGTCGCTGCGTCCGACCGCAGAGAGTCGCCAAAACGCGATGCACTCACAAAATCGCCGATCGCCAATCAGAAAGTAGCATTTGCGGTGGCCCTTAAACAACAAGTTTTGTTCTATGACTTTTTACAAAACAATACATTTAACAGTTGCTAGTGTTAACCAATAACCCTGTATAAATAAAAGAGTCCATTACCGTGTTCAGCTGCCTGTTTGTATAACATATACTCCTTCGTCATCAAATCAGTAGTCGCATTGTGCTTCTCCGTTAAGGTATCTAGGCCCAACACACCGCAGAAATAGCATGCTATAACAATTTTGTGAGGAATACCGTTCATTATTGTTTTAACGCATGTCGTAACTGCACTCAACGCATGTAACACACACAAACACACACAATTGGATTAACGAGTGAACGCATCGGTGAAATTTAATTCTTGATAACATCTTGTTGTTACTGGCAAAGAGGTTTTGTAAACATATAACATACTATAGAAAGGAGTATCGCCAGAATTACATTAAAACTGTATGGTCCAAAAATGCTATGGGTTCCTCCAATAGCGGCGCCATCATATAACGGCCGCACTAGAACATTGGCTACGTAAACAGGTAGCGGTCTAGGAAACCGCGCCATTTTGTTTACATAGCCAACGTTCTAGTTACGGCCGTTATATGACGGCGCCGCTATTGGAGGAACCCAGCGCTTAAGCAATGCTTAAACTATGGCTACCGTAATGAACTAGTGGCGATCCCAATGACATCCAGATCTGGGCAAATTACGAAAACGCCATTTCCGAAAATTGCCTCTGGCGGGAATCAAACCCGCAACCACACGATGCAGTGAGCCGAGCGGCCTACGCTAGAACCACTGCGCTAAGCGGTCGTTAATACTACAATTACAGTATAGTAGAGATGAAGATTTTTTATTGATGCCGGCGT
This sequence comes from Drymonia ruficornis, assembly GCA_947859195.1. Classification (NCBI taxonomy): domain Eukaryota; kingdom Metazoa; phylum Arthropoda; class Insecta; order Lepidoptera; family Notodontidae; genus Drymonia; species Drymonia ruficornis. The sequence continues at coordinate 4,418,698 of OX401925.1, read as the reverse complement.
AGGGCGTACCTTTGGTCTACGGGGGTAAATCAGGTATTCCTGTAGGTTTAAAGGTGGTAGAGCCAAGCTGTAGCCAATTGACTGCAGCTCATATACGGGATGGCTCGACCGGGGTAGTACCAGCAGTGTACGGGGTAGTATAAGCAGCTGTTACAGCTGCGTTTCGTACGATGAGTGAGAGAGCCGAAAGCCCAATCCCCCCTTCCCCTGCCTCCATCCCTCTCCCCTTCAGGTCGGCAATGTGCGAGCAATGCCTTTAGTATTGCAAGCATGTATAGGCTACGGTAACTGCTTAAGATCAGGCGGGCCGTACGATTTTTGCCACCGCAGTCCTATAAAAAGTACCTAAAGGAAAAGATAAGAAGGACTTAAACGTGAGTCCTGAAATAAAAATAAATAAATTGGTATATTACTTATACTTAGCGCCGCCATACACGGACTGCTTGTCGACTGCAACCACACTGCAACCAGCTGCTCTAGAGCTGTCGACAAGCAGTCCGTGTATGGCGGCGCTTAGTGACCTACACAAATCTCAGTTAGTTGATAGAAATGTTTTTATTGCGGATGAATAGTCTTAGGTGCGTCTACGAGGTATGAGGTCATTGGGTTTCAGCGTAGGCTGCTCGGACCTGAATGGCGTTTATTCCCGTCGGGCAAATTTGCAGGTGATGTCACAATTAACAATTATTAATTGTGATTTGTTCGCGATTGACAAACAAATCAAAAGTTAATTGTTAATTGTGACACCACATGCAATTAGTAATTAATTTATTGCAATTAAATTTAGCCCACAAACAAATCAAAATTAATTGATAATTGTGACACCACATGCTATTAGTAATTAATTTATTTATTTTTTATTTATTCCGACGACCTGGTGAAGGTCGCGGGAATCCGCTGGATGCGGGCAGCGCAAGACCGGTCATTGTGGCGAACCTTGGGGGAGGCCTATGTCCAGCAGTGGACGTCTTTCGGCTGAGATGATGATGATGATGAATTAAATTTTGCCCACAAACAAATCAAAATTAATTGTTAATTGTGACACCACATGCAATTAGTAATTAATTTATTGCAATTAAATTTTGCCCAACTCTGCCGTCGGGGCTAATTTCTGTGATGTGCCCAGGTCTGGGTGTCACTGGGATCGCACCCAGTTGTAACCACACTTCAAGCGTTGCTAAGTTCGTAATCATAAAAGCTACCAATTACATTCCACGGGGGTAGAGCCGAGGTTCGAACCTGTACCTTGTTTCTGAAATGAATTGGATCTATGCCATTAGGGCCACCGCAGACTTGCTACTTTTAGCATCGGCGATCGGCGATTTTGATGCTGCGTCTCGCTCGTTCGCGCTCGAAGAAACGCGACGCAGCATCGATACGTCACAAAATCGCCGGTCGCCGATGCTAAAAGTAGCAAGTCTGCGGAGGCCCTTACAGACGGAGTAGATTTTTATATGTGACTGCGGTTGCAAAAAAGCGTACAGCCCGCCTAATGTTAAGCAGTTATCGAAGCCTATAGACGCTTGCAATACCAAAGGCATCGCTTGCACGTTGCCGACCTGAAGGTGAGCCGGAGAGAGGGAGGGGAAGTGGGGGTTGGTCTTCCGGCTCTCTCACTCATCGCACGAAACGCAACTGTAATAGCTACTTTACGCTGATCTTCTGTGAGAGGGTGGTACTACCCTGGTCGAGCCATATATGAGCTCTACCACCAATTAAAAAAACAAGGATATAAAAGAAATAAGGATACATCCTCCCAAAAATAGAGTCAGGTTAATTAATGCCTTAATGAGTATAAATTTGTGGTTTACACTTTTTCCCTAAGATTAAAATGCCGGTCGAAATAAATTCTAGACGAATTTTCTATCAGTTTGACGTCATAATTATTGAAACTTCGTACTATAAAATCAATGGGAAACAAGAAGAGAAACTCACTCACATCACGCAAGACTGAGCTCAAGTTTGTCAATTAGCAAAGTTTTTATGTGCCGCTTACGGAGCGCGTATAACCTATCTACCTTTTTATTGAATATCCTTGGAAAACTGATCTATAGGTATCTATATCTATACAAATAAATAAAATTGAAGTGTCTGTAAGTAATATCAAAATAATAGGTGTAACTAAATGCATATGAAAGTATGTACGGTACTTATAACAAAAAAGTAATATTTTTTTGTCTGTCTATTTGACCATCTGTCTGGCCGTCTGTATGACTGTCTGGATGTTTGTTCCGGGTAATCTCCGAAACAGCGGACCGATTTTCACAAGACTTTCACTGGCAGATAGGTGATGTTATACGGTAACTTAACTTGGGCTACTTTTATTTTAGAACAAAAAAACCGCGTAAAAAAAATAAAAACCCTTTACATTCCAAGCGTACTTAAACGCGGGTAATCTTTTTTTAAATTTACGCGTACGAAATCGCGGGCACAGCTAGTTAAATATATAGATGGTGGGTACTACAGGGTGTTGTGAATGTGCAGGTCGTCACCATAGAGGAGTACGGGGTGTACACGATGCTGCCGGCGCAGCAGATGCCGCCGATCAGTCCGTGGCCGCCGGACGGCACCCTGCTGGACCGCATGGACGATCTCGCGCACAAAGGTAAAGGTAATGGTGACCACCATTTTGTTTTGTCTACCTATTCAATAAGTAAACATGCCGTTTAGCCATGGTATTTTAGCCCCATGTATCTTTCGTGATCCTTGTTGAAAATGCGATTCGCGCATGAAATTTGAAATTCCCAGGTGTGAGCCAGAATTTAAACCTTGTTTACAAAACATGCGTTTGTCCAATTAGCTTCCAATGTCATACTTTATTTCTAATAGCTAAAGTAATCGTATAGGTATCTCTTGCTGTAAGACTGTAGGATAGGTGTGTTGTCCATTTGAACTACCGCCGCTTTTTAGAGATAATATTCTCTTAGGGCCACCGCAGACTTGCTACTTTTAGCATCGGCGACCGGCGATTTTGCGACTGTATCGATGCTGCGTCGCGTTTCTTCGAGCGCGAACGAGCGAGACGCAGCATCAAAATCGCCGATCGCCCATGCTAAAAGTAGCAAGTCTGCGGTGTTCCTTAATTCTTCTTCTGTCCAAAATTTTTCTGTTAATAAGTAGAAGAAACTCTTGAGCTCTAAATTTTAGACTAGTCAAATATCACGTGCCAATTTAAAGATGCGTGATTAAGAGTAAGCAGTACTATGGTGCGGCAGGTCACAGCGGTGTTAACCAGCTCGGCGGGGTGTTTGTAGGGGGGAGGCCGCTGCCGGACTCCACGCGGCAGAAGATCGTGGAGCTGGCGCACTCGGGCGCGCGGCCCTGCGACATCAGCCGCATACTCCAGGTCTCCAACGGCTGCGTCTCCAAGATACTCGGCAGGTACGTATTACTTTGGATACTAAGCCCATTCAACATCATCATCATTTCAACCAAAAGACGCTCACTTCCCCAACGACCAATCCTGTGACAGTCCTTTCAGCCAAAAGACGTCCACTGTTGGACATCGGCCTCCCCCAAGGTTTTCCGCAACGACCGGTCCTGTGCCACTTGCATCCAGCGGTTCCCGCTGGATAGTTTGGGCCATACAGCAGTTTAGTTTAGTAGTAGTTTAGTTTGGGCTAGTTTTCTGGCGGTGATAGACTTGGAGCCAAACGTCAATTGCAGTCGGAGCACCGACTCCAAAGGTGGCTATTAGTGCTCGGGTTTAGGGAGTCGGCGTTTTTTTTTTTTATTCTTGGAAGTAGTGATGGGCAGTTTCGACAATAATCATAACATGACATGACAATAATCACGTCACCGTTTGGGAACAGTTTTCTACGACAATTAAAATAATGGACAGTTTAATCTTTTAAACTGATAATAGGTAGGTACTGCCCGAATAAACCTACACCCACGTCCACGTCCACGTCCTAGACAAATCAACAAAAACTAAACGCCTCTACAAACCGCAAAACAGTCACAAAACAATGTCACTTGGAATATAACACTACGCTATGCCAAATATGTTGTGGGTGGTTGTCCGTAAGTGATCCGCGGCGTAACCGGTCCGGACCGCAGGATTATAGTTGTATGTCCAGAGACGGACTCTGCATAGATACAATGTAATCAACTACCTATGGGCCCAGCGCCGCTTAGGCGCCCCGCGGTCTCTGAGAAAAAATATTTTTGTTTATTCAATGGGTTTGTTTGCACACAAATTGCAGTTATGACATTGTGTATGCGTTCCGATGTCAAACCTGATAGTTCGGGGCGCCTCATTTAGACGAAACTATTGATGATTCCTGTCCACGTTTTCTTTAGCCACTATGGCGGCGCCTCGTTAGTGTGCTAACACTTGAAAGTTCAGACACATCTTTATGCGCAGAAAAGGTAGTGCCGAGATAGTTAGGTATTGAAATTTAGTTTTGGTGTATGGTTTAATTGCTGCCTGCGTAAAGGGAGAGGGGCCCCGACACTTACATTGCCTAGGGGCCTCTACATAGCTTAATCCGCCTCTGTGTATGCCACATAGTTGCAAACCGCAGAGTGGTAGAGTGGCCGTCTATTTTATGGGGGATTTATCCCGAATACTGAAACACTACTCAAATTTAAGGCCGCGGCTGCACTGAGACGATTGCGACGCGACGGCGATTTCATTAAAGATTTCCGCTCATTTATTTGAAGCGGCCATGCACCCGCTATATGTTTATAGGAGTTTGATAGCTGTCGCATCGCGGGCGTCTTACCAGTGCAGCCCGGCCTAAGTCCCATCTTGGTTGTTTGAAACGCCAACGCCTGACATATATAGGTAATAGCATAGCGGTTAGGGCGCCAGAATCGCAACCGCGAGGTAATTCATTCCCTATCCTGGATATTAAACTATTAATGTGTACTTACCCATCTACCTACAAGAATTTGCATCAGTTGGATGTCAATGGAACTACTATAAGTTATAGCATCGCATTGCTAATATGTTGTTTAAAGGAAACATTAGGAAAACATTAGTAGGTACCAGAATAACTTTGTTTGGTGCGATCAGCGATAATTCAACTTCGAATAAATAATGTATGCCGGGCTCGTCAAATTTCAGACGGCCAATTCATAAATTCGTAAAGCGCATTGTCAATTAAAAATAAATGAAGGCGAAACGTTAACTCTATTAATATTCACTGGTGGCACTGGGATCGCCTCCAGTTCATTGTATAGTAGCCATAGTACAAGCGTTGTTTAGTTTGGGACCATACAGTTGGTGTGTAATTCTGGCGATATTTATTTATTTTAACAAAATTTCGATGGCAGACTGTCACGGGTAGTATTATCAGTCCCGTCGCTATGGGGTGGCCGGTGTCAAGTAGCGTCTGCCACGCGGTGTCAGGTTCGACGCCGTGCATTTTTTAATCACTTTTTACTTTGACCAACTGTTGTATTTTTTATTATGAGGTGACAAGAAACAAGCTGGAATGCACTTTGTATCATCTTAAAATCTTTCGCTCATACTTTCACTTACCTACATGTTGCACTCGGATGACAAGAAAAATGCATGTAATCATCACACCTGTCTTTCCCAAAGGGATAGACAAAGGTGAATAGGTAATGAATTGTTTTATAATGCTCCATAAGGTTTTTATTTTAATTTATTTTATTTTAATTCCTATTTGTCGAGAGAACCTTCATACTAAGTTTGACGCCCATTTCATCCTGATGGAAGCTTTTCTGTAATTCTAAAACAGTGTTTTTTTAAAGTAACCTACATTAAATGTTATTTTCAAGTAAATCACTCAAAACTAAGCAACGTTTGTACTATGGCTACCATATGACTGGGGGCGACACCTAGACCAAGGCAAATCACGAAAAGGCAGTTTCCAAAATTTGCCTCTGGCTTGAACCAAACTCGGTACCACGCGATGCAGTGCGCCAAGCGGTCGCAAGAGGTTGTCAATATTATATTTCTGTTTTCTTTCCCCTATATTAGCTCCTAATAATCTGATAGGTGTTGGAACTCTTACAAGTGTCCCAAAATTAAGCTTAGCCCCACCCAAGTGACGGTATTTAACATAAACTGCTGTATTTAATAAATAGCTAAAGAATTAATAATCTTATTATTAATTCTTTAGCCTAATTATTTTAATCAGACCGCAATATAACCGCAAAGTGAAATAAATCATTTGACATTTTAGACTAGTAGGAAAACGGTGGTCTCATGTTACTGTCTGGTTCATAGGCTGTCACCTTGCCTGACTGGTGTCATGGTTGTGGTGAACCAGTGGTCCTTGAGCTATGGAATATACCACGGACCAACAATATTTTGGCCTCCGTACTCTAGAACAAAAGTTTTCGAAACACACGCTTACTAAAGTAAGACTTACCACAATCACAATGTTTTACGATACACAAATTATTTTGCTGCAAATTATTGCTAGTGCGGAATCCAAAGGGTGTTTGGTCCATGGGATATACAAAGTCTCTTGACTATTATAAAGGCTAAGATATAAATTAATACCTATTAGTACTTTATACTGTCATTACCTCACGTGTCATAGCCAGTTGTAATCACCGATCGGAGGTTAAGCAACGCTTGGCAAGGTCAGTCAGAGATGGGTGACCTTCGGAGAGCACGTGTCGGTCCTGCACCCGATTTCTCCCTGGTCGTGTTGAATTGCAGTCCCATCGGAATATGGGAGTGAGCGAAGCGAGGGTGCAGTGCTGTGCCAATTTCCGGGTTTTTGGCCACCGTGTGGCCGATATTCGGTCAGGAGAACTATTAGAACATGTATGCAACATTGCCATTGCAATTCATTGTTCTGATTTTCTAGCAGAATCCTTAGTAATTCCGCTAAATTTCTGTAAAATAGTCACACATTTTAAAAGCAGTGGTAGCCGATTGGTTAAGCATAAGCTTGCGGGCTTAAGGTCCTGGGTTCAAACCCTGGCTCACACCTCTGGATTTTTCGAAATCTATGTGTGAATCATAACTTTAATATATTATGATTATCACTTGCTTGCGGTGAAGGAAAACATCGTGAGGAAACCTGCATGTCTTTAGACATGTGAAATCCATCAACCCGCACTGGGCCAGCGTGGTGGATTATGGCCTGAATCCCCCTCGCATTGACGGGAGGCCCGTGCCCAGCAGTGGGACGTTAAAAGGGCTAAATTATTATTATTAGTCACACATTTACGCCATTCGTGATTATCGTCATTTCACGGAAATTAAGCGGATTCTCCTAGAAAAACAGAACAAAATTATTGAATTTGAATTGCTGTTGTATAGCGTCACTATTACCAGCCCCCCCCCCTGTTTGGTATAAGATTGGACCTTAACTTAACCCTCTCTTCACCCAGGTACTACGAGACGGGGTCCATCAGGCCCCGAGCCATCGGCGGGTCGAAGCCGCGGGTGGCGACCGCCGAGGTGGTCAGCAAGATCGCCCAGTACAAGCGGGAATGCCCCTCGATCTTCGCGTGGGAGATCAGGGACCGTCTGCTCAGCGAGGGAGTCTGCTCCTCTGATAATATACCTAGTGTGAGTACAACTGTACCTTCAATGACGGGCTCGTTGGCGTGGTGGCGCCTTTCACGGTGCAGGTCGTAGGTTCGATTCCTATGTGTCACTTCAAATTGACAATACTAATTTAATAAGGACCTTTTACAATAGCCATCAATTAAATATTTAATTATTTTGTATGGGATAAATATTTTTTTTATTTCGAATGTCGTATAACGGGTAAGTTATGGTAATGTTCCGAGTACTATGTCGAAGTTAAAGCAAATGGACATAAAAACGGTGTATATCAACTATGGTATATAACGTATGGTCTATAATACCAACGAAGATTCACTAAATCATTACCAAGATATTAAGATGCGGGTACAAAATCTCGATCAAACATTACACTCCCCGGAACGCCTGAAACGTATGAAAAATACAAAAGGGCGAGTCGTAAAACACAATGGGGTAAGCACGACGATAGCTATACCGTTATATAGCACGTCTTATCATCCCCCGACACTATACCCCCCCCTTCCCCCACCACTTGGCGGCAAAACAATATGACGTTATAACTTTTTTTCTTCATTTTTTCCCTTTTTTGAATACGGAGCGGCTTCCTTTGGGGACCTCCTTTGGACGTATCGACGACTTTAGATATAGGCTGATCTATTTATGGAAAATTTATTGGATTTTTTATTATAGGAATGGATGGATTACCTATTTAAAATGCGTGAAAAAATCGTGCGGTTCTTTGTTGTGTTAATAAGGGTGGAAAAAACAATAATAATGTAAGCCCTTTTAACGTTCCACTTCTGGGCACTGGCCTCCCCTCAATGCGAGGGGGATTCGGGCCATGATCCACCACGCTGGCCCAGTGCGGATATGTGGATCATGTCTTTCGAATAGGTATTAGGTAAATTTTCTAAAATAAGCACATTTCCTCACAATTTTTTCTTTCACCTTAAGCAAGTGATAATTATATTAAAGTTATGATTTGCGCATAGATTTCGAATTTTATTACGATTTTTATTACATATATTGTAACAGGTTGGATTGGTCTTTAGTTATAGCAATTTTGGCAAAACCTTGAAAACTACCAAATTTGGACAAGGCACGAGGTAACTACGCAACTCACTCAAATCATGGCGTAACAAGGATATTTTAAATTATAATTAGATATAAACGTATTTCCCCAATATTAGGTAATAGACCGGAACCAATTGGAACAATAGAGTAGGTAGGTACTTTATTTAGGATAATTTTAAATTTATTATATTGATGTTTTAAATATTAAAACCCAACTAAAATTAACAGAACAGAATAAAATTTTCCCCAAATATCGGTACGGTTACTTCATATCTATATCCACTCATTTGTTTTATCCAATCTGGCGAAACTCAATGGACACATTTTTATGAAACGAACGCCTCATGTTATGGCGGCTAGAAAATACCCTCAGCTATGAAAAGCGCCGAGATCTAGTAAACCAACCTTATTCACGTCACTTCTTGATTTCGACGAATTATATCCGCCGCCATAGTGATAGTGGTCCGTTTCATACACTTTGCGAATCATAGAATTCATAGATGGGAGAAACTACTCTTTTAATATAGTGGTTATATTCTCTTTGAGTTTTATCAATGCAATGTTCAACGCAAAATATAGTTGTCTAGCTATTTACCTCTTTCTGGTGTTATAAAAAAGCTACAAAAACGAGTACGCCATAAAAGTTAACGTAGCGCAAAAGATACAGTAATAACATTGTGAGACTCAAGAATTACTCCGTCATTTTTACGACCCGTATCGCCCCAGCTTTCTTGAACACCCTTTATCTCCTAATGTCGCCCTCTTAACATAAATTAATTAAGAAATTCGCGCAATCACCCTGTTGGCGACAGTTTTTTAAGAAAAAAACGAAAGCGTCACGTTAAGTACTCTCGGCTAGGAATATCGAGAAAAACATAAAAACCGAAACAGAGGGGAGAATCCTGCGACGGAAATACGTCATTGTAATGAGTGAGAAAGAGTTGGCACGCTATCTCTTTTTTCCGTCTAAAGGGGGGAAGACGGGCGATTTTGACACGACATGAATAAAGAAAATATGACGCTTTTGTTGCCGTAAAAATTCCAGTACACGGATAAAGTCTTTAAGTTATCAGAGGGTAACGTTAGGGGTGCGGGTAGAGGTAACTAAGGTAGGCATAATATCGGAGGAATGAAGGCGTTCGTGTCTTCATATTTATCGAATATCGGGTTATATTGTGTTTACGTAGATTGTTTGAGAGGTGCTTAAGCGCTGAATATATTAACGTCAAGTATTTGAACCGAGTGCGAGACGCGATTTATTAACAACGACGGGATACCTAAAAGTTATTGTATATTAGTTTCTAATAACGTTGAAAATGAACTCGATCGATAAAGAAAAAAATATGTTCAAACAAAAGCGTAAGCTAACAAAAGCTTTAACTAACGTTAAGCCTTCACAGTAACGACCCTTCAAAAATGTAACGATATTAAACCCTATTAAGTATTCATACAACTAAACGTTTACCGTCTAAAATTGTTCTCTATGCATAAAATAGTAAAGTCTATTTTTATTTATTGAAATAAAATGTGTGGTGAGAGGGTCAATTGTCGTCATAGGGTCATATCGCAGTGGAACATGCGTTCCCGTAGCAAATCACTTCCGGGCCACTAAATCCAGGCCAAATTAATGCATTTAGCACGCTCCCCGGCCTTTAGCTGGGGATGACAACTTTATTTCATTGTGTCGCGATATTTTCTTGTCACTTTAACATCAGTGTCGGGGACATTGTGATTTTTTTTTGCTTATAATATTGACTTTTGGTGAAATGTATTATATTTCATACCATTAAATGTAACCAGTTTATACGTACAACGGCGTCTATGAAATGCAAAATAAGTAATATTTTGTTTGCTACTTTTAAATTATGACGATTTGTGGTTACTGCACTCACTGACAGGTGGGAGCTGGTTGATGTGTCGCTTAAGTCGTTCTTGACAGTTGTGGTTCCGAGAACGCGACGTATGATATTACATAGCCATAAAAAATGTACCTATTGCAACAAATACTTGGTTAAAAGTACTATTAAACTGAACTTATTACTGGACTTACTTATATTAATGCAATAGAGCGGCAATCAATAGGTACCAACCTACAAAATTTTGTATTACAAGTCGAAAAAAAAAAACAAAAATAATATTTATGTTTTCTCTTTCGGTTGCAATAACCAACCCAATAAATAGCTAGTTCAAAACACTGATTTAAAACATCATTATGGATCATATCTGAGATTTCGATCGCGCAGGGGTTGGCGGCTGAGATATATTGGCGCAGCAACAAATTGTAACAAAGGACTCCGCTAAAGAAGATTATCGGAGATGGCGCGTGGCACGCACGTGACACGCATGTGGCCGATGATAGTACCATCCACCCTACTTATTGCAACCATTCAAAAATCGACTTTGTACCACAATTTTAAGACTGAATATGATTTTCCCGCAGATTTTTTGCTAAATCACAACCGCTGACACGCAAGAATAGTTTCTATTTGTGGAGTTTTCGGCAGATTTTCGTGTGGATGGATATGATGTAAAAGTTATTTAAAAGTAAGAAGTGTTGGAGGGAAATTAATACCACAATTCAAAGGATTTAAGGCTTACACTGATGTTGAGTGTGTAATCGGAAGAGCAAATAAATATCGGTGATTGTCTTGTCCGTCATATGCGCGTAATGGTGTTGTCACTTGCAAAAATACCTTTAGGGGAGATGGGGACATGTAGCAAACAAAAATAATGTGGTATGAACTTCTATTACACGTTTGTTTAATCATGAAAATTCAAATATGATCATTCACCGTTTTTCAAATCGCATGCATATTTTTGTTGGGTCAAATCCATTATTTTACTTGATCTCAACAATTGTTTTGAGAATGTTCACTAGCTATTAAATTTTGTTGTTATAAAATAAAAAGTACCTATTACCGATTTGTAAAATAAAGAATGTCCAGCGTCTGTATCTACTCCGAGGGAGCTTTCAATCGTAAGGTCTTAAGTTTTATTTTCATTTATCGTTTTAAGACTAGTTTAGGAGTGCCCGGTAGGTAACTGACGTTAACTTTGCTTCCGTGGGTATCTAGGCATCGTATCACATCAGAGTAATTTTTTTCCTAATATACCTAAGTACATAAGGTCTTATTTGCTATACAAATTAATAAATATTCCATGTCACTTTGATCTTTCGGCATGCCATATTAAAAGTGAAATAAATTAAAAATTGAATTCATAATTCGTTATTAAATAAACCTTTGATAAAATAGGTACAATAATTGAATTTCAAATTACATGAACAGTATTGCCACTCTGCTTATCCTATTGAAAAAGTTGCCGTGATGGTATTTTATATTACGTCGGAAAAACTGACCGTATTAAGACGGCTATCCCTCGATATTAGTCTGAATTCTCAGCGGGTTAATTACAGGCTCACGCCCAATATACGTTTCACCCGCGCCTCCCCGCCGCGAACTTCACCGAAGTAATGAAGTATAATAAGTAAACACATATTAAGTACATGGGTAAATATAATAAGTGTCAGCGTATCTAGGTATTATTTCATCCTTTATAAACCTACCGCTAACCGTTTCACAGGAAAATTATTTTAGGACAAAATTAAATATCGGTATTACCTAATAAAATTCTCATCCCAATAGTTTTTAAATTATACGGTTGTATTTCATCCTTATTGATTATAAATCGTTTTACAGGAAATTTATTAATTATCAATTAATTGAACAGCATGAAATACAGAGTGAAATTGAAATAATGGGCATCCTTTTAAACTATGACTCTACACATGATTGATAATAAAATATTGCTCGAGTAAGCAAATAAGCAAACCAGTTTACTGTTTTACCATACCCGGGCAATAAATTTTTATCAATTGATTTATTGATTAATATGACCTTAATATTATGAATCATGTGTAGAATCACCGTGTAAAACGATGCCCATGCTTTCAAATTAACCCTGTATACCTTATAAAGTGCTCATCCCAAATAATTTTATAACTATTTGGTTGTAGGTAACATACCAACAGGGATAATATAATGTCATACCGGTTAAAAATATTACATTTAATTATGGTTTCCTCAATCATCCTATTAAAAACGTTAACTGAAACAGATAAAAATAACCCACAATCATATACGCAAATCTGCACCAATTTCAAGGAAAATCAGTGACACTTATGACACAGTGAATTTCACTAGAAAGTACAGTCAGCAACACAAATAACAACACTCGCGTTTGTAACAGTTCCGACGCGTACTCGCCTCAGCTCGGCATCGCGCGCCTCGCGTAGGGTGACAAGCGAAGCGAGATAAGTATCGCTCGCCGCCCCGCGCCACGTGCGCGCTAAGCCGGGATATGCAATTTTTATATTATCCTCCTCATATTATTATTGCCCTACAACTTATCAAGTGTTTTATTAGAGTTTTTAAACTTTTTGACGCAGTTCTATTTTACTCTATTACAAAACAACACTTAACGTGACTAAGGGCTCGTAGAATTTATATTACAAAACTTATTTAGATTTAAAATAAATTTGGTGCTTTAGGTGATGATTTAGTTTAATAGTGGTTTAATTATTATTATAAAATAGATAGAAAACGTTCTTGGATTATTTGATGAAAATCTGGTCCACACTTTACGTACAACTTATTATTTATTTATTATACTAATCTCTATAGCTACCAATTTTCATGTGTTTAAACCTGTGTGGGGTATGTAAGTAACAGATTACGTATTTATATTAACAGTGAATCCAGGCTTGTGCCTGGACGAATTGATGCCTACCACTCAGCCGCCGATCCGAACGTACAGATTGCAGAATAAATATACAAAACACCGTAGCTGACTGTACTTAAACTAACGCCATTAATTTTCCAAAAAAATATGATTTTGTCCTGTTCAAATATAACTATTTTCGTGTTGGCACCTATCAAAAATTACTAATTCCAAATGGTTGCGGTAGCGGTCGGAGGTGTTACAAACCGATAATTATAACATAAAATACTGATAAATAGGTACATTTTCGTAATATGTACCTATATCAGTATACCTAGGTAGGAATAAATATAAATATTTTACTTATTTTACAAAATAATTTCATATTAATTAATGCTATTTAAGTTTATTATGTTTTCCTTATTTATTTCGAAATAGCCAATTTATATTAAACAATAAGATTTAGATTAAATTATAAAATAATAACCTTCAGCTTAAACAATAGAAATTTGTAAACATATATGGAACCATGCAATATTTTAACCTTTAAATAATTTTAAATTAATATTTTTGAAATCGAATTGGGATCTGGACTTTTATTGCATAATTAAGTATATAGAGCATGTTTAAAATAAAATATCTTCAAATACAGAAAATATGCTAGTGACGACATTTATCCGTTACTTTTTGCAAACTTTAATAGCGACTATCTTTGTAATTATTAAATAATTCTCTCACAATATATGATAAATGATTTGGTATATTCTATTATTATTAAATGAGTTAATCTTAAAGTAATAATAAATTTGATATTACAAATATGTAGTTGTTCTGCTAACCGTACCCCAGATCCCTTGATCCTCGGTTATATTAAATAGCGATAGCATCAACAGATATTAGATAAGATACCATTACAAACAACTTATACAGACATATTGAGATATATTGACGAAATTAATCAGATTTTTACGCAACAACAAATTAAAGTATTTATACAAATGGGCGCGTTTACACCGAGCAGACAAATGCTTCGTCGCTCCGGATGACGTTATTAGTAGACGTCAAACTGGGGTGTGATTCTCTAATTTTTACATCAATGTCAGGGTGGTTACTTTGAAAAACGAACGCTGACGGATCGTCCGAAGTACGGATTCGATTTACGATCAAAACCATGTCAAACGCTGAAATCGTAAAGAAGAAACGAAAGAAGAAATGTCAAATCACGACGATCCGTCAGCCGAAACGTTTCGTTTCGTATTTCGAAGTAGGCCAGCAGGTATGTTTTAACCTAGACTTTGCCCTTGAAAACAACTAGGGTAAGTTGTCAAAGTGACATCTCACGGATGTATTAACGTTGAACTCATGGCTATTAGGATGTTTGGCATTCAAATAGCTGATGTCTCGAGTTTGATAACATTATTATGACGAGCATGAATTAATAGCAATAGGTACGTATTTAATACTCCTTAATACTCATTAACATTGAAGTCTCCATCAAACGGATACCATCAGGATAACAGTTTCGGTATCCCTAACAAGAGATGGGAGAATATCTCGCTAGGGTTTTTTTTTGGCATACCCGAGCCCCTCAAGTGGCTTCATCTACAAGCGTATCTACAAATCGCTACGCTTAATGTATAGACATGACATTACAAGTCGATAAATAGATCACGTGACTTATGTAATTTCCATAGATGAAGCGTAGTTTGTAGACGAAGCGTCTTGTCTAGAGGGGCAGGTCCAAGCTATTAAAGGTATATCTCGAGGCAAACACCGAGGCGGCCTCGCGAGTCTCCCTACTCACTCAGTACACGGCTATCTCTTAGATATTTACATAAACACAAATTGTAAGTTTAAGACAGTGGATGTTCTCCACAAGGCATTCTTAGGGCGCTCTCGGTCGGATGCACATCAAACGGGCCAGCCAGCCCCGCCCGCCGCCATCATAATCAGATGTTTAGGCTTTCTTTGATAACCGACATTAACGTCTTTAGCGGAATTTAATTTGTTTTCCACTAGTAGCTCAGGTTTGGAGGCGGCTACAACCGAAAACGTTTTGTAAAAGTACAGAATAATCCAATAGATTTATTAAAATTTCGTCGCGGAAACCAATATTAATCTATAAATAACCCACAGGTATTAAAACTTAGTTCTATTTTCAATAAAATACATATGACAATATGATATGTAGCAGTGAATGTAATGACTAAATATCCTACTAATTAATATTATATAGCTAATCTAATCTAAGCCTATGGGTAAGCCTCGATCCAAATTCTATGCCCGAATCAAATAACGGATTAAATAGCGGATGCCCCAATGCAATTTCATGTCGAACTACAACAACCACTAAACGTGAATCTACTAAACTAAATTAATAAAAACACAAAACTATGTAAGTACCATAGACATTAGATTTTTTTTAAGTTATAATCTCTGTGGTTCCTATAGGTAGGTACTGTTCGAAACTCGATTATTCAAATCTCCGTTATCAAATCATCTCGTATTCATTTGTTTATCAAACAGCATACCGCTAAACAAGTGTAGTCGTTTAGCTAAAATCTCATTTGCGCACGGTAGGGTGCGCCCCCCAACGGCAAAGCAGACGCGCATATGTTCCGAGTTTTACGCAATTTTAATCCCACTACATGAGTTTTGCATGTGTCATTATCTATTGCGGTAATGTAGAAAAGATTATATTATGTGACTCGAATCTGATTTCACCTATCGTTCAAAGGTGGGTTTAGGTCAAACTTGTGAAAGCTAATTTTTGCAAATAGGTATTTTTATTATGTCGGCTTGTTATTATCGGACTTACAATACCTTAAATTGAATGTTTAATTATTTAGTTATTATACATATAACATTCGGCGTTACTTTTCCCTCAGTCGAATGACGCCACAATTTGCAATAGGTATAATACATACATTCTGCGAAAAATTGCATGGGTTTTTATTATGTCGCACTATTATTATTGGACTTAAAAAGCCATGAATTTAATGGTTACTTTACTTACTTTTACTTATATAAAATTCAGCGTTTTTTTCCTCATTCGATTCACGGACACCATTCGACAATAGGTATAATACATATCAAGTTTAATATAACAATGTAGGTTATTCATAATTATATAAAGTGAGCTAGCCAAGTCTTGGTAAAACCCGTCTGGACTATCTAATCAGTCTTTTACTTGAAAACGTGTACCTAGAACAACCACAGCCATATATGGCACGACGTTAATTAATGCCGTTAATACATGTTTTAGTAACAACCGAAACCACGAAACGAGGATGTATGGCCACGAAGATTTTAATACCTATTGATGATAGTTGGCCGATGATGCGGCCAACATAGCAACAGCGATTGAAGCCATTCATTAGCCAATTTGGATTTATGGTCCAATTTGAATTGCTGGTGAATCCGCGTCTGGGCTTACACGCCGGATTTCATTTTATATCTACTGTTTCCCGTTGAAATGCTACTAAAAAAATGTGCATAAATCGAGACGGGCCTATCTCATGTAGTTTTTGCGAACTGCGTCGGGTCGAATTGCGCTTGGCCGGATTTGTGTTGTTTTCTTACGTTTTGGTTATCCAACTTTTGTTTTGTTCAAATTGTGAAATGTTATATAATTACTATTAATATTCACGTAATTAATTGAACATTAATTCAGTAGACATTATTAAAAAAAAACTGTTTGCTACGCCGTAGCACGTTGCTACGAAACGTAGCACTCTTGATGTTGAGTTTACGTACATTTTTCTTCTCTACCTATTCAGTAATAATTTAATAATTTTCTTCTATTCGTGTATGAAAAGGAGAGAAGATATCACTAATAAATCACGTCATTCTTAAGTACCCATTTATCGAAAATTTCAACAATTTTACAATAATTTCACACATGTCACTGTGACACTTAGCACCCTCATATTAGGAAAAAGCACCCATCATCACCCAACCGACAATGGGTGCCGATGTAAATCAAAGATCACCCACCCTAGTGTGGTGTACATGAATTATGAGTTATTACGGACTGCTCTACGTAGAGCGAGTTCTAATAGCCCCTGTTCGATGTCCAAATGACATGACGATGTATTGTCACCTTTGCGATTTACGGACGCGGTGACAATGTTATTAGGGTGACCAACTTTGTATTTATTTATACTATATTGTAACTGTATCTAGTAGGTTTTATATTTACAATTATTTTTTATCATACTTAATTATGATGTTTTATGGATTTAAGTAGGGTCGTTTAAGTAGTTGCAGACCTGTAGGGGAGTGGGACCGAGGGAGGGGAAGGGAGAGGGGTTCGAGCTCTCATACTCACGAAACGAAGCTAAGATAGCTACTTTACGCCGATCGTCTCTGAGAAGGTGGTATTACCCCCAGTCAGGTTAGCCCATTGACAGTCAATTGGCTACAGTTTGGCTCTACCTCCAAGAATAATCTATTTTTTTCCTAAAGGCCTTTTCTATTGAGTCAGGCCCAATGTGATTCTGTCAATGTCAACGTAGTGGCGAAACGAAGGAGTATGATTGGTAAAAAAAAATCCAAGAGTTTGATATGATTTTGTTTGTGCTGTCAAAAGATAGACAATAACATAATATTAAATCGGTGTAAATGTGTCACCATTGCAAAGGGGGGGACTTGTCCGACTCATACTTTAACTCATATGCACCCCAACGTTGCATAGGGATGACCGCTGCTCTCCACTATCTCTCTCTAATGATATTTATTATAATTTTATGCGGCGTCCACACTCTGTTATGTCCCTTTTGTCTGCTAAACGATGTCCTTGTAGCGTTTGTGTCGTACGAGGGTGACTATAGGCCTATTCTGATATACGCGGAATCCGCTAACGACACGCCGGCGCTGTATCGTGCGGAGTATAGACACCCATCTTTGTAGAATATCGCGCTGACCGCGAAAAGAGATCATTCTGGTTTCTTTAACGAATTTCTATTCAGTAAGAGATATAAATTCGCAATCGGAGACGCTAAATAGTTACCTACTTAACTTGCTTAAAAGTACGGTAGTTATTGATTTTTAGAAGAAAACGAGTGATTTTTTTTTGTAGTAGGGATAAGTGTATAACTTTTTTCTCGCTGTCCCTCTGTAATAGATTCTTATGGATATTTATTTGTACTTACGTTCACAAGATATTGATGATGATATAAATAATATATCAAGCCGCCCGAACGCAGCTAGCGGATTCCAATGAAGTCTAAACAGAGTCCCACATAATAACAGTATCAAGATCTATGCTCGCGTTTGAATATTTAATGAAGTTTTTTTTTCTACTCTATGGTGTCAGTTGTCTATAATTACAGTTTATTTTGCGCGGTTTCCGTTTACAATGGGGTATGTTGTGTTTGAATTAGTTTTATTGGTACTTATTGAGATTATTCGAATATTGTGGCTTTATTATGGGGATTACATTTGATAAGTCCCTTAGGGCCATAACAGACCGGGTAGCCGTGGCGACGTCGCCAGCCACCGTAGCCAACTATTCGTATTGAAATGTATGGGAGGTAACACACCTGGCGACGGACTGGCGACGTCGCCAGTCAATACAAATTGTTTGGATACGTGGCCGGCAACGTCGCCTGGCGTCCTGGTGTGTTATGGCCCTTAAGGGACAACTCTCATTATCAATCTACCTATAACTGTAGGTTCCTGACTTAATTAATGGTACGCTAAACTTACTTATTTACACGTTACACTATTACGCCTGTATTTAGGCCGGATGGTGTAGGCAGGGGTGCTATAGTGAATCCATAATTATGTTTTGGTTTAATGATGGTAGAGCCAACCTGTAGCCAATTGCTGCTCATATACGGGCTAGCTTGACCGGTATAGTGCGGCCCCTCACAGAAGATCAGCGTAAAATAGCTATTGCAGCTGTGTTTAGTACGATGAGTGAGAGAGCCCGTAGCCCAACCCCCCCTCACTTCTCTTCCCTTTGTCCCACTCCCCTTCGAGTCAGCAACGTTTGAGTGATGCCTTTGCTATTGTTAGTAGGTATCTATAGGCTACGGTAACTACTTAACATCAGGCGGGCCGTACGCTACATAAAAAAACTGTAGGTAACAGGAAGCGAGTCTATTGCTTTTATACCCCGCCTCAATGGAAGAGGGATTCGGCACTTAATCCACCAACCTGGCCCAGAGTGCCGGTTGGCGAAACGTACATATCTCCAAAAAACGTGCAATTTTCTTCACGATGCAATTAAAATACATATGCTGCTGAGTATGTAAATCATTTCTTCCAGTCATTACAATAATGTTTCATAACGATACAATAGTACAAGTAGTACAGTAATATTACAATAGTAACGATTGTTAAACAAAAAATATATAAATGTGTCCAAAATAAAAACCGTTGAAAAGTTGTCATTCTGAATCAGTCGAGCGTTCATCCCCGTGCCGCTCGCAATAATACACTATTATATTATTATTGATAATAATAATAATGCACTATTATTGTCATTAAAATCATTATTATCGCGAGAGACCGGTTCGTGAAGTAAACACAATTGACTTTTGCCATTTGGTTGATTTTGAAAGATGGAGGTTTTTAATTATATTGACCCTAAATGTTTTCGGGTTCATTATTGTACCATAACTTATAATTTCAAGTTTATTTTTATATTATTTTATAGCAGAATATATTTAAAATCTTAATCTAAATATTTTCTTTATGTATAGACGTGGCTCACGTCGTCACTCTAGCCTTGTACTAGGTAGTCTATAAACAAACTTCTTCTTTTGGGTCTAAGTTTTTAGACTCTAGATTTGCAAATCAACAATACCTACTTATATTATTATTATTAATACACCATAGCAAAATCAATCCGAGTCCTGATAATATAAATACAAATAAATAAATCAATAATCAATTTTACGCCAGACAAAAGGGTCGAAATATTTTTGTCGGGATTTTATTATTCTGGCAACACATCTAGTGGAAAATAGCGTCCTGCCGCTGCGGCGTTGCGCGGGAAAATCGCGCTTGTTATTCACGCATGTAAAAAATAACAAGTTTTTGGTCCGATGAATGCTTACTAAGCGTATTTTGTTTATGGTCAGTTGGCAAATGGCGATTTTCGGATTTATTTTGTTTATCTCCCAAATTTGCAAGAAAATACTTTAGACAGTGCCTATTTTCGATTATCTTTAGACAATCTATAGGTACTAATTTTCCTCTACTAACTGAATTGCCATCTTTATCATAGCTGTAACGTAACTCATGCAAGAGAAACATATTATTTTTAAATGTGTCAAATTTTGTTAAGTCATATTTTGGCGACAATAAAATTGGCACCAATAGGCCTCTAATTTTACATCTATTATATTATACCTCTAATTTTATTAACAATAATTAAAACGCCTTTAATTTATCAAATTAATTCAAAAGCATTTCATTCCGAAATCAGATAACAATTCAATATTAAGATTTATTAGAAAACAATACATCTATGGAGCAGACGGCGCGCTGCGCACCCTATGAGAACTAATACCAAATCGTTGCATATCATTTCACCCTCAAACGAGTCCGAATACACTATTGAAGGATCACCTTTGCATTGAGCGCTAAGGACGCCCCCTACCGCGCAAGACGTATTGACAAACTGCCTATAAAGTCAATCAAACAATGCCTTTCTCTTATTATTGACCTATTTCTTAATAAACGACTTCAATACACGTATCGTGGGAATCCCGCGAATTAAAGTGCAGTTTTGACTTTAGCTGTCATCTTACATGGGCGGGAAAGTTTTTTTTTATTGCGTAGAGAGGCGGTGTTGTGGCGGTCTGGGCGTTTGGTCGCTTTATTTGATTGTGTGATTTCTTGGGCTATAAAGGTATTGTGTTGTGATTTATTTTAATTTAATAATTTCGGGGTCAGTTTCTTATGACACCTTTGTTAAACCCATTATATTTGTTGTACCAAATAATAGGAATTGGAGTAAGTTTAGTTAAACTATTGTACTGATACTGAGTAGTCTACCTACGTAAAGCAATGAAGCATTCGTAACTTTTAATGAAGACATTAACTAGGTCGGTCAACAAAAGGATTTATCACGGACTAGCGGTGTGACTGTGAATATGACCAATACCGCAACACATTTAACTAGCTGTGTTAAATTAAGTTTAGTCACTTCGTTATTTAGACACAACAGAATCGGCACCAATCACTATCAATCTCCCGACAATTAAATTAAGAACAGCACCTTCATTTGTTTTTTCACCTTTGTCAAAAACAAATGAATGCGTCAAACAAACATCCACTCCAATTTCAAAATTCTCGATTGCCATACACAAAAAAGTACAAAAAACAAAGCGTGCATAGAGGTGCGCATTTGTTCGCTTAGTTCGCGAAACGGGCGCAAGGAGCCAGGAGTCACTGCGTCACCCAAAATATTGACTAGCAAAGTGCCGACTTCGGCTCACAATAGACCCAGCAGGTTGCCCTTTGTAGGGGACCCTTCTTTGCTTAACAATACCGAGAGTAATGTACTGCTTTTTATTTTTTTCGCGCGAATTGCGAGCGTAAAACTGGGAGATCTTGAGATTATCTGAAAATTATAACGGCATAAATGCTTCCGCTATTAACTTATTTTAAAATGTGCTTTGTAGAAAAATTGCTAATTGTATTTTGGGGGCAAACCAGAGCTTGGTCTAGTCGGCTCACTTATCAGGTTGTCGCACGTTTGACTCCCATAATGGATTCAATTTCGGAAACTAATGTGCTTGACCTCAAATTATATTTTAGGTCTGATGGCTGTTGCTTAATGGACTAGCTTAACGATTTTTCAATTACATAAAAACAATTATTATTATTAGATAGATAGGTGCTTATGTAAACAATTGTACTGAAATCTAACTTGCCTACTCTATTCGCGTTATTAGCTACTAGCTTTTACCCGCGACTTCGTCCGCGTAGAATTTAAATTAAAAAAAAACGGATCTCTGATCCCGGATCCCGTATCCCGTATCCCGGATCCCAAAAATATAGCCTATGTTACTCGGGGATAATGTAGCATTCTAATGGTGAAAGAATTTTTGAAATCGGTCCAGTTGTTTTTGAGTTTACTCATAACAAACATACATACAAATCTTCTCTCTTTATAATATTAGTATAGATTTATAATATTAGTAGGATGTAGAACAGCGTAGAACAGTATCTCTACCAAGATTCTTACTTGACTCTACTGAACTTATAAACAGGTAGAGCCAGATAAATTGACTATCAGTACGAAAACTTGATTGATCAAAATCATAACCAACCATTAAAAACTTACACAGCAATCAGGGAAATCGATTCCATCAATACAGGGCCCCTCTATTTACGCGTTCCGTTTTACACAACGCTCCGCGCTTCGCAAGATGGCGATGTCGCTAAATAAAAAAAAATCGCTCTCTAAGCTTATTGAAAAGTATTCTCGCCCTACGTTCACGCCGTCTGAGCAAATATAAGATAATTTTTGCGCTTCACCTCACTCGGTATTTAGGGGGCACCTTTCATACTTTTTACTGTGCCGTTTGATAGGTACGGGCCCCGGAACGTTGCGATGTAATTTATTTTGTATTCAAAATGCGTTCGCTGTATCGTTACGAGTGTTTGATTGTTGATTTAAAATAAAAACATGACGGTTAATAGCAAGTTCAAATATGACTTTGATTAAAGTTTATGGCGAAAAAGAAATATCTTCCCTTAAAAATAATTACTTGGTTGTGAATTTGACGTTACAGTATATAACTAGAATCCATACAAACTTAATAAGTAGGAACGGAAACTAAAAGTCAAAATCCCTAAATATTTTAATGTATGTAGGCTACACTTATGAATCCGCGAATGATTAAGCCGTACTGTGTTCATGGACTCCGTTTAGTAGGACATACTATTTTGGAGAGTCGCTATCCCCTCATTCTTGTTAATGTCTTTGTAAGTAACTCTGTTTATAATGATGACTATCATTCTACATTTGACAAAAACATAAACCTCCTTCCAGCGCAGTCGGGAAAAAACACGCAACCCTTTACATTCAAAAGATTTATTTTCAAAGATTACTGTCACGAAAAAACACAAAAAAAAAAAAAAAAATTGAATCCACTTTTTTTCTTAAAACCGTATTTAGAACCACTCGAACAAATTAAGCACCCATTGTCGTCCATACATTGTCTATGTGCACTTGAAAATTAAAAAAGAAAATTAATTCGTTCGTAAATACGTATAAATATTACTAAAAGGGTAATAATTGGTGTATTAGTCGAGTACAATCGTAGGAACAAGTCAATCGGTGTGTATAATTCGAATTAAGGGACTGTTTACACGGTTGTACTTTGTGGTCGGTTTGTTTTTTATGCGCGGACAGAGCGCAGACGGTTTTCACACATGGCCACACTTGGTCCCGGGTCGGTTATTTATACCTGTAGTATTTGTGCGTATTTAAAAATGGTAAACCACTTTATTAGACCCTTTACCAACGGATGCAACGTGAGCTGCAATGTTGACGCAACATAAACAAACGCAATGTCTAAAAATTTTGTTAATTTTTTATTTGTTTTGTTTATTCTGAGAAAGTAATTCTAATACATTGTATTTTACTACTTAATTTATTTATATTTTTAATTAGGTATGTTACCTAAGCGTTCCTGTGCCTACTGCATATCCGTGAGCAATGAGCAAAGAAACCCCTGGAGACGCTATACCTAAAAATAAAAGGTGTAAACAAACAAACAACAAATAAGTTGGCGCACAATACATATATTTAGAAATCTCAGAGTATTATACAATTTAAACTAGCTCAAATTCGAATTCAAAATGTTTTATTCATGTAAGCTATATGTAGCTTTATTAACTAAATATCAATAGCCTATATCGCATCGCATCTCATCAATTGCACACACGATCCAGTCATTCCTACTGGATTACTCCTACTTTATTCGTTCCACGTTCAAATAGTTATACCTGTTTCCCTGTTGATAAAAAATAAAAATTACAATTTTAATAATGCAGGTATATATTTTTTTTTAAATAAGGAAGACTTGGTTAATGATTTTTATTTAAAGCATTTGACGCAACGTTAAAATTACCACAATGCAGTTGACTTAACAGCAATTGACAGTATTATAATGCCTAATTATTAAAATTGTTGCTTTCATTGTCTCAACAAGTGAACAATTTGTATTTAAAAGTTGAATGTATTTTTATAGGCAATTAGTAAACAAAATAACGAACATCTAATTGGCCCGATCCATCGGCCACGCTTTGCAAACAGCTTGTTAAAGATTTCCATTTCATTTGTATAACAACTTTCAACCCTTTCATATTCTTTTTTTTTTTTTCATTTAATTTCGCAGACGTCACTCGCTTGACTTTTAATTATGCATCTCGTTATATTTTTCTAATCGAACAATCTTTCGTTTAAATATCGTGACGGGTCTCGAAAATCCTTACATATTTTTTTATTAAAAAGTTTAGGTATTTTAAAACGTCCTTTGAATTCCTTAATTATTTAATATTGTACGATATCACATTTTCTTATGAATACAGACCAAGTCCAGGGTACTTAGTCTGTAACAACAAACTCATATTTTAATGAAATTTGAGATTGTAATACCTAAGCAGAAAAGCACTGTTGATGCTACTACGCTAGCTAGTGAGCTCGTTTGTATTTCGAAAGCCATGCAGGAACTACCGGCCATACAAATTAAAAACATCATTCACAAAAACCTGTCAACACAATCAAACCATAGTCAAAACCTAAAAAAGCACATATTAAAAAAATATCATTCCTTTTTCGAACGTGGCGCGCTTTCTCGGTCCATCGGGCATTCCGTCATCTGCCAGTCACGACGGTGCGCGGACCACCGCGCGGCCGCGTATCGAGTTACCGTCTATCGTCTTACCTCGCCTTCCTGCCCTACGTCTAAGTTACGCTCTACGTCCGTTTGGCGCGCTGTCATATGCCGCGGTGACAGTTGGCTGGTGATCGCTTTTCCTATCATTTTTGGGTTGTTTGAGGCTGGGTGGCCGATTAGAGGTATTTTTTTAATCTCGGAGATATCAAAAGTGGTCAACATTTTGCTCAGTTACATTATTAACTCACTTTTTGAAATTACTTGGCGAGGGCGCTACCTTATCTATGGAAAAGTACAGACCCATAGACATTATAAATAATTATAATTTACCGCGATCAGCTGACTTCGTTGTTTGAAAAGTTTGTATTGGACGAGAATAATCATTTATTTTGGAGAACAAAGCCAATATAAATCCATGGTGTATTATTAATTAATTTTTGTCATGGCTTTTCGATCGTCTGTCGTCGCCAACCTTCGTCTAAGCATTGGGTAGGTATCATGGCTGACATGGGACCCGCAATATAAAGCTAATAACGGTTTTTCCTTGTTTCGCTACGTATCAAACTTTAACAATAACAAATAATTTCGTGAAATTAGATTAACATAGGTAGGTAGGTCCGGACACTATGTTACATAGCTTATAAATAAATATAAATATCGCCAGACAAACACACCACCTGTATGGTCCCAAACTAAGCAAAGTTTTTACTATGGGTACCGTACAATGGACTGGAGGCGACTGGTGACACCCAGACTAGGGCTATTTACGAAAACACCGTTCCCGAAATTTGCCTCTGGCGGGAATCGAACCCGCAACCACCCGATGCAGTGAGCCGAGCGGACGCTCGAACCACTGCGACAAGCGGTCGTTAAAGTAGGCGCCAAGCGTCAAGCGGTCGGCTTGCAAGTGACATCTGGAGCAGTTTATTACCTATACAGAACTCGTGGAAACCAAGGACAATTTCCGAATGACGTCCAATTCCGTGGTCAGACATCAAAACTGATTGCTCCGACGGCGCGCCGCTTGCCTCTTCTAGACGCATCCACTAACCAATTACAGCCCATATGATAAATGTCAATTCCACCATCAGGTATCCTCAATCAACCGAGTACTCCGCAACCTAGCTGCCCAAAAGGAAAAGGCAAATAACCAGCAGCCGTCACCGGAATGCTCCGCGCCGGTGTACGAGCGGCTGCGACTCCTGGGCGCTCCAGGGTCCTCCCCAGCCTGGCCCCGGGCGCCCTGGCCCACGCAGCTTGACGCCAGGACTCCGCCCTACAACCAGATCCACAGCCTCAGCCCAGGACCGCACGCGATAGGATGCAATGGAGACATGACATTGAAGAAGAGTGAGTAATTTTACTTTTTTTAGATTCATTATAATTTTATGACTAGGTAACTGTAAATAGATGGATGGATGGTACAACATGGGGTTCTTTAGACACGTTTACAGGTATATAAAAGATCAGCGCCGCGTCTGCTCCCCTTAAGTTGCAGATGTCCTGGGCGGCGTCTTCCACTTACAATCAGGTGGACCGTCTGCCAGTGTGCCATTCTTGGAAATAAGCAAAAATAATACGTTATACGCTCTGTTAGTGGCATAATAATACTAGGCAAACCCGAGCCTCGCGGTCGCTGCGGAAAGCGTTAAATTGATAATACGTTTGACAGATGTTTAGGCGGCTGCTTTTTGAAATCTATTTCTATGAAGGTAACCCGTATATATATTTTAAGTCATTGCCTAAGTACCTATTTCAATAAAAATACCAAGACAGAAGTGTTAAAGTATGTTAGACCCTAACGTAAGTCAATAAAGTAGAAAATTCCAAAATTCTAGTGCGCGATCCAGTTTCGTAGTATTCATGGTTAGAGCTACCAAATCCAGTAGGTATTTTATTTTTTAATCTGTATACCGTAAAGGATAGATAGTTTCTTTAGGCACTATGCTGCACAAGACAGCGAGTTAATTATAATGCTTACAGCTGCATAAACATATCTAACCCTTTGAAGCTTGTTTAATTTAAATGTCTCAGACGAATAATGCAAGATATATTATTTATCAAAAAGTTAAGGACCTTTATATATAAATAAATGATATTAGACTCTTTAGAGTCATTCCTGAATAACATCACATTAAAATAAATCAATAACTGATAAATAACGTTACTCCTAAACCCCAAACAGTCTGATTAAGAGCCCGTTTCAAAATCGTCAGATACATTTAACCACCAGATAATATTGCGTTTTGACAGTTTTGCCACAGAATATCCTGACACGCCATATTTATCTAGTACATTAAAGTTATCTGGCGATTCTGAAACAGATTCTAACAGGCTCGACAGGTACTAACATAGTGTAAAGAAATCATTCACATAGCGTTACTGTTTGAAAATGTATACAATTATTCTTTTGAAAAGAGTAACCATTGAGTTTCTTGCCGGCTCTTCTCAATGAAAGCAACATTACGAACCGGTGGTAACGCTAAAATATTGTTTATATTGACTATTTATAAATGCTCTAATGAGCTTACATGAATAAAAACCTTTTGACTTTGACTTTTGACTTTGACTTTGACATTATATTGTGTAATACGGCTAGTAGCTTTTGTAGGTAGAGCATATAAAACATAACACCTAACAAAAACAAAAATAAAAGCTAAAACGCGAAATCCAACAGCCGGTCACAACAACGCAACAAAACTTTTTCACCAGCATTTTGATAGTCGATTTGCCTCCCCCACGGCGGGGAGGGAGCAGGGGTGTTCGCCGGGCCCGCCTACGGCACCGTCAAAAACATTACCCTGCCCATCCGCGCGGAAGATTTAATTTTCATTTTTATCTGAAACATCCCCCTTTGTAGTGGTCTGTATTCTGTATCCAATTAGACGGCTTTGAGATTTTTTCTGGTCCCACAACATAGCTTCAATTTGGAGATATGGAATTTTTAATTTCGATACTGAGAACCGATTATGTAGAGATTTTCCCCTTTTTGATGTCTTAAACAATATGCGCGGGTAAATTGTCGACGGTTTTGTTGCGAAATTGAAATTTCAGATTTGCACAACATAATTTGTCGTTAGAGAGCTATTATAATATCTTACATATACATACCTACTTGGAATCTTTTACAGTAAAGTTGAAGGAATGTATACAAAAATGAGCAAAGATTACTATTTAAGATCGATATCCTATTATTATCACAATAATGTTAGTTTTAGTATGTGCTACTGTATGTACATTTTGACTACGTTTCTTTAAAAACGTCGCACGAAAACATTATACAAGTATTTGACGAGTATTTTGACTAATGAGCTCTACCATGACTTTACCTCAACCAAGACTATGATATCAAACCTAAAATCCAACACCTAAGTAACTCTACGATACTGGACGAAATCTAGCAATTAGTTGTCCAACAAGCTTAGCATATTCATCGCTACTTCTACGGTTGTAGAGTGGTCGTAGAGTGCACTCTATCATAGCAGTCATCATGACGAGTGGCGGGCGCAGAGCGTGAAAGTGGCGGTAAATCTGTAAGATGATAGCCGATCGACGTGCTTCGGTGACTATGGACCATATATTCGATGTATTTTTTTAAATTTGGACATACATATTTATTTAATTACACTAGTAGGTGCTTCTGTAATGAATTTAGTATTACGTTGAAACCTCGAAACTAAATATGTAGGTATAAGCGTTCGATTTAACACCTTATAGGTTCTCTGTATAATGTAAAAAACCCCTTTAAAAAAGTAAAAGTATTACCTACCTACCCGTTTTTTAACCCAAATAGTCCCACCGCTGGGCAAAGGTCTCTCCCACAAAACTCCATTTTTATCTGTTATTGGCCATTTGTGGCCAATTGTTACGGAGTGCCTCCAGGTCGTCACGCCAACGTTTCCTGGGCCAGCTTTGGCGACAACGCCCATCTTCAGGCACCCATAGCGTGACCAGTCTTCTTCATCCCAAATTCCAATCCCATTTTATCCATTCGCATTTCAGTCTGGCAGACTTCTTCCCCAAACCTACCTCAGGAAATTTTATAAGTTACTTATAGTATATTTTTATACTTGTCCTATTTGGTAAGCAAAGATGGCGTCCAGCGGGGCAATTGCGTAACTTTTTGTCAATGTTTCAATTGGTTTCGTATATAATCGACACAGGATGAACGAAACCAATTGAAACATTGACAAAAAACAAATTACGCAATCCCCCGCTGGACGCCGTCTTTGCTTACTAAATAGGACAAGTATAAAAAAACGTACTATAGCTAAACAGTATAACATTAATGTTTTTGAAATTCCAAAGCCCGTAAACAAGAAATGGTTACAAAAAAACATCCTTTACTGCTTACCGCTAACTAACCATTACATAAACAATAATTGTATAACAATAAGGTAGGTAAACGGTGATTCCATTACATAATATATTTCATAATAATTATATACCTACGGCACAAAGGCAGGTAATTGGTAGCTACAAAGTATGGCCGGCGGCAAGTACCGTCTGACGCGCGGTTTGGGGGTTTACCTGATTATTCGAGATAGGACTTGTTAAATTAAGCCAAATATTAATGGGAAATATTAGCGGATTTGGACGTTATATTTTCTAGCTGTACCCCGACTGCGTGTACGCATAGTAAGATCCTTTCTTAGCGCCGCCATACGCATACGCCGTGTGCAGTCGTGTGCCGTCAACTGCAACCAACTGCAATAGAGCTGTCACTTCCGACTGCAGAATGCAGTCCGTGTGCAGTCGCGTGCCGTCGACTGCAACCAAACTGCAAAATGCAGTCCGTGTGCCGAAAGTGACACACAAACATGCCAAATTCCAAATCTGTAGGTATAAAAGTCTCAAAGTTTTGGAGATGCCTAAAACGTGTATGATATTTCTTACAGTTTTTTAAGAACTTAAGGTACAGTCAGCAACATAATTTGCTGACCAATATTTTTATCTAATCCGTAAGTAGCACTTTAATTTACAAACGTTGGTAAATATATGTTTAAATCAAGAAAAATAATGAATTTAATGCAAAACAAAAGAGTGCTTATTTATTATTGCTGATTGCTTATTGTACTTATTTATTATTATTATTTTGCTGACTGTACCTGTAACTGTGAAACTGATCTTCCCGGATTGCGGGACATTAAAATCCCCTAAATAACCCCTAACATCACCTAACATTATTAAGTTAGAGTAAAACAATCGGCCCTAGTTAAGTGTGTCCGCTAAGCAGTTAAGACCCCACAATGATAAGCAGTGTAACTAATTTTATTTTCACTCCCCCTGCCTCGCGTGTGGGGTACCCTTATTTATGACAGTGTGCGGTGCAATAATGACCCCATGATTCGTCCACGGTGTGTGTTTATGTCATTTTAGTGGATTAATCTCATCAATAATGTTGTACATTGCATAATTTTGAGATAATAGTTTCCATAATATTTTCGAAAATTACTTATTAGATTGGTAAATAGGTACCTAAAGATCCATTCTACTATTAGGCTACGTTACTATAGGTTGCTATAGGCTTTCATAGCATAATCGCATCTACTTTATTCTTTCACAATTTCTTAATAAGGATATAATATTTCAACATATTTTTTATTAACTGTACTTATACTGTAGTAATGTATGTGGTGGTGTATGGCCACTCAAGCCTCTGACTACCCCCGAATGGGGATAAAAGTCGTGACGTTACATTACATTTTTTATACTGTAGTAAGAGGCGAAACGAGAAATAAATTCCGTTCGAGGCGACTCTTGACAAATCTTGGAATTTGGGACGAAAAAGCGAAGCAGAAATGGAATAAAATCGTATTTTATTTTAAATTGTAACCAAGATTTTTGCAAAGCACATCTTAACGCAGCAAAACCAAGTTAAACTACACAATTTCACTTCCAAACTACACCGTCACCTACTCCTGAAATCCTGAAACTTCCACGAACTCAGTGACAAACAAGCAAGGTCAAAGCACTCGGACACTGAATAAATCCATTATGGGGCGAAAACTAAATAAAACGTACTGAATAAAGGCGACGGGAAGACTTTCTCAGCCCGAGAGAGAGAGACGACGACACACAACGTTACGCAGGAGAAAAGGAGATGGAAATAAATCTGAAGGCACAAGATAAGGCGAAGAAAAATGTCGTGAGATATTTATACTTGGGGTTCCGTGGATAAATGGTTATTATGGTGGTTCCGTAGTAGTAAATTAGTGAGATGTATGGCGGTGCCGTTGAATATTTATTTATTGGTCGCCTGAGTTATTGTCGTAAGTATTCGTCGCCTTTGTAAGGTTGGAGGATATTGTCCGCTTTTTCGGCCGTTTCGGTGTGATAGATTTTTATTGGCGTTTTACATACGTACCTACACAGTTAGGAAAAGGAATATATGAGATATTAGTTGTAGCTACACGAAGACGGTCTTCGGAGACTGTTCTTTTCTTTATGAGACGCTAGGATTTTGAAAAAAATACAGTTAGCAAGAAAATGGGCAATTTACACAAAAAAATGTTTTATAGGGACACCGCAGACATGCTACTTTTTGCCTCGGCGATCGGCGATTTTGCGACTGTATTTACGCTGTATCGCGATTTGGCGACTCTCTGCGTTCGGCTGCAGCGACTGCTCCGATGCTAAAAACGACTAAATCGCCGATCGCTGATGCAAAAAGTAGCGTGTTTGCGGTGGCCCATAAGGATCAACTTATGAGTCTGTAATCAAAACACTCTATTGGACCAACTGGGTTTAGAGTAGTTGAATAGAAGTCGCGGACACAGCTAGTTATAATCCTACTAATATTATAAATACGAAAGTTTGTGTGAATGTTTGTTACCACGTATCTCCATAACTACTAAACTGATTTCAATGAAATTTCAAACGTAGATAGTGTAGGCTCTGACATAAAACATAGGCTCATCCAATTTCTACGCAGACGAAACCGCAGGGCACTGCTGGTTACATTTATAAAGAAAAAGCCGTGCGAAGCCGTGCGTTGTACTCTACCTAATACATAGTTAATCCTTTATAATCAAACACATCCTATACCGAAACCCGTCTGGTATCACAACCATGCACATAATATACAAAGCACATATTCCCATATACAGGGTGGTATGCCGAGCGGCGCGGCGCGTTCAAAGCCGCGGCGAACCCTTTGATCTGCCGTACCTACGTATAAGCCTAGCCCTTCTATTTCGGTACACGTCTTAGGGTTAAAACATCGTTTGGATATACGGATTGGTTCATTTGAAAGATGTGAGGTTCGAGAGGATTAATCTATACGTATATTGTGTTAGTTAAGTATAAGGTTATAATAAGGGAACGAGTTTATACTTAGGATAGGTAGTTAAATAAGATTCCTAGATGAAATCAATAATAAAATAATGATTCCAGCACATTTCATAAGAAGCACTTAAATAAATTAATCAACCTTAACTGATAGAACAAATTATATTAAATAATAATATGCAAGGTAAAATGCGATAGTACTAGATTTGAAATTTAACCCGACGGGAATCAAACCCACAACCCGATACAGTACCTAAGTCAAGCGGCCTACGCTCAAACCAACTAGTGGTAGCCAAATTATTGATAGATAGGTAATTACAAAGACAAAGAATGAATGCGATGGCAACATCTGCACTTAGAAAATAAGGCCCGTATTAATAAATCGATCTCAAGATTGAGATCGAACTTAAGACGCCTGTTTTTGACAGATGTTCCATAAATTAAACGTCAAAACTGCATCTTAAGATCGATCTCAACTTTGAGATTGATTTATAATACGGGCTTAGAGGTCTTATCAACACTTGTATTAGTGTAAGTCTTGTCGGTAGTCCTAAATTTAAAAACTAAAGTAATATTTTTTTAACTACTCAATCGCAGTAGATTATAAACCTTCACCAAATGCACACGACACGCGGAAACCCAGATAATCCGCAACAAACAGATCCCGTGGCAACGGGACGTCCCGGGATCCCGGGACGGGTGGAACGGGACACGGACCCTCCCGGACATACCCGGCAAAATACCAATTAAATACGCCTTCATTACGTACAACCCTATCTACTATACGATGTACGCTTGATAAAGGTGCGAGATCCTTGATATGAGTGCGAGATATTCGATTTTGAAGTTAAAAATACATACATACGTCATTTTATTTACTAAATGACGTATGTATGTATTTTCAAGGAAATGGGCAGAGGTGCTTGTCGGAGTTATTTTAGCCGTCCGAAGGCCTCTGACATGACTTAACGACTGCTGTTTACTGACGACAACCGGTACCGTTACGTGCCATCCGAAGTATGGAGACGCTTAGTTTGAAGCCACTAAATGGTCACCCATATCTGACTGACCTTATTTATTATGTTTTTTACTATAAAAGTGGATAAAAACAAAAAAAATACAACTTTAAAAAAGTACAATCGAAAGTGAGAATCACCTCCCTTTTAAGTAAATTAAAAATAGTAAAAATTTATCTTGACGTAATAACCATAATAAGTTTTTAAGTCTATGATAATAAAACATTCTCATCTACCCATAGACAACACCCATAGACTCAACTACATACCAACTCAAAGCTCGCACCATAACCGCGCGCGCGGACCGCACAAAGGGTTGGCCTCCAATAACGCATGAAACAGGATTATAAAACATGAAAACGTTCGCTAAAGGGCGGTTTCCAAACCCTACCGTACAGTTCGCGTGTAATTATATGTGTTAATTTACATGTTGTGCCTGCGTGTTCAATGTTGAGGGTTCTGTTTGAAGACACTTATACCTACTTATACATATTGTTGTGTGGGATAAACGAAGGTATGGATGTTTCCTTATGTAGATATACATACTTGTATTAAATTTTCCTTATTTTGTGTATAAGGACACACCTACGTGTGTTTCTGTTTTCTCAATAGGTAATAATGTCGTTACAGAAACAGTCTTGGAATTAATGTATATGTAGGTAACTTTTTCACCATGTAGAGAAAGATAGAATATCTAGGTATTTTAACAAGGAGCAGCAATGTGATTTATTGGTGGTAGAGCCAAGCTGTAGCCAATTGACTGCTCGACCGGGGTAGTACCACCCTCTCACAGAAGATCGGCGTAAAGTAGCTATTACAGCTGCGTTCCGTACGATGAGTAAAAGAGCCAGAAGCCTGTCTTCCCCTTCTCTCTTTCCCACTCCCCCTCAGGTCGGCTCTTTGCGAGCAATGCCTTTGGTATTGCAAGCATCTAAACGAGCGTATAGCCCACTTGATGTTAAACAGTTATTGTAGCCTATAGATATAGGCTACAGTAAATGTTTAACATCAAGTGGGCTATACGCTCGTTTGCCACCTTTGTCACTTATAAAAGTTGATAGATAACTACTAGTAGTCGTATTAGACCCACTAGCTAAGCAAAAGTCTTGCGCTGGATGGGTACCCCTGAACCTGTCAGCTTAGTGGCTACAGCTGCCCCTGAAACCACGAAGCTATTGACGAAGTTTATTTTATTTTTAGTATTTGTTGTTGTAGCGGCAACAGAAATGCACATTCTGTGAAAATTTCAACTCTCTACCTATTACGGTTCGTGAGATACAGCCCGCTGACAAACGGACGGACAGCAGAGGCTTAGTAACTAGTAGTATTTAGGGGTTCCGTTGGCACTCTTTGGGTACCGAACCCTAAAAACTAACCTTCATTCGACAATTTAGTATTCAAACCTCCATTCTCGGATACCTCATTATAAAAGACACTGAAAACAATACACGGCCGAAAAAAAATAAAAAAAGTAGTCCCTTCTCGGGGCGGGGGGCGTGCTCGCTCGCATCATACGCCCCGACGCCCCACCCACGGTAAACAACATATAATTATTGTGTCTGACTGTACTGTGGTATCGAGCACGCGAGGCGATATGAGTTCGCTGTTTATGGAATTATGTCCCTATAGATGTGTTTCTTTAGCATGCATAATATATAACATGTACTCACGCCTTTATCCCCCGGGGTAGGCAGACTGCTAAATACTACAATTTATCTATACCTTTTAATATTATAAATGCGAAAGTTACTCTGTCTGTCTGTCTGATTTTCACGACTGAACCGCTAAACCAAATTTGATGAAATTTGGTATACAGATAGACAGAAACTTGGAGAAGGCCATAAGCTACTTTTTGTTGCGAAAATAAAACTTTAAGGGGGTAAAATAGGGGATGATATTTTGTATGAGAGACCAATAATTTCCCAAGTTTTTTAAATTTATTTAATTATAGTATAGAATAAGATGAAAGCCTAGAGAAAAAAAGTTGGCTACTTAAAATACAAATTCTACCAGACGAAGTCACGGGCAGCAGCTAGTGGCATATCTGCATTCTACAATTACTTGTTCTACAACACAGTATCGATGCAATATCCCTTAGGCCGTGGTCTCCTATTAAATGCCATCGGCCGCTTACAGCGTCACGTACGCCGCGTCACAATGCTTACTATAGAAATGAACTGTTGTGGTCTCCTTCACACGCCGACGTCACTATAGTAAAATTGTGACGCGGCGTACGCGTGACGCTGTAAACGGCCGATGGCGTTTAATAGGAGACCACGGCCTTACATAAAAGACTTTTAGAAGCATATACAGGGTTATTGGTAAAACACTAACAACCTTGCAGGGGCGTATTACTGACATCAAAAACAACAACTTCTGTTCTATGACTTTCTAAAAAACAAAAAAAAGATTAACAAAAAATCACACTCTAAAATGTATGAACCAATAAAATATGCTCATGTAGAGAATAGCCGTGGTACGTTTAGGTACTTTAGGGCAAATTGGAATACAACCACGTACCATGGCTTTCCTCTAGATGAGAAAAAAAAACCTTACATTTTAGAAAGTGACTTTTTGTTATTATTTTTTTTGTTTTTTAAAAAGTCATAGAACAAAAGTTGTTGTTTTTGATGTCAGTAATACGCCCCTGCAAGGTTGTTAGAGTTTTACCAATAACCCTGAATAAATCGATACTACATAAAAAAAATGGCCGACCACAGATATCGCGTTCAAAATTAAATAAACATTATTCAATATGCGTAGCATCGGTGTATCGGTTTCAGATCGCACCTGTGCGCGGTGGAGCGTCGCGGGCCCTTTCCCGCCGTTTTCACGCAAAATGGCCGGCGCGTGACCAGACTACCGACTCCAATTTATTCATTCATGACGCGCACGATAAATATTTTACGATTTTAACTCTAGCTGTCTCAATACTTGTTCCACGTTCGTTTTGTTTTAACAACTACACAAGCCAATTTTATTAAACCGACTTCAAAAAGGAGGAGGTTTCTCAATTCGACCGTATATATATATATATTTTTTTTTTTTTTTTTTATGTGTGTTCGCGGATAACTTCGTCGTTTATGAACCGATTATGATTATTCTTTTTTTGTTGGAAAGGAGATATTCCAGCGGTGGTACCATGATAAGGAAACCAGGATCTGATGATGGCATCCCAGAGAAATCGAGGGGAACCTTCGAAAATCGTAGGGGCGACTAGTGCGTTTGTAATTTTTTTCATTAAGTATTTTAAAGCACTACTATTTTATGAAGGTCTGGAGTCGATCTGATGATGGAGCCGAAAGACAGTCGAGGGAACTCCTCAACGATTAACAACAATTACCTGGTGTTTGGGCTTGATTAATTTGTATTGATGAGAACTTTACACCTAGATGGGTTGTGACTGTCATTAGGGGTCTGATGATGAAGACGAGGGACAGTCAAGGGAACTCCTCAACGTTTTACAGTAGCTACCTTGTGTTTGGGCTTGATTAATTAGTATTGATGAGAACTTTACACCTAGATGGGTTGTGACTGTAATTAGGGGTCTGATGATGGAGCCAAAAGACAGTCGAGAGAACTCCTCAAAAATTTACAGCAGTTACCTTTTGTTGGGCTTACTTCATACGGTTCAATATGCCAAAATGTTCATTGGTATGGCGCCACTAAAAATCGTGAAATAAAATTATTTTTATAAAAAAAAACAAACCGACTTCAAAAAAACCTGGATCACTAAAAAGCCTGAAATAATATTTCTATTACCACCTCTGCCTACCCCTTCGGGAAAACCAGACGTGATGGTGTGTTATCGAGTATTTGGAGTCGGTGCCAATCTTGGTATGCCAAGTCTACCTACTATAGATTGGCACCAACCCCAAATACTCGATAACACACCATCACGTCTGGTTATCCCGAAGGGTTAGGCAGAGGTGGTAATAGAAATATTATTTCAGGCTTTTTAGTGATCCAGGTTTTTTTGAAGTCGGTTTGTTTTTTGAAATAGGTACTAGCTGGTGCCCCCGACTTCGTCTGCGTAGAATTTGTACTTCGAGAAATGAGTGGTCTCCCATAAAAACTTTCATCCCCTATTAAAGTACGTTTTTTATACATGTCCTATTTGGTAAGCAAATATGGCGTCCAGCGTAACTTTTTGTCAATGTTTCAATTGGATTCGTATAATTGACACAGGATGAAAAAAAATGTACTAACGATAGCCTGTTTTTCTTCAAGGTCATGTCTATCTCTATAATTAATTAATTATTAATTTATTTAGGATTCGCTTTGTCTGCGGAGAATTGCTAATTGTTAGGGTCCATGACTCATGACAGACATACTCTCGACTGACAGGGAGTTAGGTCTTGTTGGCTTCTTCTATTATCGATCAATTCATTTGGTTTATAATATTGGAGGTTGACAATTCCGAGGGTGAGTGGTGGGTCCCTCTCTATAATTGTCTATCTCTATATCAAAATTCATAAAAATTGGTCTATCTGTTTAGTCGTGAAAACGTAACAGACGGACAGAGTAACTTTCGCATTTATAATATTAGCAGTAGCATATATTACAAAAGATTGCAAGGCATTAGGGGCCAGCTTAATGACGCAAGACAGAGAGATGGTAGCACAGGCTATATACACCAAAATTACGGCCCTCAAACAAGAGGATACAACAAATCAGAAGAATGGAGTACTTATTTAAACCGATGGCTAAAACTGCTCTTGGAAGTGAAAGCTGAATTCTAACAAGAACAATTCTAGTTTGATTATTGAGTTATGAATGAGTTCACGAGTATAATGTTATGAGTATTAAATTAAAACAATGTAAAAAAAGACAAGCCCGCTAAGTTTCTTGCCGGATCTTCTCAGTCGAGGTCGCGTTTCCGATCCGGCAGTAGAATTTAAGAAAAAATGAAAAAATTCTATTTGTTATTGCCCCCGTAGGCCTAAACAAAATAAACGTTTTAAATTTAGATTTTTTTGAATTTTGCATTATTACCTACAGAGAAAAATCTCTATCTAATAATCTATACATCCTGCTTTTTTTCAATAGGTATATGCTATCTACTTCCCTACAAAAGGATACTTCTTGGGTCGGGGACACAACAGTCTCCCCTCGGCAGGCACAGGGGAATCGCGAATGAAACCCGTCATAGACGACATTTTTGCGATAAGGCAACACCGCCCGTTTTGTTTATAGTCCGCCATCTTGCGCGTCACGCCGGGTAGGGTCGCCATAATATTGTAAGCATTTTCTTTTTGTAAATTGTTTAGGTATTTAAAGTACCTAAATGGAAGTCCTATATTTATATTGAACTGTCCTATATCTACAGATATATATATTATTATTGTTTTTATATATATTATTGTACTGTCCGCATGCCACTATTAGTCCCAGTCTTCTAGACTCCGTAGCATAGTAGAAGGAGTGGGAAGTAGGCCATCTTCATACAGCGAACCGCGCGCGACCCGCATGTGTGCGCCATAGCATCCATACGCCGCCGCACGCACACTCAAACAAAATCTCGACCCGCTTAAGCAGGCGAAACAATGAGATTTTGTTTGAGTATGCGCCCGGCGAGGCATAGACACTATGGCGCACACATACAAGCCGCGGCGGCGCGTTTGTATGAAGACAACCTACTTCCCACTCCTTCTACTATGTCCGTAGTGTACCTTACCTGCTATTTTTAACACCAACAGTAGAAAACAGCATCAAAAAACCAGAGGATCCCATAAGCAATTGCATATACCCTAGCATAGGTTCTATAGGAATAAATCTTTAATCATTCATGACCTTACTTATTTAGTGTACAAAATTCTATAATGCTTACAATCATACGAAAAACTGACTAATCCAAAATCTTTAACACATTGATTATCATCTTCAATTGGTGTGTCCAGATGCCTCGCATGCCTCGCCCGAGCACTCATGTTATGATATTATGTTAATGCGTTCCAGCGTCAATCTGAGTGCTCGGGCGCGGTTTGTGCCTGTACTGGACGCAGTCATTATCAAACGCTGATGTCAATTCTATTTTCGTCAAAATGTCTAAAAATATTTACTTCGATTACGACGATAAGAAGATGGCAATAAAGTTGGTTAACTCAAGTTTAATGTGTATCATAATAATTACCATATCGTCTCAAAAAAAACTTACAATCATACTGAAACAAACAGAATCGCAATCCGAAAAACATTACATCTGCTGGTAACGTTAATTCGCGCGGCTCCTCGTCCCAGCAGACACTGAGTGACAGTAAATAGAGATACACCCGCGTCTATTATCTGATAGGATCTACACATACCAACCTTCATGAAACATTAATGTTCCATCACTGACAGATGGCCGCCCAACACCCTGTGCGGTCCCCGAACAGATTCCCTCACCATTCTCGTACTTATGTCGACGTGGTAAGAATATGTGGGCTGTTTGGAAGGTGCATTCAGCTTGGTGATGTGGGTGTCACATTCGTTGCGGTACGAATGATATTAACGATACTGATCGGAGGAAAACAATGATTTGTGTTGGTTGTGTTGACTTTTGTTGGTATCTTAAATATATGACATACTATTAGAAGTGTTAATATAATTTTAAATTGTTATAACATCATGACTATAGTTACCGAAGGAATAGTCAAGCGATAATCCAATAAAATTGTGGATTTCCAATTCTTTGTAAATAGTTGATATTCTAAATAAGTTAAACTGTATGGATACTTGAGTTTAGGTATTTGTAAAACCTGTTTCATAATACATAGCTAAACGAAAATTTGTAAAACGGTAAATTTACATGTACCTATTCAAAGAATTTGTAAAAAATACATGTACTACACCAAAAGATACTTAATTAATAAATAAATATCGCCAAATTTACACACCAACTGCATGGTCCCAAACTAAGCAACTCTTGTAGGTACTATGGCTACTAGAAAACGGTTTGTGGGCGATACCAGTGATACCCAGACCAGGAAAAATAACGGAAAAGTCGTTTCCGAAACTTACCTCTGGCAGGAATCGAACCCGCAACCACCCGATGTAGTGGGCCGAGTGGCCTACGTTCGAATCACTGCGCCAAGCGGTCATAATAATAATCAATAGGACCGTATACATTCTACAACTTGTACCTACTGCTTACGTCTTTATATGCTAAAGCAAGCAAACATTTTTTCCGCTAGAATATCAGCAAATCTAAACTGTCCGTACATACATACTTGTCGCGTCGCGGGGCGCTCTGTAAAAACACTCGAACCGCCACCGGAGCCCTACCGCTGAAACTCACTGTAACATTTCATAATTTCTACAAAATCCTGAAAAAGTCATTCTTATTCAGCCAAGCTCTAGGCAAGATACAATAAGAATGTAGAGTTGTATATTTTATAAACTTACCTTTTTCTTCTTGCAAAAAATTTTATGTAACAAAGGACAAAAAGAACAATAATATTTTTAAAAAGTAGGTAATTCAATTATTTTGAGTAATTGATAATTTAAAAATAATAAAAAACTACTACTTACTTATTACGTAATGACTACGCGCTACGAACATAGCTACGATTACAAAGCCTACGAATGCTACGCGCGATAGTTTAATAAATAAATACTACCAAATTCAATACCTAATATAATTATAATATAATATTTACATCTTAACTCTTCATAATTACTCAATATAATTGTTAGATTTTTAATGGTTCGTCAATGTATTTGAAGAATATTCATTGTATTCAAAAGACTTCAACGACAATAAATTTACACGAACGCAATTTAACGACTAAAATTTTAAATAAAATAATATGAAATCACAATGCCCCGAATTACCCGAACGCTAATAAATTCTAAAATTATTGCCATTATCGCAGGTGTCTTGACTGCACTGTCAAACCGTCATCGAGCGTACATTTTTAAGTCCGTGATAACACTATCGCCAGCCCGGTTACGTGGTAGGCCTGCCGTTATCGTCAGTTTCCACATGAACGCCCCCGTTACGGTGACCCCCCCAATCTCCCCTCGCCACCCCCACCCCGTTCGGGGGTCCCGGTAGACGCGACGGAGGGATTTTGACACTTGAACGTAATTTATTCGATTTTGGAATAGTTTAGGTTATCTAGACTTGGTCGTATCTGGAATTTACGGGTTGAAGTTAGTATGGCAAGGGTAAATAGTAGATTCGTATGTACAGTTTATTGCTTTTGAGATAATATGAGTTTCAAGCAAGTCTAGCTTTGGTTGGTACCTATTACCTACTTGGTAGGTATGTGGAAAATAAACTTACCGCACTTATATCCTTACCTCTGTTTGTAGTCGTTTTCAATATATGTTTAGTAATATAATTAAGCGGTATATGACGTCAGCCAATGAAAACACAATTCTACTGCCTATTGACCATGGACCAATTACTAAGGGGACTGGCCCTAAGCAACTCGGCCGAGTGGTCGGCCTAGTACTAACATCGACATAAAACGAAGCGAGTAAGTCAACTATTTACCTAAGATAGAACAATGAAAATGAAAAAACAATGACCACGTTTTTCATACATATATCTAATAAGGGCACCTGTTTCTTTAGTCTTTACTCTGTGCTATTGACAGTATTTACGTAGAGTAGGTACCTACTCGTATCGCATATACGAACGCATCGTTGAAATACAGCGCTATATCGCTAATAATAGGTACTTATTTCAGATTTATAAGCGGTGTCTTTTTTATAGGAACGTTTTTATGTAGGTATAATATTTTTCTCTTTTGTAGTAGTGTGCCTCTTAAATTAAGACTCTACTTTTCTTATAAGTACCTAATACCTGTAACATATTTTTTATAGCTGAATGAACAGTTCAATAGTATAGTAGGTAGGTACATAGGCACCTATCGACCAAATCTACCTACTTCGTGTGAAACCTTGAATAAAATGAAACATAGGATATGTTCTTAGTCTTTTGTCCATGGTTATGTTACATAGAGACGTGTTTCAGAAATGGATTTAATGTAATGCTCATGATCATGTATCGCGGTATAGCCGGAGGGAGGGAGGAGGGGTGGTGCGCGGCGCATCCTCGATCCTTCCTAACGGATAAGTAAAGCGGACAGTCCGCATCATAACTCCTCGGTATGAGCCGCCTCACTGACGTCATTAGTATCATTACACCACAAGCAACAAGTTCCAACTGTTTTGAGAATGCCGAATATGTAAACGATATTATATCGTTTGAATTATCATCGACCAATAAAATCAACTCATTTTGTAATTCGTATTATAAGAATCTTATATCTATAGGGTGGACAAACCTGAAAATAGCAAGGTAAACATTTTTATTCACAGAGATAAGTAAGAATGGTATGTCAATACTTGCCTACCTATAAAATAAAATATGTAACTGCTGCAATGCATTCTTAAGTCTCTTATTTACCTACGACTTGGATAAGTACCTATTTACTTAATACCTAAATATTGGTAATAATACAGCCTTATAGTAGCTAAACCTCATCATGAATTTACCAGAAATAATGTGCTATTTAAAACAGAAATATACACTTTCTAGTGTTATTTTTGACACATCTTCGTCTTTATCATATCGTAATTGTAGGTACCTTGCAATTCTGAAATTTATGTATTTAAACCCTCTTGACTTACCGCTGAAAACAATAGGTACCTTACCTATCTACCTCCCCTGATCATAAAATTTATTCAAACCGTCACGAAATTTAAATATCTCGACGGCGCATCACAAATATAATTATAACTCTAATATTTCACACCTAAGTTTTAATCGAGGGTTGATAATTAAATCCCCCTCTAGCCCAAGTCGGCGTAACGTCGGATAAGGCGAATTTACGCGACGCGACGCGACGCTACGCTACGCTCGCAACGATAGGGTTGCTGCGGATTCTATGGGACTGTGGGACAATAAATCAAATGGGGATTATAAAATAAATTGGGTTACCATTAATTACCTACCGGTAATAAATATTAAAAGTAGGCTTGCTCTTAATAATTGCGTATACCTACCTACTTAACCCGAAATGTAGAGTTTCAGAGTAATTCTATTTTTTTTCATGCAATTCTGTCTTTGGCTAACACATCGGGGTTGTGATTTTTGTACTACCTATTTGACCAGTTTTACTTTTTCTACCAGGTTGTGTCTTGAACGATAACATTACAAATATTCAACTAATGTGTTGTGTAAATTATTAGCTGCCTACCTAAGTACCTATCAGAGGTGCATTATGTTTACAAACTTCATAGAGACAACCCTAGTATTGAAGATTAAAATCGCACAACTCTGTTCGACCAAAATTTATATGGGCGGCTATCGCTTGAATTAATTGTTACTTTGCGCTCGTGTCGCAACTTCGAA
This sequence comes from Drymonia ruficornis, assembly GCA_947859195.1. NCBI lineage: Eukaryota > Metazoa > Arthropoda > Insecta > Lepidoptera > Notodontidae > Drymonia > Drymonia ruficornis. The sequence goes on along the minus strand of OX401925.1, from coordinate 4,374,901 downwards.
GCCGACACCAACAACTCCTAAGTTCCGGAGGATACCTACTTAATAGGTAGGTAGGTATTAAGATACTTACAATGTTTTATTTAAATGTAATGCCGCGTCGATACGTAGTGGGTGAATAAGATAGCTGATTATTCTGTGTTACTCCATCTAGTGTTTAGGTACTACTTATTCACAAACCACACCTAAGTTACCTACGATCTTTTATTACGAGTTGCGCTATTTTCTGATTTGTTGGCTGCGTTTATACCTATGAGGCGCATGCCGTGCCCGAGCACTTAGGTCGTCGAGTCTCTTAACAATTGTACATCGAAACCACTGGTCTCTAATATTATCTTTGTGAATACCTACTTCATTATAAATCGTAATATCTTGACGGTTAACATGTCGGCCAGAGGACTGCTAACCGAGGGCCGATAACATGCCGACCGATTTACGTTTACAATAAAGAATTCACGAAGATAATAACAGACTCGGGGCCCATGTAGTCTGTCAGTCTAGTGAAGTATATGTCGGAAACAGTAAGATTTAAAAAAGTATTGAAACCATCGTAATCGGACGACAGCGCCATCTGTAGGCGTTGGATAGAGTCCACTTGCATTGGCCGGCATCGGCGGAGAGCACATTACGGTTTGCATCGCCGAGCGGTCGAGACATGCGATTAGAAACTGTCTTCGTGCCAGTTCGGGATCACTTAGTGCCATAACACACCGGGACGCCATAGCGACGTCGCCGGCTACGTATCCAAACAATTTGTATTGACGGCGACGTCGCCAGTCCGTAGCCAGGTGTCATACATTTCAATACGAGTTAGTTGGCTACGGTGGCTGGCGACGCACAGTGGCCGGATTTCGGGGCTTCCCTTTCATAGGATTTTTGAAAATTAAAATGTGTGTTTTGGTACATTTAAGTACACAGTCTCGTTGATAACATCGTAACATTAAATTATCTAGTAGTCACGGATTTTTTATTAGCTATTAACACCATGAAATATGGATTTTTAGATTTCAGATGTATGGAAATGGAATTTGTTTTCCTTATAACTTTTTTGTGTTTCGAGTTGTAAAGCTGAAACTTTTATGTATTGTTACTGAGTTAGTAACCAAGCCATATGATCTTTGACCTTGACCCGGGACGGTCCTATTCAAGAGATATGATTTTTTGAAAAATGACTGTTTGGTGACATTTATTCAGGCAATTTATGTTCAAATAATGAGTGTAACAAGCCTTTTTATGTGAATTATTGTTACTGAATCAACTCTACTACTACGACTAGATTGACCTGGACTAAGAAAATCCCCGTTATAAACATAAAAATAAAATAAAACACATTTTTTATGACTAATATTCAATATTCCATTGAGTTACACATAAGTAGTACAAAACCTACACATTTTGACTAGGTAGGTAGCAGTTGTCACTACCTGCCCCTATTGTCTATTGTTTGTTCCACACACAGGTGTCACCAAATGTCAGGTTTCACTAATTAGGGGTATTAGGGATTAAGGATCGTCTAATCATTGTGTTGTTATTGTAGGTGAATGTTTGGCATACAAGATTCCTGGAAATATTTATTGTTTGTTCCATACACAGATGTCACCAGATGTTTCGGTTTCACCAATTAGGGGTATTAGGGATCACAATTTGGCTTTATCTGATAGTTGTTTATGGTGAAGTTTACTTATCTTAGGTCTAAAACTTGATAAGAATGGGTCAGAAGACATTAATAAATTGTGGATAATATCCTCATTTGTTGCGATTCTGCTGAATTTACGCGTGTGGCACGCTCTAAAATTTTTAATATCTTTATTGCGTGCTTCAGAGGCCTCTTCAGGGAGTTTACAGATTGGGATAGTTATTCTGCTTAATTATATCAGCACCATGCATGAGTAGTTTTTGTACGCTCGACATATTTATGAGCTGTTGCAGCACAATATTGCCGGAACTTTTCCACGTCAATAAACTCTCCACAAACCTGAAGAATAACTGCAAATCTTCTGATCAGCTCTTCATCAACACCCGTTATCTATGCAGTTGCTTCGGGATTTTCAAAAAATCTTCGTGCAGTGTTCCCATCATTTATAGTACCTGCACCTTGTTTAACTATGTCCACGTTGAGACCCGTTTCATACCGAAAATTTTCTTGGATAGTTTTCTTTTAAGTTATAAACAATATGTTCGTTTCAAGAATTTTGCTTCATAAATACAAAAAACTAAAACCCGACTACGGAAAAAACGCGCTCTAAAAAGTATGAAACAAGAAAATATTCTCATCTAGAGGATAGCCGTGGTCCGTGTAGGTCTTTTAGGGCCAAATGGCACATGAACACGGACCACGGGTATCCTCTAGATGAGAATATTTTCTTGTTTCATACTTTTTAGAGCGCGTTTTTTCCGTAGTCGGGTTTTAGTTTTTAAACTTACTTTTTATTTAATTATTTTGGAGTTATAGGTAACAATATATATATTTTTGAAATGTGCTCATCAAGCTCTTTCATTTGATACCCTACACGGTTTCATTAAAAAATGTTTTTTTTTTAGTTCATGACATTATGTCCTCTAGAGGGCGCCATATGCAATTTTATGTGACTTCACATAGCCTATAACCAGCGCGCCATTAAGCCGCTTCTGACGATACCTCATTTGTCACATTACGACAAGTAGTTTGGAAGTTAGGTGGGAACAGATGCACATACATACATACATACATACATACATACACACATACATACATACATACATACATACCGGTCAAAATCATAACGCCTCCGTAGTCGGGTAAAAACGTCGAGATTTTAAACCAGACTATCCATACTGAACAAGTCAAAATTGTTAAAGGAGAACATTTAGGATACGAAGTAGTTATTATAAGTGAAACGAAATAAAGGTACTCTTGGCATTTATACTGCTTTCATTTAGAACCCTAAGTCATTTCCAGGAATCTTGTATGACAAACATTCACCTAGACAATACAATACAATAACAACACAATAATTAGACTTAATATTTAATCCCTAATACCCCTAATTAGTGAAACCTGACATTTGGTGACACCTGTGTGTGGAACAAACAATAGACAATGGGGGCAGGTAGTGGCAACTGCTACCTACCTAGTCAAAATGTGTAGGTTTTGTACGACTTATGTGTAATATTTGAATATTAGTCATAAAAATGTGTTTTATTTTATTTTTTTTGTCTTATAACGGGAATTTTCTTAGTCCAGGTCAATCTAGCCGTAGTAGTAGAGTTGATTCAGTAACAATAATTCTCATAAAAAGGCTTGTTACACTCATTATTTGAACAAAAATTGCCTGAATAAATGTCACCAAACAGTCATTTTTCAAAAATTCATATCTCTTGAATAGGACCGTCCCGGGTCAAGGTCAAAGGTCATATGGCTTGGTTACTAACTCAGTAACAACACATAATAGTTTCAGCTTTACAACTCGAAACACAAAAAAGTTATAAGGAAAACAAATTCCATTTCCATACATTTGAAATCTAAAAATCCGTATTTCATGGTGTTAATAGCTAATAAAAAATCCATGACTACTAGATAATATAAAGTTACGATGTTATCAACGAGACTGTGTACTTAAATGTACCAAAAAACTCATTTTAATTTTCAAAAATCCTATGAAAGGGAACCCCCGAAATCCGGCCACTGTGCGACGTCGCAATGGCTACCCGGTGTGTTATGGCCCTTAGGGACCACGCTAAAATCCCACTAAATACCCACAATACGAGAAAAGAGGCGGCCCCATCGTTCGTTCTCCGACATACTTATTATATTAATTAGTTCATTACTTTTCCCAGATGAGGAGCCTTTGGAGGGTCTGGAAGGGCTGCACTCTGACGAGACGGGGTCCGGGGACAACTCCAACGCGGGGTCGAGCGGCGCCGACGACGACGCGGCGCGGCTCCGACTCAAGCGCAAGCTGCAGAGGAACCGCACCAGCTTCACCAACGAGCAGATCGACAGCTTGGAGAGAGGTCAGTGCTTAACCTTTAGAAACGTTTAGAAACGCCCGAGCACTCAGTTTTGACGTCGGAACGAATAGACATTATTTCATAACGTAAAAGCTCGGGCGAGGCATCTAGACGTACCAAGTGATATGACAAGTTTCGCGCGTAGGTATCGTAATCCATATCACAGCGCTATTGACGATATCGTAAGAAATATGTATCTACATTTTGACAAAGATGCCTTTGGATCGGATATCTAGCGGCTTCATGATGCGGATTAATCCATGCAATGCATTATGTGAGAGATCTATTATAAGTTGGAGAACATTGTATTTAGGATAACTATATTCTAAAACAAACAAAACACTTCATTGTGCATTCGACACCCGCTTGGCGCAGTGGTTCGAGCGTAGGCCGCTCGGCTAACTGCATCGGGTGGTTGCGGGTTCGATTTCGGCCAGAGAATAATTTCGGAGATGGCCTTTTCGTAATTTGCACTGGTCTGGGTGTCACTAGGATCGTCCCCAGTCCACTGTATGGCAGCCATAGCAGAAGCGTTGCTTTTTTGGGACCATACAGTTGGTGTCTGGCAATATTATTATTGTTTCGTTCAATCATAACGATGTTATTCTCTAATTTGCAGAATTTGAAAGAACTCACTACCCCGATGTATTCGCTAGAGAGAGACTCGCAGCCAAGATAGGCTTGCCCGAAGCTAGAATACAGGTGAGAATCGAATCCTTTCTCTTTGATCTATTTAGTATCGTTACTTTTAGTTTTTTAGTAGCAACCTACATAATAAACAACTTTTATTTCGTGGGATACTTATCATTTACCAGTTCCATAGTAAAGATAATGTGAATCATGCTAGTTAATAAGAAATACCTATGATATAATGAAATGATGATCATCCCTCTGTTCTGCTTAAAGCCAGCAAACTGCGCCTCGTGCTTTTAAATTTCAACTATTAGGCGTGTGTGGGTAGGTATAGAACATATGGAAGTCGGTAATGTCGCGGGTGATTCCAAGATTTGAGACGGATGAATGAATCCCACAATCTGATGCAAATGATTGGAAGAAAACTAGATAAGCGAACTAAATCCTAGGTACCTAGCCGTCTAGCTGTTATCTATCGATCACCTAGTTAGCGCGTAGTTACCGCGCTTAGTGTTAACCTCGTCCGACATTAAGGTGTGGTTCTCGAATCGTCGCGCGAAGTGGCGGCGCGAGGAGAAGATCCGGTCGCAGCGGCGCAGCCCCGAGTGCGGGTACGGGGGCGCGGGGGCGGCGGGCGGCGCGGGCGGCGCGGGGCTCGCGCACGCGGCGCCCGCGCCGCACGCCGCGCACCCGCCGCCCGCGCACCCCGCACACCCCGCACACCCCGCGCATCCCCACCAGCCGTATCAGCCGCCGCATGTTGACACTTACAGGTCAGTTTTGGTTTATCTACTGACTTGGGCAATTATTTTCAGATAGGATTAACTTTTGTGGCTTATGATGCATGACAGCAAAGCATTCAGAGATGACTCATCGTCGAACAAAACTGGTAGTGTTATTATACGGACTGGCAGCGGACTGCTCCCGTAAAGAACACTGTCTCGCTGATCTCCTGGAGCTTTCCTTTGCACTACAACATGGGAATCTTCAATGGGCATGTTTCCGATCCCTTAAAAATCGGAACCGCCTCGGTTTCCCTCAAGTCGCAATCTCTTGGGCGGTTGCTGGTTAAACTGTAGTAAAAAAGAAATGGATAGCTACCAACCGACTCACCGTCATAGAGGGTGATGAGTGCTATAACATATTCGGAAATTTAGGAAATTACCTTATTGTATGTAGCTATTGGCTTTCCGTAAAATAAATTGATTTGACGACCGCTTGGCGCTGGTTCGAGCGTTGGACGCTTGGATTCCCACTAAAGGCAGATTTCGGAAACAGCATTTTCGTAATTCGCCCTGTGCGTCACTGGGATCGCCCCCAGTCCATTGTATGATAGCCATAGTACAAGCGTTGCTAAGGCCATGGTCTCCTATTAAATGCCATCGGCCGCTTACAGCGTCACGCGTACGCCGCGTCACAATGCTTACTATAGAAATGTACTATTGCGGTCTCTTTCACACGCCGACGTCACTATAGTAAGCTTTGTGACGCGGCGTACGCGTGACGCTGTAAGCGGCCGATGGCATTTAATAGGAGACCATGGCCTTAGCAACGCTATCATACAATGGACTGGGGGCGATCCCAGTGACGCACAGGGCGAATTACGAAAATGCTGTTTCCGAAATCTGCCTTTAGTGGAAATCCAAGCGTCTACGGCCTTTATAGTGTGGGACCATACAGCTGATGTGTAAGTCTGGCGATATTTATTTATTTAAATAAAATGCTCCAGTCCGCTGACCCCCATGGGCTACGGCGGCGGCGGCGGCATGGTGCCGGAGGCGGCGTGCGAGGCGGCGGACGGCGAGCTGTGCAAGGGCGGGTTCCTGGGCTACCCGCGCTACGAGCTCGGCTACCGGCAGCCGCACCACTACGTCAACCACCACGGCTACCAGCATGAGCCAGCATCGCCGACACCAGGTACGAACACGGCGTATACTTGGACTCATAGATTTTACCAATTTACAATGATTTTACACAGCATTTTTAGGAACAAAAGTGATTTGTATTTCTTTTTTATTCTCTATTATTAAACTTTGTATACCTACTACCCCGCCAAGCCAACTAGGCGCTCGGATGGAAATCGGCTTCCCCGCCCGCACACCCGCCACCGCCTGCGTATTCCCGCCCGCACAGCGCCACCGCCTTTTTGTGCGTGTGACGTCACATCTGACAGTCTAGTTAGCTTGTAGTGGATAATCTTCTTCCAACTCCTATCCTGTGTTTTGATTAAATTCGTGCGTCTTCCAAGACAACTTAGCTGTTCCCCGGGACTAGTCGAAGGTCAAACCTTGGCGTCATCGTTTGGACACCATTGTCGATCCTGGATTACAGAAGTAACAGTGGTGGTAGTATGTAGCGGGCCTAGTACCTTAAAAAGAAGTCTAGTTGGCTTGGTGGAGTATTAATAGATTTGGGTTTTAAACTGTTACTTGCATTCTTTGGACTAAACTGTCCACCTCTAGAACCAACACAATAACCAATCTCTAAACGCCGAAAAAAACACTCTAAATCAGTCATCCTAAAAGCATCCTAATATGTTTTGTTACCGCTTCCAGAGCTGAGCGGTCTGCTGGGCGCGGGTGTGTCAGTTCCCCTGGCGGTCCCCGGCCAGGACTCGCAGCAGTACTGGTCCCGGCTGCAGTGACCCTGGTGGAACTAGCCACGCCACACACAGACACTCGCTACTCTGTATTGCCATTCATAAAAATACTTTTCTATATGATCTCAGGCCATTAGGTAATCCACGGCGCTACTCAAAAGAAACTCATAGTTAGTAATTAAAATTACTAAAAGCTGGTCACGTGTGGCTCATCCACGGCGATACTCAATCGTAATTTAGCTGGTTAGTAATTAAAATTACTAATCGCTAGTCGCGCGTGGCTCATCCACGGCGCTAATCAAAAATAATTGAACTGGTTAGTAATTAAAATTACTAATCGCTAGTCGCGCGTGGATCATCCACGGCGCTACTCAAAAGTGATTGAACTGGTTAGTAATTAAAATTACTAATCGCTTGTCGCGCGTGGCTCATCCACGCCGCTACTTAAAAGAAACTGAACTGGTTAGTAATTAATATTACTAAAAGCTGGTCACGTGTGGCTCATCCACGGCGCTACTCAATCGTAATTGAACTGGTTAGTAATTAAAATTACTAATCGCTAGTCGCGCGTGGGTCATCCACGGCGCTAATCAAAAGTAATTGAACTGGTTAGTAATTAAAATTACTAATCGCTAGTCGCGCGTGGGTCATCCATGGCGCTACTCAAAAGATACTGAACTGGTTAGTAATCAAAATTCCATACTAAGAAAAACAAAACAATCACTCAAGTACGCGGTGCAGAAAAGTTTATCGCGTGCTACTAATTTTATTAATTCATTACTAACCAGTTTCTTTTGTGTAGCGTCGTGTACGAGGCGCCATAGGTGATAAGTGACAGTGATATTATATTCTGGGAACTCGTTAGTAATTTAAGCTAGTAACCAGTTTCTTTTGAATAGCGCCGTGGACGAATGGCCTTACCCTTAAGGGCCGTTTACACGAGCAGCAATTGCCCGGCAACAGTTGCCAGAGGTAGTGAAGTAATCTGGAGCAATATCCTAAAATTGTGACGATTGTTTTGGAAATATTACTACTAATTATTTGAGTCTTGGAGAGCAGATGGCAATCTCTCTATGTAAATGTCGGTAATCACGCAATGAGGGTAGACTGAATTTCAGTCACTAAAAGCCCACCCCACATAAAGGGGCAAGGCTTGGAAGATCATTTTTCTTAGTACTGTATGTGTTCTGGTATTTAATTGATGTTTTATTATTTGCTAAAATGTGTAGATCAAATTCTTGTATTGATGTTATTTTTATAAACTTAAAAGACAATCCGCTATTACCTAAGTTACTGGACAATTAATGCTTACAGCGCCACAAACTTTTTGGGTTCGGTGGCCAAAAGAGGAACTAAACATACACCTAATTAACGAGTCACTTTTTTGCTCTTTCTTAGGTATTTGCTTTTATGTCACAATAAGTTCATAAAAAATAAGGGCTAATCTATGCAATGCTTTGTTTTTTTATCATCGCTGGGTTCTCAACATTTTCGGTTCACAAAATAATTATAAGTACCTAAACGCGTTAAAGAATTTTATAGACGAATTGGTTTTCTATTTAGTATTGAATTAATTTGTATAGGTCCTTGTTTAATATAAGTACTTATATAATTAAAATTGTAAACACGTATAGTATAAAGAATAAACATATCCATTAGTTGCCACAAACAGGAATGAGCACAAAGTATAGGCTCAAATTTAAATTAGAATATTTCATTCAAAGTATAATTTAATATAATTTTTACAGATGCACATTAGATGTTGTGTCTTTAGCTTTTAAAATTTGAATGAAATAATTTAATATCTCGATGTAAGTGTTAAACAATATTTTTAATAATAAATAGGTATGTAGTTAAGGCGATTTGTAATAATTAATTATTTAGTTGTGTATATTTGTTGTAAATGCATAATTAAATAAGGCATAATATTTGTATCTAACGTATGTTTTAATTTTATCCTTATGCCGGCTCTACACTCACGCCGCGCAGGCCCGCGAACCCATTGTTAACGCAGCGTGAACAATGCGTTCGCGGGACTTCGCGGCGTGAGTGTAGAGCCGGCTTTACGTGCGAGGCGCCATCTACCTGATTTATATGTACACTGATAGGTAAATCTGAACTATTTCTTCTGTAAACTGCAATGCCGTTATCGTTATTTTATATCCAATAATAATATACTCCCAGATTTATAGGATTTTTATCCATTTACAATACTTACAAAGCGTTTTTCAGAACAGAAATGTTTTGAAATGCCATGCCGATTTTATATCGGAAATTTGGGGGATTATTGTTTATGTAGACACCAAATAATCTAATAATTTGTCAAATTAAACAGGGCTTGCTTGTAGATAAGTATGAATTTGTAAATACATATTGTAGTTTCTTTCGTATAACTGTTAATATTGTGATTCTCGATTGTAAATTTTAAGATCAAATATCTAAACAGTAATGTATAATTTTGCAATGATAATTTTATTTCTAATATTATTATTTGGCTTGTGAGCTGGTCAAACTTAATAGGTGATTTAAGAGGCTAAGCACACGGAGCAACTTTAGTTGCCGCAACTAGCAACTTAGTTTCCGAAACTATCAACATTTTAATAGGTTTTTGGCAGTTGCAGCAAACAATTGCCAGTTGCAGCAACAGTTGCCGCCATTGCCGCAATTGTTTTATATAAAAACAGCTAGTTGCGAGTTGCCATTTGCCGCAAAAGTTGCCTGTGTGCATAGCCCCTAAGTCTGGAAGACTAGTATGCGTACAACCATACAAAAATGTCTAACCACAAAACACCGCAATATAGCTTTCATTGAAAATACTTTTGGAATTACGTTTTCGAATATTGTCGAACTTAAGTTTATACCAATGCAAGTAACTACTAATCACTGCATGTACCTTCCATTAATTTGATGGCTTCACAACGTAGTCAATATGAAAATGGCTTAATTTGTTCATTAGATTCATGTAATGTAGACAAGTTACTTTCGAATTTATGTTAGTTTTTAATGTGTATATGTGCTAATTATACATAAAATGTGAATAATTGTGTGATGTCGATGATACATTTTAATAACAATATTATATAAATACACTTTTGGATCAAAGTATTTAATTGTTTAACTAATAACGTCCAGCACCCCTCACACGGACGGATGGACGGGGTTTTGGCCGGATTGCGTTGTGGCCAGATTGCGTTTTGGCCGCATTGTGTTATGGCCGCACTGTGTTATGGCCGCACTGTGTTATGGCCGGATTGCGTTTTGGCCGGATTGCGTTATATAGACGCCTTGTTCGCTAAACAGTTTGCGATAAAACAATCGTAGATATAGTAACAACACAAGTCGAATTATGTAAATTATTATATTTTGAGTTAAAGCTTCACATTCTACAGCAATGTGCCAAGAATTAACCACGCTATATACTCAACGCCCCTGAACTAATACTTTAACGTATTTTTTATAACACCTATACCGCCAAATTTATAGACATTTTTAGCCAGTTTACAATGGTTATACAAAGCATTAAAAAAGTGATTTATAATGCCATTGTACGTCCATCATAACTATAAATTTGTGGGTAAAATAATTACTACGCAATGTATAAACTACAATTTATTATTGCGATGGTACTTGTTTTGCTAAAAACTTAACTAGTCAGAACTCATGCAATCTAGACTAGATTACCTATATAGTTGTCTGTTCACTATATGAAACGGGTAAGGCATATGTTTTAATATTGCTTGCAATAGGATTACATGACTATCTAAAAAATCGTAGAAAAGTTTTGTACGCTGTTTCTCTTACAACCTAACAAATTAACAATTAACAGTGATCTAAATCATAACTCTTCATCCAACAGACTATCGATATCATTCAAAATACTTTTCTCTGAATCTGTCTTATTAATCTGACAGCTAGCTACAACATCCGGTACATTTTTACTTAAATCTAAATCGGCCACAATAATATCACTCTCATCTTGGTCATCACTAAGATCAACAATGTCTATAGGATCACCTAACCTAGTTGATTCCAAGTCTATAATCTCAATATCTGATATAACTACATCATCTATATCGATTGCTTTACTAATATCAGTAGAAATAATTTGTACTTCCGAATCTGAATCGTCCGTTTTGTTACCATCTAAGTCCCCGTACTTCGGATCATCGGTACTCTTATTCAGACTTCCCAGTCTATTCCGGATGAGTTTAGGTTTCGAAGTTTGTTCGAGGATTTTAATTCTTTTGAATTCGTAACAATTGTCTACTAGCTCGTCCTCTTGCATGTCGTAAATATCACTGCACTGTTCAGAGAGGGTTCGTTTCCTCTCGTTCACGTGTTCACTTTGTTTCTGATCATTTTTAGTTTGATTAGCCGCTGCGGGCGCACTGTGATCTACTTTCTTGTACACTATAGAGTTGCTTCTAACCACTTTGATTATTTTATTCCCAGATGTCGTCATCGTCTCCTGCGTAGATAGCTTTCTCTTTCTGTTTAGATTGAGCGTTATCGGTTTACTGTGTATGATGGTGTCCGCTTTCTTTCTAGCTCTTATTTCGTCCAGTGATAGCACTTTGAAGTCTAGAGAGTTCCGTTGTTCTGCCGCGGCCTGTTTCTTACCTGCCAGCTCGTCGAGCGAGAGCCGGTCGTACTTGGTGGAGAGGTTGGACCTGACTATTTTGCGCTCGCTGGCGGGCTCGGCGGGCAGGCCCTCGTAGCTGTAGAAGGCGGCGGCCTCCGCCTGTATTCTCTCCAGGAGCAATAGCTCCTGGGACTTAGAGCGCGCGATTCTCTGCGCGTCGTCGGGCGACACGGTTTTAGTGGGCGTGGAGGAGGGCGCGCTTTCATTATCCGACTCTGCAAGAACACACCAAGCAAACGCTTAATCGATCGCGTACCGAAACTCTCGGGAATGATTTTCGTAATTAATTTTGATGCGACCAGTCGCGTCACATTTGCTGTGTGTTCTCGCCACGCGATCTGAAAGCGACTCTCGAGGGGTGGGCGGTCAAAAATAATTACAAAAATCATATTACGAAACATTTTTATTTACTCGTTGGTATATTAAACACAATTTGATTAAACAAAGCCAAAGTATAATCCTGTTCCGTTACGAGTTCCTATATCAGTTTGCATGTTAATTAGCTTAAATGAAAGGTCTTACACACGCGTTACTAATAATAAACATATTTTGAAATTCTTATTATAAAATAAGACTAAGATTAACATAACAACAACCCCGTATTATTTGAAACAAAAAACTAACAGTAGGCACTCGCACGACAATGGAAGATGCGGGCGGCCGGCTCGCCAGCGCCCGCGCAACTGAACCGCGCCACTGCTTCCACGGCTGTGCCACGACTCATGGAATACAACGCGTAAGTATCAAAATGCTGCATATCAAATTTTCATTACATTTCACTTCCGCACAGTTACAAATCTTAATAGTCACGCCCTATATAACCGATTTTACATTCAAACGTGGAATTGTCCTCTTGATTACCGTTTAGACTAATGTTAAGAGTCGATATTGCTATGTTTCACGTATAAACAGATAACAAGGGAGCCGAGATAAAAAATGTACACTGGTCTGGGTATTCCACGTTCAATAAAATCGGTTATCGAAACATTATAATCTTAGCTTACGTCATTATGAATTACGATAGATTATTTGCATTCTCTTGCCGGGATGAATTGCAAAAATTAAATTAATTTTGGCATGGAATCGGCATTAAAAATCTAATAACAATGCCTCTGAGAATGGCACCTCAACGCATCAATCTTAACTTAATTACTCATGTCGGAGGTAGTTGCCATCTTATAGCTACACAACAGCCTAACGTTATCGAAACAATACAATTATGTTGCCATCAAACCAATCTTACCGACTCGTACAAATGTAAAATATATTGCATTCGTTCGATTAAAATTGGCATAAAATGCATTGTAAACATTTCACAATGCTAGTTTTCTAGCTGTTGTTAGGTGAGTTTTATATGGCCGATCGTAAAGAATGATGACGTAAGCGCCTCCGCGTACTAGCGACAGAAATTTAACTGTCTAACATAAAAAGTTAACATTCCAACAATTAATCTAAAGGTAAATAAATAGTTTATTATAAAAAAGAGACAAGACTTCAACATTACACTAAATATAAAATGTATTGCTACAGTTACATACCGAAACCAATATTTCGTTTTTTTTTTAATAAGTTGCCGTTGGAAAGCAACCACTCTTTGTACTAATTCATTCTAAAATTATTCTCCTATTTTTTTTTTCAGTACACTTTTCAACTAATTTATTTAGAACTTAAAATAAAATTTCTTTTTTTTTTTTCAATGGACTTCGATAATTTGAGAAATGTGTAAAAAAACTGAGCACATTAAAATTACATAAGAATTCTCCCACGTCCTACTCTATCCCCACCAATCGAGACTATTTCGTTTACTTTAAATATTGATAAATAGTTCATACATAAATAATGACTAGGCGTACCATGGACCGACGCGAATGGGTTCTTATTTATTTTTTTATTGGATTCGTCCTGCTCATTCTTTTTGCGAATTTATGGTTTTGTAATAAATATAGGAACTTTATTCAGTGCACGAATATAAAAAAATGATATTTCCCTTATAGTCAGAATGATTTGTCACAACGAACGTTTTGTCTAGTCGCGTTTACTAAACATACCGGAACACGTCGTTGACGCGGTACATTGGAAGCGTTACCGGATTCTGCCAAAAACGCTAAGCAATTAAATGCTGTTTTTGTTAGCTTATCTCTTTTTCTTTAATCTTCCTAAACTTGGTAATATGATCTTAAGCACGAATTTTTTTTTCCACAGAATTTACAGCATTATAATATTTGCTTATTATAATACTGTGATTTCTATATTGTATACCTAGAGATACATTTTTTTTTTCATTTTATTAGCTCTATATAACTCTCACGGTGCGAATATAAAGTATTACGGGGCGGGCAGCAGTGGGTACCTTTATAAACCGCTAAAGCCCCTGCAAACGTCCTACTTACTAACATACAAACAATTTAAAGGCATAAAGCTGTTTTTTTTTCTTTTTTTTCCCCTATATTTATGAGTTACAATAATCGTGTATATATATTTTTATTTGTATTTTATATGTTATTTAACCTATTTATTATGTACTTTTCTATCATAGACAAAGATTATATCAACATCTATTTAAAAAAGTATTGCAGTGATATTTTTAGAAACAGCTGAGCTTGCCCTGAAAATATAACTGTAACTATCTATGTGATACAAATTGTTATATTACGATACGATAAATGAAAAAGCGAGAGATATTTATGAATCTAATTAGCTAAGATATGAAAGACTATATTCTCTAATTTATTGCACATACAAAAATACCGACGTCGCTTTTTCTCCATATTTCTTTTTTTTAAATCATGTCGACAAGAGAGCTTCACATATTTAAATTCGCGAGTCATATAAAACCTCACTTTGTTTAATCAATGTCTATGGTATAAAAAACAGCTAAACATTGTCTATGTACGTTAGAATCAACCAAAAAGCCGCCTCTTCCGGCAACGTAAAACAATAACCTAAATAAAACACATCTTGTTAAATTAATTTTGGATCCAGTTTCTAGTGCAGCTTTCAAACAACCATTCCGCCTTCGCGTCGCTAATATTCAATGAGAAAAACCCCGAAACTGAATCCAAATAATTATCTATACAATAAATACTATATTAATTGACTATTGGCGACAAAAAAAAAACAAAAATACTACATTTCAACCTCCTATAAACAGGCTTTCTAATCAGTCGCGTCGCAAACTGGGAAAACAAAAGAAATGTATTTTCTTTCTACAAAAGTGTTAAAATAAAACGGCAAGTGTCACTCGCCCGCGTAAAAAAAATGTAAACAAATAAACTCCCCGTTTGCTAACGACATAAAAAGTGGGTAAAACCATTCTTAACATAATAACACGTGAATAAAATAAATATGTTTTTTTAAGTAATAAATCTAACACTGAATTGCTTTTGAGTAAAAATATTTTATTGGCACAACAAAGGGTTAAATGGGTTCCGTGAAAGAATAATAACGACCCATATCGACCAACCGTCCGACCATCATTTGCCGACGGTCCGTGTGCCGTATTCTAAAGCATAGTGTTATTTACTATTTAAAATTAATAAGTGAGCGTTCGAATCTTTAACATTGTTAATGCTTAACCCTACGCACACCGACAATGACATAACAATGACTTTCCACTACTGTTATTCTAACGCTGGCCACACACGTTGCCCTAACGCCACTTGGCCAACATATGGATCAAAAAACGCATCCCCAACGTTGGAACCAATGCTATTTTCTAGATCCAAACGTTGGCCGAGTGGCGTTGGATCTAACGTTGTGGAGCCGTCGTAATGCTATAATAACTAGCTGTATATTGATGCTGATGTTAACCCTCAAACGAATATAAAAGCATGGCTACAGATTACGACCAAATTTGACATAACTAAAAATATTGCTCTCTTGCTATTTCTCTCTCCGCGATAAAGATACTTAGCATACAATTAATTTAGTCATGTTTAGTTCTTTACCAAGTGACTTAGTGTCATTGACCGCCATATTAAAAAAGTAGAACGAAAAAGTAGTTATATTGCGCAAATTTTTTGCGTAAAAAAACTACGCAACCACATCAATGTACAGCCAGTTACGCGTTGTCACATCGCCTCGCAAGCGTGTGGCTATAAAACATTAGGCATACGTCGAACCGTTATGTCGTATCATTACTATATCTATTGAAAACTCTCGCTTTCGTACATAGTGTGTGTATCGGCTACAAGACTCTGTTGTTACATCATTTGAAGACATCAAAATACCACAGGACACATCTTAACAATATCAATTAATGCTTCATTCACTTGGTTTAACTATCCGTAAATTAACCAATGGCGCTCGACAAACGACTATATTCCTGACTGTCTTATCATTAATTATGAAAAGAGCACTATTATTACTGAATATATTGCCAAAAAGACAGGAACGCTCGTCTCCGTTTAAACAGACCTAACAGCAAGCTATATGTCCGTCCCTCTTTCTCTTATAAATATTTCATATCCTTATATTAGTGGTATATTGATAGCCCTTCAAATTGGTAACAGAATCGAGCCGTAAGCCCCAATCATACAATTTGAGAAATTGCCCACCCACGCGACTTGCACACTATCTTCGATCGGTTCACAGAATATTGACCAATCAATGACAGTGACGGTTTTCGTTGAGAATCGTATGGACAACATTTTGAATGCGTCGGATTTCATCCATTTTGTATGGACTTGTTGCACAGAATATTCACGTAATATGACGCTATTTGGGATAAAGTAAAATGGACTTTTTGTACCAATTGTACTTAAGGTTCTATAACAAGTTACAAACTAGCCGGACCGAATTATAAATTTTCAACATCTTTCAACAGCCCGTGCGTGATAAATGTCTTACTTTTACGTTCATAATTTCATAAAAATGTATGAAAAAATGGACTGCAAATGTCATATTAAGCCGCGGTCACATCATTTGACCATCGCGTATCATTTGTCCACCACGTATCATTTGACCGTTACATATCACCTATCGTATCAACGACGCGATGTACGCAAATTATTGAGTATCAATAATCTGTCCATCGCTGCGTGATATGTAATGGTCAAATAAACAGTAAATATGAATCGCATTACTATTGGTTGTATTATAGTCCATTTAACAAGATAAGATGCATGTTACGAAAACATACAATAACGCCAAGAACTATACGTCAAACTCAGTTTATCAATGTTGCCATGGCAATGTTGCTTGTTGACAAGTGCCAACCATAAAATAAACTATTAATCCATTCGAAATTGGCTGTCGATATTTGTAATTTTTTATAGGCATGCCTTTGGTATTGCAAATAACTTTTTAACATCAAGCGGGCCGTACACTGTTCTTCCGGCATAGGGAGGAGTTCACCAACAACACTAACGGATTGTTATATCAATAAACGTTTGTTACTAGTATATCAAAAAAACGGTTACTGTTCCAACGGTCCGTTAGTGTGTTTGTGAACTCGGCCCTTAGTTATATTACGGCATGCAATGTGTCACAGGTACCTTAAGTTATTGGACATTCTTGCAGCTAAAGATACTCTTTTGGTCACGGCAATTAAACTTTAGTTGGTTTTAACAAAAATCTCCACGAAAATCGTAAAGCAAGTCGCGTAATCGTTCCCTTTAATAAATCATTCCTACATTCTTGTATACCATTTCACTTCTCAAATCGTCTAACCGGGGCTTAGTACATGTAGTTTCAGTACAAACGCATACCTTCCTCGAAGTTGACGACTAGTGGGTCGACGGGCATGGGCGCGTAGGGGTTGGCGGGCGCGTCGTGCGCGTGCGCGTGCGCGTGGGCATGCGCGTGGGCGTGCGGCGGCAGCACGCGCCGCGCGCCCAGCAGCTCGCTCGACGCTGGCAGCACGCCCAGGATGGCTGAGTCCAGCACCACTGCAGGGAAACGATCAGTGTCAATATCACAATACTCGGATCATCTTCAAAGTTTTTATCAAAACCTAATACTAAGAGGACTGGGTCTAAGCACCCGGGCCCGAAGACTCCACTAGGCCCGTGACGTCATCACAGTAGGCGTGGCTTAAGTCAGTGTGCTGTCGGTGTTCGTCCTGTGCAGACGTCTTGCTACCGTTCGCATCCAAAATATAATTCTATATCGACACTAGATGTCGACCCTTTGAACGTTTTTTTACCATCCTACACTTAGTGACATCTAGCGCAAAAAGTTAAACTATGTACTAACATCGACATAAAACGAAGCGAGTAGTTCTACTATTGACCGGTAGATAGAAATGATCGGTTGGGCGGTATTTCGTAATCCCCACCACACGCGCCATCCCGCGCAAATTTCCACGCTTTTTTTCATAGAGAAATCTACTAAGAACATCTCTTCTGTCTAAGTTCTCTATGATCAAAACGATGCCATAGGAATAGAACCAGCAGATGTAACAATGTTTTGGCCTAATAAAAATATTTTGGCCCAATAACCATGTTTAGGCCCAATAACTATATTGTGACCCAATGGCAATAATTTGACCCAATTATAATGTTTTGGCCTAATGACATTGCTTTCAACCAATGACAATGCTTTTGCCAAATGACAATGTTTTGGCCAACAACAACCGTTTGACCCACTTAAAATCTTTTACCCCAATATGATTAGTGGCGTAGGTGTAGTATAGTCACAAAGTAAAGACTAAAGACAGAGGTGCCCTTATTAGATATATGTATGAAAAAAAACGTGGTCATTGTTTTTTCATTTTCATTGTTCTATCTACCGGTAAATAGTTGAACTACTCGCTTCGTTTTATGTCGATGTTAGTACTAGGCCGAGTTGCTTAGGGCCAGTCCCCTTAGTAATTGGTCCATGAGTATAGTGTAGTGTAGTGTAGTGTATGTAGAGCGGAACCCCAGCAGATACGCACTACCTTGTCGCTGCTGGTGCCAGAGCAGCGGCACGGGCGCGGCGGGCGGCGCCGCGGCCACGCCGCCCAGCGCGCCGCCCAGCGCCGGCTCCACCGCGCCCACCGCCTCCGCCGCGCTCACCGCCGTCTGCGGCCAAACACAACGTAACATCATTACCAAACCATACCATAGAACTGTCAACGTTAATACGCTGAACCACAGATTTCAGAAAAATACAGATGGAGTGCGTAGAACACGAAAGTGAGGCCACCAAAGCAAATACAAAACATGAAAGCGAATACAATCTCGCCCTATAGCTACACAACTTTACATGCACACAAATGTATGTTTCCCTAGTGCCGCTCCTAGTTGTCACGCACACATAAAATTCTACCCGGCTTCACATCGTTTGTTTCCAAGACTCCATCTGTCTACTTCTATAATCTGTGCGCTGAACATTCTCAGTTCTTCGAATCGCTTGCACTCGAAAATTAAATTCATGTGGGTTCCCAGATAACTGAGCTTTTCCTGGGACTCGTAGAGGGTCAAACCTTGGCGTCATCGTTGGACATCGTCGTCGATCCTAGCTTACAGGAGCAACAGTGGTAGGAGTGTGTGACAGGCCTAGTCACAACCAGAGTTGACGTAAAATCTACACATCATATTATAACTTCTTCTTTTAAGTTCCACAATTGAAGATTGGACATCAGCTACTTGAATGCTTCTTCAACCACCCTAACTTTTTTATGTTACTAAGGTGGCAGAAATAGAGAGGAGTGGCGTGCTCTGGAGGAGGCCTATGTCCAGGCAGGACAACCTGATCGTGAACCGCCGGGGTTATTTAATGCCAGATTGTAATAATTTAGGTTTCATTATTAGATCAGCGAATAAAGGCTATTATTATTATTATAAGGTGGCAGACAAGCCTACGGCCTGCTTGATGTTAAGCAGTTACCGTGGCCTAATAGATACTTGCAATGCCAAAACCATCGCTTTCAGCCGGCCTGAAGGGGAGTGTGACAGAGGGAGGGGGAAGGGTAGGACTTACGGCTCTCTCACACATGGTACGAAACGCAGCTTAATAGCTACTTTACGCCGATCTTCTGTGAGACGGTAACCATGTTCTATACTTACGGATATTGGGGGCGCGGGCTGGCTGGGAGCAATGCCGTCAGTGCGCGCGTCCGGGTTCTTATGCATGAACGGACAGTGCATCTTACGGCAGCCGCCCGGCTGGTTCTCCCAGTAGCACGGGATCTGCTTGCGGTTTTTCTGTGACAACACATGTTAACTTTAACCCTACAATATTAAATCATTTTGAGGAAACCTGGCCATGGCTAGCCCAGCATGCGTCAGGGGAACAATAATTTTCATCATCATTTCAGCCAAAAGACGTCCACGTAATAGGCCTCTCCCAAGGTTTTCTACAACGACCGGTCCTGTGCCACTTGTATCCAGCGGTTTCCCGCGACCTTCACTAGGTCGTCGGTCCACTTTGTGGGGGGCCTACCCACGCTGCGTCTTCCGGTACGTGATCGCCACTCAAGAACCTTTCTGCCCCACCGGCCATCAGTTCTTCGGGCTATGTGCCCCGCCCACTGCCACTTCAGCCTGCAAATTAGTATTCGCAGGGCTATGTCGGTGACTTCGGTTTGTCTACATATCTCCTCATTTCTGATTCGATCTAGTAGAAAAACTCCGAGCGTAGCCCTCTCCATAGCTCTCCAAGCCAATACTTTCTGGCTATCATATATCATGTGAACATAATTGAAATGAAAATTTCAGACAAAATATCATGTGAAATACCTACATCCGGATTGCATTTTATGTACTGATAATGATTTGGCATAAAAATAAAACCAACAAGTGTTATGCCTAAAGCTTTATATTGTGGTGTGCTGATAACCCATCTCCATTGATAACTTCAAAGCCTTTTACATAATGTTTTATCAAATTACACATACAAGGCCGGGTGTCCTGCAGTTTAAATGACAATTTTAATAAGAATAGTGATATGAGATTTAATTTGCCCCAATGGAAAGACCTGAAATGTCACTCCTCTAGGTATGTTCCTTCTTATTTCTTGAAAAGTATGGCTTCACATACCATAGGTACCTATGGTATGGTATGGTGGGTGAATCACATTCATAGTAATAAAAATATTTATTGAGTTAAATGAAATGTCATCTAAAAAAATCATTTTTATGAAATAAAAAAGTCTTACTTCATTTGAATTTTAATTTATGATCATCGGTAGAAAATTACTCATGTGGGACTACGTACAGAAAAAATAATATTGACTACAGGGTAGACTTAAAATAACTTTTATTTACCAAATAAGTTTGATGTTTTGACAGATATTCCATGGAAAAACTGACAAAACATCAAATTTATTTGAAGAAGAAATTTTAATATTACGAGGCTATTCTGAAACGGGCCAGATAGTAAAATGTACCAAGAGCATAAGTAAGCTTATTGTAAACATACCCTCAGTTCCATGTGACGTAGTTTGCAGCGTTTATCAAGGCACTTGCCCTGTTGCCAAGCTGTGCACATGGTCTCGCAGCCCAGTGCTGATGGCTCATGGCGGAAAACACAGTTGTCACCCTTGACAATACAAAATGACAAGTTATACACACCAATTGATGTCATTCAGTACCTATTACCTAATTGTGGAAATGGTACCTATGGTCAGTAATGGTAAGAGGAATGGCTGGCCAACATACCTATCCTTCTAACCCTAAACCAAGTTGATTCAATTATTTGTTTACTTGTATTTGTAAGATAATTATCATGTAACAAACCTCAAAAAAAATACTGAAGTGTGTCTATGTTTACAATGATATTGGGTTGTATTGGCTGGATTTCAAGTTTATATTTATTTTCAGTGTACACCTACCTTCATGAAGACTGTACCACTGTACTGTGACTACTGTATTGTTAAACTAAATATTGCGTAAGTTTCTACCTTCGTACTTTTACAGAGTACCTTCTAATTCAATAATTTCTTAGTTGAAGTTAAGTCTGGTAAGATCATGGTGACTTCTTATACTTAATGTAAATTCTGCCACATGTTAGAGGCACGTTAATTACCGTTCTAAGAGCGACTAGTGATCTAATACTAAATAAACAGGACACATTATGATTTTTTTCCATGTTTCACTTCAAAATCTCGAAATATAAACAGTAATACGGAATCATTTTGGGAAAAAAATATTTCTTACCTTCGTGCATGTGGAGTAATAATAAAAGTAGCAATCGTTGAATTTCCGCGGGGACTCCATGGTGTTGTCTGCGGTCGAGGGCCTGCGAAATATTGCGTTCACTGTCTACTAAAGGCCGACACCAAAAAATCACGGACTATTATCTAAAGGACCGCTAAACGCTTCAAAATACGTCACGAGCGTACTTCAATGAACCCAATTTATAAATAACACATGGAATAAGACTGTAGTTACTATAAAACTAAGATTTTTCCATTTTGACAATAGGTAGAGCACGGCGCGGACAAACAAGTTCCAAATTAAAAACTATCAATATGTCAAAACATTTTTTTACACTTTACTCACCGTGAATTAGATAAACTAAAAAATAATTAAATTATACAACGAATATCTACACAACAGCTATATCTAACACAAAATAATACGAACGTCACTAATAGAAAGAAGATGTAGTAGATATGGCGGACATGTGGCGGACTTTCATTTCGTTTCGTCCGCCCCACCGTTTGATTGGCTGATTGGTTGTCTATTTGAACCACAGACAATATACAATTTTATTTTCACAGTCATCGAGATTTAGTAAGCCCGGGACCACAATAAAGTAAGATATTCACGATCCAATATTTAATATTATCATCTATTTTATAATCGTTTGCATTGTAGTATGAGACTTCCTTGATTTGTATGTGTAAATGTTTGTTGGTCAAAATCCTTGGATTGGTGATTGGTCGGTTGAACACAAACAATTGGATGTCAGCTGGCCTACTCCGAAATACGAACCTAACGTTTCGGCTGACGGATTGTCGTGATTTGATATTTCTTCTTTCGTTTTTCTCTACGATTTGACATTGTTTTGATCGTAAATCGAACCCGTACTTCGGACGATCCGTCAGCGACGTATTTCGGAGTAACCCCCCAGTTCCGCACTCACGGGCCACGCGTGGTTTAAAAGGTTTAACGAAAAATCGTCAAACGATTGGACGTCCGATTATTGGATCGTGAGTGGTGTAGTACTATTATAGTTTTAACAACCTTATTCATAGAGATTTTAGCCAGTTTAAAATGGTTTTGAAAAGCATTTTTAGGAACAAATGTGATTTGTAATTCCACTGCAAGTCGATCATAACTTTCTATGAATAAGGGGGATAGCATTTATTTATTTATAGCTAGGGAAAACAACAGCTTTTAAGTTCAGTGGCGGAAACAATTATAGAATTTACTTAATAAGTTTTATGTTTTCGCAAAAAGACAGCGACGCGACGGGCGCCGCGAGCATGCGTGGGCCGAGTTTAGGCTGTAGCAATACGGTCCTATTTTCAATGGAACCAATAAATTGCTCGCGCATTTTTTCACTCTGTCTGAACTAACCGTTATGCGATAAAATTAAAATTTGATGTTTCTAGACCATAGTGAATTAGTTTGATTGGATGTCATGTCGGGGAGGGCAGGGACAACACTGGGCTGAGGAGAAGATGGACGGACGTTTTTGGCGGGAAGTAGAAAAGTGATGTTGTCATTTTTGTTTTAATTTCCAAAACTTGTGTTTCCGTGTATTATAATGTGTAATGTTGGCGGAATATTAACCATTATATGTTCATAGATGTGCGTGAGTGTGGGCAATTATAACAAAAGTGGTAAAACATGATTTTCAGGTTCCTCCAAAAAGTAATTTGTCAGTAAAGTATCCGCCACTTTACTGATAGGGTTTGGGGGGGTATTTTAGGCCTAGACAAAAGTCTTCCTGTGCTTGACGCAGCAAAAAAATTGTAATATTATATTTTACTTGACACTGGCATATGCGAAAAGCGACGCCATAACGAAGCTAAAAAAAAAAGAAAAGATGGACGGACGTAGTGATGCTCTTTGGACGGATCGTCAGCTTTAGGCTTGAGTTTTGGCGGGAAAGCAACGGTCAGCTATATGGACCGGGAGCCCAGCGTGCACTTCGTGGATTTGAACGAGCGCCGTCCAAACCTAGTAGATTCGTTAGATGACATGATAGGAAGAATACATTGTTCTAGATGTTTCCACTTTCAGCGGTGGGGGAAGCGTATACATGTTTTTTTATTTTTTTAAATAAAAAGCAATGACATAAAAATACTCAAGCGTGTCAGATATTGATACTTTTCATGCTCCAACATGAAAAATTAAAAAAAAAAACTCGAGCGCGCCAGATTTTGTAAGCATCTATAGGCTACGGTAACTGCTTAAAATCAGGCGGGCCGTACGCTTTTTTGCCACCGCAGTCCTATATTAAAAAATAAAAATCTGAGGGGGTGAAAAAGTGAAACTTCCAGATGCTCCCATTTCTTAGACTGACGATCAAATTAGCAAAATTGACACTTTTGACACTTCTTAGCTAGTAATGAATCCCTCTTATCAGAGGGCCTACTCTTTTACAAACGAAAACGAAATTGCGGACAAAATTCGCGTATTTCCTACTACTTTTCTCATTGAATCCGACATTTTTTACGAACGAAAATTGTTTGACTTTAGATTCGACGACGACGAAGACGTCAAACAATTTTCGTTCGTAAGAAATGTCGGAATGAATAAGAAACGAGTAGGAAATCGCGAATTTCGTCCGAAATTTCGTTTTCGTTTGTAAAAGAGTAACCCCTCTTAATCTGACGAGTTCGAGTATTTTAAGATGGTCTATTTTTTTTTGGTTCCCCTGAGCGAACCCACAAATATTTAGGGCTCATAATTTTTTGAGGTTCTTATCAATATGTAAGCTATCTCCCTTATCTTAATCTGACGCGCTCGTTTAAATCCAGAAAGTCCTTCTACGGCTCCCCATCCAATATTCTGCCGCACAATTTATAAACGCAGTAAGTACAACTAACTGCTTTGGTACTTACTGCGTTTATAAATTGTGCGGCAGTATTATTCTATTCTTTTTAATACCTAATTTTTCTGTTTTGTAACCTATTAATGTTTGTGCTATTCATACGTGTGTCGCAGTTTCAAGTATATTGTACCCTGTACCTTAACCTTTTAATCTGGGTGGGCCATATAATTTTGATAAAGAGAGAAAAATATTTTGTTAACAGACCTTACCTACAGTACTGGAACATAATATTCTTTCTAGGAGGTTGGAGTGTAGTGAACCCATGTGGAGTGAAGGCGCTCATACATAGCCAGCTGTAATCACAGATCGGTAAACGATTGGAGGTTAAGCAATTGCTTGGCAAGGTCAGTCAGAAATGGGTGACCTATAGTGGCATTCGTTAAGTAGTTATGTCAGAGGACTTTGGGCGGCTTAACCAGCTCTCACATAGTTTGGCCACTAACTACCTATGCAATAAAAATAAGGCCATTTTATTTTGTAGTCTGCTCGATGACTTCTCAATTTTTTTATTCCCAAGGATTTTTATTCCCGCCATCTTGACGCTCACTATCGGTCTATGGCCGCCCGTTAGAGATGAGTCGTATTTACTAGAACAGGTGCGAAGAACAGGTATTTTACGAGACTAGGCGGCACCTATTCCAAATTGGAGAGTACTTAGTCCACCTAGTATTTCACTCAACACGTCCCAGCGGACGTGATGCTCTCTCGATTGCGTGCGCATATCGCGTATTATTATGAGTATTATGAACTGCTTAGTCTACATAGTATATGGTAGGTAACTAGTCTTCTAGTACCAAGTAGTATTATTATCATATTTTTGTGTTAAATTGTTGAGATAACCTATTTTTGTCTTTATAACAAATATGGCTCTAAAAGGAAGAAGTCATCATCATCATCATCGTCACCATCGTCATCATCATCATCATCATCGTCATCATCATCATCATCATCATCATCATCATCATCGTCATCATCATCATCGTCATCATCATCATCGTCATCGTCATCATCGTCATCGTCATCATCATCATCATCATCATCGTCATCATCATCGTCATCATCATCATCATCATCATCATCATCGTCATCATCATCGTCATCATCATCATTATCATCATCATCATCATCACTATCATCATCATCATCGTCGTCATCATCAAGACATCATCATTAGTAAGCAGTAGGCGACATCTAACTGAAGTGAGCAAGAGTAAATTTTTGTCCCCATTTGATCTCATGTATCGAGTCCTATTATGGATCTAAGGACTAAGTACGCAAACCATAGCCGATAAGTACTGGAGACTAGGTGGACTAGGCGGACTAGGTGGACTTGGTGGACTAGGTGGAACAGGTGTTTGGATCACGTATTTTTAAATACTAGGAATAGGTGCACCTTGTCCCAAATTTACCTAGTCCAACCCATCTCTACCGCCCGTGCATTTTTTTTTGTTTAGTACCATTAGGGGGAGACCCCACCGCGGTGCACGGAGAGGCCACGCACACGCTACGCATGTGGGCCAAGCTTCGCTTTGCACGAAAATGTATGTCACCGTGTCCACCGCGGCGCACGCACGTAATGACGTCATCCATATGTCGCCGCCAACTTGCTTAATACGCTATTCACATGGGCGCCTAGGCCGTTCATTAAACGCCGATACTCAATTGGACGCCTAGGCCGTTCGTTGAATTGACACATATAGCAAAACGTCCAACGAGTTGGCTGGTTGAAAGCTAGCCTTTTGGAGAAAGCTGAAACAAAAGCCGCCGGGTCATTTAAATTTAATTTCTTTTTCCGCCACTGCAGCGCCAGTAGTCATCTAACAAATATGGCGTCCCTATTTGTCAACAGCGGATTAAATGTGTATTGTTTTTTTTGTCGAATTACCGTGTTTAGTGATTTTATAGTGTGTTAAAAAGTTCAATTGATAATTATTAATAGTAAACGAGACTTTAACATGGATTTAACTACGAATAATGAGACGGAACCGAATTTTAAACTAATTGAGGTTATCAACAATGTTCGAAGGCTAAGGTGACCATGAATTATTCTAAAAGCATACGGACGCTTATGCAGGATTACTGGATGTCATTTCGTTATCTGGATACTTTAGTAAAACAATGTTTAGAATTAAAACGTTTTACATATTGCACGCGTGAGCGAGCGAAGCGAGCTCGGGACTTTAGGGCACTCGACTTGGCTGGGTTAGGTTCGAAGGAAATGATGGGGGTTAGCGAGCGAGCGAGCTAAACCCCCGTCATTTCCTTCGTGTTAGGTTACTGGTGACCCCAAACCCAGAAATAGGAGCCCCGCGAAGCGGGGCTCCGTCGACTTTGTCATAGACGTCATGGTCACCCTAATAATATTCACAAATGTCATTCACCCAAGCGGCTAAGCAACGTTCAACCCCTTTATTAAACGTTGCATTCAACAATTTGCCTAGGCGTCCTTTAGCCATTGTATTGAGTGCCGGCGTTTAATGAACGGCCTAGCTGCCCAATTGATTGGTGTATTAAACCAGTTGGCGGCGAAACATACGTTTTTTGCAAAACGTAGTCATGGCCGTGTGCGTGGCCTCTCCGTGCACCGCGGTGGGTTTTCCCTATTACTCCCTGCTACACCCTGGCAGGATAGAATGGTATCACTTCGACTTCGATTTAATTCGATATCATCACAGATGTCATTCCCGAAGGGGTAGGCAGGCGTATACATGCTATCACCTATCTCAATCACTACCTACTAGACGTTATTAAGCTCTTTTTATCCTCACAATGGAAATACAATATTCATTGTTGTATGAACTTTATTTATCATCATTAATATTACATCATGATTTTTAAACATTAATTTACATAATAGAATAAATAAATGCTCACAATTTAATATAGTCATGTTTTATAAAGCGAATTATAGGTACCTACTAAATAAAATCATAATAAGTAACCTAACAAAGAATTAATAAAATGGAATCAGGATTAATTAATGGGAAAATGACAATTTTAAAAATAACGGAGTCATTATGGAGTACATTTTGTTATAGTTGTAGATTTTATTACTCTCATCCTTACATTATTGTTATACTGTATTTAGTTTTTTTTTCTATATGAGTATCGAATAAATATATCGATAATTCGGCTTTTTATCGTAAATGAATCGATCGTAACAAATCGTAAAATGTCGAGATGAATGGACACGCAATGATAAATTATAAATAAAAATTACATAGTTGACAAAAATTTGTACATTGAAATCCAATACTGAAGGGAATGTTTCGATTACATTTAATATCAGCGGGTATATTATGATACGTGGAATACTAAACTAATATTAATATTATGGCCTCATCTCAGCTCTTTCAAGTTTTCTAACAAACCTACTGGATGACTAACCACCGCGCATGTAACTAAACTCAACACTCGAACTCCGAACAAAACACATCAAACATTAATCATTGGGTAAAAAACAATAAATAAAAAGGTAAATCAGTTAATTACTGACCCGTTATCTTCCGGCTCTAAAATTTAAATTCTAAGAAAGCATTTACTACGTAATCAGAAAACGTAAATGTCAAAGCCAGTAATTAGCTATTTCACGCTAAACGAGTATTGCTTTAACGTATTGCAAACTCTGAAACAGTCTTCAAACAATCAAACGATCAACGCAATCCAAATACATAGAATAACATACATAAACAACTAACATAACATACACGAATACATGTTATATACATCAATAATAGTTTTCAGTTTCAATGAAAACTACATTGACCATTAGATAAAAAACTAGGCATTCCTCTCACTACATTTTAATTATCATTTTAAATATTGATTATCGTTAACAATGTTGGCTAGAAAGTCAAGTAATACAAAGATGTCGTGTATTAGGAAGTAATGATATTTAGTACTAAAGGTAGATAGGTTATACGTGCTTCAAAAGTGGCTCATATAAACTTTGTCAATTGGCTAACCTGAGCTCAGTCTCGCGTCACTAATGGACGCGTTGACAGTGTCGTTTCTATACACGTGGTTGAATAAAAACTACATGAAAGCAAGCCATGTACTTCAGTCAGAAGCCACTCGCTGACCGTGGGTGCGTGTACGCGTCATTCGTAACATTTGTAAACACTTTGTCGTGTAACCTATCTACCTCTTTTCTTAATATATCATTGCCAACAGACACATCCATGAATATCTTTTTTATTTATACTATAATGTTATGAGCCGTGGATTTTGAGCTCCCGAAGGTATATAACGCGCTCAACGTAACTGCATTGTTAGTTGTTGCATAAAGCCTATCAGTTGTAGAATGGCCCGGTGCCTATCCAAAAACGAATCGTTGAGTACAGTCAGATAAATAATATAAACCACATTTAAACGAAATATGGAGTATTTTATTCAATCAACAATGAACGAGATGCTGTTTTAAGTGTTTATATTGTGAATTTGATTGTACCATGTTAGTCGATTAGTGAAATTACCTCGGGAAACTCGTGTTTTAATTTATTTCCACTCCCTTTTGCACCGTTCAAATACGGAAACTTCAAGTAATTCTACTTTAAATGAAAGAGTGCGTACACAAGCGGTGAGCCGCCGCGCCCGAGCCATTAGTTACGACGCGTTCAGTAGTTAAAACTGGCTCGGACGCGCCACTCGCCTCTTGTGGACGCAGCCAAACACGAATGGGGCATCGCTTATTTATAAAAAATGAAATGAACGTGCAATAGTGCTGTAACACACGCGACGGTGAAATATTTACGACTATAATATTGATTCGAAAAGTTATATGGGGCTTCTGAACAAAAATCACCTAAAACATGAGAAAGATATATTTGACTTATTTCCACAAGTCTCCACTAGGATATCCTATGGGAATTGTAGAAACAATCTAGTAATCCCCATCAATAGGGACTCCGTATCGGTAATTTCGGGATCATCCTTAGGTATCGGAATCATTATCGATTTTCTTATTATTTATTCGTAAAATTATAGGCATTACTTTCAATTTGTATCAATTTAATTTCATTATAAATTTAACGATCATTAACTATTAATCCTTCGGCAAGTATTCGCGTAGTCAGCAACAAGTGTTATTAGTGTACAATGAAAATTGCTTCACGTATTATTAATTTTTTACAAGATGTTTTTGCAAGTGTTGTTGCTAACCATACAATTGAATTTAATTCAATAACACGTACTTTACGTATAACACAGACAACTGTCTGAAATAAAAACACATCTAGCTTCTTCTAAGTGAAACAATATTGGCATAATGATACATTCAACCAATAATAAATTTCAATTTTTTATTTAGTTCTTAATCCGTTCGCATTGAATGGTATTTTTTCACAATCTTACCCCCTTTTATGGCTCTGCTTAAAATTGAGACTACGTCATAGCGACTTAAGACTAACAGTAGTCTCAAATCCTGCACGGACTAAACAGTTTGAAAAATATTCCTATTTAATAATGCAATAAGATAGAAGCTAGATGCCAATGTTTCCCCGCCAAGACACAATTTCGCAAGGTTCTCGAAGCATTTTATACCCTGTGTGATGCGATACTGTTTAATCATATTGTCATGTTCAATCCTCAGCGGGTTCACTCAAACATGGACGCTACATTGGTAACACACATCTAGGCCGAATACCTTATAATAGCCTTAGGAACTAACAAACAGTGTTCGAATGGTAATGAGATTTAAAACATTTCGAGTGATTTCGTACAAGCCATAAACAAACACATGCATTTTAAGGAATATCACAATTAAAAACGTGGAACGCGGCGATAATTTATAACACGCTCCGTCGATTATCGAATCGATTTTAACAACTCGATTATCAATTCGACCAAAACCGAATATCGTTTGTTTTAATCATAATTTAGCTCATCGATATCGATTCGATTCGATCGTGGGTGTTGGGCGTTAAACTAAGTATATCACCGCAGTAAATGGTATGACGTGAATGAGAGAGCTACCAAATCCGTGAAGCGAGTGCTTATAGATGATCTTATCTCTTGGACGAACTCTTAATTTGCTGCAGTTTGAGCCGCAACGCGTCGACTTCAGCTTCGTTCCTTTGGGAGATCGCGTGTGTGTGAAACTGAAAAATAAATAAAATAATAAAATAATAATAAAATAAAGACACAGAGTAGATGGCGTGAGGTTTCGAATAGTGAAATGTATGTGAATAAACATTTATCGAATTTAATTGGAAAGATGCACTTCCTCGCGAGACAAGACCTACAATATAGCTTGTAATCAGAATATACGTATACAATTTTGCAATATACCAGCGTACAGCCCTTTTATCCTGAGGTTATCTTCTATTAGGTAGTTCAAAGTCGTTACCTCTAGTTGTGGGTCGATGCTGTGCGTGCGTGGCAATGTATTTTCATTCATTGTGTCGGCGAGTGTTCGGTTGTCGCCGATCGGCGTGCGGGGTTGGGACGACGGCGACGATTCCGTCTTCATGCCGGCTTTGGCCTGAACACATACATTACGAGATGATAAATCATAGTTACGCGATGTTAGCATAGCTAAGCTTGAATGGGCCACGCGTCTAGCGAGATGTCGAGTCCCAAACCAACCTGTAAAGCTCGAAGTCGTTCCAAGAAGATAACGTGCGATTTTTCATCGTTTTCGTTGCTAATATCTGTAACAAAACATTAAAATTGTTAAATATTTGTGCTTTACGTCACTCAAACATTACTGGACCAACTGGATTGGATTTTCAATGGGGATTTCCCTTTTGGTATAAAGTCCACAATGCTACGGTCATTGTAGTCGGAGTGCAGTGAGATAAACTTAATGTAGGTAGCGAGATAAATTTAATCAAATAGGTAGGTTATAAGCATCACATTATCACATATTTTTATTGGAACCTCATTTTTTTGCCTAACGAATATTTCTCATGAATACTTGCCGATGTTTTCAGACTTGTAATCGTGTTTGAACATGGGCATGGAGGCCATCTTCCTCTGATCGGCGACTTCGCGTAGCCCGCGCTCCACGTAGTTGCGGAAGTAGAACGATGAGCCCTGCATGAACGTCCAGATGTCCACCTCGGGGTGACGCTCCTGTGCCCACAAGGTATAGTTTACCAAAACAACAATTTTTAACACACTTTAGAGGAGTAAATAAATTAAGTTCTCTATTTGGATCGAATGTTATTTTTTTCAAGAAATACAAAGACAAGTTCTCAAAACAAACTTATCAACTGTATGGTACTAAGCAGTTTGTACAGTGGACTGTGGCGATCCCAGTAATACCCAGACTGGGGAAAATTATGTTTTTTTCCCGATCGGAGCCGAACCCGTAAGTCCGGTGAAGTGAACCGAGCGGCCTACACTAAAACAACCGTGTTCACAAATTGTTGCTAAACAAAAAATCATGCGTTGTAGTGCCGACTTTAACACTTCCAGACTTAGGCCAGTCTTTTTGAAAATATTGTACAAGCTAATAAAAACTACTAAACACATGACTAAACAGCCAAGCCGGTCCGTGGCGGCGGATAGCATCCCAGCCATGACGTCACGACATCGACATCACTATAGTAGCGGAACTCTACGATGGCCAGTTTGATATGTGGGGGGGGGGGGGGGGGAAAGAAAATGAACCTTATTATAACGGAATAAGACTGGCCGGTAAAAAAAATAAGAATGTCAAAAAATGAATCTTATTCCGTTATAATAAGGTTTATCCTATCCCCCTGACACATATCAAACCGGCCTTCGTAGAGTTCCGCTACTATAGTGATGTCGGTGATGCAGTATTACAACCAACCAAACCAACTAGGCGATCGGGTAGAATGCGGCTTCCTCGCCCGCACACCGCTACCGCCATTTAGTGCGGGTGACGTCACATTTGACGGGCGCCTAGTTGGCTTGGTGGTGTAGTATGCAGTATGTAGGTACCCGCAAGTCATAGAGCTGCGACAGCGCGTCTTTGTTGTGGTCCTTGCTGCCGATGCGCTTGAGTATGAGCGCCAGTTCTTCGTGCACGCCGCGCGGCAGGCGGCCCGCGTGCAGCGCCGCGTTGTTGGGCGGCACCGACGCCAGCACTGACCCGCCGTTCAGTGCGTCCGAACTATTCTCCTTCTTTTCATCCAGTTTCAGTTGCTACGGAGCAATCACAAGCTGCTATTTTGCCCAAATGTATAATGGAGTTACACTGGCATTACAAATTACTTTTGTTCCTAGAAATGCGTTGTAAAACCATTGTAATTTGGCCAAAAATTTGTATTAATTTGAGAGGTAGAGTTTAACAAAAGTGATTTTCAATGCCAGTGTGTCCATCATAACTTTCTATGGGGATAAGAATTTGAAAAATGGCATGATAGCTCAAATGCCAAATGCTACACGCGCCCTTGCATAAGGCGCGCAAGTCATCGTGAAACCACACGAAATATTCAACTAGATAAAAAAAAACCGGTCTAGTGCGTATCGGACTCGCACATAAAGGGTTCCGTACCACCGTAGAATAAAAACGTCAAAAATGTCAAGTTTCTTGTATGGAGACCCCATTTATTTTATTATTTTATTTTATTTTTAGTATTTGTTATTGTAGCGGCAACAGAAATACACATTCTGTGAAAATTTCAAGTCTCTTGCTATTACGGTTCGTAAGATACAGCCCGCTGACAGACAGACAGACGGACGGACAGCCTAGGCTTAGTAATAGAGTCCCGTTGACACCCTTTGGGTGCGGAACACTAAAAATTATAGATACAACACCAAAAATACCTTGAGCACTTTGAGTAGATACGGGTACAAGTCAGATTCGTTGACGTCCGATATCTGCGTGAGGTGATTTGTGATAGACGATCCTCTCATTTTGACTAGAGTGTGCACCAATGTTTTTACAGTTCTGAAACGATACAACTTCCACATAGAATCGTTTGTATTTCGCGCTGAGATAAGTCTCTTCTACACAACCGCCTGCAATCATAACCATGAATGCAGTAATGCTCTACGCAATCATGTTTGCGTGGAGGGCCCAATTGTAGGACATGATCGAGAATGATCAATAAGTTATAGTTTATTCTGGCTACATAGAAATGCGTGCCTAAACGATTGCAGAAAAAAAAAAACAGAATTTTATCTCTTGGTGATATATATTTCATTAGTGGTAACAGCTACAACGGACTAAGTTTAATTTAAAAGCTTGCCTGCAAATGACCTCTACATATCAAAACTAAAAAAAATTGTTTCCATACTTTCGGTACTACCTACTGAAAAATCCTCAAACCAAATAACCCTAAATTAACCCTGCTTAATTCGAGGAATGCTCTCAATACTGATACTAGTTGGAACCGTCCAGTACCGAAAATTGCCGGTACTCCTGAAATCGAGTATGGAGCATGCTTTTACATACCTGTAAGGAGTATCGCTTATATCCGGGTTCTTCTTCCAATAGCTATTCGGGTATGCTTTGTAGAAGAGGTGTATTCTGTAGAGCACCGCGTCGTAGTCTATGGAGTTGACGTCCCACGTGGCGATCATCTTGAGCGTCTTCCAGAAGCACTTGAGCAGTAGGTCCTGGTACCGCGGGTACGCGGGGTCCGTCACGCCGATGGACTGGTGGAGGAGGGTCACTATTGCGCTGTGAAACGATCCCTTGTTTTTATTAGTATTCAGTGGTTTTTTTCTTTCAAAATCATTCCGAATTTGTTTGTCTGATTCTATTTATTTTTGTATTGCACTCTGAGACCCAACCTGTGGACCCAACTAATGGGTCTATCAGTATTGATGATATACACTGTATACTATACAGGGTGGAACATCAAGATTGGGTCAATTATGAGAACCTCCGAAACTATAGGAGATAGAATTATAACAATATGTTCTAAGGAAGCACGTTGTCGATTTTAGAGATAAGAAAAACTTTTCCAGAAAGGTCACGTCCGTAGCACCTACAACCGACAGCAGTGCATGAGATGTATGAATGTGGATGAAGCAAAACGGGTGAGTCAAAATCGTAGCATGTGGCAGCCAATAGTATCTGCCTACCCCCGTGGGTTAAAGGCGTGAGTATATGGATAAATGTGTGTGCACTGACCAGAGCAGTGGCGTCCTGGGCGAGTGCTCGAGCACGCGCACGCACACGTTGTTGAGTATGCGCACGAGCCGCTCGCCCTCCGCGCCGCCCGCCCCCGCCCCCGCCGCGCCGCCGCCCAGCACGCGCAGCAGCTCGCCCAGCAGCGAGCACAGCGCCGCCTCGCCCACTTGAGATCCGCAACCGGCAGTCTCGTAGAACTAACCAACACAAATCAACATTCTAATACCCCCTACGCGTGTAATCAATACTAATGTAATTGCATGTATTTCGAAAACGGCAGAAATAATTTTCATCAAATAATAAGCAAAGGTATTCTGCAGCTGTAGTTCCACCAGCAATTGTTATGACCTCAAACTCAAATTGGCAGATTTTGCAAACGAGGCCCACTCTGAGAGTTTTTCTCCATTCAGTGGCCACATTCAAAACAGGAAATTGACTTGCATATAACTTTGATGTCGTTTACTTGATGGTAGTGAGTGTTTCGACGAGGTAGGGTTAGTTCAGACAGAACGGAAGCCTAGTCGGCTCTCGCATACTCGCGACGTTGCGAGCAATACGGTCAGATTTTCAATGGAGCCAATAAATGGCTCGCGCATTTCTCCGTTCTGTCTCAACCCGTAGTGGGGAGGTGTGATAAAGGTTGTATATTGATGTATGTGTGTGGTGTGTGTGTTACCGTGGTGAGCACGCTGGCGAGGTACTTGTATGCGGGCAGCGTGTCCGCGGGCTGCGCGGCGGCGGTGCGCTGGCGCCGCACCTGCGTGGCGATGGCGCTCACCAGCCAGTGCTCGTACGCGGCCAGCGCGCCGCCGCGACCCGACACCAGCGCGTCCGAGATCAGCGACAGCGCGCGGATCGCCGCCTGAATCAACGATAACATTGAACCTATGTTGTCATGGATGACAACGCATAAGGGGCCATCCAGAAATTACGTCACACGAATTTCATGTTTAATACCCCTCCCCCTATCAAATCTGGTCACATTTGTAAGACTCCCCCCTCCCTAGTGTGACGTCACATATGTTTTACAATTTTCAGAAACGTTAAAAAAATTTCGTGAAACAGTTCAAAGGGGCAATCCATTAATTACGTCACACGAATTTCATGACTTTTAGACCCCTTCCCCCTTGTCACAGCTGGTCACATTTGCGAGACCCAGCCCCCTCCCTGTGTGACGTCATATATTTTTAAAATTTCAGATATTTTCAAATTTTTTCGTTAAAAATTCAAATTTCGGTTTTAATACTTAGATATATTAGATTTTTCAATGTGACGTCACGAAACTTAGGACCCTCTCCCACCCCTTGTCACACAATGTCACATATCGTCGACCCCCTCCCCCCTTTAAGTGTGACGTAATTTATGGATGACCCCTAATGGCACGCTATGTTCACACGGACTATGACAACAGTTCAAAATCATGTCACTAAATGAGTGATGAATAATGTGGAAGGACCCAAGAAGAGATGGATGAATTGTATAAATGGTGGTATTCGAATTATTAATGGTGGTAGAGCCAATACACTGCAGCTCTTATACGGGCTGGCTCCACCGGGGTAATACTAGCCTATCTCGGAACATTGCCGTGAAGTAGCTATCTTATCTGAGTTACGTACGATAAGTGAAAGAGACGGAAGAAGCGCAACCCCTCCCTCGCTGTGTCCCAGTCCCCTTCAGGTCGGCAACGTGCGATCGATTTATTTGTTATTACTAGCGTCTATAAGCTATGGCAGCTACGATATAAGACAGGCCGTACGCTTGTTTACCGCGTTTTTACAATAAAAAAGGAACAAGTGAGTTCTGGTCATCTAAAAATGTCTTGCTCCGTATCTAGCCCACATCAATTAGCGATTATTTGTGTTGAATAATAGTCTCACATTAAGGTCCGGGCTGGCGATGGAGTGTATGGTGTCCGCTAGCTGCGAGTCGTCGACGGGCGGCAGCGGCGCGGCGCCGAGCGCGTGCTGCCCGTGCTGTCCGTGCTGCCCGTGCTGCCCGTGCGGCGCCGCTAGTGAGTGCGGCACGCGCGGCGGCGACATCGCCACCATACTGTACACAAGTATAGATCATATCATTTATCAGGTACCTAGAACCTATCCAACTACCGCCAAATTTATAGACATTTTTAACCTGATTACGAAGCATTTACCTACCTATCCCTCGGGATTAGGTAATAGTCAGTTCCTGTATACACGGCGACACGGTTCACCACCTGTCACGTTGGGTTCTGACTATCTGGTGAAACGTGAGCTTTCAGTTGGTTAATACCTCCACAATGTGGTGGTGCTCAAGCCTCTGACTACCCCCGAACGGGGATAAAAGTCGTGACGTTACATTACATTTTTTTTTACGAAGCATATCCTAGAAAAAAGTCATTTGTAATCCCAGTGTAAGTTCATCATAACTTTCTATAAATGGGGTTAGTCTTTCTCTTATACAGACTGTCCGGAAACTAGGGAGGTGTATTATAACTTACCTGTCAAACACATCCCGTAAAAAACAATACCATGTACGTCTATGCACTACACGTCCCAAGATTTTCACTAGTTTGACACTACAAAGATGGGTAACCATTTATTGGCATTTGACCTGAGTGTCTCCGTGCTTCGGATGGCATGTAAAAAGTCGGTCCTGGTTGTTGTCATATAGACAGCAGTCGTAAAGCCTTGTCAGAGGCCTTCGGGCGGCTTGAAGAACTCTGACACCAGGTTGGCCACTAACCATACAATTAGAAGAAGAAGTGGGACTCACCTGGCCCGCACGTGGGTCTGCGTGTGCGTGAGGTTGGGTCTGACGCCGCTGGTGGGGATGGGTTCGTCCAGGAACTTGATATCCATTTCCACCACGTCGGGTGGCCGCAGAACCGGCACGGCGGCGTCCAGCTGCGCGATCAGCTCAGGGTCCAGCCCGAACGGACCAGACACCACCTTCGGCTCCACCACCGGACTGGGGGAACGAACATGACTTTACACCACGACAAACACCAATGGGGATAATTAGGAGCGTAACATAAATGGAGATCCGTAAAGAATTTAGTTGAGACTGCAGATTTATAGATATATAGAATATATAGAAT
This sequence comes from Drymonia ruficornis, assembly GCA_947859195.1. Classification (NCBI taxonomy): domain Eukaryota; kingdom Metazoa; phylum Arthropoda; class Insecta; order Lepidoptera; family Notodontidae; genus Drymonia; species Drymonia ruficornis. The sequence continues at coordinate 4,336,978 of OX401925.1, read as the reverse complement.
AGATATATAGAATAGATATATAGAAATCCATAACATACAATGCAAAAATTTTTGGTCTAGGACAAAAATTTAAGAAGCTGTGAGCAAATTAAAAGCGAAGTTCGCGCGCGGTTGTTGTGACGTCATCTGGATCACGCGCGCTTTGTAATGAACGGCGGCGCGGGTACAGCGCGCCTTCAATCCGACGGTCCCGCGTCACACGCACATGCCGCACATTACATAAAATGTGTTATAAAATCGCAACGGATGGACCGATTTTGATAATTTCCAAATTATATTGATAAGAAAGCTTAGTTTTAACTATAGTGTTGGTTATGAGTTGATTTGTTGACCTATTATTGATTCTCATTGTAGCTTAATCCATGAGAGAGAGTTTAAACTGCCTTCTTCCATAAATGAATAAGATAATAATAATAGAAGGAATTAATAGTATGTACCAACAACATCACTAGTATTGAGCTTGAGCAGTTCCTTGTGGTATGCGTATACAGGCCTCCATGCTCACCTTATGATGAGTTTGAAAAATGTATGGAGGACCTTCTATTTAAAATTTCCAAATCAAATAAGACAATGATTATCTGTGGAGACTTTAACATTAATTTACTGGAATGTAGTCCAATAATTGATAAATTTAAATTACTTTTTAAATGTTATAACATGTACAATATTTTCTTGGAACCTACTAGAATAACCGCCACTAGTGCAACTTGTATAGATAATATATTCACAAATTTAAAACCAATAGATAACTCAATTATAAATAAATTAGAATCTGATCACTGTGGACAACTAGCAGTGTTTCCAAAGAAAATTAATAAACCCCAAACAAAAACTGTTAGCTTTGTTCCAATAAATAATAGCCGCCTAGAACTCTTAAGAACTAATTTAATACAAAAAGTCCCAGGGTTGCCTACTCACGGTGACACAAATATACTCTATAACTCACTGTTTCAACTCATCAGTGATGAATTCAATAAAATATTCGAACCAAAAACAATATCTTTTGGTGATCGTGCTAATTTTAGTGAGTGGGCAACTCCAGGAATCTATAAAAGCAGGCAGAAGTTATATGACCTTTATTATGAAAAATCATAAAATCATAACCCCACTTTCTTGGAGTATGTAAAAATCTATTCTAAGTTATTTAAGCGAGCCTGTTTCTCTGCGAAATCAATTTAATTGAAAAATAAAATCATAACATCTGCAAATAAAATTAAAATGACTTGGAATATTATCAACAGTGAAACTGGCAGAAGTACAGTGCGTGACAGAGACTTTCATTTGATAATAAACAACACAGATGTAAAAGCGGATCTGGAAGTAGCGACAGAGTTTGAGAACTTCTTTACCAACATTCCTGTTCTAACAACCAAAACTCTAAGATCGTCTCCCACTTCCGCAGAGACGTTACTTAAACAAAGTGTAACTGAATGTGACACAGCTTTTAAATTTTCAGTTGTTAGTAATAAGGACATTGTAAATAGTTTTAAAAGTCTTGATGTGAAAAAAACGGCAGACCTATGGGGGCTTTCTGTAAAGACCGTTTCCTCGTTTATAGACATTATTGCACCCAAGTTAGCAGCTGTGTTTAATGGCTGTGTGACAAATGGTGTATTTCCTGATCTAATGAAGCACAGTAAAGTAATTCCTATTTTTAAATCAGGTAGTTCAACTGATTCAACAAATTTTCGGCCTATATCGATACTACCTACGTTAAGTAAAATTTTTGAAAAATTAATTTTGAACCAATTATTACGTCATTTTAATGACAACAATATTTTTCATAACAATCAGTTTGGGTTCACAAGGAATCGCTCTACTGTAGACGCGGGTATTGAACTAATAAAAAATATTTTCAGTGCCTGGGAGAACTCGCAGGATGCCTTAGGTGTATTCTGCGACTTGTCTAAGGCCTTCGACTGCGTCCATCATGAAATACTCGCCAGGAAATTGCACCACTATGGTATCAGGGACAAGGCTCTTGACCTTTTGACTTCATATTTGAGCAATAGAATTCAAAAGGTCGCTATTAACGGTGAAAAATCACCAGGTTCTGTAGTCTCTATGGGCGTTCCTCAAGGTTCAATACTGGGACCATTCTTGTTTCTTATTTATATAAATGATTTGCCATATCATGTGGGCAAAAATCACGAGATTGTGTTGTTTGCTGATGATACTTCTTTATTATTTAAAATTAAAAGACAGCTTCTACATTATGACGATGTGAACAATGCACTCGCTAAAGTTGTAGGTTGGTTCAATGTAAATAATCTTTTGCTCAATGAGAATAAAACTAAATGCATAAAGTTCTCGACACCTAATGTAAGACAAATAGGAACCAATTTACGATTGAATGGTGCAGAGTTGGACGTTGAGGAGTCAACTGTCTTTCTGGGAATTACCATAGATTCCAAATTGCAATGGGGTCCTCACATTAAAAAACTGTCAAGCAAGCTGAGTTCTGCGGCATATGCTGTTAAAAAAATTAGGCATTTAACTGATGTATACACAGCTAGAATTGTTTATTTTAGTTACTTCCATAGCATAATGTCGTATGGCATACTGCTTTGGGGGTGCTCTGCAGATTTAAATTCTATATTTGTACTGCAGAAAAGAGCTATAAGAGCTATTTATAACCTAGCTCCTAGAGTCTCCCTCAGAGAAAAATTCAAAGAAATAAATATTCTAACTGTGGTGTCACAATTTATCTATGAAAACCTAATTTATGTTAAGAAAAATGTCAACAACTTTGAAAAAAGGAGCGATGCTCATTCGATAAATACACGGAATAAACACAAGCTATCCGTACATGTAACTCGTCTCCACAGAATAAGTAATTCCTTTGTAGGACAATGCATACGCTTCTACAACAAACTTCCTAAAGAAATCCGAGATTTGCCTGTTAATAGGTTTAAAACTATAGTTAAAACTAAACTCTGTCAAAAGGCCTATTACAAAATCTCGGATTACTTGGAAGATAAATCAGCTTGGGACTGATCGCTCAAATACACTTTGTTAATAACAGTGTCATGTTAAAGTGTAGCGTGTCTTGCCTTGCTTATTTCGGAAGGCAGCACACTGGAGCTATTGTTTACCAAATTACATTGTATTAAAATAAGTAAATGGCGATTAAAAAAAAAAACAATGTAAAAAAGACAAGCCCGCTGAGTTTCTTGCCGGATCTTCTCAGTCGAGGTCGCGTTTCCGATCCGGCAGTAGAATTTAAGGAAAAAATGTAAAATGACAATTTGTAAGTGCCCCCGTAGGCCTAAACAAAATAAACGCTTTGACTTTGACTTCACTAAGGAAGAGGAAGCACGTCACTGTCGAAAATGGGCGTGTATAGTCAGCAAGATAAGTTGCTGAACATTCTTAATTTTTCAAATGCAATAATACTCTTAATTTTACAAGCGTTGGTAAACCTTGTTGCAACTAAATAATAGCACCATATTTAAATAACGTTTCGTTCAATTAAAATAATACAATTGATTCAAAACAAAAGTGTGCAAGTGATATTAAAAACTGAGAAAGTTCAGTGACTTACGTTGCTGACTATATACCTGCGCGTAGCCGCACTTGTAACGCACTAAAGTTTGAATCCATCAGTACTTAGATACTTAATCGTACTCACATATGGACGGGAGGTGGGGGTTGTTGTTCCTCTTCCTCCTCCTCGTATTCAGCGGGAGCCGTGTCCACGGATATCACGCGTCTACTCGGCTCAGGCTCCTAAAATATAAATCTATGTTATTTCCTGAAGCAACAAAATACATCTACTTCATGCCTATGAAATAGAGGTACATATTTATATCTGTTTTGCAATTAATGATGCGATGCGATTAGCGATAGTTAAATAAACGACATTTAAATTTAAGTTCAACAGAACTAGAGCTGAACACAAGAGCGTTAATACACAGCAGCGTCAACAACTTTAACTGCGATGTGATATTACAAATTTAAGCTTGATAAGGAAGCTTTAAACTTCAATATGAAGTAGAAGGTAATAGTAGACTATATACCGCAATTTTTTTGTTAAAAGTCACGAATGGTGTTAAAAGTGTGACCGATTGACATACATTTTGCGGAATTGCTAAGGATTACTCAGAAAATCAGAAAAAGTAATTGCATTGGCAATGTTGTATCGCGTCGCTATTAGCCCCCGATATAGACACAGTCATTAAGTTGTGATTGCAAAATGTGTGAAGTTACCTCCGGCTGTGACAGCACGGGCAGCATGGGCCGGCCCGAGGCGGAGAGCGGCACCAGCATGGAGCGGCGCGACTCCGCGCTGCGCGTCTTGGTGGCGCGCTTGATACGCTCTTCCAGCAGCGACAAGTCCTTGTCCGATATCTACACGACAACACACATATACATAAATAAATATCGCCAGACACACACCAACTGTATGGTACCAAACTAAGCGACGCTTTTACTATGGCTACCATGCAAAGGACTGCGGGCGATCCCAGTAACAGGGGAAATTACGAAAAGGCCGTTATTTGCCTCTGGCGGGAATCGAACTCGCAACCACCCGATGCAGTGAGCAGAGCGGCCAACGCTCAAACCACTGCGCGAAGCAGTCGTCATACATCATCATACATACTCATATCCAGTATCACAGATTGGTAGGAAAATATATTGCAGAAACTTTGAGTATTATGTGCCATAGATGCTGTGGGCCTTTTACATCCATATCCCCAACACGAAAGGATTCTTACCCGAATCATTCAAGACTTATCAAAATCTAATTATAAAGATCTTAATAATATGTTATTTCCGCCGATATTAGTAAGTGCTACTTACAAAAAATTCTGACAATATTTTGTTTGATGTTGCTCCGCAAACCTTTAGAACTAGTCTCTAATATTTATTTATGTAGGCCGAACGGCCGCAAGCCTATACACAGACTACTAAATTATAACATAACCCTCCTTTCGCGGCAGTAGGGTATATGTGCAGAGGTATAATGCAAGTAATCAGATAACTAAATTCTAATCCAATAACGGTATAAAAGCCATACTATAGAAATGTACACATAAAACGCACCTGTCCAATCATCTTATAGACCTTCTCGCCCTCGAGGAAGTACGCGCTGGAGACGCAGTTGAGCGCGGCCGAGCGCACGGCGTTGTCGCGGTCGCCGATGTGGCGCGCCAGTTCCTTCAGTGCGCCCGCGCCGCCCGGCGACATCACCGTCGACCCGTACGTCTCCAGCAGATGCCCGATGCACTCCAGACACTCTGACCACGGAATATTTACCCCCAAATTTATAGAAAGTTATGACGGACTTACACGGGCATTATAAATCACTTTTGTTCCTAGGAATGCTTTTTAAAACCATTGTAAACAGGCTAGCAAGAAGCGTGACTCATGACTCATTTTTACAGATCCCCTATTATTTTCTGGCTAGCGTCGTTCTTTTACGAACGCGTCTAAAATAAAATAAATATCGAGTTACACGTATGAAGCCTTAACCATACATGTCAATAATTTTCAAAACATAAGTAGTATAGGAGAATTATATTCGTTATAATATATTATAATTTTAAACACGATCCGAATTGGTTCGTCCAGATGCCTCGCCCGAGCACTCACGTTATTATAACATTATGTCTTAAGCCTTCCGACGCTAAAACGGAGTGTTCGGGCGCGGCATCCGCCTAAAATAGACGCAGGCAATCAATTTTGTTATCTATCTAAATAACTACTCACCAGCTCTCTGCCTAGCGTTCTTAGACTTGAGTCCTTCCATCAAATACCCGAACAGCTTGGTAACGGAGTACACGACACATATCTGCTTGAAGAGAGCTTTCACGCCGTTACGAACCGTGTCCTTTGGGTCTCCGACCTGTTATGACATGGGAATGTTATTCATCTAATGCAACTAATTCTGTTGGTACGAAAACTAACTTAACTAAACGCCAAATACTCGTAACTCCAGGACCGATCAAATAAACCCATACTATACGTGTTCATGTCCCTTTCACACTCCAATGATCATAATTCAGTTCCATCATTAGACCCAGTAAGACTGTCAAACTATGAGATTTCTTTATTGAAAATTTTACTTTGGCCATGGGACCATGCATGGGGTAAATTAGTGGTAGTTTTGACAGAGTATACAAAAAAAATACAGTCGACGTCATCGAAGCTTTGGACTAAAATATTTGAACGTGTCAATATTCGGCGTCCTCGTCACAGTTGTAATATATGAGCAAGCCAAGAATATTTTTAGATTTGTCGAAATTAGTTTAGTTGCAGTAGGCAACATAATTAGCACCAATATAATTACGAAGCATGATAAGGATAATTGTAATAAAGATAATGGAAATGACTTGATAATACTATCAATACAGTACGCTTTGATGATTACTTTCTAAAACAGCAAATGTAAATATCAAGAATAAACTTTCTGATTGTCAATTCGGAACCGGTGGGTAGCCTCATGGACCAATTACTAAGAGGAGTGGGTTTAAGCAACTCGGCCACTTGGCTCAACTAGGCCATTGACGTCATCGCAGTAGGCGTGGCTTAAGTCAGTGTGCTGTTGGCCTTAGTCCTGTGCAGACGTTTTGCCAACGTTCGCATCCCAAATATAATTCTATTCGACACTAGATGGCGACCCTCTGTACGTCTTTTTTATCACCCTACACTTAGTGACATCTAGTGTGAAAAAGTTAAACTACCTACTAACATCGACATAGAACGAAGCAAGTAGTTTTGCTATTGGCCGGTAGATTGAAATGGCAAAGTAGGCGTTATCCACACCCCTTCACCCGTGCCTTCACCCGCGCAAATTGTCAAGCGTCGTTTCATAGGGAAATCTAATAAGAACATGTCTACTGTCTATTTTCTCTGTGGGTAGCCTATATGAATAGAAAATGTATTTATATTTTTATTTTATTCTTACCTTCAAAACCAAATACGGTATGAAGCAATTCGCCTCATACTCTGGCATCGTGTAATCGCTGTCGCTCAGGTATTGGAACACGATCGCCAAGTACTCCAGGCCCTTCAGTATCACCGACGGGTTGGTGTCGAAGAACCGCAGGGTCAACCATTTGAGCACCAAGTCCAGATTGGCCATCAGAGCGTGGCCATTCTCGTTTAGGTCTTCGGAGAGGGATTCTATTGCTTTTAGATGGTATCTGTTGGGTAAATGTGTATTATGGTGGCTTTGTAGTAAGTGATGGTCCTGCTGAGTCATAGTAAGGGTGTTACTACACCAATCGATCGATCACCGACCGATGACATCGATCTACGTTGATCGAAGTTGATTGACGTCGACTAATCCATTCTACCCATAGATTTATTATTAGCAGATACGAAGCTATTGTTTATGGTTTACATATTTGATGCAAATATGGACCACATTAACGAAAACAAATCTGTCTCATTCTTACTCGTGACAATTTAGCTATGTAAAACAGTACAGTATATGTCATATATTTCTTTTTTCTGGAAGTTTTTGGTTAGTTCCGTCAGTAAGCCGCCTCCCTGAGGGCCTTTTTGGACCACCATATTGGGTTGTCGGCTATGGTCGGGTCACTATGGTTAGTACTTCATCTGTCATGTCAGCGTCTTATACAAATTATTTTAAATTTTACGCTGAACTGTGTGTATCTTGTGACTCTTTATTATATTATTTAGGATTATTAAGGAAAAATCAATATAGTTTAGTGTTGCGTTAGGGCATGCAGTTCTGATTCTCTAAAGAATTTCGAAGGATTGTCATTTTTCAGGTTAGTTGTGTTATTTTCATATTTAAGTGTATTCAAAGTGTGTGAAAATACCTTTCGTGTACATTATATTAATTTTTAATTGAATTCCCGTCTATAATCGTACTCTCGAATTCATATTTTCAAATAAAATAGAACTAACAAATATTTGCTATGTTTACATAAAAACGTAGTGCTGTTCTTATAAGTTTTGTTTCAAAGTTATCGATACAAATTCTATTCACCTACACGTTGGGCCGCGCCGTCACCCCGGGGTGACCACAAATAAATTATTTTTGTTTTGGAAGGTGCGTGACTGCGCCGCCTTAAATTTATTTTATAATATTTGTCGTCACTACTCACGAACATAAAGATGCGCGACAGAGATAACAAGTTGATTTATGGATAGTGAACATTTTAAAATTAAATGTGGGATTTGCTAAAACGGCTTAAAGAAGTTAAAATAGAGTTTATTCAAAATCTCCCGATTCGCAAGATTTTTAGCTGATAAATTTGTCGATTTTTAATTTTACGCTTTTGCTACACTGGGCAGTGGTAGGTAGGGATGATGGCCGTGTATGCATGAGGCTCTCCACACGTGCATATTTTCGGGGTAAAGTTGAGGCGCCAACAAGGCCGAGACATTGAAATTCTGGTGGTCTCTAACGTTAAATTGCGAACCCCGAAGAGTTGCCATGTGAAAATGACTTTACTTGAGCAGCAGCGTCACTCTGCACAACCATTTTAGAGGGAAGAGGGTGACTCGCTCCACATAGCCATAAAATAACATAATAGTCATAAATAAAAACATAATTTTGTACTGCCTACCCCCGATTAACGTGATATTTGTGCTGCGGTCTCTTTCCCCCCTTCATGACACTTGACTGACCGACTCGTTTGGTACACTCGTCGTCGCGGTGCCTTCTGTGTCTAAAAACCTTAATCGCACGAAATCTACTCAATCCTTTGTGTAATTGTGTTGTGTGAACTGGATAAACCCAAGTGAGTGCTCTAGTGATGTGCCTGCGCAGAAGAACCTGACGATCCAGCCATACCACCCTGGAAATGCACCCGCCTCCATCGTGTCGTTAATGTACACGCTTGACATTGACCTGAGCCTTACAGATTTGTCTCCCCCCTTTTTTGCCTTATTTGATTTAGCCCAGCATAGCTGAACCTACCTAATCAGGACCCAGCACTTTTCCCGCGACATGATCGATAGGTATATCGATATGGATACTATCGACTAACTAAAAGTACAACACTTTTTGCTGTGCGCCATTTTGGACGGTCGTGTGCTCGTGTTTGGCTACAGATGACGTCACATAGGGCTCGTCCTTTCTCTCTTAGGTCATTGATTCTACCATCGATCGATTGGTCTAGTATCACCCTAAGGACCCGATGGGCATGAAAATGGACCTTTCGATTGAGATATGCCAAACAATAGTGTTAGTGCTGGGAAGTCTCGTGTTTTGAGTCCCAATTACGTATTTTTTGTGCAAAATGAATGCAGCTAACCTAAAGGCAAAATATAGGTACTGAATAAACTAGAAGTGGACTATCAATATATTTTAATTTTGGTAACTTAGGGAGTCCAAATGAGTGTTCTAAAAGCTTGGAGACGAGCCATTAGTGGTGCCGCTGACCACTCGAGACGACGATATGGACATCCGCGTGATATAGGGTTAATACACAATAGTTTCGAATAGGCAATCATTTAGTTTATTAATTTACCTGAAGTCACTATGGAACATATTAGCGATCAGTTGCTTGTTCAGCCCGGCGGTCGTCATCTGTTCCTTGAGCAGCTCAAAGAATTCCTCGCGAGGAGTCGTGAAGTTCCATTTCAGTACTTTACAACAACAAACAAACTCGTATGTTACAAGAAAATTGCATGAACCAGTATCTGAGTTCATTCTATTTCATTATGCTTTTTGTTCACATAGCACACAGTAGGGCTGGGTAGGGCTCTGGGGGCTTACCACGAACTCTTATTGCGATTAAATTACAGGAACGTTTTAACGATTCAGCGTCTTTTTGTGCAATGACGTACCTTATTGTCATGGCAATAAGAAACGTCATTGCACAAAAAGTCGCTGAAACGTTAAAACAAAACTGCTATAAGAGGTGGTGGTAAGCCCCATGGAAGCTTTTAAGGATTGATTACAAAACGCTTTACCTTTTAGTTTCTGATCGTCAATAATTCGTTGGTTTTTGGCGTTATTGTGGGGCAGCAAAGGCGAGCTGTCTTCGTCGTCTTTCTTGCCGCGGTTTGAAGCCGACGCCGGTTTGGCGGGACCCTGGGGCCAACAACTTGCATCATAAGTATGAACAGGACACTAATTTAAAAGACGTTCCTGAGAGTTACCTTTAGAAGGGTAGTAATAAAATTGATCCTATCTCATAAGAAGATTTACTTAGATTTTTCGAAATCTATGTGTGAATCATAACTTTAATATGATCATCACTTACTTACGGTGAAGGAAAACATCGTGAGGAAACCTGCATGCATGTCTTTAGACATGTGAAATCCACCAACCCGCACTAGGCCAGCGTGGTGGATTATGGCCTGAATCCCCCTCGCATTGAGGGGAGGCCCGTGCCCAGCAGTGGGACGTTAAAAGGGCTAAATTATTATTATGTTAGTATCCAAATTACGGCCGACGGAACCGAACGTCTCGAGAGAGGGTGTAAGTTCTTTCCTCGCGTGACGATTTCTACCAGGCAACTCTTACCGCAAGCCGCATTAAGGAACTTCATTCCGAAAAACGAAATGATCAGCTTTTAAAACAAATATTCAGACTTACCTTCCCTTTGACAGCGGTGGTTTTCTTTTCAGCCTCTTTTTTCTGCGCTCCAGCTGATTTGACGCCTCGAGGCTCTTCCTTCTTGCCTTTAGCGGGCGGCAGCGGCTGTACGGGCAAGTTGGGTCGCGCCTTGTCTAGCGCTGCTTGTACCACGGTCTTGGAGCCGGGCTGTGGGAATGTTTACCAAAATACTATTAGGGTTCCGTACCTCACAAAACCCTTACAGGATCACTTTGTTGTCAGTCTGTCAAGACGTGCACAGCCCAAATCGCTGGTGTTAGAAACACGATATTTTTTTCTTAATTATGCCCGGAGAGATAGCAAACAATTGAAAATAAAAAATAGGTATTGTGGCACTGGATGTGTTGAAAAAATATATTAATCAAGTTAATAAAAATGTGCATTTTTATTTAGTTAGTCGTTTATATTACTTCCCAGAATCTTAAGAAGCAACACATCGGCTGACGCATACAAGTGCGTGTTTTTTTTTTTTTTCAAAATGCCCTGTTTAAAACACGGTATCCTCTCCACCCAAAGGTTGTCTGGAAGAGATTGCAGCTTGTGACAAGACCGCGCCCTCTGTTCACTGTTTGTTACTTTTATTTTTTCTTGTTTGTCATTTTTGTTTATGTTTGTGTACAATAGTAGTTATCTATGGATCTCGATTCCCAGCCAGATAAATATAATGCAGTTTTATTTTTTAACAAAATAGACCCTCGGGGTCCTTCCTTTGAGCATTGTTCCCTAGTATTGGCCTAGATTGTGCCATCCACATTTGATAAATTGGTGGTGTACCTTGAGTTTTTCGATGTGCTTGTGCATGGCCTCGTATCCGAGATGCAGCATGAAGGGCAGCACGCAGTCGGCGGCGGCCTTGCGCACGTCGGCGGCGCGGTCCTCCAGCGCCGCGAACAGCAGCAGCACGCACGAGCCCAACTCCTCGCGCTGGAACGACTTCGCCGGCACTAACAACAATATCCTCTATTAATTTACTAAGCATTTTTTCAATTACAGTCGCTGTAGCGACTGTAGCCTAGGGGTGAACAGGTTGGGCTAGCAATCAGAAGGTCCCAGGTTCGATCCCCGGTAGTGCATGCACCAATGGATGAATTTTCATCTATGTGCATAATTTACAGTTCGCTGACGGTGAGGGAAAACATCGTGAGGAAACCTACCTATTCCTCGGGATTAGGTAATAGTCAGTTCTTGTATACACGGCGACAAGGTTCACCACCTGTCACGTTGGATTTGAGTTGGTTAATACCTCCACAATGTGGTGGTGTATGGTCACTCAAGCCTCTGACTACCCCCGAATGGGGATAAAAAGTCGTGACGTTACATTTACATTTTCATTATTTTTTTTTCAATTAGAAATCGTATTTCGGACGTAATTCTTATCCATGGGAAGGCTTAGTCAGGGTGAATTTCGGAGATATCATTGAGATTTATTTATTTCAATAACTATAATTATCATTACAGTTTTCGATACCCAATGCGATGATAAAAGTATACAGCATTTAGTTACACATCAGTTACTACACGAGATGTTGTAATGTAAACGTTTTTTAATGTTACTTAGATGGCAAACAAGCGTACGGCCTGCCTGATAGTAAGCAATTACCGTAGCCTTGCAAAAGGCATTGCACGTTGTCGATCTGAAGGAGAGTGGGGACTGAGGGCGGGGAAAGGGGAGTGGTGGTTTGGGTTCGGACTCTCGCTCATCGTACAAAACGCAGCTGTAATAGTTGCTTTACGCCGATCTTCTGTGAGAGAGTGGTACTACCCCGGTCTAGCCAGCCCGTATATGAGCTGCAGTCAACTTGGCTCGTATCACCAATACAAGAAATGTGCTGAAATGTGTTGTTCCTAGAAATGTTTTTTAAAACCCATTGTAAACTGGTTATAATGTCTATTTGTAGGGTAGTGTGTGACTGACCATTGGGCAGGTGTTCAGCGAGCCACTGCAGCAGCGTGGCGCGCAGCAGCGGCGAGCCGGCCTTCAGCGCGTCCAGGATCATCTCGCCCTCCAGCGGCGCCTGCGGGCCCGCGCAGCGGCACCACGTCTCCACGCACGACACCGCCGCGGTGCGGATCCACTGCTTGCTGTCGCCGAATGCTACGGGACACACGCACAAAGTACCGTATGAAGTTGAGGATAGTAGCACTGTACTTCTAATAGCGCCACTATGCAACCTTTTCTAGTAGAATCCGCTGAATTTCCATGAAATAGTCACGAACGGCGTAAAATGTGTGACTATTTTTTAGACCCCCTGGTGAGGTCAATAATAAGAGCATACTTCATGCAATTAGAACTCGGCCTCTTAGAAAGAGGGAAAACAGAAGCTTATCAGCCTCTTTAGAGAATAGAAGATGGATGAAGTATGTAATAATAATAATAATAATAATCTCCAGTCCATCCAAACCTCATGCAATAGACCCATTTTCTCTTTCCACATTTTGCAATAGTTCCTGCATCTGTTGGGGTCAAGCTGCTGTAAGTGTCTCATCGCCTGCAGCGGTTGACCCCAGCAGGTGCCTCACATAACATCAAACTTATCTCTAGGGGCCTCTACGTGTTGGACCCATGTCCCCACGCAAGCCTTCCAAAGATCCGGGTTTAGCCCGAGTGGATGAAAGAGAGAAACATAATAATAATAATAATAATATTTATTACCAAAAAGACATTACCATTTACCATGTGGATGGGAAGAATCTCCACAGCGAAGGTTTTAAATTTAAGACTTGAAAGCTAGATGCAGCGCATCTACAATCGCATCGTCATATTTTTCTGTCTTCAACGTCGTTTTTTCGTGTCTGATGCGACCCGATTGTTTGAGTCTAATGGCTTACACACAGATCAGAGACTCGACCATCGAATATTTTTCTCATTCACATCATTACGGACCGCGTAAGAAATGACACACTGCGCTCCCGAACGCGAATTTCCGATGCGGGCCAAAAAGCCGCCAAGCTTAAATTTGACTGGGCTGGTCATGTCTGCCGCATGCCTAACACCTTTTGGGCCAAATCAGCTACCGAATGGATCCCACAAAATGTAAGACGGGCACGCGGCAGGCCCAGACGGAGATGGCGTGACGAACTGGACACCTTTGTAAAGGATTGGTCAGGTATGGCCCACGACAGGGAGGAGTGGAAGAAATGGAAGGAGGCCTTTGCCCAACAGTGGGACACAAATGGCTGATATTATTATTATTATTATCATTACGATATACATACAATGGTTTTAATATAGGAATCCGAAGAGAAATTTGTGATAATAATGATAGACCTTCGCTGATTGATAGGAGTTAAAGCGGTCGCCTTAACCGAAATCGGTTGGATTGGCACCATCATCAGATCTTCAAGACATTTGTCGACTCACCTTGGAAGAAGGCCGGGAAGAATGTCCGGACGTGGTGCTTGGCCTTGGCGCCCATGGCGGTGGCGAGCGCGTCGCAGATCTGCAGCGCGCTCTGCGCCAGCTTGGAGTTGGAGTCCAGCAGCCGCGCGCCCAGCGCCGCGGGCAGCTCGCCCAGGGACGTCTTGATCGGCGCCGAGCTCGTTATTATCGCCTTCACTTTGTCCAGGGCTTCGTTGCGAACCTGCGGTATGGATGGATATGTTCAAGATTAATAGGATCTCCAAGAGCTGGGCATAGAAGAGAAATTAGAAGGACTAGCACACGCGCCAAGACAAGACTTTTTAGGCATTATGTTGCACCGAGTCGTTATCTCTCTCTTTCATAATGGACGGGAGAGAATGAGACAAAATCGATTTATCTCACATTTTGTGTTGACGGAGACAACTGTGCTACCGGTGCAGGAAAGAGTCTGAAGACATTGACATGATGACCAAAATGTAATTCATAATGGAGCCACAGTAGACATGTGGAAGAGAGACATTAGCCCAGCTTGAGACGACGTTGATTATTAAAAAAAAATGCAATCCGGCTTTTGGGCACTCGGAAGGAAACTATATGGTCACAAACTAAGCAACGATTGTATTATGGCTACCATACGATGGACTAGGAGCAATCCAAGACCATGACCGTGGTATACTGGCCACAGCGAATACTGGTTTTATATATAACCTAATGTCATAGGGTTATTGTTTCTACATCTTTATGTTAGTTCTAGAAGATCTATGTTTAGGTTCGATTCTCAAGTTATAATAAATAGCATTTCATTAATATAATTGAGTGTTTATTGAGATACCAAAATGGCGACGAGGATGGGATGCCATGGATAAAAATGGGCTTCGGGGAATATAAATAAATTTTAAAAATGAAACTGCAGCTTAGATGTGGAAAAATGGAGCCAAGAAAAAAAAGGCTGTTTCCGAAATTTGCCTCTGGCGGGAATTGAACCACCCGATGCAGTGGGCTAAGCGGGCTACACTCGAACCACTGCGCGAAGCGGGTGTCATGAATATCATGTCTATGAACAATATTCTTACCGATTACTTACATTTTTACCCTCTGTTACAGATTGAATATAGTCTCACCTTCCAGTTCTTGTCGTTGATCTCGGCGATGAGCGCGTCAGTGATCAAGGGCACGATGTCGGTTCGAGACCTGGTGTCATCCACTGCAGGCGGCTCATCGTCGGCGGCGTCTTCGAACGCCTCCTCCAAATCCTCGCCCATGGACGCCTTGCTCGCAGACTGCACGTGATTGTACATTTTTAAACGACCACAAAGCCTTTATGCCCTATGACATATTATTTATTTTATCTATTTACTGGCTCCATTGAAAAAAGGACCGTAATCCCATAGTCTAAAGTAGAAAATTGTATGAATATCGACAAGCTCGCGCAAGCTTGCGACTCGCGACGTGGTATGAATTGCATTGCGGCCAGAGAAGGCTCGAACCCGCGCGAGGATTTTTCCGTTCTGTCTGAACTGACCCTAGCCGTCTCTGCGCTGTCGTCTGCGTGTGACTCGGACGTCCGACACAGAGGGCCTACTCTTTTACAAATGCAAATGAAATTACGGAAGAAATTTCCCGTATTTCCTACTACATTTCTCATTCATTCCGACATTTATTACGAACGAAAATTGTTTGACGTTTAGATTCGACGACGACGAAGACGTCAAACAATTTTCGTTCGTAAGAAATGTCGGAATTAATGAGAACCGTAGTAGGAAATAAGGGAAATTTCGTTTTCGTTTGTAAAAGAGTAGGCCCTCAGCTGTCGGATCGGATGTGTATTGTATATTCAAACAAACGTATGTATAAACTATCGGATGTATATTCCCACCCAGCGTAAAGAATAGAGCTGCGATTTTTTTACTGGCCTACTTTGTCCCACTCTTGAACAAAGGCCTCTCCTTCGGTCCTTTGCTATCCGGCTACTTCACACTGTTTCTGGCCATCACAAAATGGATACCAGGCGACAACCGCCGCAGTCAGGTTAAATCAAAAGGTGCCAGGCAGATTTGGTCACCTTTCCAGGAGACACGTGCCTAAATTTAATGCGTAGCGTTATTTTTATAGTAGTACAAATTAAAAATAAAACAACACAAAAAGCAACATTTACCTTAGCGACCATTACCTTGGTAACGCTGCCTATCTGTCTAGTTGGCGTCGGGGGCGAGCTGTTCGCATACTTGTCTAACTCCAGGCTGATCAGCTGCTTGGTGGCCGGCTTCTCGCTGTCGAAGTGGTTGATCAACGATGGGCCCACGTATAGGGACAGTATCCCGAGGAAGTTCACCGTCGATGTTCGCACGTTAGGGTTCGTCGCTGAGAGCGCTTTCTTCGAGTGCACTATTAGTGATTTTATATTCATACTGTAACGAAACGAGATTGTGAGGTCCTATTCACACGAAGATTCACGCGCCGTCAAGATAATCAATAAATTAGGTGACGGCTTTTCTCTACTAATTTATAACTGTAATAAAAATATATTTACACATAAATCCTTCTGGAAGAATTTCTCTAAATGATAGTGAAAACCACAACAAAATCCTTTGCATAGTTTTAGAAGAACTAAACAAAGAAACAGACGCTGATAGCGACTTTGAGAAATGATTGGTCTCCCATACAAACTTTCAAACCCTATTTTACCCCTACAAGTTTTATTTTCACAGCAAAAAATAGTATATGTCCTTCACCAAGGTCCTGTCGATCTCTATACCAAAATTCATCAAAATTGGTTCAGATGTTTAGTCTTGAAAACGTAACAAACAGACAGAGATACAGAGTTACTTTCGCATTTATAACATTAGTATAGATAAATAAGTGAAACGGCTGATATCTGTCTTGATAAACCTAATTAGACTCACTTGAATCCAAACTCCTTGATAGCGTTAGCCATCCAGTTGAACACCTCGGACTGGACTTTGGGGTTCTTCTGCGAGTCCATGGCGAACATGAGTGCCTCGTTGAGCACGTGCTCGAGCCCGCTGGCCTCGGCCAGCGCAGTCAGGCACTCGGCGCACACGGCCGCGCACATCGCCTCGCCCAGCTTCGTCACCACGTCTTGCAGGACAAAGTCTGCCGCGATACTGTTTCACGGACCAAATATAACATGAGGCTTGTCAGGTCACAAGTCAATGTGACGTCATTTTTTATATTTCCTGCACTAGTAGCACAGCCGCCCGTGACAAGACAAAACGCGAGATAAAACTGATTTTGGTCTTATTCTCTCCTATGTATTAAGAGAGGGAGCGACTCGGTGCGACATAATGCGTGACAAGTCTTATCTTGGCGTGTGCTAGCACCACAGGACTATATCTTCAATCCTAATTTTGTTATTTCCTATCGTTTCAAAAAAATCGCAAGACTTACACACCAACTGTATGGTCCCAAACTAAGCAACGTTTGTACTATGGATACCGAACAATGGACTGGGGGCGATCTCAGTGACACCCAGACCAGGGCAAATTACGAAAAGGCCGTTTCAGAAATTTGCCTCTGGCGGTAATCGAAACCGCAACCACCCGATGCGTTAGAATATTATGTACTGTACTGAACTAATACTGAGTGTTCTGTACTGATACTCTAGTAGTTTGTATGCAAAAATGTCCCCAAAATTATATATTTTTAGAACGATTTAAGGACACATTGCATAAAACTCATTAAAAAAAAGGAAACTCACTTTGATACCGGAAAGTTTTCCGTAATATATTTGCAGGCTTCCAATCTCGCTTTCAACACTTGCACATTGGTGTCTTTCAAGCCTGGCTTCTTGTTCAATATGCGGTATAACACTTGAGACGTCGCGTCGCTAGGCGATAGTCCCTGGACTGTGGAATGGAAGCTCTGGACGGCGGAGAGACGGTTCTTCCAGTTAGTGTCGCCGAGACCTGGTGATGGAGGCACCATAAGATCAATTTAGTATTGATACCGAGCAACATTGCAGACAGCAGAAGC
Organism: Drymonia ruficornis; assembly: GCA_947859195.1. NCBI lineage: Eukaryota > Metazoa > Arthropoda > Insecta > Lepidoptera > Notodontidae > Drymonia > Drymonia ruficornis. The sequence continues at coordinate 4,319,078 of OX401925.1, read as the reverse complement.
TGTCGACAAGGACACAGATTCAGACAAGTTTTATGCTATCGATAATAAAGGACGATCTTCAAAAGGCACGATTACAGGTCACCGCGTCTGCCCCACTAAGTTGTAGATGTTCTGGGCAGCGGTTATCACCCACGATCGGGTGGGAAGTCAGTCTGTGTGCCTTCATAGGCAATAAAAAACTTTACCGCGGAATACTCAAAGGCTATTCAAATGTAGTCCCACTTAACTGTTTGAGACATCGTTATGTGTCATTTGCTGTATGTATTTATGTGGCATTAGGCGCTTCAAAGTTACGCAGATCTCAAATTTGAGTTGCGTTTGAGTATTCGATGGTTAGTGTGTTATGTTCAAACTCATTCTTATAACTTATTTTTCTTATCGTATGGTTAGTGGCCAACCAGAAGGGCTAGACAAGTGGCCGACGTCTACAAGCGTTCCTTCAAATCGCTACGCTTCATGTATGGAAATGACATAAGTCACGTGATCTACATAGCAACTTGTTGTTGATCTACATAGCGACGTTTGACATTTCCATACATTATGAAGTCTATTCTATTCTAATCAATTAGCGTTCATGCCACTTGTCTAGGGTGTGGTCTGGTCTGGTGTCAAAGTTATTAAAGCCGCCCGCAGGCCTCTCACAACCGGGACCGACTTTTTACGTGCCCTCCGAAGCACGGAGACGCTCAGTTCAAATGCCACTAAATAGTCACCCATCTCTGACTGACCTTGTCAAGCGTTGCTTAATCTCCAATCTGGCAGGATTGGCACTGATTGCAGCTGGCTATAAGCGTATATTTTTCTTACAAAGAACGTCCTGTGGTCTATATTTGTTCCATACCTGTGATGACGTCTGCGGCTAGCAGCTGCTCTGCCCTGGCGTCCACTTCGTCCTGAGATAGCTCCTGCTCCCGCGGCGGGCTCGGCTGCGTCCGCGTGGCGCTGGCTTTCTTAGTAGCGGCCGGGGCTTTGGCTAATCAACAAAACAAAAATGTTACATGAACGAGCTTAAAAATTGCGCCTTACCGGTAATCATAGCCCAGCAATATTTACTTATGCGCTGGTTTCCTCCAAAACCAACCGTTGTTTACGTAGCCAATGTTCTAGTGCCGCCGTTATATGACGGCGCCGCTATTGGAGGAACCCATAGCTTTAGGCTCTAACCGACAGCGGCGGAAAATTCGCTCGAAATATCAACTGTGCCAAAGTAGAAACAAACTATCATACTTCTCTACTGGGCAGTGATAATTAACGCCTTTATAGATTTTAGCACCGTTTGCAATGGTTTTACAAAGCATTTCTAGGAACAAAAGTGATATGTAATGCCGGTGTAACTCCATCATAACTTTCTATTTTGGGGATTAATCTTTATTCATACAAGGTACTGAGTACATTTACGTAATGTGTCCGCACTCAAAATGCGGATAATTCGCGCGAATTATCCGCGGCGGTTAGGGCCATTTGTAATATAACACCTTACCTGATGGTGGCCGTTTGACGGCTTTAGGATGGGAAGAGCCAGCTGTGGGTTTAGCGTCGCCCTTCGCCGACGGCGACGGGTTGGTCTTGGGTTTAGTTTCTTTCTTAGGAGCCGCCACTTTCACTTGGATTACCGCCTATAAGAAGTAAACTTTATAACAATACCTCATAGATGGTAGTCAGTGAATCGATGAAGAAAATAGTAGTCATTTATATAGCCTTGTTCAGTTTGGAAAATTTCCTTTTTTCCCCAGTCTCGATGTTACTAAGATTGTCACTAATAGTATGGCGATCGCAGAACAGTATTTATTTATGTTTTTCCTTAGGAATATGCAACCAGTCATATAGGTGGCTATATTTATACTAGCGGCACGCTATGGTGGCCGGTTTGACATGTGGGAGGGGGAAAGGATGAACCTTATTATAACGGAATATAATTCATTTTCGCATTCATTTTTGACATTGTTATTTTTTTAAACGGCCAGCCTTATGCCGTTATAATAAGGTTCATTTTCTCCCCCCCCCCCCCCCCCCCCCAAACATTTCAAACCGGCCATCGTAGAATGCTGCTACTATAGTTTGGACTCTAGTGAGCTCATTTTAATGCTTGGATATTATGCCTCTTGAGTCACTTATTTGTATTCGGTAGCAGCAGCTGCATATCTAGATGATTTGGGTGGATCGCAAGTTTCTGCTTGTAGATATTTTCTACAATTCCGATTGTCCTTGAAAACTCACCTTGTCGGCGAATTCCTTGATCTTCTGTTCTTTCAAATTGTCTAATTTCCCGATGTGCGGCGCGATGTTCTTCTCGCCGACGAGCCGCGTGGCCGTGCCCAGCGCCTCCGCCGCCGCGTCGCGCACCGTCGGGTCTGCGGACACACACACATCACTTCACTAATGATACGAGTAATACCAACTGGTCATTGTGTTGACGGGCTGAACGAATTTTAATGAATTTGGTACATAGCTTAGTTATGCTGTGTAATAATATAACGGCAGGCAATTGACTCTTTTTAACCTTCGAAGTTTGTGAAGATAAACATGCAAAAGTTGGCTCCATTCTGTAAATTATGTATGCTTTACAACACACCAAGCCAGTTCGCTGCATATTGGTCTATGTGACTGGTATATTGAAGCTCGTAAAGCCTGGGTTTCCTCCAATAACGGTGCCGTCATATAGCGGTGAATGGCGTCACTGGAACGTTGGCTATGTAAACTAAATTACTAATAACTAACTAAAGAGCGGTGTTTGACACCGTTATTTACATAGGCAACGTTCTAGTGAATCATTCACCGCTATATTACGGTCGCTATATGGCGGTACAGCTTTCCGAGGAAAACAGAGCTTAAGAGGACAGTATGTAACTGGTATGTAGGTATTTTTCTTTAACAGGAGATCAAAATAGTGCAGTTAGAAATGTAATATCACTGTAGAGTGATTTGACTATTGCAATAAATACAATGAAATCTACGAACACGCTCACGAATGATACAAATAATAATAAGCCCATACCAGCGCTCTCCAGCATCTTGAGCAAGCCGGCGACGTACGCCTTGACCAGCTTCTTGCCGAAGGCCGCGGGCTGCGTCTGGCACAGCGCTCGCGCCAGGAACTGCGCGCTCTCCGCCTTTATCGACGGATTCTTGTTGTCGAACGCCGCTAGCATGTCATCCATTATCGCTTCGAGGTTTGTCTGTTGGACAAGAATATTACTAAAGTCAGTTTCCTTCTACGACACGCGGAAAAAGGAGTTATACCTTGAGGGTACCGTAGAGATAACCAACCGTTATGCCAGTTCTAGTTTTCCGCGTCGTAAATCGCGCTGAATCGCAAAACAGGTTAGTTCTGCGATTCAGCGCAACCGCTATTCAATTCTGTATGACCGTCGGTCACCCCACCGCGAATTATAAAACGCGGTAAGAATCGTAAGCGATAGAGTATAGCGTTTTTTGTAACGCTTACACGATCGCATACCTTGCCACAGCCTCTTTTTAGGCGTCATGAATTCGTACAGCGCCAGTTGCATGCCCGCAAATATCGAACTAGTGAGACCACTATTGGCCGGCGCACAGTGAGGATGGCAGGGCATGGCATTTGAATTTTTATCAATCGAATTTAATACTTATCCAATCGAAATAAGGTATATATTTCAATGCTCGGTGATCGACCTCGGAGCATCGCGGAGCGTTTTCTCGGTGCACCCGCTGGAGCACCTTATTTCGATTGGATAAGTATTAAATTCGATTGATAAAAATTAAAATGCCATGCCCTGCCCTGCCGTCCTCACTGTGCGCCGGCCATATTTGTAAGCTTCTTGTACTTCATACTGCCCGTAACGTCATCAGCCAAAATTTCTCTTCGGCATCCAATGATCGTGTAAAATGTATTACCGTCCTATTCATTGTCGTAATGCATAAATAAGACGGCAATATTTATAATTGTGTCAAATTTAGTTCAATCGTAATTAATAGCTAACACTAATAACTTACGCAGGGGTATATAATATCGATGGCTTCCTTAAGTGCGACGACCACGTTGGTCTTCTTCTCCTTGAACTTCTCGAGTATGGCCTGCACGCAGGCGGTGGCGTAGGGCGAGAACTTGGCGCGCAGGCCGCCCGCCACCAGCCCCAGCAGCCGCCCGCCCAGCGCCACCAGCATCACGTTCGAGTCTTTCGATATCACCTGCAATGTTACAAACGACGATACTATCAATAAATAACGCTTTGTCTAGTATTGAACGTGGACCAGAAATACGCTCTCGCTATTTATGCGTATTTCTCGTGGATTTACTACAGATATATCAGCAGTAAGCGAACTTTTTTCCCAGCGAAAAGTTCGCTTACTGCTGATATTTCTGTAACCAGTTAACCTCAACTCTCTCTTTAGTCATCTTGAGTTTTGGGGTCGAATTTGAATCAATTCTTGTTGGGGCAAGTTAAAATTTGCTTTGGCTTGGGTTTAACAGGGATCACCCCCAGCCTATAACAATATCTATACTGAAAGTGTTGCTTAGTTTGGGGTCATACAGTTGGTAGTTGTATAGTCTTGTTACATCCAAAAATATATCTTAATTTCCCAAAGGTCACTAACCTTCTTTAAAGCCCTAACCAGGTCTGCATAGTCACCGGGCTCCAGCCTCGGCGCGGTCTTCAGCAACGCCTCCAACGCGTCGAGGGCCTCCTTCCGGTCCTGCCACTTCTTCGCTTCGAGTTTGTCGTAGAAGTCTTTGGGTAGCTTCGACAGTATCTCCACGGGGTCGAGGAATTCGTAAGGGTCAATGTCCCCGGAATCGCCGCCGCCAGTTTCGGCGTCGTCGTCATCTGCTGCGCCTGGTAAAGAGATGACAGTGTCAAATTGATTGAATCAAAGTCGGTGTATTGTGTTCCATGACCTATAGGCATATTAAGTAACTTTTTCAACCTTGTTTCATATGGTCTCGTTCACCCCGTGTTGCTTTGTCGATTACAATTCATTGAAATCAGGAAGAGTGAAATCCAGACCCTTGCTGATTTCAATTGGCAAAGCAACACGGGAATGAACGAAACCAGTTGAAACGATCGAAAAAGTTACGTAATAGCCCTGTTGAGCTACACAAGTTTTGCACAAGTTAAAATGGATGGGAAGTGACGGATGATAAACGTCTTTCTGCCTTATCTGGGCCTGAGTCTGCCTTGTCTACCGTATCTTGTATACAAACCATACATTACGAATTAATAAATCTTTAATTTGACGTGTTGAAATTACCGTATTTGTTAGCGTACAGATTGCGATTTGCCAATTTACCGTACAAAACGGTAATTACCGTACGTCTGGTAACGCTGCACGTGGCTAAAGGGCTGCCTTTTTTGACAGGGAGGGAATCTTCGAAAGATGCCCAGACCTCTTGTAGGAGAGGCCCAGGGTATGTGGGATTCTTACCCACTAAAACCTCCCCGGTGGCCGCCTACCGCACATCGGGGGACTCGGGAACTCCAAATGGAACACACTGGTGCGGCTAGAGGGCTGCCTAAGGTCATGTTATGAGGATCCTATGCTCACCATCAGCAGCGTCAGTAGCGGGAGCGTCGCGCACCCTGTGCTGCTGCGAGCGCAAGTACCGGGAGGGCTGCGCGCCGCCGGTGCCGCTGAAGGCTTCTCGGAGCTCCTGCTGCACCACAGCCTGGAGCGGCGCTATGTGGGGCTCCACCGCAGCGCCGATCCATCTGTGGACACAGAACTAGATAGATTAAAAGATTATTTGGAGTGAAAATAGCTTTCAGATTGTACAGGAGTCGAATCAAGGTTGAATCTCCCCGGGCATTGATGTACTTAGTGGGTGTCCATAAATAACGTGAGGATTTTTTTTGACCTCCCCTCCCTCCTTGGTGAGATGTCGTGAGATTTGGTACGACCCCCTCCCTCCCCATCTAATCTCACGTGAGATTTTTCAAAAGCCATTTGCTAGTGGAGAAACATGTTTTACTTAATTTAAACCGGTATTCTCACAATTTTACACTGTTTCTAGCGGTAAAAAATGCGTGTGATTTCCCGAGTCTCCCCCACGTGAGATTAGGTGAGATTTGGCTTGACTCCCTCCCCCCACTAAATGCCTCACGTAATTTATGGACGCACCCTAAGGAAAAATTAGCATAACCCAGTCTACAAAGCAGCCTTTAGCGCAGTTGTTATTGTTTGGGCAATCATTAAGTACTGTTTTTAGTATGAGTCAACTGTATGCCATCTCAGCTTACCTAAAATAATAAAGATAAAATCATACGATCAAAGTAATCAAGATTATGCTGTTGTGACTCCATTGAAATATTGACTCATTACGAAAAAAACTATAATTACTTGCAATACTATTAAGGCGGAAACCCACCGCGGCGCACGCTACGCACGAAATGACGTCATTGACGTCATGAACCCACGCAGCAAGTGGAAGCCACTTCATTTCGTGCGTCGCGGTAGGTTTCCGCCTTTATGCGATTGTGTCTTACAGATTGAATGAACATCAATACCATACCATTAAAACTAAACCAGAATGTTCTCAATAATTTGTTGCTTATGCCTAACGTTATAAAATGATGTCTTTGTTTCGACGTCAAAACTGAGTGCTGCATGTGCCTGATATAGACGCATTGAAAATTGACGAAAATTCCTTAAAACATACGAACTTGTGCATTTCAACGACGAGCGCCTTCATCTCATCCCTGACTCCCTTGTCCCTGTCAGACAATAGCACCGGTATCTTCTTCACCATAGGCTTGATGGCGATCACTTTGTTTCCGAACTGCTTGAGAGCGGTGTTGAGCGCCGCCGTGCACGCCGCCACCACTTTGGGATTCTTCTGCTCCATGCCTTTGAGGAGTTCCTCTTCTACCGCCTCATGTTTCTCTATTTCTATGTACATTAGGGTTATCTGTGGAGGAGATGGAATATTGGACTTGTGGATGTTAACTATATTAGCGGCACGTTACGAAGGCCTGGGGGGTTACCACGACCTCTTATCGCGATTCAAGTATAGGAACGTTTTAACGATTCAGCGACTTTTCGTGCAATGACGTACCTTATTGTCATGACAATAAGAAACGTCATTGCACAAATGGCCGCTGAAACGTTAAAACAAACCTGCTATAAGAGGTGGTGGTAAGGCCCCTGTTTGACATATTGGAGGGGGAAAGGATGAACCTTATTATAACGGAATAAAATTCATTTTAACATTCATTTTTTGACATTCTTATTTTTTTAAACGGCCAGTCTTATTCCGTTATAATAAGGTTCATTTTCTTCTGCCCCCCCCCCCCCCCCCCCACATGTCAAACCGGCCATGGTAAAATGCCGCTACTTTAGGCAAACTTGGGACATTAAGGACATTGTCAATAATAGAGTATATTGACAGACTTATTAATCCGGTGCGTCCAGATGTCTCGCATGCCTCGCCCGAGCATTCATGTGATGACATTACGTCTAGCGTCAAAACTGAGTGCTCGGGTGCGGCATGACGCAGCCGAATTTCTAAATATTAACTAATGTGAAATAAGCACATCACTATAGTCTGACCGCTACCGCTGTGCCGCGCCTTAGGTATGCGCGGGGAGGTGGGGAGTGGATTCGCCCACCCCGTCTCGCCGCTCGCGTACCTAAGGAGTGGCACAGCGGTAGCGGTCAAACTATAGTTGTTATATTGGTATATTAGTGTTAGGACAAGTGAAGTAGAGAAGAGAAATGAAGGAAGTGAGAACCACACTAAAGACCTCTAGCTCGGGCAGGCAACCCATATTTAGGCCAAGGGCTTGTTTCAGAATTTTAAAATAACTTTTATTCATCAAATAAATATGGCGTTTGACAGATATTCTATGGAAAAACTGTCAAAGCGCCATATTTATTTGGTGGATAAAAGTTATATGACGATTCTGAAACTAGCGCTAATTGGTTTAAATTATATTAAGACAGTTTTTTTTTCGGATTCTACATGGTATAATGTTGTTTGATATTTCTTTCCACATAGGGTTTCAATTACAATAAATAATATCTATAATACAATTGCGCATTCAATACAAAACTTCGTTTCTACAAACATGATTCAGTGCCAAGTTCGTAAAAAACGTGACATGAAATATTAATGGCAGAAAATCGACGTATATCCAATAAAGTAATAAATAAAATTGATGTGTACGTCCTTGTTTAGTTACGCCAATAGAAAGATAAACGCGTAAGAATAAGTTGTAAGCAGAATTAATTTTAGCTTAGCTTTTATTTTAAAGTAAAATAACGGAATTTGAAGAGTTACAACATTTTCTCGCGCCAATTTGAACAATTGGAGGGTGCGAACATTGACACTCGTATTCACGGCATTACTTTGAGGACAGACGACTTGAGTAATGTCAAAAATCCTTTAAGGGTGCGTTTCCACTCACGCGGAGCGGAGCGGACCGTGAATTGGCCAATCACAGTGCTCGAAATCTCCACTCCGCTCTTGACCAATCACAGTCCGCCACTCCGCTCCGCTCCGCCCAGCTCCGTATCAAAGGAAACGCACCCTAAGAGTTGTTTTTCTTACATAAAAAAGTATTTTCTATAAATATGTGTGTCCTACATCTTTTTATGGGTTAACTCTTAAATTACGCCTACAAAGTGCACCAAAAGCTGTTATTATAACAAACCTGTAAAGCTAGATCTTTAGTCTTTGTCTTGGGCGCGGCGATGCACTTGGCCACGATGCCTGACATCACCTCGCCCGTCGTCTTGCCCGCGAGCCCGCAGTTCTCCACGAACACCAAAGCGGCTTCCAAACCTGAAAAAGTAAATGGGTATTGGGAATAGACTAATTATGTTATCAGGGGTTGTTTCCACCACCTGCAAAGCAAGTGAAAAGGATCACATCTCTTTGGGATCGCCATTCTAGGCTACCATTCAGTAACTCTCCTGTCTCGTAGCCAATTCGGTATCTAGGGACTTCTTCTTCCTCGTTCCCTCAATTCTGAGGATCGCGACTATTGCGGATGCCCTGCCAAATTTCCCGGTCATATGCGCTGTGTACTGCCTTGTAGAAACTGCCGCCTACAGCGGCTTTAATGGCATCGGACCATCTTTTTGGTGCCCTTCCTCTAGCGCGTTTGCCCTCCATCTGGCCGAGTAATATGTGCTTCTCTAGCTCGTGTCTGGGAGACCGCATGATGTGTCCGAAGAAGCCGAGCTTCCTTTCCCAGCAGATTGTGGTGATGCCTAGCTCTTCGAGAATGGATTCATTAGTCCTCATAGCGGTCCATGGAATGCGGAGCATTCTGCGCCAGCACCACCAACAGGGGCTACAGTCAGGCAAATAAAGGACACCCCGTGGCTCCAGTGGCTATCGCGTACGGTATTTTGGTTGAGGTACCGAGTAGTTGCGGGTTTGACCGCTGGTGTACCCTACTGTGATTACAGATGCAATAGAAAATTAATTACGTAATTTGCATTCCGAAAAAAAAACACGACCGCCTAACATTTGTATGATAATATAAGCACTAACAGATGCCTCAGTGAATATGTTTATAGCGACGTATGTTTAAACATTATCCTAGCCTATGTTACTCGGGGTAATGTAAGGATTATAACGATACCTCACACATCTAAATTGATCAAGACGTTCAGAAGTTAGAGTGGAATAAATAAACTCGCAAACATTCTAAATGATCCTTTCCTAACATGGACCAATTACTAAGGGGACTGGCCCTAAGCAACTCGGCCGAGTGGTCGGCCTAGTACTAACATCGACATAAAACGAAGCGAGTAGTTCAACTATTTACCGGTAGATAGGAAAATGAAAATGAAAAACAATGACCACGTTTTTTTTCATACATATATCTAATAAGGGCACCTCTTTCTTTAGTCTTTACTCTGTGTTTCCTAATTAACATGTGTGTTAGTTACTGGGACAAGGTTCACCACCTGTCACGTTGGGTTCTGACTATCTGGTGAAACGTGGGCTTTGAGTTGGCTTAATACCTCCACAATGTGGTGGTGTATGGCCATTCAAGCCTCTGACTACCCCCGAATGGGAATAAAAGTCGTGACGTTATATATAAGTATATATATATAGTTACTGGGAACGCCCCCACTAAAAAGCGTTGCTTAGTTTGAGACCATATTGTTGAGGCGTTTGTCTGGCGACATTTCGTGCGAAGTTCAAAAGTACGAAATGGCACATCAGGTTATTGAGCTCAAACCGAGACAGGACTGCAAAAGTAAGTCTATAATTGGATAACCATTGAACCTATATCTTTGATCAGGGCTTAGGACACGTGCTATTGATGCCATACAATAAGACATAGCCCATGTGATCGGACATGTGACTGAAGCCTTGTTGTTATTGTCTAAATATTGCTCAGAACAGTGGGGACGCCGAATCGGATTATAAATCCAGTTGTACGGTGGGGTGAATCATCAATTTGTTCCAGACACGACTGATTAGTAACTAACTGTGTTTTATCTTTCTTTTCATCGGCATAAATTTATTGGAGGAAGGAAACTGTTTAATAAGTATCATGAAATCTTTTTAAAAAATGCATTTGGTGACGAAATTGCACTCAAATTGTATTTGTTTTAGTAGCAAGTTCTCCGATGCCATTTCATGTATTTCTGAAATCGAATTCCCAACAAAAGAAATGCTGATCTGAGACACCTTCTACTTTGTGGAGTGGACATTTAAATTAAACCACAGAATGATAGTAGTAATTAAAACCATTTTAAGTACTGTATTTAGAAATATGCGTAAGGATAATTAAATTCCATTCACCAACTTTTTACAAATATAGATTATATTCTAGGAAGTTATGAGATCGTAATCCAATGCAGTATTCTTTAAACATTAACAATACGAGGAAACAATAACTCGGGCTAGACAGGCAATTGACTGGAACCATTACACATCGCGGATACATCGTAATATTTAATACAAGATGACTTCTTAGCTCACAGCTTATACGAAAAAGCAGTAAGCTTAACGAACGCCTCGAAAATAAGGAGTCTCGGCTAGAAACATCGCCGGATTAACACCCCAACTGTAAGGGCCCAAACTAAGCAACCCTGTACTAACTATGGGTACTGTACAATGAACTGCGGGCGACCCTGCTGACACACAGACCAGGGAAAATTATGAAAAGGCCAATTCAGAAATTTATCATGGCTTGAATCGGCCCACGTTCGAACCACGCCGAGCGGTCGTCTACATCTTTTTAAGTCCAAGCACAAATATGATTTCCAACACGTAACACTAGCTAAATAAGCAATGGTAGCCGATTGGTTAAGCACGCGTCTTGCGGGCTAAGGTCTTGGGTACAAACCCTGGCTCACACCTCTGGATTTTTCGAAATCTATGTGTGAATCATAACTTTAATATGATTATCACTTGCTTGCGGTGAAGGAAAACATCGTGAGGAAACCTGCATGTCTTTAGACATGTGAAATCCACCAACCCGCACTGGGCCAGCGTGGTGGATAATGGCCTAAATCCCCCTCGCATTGAGGGGAGGCCCGTGCCCATCAGTGGGACGTTAAAAGGGCTAAATTATTATAATTATAATTATAACACTAGCTAAACTGTATTGTAATGCTAAGGATAAACGACCACACTAGACACCCAGAGTATCTCAGTGTATTGAAACCGACACTACAACTGTAACAAGGTGTCGCGGTGGTATACACTGACCTCCTTATTCATAGAAAGTTATGATCGACCTGCAGTGGAAAAACAAATCACATTTGTTCCTAAAAATGCTTTTCAAAACCATTTTAAACTGGCTAAAATCTCTATGAATAAGGGGGTGAGTGTTTTAGTGTCGTGTATCCTTAGCATAAGGAACTACATACTTGAAATAACATAACCAGTTTTCAAAAGACATGTGAAGTCAGCCAACCTGCCTGAATCCCCCTCAAATTAAGCGGGAGTGGCCAGCAATTGTCATTACGGCTGATTCAGTATTTCGACCCCGCGTCGAACGGGAAGTAGTTCTGGCGTTAACGTAATTTAGAAGCTAAAGGTGTAAGGTCAATGAACAGCTTCATTTGATAAGGCGGTTCAAAAATAAAAGCATGTGGCCTGTGACCCTGATTTTAATCAATAACTACCCAGCTAAGAGGTCAACGGTAAAAATATAGGACCTACATTATTTCCTTGTAGAGCATACGTAGCATGCGTAAGGGAAACAAACAACTATAATAATAATAATGAATAAATTAATTATGGCAATTAATAAATAAATATCGCCAGACTTACATACCAACTGTATAGGAAAAATAAGTAATGCTTGTACTATAGTCTGATTTTTAATTAGACGAAGTAAACTGACAGCTGCTAATGTCACTTTTCGATATAAATAGAACAAACAAGGTTCAAATTCATAGAACAGTGACATTTTTAGCTGTCAGTTTGCTTCGTCTAATTAAAAATCAGAGTATATGGACTGGGGGTGATCCCAATGACACCTAGACAAGGGCAAATTACGAAAAGGTCGTTTCCGAAATTTGCCTGTGGCAGGAATCGAACCAGCAACCGCCCGATGTAGTGAGCAGAGCGGCCTACGCCCGGACAACTGCGCCATGTGGTCGTCAATTATCATTCTTTGAATACAAGCAGGTAGTCATCATTAAGATGGGTCCACAATCCGCCGATGCTAAAAGTAGCAAGTCGCGGTGCCCTATGAGAAATATAGCACCTTCTATGGGCATTGCATTTGACTTCAAAATCAAGGTTTGTTATCTACATTGGACCACACTACTCTTTAAGTCCGGCTCAGGCACATCATCAGAAAATTACTAGTACAGATGATGCGCGGCCGCCCTTAAAGTGAATACAGATGCCAATAGTAATCCACAAATGTAGTGGTTTGTTTGCCAGAAGCTTGCCAACAATCATAATAAAGTTAAGGACATACTATAAACATTTCCATTATTCAGAACACAACAGCAACATGGAATGTTTAATTAATTTCACTTTAGGAATTGCATGGAATAATTTTAAATTACAATGGAACAAAAGATCTATTAGCCTGTAACTACAGAGCCCTTTTACATGGTAGATGCAACCACATGCAAGAGAAAAAGACAAGATGCATGGTTTTTAGTATTAATAGAAACGTGTTGAGCTATTTTGAATATACACCAGCAGCTTTTAATGTTATTACAACCTTTGATATTGCAAGCATCTATAGGCTATGGCTGCTTAGCACCAGATGGATCTCATACTTGTTTGCTGCTTTATCCCACTAATATTATAAATGTGAAAGTTTGGATGGATGGATGTTTGTTACTCAATCACATGAGAACGGCTGAACGGATCTCGATGAAATTTGGCACAGAGATAGATTATAGTCTGGAATATTATAAATGTGAAAGTTTGGATGGATGTTTGTTACTCAATCAATCCAGAAAGGCTGAACGGATTTGGATGAAATTTGGCACAGAGATAGATTATAGTCTGGAATAGCACATATGCGTTTTATATTCTGGTAACTCCCCTTCGCGTTGAGGGGAGGCCTGTACCCAGGAGTGGGACGTTAAAATGACTGATATTATTATTAAACAGGGGTTTAAGACTCTAATGGTCCATTAATATGTTGGTGAACAGCACTAAAACAACAAACCTTTTTCCTGGGCCACAGCATTGCTGTCTGTAACAAATTTCTTGATGAGTCCCAGATACTTGTTCCATTCCGGTGACTTCTCGTCCTCAATCTGGTTGAAGAGCTTCATCGCCTCCTCGTACCCCGCCATTCGGGCCTTCCATAGTTTGTGCACACATTTCTCTTCTGTCGGTAACTTCTTGTATTCGTTCTCATCCTCCATTGTGATTGGTCAGTGTAGTCTTGTCAAATTTTGATCCTGGATATGAAAATTTAAATTGTTTATGGAATTTTCTTTATTTGAATTAAGAAATGCTGCTGGCATGCTGGCTAATTAGGTATAGTGCTTACATCTTCACTAGAAAAGGCAGTGAGTGTTTTGCTTTTCCTGTTTGTGAAGACAACAATCTCGAATAGCAGTAAACTCAAACTCAAAATGTTTTATTCATGTAAGCTATAAGTAATGTTTACAAAACGTCAAAAAAAAAAAAAGCATTACCAACGGTTCGTAATTCCGTTCGTAAGGCAGAAATTGGGTCTGGCAGCAGGGATTGAAAGTACAGATGGGCTCAATGAGAACTGTTCTTTGAATTATTATGTACGTCAAGCAATTTTAGACTATTTAAAATGTGTTAGAGATGGTTAAACTTGGAATAAGAACTGATATTGGTAAGGTTCAATTAAAATTGTATTAAACGAGGATAGTGTGCGTGTACTATTTTAGAAGATATGGTAACTCCCAACATTGGTATTACTAGACTTGTGCTCAGCGCACCACTACATGCAGCAAAATTCAAACATCTGTTATTGCATTCGCAATTCAACTTAAAGGCATTTTGATGCATATTATTCACCGGAAGACATGACATTGAGTCGTACTGTTTCCATGGACTCCATTTAGTAGGACATACAATTAAAAAAAAAAATAGTTATAGTTTCCCACAAATTGTATTGTTTTCTAGGCAATACAATGTAACTACCTTCATTTAGAACATGATTACAAAAGACTGGATCATTTTACATGAAAGTAAATAAAAGTAACAAAGACCAGGACAGGACATTTAATGATTCCTTTTATGGATACTAGGTAGCCCTGAGTACAAATACAAGTGCATATGATATGTTTGGCCTTTTTAGTATAACTGCAGCTGCCAGACAAGGTCAACGATGGATTACTCAGAGTAAAGAAGCATGATACTATATCAACGTCATTATCAAAACAATACGTTGCATTAGGTACCTACGGACATTTCGAAATACAAACATCAATGATTAAAGGTTGACTCACTTCCGCACGCCGCGCAGATTCTAATTACTAAATAACGTTTACCTATTGTATACCAACTTTCTTAACGCGTAGGCGTACACCACAACGATCAATTTAAACCACAAATACAAGAAAATTGCGAATGACGGTGAATCAACGGCGCCTGGCTTTCGATTGCAATAATGGCTACCTGGCTAATATTGCGGAACCAATAGCTAATTGCTAGCCGGTTCATTTATAGCCGTGCCCGTTTTGTGCCGAGATGTGAAATTGGATCACGTCTGCACCTCAGAGAACGCCCGACAAACGGTCACTTTCTTACTTTACAAACAAATCGAGTCAAATGTCACGAAACTTACCGTTAAATGCTGCCTCCGATGCGAACACTGGGCAAAACTTAATAGATTAACAGTTGACATAAACGTTAAATAACTTACATTATCCGGCAACAAGGAATATTTCAACCGACAATAAAAAGAAATGCCTTTTTTCTTTTTCGTCGTTTTTTTGAGTTTGCAAAATGAAAGAAAATGGACGGAATATTGGTGTTGCCAGAATTTAAACCACAAGTGTCAAAAATAATTGAGGACGTATAAAATTAAACTTAAAAAGATTAAATGATTTTATCAAGTTACTTATGTATAATATTTACTTTATAGGTACTGAAAGTAATTTATGAATTACTATAACTTCGTTAGGAGAGGGCGCCGAATTCAGAATGTTTCGTCCATTAGGCTGTTCGTCCAATAGGCTCTGCACGCCAGCTCTGATGCCAACAAAACAAAATACAAATACACACAACTGCGCCTACGCCACGCCAGTCATATGAGCCAATATGAGGTCATTTGAACATGATAAAATTATATTGTTATTGTGAATTTTGCACCCCAATTTGAATAGCGCCCAGCAGAGCTATTACAGTTCACAACTGGCTTCGATTGTACACCGAACTTTGATGGTAAAGTAGAATGACTTAACATGGGTATTACGTATTTCAGTGAATGGGTATCAAGGTATATTAAGTTTAAGTTAGGTTAGCCTTGCAAGAAATACGTAATACCAATGTTATGTCAATCTAATTTACCATCAAAGTTTGGTATACAACCGAAGCCAGATGTCAACTGAGATATGTGATAGCCCTGCAGGGCCCGGGCCCTGCCCTATCTGCCCCATTAGTAACGCTACTGTGTATATTATACTATATACGTAACAGGAACAGGTGACGTATAAGAAAAATCCTACTGTCAATTGTAATAAAATTAATAGTGGTGGTTTCAATTATTATCTTTAATATTTTCAATCGTGTATATAATCATTATTTTTCCATGGCAACTCGATGATTCCTTCCATTCATTCAATTCATCAAAATGTTCATGGTTCGACATTTATTCACATTCATTTCATTCTTTACTTCAATATTCAATCATTCACGTTACATTACATTCATTCATGGATGCATTCATTCGTTAAAGCAAGAAAGAATTTAAAAAAAAATCAAACAGTTCGGAAAATTGCGGCGAGCGAGACGTGTGTCGCGTTGGTATCGTGACACTTGTGCGTTCGCAGTTCATACAGTCGACGAAAATAAATAAACCCATTGAATGCCATTGTTTTGGTTATATTTTAGCGTTATGTGCGTGAAATGTCCAGCTCGATAATGGAATAATTGCAACGGGCGTTGATTCTTGTATAAACAGACAAAATAAACAATTGTGTTGTGTTTCGTTCGACGTTAGGGCGAGATCGGAGAAGAGAACTCAACAGCTGTCTGTGCATAGTATGCTTCATATTGTGAGTACGTTGCTTTGTTCATTTCAACGTAGAGATAAATAATTAAGTAAGTCACTTAAAATGCATATGTTTTCATAGGCACTAACCTGCCCATTCTTTGTTTGAAGTCGATAGGTAGGTTACGAGAATTTTATTGTAAAATATTAAATTTTTTGTACTTCAATTCCGTATAATTACACTAGATACATACATACATAAGATTCTTTCTTATTATTATGTATGCAATACAAATCTTGTTTTATACACGTAACGTCAATCGAGACTAGCCTATCTACCTACCTAACGCATACCCTAGGTACCTACCTAGATCCCTCTACCTCTTGTTCATTTGGTCATGTTTTAAACGGGTCTTTTGACTTGTCCAACAAGTACGCATGCTTCTATGTGGTGGGTCAAACCTAGTGGGTGTGTTAAGGCACAAATTCGAGTGGTGAACGGTCTAGATACTGATTATAAAATCTCACACCCATCCAATTCTAGATTGTCATAATTGCTTTACCAGTATTCCGTAGTATTAACACCCTACACGCGTCCTGATTGAATAAAAATAGAATTAGAGTGAGAAGGCAGACACATTGTTTTTTGTAGCTTTGTCTGTCGTAAATTAAGAGCAGGTCAGGTCGTGTGCAGGAGGTTTTAATCAAAGTCATTAGTCAGGTGGTCTCCGGCCCGAATCTCAAGGCTTGACGTTGGAATACCTTCTTACATATTTTATTATTTCATTACTTATTTGCTTTACCTTCCAGACTCGAATTAACTACACCCGAACTCCCTGGGTATTTTTCGTTTTGACGATAAAAATACTATTGCTTATGGTAACTTATGGTACTAGTACTACTATACTACTAAGTCAGTATGGGAACAATAGTGTTCCCGCCATCGTCTAATAAGTAGAAATTATTAAATCAAGCAAAAAATGAAAGAAGTCTCGTAGTTCTAGCTAGTAGCTTCTACATAAATATTGCTAAAATAGTAATTTGCAACATATGTTGATGACTTCTATGGTTTGATTAATTTCTTTACTTAGGTATTGGGCCTCGCTACGATATAAAGTTTAATTCAGCTTGTAGAGGTTATAATTTTGCTCTCATCTTGATTTTCATAAGATGAACATACCTACTCATCGGTACGTATTATGCATATCCGTTTCCCTGCCGTCAAGAGTGAGGGAAAATCAATAGCTTCTGATAACTTGCATGAGTGAAAGCTTATTATTTAAGTAGCTTAGATGATAGATAAATAGATGGTAGATTGAGTCTAAATTGCTTATTCTACAAATATGAAATTTCCAACCGAAGATGGCGACAGTAATTTTGTTTGTCTGCAAGACTGCACGATCAACTGCTAAGGCGAAATCGCGGGGAGTTAGTACGAAGCATAGCTCAATGTTATCAAGACACTAGAAGCAATGCCAACTCATGTATCCGGATGTGAGAATAGTTAAATTGTTAGATCCACATCCTAGGTAGGTAGTTCAGATTTTTTGCCAGCTATTAATGTTTTTATTTTCTAATTAGACGCTATAGTATTTGACTGTGTTTTATTATTCTCCAATAATTATTGGAAAATATTATGGTTATTGCCATATCATAACTCATATTGGCGACGAGAATTACGTACGTAATGTAAGATCGATTATGGCACCTATATTAATTCCTGCTCCGAACTGTTACTACTCAACCATAAATATGAATTGCTGCGGCAGATGTCTGTTTGCCAACGATAACAGATAAAAATGATTGCACAGTACGTAACCGTAATACAATTTACTGAAAACAAGAACTAGGTTAGTGTTTACTCAGAAGATCTGCATGTAAGAAAATTTATAAAAGATGAAAATGAAGTTTTCTCAGTAAGTAAATGCGTACCTGTCTGTTACTTACAATTCTCAATAAGGGCTGTTTATTTTATCAGGCCCACCTGAGTCTCAACTGGGCCTAACCATATGTTGTTTGTTTGTTAAACAATATAAAAGGCATCGATCAACTCAAGTGTTTACGTGCCTTACAAGTGCCTAAGTATAAAGATTGTGGGAATAGAAGAATCACCAATTATCGTGCATATAAGATATCAGTAAGAAGAAAAATAGATAAGCGAAGTATAGCTAATATGTTTAATCAGAAATTATTATGACAGGAATACCCTGAAATCTTAAGGTGGCTAACCTTCAATCATTAAAAATAAACATCACATTTTATCATCACTTAGTTTGATTGATCGATAATTATTATCGATTCATTACTGTAGTTAGTATACCATAGTTGGTACCTACTTAGTATTCGTTATAACATCCTACGGTTGTTTCCATCGTTGCGTCCTTCCGTGTTCGTTTTTCCCACTACTATTCAATTAACTTTTTGTCACTGAGATAATTGGAGTTTAGTTTTGTAAGGTCACTAATTACGATGGGTATTATCATGGGCAAGTTCTAGAATCTAATTACGATGGGTATTATCATGGGCAAGTTCTAAAATCGAATTACGATGGGTATTATCATGGGCAAGTTCTAGAATCTGATTACGATGGGTATTATCATGGGCAAGTTCTTGAATCTAATTACGATGGGTATTATCATGGGCGAGTTATAGAATCTAATTACGATGGGTATTATCATTGGCAAGTTCTAGAATCTAATTACGATGGGTATTATCATGGGCAAGTTCTAGAATCTAATTACGATGGGTATTATCATGGGCAAGTTCTAGAATCTAATTGCTCAAGTTAGTGAGAGGTCAATTCACTGTATCTGCATTAAGTGAAACAGTCACATTTGTAACTTAGGAAAAAATTGTATAGATTGATTTGAAAACAAAACCGTTTGCATAACACAAGCTACATTGGAAATAGATGTGGAGGCTTTCGAAAACTGCTTGGAAATTATGTAAATATCCTAACTTAAATAAAGACTGAAGAGAACATATTTTATATCGATACATTCTTCTCATTTCCTTATCAACGTGGAAACAGCAGCCGTTCCCAATTAAATAGAGTAAACAACACTGATGTTTTAGCAAATTTATATCGGCTGTAATTATAATATTGATATTCACGCTCCAATTTCCGCGTCGTGAAACGTTCAAGTCTTGTTATTTCTTCAAGAGTCACAAAGTTCTTGCACAATTCTGTAATGTTTTATGTCATCCACCAATCCACTTTTGACTGCATTTAGATCTAAGTCGCAACCATAAAATTACATAATTTTACGACCAAAGAGAGGGTATTAAATTTATGAGGACTGGTGCAGCGTGATAGCTTGCTAGCTCTGAATTGCGTAAACAAGTTTTGAACGAATGTCTTCTGGCAATATGCGATATTATAGATAACTTTGTTTGCAGGGTGTGTGAAATTCTTTGTCCAGATTATCTCACGATATGTCAGATAGAACACAATACTTCTATTATTGGATGTGTATTTATATATAGTTACGTTTTTTGTAACTGCACGGTTAAACATTTGTAGCCACGAGGTCATTATTCCAGAGTAAGTACATCGATCGGGTCGACGACGGCGCCAAGTCACGATTGCTATTAATCGAGATCCAAAATAAACTTCAATTGTACGCATTTGCTATTATTAGTCAAGTCACCTACTGTTAACGTCGATATTGTATAACTTAATACAAATAATAGGTAGTCTATTATTTCACAACTTTAGATTAAATATAGTAAAATTCAAGTACTTGATTAGTGCGATCCTTGCCAGACAGCAAAATCTCAACATGACTGTATTTCCTTCGCTGCTGTGTAACCTAATTGATATTTCCACCTTATATCTATTCTGTTTAGTAAGGGATCATGGCTCCGGGTGGGGTTCCTAGCATCTAGAACATTTCTTAAAACCAACATGTTGCGAGTCACGTACGTAGCGCACTGACACACGGCACACCTCACTATCAAATATGGATAATGCAATCTCAACGCAATCCCCGACCGGTGGCGCGGCGGCCATGTTGCAGTCGCCATATTTGTGAAGCAAGCGCGCGCGCAGATCGATGAGCTTTATTATTATCAAAGGATGCAGACTTAAGGACAATGCTCGTTAAATTATTATTAATTATTGCATCCTTTTGTTTGTACTGTTTGAATATTATCTTGTTTATTGTCTTCGTAAGATCAATTAATTTAATTACGTACGAGTACTTATCTACTTAACTTTCAAACATATAATTATGCACCAAAGTCAAGAGGAAACATCTTGAAATTAATTTAATATTATTTAAGTAAAAAAGTAGTGCCAGAGACTATTGATGGCTTCCTTGGCTTCAAAAATACCACTGTAGAGAATGGTTAATAATCCATACTAGGTGCATTTTAGATAAGGTTATTAGTGAGGAAATGAAAGAGTGATGACGTTTTAGTTCTCCCTGTGGTACAAGAATACGTTACCATCGACATTGGTTACAGTCAGATTCCCAAGAACTGAAAAAAGTAAAAAATATATCAAATATGTACCGTCTGACATGAATAATTCATGCTGAAAGTACTTACATCGCGAATAAAAATATTTTATTATACTAACGAGATTTACGTATCGGCAGTCACATGCGGGCTTGCATTACTGGGGATTCCTCGTGTTCTGATTTGATTAATGTCCTCTACGTCTGGTTTCTGCGCGTGCTACGCAAATTATCAAGGCGTTTATGGAATAATAAGGAGACGAGCGACTGTAGCCTAGGGGTGAACAGGTTGGGCTAGCAATCAGAAGGTCCCAGGTTCGATCCCCGGTGGGGCATGCACCAATGGATGAATTTTCATCTATGTGCAAAATTTAGAAGGATTAGAAATTCTAGAAGTAATGTTTGGGCTTACATCGACTACCTAGTGCCTATCGCTTAACGTGATCAATATCTGTACTGTACACAGGGTCGCCCACCTTTCGTTATACTATCAACTGAATTAACTCATGGTCATAGCACATAAGACATATATGATTTCTGAAGTCAGTTGCTATTACTAATAAAACAAGTACTAAATATAATTGTGTGTATTGATCTGGTGGGTGTTATACGCATGATATTAGTACCCTCAAAAAATCAAGGTTACTTTTAAGTGTCGTCTGTTATTGTTTTAAAACGCCGTCGCAAATTCTTGACAAAATAAGAAATATTGAGGTTGGAAATGAATACTAATAAATATCGCCACACTTACACACTATGTATTAGCATTATGATCCCAAATTAATCTACGCTTATACCGCAATATACTATGGCTACCGTACAATTAACTGGGGCGACCCCAGTGACTCTCGCTCCAGGGAAAATTACGATAAGGCCGTTTCCGCAATTTGCCTCTGGCGGGAATCGAACCCGCAACCACCCGATACTACAAATTGAAATTATTAAATGACATGCGACGGCAGACGACGGTTTCGCATTCGGTTAGTAACAGAATTTTCGACGGTTAAGTTAAAATGCATCATTAACTAACGGCATTAATTTAGTTTTAATCTAATAATTACCACTATAGTATTTAGCTTGGGAATAAATTAACTTCCTCTCCATTAGCCTGAGATTATTGACGGGCCCGTTAGCGTGGTTGGCGCGGAGGCGACTTTCACGCTGCAGGTCGTAGGTTCGATTCCTACCCGAGTCATGCATTTGTGTGCATGAACATGTCTGTATGTCCGGAGGCTGGGTGTATATGTATATTAAGTATGTATTTACAAATAAAAAAGTAGTATATGTAGTCATATCAGTTATCTGGTTTCCATAGTACAAGCTCTGCTTAGTTTGGGATCAGGTAGCCGTGTGTAAAAAATGTCCCAGGATATTATTATTATTATATTATATTATTGACAAAAGTATATCCATTATAAAATGAATTGAGGAAGCAGCAAGGTCTAAAGTGAGCGTTCATCTGCCTTTTGCCGGAAAATTTATCCTACATTATTATAGGAAGTCTTCCGAGTGATTAATAGCTTCTTTTCCCTGTGATCGTTACAGAAATTAATGTTTTCAATACCTACTTGACATGTTTACGTCTTGGAATTGTGCGCTTACGCAGACAGGAAGCATCCGTAATGTCATTTAACGTGTTCGAAGGCTTTTTACTTAACGAGGATGCCAATAGCTATAAACTATCCAAAAAGATTTGTGCTACACCCAATCAGGCAATCCCAATTAGAAGAACATAATTTCTGAAAAGTTCGTTCGTCGTCGAAAAAGGTTTTTTATTAATTAACCGATGTTTGTTATCGTTAGCCGCATGCTTGGTATCCACCATGTCGCAATAACCTGGCCTCCAGCCCAGTTCATTTTATACAGGTCAATGGATTCAGTATCCGAACGGGTTGAATGACACCGAAGATCTAAATTCGGTTTGGCCGAAATATTCTGTGTACAACATTTTGATATCAAATACCTACTTGAACGATGCGTGGGTGTTCTCATTTTCTCATAATATCTTTAAAAAATCTGTAGTTTTAATAAACACGCCTGACCTATTTGCGTTACTAGAAATCTGCATTGTGTGAATGAGTGCATCCTGTGTTTCGCTATAATGATTCACCGTGATGATTCAGTTGTCAGTGCGAGGACAATAGCACTGTGGTGATATGATGAATACCTAGATTTTTCTGAAGATAATGCAACCGCCAATATTTTATATTTTACTTATTGGAACTGATAAAGTTACCTGAAGCATTGATGTAATATTTTAGCAGATGGTAGCCCCTTACATTGCAATCACCAGACATGTGCTCAGCGAACCACGACATGCACTGAAATTCACTCATTTGTTATCGCACTCGCAATTCGGCGCATTAGCCACCAGAAGAAGAGCTGTATTGGCAATACCGACATGACAATATTTTCCGCGAATGACTGAGCCGTACCGTGTCCATGGACTTCGTTTAGTAAGACATACTATTTTGGACAGTCACATGGCTACGACCTAAAGCTAACATAGCTATCAATATCTGTGATTTTTCAGTACCCAAGATATTTCATCATGTGCCTAATCATTGTTTTAAAACAAATGAGGCATTTAAAACCAGAGTTTAACAGTAGGAAGCGTTGCCAAGTTCCGTTCGGTCGCGCATGGCATAAGATTAAGAAACCGTTTTCGACTGGACTTCCTGCGATGGACTATAAATAACTAATATGGCCGCACCGGAAGCAGCATGGCCTCGATGACGGGTACCTTCGATGGAATATTAAGTAGTATTGCTGTTGCTCAGGACTTACAGTAAAGGTTTAGAGTTCGGCTGAAATCGTAGAACAAGGCTTTTTTCATGGCGTTTTTTTTTTAAATTCCGTAATTCGTCCTGATTTCAGGCTAAGTGCCAGGATGTGTTTGCCAAATTTTATTTTAAAATTAGTTCAGTAGTACAATTAAAACAACAAAATAAAGTAAATGTCAGAACTTGGTATTAAAGATCCTTCTATGTGACACAACCACAATCTTTAACTAACAAAGAACGGACCGCTACTAGCATTGTGGTATAATCAGTGACGACAAGTAAAATACTTGCAGACGTACAATTAAACCTTAAAGAACTTGCAGATCTAATCAAACACTTATTAAAATGCTTATAATATTGACACACGCACACAATTTACAGGGTGCTTGTACTTAATAGATTTGAACAGTTGTACAAATAACATCCAACGAAACGAAAACATGTATGCGGAGTGTAGTAAAGCCACGAAAGGTCATATAGATCGATGCAACTTGTCCGGTTTTCAAGGTTGGATGCAAAAGTCCAAATGTTCCATTTGGCACACCGGCCGGCCGGCCGGCCTACTGCCAAAACACGCGGGGCTTCCAGTCTAGATTCATTTTATTTTGAGTGTATTTTCATTCAGGTGGCTGCCATCATTTGTTTAGAGGCGACATAGCATTAATTTGAACTCAAATTAATAAGAAAGAAAAGCACTAGGTATATAATAGATTTTTTGAGGAATTACCAATTATCGCGGTATCACTAAAATTTTCCGTAGATTTGGAATTGGTATATGAAAAAACCCATACATTTTATATTCTTTAAAGAAAATCGCAAATTCAAAACAGAAATGTGGGTACCTAATAATATTTTTAAACGCAGCGTGTGGTATTTTTTCAGCTTGACTTAGCGGGGAGACTTTTATTGGTATGTGTCTAAACATGTTTTTACTCCATATGGCAAGCAATACAAATATAGCAGGACTCCCCTTGGCACTATAAGCGAGCTTGCTTAATCAAGACTGAGCGCTTGTGTTTCGTTATTTTATAACGTTTATTTTGTTAGTATATCGATTGGCTTAGGTCTAGTGTGGAAGAAAGGTTGAATCTATTACCCTATGATTATGAGATTCGTTTGTACTTAACCCGTGGAATGATAAAAAAAAAAAGTCAGTACATTTTCTATTGAACTTATGCACATGCGTATGTGCACGCATCACTCGAGGGGTTAAGTCTTTATTTATAACATTAACGCCAACATTTGGATCGGACGAGCGTTTAACTTCATATAATTGTGGTATTTTATTCAAAGCATCTATTGTGAATACTTTGATGACTTAATTTGCGCTATCTTTTGAATCTGCTTATTGTACATCTTTTCATTGTTATTTTTTAGCGTGATGACGTAGACGAGCACGTGATTATTTCTAGTAAAAAGCAATTTATCCCTGACCGAACCTGTTGTGTTAGTTCTAGGCGTAAAAACCTGTATTGTAGCGATCGATAGAGTTGGCAAATTGTTTTCAGTCTGAAAGAATAGCCTAGGGAGGGACTTAGCAGATACACTTTTCAGATCGAGAAAGTTGTAATAGGTAAAGAAGGGAATACATTTTGAGCGTAAACTATCAAATTAAAAAGTTATTGTCAACAATGTTGTATAATGTTTTTTCTTCTAGATTTACCGACATTATTTGTCACTTCTGTGTTAATTTTAATATAACTTTCTTTCTTATATATTTTAAGCTAAGTCACATGTAGGTGAAAGTTGTACACGCTTGTCATAGGTATACACTGTACATATTAGAAGAGTTTTCATGTTTATGTAAGAACTTGTTGGCATCGTTTAAAAAAATCAATTGTCACTTCCACTTAGTAGTAGTAGTAAGTCACATCGTCATCATCATCACTCAAGATTAATATCTTGAGTAACTATCCCGTATCCCGCAGTAGTATCCCGTAGGTCCTTACATCAAAATTACCAACCAATTTAATAAAAAATTATAAAAATAATATTATTTCACGATTTTTAGTGGCGCCATACCAATGAACATTTTGGCATATTGAACCGTATGAAGTAAGCCCAACAAAAGGTAACTGCTGTAAATCGTTGAGGAATTCCCTCGACTGTCTATGGTCTCAATCATCAGACCTGTAATGGCACTTATAAACCATATAAATATATATAACGTCACGACTTTTATCCCCATTCGGGGGTAGTCAGAGGCTTGAGTGGCCATACACCACCACATTGTGGAGGTATTAAGCCAACTCAAAGCCCACGTTTCACCAGATAGTCAGAACCCAACGTGACAGGTGGTGAACCTTGTCGCCGTGTATACAGGAACTGACTATTACCTAATCCCGGGGGATAGGTAGGTTATAAACCATATGGGTGCAAAGCTCTCATCAATGGCGGCGTCTTCATCAGGCGCATGCCTCGCGCGAGCACTCACTTTTGACGTCGGAACGCATAGACGTAATGTCATAATATGAGTGCTCGGGTGAGGCATGCGCACCATATGGACACATCTAATAGAAATGAATTAAGTCCAAATACAAGGTAGCTACTGTAAAACGTTGAGGAGTTCCCTTGACTGTCCTTCGTCTTCATCATCAGACCCCTAATGACAGTCACAACCCATCTAGGTGTAAAGGTCTCATCAATACAAATTAATCAAGCCCAAACACCAGGTAATTGCTGTAAATCGTTGAGGAGTTCCCTCGACTGTCTTTCGGCTCCATCATCAGATCGACTCCAGACCTTCATAAAATAGTAGTGCTTTAAAATACTTAATGAAAAAAATTACAAACGCACTAGTTTCCCCTACGATTTTGGAAGGTTCCCCTCGATTTCTCTGGGATGCCATCATCAGATCCTGGTTTCCTTATCATGGTACCACCCTTGGGATCTCCTTTACAACAAAAAAAGAATAATAATATTGATCCTTGTGATTGATCCTATCGATTGATGCCGTAAAAGAACAGGATGTTATTTTTTCGTATTTTAGCCGGTTCGATTCCCAAGTGTGGCAAGCGAGTTTTCAAAAATCTTTGAATGCAGTTCGTATTGTTTTTAAAATAAAAATGAAGTCTTCATTCAGTAAAATTCTCTATCTACAATATTTAAGGTACTTCCCTCTCCATGTGGTAAAGTTTTGGGACACCCTGTATATACGGTCGAATTGAGAAACCTCCTTTTTTGAAGTCGGTTTAATATGAATTAAGAACCATTAGATATGTTTCATTTTTTTACTGAAATTTACTTCCACACTATGTGTGCCCATTTATCAATGTACCTATTTTAAAGTGTGCTATCGTTCTGTACCTAATGCACATTATGAACAAATTTTGTGTCATCTACTTACCAGCTGAGCAAATATTGATGTAATACACTGGATGTGCTAACCGTCTCGTTGAATACCGTCTAAAATAAACAACGCGTTGGCTTCAATAACATGTTTGATAGTCCGTTAACATTTGACTTTCCGAACCGTCACGAATCGTTAAACCTTTTTCCTTTAAACCGATACCAGCTGTGCAATCGTTTTGAATTCGGTTCATCAGGGGGGCTAAAAAGGCCACGCAACATTTCCATAAAATGGTCACATATTTTTCGCCATTCGTTTGCAAATTGCTAACGATTATGCTAGAAAAAAATATGCATTGCTTTTGCAGAATTGATATTGGCCTTTTTAGCCCCCTCTATTCTGGAATACGACTGCCTCAAAATGAGCGTCATTGTGTGGTGTGTATAGGCATTGCGTCAACAATGCAATATTCGCCGGCACTCGAATGAAAACATTTGTATTAACATCACCAATGCGCGTGTACCATCAATTACACACAAGTACTACGACGCGTGATGCAATCGAAACGCGTCGGTTTATTTTAAATCGATCTTATCTCTAACCTGATTTGCGATTCGCAACCATCGGGGAACATACTATAGGTTAAAATCGCGTGTGATGCAGTGATCCACATTAAAACATGTAAGCAATGCACTGAACGCACTAAGGATTGATAAATGCTGTTTGAAAGTCGTTAAAATGTATTATTTTGCGGCCAATAACGTGGAAATGGGTGAAAAATATATTCTTTCAGCCTGTATCAGAGTTCATAGGCCTGGTCAGGCTTTTCCCAATTCCCACATTTTATGATGGCAGGCCAATTCAGAATTCTATTTCGATCGTGACAACACTATCAAATCAATTTAGGAATCGAGTTTAAGTTCTTAACTTGGCGACCGTTTGGCGCAGTGGTCCAAACTTAGGCCGCTCGGAACACTGCATCGGGTGGCTGCGGGTACGATTCCCGGCAGAGGCAAATTTCGGACACGGCCTTCCGCAATTCCGTACCGCTTCGCTACTCGCTCTTTTATTGGCACTGCTTCGGTATACCTTAGCCACTTCTCAAGAACCGGTCGCTAATGTACTTAATTAAACATTCAGACCACGTGATATTCTAATGGGTCTGAATAATAATTCCACCAACGAATACGGCTTAAGCGGTCTGACGTCTGGATTAAAAAATAAAAAAGGTAGAACCATGTTTGTTATAAATTGTCAGTTATTGGGTCATGACTCCGGATACCAACATTTTGGAGTATTTTGGTTGTACCGACGACTGTTCACTGGTGTTATTATGTTCTTTGAAATACGCGATAATTCTTCACAAATTCAGTCCTTGGTTTATTTATATTACTTCTTTCTTCCAACAAAATATTTTTTTTAGAACACCGACACTTACCAGATCTAGGCCTATGTAGAAACTTTCTGCAAGAAACTTTCTAGGTTTAACATAATAATCGCTGTTTAATTGAACGCGATTAAAACTCAAGAGCTGATTAATTTACACGTGCCACAGAAAAAATATTCTTAAACAACAACAACGTCACAAACAGCTGAGTGGGAAAAAATAGATTAGCATTTCAGTATTCAGCCGCAAATCTACCCCAAAATATACCCAGAGGTGACAAACAAACAATTTTACAAGGCTATTGACCCGACATTTTGCAAAGTCAAATACTTGTCGCGAGTTTATACGCTAACGTGCCAAAATAAACTGTGACAAACGTACACATTCGTGACATTGTGCCATTAAGTATCAATTACCGTTTACGTGTTTAATTCGCAGGTTGCGGTTACCAGTTACATAATATTACTTCCTACTGTGCCGAGTTACATAACGTTTATTGTTAGGGTTGCTAGATATCTGTGGCACTGCCGACAATTGAACGATCATGACTATCTTTATCATCCGACCAAAGAGCGATTAAGTTTCTACAGACGATAATCGTCTGTGCAATTAGTAGTACCTACTGGGGGTCTAATAGCGACACTATGCATCATTGCAGCAACTCTACAAAAGCAATTTATTTTTCCGACCTTCCAGCTGAATCCGCTAAATTCCCGATAAACGGTCACAAATGGCGTAAAATGTGTGACTAAAATTTAGCGGAATTGCTAAGGATTCTACTAGAAAATCAGAAAAATTATTTGCATTGGCAATGTTGCATGGCGTCGCTATTAGCCACTCTGACTGAAATGCAACCGGAGCATTGGTTTGAATGGGAATCTTTTACTGGGTCGTTCTAGAACGTCCCAGGTTTCACCAGTTCCACATTACTCTTATTTATTTATTACCTAGGAAGGCACACAGACAGACGGTTCACCGTTGTCCAGGACATTCAGTACCGACCTTTTAGGAACTTGTCGACATGCCCTTTAAATAACCCCATGTTATCGACACAAATAAATAAAATTGAAGTGTCTGTTTGTAATGTAAAAAAAACTACTTTTTACTAAATGCATATGAAAGAATATACGGTTTTAAAAAATAAAAAAGTCGTCGTTCTATCTGGATGTTTGATCCGGCTAATCTCCGAAACGTCTGGACCGAGTTTGACGGGACTTCCCTGGCAGATAGCTGATGTTATACGGAGAAGCTTAGGCTTTTATTTTAGAAAAGGAATTCGGGTTCCGCGCAAAATAATTAAAGCCATTAAATTCCACTCGGACGTCGCAGGTAATCTTTTTCTAAAATTTACGCGTACTAAGTCGCAGGCACAGCTAGCTTTTATTACGAATGTTTCGATCAACGAGTCGACAACCCCATAACGTAAAGTTACGGACACGTACGTGATTCTAACTACCTTTGTAACGTCGACCTACCGTCACCTCGCGTATTGCATTATTTGTGAACTTGAAAGAGGGATCGACTTTAAATCATATTACGAAGCATGCTAAAGGCTTCAACCTCGATAGGGGTCGATACAAAACAAAGGCTTAACCTCTATGCTATGTCCGGTTAGGGGACTATTAATAGACTAGCTTGACTAGAAATAAATTTATGCAACTTACGCTGGCCAATGCATAGAAAAGGTGTTAAATACATTAAAATTTAATGACAATGGCTCGTCGTTTTAGGTTTTGAATAATGGATTAAAATTTTTGTCTGCCTGTCTGTTCGTTCCGGCTAATCTCCGAAACGGCTGGACTTTCACTGACAGATAGATGATGTTATAAGGTATAACTACTTTTATTTTAACAAACATTAACATTTTTTTTAAATCCACGCTTTCGAAGTCCCGGGCTCAGCTAGTAAATACATATAATTTACGGCCCCAAAGTAAATAACGTCCTTCCCATAAGTACCAAACATAAGATTGAGTACGTGCCAGAAAAAACGAAATAATCCTGAAATTGGGATGTTTGGAGACATTTGTAGGCCACCGTGATGGATAACACTAACTTGTCTGGAAAGGAGAGTAGTGCTCAACGGCTGGGATAAATAAACAATATACCATTAAACTGGTTTACTGGTATATTTATTTAGTTTATTACCCACCGACAACTACCCACTACCCCACTGACATAGCGGTCATTAAAATGCAACTATTTCCCGAAACATTATCAGCTGCGCATACTCGTTAGGTTAACTCTGGCAATAAATCTAGATCTAGGTTTATAGTGGTCTCGTTTTAATTAAACCGTTTTATTGAAACTTGACACGTTTTATATACAACTAGCTTCTGCCCGCGACTTCGTCCGCGTTTAAAATCCCTCAGGAACCTGAGGGCCTACTCTGTTTCAAACGAAAACGAAATTTCGGACGAAATTCGCGTATTTCCTACTACGTTTCTCATTGATTCCGACATTTCTTACGAACGAAAATTGTTTGACGTCTTCGTCGTCGTCGAATCTAAATGTAAAACAATTTTCGTTCGTAAGAAATGTCGGAATCAATGAGAAACGTAGTAGGAAATACGCGAATTTCGTCCGAAATTTAGTTTTCGGTTGAAACAGAGTAGGCCCTCTGACATTTTTCCGGTGTAAAAAGTAGCCTATGTTCTGCTCCAAGGCCCTGCCTATCTCCGTACCAAAATTCATCAAAATTGGTTTAGTGGTTTAGTCGTGAAAGCGTAATAGACAGAAAAAGTTACTCTTGCATTTATAATATTAGTTTAGATAGTATAGGTAACGTAAAGTACGTTTACGTTAAGTAAATTACTTCATAGTATAAATACAAGTGGTAGGGAAGTAGTTATGCTCACTCATTTTTGATGTTACCCATAAATATAAAATTAGTTGACCTAAATTAGATATGCTTTTGTTTTTATACTGAGTTTATGATACCAACCTTTCAATTATGTTTTTTTCCTCAATTGCATTGTAAACAATAGTATAAATACACGGATGAAATTATATTTCAGCGAATCGCACAATACCCATTTCCTTCCTTTAAAAAAAGTAATCTGAATGACGGGCCCGTTGGCGTGGTTGGTTTCCGCATTTCACGCTGCAGGTCGTAGGTTCGATTCCTACCATACATGCATTTGTGTGCACGAACATGGGTGTATGTCCCGAGTCTGGGTGTAATTATGTATGTTAAGTACCTGTGTATTTACAAACAAAAAGTAGTATATGTAGTCATATCAGTTATCTGGTTTCCATAGTACAAGCTGTGCTTAGTTTGGGATCAGGTAGCCGTGTGCAAAGAATGTCTTAGGATTTATATTTATTTATTTAAAATATGCGTAACAAGTGCCTAAGTACCTATCATTTAAAATACGTCCGTTTATATTGAGATTAAAGTTATTCTTGGCCAACTCTTAAAATATTTTTTTCGGAACTTTCTGGAACAAAAATCGGTACTCCTTATAATAACTGTTTAATCTCTGATAGACTAAACGTTAGTCGAAGTTAAAAATCGGGACATATTACTGTCTCGCCAGCTCTTTAGCCGGAACACAGGACACGGGTTTTAAATCGGGACACCTGATGTAATCGAAACAGTAAAGTTGGCCACCCCAGGTGTGGTAGTACCGGTAAAAAAAACACGGCTAACTTTCTTCTTATACCAACAGTCCATATGCGTGACTTTTCACACCTCACCCAAGCCCAAATTCCTTTATTAGCACGCACAGCTTAATAATTTAATTAGTGTCACTGTGCTGCCTGTATAGCTTGAAACTCGGTCAAGGCGATAGGCTCGCGTGCTTTTCATCTTCCTCAAACATTTAATTTTAATGACTCTTCAACAGGGACAAATAATCCCTGTAAATTAAAAAAAAATCCAACCATTATCCTTGTTTGGTAGGAAAGTTTGTTCGTAATGCCTCCGCCAAGTCTCTGGTAAGGTTTTGTTACTTTGAAGAACTGAATACACTTTATGGAATAAGTAGGCTAAAATATGTTTCAGTAGATACTCAATATAATAAGTGAGAGAACATCAAGGACACCAACATCGTGAGGAAATGTCTTAGAAAATCTAACAATATTTCGAAAGACAGGCGAAAGACTTGGACAGGGTAATGGATTAATCCCCCTCGCATTGTGGGGAGGCCCGGCCCGAGCCCAGGAGAGGGACGTTGAAAGGGCTTTTTGAAATTATTTTATAATAGGTAGTAATTGTTGGGCGATTTCTATGGATGGATAGGTTATTTTTTTACATTTTGCTTTGCATATTCTTGTCAAATTTGCTAAGGAACACCTACCAATTCAAATCCAAATCATAATTTAGAATCTTAAATTATTTTCCTTTTTAATTAACCTTTGTTTAACACGAATGCTTGAATATGTTGTATTTGTAATGACCTTGGAATTAATTATTATGCAAGAAAACAACGTGTTTGTTATCAAAGAAAATAATTAAATACTGCACGAAACACGATCTACCGTAGGTACGTGAACTACTACGTGAAGTAGATTATTGCTATTAGGCTCGGCGCATACGGGCCGCCAACCACAGCCATCGGTGGCCAGCGACAAGCAGCTCACACGCTTTTCATGCATTTTGTAGAAACTAGCGGCACACGTTGGCCGGTGGCGGCCACTCGCTATGCAGTGTCCGCGACTGTGAACTGCTTGTCGCTGGCCACCTATGGCTGTGGTCAGCGGCCTGTTTGCGCCGATCCTAAGTCAATATTTTAATTAAGCTCTTAGTATTTTCGCACCTAAGCTTTGATATTCCTTATTCAATACCAAATGCCTAAAGGAATCAACGTTGCTTGCACGAACTAAATAATGTTGACAGAGTAAAATCATTAATTTGATGTGATATTTACTTCGAAAATAAAATATATTTGCAATAAAAAAGACGATTCGTATCCTCCGACTTCCTTTGATGCGAATGTTATCTGTATGTAATAAAGTAATTTAGTAATTCATATTTTTATGAAATGTTTTTTTGTGATAATATTAATAACGTTCAATAATGGAACCTACCTATTTATTAATCATATTATATGATAGCTTTTATCCTGTTATATTGATGTCTCACTCGTACATTACAACAAAGAGAGGAATGGCAATACAGTTACCCCCAAATTTATAAAAAGTTATGATCGACTTGCATTACAAATCACTTTTGTTCCTAGAAATGCTATGTAGGTAGTATATTGCATAAATTATCCATGAAAAAATCTACTGTCTATGGTAAACGCTATGTTCCTACCACCATGTAGGTTGTATTTAAGTTATCTCACTATTCAGAATTGTGTTACACACAGGTATTATTAAAGCACTTGATCGTTCCATTAATAGAACATTTCCTATACTGTCTGTATCGATTTCAGCAGAGCGCAGCATGCACCGCGTATAATAGGCCATCGGAACCGGTCTCGCTTTCGATTGGGTAAACGAACTTTCCTATGTTTAATTAAAAGTTTGTGGTGTCTCACAGTTTACTATTCTATTGAACTTAGTTTACTAACGATTTGTATTTTTTTTTTTCATGATATGTAATATCTTTCGAATTTGTTAAGTATCCCATATTTTTATCCATATTTTTATCCCATATTTTCGCAGCGTGATTATGAAATTGAAGTCACTGTTTGTTTCTTTGAAATGGTACTGATATTAAAACAAAACTTTCTTTTTGTCCGTCTGTTTATTCCGGCTAATCTCCAGAACGGCTGGACCGATTTTGACGGGTCTTTCACTGACAGGTAGCTGATGTTACAAGGAGTAACTTAGGCCATTGTTATTTTAGCAAATATTTACAAAATGCTTTGTTAAATTCCAGGCGTACGACGCGACGTCGCGGGCACAGCTAATGCATCATAAAACAGATAAAATATCACTATCCAAATATCTATCCGAAAAATAAAAACGAGAAAAGCACACATAAATAGAAATACGCTAACTCAATGAATATTGCATGAGTTTATTCACTGAATATTTTACGATTAAAGTGTGGTAGGGCGCGCCCGTGCGCTTACGAAAACCTCTTTACACAGGCTTGACCCAATACTAGCATTTTATGACCGTTAAAAATGTACGGGCGCCATATTTACTAGTACAGTCAGCAATGAAAGCACTTCACACAGCCAGATTTTCAACATTAACTATTCGCCAAATATCCCTAAATTATGTACGTTACTCAAGAGTAATCAAGATCTGACTTGATTTTGACAGCCCTATAAATGATAAATCACTATTAATAACACTATCCGACGATAGTTTGCTTAGGTCTTAAGTCAACAAATATGCAAATGCGCAGAGCCAAACAACCACAGATCGAGGTAACCAAAGATGCTAACACCGACCTCATTGACTCCTACTACGTATTCGTTTGCAAATCGCAATGCAAATTGTTTGTCAACTAACTGAGGTGCACGGGCGCGGGGTAATGAATGATAATTGGCCCGGACAAGGTCAAGACAAATCCTGACACAGACACAGATCAGTCGTTACTGGCAAAAAATTTGTAGGCGTGGATTATAATAATAATAATAATTAACCGTTTATTTCAGACAAGGTCCATAAAATTGTTAGTGATACATGAATTCTAAAACTAATCTATTTATTTATTTCTTATCTATTATTCAAAACAGCAAAGCTGAAGTGGGATTGGGCCGGCCATGTGGCACGAATGGACCCGCAAAGGTGGGTAAATCGCATTAACACCTGGACGCCAGAAGATGGTCGCCGACGTCGTGGCAGACCGAGGCGAAGATGGTGCGACGATATAAACACCTTTGCGGGTAAAACGTGGCCACAACAAGCCCAAGACAGGGATGCGTGGAGGAAAAAAGGGGAGGCCTTTGCCCAGCAGTGGGAACGAAATAGGCTATAAAAAAAAAGAACTATTATATTAGATCTATTTTACTAATGTGGTATCTGACTGAAAGCGTTTGCCCTACGCTAGGCGTCTACGGGTATGAGGTATATAAATTAACTAAATATCGCCAGACTTACACACCAACTGTATGGTTCCACACTAAGCAACGCTTGTACTGTCTACCATACAATTGACCGGGGGCATCGAGCAAAGTTTTGAACTTCGTTGACCGGGGGCGATCCCAGTGACACGCAGACCAGGGAAAATGACTTTTGGAAGCGAACTTGCAAGAGTCAGTTATCTGTTAGCTTCATTCAAAAAAATAAAATCCTTTTTATGAACCACTTTTTTTGCTGATTATACTAGAATTTGAACAGCCGTTGCCTTAACTATCGTTGTGTGTCGTATTAAACATTGCACCATTGCTAAGATAAACGGCCGCAGCGTGAGGTATCATCCCGAGAATTTTAAACATAGGTACTCATTTTGTTGTCTACAAATGCGACTAACCTAAATTTGGAACGACTAAATATATTGCTGTCTTCCTCGTGCATTACGATCGTGAAAAGGACGACAAGTCCGTTATATTTATAGAAACTTCCGTATCAGAATTTGCATGTAAACAACTCACTTGGACATTTGCATCGTGGATATCACCCACATTTTATGTTTCATGTTCCTACGCACATTCATAGTGTCTCAATCTGATATGATCTTTGTTTCCCAGCAGACAGAGTTCTTTATCACCTGGGTTTAAATCGCTGGTAGTATGCACATAGTAATAACACAATGTGTTTTTATGTCGAAACAATTTACCGTATTCTACTTCCTTGCGGCTTCAAGGATCTTCCTCGTCATTTCAATTAAGTATACTATGTTACACACCATAGCAGTTCATGGGAGCAAGTACTTTCCGCTTTAGAATTATGTTGATTGTTGTTTCCCCGCGGTAACAAATATTGAACATTATCTTTGCGCATGGAATGGCCAAGTAAAAAAATGCCTATAAGTTTTGCAAGCCAAGTAAAGTATGGAGTCTAATCTATTCTCTTATTTGTCACGCCTATATTATGTTCTGTGTACATGTATTATTACCCATATTTGCAAAGAAATAAATCTTCTTATCGTATGGTTAGTGACAACAACCACTGGTCTGGTGCGAGATGAAAACAACCGGGACCAAAGACATTACCAAGAAAGAGGGAGACATATAACCGTCCAAAATAGTATGTCCTACTACATGGAGTCTATGGACACAGTACGACTCGGACGCTTGCGGAGAAAAATATTGAAAATATGTCGGTATTGCCAATACGGCTCATTCTGTAATTAATGCCTCCTTATGTATTTCCCGGGACCGTTTTTCTACGTACCCTCCAAAGCATGGAGACACTCAGTTAAATGCCACTAAACTGGCTCAACTTATCGTTTGTCTATCAGTGATTGCAGCTGGCTAAAAGCGCCTCAAGAATAGTCCAGAAGTAGCCAAGAAATGAATGATTTATGCTTAGTTCTAAATTTCTAATGCAGTTTTTTTTGCATTTCTCCTCCCCGCTTGTTCATGTTAAAAGCAAGGCTTTGGGTACTAACCTCACTTCGATACAATGCGATGGGATTAAGGCCATAGTCTGTCACATTGGCACAGTTTAATTGATAACGACTGCTCACGAATTCGTATTTAAGTCTAGTTAAACGATAGCTAAGTACACCTCTTGAATTTAATTTGATACATTTTCGTACCAGCATGACTCACCGTGTTTTGTTCAAAGCCAAATTATGCTAATCAGTTGTTAATCGATGTTAATCATTGCGGACGGGTGTTGGGGTGTTGCTAGCTTTACATAGAAATAACTACTGCGCATGTATTTAAACTGACAGCTTTAGCTATGTTCCCTTTTCAAAAAGATTTGACATATCTGAAGGTACTGCCTCCACCACATTATTTTTGAGACCCTAATGAGAACGGTTATGATAAATTTTACTAGGTGTAGGTAGTAAATAACACAATCAGACATTCGCACCCATAATTTATTCTAAGATTCAATATAAATTCATAACCTTTTTATCAGAGTTGAGGTGAAGTAAGGTCAAACAAACAACTTTTCAATTATAGGTCCTTGTGTGTAATGATAAGGATTCCTTTCTTAGGTGCTCAAGATATATGCACTAGCTACTTTTGATAATACCTACCTACATAATTATTATGACTTGCAACAATGTAACTTATAGATATTACATCCATCATTTCAATATTTGTAGATACTAGGTATATCTGTTTTAAACTTTATGTACCTACTCAGACAAAACAATTAATTTCGATAAAAAATATTGAGAAACAAGAAAAATGGATGGTTGCAATGTTTATTTACCCTATTTCTATAAACAGGAAAGGAAGAAACCAGTTTGAACCAGGTATTGTATGTAATAATGGAAAACTACTAACTTTGCGGTTAGTTTAGCATTTATTTTTACTTACTATGCACATATTTAACCGTACTTACCTATTTACATTGTTTATTAGACACGTAGGTAATTTATTACCTACTGCTGAATCACACAGGTAAATAACATTTTCAGTGTACATTTTTTTAAACCTTCAATAATTACGCCTGATCCTACTTCTCAAGGAGGTGCTTAATTCTTTCCCAATAAAATTAGGCTAGATTACAACAGGCAACCTCTCGACAGGCGACTCTTGTGATCAATGAATGACCTTAGTACATACTAACCCAGGATAAGGAACTGTGTACACAGAGAGCGGAGGCCCAGCAGTGGAATGTTTAAAAGGCTTTAAAAAATATAAACAAAAACGATTTAGTACTCACAGCCATAGATTAATTTTAGTTTCCGCGGCGCTCCAACTAGATGGAGCATGCGCACTAATAAAATGCGGCAACTGATAATGCTCAAATTTTTGAGTAGTTCAGTACATCTGACAGCAACCATTGTATGAAACTGACAGGCCGCGTCGCTAATAAGTTGCCTCATTTCTGGAAATGATTTTTCTTAGTAGGGCGGAATCTAGTAAATCTATGCTCACAGCATACAAAATAAAAAAAAATTGAAAGCACTTTAAATAGTGAACACCGCTATACATACAATTATTTTAGAAGGGACAGATAAGATGGTTGTTTATATTATTCAGATAAGAAAGAAAAATCTTTGACGCCTAATATTACAAGTATCGATTTCGAAGTTCATTGAACGCAAGGTGACTTGACTAAACAAGAATATAATGACAAACATATTTAAACTTTTGAGTGGTTGATATATTTGCATCTCTATGTAGTAAGAGGTTCGATCTCGTGGGATATCTATCATTCAATGAACGGTTACAATGTATCGCCGATCTACTTTTTATATCAAACATTGACCTTTCGACATGCTGCCAAAGTCTGTCAAATTCAATACGAATTCGTTGGCGACGGCGGCTGGCGACGCGCTTGACGTCCCGGTGAGATAGAGCCCTAACAACCAAGAATACATTGCTCTTTTCCTCTGAGTGTGGCTAACATACTACTTTGTGCCGAGTTGTGCCTCAATTAAAAAAAATGTCATCGGTGTCATTACAAATAACAATGACTTTGAACTCGTCGTGTCTAGTCAAATATTTCGAGGTAAATTAGA
The DNA here is from genome assembly GCA_947859195.1 of Drymonia ruficornis. NCBI lineage: Eukaryota > Metazoa > Arthropoda > Insecta > Lepidoptera > Notodontidae > Drymonia > Drymonia ruficornis. Next base: position 4,280,106 of record OX401925.1, on the reverse strand, counting down.
TTTGACAAGCGTGCGAATCGAATTTAACTTTTTTGTAATTACCACATATAGCTCTACAATTTCGAATGTGATGTTATTTCCCAAAGGTGATCGATATATTGGATTACCATTGAACCCGAAATGTCAATCTCATCTGCCCTCCCATCCCACAGAGAGCCTATCGACATTATTAGCCCTGACAACGTGTCCAAAGGACTTTGCTCTCATAAACAAGCCCTTGTATCAAGTAACTCTGATTGTAGCGTTTTGCAAAGGGATATTATTACGTGTTTACACAATGGCAGGGCAGAGGGAAATGAAAGCGGATGGGATATGGCAAAACAATAGAGCGTTGGGTTACAGTCAGTAACCTTACTCAATTGTAAGAGGAAATTACTGGATTTTGTTTTAAAGAAACCTAATAGACGGATTAACACCGTGGATCATTTAAGAACTGAATTTTCGCGTCGATGGGCTTATTAGCAGTTTAATCTGGCATCGCGCAACGTACAACCAATCCATTGTTTCGGCTGTACATTGCGCGGTGAGTCATTAATATTATTACCTTATTTTGGTGATCCTGAATGTTCTAAATCCACACCAAATGTATGGTCCCAAACTCCATGGAGAAGTGGCTAAGGTGTGTGAAGCGTGCGAATAAGTCGATCCTAATTTAGAAACTTTTCAGGCTATACATCTACCACCTTTACGAGAGACACCGAAGGATAACCCTCGGCAGTTCCCGAAGCAAAACTAAATTAACTAGATTGCTTCGAAACAATTTTTAAATATAATTTATAACGGATATTCACACCATGTTTGCTGAATCACAAAGAAAGAAAAGAAAGAAAGAAAGAAAGAAAAAACATTTATTCGACACAACACGCAAGACATAGAAGAACATAAACGAATAAAACACAAACAAAAATAAAAAGAAGTCAATGCGAACTGTGCCGAAAAGGAATCTGGCTCAGCATGTGCTTGAGGGGACCGCGACCCCCCCAGCGCTGATAAACACCACAATAAATACACGCCACAATGCCTACTGGATTACAGTTACATATTCCATATATCCTCATTCGATTCCGTAGTTTTGCTGTGTACCGTACCAATTTACAGCTTCCTAATATAAACTAAAGTCTTGATACCGGATGAGAGGCTTGTCATTGATGAGATGCATGTGATAAATCTTATTCGGACATGCTAAATGACCAAAGGGTACAAGAGTCTTGCAAAGTCAAAACTGAACTGAGAGAGTGAGGTTGGCTTTGTTTAGGACCGAAAGAAGTCAAATGGATGATTTTGCGGTGAGGTAAGGGTTCTTCGTCATATAATCCCTCAATAATCTTGCCTCTGACGGGAATCGACCCCACAACCACCCGATACAGAGAGCCGAGTGGCCTATCGCCTACCGAACCATTGCGCCAAGTGGTCGTCATGTGTACACACAATATATCATGTACCTATAGTTACAATAACTAACACAATGGGACGATTATCTAACACTCAGGCTGAACCTTGGGCACGTTAATATTCATTGACAGCCGTAAAGGCGTTAAACCTTCATGACGCATACGTCGACTCATACAGATAATATGAAACAAAGTAGTCAATACTAAAATAATATAAGTAACTCCACAAAATATAACAGCTCCTTATGGGTTCGTTTTTTATGTTACTATGGTGGCAAACAAGCGTACAACACGCCTACCGCAGCCTATAGATGCTTGCAATACCAAAGGCATCGGTCGCAAGTTGCCGACCTGAAGGGTGGTTGGGCTTCCGGCTCTCTCACATATCGAACGAAACAGCCCGGTCAAGCCAGCCCAGCCCAGCCAGCAGTATATGAGCTGCAGTCAATTGGCTACAGCTTGGTTCTACCACCAATAAAGATAGTTTTAAACACCTTTGCGGGTAAGACGTGGCCACAAGCCCAAGAAAAGAACGTGGGCAGACTAAGAGGGGAGGCCTTTACCTGGGAAACTACATAGGCTATATGCTATATCCAATAAAATTTATTAAAGCCTTGATACTAAGTAAAGGGTTTCGCAAAGATAATGCATTCGCTACGCTACTAGTTATAGACACGGTACCTATTGAATTGCCGGCAACAAAGTTGCTAATAAATACAGCCTATTTCAACTGCTATAGATATATTACGGACTGTTGATACACCCAACGATAAAGCACTTATAACCGATAACATATAAATAAAGCGAAGGGCAACATCGTTAAATTGCGACCAGCCAATCACCTTTTACTGAAACTTCGCACCATATAGTCTCTGTAACAAAACAAAATATTTAAAATAATTGACACCACAAAAAGTATGGTATTAGGTACTTCATAATGAATATCTAATAACTTAAATATATAGATATATGAGACCTTTAAACCCACATCATCATTTCAGCCAAAAGACGTCCACTGTTGGACATAGGCCTCCCCCAAGGTTTTCTACAACGACCGGTCCTGTGCCTCTTGCATCCAGCGGTTTCCCGCGACCTTCACCAGTAGCCCGATTCACGTATCCAAAACCGTAACGATATCGCTGATATATCGTTACGGTTTTGGTTAAGTGAATCGGGCGGGCCACTGGTCGTTGGTCCACCTTACGTAAACCCTAGTTATAATTAGTGTCCGACCGAAGATTCGGTTTCGGTTTCGGCTAGTTTCGGCTCAAAAATCTAGTTTCGGCATCAGTTTCGGTTTCGGCAGAAAACCCACCGAACCTTTCGGCCGCGCCGAAACTCTGCGTTCGTGAATTATCGCGCGTCACTCGGTTGATTTCGGGAGAGTTCGTGTCTCGCGTTGCATCCACCATCGCGCATCGTCAGATCGCCGGCCGGTCCGGCGTGATTGTTTTGTGAGTTTAGTGTTATTTCTCGCTTTATTCGCCTTTATTAAGCATTGAAGTTCTTTCCGTTGAGTTATTCACTCGGTTTTATGAAAGATGAGAATGAGAATTAAGTATGAAAAGAAAGAGGTTATACTTATTATATTATATTTGATTCACACATTTATCATTTATTTATTACTTATGTTACGGCACATTTGTTTTAGGTTATTGTTGTTGGATGAGGTTTTAAATTACCCAAACAACTACCAGCTATGATTTAGCTGTGTGTGACCTTCAGATACATATTTTTTTATTGGTAAAATAATTTCCTGTTAGAGCAGTGGTAGCCAATCGGTTAAGCATGCGTCTTGCGGGCCTAAGGTCCTGGGTTCAAACCCTGGCTCACACCTCTGGATTTTTTGAAATCTATGTGTGAGTCATAACTTTAATATGATTATCACTTGCTTGCGGTGAAGGAAAACATCGTGAGGAAACCTGCATGTCTTAGACATGTGAAATCCACCAACCCGCACTGGGCCAGCGTGGTGGATTATGGCCCGAATCCCCCTCGCATTGAGGGGAGGCCCGTGCCCTGCAATGGGACGTTAAAAGGGCTAAATTATTTAAAAAAAAAAAACCTGTTGTCCGTATTTTTTTTTTTGGCAATCGATCTGAACGTGACATATCTATCTACTTAAGTAGAAAATGAAAACGGGGATTTAATATATTACAATTACGATTGCCACCCTAAATTATAAAAAAATATGAAAATCCCACAAAAACCCTAAATTACCAAATGCAATTAAAATTTAAATTGATCTCAATTAATGTTAAATTTAGTCTTAAACATGTTGTGATTATAAACGCAATCGAAATACTCAATTAATGTGGTCCTTTTTTATAATGTAAGTGTTGATTATTGAAAAAAAATTGTTTTAAGAAGTGTTAACATGATTGTTATTTTGTGTTTATTTTAATCAGAGCAGTAATATTAAAAGAAATATTATTAATAATTATGTTTTTATATACTACAATTATTGTTTTTTATTTAATTTAACACATTCTAACATTTCTAACTGTCAATATGAGGGTATATAATAAGCCAAATTTCAGTAAAAAAATGGTTTTTATCTTGTCTGAAAAAGGTTCGGTTTCGGTTTCGGTTTCGGCCGAACCTAAAACAGATACCGAAGATTCGGTTTCGGTTTCGGTTTCGGCAGAAAATCCTGTTTCGGTCGGACACTAGTTATAATTGTCTAAACTCTGAAAATTTAAAGTGCTACTAATTAGGAAACTAAACATACCGATACATTACGAAGCCGCTGGCGAAACGTCTTGATTAGAATGAAACCTTGTTCCTTTTACTTGCATTGAGTCGGGTTAACCAGTATTTAATTAAAACAGCAGTTAAGAATGGAGCATCTTTATACCGGGTAAACTAACCATAATAAACGAACCGAGTCCCTTTATTAGCTATTCTTTCATTGTTTTTAATTAACAACGTCTACCCTTAAGGGATTTGGCTTTTCTTACATCATAATTAGACAGAATTATTAATTACTGCCCTGATTAAAATGTATCGGAAATGCCTGGAGTATTTTGGACCTCTCAAGCCGTAGACGTGAAGTGGATGATTTTATTTCGACTCGAATCTCCGGTGTCTTTGTCGGACACCATTGTCAATCCTGGCTTACGGGAATAACAGTGGTGGATATGCCGAGGGCCCGTGGGGCTACTCCGAAATACGAAACGAAATGCTTTGGCTGAGGGATGGTTCGTTTTTCTACACTCCCGAAAGTGTTTCGGATTTGAAATTCGGATTCGATAGTCGTGTTTTGACGTTTCTTCTTTCGTGGACCCTCCTTTTGCACACCGCTGTGACAGCGGGAAAAGGCCTAAGCCAACGTTTGGTCTAACCTTTACGTATCAGCCAACTTCCAGCTCCAATAGGAAGTCCTTGCCATGTACACAACTTGTGACTTGTACCTACAGTCAATGGTAACACTCACCTTCAACACAGTCTGATGACGCGTGTTTGAAAGGAGTTCAGTAGCCGAACCGAATTGGTTCCTATTTTCTTTAAAGTCATTGTTAAGTTTACATTGAGCATAAGTAGATGCAAAGAGGTTACCTTAAACTGTAATTTACCTACCGCGTAAATAGCAGATAATGTGATGACTGTACCTATTATAATTAAGTGTTATTTGTATTGTAACCACAAATTTTTGACTATGCGAAAATAGGTAGGTATTTAAGTTTTTTTTTTTATAAATATCTAGTTACTGATAGATTTTAAGATGAAGAGTTTCGTCTTATCGTATGGTCAGTGGCCAACCTGGTATGTTTTTACGTGCCTTATGAAGTACGGAAACGCTCAGTATGAAATACCACTGCTTAACTGCTTAACATCAGGCGGGCCGTACGCTTTTTTGCCACCGCAGTCCCATAAAAAAAAAAAAAAAAAAAACCACTGAATGGCCACCCATCTCTGACTGACGTGGCCAAGCATTGCTTAGCCTCCAATAGTTTACTGATCAGTTATTGCATCTGGCTCTGAGTCCCTACGATAAAGAGATTTTATTATGTTTTGGGAAACTTCACACAAATAAAAAACACACAATATACGTCAGTGCCATTTATAATCCCCAATTGATGATTTGCTTATATTTTCGCTAATTAGGTACTTATATTTCTTAAATTCACACACTATAAACATAAAAATACGATAAAGTCTAATTTATGTAAGTTCTTAGTAACTTAACATCTTTGAATAAACAGGACGAATACGTAGGTATTACTTTTGTTCGCACGAACTAATTACTGCATTCTTAAACAAAAGGGCTTCTTGGTCTTTCTAATTAATAACTAATTATTCTGATTGACAAAGCAATGGCGTGACGATAATTTGTTTTCATTACGACATCCATGTCTGGGGACACGTAGGTAAGTAATTATTGGTTATGCAATGCCTAATCATCTCATGATTAGCCGTTTCATAGATGTGCACGTCGCAACTGTATCTTGAGCAACTCCTACTCAATCGTATACCTACTCAGTTACCGCTGTTGAGTAAAGGTCAACGCTCATCTATCGACTCCGCACCCAACCAACACCGCCTCGTCGCTCGGCGTCCACTCGTCGACAGGTGGTCCGCGGGCGGACGCTGCGATGTTACCATAAACGTGACGTGATCGACCAGTGGACCTCGCGTGGTCAACGAGTAAACGCCGCGTGGTCCACTAATTTCCTGTTCGTGGACGCCGACCGACGAGGCGGTGCTAGTCAGGTACCGAAACGTTAGATGAGCGTTGACCTTAAACCGACAACATATAGTAATATATACTCACGCCTGCATCACACGGGGGTAGGCCGAGACTAATTATTGCTACATGCTTCGATTTTGACACACCTCTTTTGCTTCATCCTCATTCATACATCTTCATGCATTGCCGTCAGTTGAAGGTTTTACGGACTTGACCTTTCTGGAAAAGACCATTAATTTGGACGGTTAAATTAATTATTTAAACCGAAAAGTTTACACTACACACTTTATTGGTGGTAGGGCCAAGCTGTAGCCAATTGACTGCAGCTCATATAATATGGCCTATCGACCGGGGTAGTACCACCCTCTCACAGAAGATCGGAAGCAAATAAACTTTCGAGTAAAAGTGTATGTTTGTTTTTCGAGCAAACTGTATTAGTTTTCGTGTAAAGTTCCCTTACTAAGCCATTCTCTGTACAAAGCGGACAATACTCAGACTGTAAAGTATACAGTTTGCGTACCTACGAGAAAAAATACATTACGGGCACATTAGGTATCGCCCTCCCATGAAGTATCTTTCTCAAGTTACATAGGTACTTACTGACGAACATAATTATTTTCTCTAATTAAATTCTATATGGTCCTGAACAATTAGGTATGGTTTTATTCAGCAATAAAAACAGTTTTAAAAGCAACTTGAGTTTGCATATTGTTTTAACAATACCATGTTTTATTTAAACGTTTAGTTAGATCGTTGATCTGTATATGGTTAACTAATTAGGTTTTAATAATTGTCTGAGTTCTTAGCTGAAATATAAAAGTGAAACGTCGTCTATTTGTCCTTTCACGCCTCAACGGTTGAAGCGATTTCCAATTTTCGTACATGACTTTCAGTAACAAATTGTAACTTTCAATCAGTCACAGTTACAACAGTCTCATGTTTCAAAGGATGTCTGCTCCTTTTTTATTATGTTACTAAGGTGGCAAACAAACGCACGGCCTGCAGTCGCTTAGCCATTGTGGTGCCACTGTGACATTTTGCTATAGTGATCGACCCTTTGATTGGCCGACCAAGAGGCCGATCAGCCTATCGGCCGACTGATCAGAGGGTCTATCACTATAGCAGCTCAATGGCAATGGCTAAGCGACTAAGGGCCCTGATATTAAGCAGTTACCGTAGTCTATAGATGCTTGGAAGGCATCCCTTGCACGTTGCCGACCAGAGGGGAATGGGACAGAGGAAGGAGGAGAGGAGTTGGGCTTCCTGCTCCCTCATTTATCGTACGAAATGCAACTGCAATAGCTACTTTACGCGGAATTTATGTGAGAGGGCCTAATCGAATAGGTTTAATATGACTGTAATCGTAAAACAGTTGCATAATAGTGTTTGTTTATTCATGTAAACAATTGTTTGTTATGTTATGTTGCGGTCGGACACACGCCGATAATGACTTATGTATGTTGCAATATCCATTTACAATTGCTAACTGGTCGTGGGTAAATACACTGTGTATTGTTTTATGTTAGTTTTTTACACTGGGACAGTTCATCCTTTGTGTCCTTGCTTCTTATCGTATGGTTTATGGCCAACCTGGTATCAGAGTTGTTCAAGCCGCCCGAAGGCCTCTGACAAGGCTGAACGACTGCTGCCTGGATGATATAAACCGGGACCGACTTTTCTGGAAAATTCTGGCAAGTCTCGGATAGTCCCCCAGTTAGTCTCAGAAAACAGAAGAACATCGCTTCATACAGCCACATAGAAATAATCGTCAGCCAAATCAAGTTGACTAGAAGTCAATTCCAATACAAATTTCATAAAGCTAAACCGCTATAGAGATTTTAACCAGTTTCCAAAGGTTTTACAGAGCATTTATAGGAACAAAATTGATTTGTAATGCCAGTGCAAGTCGATCATCACTATAAATTTGGGGGTAAGAAAGTTTATTTCTAAAACTTCGACAAATAATTGTATTCAGTAACTTGACAGTTCAAAGAGAAATAATGTTACCATACTAAAACTAATAGTGTTGCAGTAGTGAACGATTTTGCGTAAAGAACGAATGATAAAAATGGTTTAATTAAATAAAATTTCGAAAATTCGTATGTAAGACGTGCAGTAAAAGAATAATTAATAGGTATTAATAAAAGTGATTTGCTTTTATTATTTTCTTCAAATAGAAACGAATTAAAAATAAATATCGTGTAATTAATTATTAAATTACCTTACTACTGAGAAGCAATACTTATATAACAAATTAATAGTGTACCTATAATTGTTTTTAGACAAATTATTAAATTTAAAATAGTAAGTTGCATGTAAGTACATTATTTAAGTTCATTCAATTTCGTTCATTCTTACACCACATCGCTATTTTTTTTTTTTGTTAAAAACGGGTATCCCTCCAACTGTCAAGTTACTGAATCGAATTAAAAGTCGAAATATACAATCTGAAATTGAGTTGGTTTACGATTCCGAACATGAAAATTTTGTAGCAATTTAAATTGAGATTTGAGCAACCCGTGTTCCAGAGCCGATCAAGTTCAGCGTTAATGATATCAAAAGTATCAAGCGCCGTCTCGAGTATCAGACTTGATTTAGTATTGATCGAGTTTTTCAATTTGAACGGTTTATTATAAGGGTCGTTCTTTTAAGTGGACGAGCAGTGCCCGCCCGCCTGTTAATACTACTTCGATTAATACATTCGCTTGGCCAATCCTGACATTATTATTAGCTAGTGATGTGACAATGGTGCTGATTCATTTGTTACACGAACTTTACTCTGTTTTTTAATTACGTGGACTACAGTGACAGCTATAAATGTCAATTTATATTTTAATTGCATATATTATTATGAGTGATCTTGTTTTTGTTATTCTTTAGTAAATAAAATTGTATTAATTTGAACCAGAACCATAAAAAGAACTTTATGTATGACGAACAGATCAAATTAAATTTACGTTTGACATAAATATCTGTCATTTTAGTCCGCACAATTAAAAATCAAAGTATAACTGCATTGCCACGGTAATAATATCTCCTTTTCATGGTCTCAATGTCTGAGCAAGTCGGAGATTTTGTTTGATGTGTCAAATTTCGTTTTGTACCTAGCACGTACCTAGTCATTTGACGAGAATTGCCATCATTAGGTATAAAAGGTGAACTCCTTCAGTTCATAAAAAGTTCACCCTGTTATAAGTACCTTACGGTTAACTTTTTATGAACTAAAGAAGTTCACCTTTACTGTAGTAAGTAAGTACTTATCACCTTTCAAAACATCTGTGATGAACTAACAACCCCAAAACGTCCTAAATAAGTGCCTAGTATGTTTGTAGAATGGAAACAGTTGAAAACATTGCTGAGTACCTATTGCAATTTATTTGAAATTATTTAATGTAATAAAATAATAAGTTAATTGATAACAAACCGATAACCACCCACCGAGCCCTCATGACCACGCCCGGGTCGCGAACCCTGACCTCCGTGTAAACAATACGACCAGGGGCCGACGAGGCCAATGTAATCAATATTTTTTTATGGCACAAATAATTAAATGTCGCAAACGTTAGTGTAGTATTAATTACAGGTGTTTTTTTAATAAAGATGAACATGGCTACCATTCGGTACCTTCTTTTTAATTAAGTAACTCAAAACCGGCCAAGTGCGTGTCGGACTCGCACATACAGGGTTCCGTACCACCATAGAATAATAACGTCAAAAATATCAAGTTTCTTGTATGGGGATCCTCTTTGTTTTTAATTTAATTTTTAGTATTTGTTGTTGTAGCGGCAACAGAAATACACATTCTATGGAAATTTAAACTCTCTATTACGGTTCGTGAGATACAGCCCGCTGACAGACGGACGGACAGAAAGACAGCGTACGCTTAGTAATAGGGTCCCGTTGGCACCCTTTGGGTACGGAACTCTAAAAAGTAGGAGGTTCTCAATTCTTACGGCGCGGGCATATTGATCGTAAATAAAAAGTTTCAAAAATATTTGAAAATAGTTAACACTTGTCATATACCATTCGTTAGTCAAATGCTTCATTTGGAATAGTACACCCAACGAGCATAATAAATATACTCATTAAGCTATGGTATATCTTGATATTTTTTTAAGTGTAAACATTATTTCCAATTAAATATATTTACTCAATATAAAAATACGTCATTTGCGCGCGTATTTACTAACTTCAAATTGTTTATTAATCATTTAATTCTCCAGAGAGACATGAGAAAAAAAATACTTAGTAGCTCAAAGAGATTTAATTTCATTTTTAGATGGAGAAAAATAGTAGGTAATACCCCCACTAAAGTGAAGACACGTAAAAGGTTTCCAAAAAGGCAAATATCTTTAGAAAGGCGTAATCTATTAACACTTCACGTTCAGTGAATCTATTTTTGTCTTATAATAACTAGTATTTTTGAGGGTAGCTTGCAGTGTAGCTGTATTCTGAGCCTCAGAGTGTTTAGTTCAGTTGTTTTTCAACTCACTCGAATGTTCGCAACAACTGAGTGCCCGATTGTTTTATGTTTTTATTACCTCTTCTTTTATTTGTTTTCTTACATCTTTTGTAGATTTCGTTTCGAATGGAATGACAAGTGAATTAAAAAAAATAGTGTTCTATTTTTTTTGCTCGGCAACGGCATTTTAGAGTTATTTAGCCAGGAAGTGACTTACCAATCCGTTATTCGGAAATAAATTAAAAATATAATTTGCAATGTTAAAAATTCGCTCTTTTGTATTCCGACAGTCATCCTTGACTCGTCGACTGACACACAAATGAATTCTCATTCCGAACGCGTTGCGATAGCAACAAATTACGATTTTTGTTATACGGAACTTCTCTTCGAGTCTAATACAAAAAATTGTCAATTAAGACTGCTTCGCTCCATTTCTCGGGGTGATTGGCTGTCGCAAAAAGCGTCGGCTAGGAAGTGATCCATCGTTCTGTGTGACTGATGGTAGAAATGATGGGAATTCATCACTAGCCGGTGGTCAGTGACGACATCTGTGTTGACGCCAGTCAAGGCCGATGCTGATGAGTTGATTGGCTTGATACAACCCTACTGTGTATTCCTTCCTTAACCCGTTTATTTTATTCCAAGTTTCGTTTTGGTATATCCATAGGCTTTGTTAATAACAGACTTAAAAACGGAGTAAGTCGTTTCTTAATTCGACGCCTATGTTAATTTGTATGCAAAAAATTGTGTAAGTTAATTTTATTGCTCGTGTTTTAGTAGTATGTCGTGATAGTTAAACAATTTTCTACCATAGGTACCTACCTTCTTTAGTTAATAACTTATTAAGTGTGTACTTGACACACATTCGATTAGTACTTACATTAATTTACTATGGCAACTTTATTCGTATCTTTACGTCATTATACTGTTTGCTGGCAGAACTAATACCCACAATGTAAGTTTATTAAATCTACATTAAGTCGTCTGTCTATAATATTAGCACCACATTTACTAAGGTCTATATTCTATTATAATATCCAGTTTCCTTCGCTCAAACTTATAAGCCTCTCACAATAAAAAAACGCCCAAACATTAACAAGACCTTGAGAGCTAGAAATAGTTTTCTTTGTGCGAATATCCATGTCAGTCACAATCCCCCCCTCTCATGGCATTAAAGAACACCATTTTCGTGTAATACCAAGTCAAGGGCTCGACCTTCCGTCCACGAAGACGATTATATCCGAAATCTATAGATTAGAATCAACCCGCTTCAAGGCCTCTAGGGTGGTATGGTCATTGTGAGGATGTATTACAAACAAAGGTTCTGTAAAATCTAGCTGAGTGTACAAGAGGCGAGTCGCGTGCCCGAGCAGTCAGTTTTGTCATCATATCTGATGGCTCGGGCGCGGCAGCTCGGGGCATATGCACGCACCCAATGAACCCAAATGGTTCGAAATTTCAAATGTATACCTATAGGTCAAGCCGTGATTATATGCCTTGTAATATTGTAGTATAGAAATATAGACATATTGGTTGCCGTTGAACGAGAACAGCGTTTTGACAACTTTTGAAAACCTCTCAAATGAAGCTAAAACCGATCGTATGGTTACCCTGACTGCTGGCAAAAACGTTCCAATTAGAATTAATACCATCAATAAAATACGTATAGCTCTCGAAATGTTACCATTAAAATACTACCCCTTACCATTAAAACCATAAGAAGGCAACGTTTTATAAACCATGGTCGACCAGCAATGTCAGACCATTAAAGCCAAGTTCAGCGCAGCCTTCGCCGTGGAGCCCGAAGTTCAAGCCGAGGCCGCCGCTGCCTGTCACGCGATGCCAGTGGTACATTCGACCCCTGAAGAACTAGGGGTGGGGCTTGACGTATCGGTAGAAGCTATGTATCGAGAGATGCATATTTCGGTCTTTGTGACACATGTTGTGGAACAAGAAATTCATTTGGGGCGTTCAGATGCTTCGCATGCCACGCCCGATCACTCATATTATAACATCATCCGAAGTCAAAACTGAGTGCTTGGGCACCGCATGCCTGATGTAGACACTCCAATTAAATTGTAAAATTAGCAATAATGGTTACTAAGGTCACTGATTCCACTTGGTATAATTAATTCCGCGTGAACAGATTCAGGCTATAAACTATAGTATTTTCAATGCTGTCCAATGAAGTCACCGTGGTTTGACCTATCGAACTATCCCGAGATGAGCTTCGGGGAGAAACATCTTACAATCGCAACGAATTTCATCGAAAAAATATATTAACATGTTAATTAATCGATGGCCAATTTCGGAAATTGCCTTTTTGTAATTTGATCTGAGTGTCACTGGGGTCGCCCCTTGTCCATTGTACGGTACTCATCAAGCGTTGCTTAGTTTGGGACGATACTGTTGGCGTGGTAGTCTAGCTATATTGATTTATCGATGAAACTGAAACAACACTAAATTTATCGACACCATACTCGAATTACCAGCTTCGAGGAAGGCCAGAGCCTACAGTCATGGCCACGCGACCTTCCACCATAGACCCATCAATTTCCCTCACCCTCCGCATAAATTATCTTTAACATCAATGCCTTCAACTTCCTTCTAAACGGGGGTGGAAAGTTTTTACGTAATATGGTTCTGTTTCCACGGGCTCAAAGGGAATTCGAGATATTATTTTAAGCTACGTTTCTCTTTGTTGTCTTATAATCTGGCTGAATGTTGTTTTATCGGAGAATGCTAATAGGCGGGTTTACTTAGAATGGTTTATCAAAGAGATGGGTGTGTCATGATAGCGATCATGCTAATAAAATAGAAACATTTTCAGTGTGATAATCCTGATAGTAATACGTAGGCAAAGCATAGCACAGCACGGGACTGGTTGCACCACTTTTGGGCACAGAAATACGCACCCCAGAAAATTAGCAATATCTGAAACCACTTAAATAATTTTTAGGGACAAAATTGCTATTTTCAAAAAATTGCATGTGTTAGAAATAAACCCCCAAATTTATAGACAGATATGATGGACTTACACTGGCATTACAAATCACTTTTTCCTTAGAAATGCTTTGTAAAACCATTGTAAACTAGCTAAAAAACTATAAATTTAAAGGAAAATAAAAGGAAAGAATGAGGAAAATCCTTCCATACATCACGCGAATTATCAGTACAATAGATAATTGATGATTATAATAACTATTTCAATCCATCCGATAAGAATCCCCGCGAGACGCTGCCAATAACGGTGGAGAACAAACATAATTTATTATGTACGCTATTGTAAATATTTTCTTAATACTACGACAGAGATTTGATAACGTGTTCTCCCACCGAGGATAGTCGAGTTTACGAGAGGTCATTCGCATCATTATAGTGTCATTCACCCACATATTGATAAACACACAAACTGACATAGTTTCTGTAGACGAGAAAAAAATGAAAACAATATAACTTATCGAGAGTGTCGGTTTTTCGATCGGTTAATTGTCGTAACAAAGACGAACGAAGTGATCCTTTGGAATTGCAAGCATCTATAGGCTACGGTAACTGCTTATCATCAGACAGACCGTACGCTTGTTTGCCACCTCAGTCCAGTAAAAAAAGTGAGAATACGAACGAAATATCACCCAAAATAGCGACTACTACCTATCCCACTAGCCAAGTGGCTTCTACAAGCGTTTCTACAAATCGCTACGCTTCATGTATCGAAATGACATAAGTCACGTGATCCACTTATCGACTTGTAATGTCATTTCCATACATTTAAGCGTAGTGATTTGTAGAAACGCTTGTAGAAGCCACCTGGCTAGGAGGTCTGCTATAATAGCAAGCTTGCAATCGATTTAAGACGAGGGTTCGAAATTTGGTTGATTTTCTATTCTACTTTTTCTTTAAGTAAGTATGTGGACTAGGAATCTTATATTTAGATGTATGATTTTTGACTATATTATCTTGAGTATCTTTAAATCCAAAACACGATTTGATGAAATTTTCTCGATAAAAAAAAATTATGAAATGAGCTCTAATTATTTACAATTTTCCTTGCTACCACGATGTTTTTACGATTTAGATCACGAAATTATTTCTAAAACATAGCAAATAATGATATCTAAACTACCCTTCAACCATATTTTTAATTCATGAAGTAGTTTTTTTTTTAATTCAAGAAAATGTGGTTTGGCGCTTACGTTGTTTATTTCCGAGCGCGCGCACAATATCGCCATCTCACATTTTAAGTACTTGAACTAACCATGTCTCTCTCTAACTTTTTATTGTCAGTGTCCACTCGGACTTGTTCGACGTCGGACTTGTGAAGGATTTTTTAAAAAATATTACGAAAAAATATTACGGTCGTGCCACATTACAGGTACAGTACAGTATTTACAGTCCGCCGACGCCTATGATAAATAAATAAATATCCTTGGAAATTCTTTTACACATGACTACCTGATCCCAAACTAAGCAGAGCTTGTACTATGGAAACCAGATAACTGATATTACTACATATACTACTTTTTGTTTGTAAATACAAACTAAATATACACTTAATTACACCTAGACTCGGGACATGCGGACATGTTCATGCACACAAATGCATGTCCTGGGCAGGAATCGAACCTACGACCTGCACTGCAGCGTGATTTTCGTTTGCTTTTCCTTGTCTTGTGTAATTTCTTTTCATCTCTTGTCATTTTGTGTCATCTCTTGTCATTTTGTGTCATCTCTTGTCATTTCATAGTTATTCGTGTCATTTCTGTAAAAACTCCCTATTTCGCTTACTGTTATATACTTGCAGCATGGTCTTGGGCCGACAGTGGGAATACATTGCTTGTCAAAACAATGGAGTCGCTTTATTGCGTTTGTTGTAGGTATGGATGGGCAAGTAATAAATATATCATACATCAATAAATTATCGTAAAAAATAGCATTACAGATATGGATAGGAAAATGTTTGTCCGTCCTATTCAATCTATTATATTATAAACGAAAGTAACTCTGTCTGTTACCTTTTCACGGCTAAACCGCTGAACCAATGTTGATGAATTTTGGTATGGAGATAGACTGGGTCTTGGCGGAGAACATAGGCTACTTTTTAGGGTTCCAAAGGGTGCTAACGGGACCCTATTACTAGGCCTACGCTGTCCGTCTGTCTGTCTGTCCGTCTGTCAGCGCGGGCTGTATCTCACGAACCGTAACAGGTAGAGAGTTGAAATTTTCACTGAATGTGTATTTCTGTTGCCGGTGCAGAACAAATACTAAAAATATAATAACATTTAAAAATAAATATCAAGTCTCAAACTTGATATTTTTGATGTGTTTATTCTACGGTGGTACGGAACCCTTTATGTGCGAGTCCGACGCCTTCAGATCTTATAAATGTTTTCTTGAAATAAATATAGTGTATTTTAAGTAATTAACTGGCCAACCCTCAGGTCCTACCTACCATGTTAGGATCTTTTTCGTTCTAGCGGGTGTAAACCGTGATTTAACGAGTTAATGTGATAATTTTTGTATTTAAATTATTCAATTCAATGTATTTGTTTCAGACATAGTCCAATATTGATTATTAAAATTATTATAATTTCACAATAAATATAATACAATAAATAAAAGTAAAATTAAATTTAAAAAAAAAAAAAAAAAATTTTTGATTTTTCATGTTTTATCATTAAAATACAATATAATATAACATAAATTTAAATAAAATACAATAAAATAAAAACCTACCCCTAATTAAACAAATACCGTCCGCGTGGGATACTGGCTGCATGTCCTCCCTGTATTCAAGCTGTTCCTGTTGTCAAGCTAATTTTTTGAGCAAGGAAAGAGCCAGCCCTCTTGTCACCTGTGGCTGTAACCAGTCTAAGGGTGATTTTGATAGATAAAAAATAAAGATAAAAAGATAAACAAAAAATAAATGCATGGATAAATCAATAAAAATAATAAAAACTGAAAATTAAATTAAAAAATAAATTATATATGGTTAAAAAAATATTATGACACCGCTGATGACTTCATGATCGGCATCGAAGTTAAGTACCAAAGTATTCCTTTGCCTACGAAACATGAAAAAGATACTCATATCCGGCAGTCAGTCACTGACACAGAGTATGTACATTTTTACCCGACTACGGTGGGCGGAGGGTTATGATTTTGACCGATATGTATGTATGTTCATCTGCTCCCGTATAACGTCCAAACTATTTTTATCATAATAATTTGACTAATGAGATATCGTTGGACGCGTCTGGATCGTCCGCTGGTTATAGGCTATTATACGATCGAAATATTGTTATACGTATCTATCAGCATATTGTAGGTATCGTTTGTCTTCTTTTGACTTACTTTGTCTCCAGCAATAAAAACAACATAGAAATTAATTTTTTTTTTTCAAATACACTCGACATAAAAATCCCATATAAAACGAAAAAAATATATTTGAATATTTTCATCCATTTCATCTATTTTAAAAGGTGCACTGGGACATATTATTTTAATTGTACGAATTAAACAATATTGTTCCTTCAAAAAATAACTATACTATAGTCTACTCCATAGCTGTTCTGTCCTAGCTAAGCGAGAGGGATATATCCTTCGGCAGCTCACGCGACGCTAGCCACACCCCGAAACTAAAATTCATTTTTTTCTTGTATCGTCTTAATTATAATATTTTGCTATTTCTGGCGTTGGTAACTATGACGGTCACCGGCTGCGGGCGCCCAGCTAAAAAATAGATCCTGTTTCATTTGCATAATCAGACCTTGCTGACATTTTAAGACTAGGTACGTTCATGTCTCGTATTTTATCATTTACATTTATATTAATTGCATTTTTGGGGCGCTCTTAGCTGGCTGCCATCACTGGTCAGTAACCGATCGGAGGTTGGGCGACGCTTGGCAAGGTCAGTCAGAGGTGAGTGACCATTTAACTGAGCGTCTCCATGCTTCGGAGGGCATCTAGTCGGTCCCGTTTGTTGTCATCTAGGCAGCAGTCGTTTAGCCAAATTCAGGAAACCACCCCACGCTAGCCCAGCGCTGGGTGGTGAACTTCACTCGTCCTTCGAAAGGCTTCACTGTTCAGCCAGTCATGCTTGATCTGCCAGGAATTTCAGCGGCAGGCGGAAGTCAGGAGAAAAACTATGGCTAGGAATAAAAAGGCCCCCAAATTATTAGCGCAGGCTTATATGGAATAATATGAATGTAGTCGGTTAATATATTTATCACAGTACAAATAATAAAAAATGTTAAAACTGTATGAAGGAAAAACATCCTGGTATGTTATGCAAATACGGCAGGCGACCTATGGACCAAATTATACGGGTTTTGTTCAACGAATCCCGTCTAAGCCTTCATTAGCGTGATTTAAATCTATTGCAAATAACAAACTAAGATAACTGGTAACGTAATAAGGTGTTATGTAAGATAAAATTGTTTTTTTTATCAACGAGGAAGTGTCTCGTGATATCGCGCTTGTTATTACTAGCTAATATCCAGGAATGGGTGGTCATTTCTGGGGATTAATGTAAAATAATCTTTGGCTGATGGTAGAAATTGTTTTTATATAATGTTAGATGCGTTCTAAGTTGTATTAAAGGCGACTACTCCAGATGCAATTTCGTATTCAATCCGTTGATTCAACTCGAGTTGATTTGAACGATTGCGCGATGAGGAGACAAAATGACGCCTTCTTTCTTCAACTACAACTACTGCTGCTTCAACGGACTGAATACGAATTGCATCGTAAGGCGAAGGCTAGACGTAAAGTATTTACTGTGGTCCGTCCTTATTTTTCAAATACTTTGGTCCTAACTGATCGTGTAGGCTAGTGTACTGATGGATGACAGTATTTGCCTGGATTTTCAATTCCAAAATGACAGTTTGGCATTCCACGTCGCGAAAGCAATAGAGTGGACATGTCTTCTGAGATTGCGGATTAAACCAAGCGCTAAGGTAATATCCATACCAAGCTTTCGTGTTTCATTTGACGTCTGGACTGTACGAACTACGTCACAATACTGACGGAATAAATACTGGACGTGTACCCTGCGTCGATGGAATGACATCCATCATTATGTACCATACTGACGGACCACAGTATATACTTTAAGTCTAGCCTTCGCCTCAATCCGCCATAATAATTCTTTCACTAAAAAAAGAATGTTATGAATGGATGATTCTCCTGGTTTAAAAAGACAGACAAAGGTAAGCCCAAAGACAACATCAATTTTATTTTATGACGTACCTACACTCGTGTCCCCAATTTCCGCCAGCCTCGTATAATGCACTCGGTTGGTTTATGGCGTTTTCACGAGCAACTTCCTAAAAATGTTTATTTTTTTCATGCTACCTACCTTTATATGGAACGCGACGATAAGGTTTTATGAGTTCGGTGTGCCGAGGTGTATGTTGACGGAACGAGAAGGCCTATTTCGAACTTCAATCCAGTATGAATCGAGCGTGAACTTTTACCTGATTTTGAGATTAATTATAAAGATTCTGACTTATGGATTGATCTGGGATATACAATATTAATTATAGAAAAGTTTTACTATTATACCTATACCTACCTTCCTAACGACTGCAAAGTCGATTTGAGGATAAACTAAAATAATATTATATGTTTGTTATGTAGCCACTAACTGGCAGGCAATTTGTATTTAAAAATAATCCCATCCCACATGTTAATTATACTATAATCTCCATCGGTGTATAATGAACTCGGTTAGAATGTTATCTGCAGGCTTATCTGCTAATGCGATAACGTAAAAAATCTATGGCGAGTACGAATAGTACTTGACTTTGGTTTATCGAAAAAACTAAACAGTCACGGTGTTGAGTGCGAGATTATGCGTTTTATCGTGACCGCATTTTTACCATTGATGTACTATTTTAGCAGATATGGTACCTCCGAACATTGCAATCACCACATATGCTCAGTGCACCACTACTTACAGCGATAGTCACACATCTGTTATCGCACTCGCAATTAAGGCATTTTTATGCGTATCATTCACCAGAAGAGCCTTATTAGCAATACTGACATGTTTTTAACGTTATTTTCCGCCAATGATTAAGTCGTACTGTGTCGAGGGACTTCATTTTGTCGGACATACCAATTTGGACAGTTATTATACATGTCTCCTTCTTTCTTGGTGATGTCTTTGGTTTTTACGAGAAAGTATACATTACTCATACAGCGCCTCTGGCGGCGTGTTAACGGATCACTTTGTTGCATTTACGCTTCACACGGAAGCATAATTTTTAAGCCGGATCTGATTTTTGCAGGATACGGTATCCTGCAAAAATCAGATCCGGCTTAGAAATTGTCTCCGTGTGAACGTAGCGTTAGTTATCATCTCGACAAACACGGTTGTCACTTAAACCATGGCGTAAACTCACACGGCATACTCATAGCTTAACGAATGCGTACACTTGTTTATAATGAGGCATGAGCTGCCTACATGATCTTTTGACTCTTTGCAAACGAAGCGACATATTTGCCAAATACTTTCAGTATTCATCGTACTTTACATAACTAAATACATAATAATTAAATGATATTCTTACTGTGAGTCATCACGTAAGTATGTACTAAATTGCTAATTTCCAAGGCATTTTTGCTGGAATGTTTGAATTTGTAAGAGGAACAGATTAGCCTGATATAGGCGTGAGCGTTATTTCACGTCACCGGTTACATTAACAGGTTACGAGCGAATTCACCGAATCACTGTTTACGCGACGAAAGAGTAACTGGTGATTTTTGTAACAGGTTATTTAGCTGTAGCCCGAACTACATCATAGGTATCATGTCACCGGTCACCCATAGACATCTAAAAGTAACGAATAACAATGTTTGTATATTTGTATCCAAAAAGCTAGTAGCGACGAAAACCATAGGGTTACAAAAATAACCAGTTACAAAAATCACCTATTAAATAACCGGTGACGGCCTCTAGGTAACCAGTTACGTTACGTGTCGTGAAAATAATGTAACGACACACGTCTAGCCTGATCTGGTACCCTCTAACATCTAAATTAGCAAACATGTGCTTAGTGCACTACTACAGTGAAATCCACGCATCATTATTTTGTTTCTCGAGTTCAAAAACTCCTATTATAAATACGAATGATTTTTGATACGTATTATATTATTGACCAAAAAGTAAAATTAACGCATTGACTATACAGACGCGTTTTACATGATTCCGTAGGTACTTCTGTAACCCATGGACTTCGGATAGTAGGAAACACGATTTTGGTCACCCATATGTGTTTCTTCTTTCTTAGAAATCTCATTGGCAAGAGGTGTATCTATTATCTAGAATAATATTCATATTATAATTAGATTTCAACTTGAGTTTCCGAGAATCTCATGCATAATAATGGAAACATGACTGAGCAATGCAAATGCAATTTAACGGTTAGATTGTATTATTGGTAGACTAAACTTACTGTATTGCCATCCTCCTCATGATCGTAACGTATGAGCAAGACAGAAGTACCTTTAGATGTGTCAAATTTAGTTTAGTTTGTGGCCAACATAATGAACACCATTGTTACATTATAATTGGAACTATCTCGCCCTGATTCACGGTACTTTAACGAACTCTTGGCCATTGACCCGATGTCATCGACCTGATACTATAAATATTCGTACGTACTTAGACTTAATAATAAATATCATTTTTATCTGTAGATACGGAATTTTTTGCGGATGCCTCAGTTTTGACCTAGTTTCGTTAGACAGTATTGACGCCATTTGATAGGTTATCCCCAGACCAGACCAGACCATACTGTAATTTTGTTTTCGGTACAGATCAAAGACGGATACAATTTTATTTAAATTTCGAATCAAAATTCGAATTAACGTTCGAATTTAAAGAACTGGGGGCTTACCACAAGCTCTTATTGCGATTCAATTACAGGAACGTATTAACGTTTCAGCGACTTTTTGTGCAATGACGTACCTTATTGTCATGACAATAAGAAACGTCACTAAAACGTCGTTAAAACGTTCCTATAATTGAATCGCAATAAGAGCTTGTGGTAAGCCCCCTGCACGTTTCAGCTAGTGGCGCTACTGTGGAATGTAGAGAAAACGTTCGAAATTTGGAGGAAAGTTAGGCCGTGGCCGCACCGGTGATTGCGATGCGACATCGATTTCTAAACAAATTTTCGTCTGTGTGATGGAACCACCACTTTATGTTTATCGGGGTCTGTTCACTGTCGCGTTGCGGTCGATCTAAACAGCATCTCGGCCTAAGAGCCCTGAACCAGTTGGTGGTAAGAACTACCTATTATTATTGAAAAGTTAACTATCGTGGAATTCATCGTCTATAATATATTGGTTGGTTCAACGGTGTAGACCCAGACCAACTGAATTCCGATTTGAGTAGGTGCACGTCTCTAGCCAGATATTTATCTTAGATATCGTGTTTATTCTAGAAGTATCTATGAAAACTTGTTGCGCTATCATTATATTATCTATCACAACGACATTAGAAAATAACATAACTATGTCAAAGGGTTTGTTAACCGAAGAAGTCCTATGAAATCAAATCACGTTTTAGAATTTATAAAAAATGTTTTGCTGCATGATTGCTAAGTTGACTTAGCAAATAATGAAAATTAAATACACAGTTACATAATTTTAACATTGTACACCTTATCATGTGTGTATAACCTAATTGAAATTCCTGCCTACGTGACCATTCGATGAAGGTATACTGACGTCACGATTCTATTGTTACAGTTGCCTGATGCTGTGAAGTTCCTCGCCGGTTATGGAGCAGCAGTCGACTACCAGGCGCACATAAAACGAAGATAGCAAAGAACAATGTGGGAGAGTGTCTCAAAAGCCTCATGACCATTGCTGGCACGTGAAATAAAAACACAATTTTCAAAATTCGAACTGCTTAGCACCAAAGAGTTCCTCAAGGAAGCTAGTGTTGTGCAAATAGTCACTATCGCCGCGAAAGATAACGTTATCGGCGTTCTTAAATCCGTTGCGTTTTCGTTAACCGATAGCGGAGCTGATAAAGTCGTGTCGATTTTTTCA